>CM060902.1:474053385-475357314 GCA_030737815.1 Allium fistulosum
CGACTTAAGGGAGGCAAGAGACTTACGACTTAAGCCTTAACTCGTGGACGACTTAACACAACTCGCGAATGACTTAGCACTTTAACTCGTGTACGACTCAGCACTTTAACTCGCGAACGACTCATGCCAGTAACTCGTGAACGACTCATCACTTTAACTCGCGAACGACTCATGCCAGTAACTCGTGAACGACTCATCACTTTAACTCGCGAACGACTCATGCCAGTAACTCGTGAACGACTCATCACTTTAACTCGCGAACGACTCAAGCCAGTAACTCGTGAACGACTCATCACTTTAACTCGTGAACGACTCAAGCCAGTAACTCGTGAACGACTCAAGCCTTTAACTCGTGAACGACTCAAGCCAGTAACTCGTGAACGACTCATCACTTTAACTCGTGAACGACTCAAGCCAGTAACTCGTGAACGACTCAACACAGGCGAGCAGAAATACAAAGGCGGTGACTTTTCAACGCGCGCGACTTAAGCCCTTAACTCGCGAACGACTTACGACTTAGGCTTAACTCGTGGACGACTCAGCGAAGGCCAGAAACGACTTAAGGCCAGAAAAATCACCAAAACGCTGAAAATTGAAGTTTTTCGCCAATCCAATCCAAACCAAATGCAAATGTTGATGCAAATGCAATAGGGGATCATTCCCAATAGTCCAAGATAGATATAGGCAAGATGTGAGATCAAAAATCTCACCTTTTCCACGAAATTGATGTTGGAGAGCTTAAGAGCAAAGCAAGAATCAACTCCTAGCTTGAATCTATGTTCTTCACCTTGAATTCGGAGTTTGATGTTGAATTTACTAAAGATCTCGAGCTTGGAATTTTAATTTCTCTTTCCCTCCACCATTTTTGAAGAAGCTTGAAGTGTTTGATGAAGTGATGAAGAGAAGAGGGGGTTGGGCTGAGTTAAGAAGGTGCAGTCCCAACCAAAGTCATAAGTGGGAAAAGTGACGAAAATTTCACTATCTCCAAACATATCAAAGTTTACACTCAAAAAGATCGCAAACGTCATTTTGAACTCAATGGGGGTGGTCTCGAGTCCTAATTTGACCGTATGCAAAAAGTAGCTTTTCGGACTAACATCCGACTAACGATAAAATATTTAAATATAAAATCGATAGATATGCGGGTTGTTACATCTTTCCTGTGTCCGTTTAATAATAGTAATATATATTTCTCTTTCACTGTTCACTTTTTTAAAACTGCTAGAAATAATGTTCATTCTTCAACCGTGCTCTTCCATAGTGATTTATTATATGTCGGTTCATTTATTCACTTGGGTCTCTTCCTTTTCCTTCGTTTGAAATTTAAGTATAATATATATATATATATATATATCAGAGAATACCCCTGCTACATGTTCCTGAGCCACTCCACCTCATTTTCTCTTTCTCTTCAGCAAACTTTCATTTCATTTTTTTTCTTCTTCTTCTAAACATCTCTACCCATCGCCCAATGTCGCCGCTTCCTCTCCCCTCCGCCCGCTTACTCCGCATCCGACCAAGCTTCCTTCCACCGCCTCAGCCTTCTCTTCGATCGAGTTCCCATTAAGCCGAACCCACTCACACACCTCTGCCCTACCTCCGTCCGGCCAGCCAGAACCTGAGTCACCCTAATATGCCACCAGAGCACACGTGTGCAACCCCACTCGCAAACCCATCTCCAGCCATCACCGAGCCGTCCATCTCTCCTCTTTTATTTTTCTAAAGGTATACATATATTCGAACTGTATGTTGTATATATATTTATATAAGAAATTTATAACTTACTGCATAGTTAGGCATTTGACTGTTTATATAGATTTATAGATAGTATATAGATTTAGAGTTATACAGTTTATATTTTTAAAATGCTATATTATATATAGTAAGTGTATGGGTATAGTTTATAAAGCTATAACAGTATTTTTGTAACCTTTTGTTTATATACGTATTATAATATGTTTTATATATTTAGTTATAACAGTTTCAACTATAATAGTACATGTATATATATCAGTATAAGAGATATCTATCTATATATTCAAAGTGTTACCTTTTATATATATTACTAATTTATATAATATTTTGGGTTTTGTAATTTATTAACTACATTTACAGTGATATACCGTTTGCCTATATATTTTGTTTTATAGATATAAAAGTTTATAATATATCATTGTATATATATAGCGGGTGTTCATGGATGAAGTGTATGGAAGTTATATAAATTTTCTATTCGTATACGTATTGGTTTGTATTGTTTCTGATAAATATTTAGTTAAAATTTGAAAAGTTATGTATAATAATAATATAAGTCGGGTTATGTATTAGTTATATCTGTACACCCGAGTTAAACATATATTGTTTGCTTATCTTTTCTCTTCAAAGCCTGAGTTATATACACTTTCTTAAAAATGTAATTTATATGGGTATTGATTTTTGTAATAGGTTCTGTATGATACTTAAATCTATATAAGTCTAGTTTAAAGATTTCTTCATAGTGTATATATATACATATATTTTATTTTAATATTTAGCGTAAATTTAAAATTTTTATTTTAATAAACTAATGATAATACAATATAATTAATTTCGATTTCAGTCTATATCAAGCAAATTCTAATTTATTTCATCAATTCATATTTTTCAGCTGCGTTCGTCATTTCAATCCTGCCTTGTTTGAGATTCGTGCCAATATAGCTTTGCTTTGGAAGTCGTGCTTGCATTTCGTAACTCATTCCATCGTCAAAATCTCTCTAACCTCGAAAGGTGAGCAATCACTCACGATTAATGTTCTTATATTTATTAAATTTTATTTCAATTGAAATGACAATTGGAATATGTTGTTGTTAGTTATTTACGTTGTTATATATGCTATTATTTGTAACTGTTCACCTATGGGATATGACACCATATCCTATTGTTATAATTTTTTTAAACTTGTTCTCGATGATATATGCCTGTTGTTATATGTTATATGTCCTTACTCTGCAAGTTCCCTGTTAGTTTAGGATTCCCTATGGGTTGAAATGATACATACCCGAACATACTTTAGAATAGGAGAAAATCGTTATGAGTTGAAATGATAGACCCAAGCGATTTTCATTGAAATGTAATTGGGATTGCGGGTCGAAATGATATCTACCCGTATATATTTAAATTACGGATTGAAATGATAAATATCTGTATCACTTGACCATAGGATAGAAAACTTCATGTCGACACAGTTGGTCTATATATAAATATTTAAAAATGATTTCTATGATCTTGAAATGGAATACATATACGGTTTTATTTAATATTGGAAATATCTTTTAATATAAAGTAGATTAAATAATAAACTTTAATTTAATAAAGTTTGATTTAAGTAATATAATATGTCTAAGTATCATATTTTCAAATAGATTTTTAAGGATTTGTACAAGTTAAGGAAGGTAAAGTTGAATTAATTATGTAATTAAGAATTCTACTTAATTAGGTTGATTTGAACTATTGAATTTGAAATTTAAGATTTAATTTTATAACTTGACTTTTGATTTAAAGTGATTAAATGGATATTTCAAGTTTAAATAAATCGGAGGGAATATTTAGTAAAAATGTAATTTAAGGCTAGTTAAATGATATTGAATTTATTAAGTGAATATTCACTGACTAAATAATAATGAGGTTAAATCAAGATCTATATGAAACTGTTAAATTGAACTTTGAAATGTTGAATATTTGAATTTAAATGGTTTATTTTGTGATTTAGATCTGTATTTGGAATCAATAAAATTTGAATTTTTTATTTAGGAACTAAATTGGATTAAAATGGATAAATCTAGATTGAATTAAATTTTAAGTTGAAACTCGAGTTGATTTGAATCAATTTGTGAAATTGAGGAAATATATATATTTAATGAAATGATATTTTGGTTTTAAAGTGTAAATTATTTTGAAATGGCCACGGTGTTATAATGACGTTTCGTTCCATGGATCCTTAGAGGATGGTTATCCCAAACATACTTTGAGTTACTTGTATTTCAGTTGGTATTTCACTTGAGTTGGATTTATTAATATAAGAATGTTAATCATGACTCGAGTGTTTTGTGTTTTGCTTTACGCTCGGGTCAGACTGAGTGATACAACATTTGAGACTCGCCTTTGGAGTTTGGAGCTTCGTTGGAGATCCAATTATCGATTCAGCTTTCGGGTTTTTCCAGTTGATTTGTTCAGAGAGGTCATCTGGTTGTACTGGAGACTTCACTGTATTTGAGATATGCTGTTGTATTCTATTTCAAACTCTGTTGTTTATATGGTAGCTTCATGAACTACTATTTATCTATTCCGCTGCATTATTATTATATTACTCTGCGTCCGTGATTTTGTGATTGATTTATTTACTGTATATGCTGAATTTTTGCCAAAGTTAAATTAACAATATGATATTTTGAGCAACTCAAGTCCGACTTGTGCGGATGCGAATGGTTGAAAATACCGGGTTGTTACAGAGGACTTATCACTCGATTCTTGACAACGAACATTGATGAGGGTTTGTGACTGGATGCTTGAGTTTTCTAACCTAGTTGAGAGCTATGCAAGGAAAACTAAAGTTCTGATCAGAAAGCTTAGTTCGAGTCCGTACTAGAGGATCGGGGGATCGATACTAGTTCAGAAGTAAAGTTCTGAATTCAAATAGAAGATCGAATCAGATATTACATATGGAGGATCTATATACATCGTACGAGTGTAAGTTTAAAAATAAATATTTTGGGGTTTTGTTTTGGGTAATTTCTGCGACGAAATTCTTTTAAGAGAGGGAGTCTGTAACTACCTGCCAATTTATCACTTTAATAAATTGAATTATTTCTAAATTAAAAATGATAATACAGATAATATCATTTCAAATAATGATAAGTAATAGTACACTTATTTTGAATAAATATTTATAAAAATATTTTCCTCAAAAAATTTATATCGATTAGTGACATCATATTTAAATATAGTTTTATTTAAATTAAATCAAGATTTAATGATTTAATAATTGTTTTAATTATTCAGATAATTATTTTAAATAATATTAATTCATTTTAAATAGTTATAAAGTGATATTGAATCATTTATAATAATTTTATAAAGGGATATATTTAATCTGAAAATATAAGAAAAAATCAGTATCGCTTTAACGGTATAATAGCAATTTTTGTATATAATTGTTAATATAAATTTATATGGTTTTATAAATGAAATGTGATCGTTTAATTCATTTAAAATGACAGTAAATTTATTTTTGAATTTTTTAAAAAAATATATGTACGTTAAAGTGTAAGTGAAAATATGACTGATAATCGGTTCTTCGAATTTCAACGGTTTAACGAACAAAAGTTGTTCGAAGACTTTCGAAGTATTATACACCTACGTATACATACATTTATATGTTACATACACATGATAACATACATGTAAACCTACATATATGAATATAATTATATATAAGAAATGTAATATAAAATATATAATGTATTTGAATGATTTCTTACTCTTTAAGTATAAAGAAGTCAACATATGTATGCATGAGAGGAAGGAAGTGATGTGCACATGGCGGGGGGGTTTGGTCGTGCATGGTGAAGGCAGGTAGTGTGTTGGAGAAGCCTTGAAATAGTGACAAAAGTGATGTGTACATGTCTTCTTTTATACTCTTCCTTTTTCCTATAAAAACCCTACCATCTTCTCTTCTTTTTCATTCATCTTATTCTTCATAATTTTCAAGCTTTTATCTCCACTTTAATGGCTTCCATTCTAAATCAAAATAATTTCTAGTTTTATTTCGAAAAGAATTAAAATTTATAATATGAAATGACCCTCCTATTTCTACTCTAATTTCATAAGGAATTTTTTTTTTTTAGGTAAAGAGGATATATATAAATATATATATATATATCATCCATTGCAAATATAATTCTCAGGGTCAATATCCTTTTTTTCCAATAAACCAAATATATCCAGGATCACAATAATCAACCAATATAAATATATCAGTACATTTACA
Source organism: Allium fistulosum (assembly GCA_030737815.1). Taxonomy (NCBI): domain Eukaryota; kingdom Viridiplantae; phylum Streptophyta; class Magnoliopsida; order Asparagales; family Amaryllidaceae; genus Allium; species Allium fistulosum. The sequence goes on from CM060902.1 coordinate 474,059,411, forward strand.
AAAATAAGCACATACATGTGAAGATGTATATGCCTCTCTTGTTTGAATCAGAGTTCTGGAAAACAAGAGGATATTGGATTGCTGATTTTTGACTAAGCAATCCACTGGAAACATACACATTAGTCTGTTTATACTAACTAAGAAGTGATCAAGTAATAATCAGTAGTAAACAAGCTTTTAATATAGATGTTTGTGTTAAGTTCTGAATAGTGTCTAAATCAGTATAAAATAAAGTGGATCCTAAGGGAACACAAGCAACATCTAGGCGTAATGGAAACGCGCCTAACTTATACATGAAAGGTCACGAGTTCGAGTGCTATGCTGGTCGGTTCAAACACAATTTTTGGTTTTTCCTTTTTTTTTCATTTTTCTTCTGTACAATTTGGAATCTGTTATTTACCTATATCTGCACATATATGTCTTATTATTGCCTATATTTCAACATACTAAACAATAATTCTTGCTTAATTATTTTTGAATTCCATTCCTACAACCTAGAAGGCTTCTTGATTGAATGATAAGAGTGTTTATCATTTTCCAGGTTTGTATTTCTTCTTGTAAGATTTGTCTGGCATTTAAAATGCATTTGGTTAGAATCTGAGTAAAATTCAGATTCTTATTTCAAATACAAAGGAAAAGGTGTGGTAAAATCTGCACTTAAACATGTTTATGTGCATATATAGCTGCAACTATTTGAATCTGGCTTCCATCTACCTTATTACAGATCCTTTCTTTAATTAAAAATATAGTACATGAGACATTTGTATGAAACAAGTTTAACTATGGAAACCTTTCAGCCATATAAAACATTAACCTATGCCTATTTCTTTTGCATACATATGCTATATTAGAAAATAAAACCATTTAAATTTTCTGAGAATCATCTCTCCAGATTTTCCAAAACTTAAGTCCTTTCCAAAGATTCATGATTGACTAATGCATTTATAAAATGTAATCATTCAATTTTAACATGGTGTTCTTGCTAAATCTACTTATAAGATTTGATTAAAATTCTTTTTAAACATAACAGATATTTAACTTAATTCATAATTTCCAGATACAAATCAATCTCTTAACAAAATGCCTAACAAAATATTCATCCAATATTCAACACTTAATACAAGTAGCAATTTAAATTGTCAATACATGCAGATTTCAACATTTAGGCTCTTATCTAACTAAGTTTAGCATGCTATATCTTCTTCTCAGGGCCTTGCTCCTACTCCTATTTAGTTGCTGCAATCCCTGAAAAAGCATTGGAAACTGCCTCATTTTAAATGAGACACCCCAGATGCCATTAGCACACTAGGGTCAGACACATGTCTGGTATGAGAAAATTCATAAAAGCAATTTGTTAATTAGTTTAAAATCAAGTTAAATACATATACATAAAGTTCTGCCCTTTGGAATCAGGTAAATACTTGTGTGCATGCTCTGTGTCATTGTGCATGTGCACACTTTAACTTTCTTTCCAGAGACTACACATATGAATATGGCACATACATTCAAGCATACAACTCAATCATAGACAAACAATCATTCATACCAAACAGGAAAATAACTAATATGAGTTAATTCACTTATTCAATTCTCATATTTCAAATCTGGGAAAAACTCTAGTTTTCTCATCTGCTCAAGTATTATTTCCTTGGTACATTTATCTATCCTTGGTCTCATCTGCAATATTTATGAATCAATGGACACACTGTAATGAACTAATTCACTCCATTACACAAAGATCTCAGGACTTAAACAAGCCATGTGTCAACTTATGTTACTCAAGCACACAAGTCATTCCTGCAGTGTTCTTGACCCCAATATCCTAATCAGGTTTTAGTTAATAATAACTCTTTTGATTTTTCATGGCAAAACCACTCAGTGATTCATTTCATAACCATACAAAGGCAAACAAGCAAACAACCATTGGTGATTACAAAATAAGGATTCTGGATGTACATATATTCATCCTGGTATTTAAAAGGAGTTTAGGCAACTAATATTGGCTTATGGTTCCTGAGAGAATTTTTCTTTTGCAAACATTTGTGCTTGAGTTAAACTCAGGATAACCTGGTTTTACTGAATCACAAAATTTTGTTTGCTATGCATTTTATTGAATCAGGAGCATCAGCACATAGGCAACACTATTGCACCCCTAATTCCTTTTTATTTCAAGCCTCAGCACTTATACATAAGTATATTGCAGCTTAACATTATTTACATCTCTCTGGGTTGAGCCAAAACCAATACTACTTACCTATTCTCAACATTTTATTTTCTGGGTATTTGTTTATATCCCTAAATATTAACATATCAGAGATCTGAGTGTATAAAACAGACAGGTATGCTAACAACACTTAAAACTTTGTTATAATAAAACAAGTGATCAACCAAAGAAAATCAAAACATATTCAGATTTAAATTCACAGATAAACTTCATATATGAAAATACTCTTTTAATAAAAATACTTTTATCTAGCTGCCTACATTAGGACTTATTGCCTTAGATTTTTGAGTGAGTTTTCTCACCTAGCTCTCTCCTTTGTTTCCTTAATTAACTGATGAACTCCTGCTCTTATCCTCAAGCTCTCTTTCTTCCCTTGTCTTATGATTTCTGTGGTATTGTTTTTTTTTTTCCAAAATTCTTTTCTGAGGAGAAGAGGAGGCTGCTGCATATACATGTATATATATACAGGGTCTCTCTTAGGGTTTTGGGTATTGGCTAAAGCCATTTTTGCCCACCAGAAAATCATGTTATCTGCATTTTAAACCCAAAGTTTTACCCCTTCCCGGCTTAATTTGGGTGAAGAGAAAAGTGGTTACATTTTTCTTTCAGAAATTTGCTTTTCAGAAAATACTTTTCCCCCCCTTGTCTACAATCATGCTAAAAATGTGACTTGGTTTTGTTATTTATTAAATACTCTTTTCTAATTCTGCCTATACCAAGAACTTCTCTGTTTTATCTTATTTTCCTATTTTTAGCTTTCATGTAAATGGCATGTACTTCCTTTATTTATTTATAAGAGGATTAGTTCTTTTTATATCTTCATTCTTTTTATTTCTGCTTATATTAAAATATATCTATATATATATATATATTTTATTTCACTAGTTTGAACTCTAGTATTTTATTAACTCATATATATATATATTTATATATATCATTCTGTATTGACACACACATGCACATGTATACTTAAGAAAAATATTCAGTAGCATACATATATTTATATTTACTTATGCATTCAGCTTTTAAAGATTTAATATATATATATATATATTCCCATACATATCAATATGTATTTATTCTTAAAGTTCAGAGATTTTTAGCTTATATTCATGTGCATACCCTGTGCACACATGTACACACATACTGATACACTATCAAGCCATATCAATCTCCTTCCAAAATTGAATTCAAAAATTATTTTGAATTCACTTATATTTGTCAAAATAAATTCCTAAAATTTTTGGGTCATTACATAATATATATTCATATATAGTTAAACACCTCAAAACAAGCTCAAATCTCCATCTCTCCACCTCCTAAACCCAAGACACCATCATCCACCACCCTAGGTCGTGAGCTATAATAGGCATAATATAATGGTACGTATACTGGCTAAGATTAATATTATACTTGCAAATGTTTTCCACACTATGCACTAATAATAATATCAAAAGGATTTTCGCGTATCAAGCATGTTTGACTACTATAAGGAGAAATCTCCCCCAAGTGTGCGATTGCATTATGTGTGTGTCAGGAGGCCTTATGGTAGTTTCATTTTCCAAAAGCATGAACGGATTTCTTTTTCTTTATTTTGTCACAAATACATGTTTTTATATCTCACACTAGTCCCATGACTGACTCGGAGTTTATTGTTCCCTTTTCTAAACAGTGGGTGCCCATAATTTTCCACACGGGCAGCCTAGAGTCAGGTTATCAGTAGATTCTGGATGGATTGCTGTGGAGCTCAGGAGACGAGCTGGATTGCGAGACGTATTTCCGTATTTGATTATTATTCCGCTGTGTATTCCGTTATGAGGACAAGTTTATATAACTGTCTGGTTGTGTGCTATGAAACTGTTGTACTCTGATGATGTAATGTATAAATAGATATAGTTCTTTGTTTTGAAGATTTGTCATTTATCTATTATATATTGTTCCGCTGCGATTGTGAGATTCTGATATTATTTTCTATTTCTTCTTCTACTTTCTTCTTCTACTTTCTTCTTCTATCTTCTTCTTCTTTAACCCTAACGGTTCTGTTTTTTGGCATTCGATTGTTCGGCAATTGATACAATAGACGTATTGATGTCGATTTTCGGACATCGTAAAATTAGGTCGTTACAGAGTGGTATCAGAGCTTAGGTTGGCGATAACCTTGGCTCTGGTAGGGATTACTCATTAGAGATAGAGTCAGTAGTACTCTAGAATGAGTTTTGAGTGTATTAATAGATATAAGCGTGTATTTGTTAGTAAATATAAAAATTGTTTTTATATTGTGTTGACTTATCGGTTGAGTGTTTATAGATTCTGGTTGGTGCAGTCTGGCCAACTGTATCGATAGGGGTTTCTAAACTCTTAAACAAGATAAACCGACACAGTATTGTTTTAAAATAGGGTAAATGAAATAATTTTACCCAAATTATTTTTGTATATAAAAGAAATAATTTTCCATAAATTATTATAGTATATGGTTGCTTGGTTGTTAGGAAGTGATAATATTGAATTATTATCATTATTGTATGGAAATTGAATAAGAAATTAAGGTAATAACTAAAGGATAAGAAAATAAATTCATTAATAGAATGAAATTTGTAGTGTGAGTTTATAAATGAGTTTTATAAATTGAAATAAGATGCTAGAGTAATTTTTGGAATACGAATTTACAAGATTTGGGATTGAAATTTCAAAAGATTAAATTCCTTTGATTTGAAAATAGTTTTCAAAAGTTTTGGAAAAATAATGGTGAAATTATTTGGGAAATATTTTTGAATTGGATTTAAAAAAATCTGGTGGGATTTGGAATCTAAAAATATTACGGAATATAAATAAGTTTGATAACTTATAAAAATTTGAAATTTGTTGGAATAAGATTCAACTTGAAAAGAGATAAACAAAAGTAAGTGTAAAACCCAAATAAGTGGGAAGGTAAGCTAATTAATTGAGGTGAATCAAAAGAAATTAGCAAATGCAATTAAATTTGGGAAACTTATAGAAGTTTAAAATTTAAATTGAATTGGAATATAATTAAATATAGACAAATAAAAGTGAATTTAAAGAAAAGTCTAAGGAGACTAAGTGAAATGATTACTCAAATAAAATTTATTAAGGTGAAAATAAATTTTTGAATGAATAAATGAATTTACAATAGCAAGTAAATGAAATTGAAAACTAAATGTTGAAATTCATCTTGAATTTGTAAGTAAATGAATAATTTAATAAGTGGAACTAATTAAAATTGTTAGTTAAAAATGGATTGAGATAAGATGAATAGAATTCAATATTTAAAATGAAGAGTAAATTGAATTCAAATGGAATTGAAAAATGCAAAGTTGAATGGAAATGAATATATAACTTCAGTAGTGAAGTGAAAATAAATATAAGAAGTATATAAATACTTATATTGAACTTAAGAAATAAATGGTAAAATTCTTACGTAAAATCTGGAATTGGGAAAATATTCTAAATTAATATTTGAATTGAAATCAAAATAAAATGTGAATAAAAGAAAGTAATCAATTGAGATAATACGTAGGATGTACGTATATTACTTTATTCGCATAGCAATATGATCCAGATTCGAGCACAGAATTTCGAGATAGGTATATCGATCCGAGTTGGGATTTTTCACTCGATTTTCGACGGCGAACCCTGGATATGGATTTTTGGTTGATTCTGGAAATTCTCTATCATAGTTTACGACAATGCAAGGAGAATGACGGTTTCTGATCAAGAAACCAGATCTGATTTCGCACTAGGAAGTCGGGTGAACGATACTAGTACGGAAGTGAAATTGTGTGATCGAGCGAGCGATCAGAGTTGGTATTGCGTACGGATGATATATCTGTATCGTACGGACTTGAATGAAATAAATATTGAAACTTTTGTAAAGAAAAGCGCAAAATGATTTTGAATGTTGTAATTGGACATTATTGCTAAGTAGGATATACAGGTGTTTAAAAGCAAAAGGGAATTGGGATTTTTGATTTCGAAGATAAAAATTTGAATTACTCGACAAAAGGTATGTATTTAAATTTCTGTATGAAATTTGATGATTTTCTGGTCTAGCCACTTGGCCTTTTGTTTTCTTTTGAAATCTGGGGCCCTTATAGGCATTTTGTAGTAGTACCAAGCTAGCCGAGCAAAGGAGACGCTCGCGAAATTTTTTTTGAAAATTTTGAGAGTTAGAAAATTTTTGAGAAATTTGGATAATTTAAAATTTGAATTGTTGAGAATAATTGTAACGACCCGTAAATTTCAACTGTTTTAATAACGTAATTAGTTGAAATTTTGCGAAATTTTAAACGATAAAATTTTGAAATATAAATTTGATATTTGGAATGCGTCTAGTTAAACATAGCAACTGGTAAATTTTCGTCTGAAAATATGAAAGTTTATTTCGCGCGTAAATTCACTTCAATTTAATCAGTTAAAAAGCGATGAAAATAAAACGTTTTCGAAACTCAAATATTTTTACATAGAAAAATTCTAAACCATCTTCTGAGCAAGATGTCAGTTTGTCATTTTTCCAAATTCGGACATCTTTGGCTCCGTCGCTCTTATTTTTCAGTGTTTTTCTTGCATTTTCCGCTATTAGAAAATTCAAATTTTATAATTCAATCATATCACTGAGATCTATATACCATTTTGAATGTCTCGTCATGCTGACCTCTGCGGTATATTTATTTCTATGTTTTGAAGTCCGATACGCAGCGGAATTCACGAAACTGGCAATCGTATCGGTACTGGATCCGTACCGTTTAGAACTTCGAATTCCTTCGTCCATTCATTTACCCACCGTTTGAAACCAATGGTCAATCATTGTGATTATTTCATAAATTCTCGTGACTTTTATTATTCCCAATGGTTTGATTTATTGGCCGGTTGGTTGCATTTCCAAATTCCTATATGGTATTAATTTCCACTGTTCACTTTCTCTTCTCACATCTACCTAAAGTCATGCATTTCCTTTTTCATTTCCTGTGACTCATCCACCAAAGAACACTAAACAACACAAGCTCCACCTCACAACCAACCACCAACCCGCAGCTCGCCGTCCACATCCAACATTCGACCAGCCTACACTGCCCTGTCACCGCCACTTGAACCGGCCTTTCCCCTCCACTCAGCTCAGCCAAACTCTCCCACTAACAAACCTTCCCTTAATCTTCCAAACGCAGCCACCCCTCTCCCTTCACGCATCGAACCCAAAGCCCTTTGACCACATCTCCGCGCCTCCTTGCGACCATCGACGTGGAAAGCCACCTCACTCCAGATCTGTTCTTGCTCGCCGCCACCACTGCAAACACCAGCAGCGTCCAACCCCTGGCGAACCCGACCCCACCGTTCTCTTCCCTTGGTCGAGCAGCTCCTCCTCCCTCTTTGTGTACGTATATAGAGCATTATATGTTAGTGTATATATATTTCAACATATCATACATTTCTAAAGTATATAATTTAAAGTATATTTGTCTGCATTATCAAAATGGTCTACGTGTGTTTGTTTGGCAAGCCTGCATATATGCTAGTTGATAATAAAGTTTTGAAAGAGTCAGGGATATCGGATGACACGCTACTTCTAAGTTACGCCTTTGTTATAATTAATGTTTAAGAATGTAATGAGGAGAGTTAGGAGGGAAGTGAGTAATTGTCAGTGAGAGTGATATATGTTAGAATGCAAGTATTGAGAGTGTCAGTGAACTTCTTTGATTAAATGAGAAAACAAGAGTGAAAGAAATAGACAGGGAAAGAGAACAAGGACGTTGCTCGTTTCCAAAGATCATAAATGAGAGCGTACTCCAAATAAAAATGCTTGATGTATATACTTGTGCACATCATGCATGTCGATACACTAGTATTAATAATACTTTAATAGTTGGATTGGCACCCATCACCCGATTGGAAAAGTTTAAAATTTTATTTATTATATTAAGGTACATATGCATTGACTGTTACTTTTTAAAAGTATAGTATATATTATTAGCTTTGTTCGCCTGTTGCATATGCAGTCTAGTTATGTTAGTATCCCCTTTATACTTTATAATCTTTGTGTATGTATTTCAGGTACTGACTTGGAGTATATTTTAGTTTATAAACATTTTTATATGGTATTATTTTCTACAATACAAAGTGTGTGTATATATATTGTTACTTAAGTATATATAGAAGATTATACGCGTAATATTTTTATTGTAAGTTGGTAACTGTATATGATTTATTTTAGGTGAAGAAATAAATAAATATATGTGTTATATAAGTATGCAGTTGCTGTTTATAAACTATTGAATATATGAAGATATTTTGTTAACTTGATTTATTTTGTGTTACATATCTATTACGAGTATATGGAAGTCACATAAACTTTGATGTTCGTACATGTGGGTTTACATGGTTTCTGTGATAAATATTCATTCAAAATTTGAAAGGTTAAGTGATAGGTTTAGTTAAGTATACATAATAATAATAATATATCCACTTTCAGTTATATCAAAATCTGATTCTGATCTGTTCTTGTCGATCTTCCATTTATCAGCTTTGTCCATCGATCTCCTCTCCGTCGTGCTTTGCTTCGGAATTCATGCTTAGATTCGTAGCTTATTCCATCGCCAAAATCTCTAGCCTCGAAAGGTGAGCAATCACTCACGATTAACGTTCTTTTATTTATTAAATTTGATTTCAATTGAAACGACAATTGAAATATGCTACTGTTATTTATGCTATTAACTGTATCAATTCACCTGTGACATCTAACACCATTATCTGTTAATTATTTATGTGATGATAATACAGTTTGGCTGATAATTGATTGATTGTTGATGTTTATACTGGACGTTAAATTGTTAGTGATAAATGATAAATAGTATGCAAAATTGAAATGGATATAGGATAGTTAACAATTTTAAAACTGATTTATATGTTAAATTTGATTAGTTGAATACGACCCCTTTTAATTGTTAAATTAATCGACATGTAGAATAGTGATAATTACACTTTGAACCATTAACGTATATTTGATTAATTGTTGTAGTGTTAAAATTGAAATCGAATGACAATTGAAGAACCGTATGAATAATTAGTGTAATAATCTTTAATCTACATGAAATGATAGTGTAGATTCTAGAAATAATTATATTAATTCGTACAAATAACAATGCGAATTAATACGGTTATTTCGGGATTATTTGAATTGATTATTGGATTGTTATTGTTTGTTGTTATTGCTTGTTTATTTACTTTGACACCATCCCAGTTATCACACTGCAAGTTCCCTTTGCTATGTTTTGATTTTTAATTGAATTGGAATCGGGTTGAAATGATAAATACCCAAAATTGAACTTTGACCTAGGATAGAGAATTAAATAAAACCCGATTGGTCAATAAATTGATTTAAAAATAAAATGTAGATTTTATTTGAATAAATAATATGGTTTGAAATTATTAAACTTTGAAATGATTTAATAATAAAGTTTGAAATTATAATTAAGTTTGAAATTATTAAACTTTGAAATGATTTAATAATAAAGTTTGAAATTATAATTAAGTTTGAAATTATTAGACTTTGAAATTATTTAATAATTAAGTTTTGAATTATTTAATAATTAAATAAGATTGAATTATTTAATGATTAAATTGAATTGGATTCTTTGATAAGAGAAATTGAACTTTTGAATAAGTGAATTGTACTTCGTAAATAATTAAAATTGAGTTTTCTTTATTAATTAAGTTTTGGAAAATCATTTATGTAAGTAAATAAGTGAGATTAAATTTCTTTAACAAGAAATAAAATGTGATTTATTGAAATTAATGTAAGACTTGTAATTTGAAAGAATTGATTTGACAAATTTAATTTAATTCAAAAATTGTAAGTTTGGATATAATAAAGTCGAACTTAAGTAATTGATTTAATGAATTGCAAAGTAAATAGAAATTTGTTTGAATGATCAATTAACTTAACGAAGGTTGAATGAAATTGATAAATGAGTTTTAAATTGATTTGAATGTTGAATTAAATTAATAAAAATGATTTCAAAATGAAACTTGTATCCGAACTTGAATCAATTTTGAATGGTTTTAAAAAAAGATTTAAATTGAATTATAAGATTTTGAAATGATAATTTGGAAGTTTTGAAACGTAAATTATGGAAATTGATTTAGAAAGGCAAATGAAATGTTGGTTTACGAATTGGAATTGAAATTGAATTTGATTTGGTTTTTGAAGAATATAAATGACCAATCGGTGTAATAATTACGGAAGTTATTAAAGAGACCGGGATCGGATATGGACATACTCTCTGTCGATACCGAAAACCACTTTAATAACTAACATTCGCGGAGTGTTGACCCAGAACGAAGTGGTTGGAATGATGTACATGATGATTGAAGAAAGAGAACGTTGATGGATAGCGTTGACACTTGTGTCAAATTGGAAATGACTAAAACAGGAGCCGTGCCGGGCCAATGGAGGATTAGCTACCTCAAGTGGACACACTTCTTCGAACTACTCATTACTTGTTGTCGATTGGTGCACCCTTGATTTTGGGAGTGTTGTTTCACGGTGTTGCGGGCGCTGCGGCGTTGCGTTCTCACCAATCCGGATCAGGCAAACGGTAGTATCACTACCTTGGGTATTGCCTCATGTGCCTTGTCATACTTGTATCCCTTTATTCGCGACCACTACGAAATTGTTTTGTACCTTTAGTATATGGATTGCCCTCTGGTGACTTCCGGTTTTGGGGAAACTACAGTCTTGTATATGCTTTTGGGAATAAAAATGTGTTAAGGGTGGAATGGGCCATGACTTAACACTATTTTGATATCTTTACATATTACTGATAGACATTATCTACTTAGCGTACATTACTACCTAGTAGATAGTTTAACGGATCCTTAAAGGATGGTTATTCCAAACATCCTTTGAGTGACTTGTATTTCAATTGCTATTTCACTTGAGTTGGATTTATAAATATAAGAATGTTAATCCTGACTCGAGTGTCTTGTGTTTTGCTTTACGCTCGGGTCAGACTGAGTGTACCAGTATTCGAGACTCACCTTTGAAGTTGGAGCTTTGCTTGAAGATCCAACCATCTATTCTGCTTCCAGTATTCGATGATTCCAGTGATGTATTCTGATTTTGTATCTGATGTATCGTATTACTCTTCCGTTGTATCTGGTTTAACTCTGATGTAACTTATACATTTATATAGTAGCTTCATGAACTACTATTTCTTTTATTTCCGCTGCAATTATTACTCTGTGTCTGTGATATGTGATTATATTTGTTTACTGTATATGTTCAGTTTTGCCAAATTTAAATTAACAACGCGGTATTTTGAGCAATTCAACTCCGGCATGAGAGTCTACCTATACACTTATAATGGATGCGAATGGTCCAAAATAGCGGGTCGTTACAGTTGGTATCAGAGCTTTGGTAGCTCTAGGCAAAACTCAACATATAGGATAAATGTATTTACAGAATCACTCTCATTCGAGTTTCAATCTCTTCCTTTGACTCAATTCCTTTAAATTTTGGAACGTTCCCCTCGGTTCCGAAATTCATTCGTGTCCTTCACTATTCGTCTTCTTTCAATTCTGGAGCACCTCATAACTCCATTTTGAATGATATCTATAATAGATCGGCGGTCTCGCTAATCCTCAAATGATTCGTAAAGGAGCAAAACTCCTTTATAATAGGCATCGATTTACCGGAGATTTCTGTATCCTCGGTTTACGATGCTATCTATTCCATGCTATACCTGAATTCCATCTCTTGAGATCGAGTGTTGATTTACCTCGGAATTTAGTATCGACCTTATTCTTGAAGTTACGGACGACCCGGTTAAGGTTGCCCGTGAATTAAATAAACTCATCCATCTCCCGATTGTGGTAATCGAATTATCTTATCTTATGTTTCAAACTTATTTTCGAATCAAAATTCTCTTTGATTTGAGTCCATCAAATTTGAATCTCTATCTTTGCTTTGAAATTTATTCTTATATAGTCGAGCAAGGAAGTGTATTTGTAAATTAATATTTAAAATGTTTTAATATTGTGTTGTTTGAGTTGTTGATGTTGATTTGGGTTTCCGATCGATTCGTCTAATCAACGCTATCGATGGGATTTCCAAAACACTTGAGCAGAGCAAACTGACACAATATCGCTTTCAAATTTGGTAAATGGAATAAATTTGTATGAATATATTATCAAAATATATAAGTAAAATTTTCTGAAATTTAATAAGTTAATTTAATTGGTTGTTAAAATGATAATAATTGATTATCACTTATTGTTCTATATAAATGAATCTTTAAACATGGGTTATAAACTGATTTGAAATTTAAATGAATTTAAAATTTAGAATTTGAGAATTTAATTTCCTAAAATTTCAAGCTTTGGTTTTTAAATTTTAAAATGTATGTTATTGAACGTATTTTCGAATAGAAACCGTTTTCAAAGAATTTTTAATATTGAAATCAGTGCTCTTCTCTTTGTCGCTGGAAAATAATTTCGGTGATGGCGGCCGCATCATCGACGTTCATTTTCGAGTTTCGAAGTGGAGATACTATTCTGTAGCTTTGCTACGGTTTGTTTTGAAAAAAATATTTTGATTTGAATTTCTTCAGTATATTTTGATTCACATATATATAGGTATCTTATTTTAAAATTTAATTTGATTTGATATAAATATATTATATATATCTCTAAATTGTTTAGGGTTAATCGGAAATCTAATTCTTAAATTTTGTTAAAGGATGATTTCAATTATAAATAAGACCAAAATTTGGAACAAATATTTAAACTTGAATAATTGAATTGGGAAAATTTTATTTGTATATTGTTCAACTACGTTCTAATACAACTTACCTAAATCATTCAGAAGTTGAATATGTAATTGGATAATATATAAGATAAATTGAATTTATAAATAAAATTTGATTGTTTATAATAAATGTTATACACTAAATTTTGATTATAAAGATGTTAATAGAGTTAGATAGGATAATAAGTAAACTCAGTTAATAATGAAATAAATTTGTTTTGAAAGAATTAATAAATTTTGTTTTGAAAGAATTAATAAATTGAAATTTGATCAACATATGAAAATACCTTGAATTTAAAACCAATTATCGAATATAAATTAATTTAAATTGAAATTTATATGGTTTAAATTAATATATATGGGTTAAATATATGTGATAAGATATATTAAGTAGAATAAATTTAACAATAATTTGGAATAAAGAAGAATTTAAAATTGCTGAATAAAATATGATTATAATAAAAGACTATTCAAATTTATGGTTTTAGAAATTGTAAATTTAAGAAAGTGGGATAATAAGATAATGAATTTAGAAATAGTGAGATTGACTTTAGTAAAATCAAATGGATTAAATCAATTATTGAATATCAATTAATTTAAATTTGAATTTATATGGTTTAAATTAATTGTTATTTTGTATTTCAAAATCTGTTTTCTTTCTGGTTGTTTCTATTCTCCTACCTCGTTCCTTTTCGGGGACGAAAAGTTTTGAGTGGGGGAGAGTGTAACGACCCGTAAATTTCAACTGTTTTAATAACGTAATTAGTTGAAATTTTGCGAAATTTTAAATGATAAAATTTTGAAATATAAATTTGATATTTGGAATGCGTCTAGTTAAACATAGCAACTGGTAAATTTTCGTCTGAAAATATGAAAGTTTATTTCGCGCGTAAATTCACTTCAATTTAATCAGTTAAAAAGCGATGAAAATAAAACATTTTCGAAACTCAAATATTTTTACATAGAAAAATTCTAAACCATCTTCTGAGCAAGATGTCAGTTTGTCATTTTTCCAAATTCGGACATCTTTGGCTCCGTCGCTCTTATTTTTCAGTGTTTTTCTTGCATTTTCCGCTATTAGAAAATTCGAATTTTATAATTCAATCATATCACTGAGATCTATATACCATTTTGATCGTCTCGTCATGCTGACCTATGCGGTATATTTATTTCTATGTTTTGAAGTCCGATATGCAACGGAATTCGCGAAACTGGCAATCGTATCGGTACTGGATCTGTACCGTTTAGAACTTCGAATTCCTTCGTCCATTCATTTACCCACCGTTTGAAACCAATGGTCAATCGTTGTGATTATTTCATAAATTCTCGTGACTTTTATTATTCCCAATGGTTTGATTTATTGGCCGGTTGGTTGCATTTCCTAATTCCTATATGGTATTAATTTCCACTGTTCACTTTCTCTTCTCACATCTACCTAAAGCCATGCGTTTCCTTTTTCATTTCCTGTGACTCATCCACCAAAGAACACTGAACAACACAAGCTCCACCTCACAACCAACCACCAACCCGCAGCTCGCCGTCCACATCCAACATCCGACCAGCCTTCACTGCCCTGTCACCGCCACTTGAACCGGCCTTTCCCCTCCACTCAGCTCAACCAAACTCTCCCACTAACAACCCTTCCCTTAATCTTCCAAACGCAGCCACCCCTCTCCCTTCACGCGTCGAACCCAAAGCCCTCTGACCACATCTCCGCGCCTCCTTGTGACCATCGACGTGGAAAGCCACCTCACTCCAGATCTGTTCTTGCTCGCCGCCACCACTGCAAACACCAACAGCGTCCAAGCCCTGGCGAACCCGACCCCACTGTTCTCTTCCCTTGGTCGAGTAGCTCCTCCTCCCTCTTTGTGTACGTATATATAGCATTATATGTTAGTGTATATATATTTCAACATATCATACATTTCTAAAGTATATAATTTAAAGTATATTTGTCTGCATTATCAAAATGGTCTGCGTGTGTTTGTTTGGCAAGCCTGCATATATGCTAGTTGATAATAAAGTTTTGAAAGAGTCAGGGATATCGAATGACACGCTACTTCTAAGTTACGCCTTTGTTATAATTAATGTTTAAGAATGTAATGAGGAGAGTTAGGAGGGAAGTGAGTAATTGTCAGTGAGAGTTATATATGTTAGAATGCAAGTATTGAGAGTGTCAGTGAACTTCTTTGATAAAATGAGAAAACAATAGTGAAAGAAATAGATAGGGAAAGAGAACAAGGACGTTGCTCGTTTCCAAAGATCATAAATGAGAGCGTACTCCAAATAAAAATGCTTGATGTATATATGTGTGCACATCATGCATGTCGATACACTAGTATTAATAATACTTTAATAGTTGGATTGGCATCCATCACCCGATTGGAAAAGTTTAAAATTTTATTTATTATATTAAGGTACATATGCATTGACTGTTACTTTTTAAAAGTATAGTATATATTATTAGCTTTGTTCGCCTGTTGCATATGCAGTCTAGTTATGTTAGTATACCCTTTATACTTTATAATCTTTGTGTATGTATTTCAGGTACTGACTTGGAGTATATTTTATTTTATAAACATTTTTATATGGTATTATTTTCTACAATACAAAGTGTGTGTGTGAAATGACCCTCCTATTTCTACTCTAATTCCATAAGGATTTTTTTTTTTTTAGGTAAAGATGATATATATAAATATATAGATAGATATATCATCCATTGCAATTATAACTCTCAGGGTCAATATCTTTCTCCAATAAACCAAAATATATCCAGGATCACAATAATCAACCAATATAAGTATATCAGTACATTCACAAAGATAAGCACATACATGTGAGGATGTATATGCCTCTCTTGTTTGAATCAGAGTTCTGGAAAAACAAGAGGATATTGGATTGCTGATTTTTTTTTGACCAAACAATCCACTGGAAATATATACATTAGTCTGTTTATCCTAATTAAGAAGTGATCAAGTAATAATCAGTAGTCTAATTGCTTTTACTATAGATGTTTGTGTTAAGTTCTGAATAGTATCAAATTCAGTATAAAATAAAGTGGATCCTAAGTGAACACAAGCAACATCTAGGCGTAATGGAAACGCGCCTAACTTATACACAAGAGATCACGAGTTCGAGTACTATGCTGGTTGGTTCAAACACAATTTTTGTTTTTTTTTTTCATTTTTCTTCTGTACAGTTTGGAATCTGTTATTACCTATATCTGCACATATATACTTTACTTTTGCCTATATTCTATCATACCAAAACAAAAACTCTTGCTTAATTATTTTTGAAACCCATTCCTATAACCTGGAAGGCTTCAGGATTTATATGAATTAAGAGTCTGGTTCTTGGGTTTTGAGGATGATAGAAGTGTTTATCATTATTCATGTTTGTATTTCTTCTTATAAGATCTGTCTGGCATTTAAAATGCATTTGGTTAAAATCTGAGTGAAATTCAGATTCCTGTTACAAGTGCAAAGGAAAAAGGTGTGTTGATATTTGCACAAAACATGTTTATGTGCATATATATCTGCAACTATTTGGATCTGGCTTCCATCTACCTTACTACAGATTCTTTCTTTATTTAAAAAAATAGGACATGAAACAATTGTATGGAACAAGTTAAATTATGGAAACCTTGCAGCCACATAAAAACATTCAACTTATGTCTATTTTCTTTTGTATACATATGCCATAGTAGAAAATAAAACCATTTAATTTTCTGAGAATCAACTATCCTGATTATCCAAAACTTAAATCCTTTTCAATGACTCAAGATTGACTAATACATTTATAAAATGTAATCATTCAATTTTTAACATTGTGTTCTTGCTAAATCCACTTTCAAGATTTGATCAAAATCCTTTTTAAACATAACAGATATTTAACTTAGTTCATAGTTTCCAGATACAAGTCAATCTCTTAACAAAATACCTAACAAAATATCCATCCAATATTCAACACTTAGTACAAGTATCAATTTAAATTGTCAATACATGCAGATTTCAACATTTAGGCTCTTATCTAACTACGTTTTAGCATGCTATATCTTCTTCTCAAGGCCTTGCTCCTACTCCTACTTAGTTGCTGCAATCCCTGAAAAAGCATTTGAAACTGCCTCATTTTAAATGAGACACCCCAGATGCCATTAGCACACTAGGGTCAGACACATGTCTGGTATGAGAAAATTCACAAAAGCAATTTATTAATTAGGTTAAAATCAAGTTAAGTACATATACATAAGGTTCTGTCCTTTGGAATCAGGTAAATACTTGTGTGCATGCTCTGTGTCATTGTGCATGTGCACACTTTAATTTTCTTTCCAGAGACTACATGTATAAACATGGCACATACACTCAAGCATACAATTCAATCATAGTCAACCAATCATTCATACCAAACAGGAAAATAACCAATATGAGTTAAATCATTTATTCAATTCTCATATTTCAAATCTGGGAAAAACTCTAGTTTTCTCATCATCTCAAATATTCCCTGGGTATATTTATCTATCCTTGGTCTCACCTGCAATATTTATGAATCAATGGACACACTGTAATGAACTAATTCACTCCATTACACAAAGATCTCAGGACTTAAACAAGCCATGTGTCAACTTATGTTACTCAAGCACACAAGTCATTCCTGCAGTGTTCTTGACCCCAATATCCTAATCAGGTTTAAGTTAATAATAACTCTTTTGATTTTTCATGGCAAAACCATTCAGTGATTCATTTCATTAGCTAAAAACATCCATAACATGGCATCTCATGTTATTCATAACCATACAGAGGCAAACAAGCAAACAACCATTGGTGATTACAAAATAAGGTTCTGGATATACATATATTCATCTTGGAATTTTAAAAGGAGTTTAGGCAGCTAACATTGGCTTATGGTTTCTGAGAGAGTTTTACTTTTGCAAACATTTGTGCTTGAGTTAAACTCAGGATGACCTGGTTTCACTGAATCACAAAATTTTGTTTGCTATGCATTTTATTGAATCAGGAGCATCAGCACATAGGCAACCCTATTGCACCCCTAATTCCTTTCTATTTCAAGCCTCAGCACTTATACATGAGTATATTGCAGCTCATCATTATTTACATCTTTCTGGGTTGAGCCAAAACCAATACTACTTGCCTATTCTCAACATTTTATTTTCTGGGTATTTGTTTATATCTCTAAACATTAACATATCAGAGATCTGAGTGTATAAAACAGATATGTATACTAACAACACATAAAACTTTGTTATAATAAAACAAGCAATCAACCAAAGAGAATCAAAACATTTTCAGATTTAAATTCACATATAAGCATTCATATATGAAAATACTCTTTTAAGAAAAATACTTATAACTGGCTGCCTACATTAGGACTTATTGCCTTAGATTTTTGAGTGAGTTTTCTCACCTAGCTCTCTCCTTTGTTTCCTTAATTAACTGATGAACTCCTGCTCTTATCCTCAAGCTCTCTTTCTTCCCTTGTCTTATGATTTCTGTGGTATTGTTTTTCTTCTTTTTTTTTTCAAAGTTCTTTTCTGAGGAGAATAGGAGGCTGCTGCATATACATGTATATATATACAGGGTCTCTCTTAGGGTTTTGGGTATTGGCTAAGTCCATTTTTGCCCACCAGAAAAAAAATCATGTTATCTGCATTTTTTAAACCCAGAGTTTTACCCTTCCCGGCTTAATTTGGGTGAAGAGAAAAGTGGTTACTCATTTTTTTTCCAGAAATTTGCTTTTCAGAAAATACTTTTTCCCCTTGTCTATAATCATGCCAAAAATGTGACTTGCTTTTTATTATTTATCAAATACACTTCCTAATTCTGCTTATAGCAAACATTTCTCTGTTTTCTCTTATTTTCCTATTTTTAGCTTTCATGTAAATGGTATGTACTTCCTTTATTTATTTATAAGAGGATTAGTTCTTTTTATATCTTCATTCTTTTTATTTCTGCTTATATTAAAATATGTCTATATATATATTTTATTTCACTAGTTTGAACTCTAGTATTTTATTAACACATATATATATATTTATATATATATCATTCTGTATTGACACACACATGCACATGTATACTTAAGAAAAATATTCAGTAGCATACATATATTTATATTTACTTATGCATTCAGCTTTTAAAGATTTAATATATATATATATATATATATATATATATATATATATTCCCATACATATCAATATGTATGTATTCTTGGAGTTCAGGGTTTTAGCTCATATTCATGTGCATTTCCTGTGCACACATGTACACACACTGATACACTATCAAGCTATATCAATTCCTCCTTCAAAATAAATTTAAAAATTATTTTAAATTTATTTATATTTTCCAGAATGAATTCCTAAAATCTTGGGTCATTACATACACCCCTCCTTTTAGAAATTGTGTCCCACAATTTTCCTAAGCTTAAAATAAATTTTAAACTTAATTCAGAGAACAAGTTTATTCTCTACCAAATAGATTCTTAGTTCTATACTAACTAAAAATATTCATCCAAAATAAAGAAAACAATCAAAAATCAGAATTACCTTAATCTGAAAATAGCTTAGGATAATTCATCCTAACTTTGTCTTCTAATTCCCATGTGCAATCACTAGGATCTAGACTCCACTGTACCTTCACAAGTTTCAGAGATTTATTCCTCAATTTCTTCACATCTTTTGCCAAAATTCCCACTGGATCCTTTTCATAAATCAAATTAGGATTTATCTGCACTTGGGTTGGGGTTTCAAGAATTTCTGCCTTGTCATGGACCCATCTTCTCAATTGTGATACATGAAAAACATCATGTATACCTTGCATGTTTTCTGGTAATTCCAACTTATATGCCAAAGGACCAATTCTCTCCAGAATTTTGTATGGTCCAATATATCTTGGGGTTAATTTGCCTTGTTTTCCAAACCTCAGCACATTTTTCATGGGTGAGATTTTGATGAAAACAAAATTTCCCACTTCATATTCTACCTGCCTCCTTCTCATGTCTGCAAATTTCTTTTGTCTATCTTGAGCTGCTGTCATTCTTCTTCTTATCAACTCAATTTTCTCCTTGGTTTCTTGTATGTACTCAGGTCCTAAAATAGACCTTTCTCCTGCTTCTACCCAGCAAACAGGTGACAAACAGGGTTTACCATATAAGGCTTCAAATGGAGCCATTCCTATGGTGCTTTGGTAGCTGTTGTTGTATGTAAATTCAACTAGATGAAGATAATCTTCCCAGTTGCCCCCAAAATCCAGTATACATGCCCTCAACATGTCCTCCAAAACTTTGTTTACCACCTCAGTCTGCCCATCTGATTGAGGATGGTAGGCAGTACTTAAACATAGTTCACTTCCCATTGCTTCTTGAAAGCTTCTCCAGAATTTTGAAGTGAAGATGGTATCCCTGTCACTCACAATGGTTTTGGGAATGCCATGTAACCTTACCACTTCTTTTATAAAAATTTGAGCTAGTTTTGGTGCTGTTCTTTCTGACTTGACTGGGATGAAGTGTGCTACCTTGGTTAGCCTATCAACTATCACCCATATGCTTGTATTACCTCTCTTAGATCTAGGCAGTCCATCTATGAAGTCCATAGATATGTCTTCCCACTTCCACTGTGGTACACTAAGAGGTTGCATCAACCCTGATGGTCTTTGAGTTTCAGCCTTGACTTGTTGGCAAGTCATACATTTGGCAATGTACTTAGCTATATCAGATTTCATCCCCTTCCACCAGAAGTCTCTTTTCAAATTTTGATACATTTTTGTGTTACCTGGGTGTATGGAGTATTTACTTCTGTGATATTCATTCAATATCTCCTTCTTCAATTCTATGTCCTCTGGTACACACATCCTATTCTGGTATCTCACATAACCATCTTTATCAATGTGGTGATTCATTACTTCCTCCCCTCTTGAGAGGAGCATTCTCTTCCCTAATAAGTGAGCATCTTGTTCTTGCATTTTTCCTACCTTCAGAATTAAATCTGGTTGAAGTGTCATTAAGCTTAACTTCCCTTTATCTTCTTGTGCACCATGCATCTGCTCATTAATGTGCACACAACCATTCTCCCCAATCTCTAACTCAGTTAGCAAAAATAAATTTTTAAATTCTTCTATCATCATCATAGCCAATTTAGCATGCTGTCTACTTAGAGCATCTGCAACTTTGTTTGCTTTCCCTGGTGTATAAAGTATGTCAAAGTCATAGGCAGCTAAGAACTCCACCCATCTATGTTGCCTCATGTTCAAATCTTTTTGTGAAAACAAATATTTTAGAGACTTGTGGTCAGTGTAAAGTTCAAACTTAGTGCCTAACAAATAATGTCTCCAAAGTTTTAAAGCATATATCACAGCTGCTAATTCGAGATCATGTGTGGCATACCTTACTTCATGGGGTTTAAGTTGTCTGGATGCATATGCAATGACTTGGCCTTGTTGCATCAACACTGCACCCAAGCCAAATCCACTAGCATCAGTGTATACCACTAATTCTTCATTTCCATGTGGTACCTTTAGAATTGGAGCATTCACCAATGCCTCCTTCAACTGTTCAAAAGACTTTTCACATTTTTCTGACCAAACAAAAGCTTGGTTCTTCCTGGTTAGGTTAGTGAGTGGTGTAGAAATTTTTGAAAAATCTTTTATAAACCTCCTATAATACCCTGCCATCCCCATAAATGACCTCACTTCACTCACAGTGCTTGGCCTCTTCCATGCTTGAATAGCCACTACTTTATTGGGGTTCACAGAAATTCCTTTGGCAGATATAACATGGCCAAGAAAATGTACTTCCTCCTTCCAAAACACACATTTTGAAAATTTTGCCTTTAAATCTTTTTCCCTTAATCTAGACAAAACCAGGTGCAAATGATGCTTATGTTCTTCCACTGTCTTTGAATAAATCAAAATGTCATCTATAAAAATAAGCACAAACTTGTCTAAACAATCTCTAAAGGTTCTGTTCATTAAATCTACAAAGTAAGATGGTGCATTGGTCAAGCCAAATGGCATAACCAAAAATTCATACAACCCATACCTAGTGTTAAAGGCAGTGTACTTGATGCTTGATTCTTCCACCTTCATTTGATGAAAACCAGATGCTAAGTCTAGTCTAGAAAATACTTTTGCCCCTGCTAATTGATCAAAAAGATCATCTATTCTTGGCAATGGGTATTTATTTTTAATAGTTACTTTGTTTAATTCTCTATAATCTATGCAGAGTCTTAAGGAGCCATCTTGCTTCTTAACAAATACCACTGGTGCTCCCCAGCAAGAATTACTTGGTCTTATAAAACCCTTTTCTTCCAATTCTTCTAACTGTTTCTTTAATTCTTTTAGTTCATTTGGCCCCATTCTAGTTGGCTTTTTAATCACTGGGCTTGCTCCTGGAACTAGATTGATCTGGAATTCTACTGGTCTATGGTGTGGAATACCCTTGACCTCACCAAACACATCCAAATATTTATTGACTATGGGAATTTCTTCAATGGTTAGTTCACTGAAATCTTTTTCTGAGTCAACTAAATGATATAGTTTTCCTTCCTTAGCTACCTCACATAAAACTGTGATTCTCTGGCCTCTAGAATTTTGCAATGATATGGTGGATGAGTCTAAATTAATCATGGCTTTAAATTGCCTTAACCAGTCTACCCCCAATATAACACCTATATTTGGGTAATTCAAAACATATAAATTGGAAATAAAAATATTTCCTCCTATGTTTAATTCCACATCCACACAAATCATATTTAAAACACTAGAACTCCCCAATGGACTGTGTATATGCAATGGGGTTTCAACTAATATGCAATTCAGTTTTAGCATTTTAACCAATTCATAAGAAATTAAAGAGTGAGTTGCCCCAGTATCATACACTACTGTTATGGGTATGGTACAAATAAGTAATGTACCTTCCACTTGGCTATGGTTTACAGTGTTACTCTCCACTGTGGCTTTGCCTTTTCCTTCCAAATTTGCCAATTTGCCTTGCTGTTTATACTCAGGACAATTCCTCTTCATATGCCCCTCTTTCCCACATAGATAACATTTGAAAGCTCCTCCTTTCAACTCTGGACATTTTGGTTTGATATGCCCTTCCTTTCCACACTGATGGCACACAATTTTCTTCTTGTCTTCCTTAGCCTTGACATCTCCAATGTTTTTGTTACTAGCCTCTTCTTTCTTCTTATCATAAGGGTGATACCTCCCCTTACCTTTCTTGTTATTATTGCTCTTAAAATTTCTAAACTTCTCCCTTTCCTTGTCATGCTGCTCCAACCTCAAAGCTAAGTCTATCACATGATCAAAAGTCTTGTCTGCATAGGGTAACATGGCTCTACTAAGTCCTGGATTCAAACCTTTTATGTACCTATCATTTTTAGATGCCTCATCTGCCACAAGCATTGCTCCATATGTGGAAAGTCCCTCAAACTTTTGAGTGTATTCTGTGACAGTCATGGTTCCTTGTCTAAGTCTAATGAATTCTTCTAGCAAGGTAGTCTTTGCTGATGCTGGTACAAACCTTGCTTCCAACATCTCTTTGAATTGATTCCAAGTGATTTCATTCTCATTCCTTCCTGCAATGATTACTTCCCACCAGCCTAAAGCTACTCCTTTTAGCTGTCTTGAAGCCACTTGCCTCTTTCTTTGATCATCAAGTTGCATGTCATTGAAAATTCTTTCCAATGTTCTCAACCATGTTTGAATTTCCATGATACTCTCTGTCCCTTCAAAGCTTTTGCCTCCTAAATGAGTATAAGTCTTAAGCAATTTTGAGAGTTCTTCATAGGGATTTTCTTGCCTTTGTCCTGCCCCATCCCTAAATGCTCTCACCAAGTCTTGCAGATTGACCACTGGTGGTGCATGGGAAGATCCTGCTCCCTGATTGGGTGGTCTCCCTACCATAGTTTGCTAATAATAATTTACATAGCTGGTTAGTTTGATATTTAGTTCCTTTTTTTTTTAATTTTTAATTTTATTTCTATCTAAGAACTTGATCCTTACTTCTACTATGTTGAATAACATAGCTCTGATACCAACTGAAATGACCCTCCTATTTCTACTCTAATTCCATAAGGATTTTTTTTTTAGGTAAAGATGATATATATAAATATATAGATAGATATATCATCCATTGCAATTATAACTCTCAGGGTCAATATCTTTCTCCAATAAACCAAAATATATCTAGGATCACAATAATCAACCAATATAAGTATATCAGTACATTCACAAAGATAAGCACATACATGTGAGGATGTATATGCCTCTCTTGTTTGAATCAGAGTTCTGGAAAAACAAGAGGATATTGGATTGCTGATTTTTTTTTGACCAAACAATCCACTGGAAATATATACATTAGTCTGTTTATCCTAATTAAGAAGTGATCAAGTAATAATCAGTAGTCTAATTGCTTTTACTATAGATGTTTGTGTTAAGTTCTGAATAGTATCAAATTCAGTATAAAATAAAGTGGATCCTAAGTGAACACAAGCAACATCTAGGCGTAATGGAAACGCGCCTAACTTATACACAAGAGATCACGAGTTCGAGTACTATGCTGGTTGGTTCAAACACAATTTTTGTTTTTTTTTTTTCATTTTTCTTCTGTACAGTTTGGAATCTGTTATTACCTATATCTGCACATATATACTTTACTTTTGCCTATATTCTATCATACCAAAACAAAAACTCTTGCTTAATTATTTTTGAAACCCATTCCTATAACCTGGAAGGCTTCAGGATTTATATGAATTAAGAGTCTGGTTCTTGGGTTTTGAGGATGATAGAAGTGTTTATCATTATTCATGTTTGTATTTCTTCTTATAAGATCTGTCTGGCATTTAAAATGCATTTGGTTAAAATCTGAGTGAAATTCAGATTCCTGTTACAAGTGCAAAGGAAAAAGGTGTGTTGATATTTGCACAAAACATGTTTATGTGCATATATATCTGCAACTATTTGGATCTGGCTTCCATCTACCTTACTACAGATTCTTTCTTTATTTAAAAAAATAGGACATGAAACAATTGTATGGAACAAGTTAAATTATGGAAACCTTGCAGCCACATAAAAACATTCAACTTATGTCTATTTTCTTTTGTATACATATGCCATAGTAGAAAATAAAACCATTTAATTTTCTGAGAATCAACTATCCTGATTATCCAAAACTTAAATCCTTTTCAATGACTCAAGATTGACTAATACATTTATAAAATGTAATCATTCAATTTTTAACATGGTGTTCTTGCTAAATCCACTTTCAAGATTTGATCAAAATCCTTTTTAAACATAACAGATATTTAACTTAGTTCATAGTTTCCAGATACAAGTCAATCTCTTAACAAAATACCTAACAAAATATCCATCCAATATTCAACACTTAGTACAAGTATCAATTTAAATTGTCAATACATGCAGATTTCAACATTTAGGCTCTTATCTAACTAAGTTTTAGCATGCTATATCTTCTTCTCAAGGCCTTGCTCCTACTCCTACTTAGTTGCTGCAATCCCTGAAAAAGCATTTGAAACTGCCTCATTTTAAATGAGACACCCCAGATGCCATTAGCACACTAGGGTCAGACACATGTCTGGTATGAGAAAATTCACAAAAGCAATTTATTAATTAGGTTAAAATCAAGTTAAGTACATATACATAAGGTTCTGTCCTTTGGAATCAGGTAAATACTTGTGTGCATGCTCTGTGTCATTGTGCATGTGCACACTTTAATTTTCTTTCCAGAGACTACATGTATAAACATGGCACATACACTCAAGCATACAATTCAATCATAGTCAACCAATCATTCATACCAAACAGGAAAATAACCAATATGAGTTAAATCATTTATTCAATTCTCATATTTCAAATCTGGGAAAAACTCTAGTTTTCTCATCATCTCAAATATTCCCTGGGTATATTTATCTATCCTTGGTCTCACCTGCAATATTTATGAATCAATGGACACACTGTAATGAACTAATTCACTCCATTACACAAAGATCTCAGGACTTAAACAAGCCATGTGTCAACTTATGTTACTCAAGCACACAAGTCATTCCTGCAGTGTTCTTGACCCCAATATCCTAATCAGGTTTAAGTTAATAATAACTCTTTTGATTTTTCATGGCAAAACCATTCAGTGATTCATTTCATTAGCTAAAAACATCCATAACATGGCATCTCATGTTATTCATAACCATATAGAGGCAAACAAGCAAACAACCATTGGTGATTACAAAATAAGGTTCTGGATATACATATATTCATCTTGGAATTTTAAAAGGAGTTTAGGCAGCTAACATTGGCTTATGGTTTCTGAGAGAGTTTTACTTTTGCAAACATTTGTGCTTGAGTTAAACTCAGGATGACCTGGTTTCACTGAATCACAAAATTTTGTTTGCTATGCATTTTATTGAATCAGGAGCATCAGCACATAGGCAACCCTATTGCACCCCTAATTCCTTTCTATTTCAAGCCTCAGCACTTATACATGAGTATATTGCAGCTCATCATTATTTACATCTTTCTGGGTTGAGCCAAAACCAATACTACTTGCCTATTCTCAACATTTTATTTTCTGGGTATTTGTTTATATCTCTAAACATTAACATATCAGAGATCTGAGTGTATAAAACAGATATGTATACTAACAACACATAAAACTTTGTTATAATAAAACAAGCAATCAACCAAAGAGAATCAAAACATTTTCAGATTTAAATTCACAGATAAGCATTCATATATGAAAATACTCTTTTAAGAAAAATACTTATAACTGGCTGCCTACATTAGGACTTATTGCCTTAGATTTTTGAGTGAGTTTTCTCACCTAGCTCTCTCCTTTGTTTCCTTAATTAACTGATGAACTCCTGCTCTTATCCTCAAGCTCTCTTTCTTCCCTTGTCTTATGATTTCTGTGGTATTGTTTTTCTTCTTTTTTTTTTCAAAGTTCTTTTCTGAGGAGAAGAGGAGGCTGCTGCATATACATGTATATATATACAGGGTCTCTCTTAGGGTTTTGGGTATTGGCTAAGTCCATTTTTGCCCACCAGAAAAAAAATCATGTTATCTGCATTTTTTAAACCCAGAGTTTTACCCTTCCCGGCTTAATTTGGGTGAAGAGAAAAGTGGTTACTCATTTTTTTTCCAGAAATTTGCTTTTCAGAAAATACTTTTTCCCCTTGTCTATAATCATGCCAAAAATGTGACTTGCTTTTTATTATTTATCAAATACACTTCCTAATTCTGCCTATAGCAAACATTTCTCTGTTTTCTCTTATTTTCCTATTTTTAGCTTTCATGTAAATGGTATGTACTTCCTTTATTTATTTATAAGAGGATTAGTTCTTTTTATATCTTCATTCTTTTTATTTCTGCTTATATTAAAATATGTCTATATATATATTTTATTTCACTAGTTTGAACTCTAGTATTTTATTAACACATATATATATATATTTATATATATATCATTCTGTATTGACACACACATGCACATGTATACTTAAGAAAAATATTCAGTAGCATACATATATTTATATTTACTTATGCATTCAGCTTTTAAAGATTTAATATATATATATATATATATATATATATTCCCATACATATCAATATGTATGTATTCTTGGAGTTCAGGGTTTTAGCTCATATTCATGTGCATTTCCTGTGCACACATGTACACACACTGATACACTATCAAGCTATATCAATTCCTCCTTCAAAATAAATTTAAAAATTATTTTAAATTTATTTATATTTTCCAGAATGAATTCCTAAAACCTTGGGTCATTACAGTGTGTATATATTGTTACTTAAGTATATATAGATGATTATATGCGTAATATATAAATATTTTTATTGTAAGTTGGTAACTGTATATGATTTATTTTAGGTGAAGAAATAAATAAATATATGTGTTATATAAGTATGCAGTTGCTGTTTATAAACTATTGAATATATGAAGATATTTTGTTAACTTGATTTATTTTGTGTTACATATCTATTACGAGTATATGGAAGTCACATAAAATTTGATGTTCGTACGTGTGGGTTTACATGGTTTCTGTGATAAATATTCAGTCAAAATTTGAAAGGTTAAGTGATAGGTTTAGTTAAGTATACATAATAATAATAATATATCCACTTTCAGTTATATCAAAATCTGATTCTGATCTGTTCTTGTCGATCTTCCATTTATCAGCTTTGTCCATCGATCTCCTCTCCGTCGTGCTTTGCTTCGGAATTCATGCTTAGATTCGTAGCTTATTCCATCGCCAAAATCTCTAGCCTCGAAAGGTGAGCAATCACTCACGATTAACGTTCTTTTATTTATTAAATTTGATTTCAATTGAAACGACAATTGAAATATGCTACTGTTATTTATGCTATTAACTGTATCAGTTCACCTGTGACATCTGACACCATTATCTGTTAATTATTTATGTGATGATAATACAGTTTGGTTGATAATTGATTGATTGTTGATGTTTATACTGGACGTTAAATTGTTAGTGATAAATGATAAATAGTATGCAAAATTGAAATGGATATAGGATAGTTAACAATTTTAAAATTGATTTATATGTTAAATTTGATTAGTTGAATACGACCCCTTTTAATTATTAAATTAATTGACATGTAGAATAGTGATAATTACACTTTGAACCATTAACGTATATTTGATTAATTGTTGTAGTGTTAAAATTGAAATCGAATGACAATTGAAGAATCGTATGAATAATTAGTGTAATAATCTTTAATCTACATGAAATGATAGTGTAGATTCTAGAAATAATTATATTAATTCGTACAAATAACAATGCGAATTAATACGGTTATTTCGGGATTATTTGAATTGATTATTGGATTGTTATTGTTTGTTGTTATTGCTTGTTTATTTACTTTGACACCATCCCAGTTATCACACTGCAAGTTCCCTTTTCTATGTTTTGATTTTTAATTGAATTAGAATTGGGTTGAAATGATAAATACCCAAAATTGAACTTTGACCTAGGATAGAGAATTAAATAAAACCCGATTGGTCAATAAATTGATTTAAAAATAAAATGTAGATTTTATTTGAATAAATAATATGGTTTGAAATTATTAAACTTTGAAATGATTTAATAATAAAGTTTGAAATTATAATTAAGTTTGAAATTATTAAACTTTGAAATGATTTAATAATAAAGTTTGAAATTATAATTAAGTTTGAAATTATTAGACTTTGAAATTATTTAATAATTAAGTTTTGAATTATTTAATAATTAAATAAGATTGAATTATTTAATGATTAAATTGAATTGGATTCTTTGATAAGAGAAATTGAACTTTTGAATAAGTGAATTGTACTTCGTAAATAATTGAAATTGAGTTTTCTTTATTAATTAAGTTTTGGAAAATCATTTATGTAAGTAAATAAGTGAGATTAAATTTCTTTAACAAGAAATAAAATGTGATTTATTGAAATTATTGTAAGACTTGTAATTTGAAAGAATTGATTTGACGAATTTAATTTAATTCAAAAATTGTAAGATTGGATATAATAAAGTCGAACTAAAGTAATTGATTTAATGAATTGCAAAGTAAATAGAAATTTGTTTGAATGATCAATTAACTTAACGAAGGTTGAATGAAATTGATAAATGAGTTTTAAATTGATTTGAATGTTGAATTAAATTAATAAAAATGATTTCAAAATGAAACTTGTATCCGAGCTTGAATCAATTTTGAATGGTTTTAAAAAAATATTTAAATTGAATTATAAGA
The DNA here is from genome assembly GCA_030737815.1 of Allium fistulosum. Lineage (NCBI taxonomy): Eukaryota > Viridiplantae > Streptophyta > Magnoliopsida > Asparagales > Amaryllidaceae > Allium > Allium fistulosum. Next base: position 474,089,244 of record CM060902.1, read on the forward strand.
TTTTGAAATGATAATTTGGAAGTTTTGAAATGTAAATTATGGAAATTGATATAGAAAGGCAAATGAAATGTTGGTTTACGAATTGGAATTGAAATTGAATTTGATTTGGTTTTTGAAGAATATAAACGACCAATCGGTGTAATAATTACGGAAGTTATTAAAGAGACCGGGATCGGATATGGACATACTCTCTGTCGATACCGAAAACCACTTTAATAACTAACATTCGCGGAGTGTTGACCCAGAACGAAGTGGTTGGAATGATGTACGTGATGATTGAAGAAAGAGAACGTTGATGGATAGCCTTGACACTTGTGTCAAATTGGAAATGACTAAAACAGGAGCCGTGCCGGGCCAATGGAGGATTAGCTACCTCAAGTGGACACACTTCTTCGAACTACTCATTACTTGTTGTCGATTGGTGCACCCTTGATTTTGGGAGTGTTGTTTCACGGTGTTGCGGGCGCTGCGGCGTTGCGTTCTCACCAGTCCGGATCAGGCAAACGGTAGTATCACTACCTTGGGTATTGCCTCATGTGCCTTGTCATACTTGTATCCCTTTATTCGCGACCACTACGAAATTGTTTTGTACCTTTAGTATATGGATTGCCCTTTGGTGACTTCCGGTTTTGGGGAAACTACGGTCTTGTATATGCTTTTGGGAATAAAAATGTGTTAAGGGTGGAATGGGCCATGACTTAACACTATTTTGATATCCTTACATATTACTGATAGACATTATCTACTTAGCGTACATTACTACCTAGTAGATAGTTTAACGGATCCTTAAAGGATGGTTATTCCAAACATCCTTTGAGTTACTTGTATTTCAATTGCTATTTCACTTGAGTTGGATTTATAAATATAAGAATGTTAATCCTGACTCGAGTGTCTTGTGTTTTGCTTTACGCTCGGGTCAGACTGAGTGTACCAGTATTCGAGACTCACCTTTGAAGTTGGAGCTTTGCTTGAAGATCCAGCCATCTATTCTACTTCCAGTATTCGATGATTCCAGTGATGTATTCTGATTTTGTATCTGATGTATCGTATTACTCTTCCGTTGTATCTGGTTTAACTCTGATGTAACTTATACATTTATATAGTAGCTTCATGAACTACTATTTCTTTTATTTCTGCTGCAATTATTACTCTGTGTCTGTGATCTGTGATTATATTTGTTTACTGTATATGTTCAGTTTTGCTAAATTTAAATTAACAACGCGGTATTTTGAGCAATTCAACTCCGGCATGAGTGTCTACCTATACACTTATAATGGATGCGAATGGTCCAAAATAGCGGGTCGTTACAATAATATTGGAACTTATGGTTGAGTTTGGGAAGTTAGTAAGAATGACAGTGTCTTTAATAAAAAAATTGTTTTGGCAAGTTGATAAAACTGTTTGGTTTTGGGAAAATAATAAACGGGTTATGAATCATTCTTCTTAACTAGTAATTTCGGGACAAAATTCTTTTAAGGGGGGAAGAATTTGACGACCCTGAATTTTGGACATTTGAAATTAGAATATTTAATTGATTTTAAATATTTGGAAGATAGTTTAACTTGAATTTCAAATATCACTATGAATTTGGCAATTAAATTATTAAATTTAATTATTGAAGTTGGGTAAAATATTAAATCTTCAGTTTTATGCTTCTTAAAAAATATTTTAAAGGCTTAGGAAATTTATATTGATAATACTGAAGGTAATAGAATTTTTAAAATTGAATTTGAAAGTGATTTGTTCAGTTTTGAATTTATATCATTTAAATCGATATTTAAAAATAGCCTTTCGAGGCACAGTCTCGGAATTCGACAAAACCAGTTCCATTGGATCCATAATATTGTATTATTATCGGATTTCAATTTTCATAGCTGTAACGACCCGATATTTTCAACCATTCGCATCCATTATAAGTGTATAGGTAGACACTCATGCCGGAGTTGAATTGCTCAAAATACCGCGTTGTAAATAAAATTTGGCAAATCTCAGAATATACAGTAAATAAATATAATCACAGATCACAGACACAAAGTAAAATAATGCAGCGGAAGTAAAAGAAATAGTAGTTCATGAAGCTACTATGAAAATATATCAGAGTTACATAAGATACAACATAAGAAATAAAGTATAGCATAAGTCTCAATACAATAACCAAGTACAGGCTGAATAGAACAACGGAACCGAAGTTGATAGAACAAGACTAGCAAATAATCTCCAGCGATTCAAATCTCCAGAAGGTGGAAATCCAAATCTGTGAATAACTCAGGCTGACCCGAGCGTAAAGCAAAACACAAAACACTCGAGTCAGGACAATATATACTTATATAATGTAAACCAACTCAAGTGAACTGTAATAAAGGTACAAGTAACTTAGAAGATGCTTGGGACCGCCCGTCCTCTAAGGATCCGTTAAAATATCTACTATGTAGTAATATTCGCTATTATAATAGTGTCTAAATAAGTAAAGTATAATCATATCGGAAAATAGCGTTAAGGGGATGGAGAACCTTAACGCGGTCGGATCTTAAAATCATAATCGTAGTAAAGCTCGATATGGTAGGTGACACGGCACAACTAGGCAATGCCAGGGTAGATATACCAATTACGCACACGGACTGATGGATACGCATAGCAGCCACTACCGTTCCACCTCGAACAACATTCCCAAATCGGAGGATGGCCATCTAATCAATCACAAGTAAGAGTATAATATCGAAGAAATGTGTCCGAGAAGAGGTGCTACCTCACTGGTCCGAGATCGCTCCTGTTTTAGCCACCTTATGCCAACTCACGGGAGTTGGGTCCACGTAACATACCTTAAGAACGTCGCCACCATCCTACTTCATTCTGGAATCTCCACCGCGTACACAGTTGCCAAAGTGGTTTTCGGTAAGACAGAGAGTATGTCCATATCCGATCCCGGTCTCTTTAACAACCCAACGTTATTATAACCCGTGGTTATAAGTTTAAAAACAGTTTATACTTCAAAATAGAATATCATTTCAAATCCAAATCTTTATCAAAATAAAGATTAAATCAATTCCAAACCATTTCCATATTTTTAAAATATCATATCATTTCAAAACTTCATTTCAAATCATTTTAATATCATAAAATATCATATCCTTACAAAACTTCATTTCAAACCATTTTATTAAAATAAAATATCCTATCAGTTCAAATCCAAATATTCAACTTTAAATACCTTTTAAATTCAAAGATATCGTTCATTTACTATCATTTCAAATCACCTTTAAATAGTTTATTCCAATCAAAGTAATTCATTAAAACTTTTTAAAAGTGTAATTATTATATTTTCAAATCAAGTATTCAATTTCCAAAATTTCAAACCATTCTGAGTTCGTTTACTAAGTCAAAAACCCTAATTATTAAAATTTCAGCATTTCACAGCATTTAAAAACAACTGCTATAAGTTATATTTGAAAACATTTTTAATTCAGCAAAGACAGCACTTAAAACTGCTGTTAAAACTCAGTTTTAGTTGAATTATAGTTCAAAACAGAAAAGACAGCATTTCAGAAGTGCTGCGGTAGTTCAGATTTCAAAACAAGGGTTAAATTTGGTTTCAGCAAAGACTGCAGACCATTATAGCATTTCCAGAGAATGCTATAATAGACCTGGGTTCAATATTAGCCTATAAGTTCAACTACAGCAACTGCAGCATTTCAGAAATGCTGTAGTAGCCCTTTTATTCAATTTTTAGTGTAATTCAGAACCATAGCATTTCTGAATGCTATTAAAAGTGATTTCCAGCGTTTTAGTGTATTTCCAGCAATTAAATAACTTCATTTTAAACTCTTTAAACATTTTAAAAATCATAATTTAACATTTAAAATGTTCATTTACATATCATTTAACATGTATCTTTTTCACAATAAATTTCTTATAATTAAATCCAATTTTCAACAATTTACTTAATAAATTTAAGTGTAAAAGTTTCCAATTCTTCACATTTCAACAAATAACTTAACACTTCAAATTTAAATTACCATTTCACAAATTCAACTAAATTTCCAATTTTATTTAATTAACTAAAACCTTTGATTAAAACCAAATTTCACATTTCCAAGTCAAGTTATATTTTAAAAGATCACTTTTAAACATTCATTTATTTAACCACTTAAATTCATAGAAAAAATCAATAATACTTTAATAAATCACTTAAATTCACATTTAATCAAATTATCATATTTACCATTTCCAAATAAAATTTAATATCCATTTTATTTATATAACTTAAATATCATTTTTAACCAAATTCCAAATTTCCAACTTAAGTTATATTTCAAAAATCCAGTTAAACCATTCATTAATTACATTTTTAACACATAGAAAAATCATAATTTCTTTATTTTAAACATTTCAAAATCTATTTAAATCAAATTTCATAAATTTATAATTTTTAAAATACTTAAAAATATCCAAAACACTTTATAAAATAACCACGGGCCTGTATATAGTTTTCTAGCCTAGGTCAAGTGATACAGATATGTATCATTTCGATCCGCAGTTTAAAAAGAAAAATCCGGGTTCTATCATTTCAAACCCGCAATCCCAAGTTAAAATAAATTAAATAAAAACCATTCAGGCCTATCATTTCAGCCCATAACGATTTTTCCCTATTCTAAAGTCCGTTCGGGTATGTATCATTTCAACCCATAGTGATTCTAATCTACAGGGAACTTGCAATGGTGATAACTGATATAAATAACAGAATAACATTAAATAACAGTAACATATGATATAACAGGTGTAATAACAGGTGTGAACATCATATGATAATAATATAGGCATATATAACATGATAATATATTTCTACAGATTCACAGGGTGTCAATTTACTAGTTATATAGGTACATATTGTCTGGTGAGAATAACTCACAGTTTTGTGCTGGAGAAACGACGACGACTGCACGAATGGGATCCAAACAAGCACGATAACACGATTCAAATAAGAGTGGAGGAGCCAAAGTATCAAATCCCTTGAATATAAGTCAAACAAAACAATATAACAACGATGAGTTTCAAATCAGCTACGATCAAAACTACAGTAGAATAGGCTGCACAGAATCAAATAGAAATGCTTTGCACTTGCTTTTTACCTTTACTAGGCTCAGCCATGATGGAAAATACATGACAATAGCAGGTGTTTGGGTCAGGTTATGGTGGGTATGGGTCGGCCTAGAGGTCATTTGTGATGGTGCCAAAGTGGTAGAAGTGAATAACATACATAAGCATGCATACACATGGGTTTTGACAAGGATTTGGGCTCTACCAAGGCCCTATGTGTCATGGCCAGAGGAGTGGGGTCCACTGTGATGACGTGGCAGAGGGTCCAGGTGGTGGTGGAGGTGGTGGAGGTGGTGTTGGTGGCGGCCATGGGTGGTGGAAGGTGATGGAATGAGTGTGGTGCTCGGTTAGGCTAGTATGAAGGGGTGTTTTGAAACTTTTGTTGATATGCATCACCAAGGGGGTTCATGGCTTGGATGGCTGGTGAGGAGGAGGTGTTGGTGGTGTGCCATCAGGTGGTGGAGGCGGCTAAGCAGCAAGGGAGGCATGGCCAAACCTACATGAGGTGATACAAGTGCAAAAAAATCAAACTAGAAAAATCAACATAAGTGGAAAAAGAAGAAAAAGAGAGATAGAATTTTACCAAACTCTTCAATCAAGGGGAGGCCGAAATTTTTTTGTTCAGGAAGGAGGAAAAAGATACGTGAGTTGAGAAATGAAGTGATCGGCTGAAAATGTGGAGAGTTATGTCAAAAGAAATGAAGAGTTGGTGGAAAATGAAGAGGTGGAATTCAAAGAGTCAAAAGCAATTCAAAAGTCAAAACCTTTTCATATTTCTTTATTTTATTTTAAATAACTTTATATTTCTGGTAATAATAGTAATACCAGATAAGAATTCGAAAATCTATCAAAATATAAAAATATATATAATATTTATTAATTTATATAAGGTTAAATAAGAAAATAGCTAAAAATAGTAAACTAGTCTAGAAAATTTGAAATTAATTGGAATAAATTTTGGAAAAATCATATGAGCTTGTAATATAATTTTAAACATAACTAATAACATAAAATAAAAATATATTCACAAAATAAATATTTAAAATTTAATTTACATATAATTTTTAATGAAGAAAATAGCAGAAAATAGGAAAACAGCCTTTAAAATGAAAAATAAATACAGTAAATTTTGGAAAAATACTATTATCAATTTAAAAACATAAAAAGACAAAATATACATAAAAAACATATTAACACATATTAAAACAAAATATAAGAAAGAAAATATGATTTAAAAAAATTTAAAATATGCAAAATTGCACAAATAAACAAATTATACTAAAAATTGAAATGTACATAACTTTTACATTTTAACTCCGTTTTCAACGAAACGAAAAGTGGTGTTCAAGTTATTAAATCTATTTTCATAATAAAAGATAAAATTTATAATTTCAAACTATTAAAAATTTAAACTTAAAAGTCAAAGTTTGACTATTGACCAAAATTCACATTTTCAGGAAATATTAAATTTAGTCATATTTGGAATTCTAATCCACATCAAAGTCAAAGTTTATATTAAAAATAACAAAATTTATTCTTTTTCATAAATAAAGCTTTTAAATCTAGAAAAATCAATTTAAAAATATTCGTAAAATACAGGGTTATTACACTCTCCCCCACTCAAAACTTTTCGTCCCCGAAAAGGAACGAGGTACGGGAAAGCACAGAAAAAGATAGAATGAAATAGAATTAAGACAAGATGATAAGAAGATTGGAATTACACCTGATAACTATTGTTATAGGTAAGTTTAACAAGATTGAGGTGATCAAATCAAGAATATAAGCACGAAAAAGATCCTCTAGAGTCTGAATCTCCTTTTTCACTTGACCGATGGTCTATGAATGGAAAAACAGTGTTCAGATCCAGATGAGTAACAAAGATTATCAAAGATTACAGAAAGATTTCTAAACGGACTGGTATAAGTAATAGCCTTCCCATTCTGTAACAAGATAAGAGAAATAAGGACAACCAAAAGGTAGTTTGAAAAACAAAATAAGATAATAAATTTAAAACCATAATGCTTTGAAATCATAATAATTTAGGGATGTTTATCATTTGGAAATCACACTACTAAAATCATAACACTTTGGACAAGTTATCCTTTAAAAAAAATACTTAGAAAATCATAACACTCTAAAAAAAAATCTTCATTTAAACCATTTTAATTCAAGGTCAAATAATATTCATTTTAAAGTTGTAACATTTCTAAGTTCATTTAATTATAAAAATTTCCAAAACATTGTCTTTTCAAAATAGCAGCACTTATAAAATGCTACAGTAGATATATTAGTATTTCAAATTAGTTCAATTTCAGAAATATTCATTTGGATATCTTTTAACTTATGACTTATTAAAACAAACCTTTATGAATGGAATATCCAAATTAAACTATACTTCGTTTATTAAGTTAAAAGTTCACTATTTTAGTTAGCTCTTAATTTAACACATAACCTAACACTTTATTTAAAATACCCATTTCATAAATAGATATTCCTTTAATAAGTTACACTTAAAATTTCATTTGAAAACCAAATTCTCAATTATCAAATTTTAGTGATGTTAAAATACATTTTAACTATTTAAATCATAATTATTCATTTTTCAAGACATATCTATTTCATAAATAAAATATTTATCATAGCAAATATAACAATCAAATTCCTTTACACATTTATTCATTTAGACATCAATTAAACTATGAATTCAAGTTAAATAAACTTTATTGCAAAATGTCCAATTCCAATGTATTTTATTTTATCTATTCAAAGATACATTATTTATTATACAACATATTCGTTTCAGGAAATAACCATTATTAAAATTCCTAGGTTAAACTTAAGGTTCCATATTAAATCAAATTTGATTATTAAGTTATTTAAATAAAATCTCTTTAAATCCCTTTTCACTATTTACCTCTGTTAATCTTTTATAACTAAAATTTAAGTGTATAACATTTATTATAACCACTCAAATTTTATTTATAAAATCCTTTCTATATTGTAATTACCCAATTTCATATTCAACTTCTGTGTAATTTTGATAAGTTATATTGGAATGAAATTGTATGTTATACAAATAAAACTTTCCAATTTAATTATCTCAAGTTTGAATCATTTATCCAAATTTTTGATTTTCTTTTTATAATTGAAATTATTCTTCAAGATGAAATTTAAGAATTAAATTTCCGGTTTCCTTCAAACCAGTTAGAGATAAATAAATATATGTACATAATATGTCAAATCAATTTAAATCATATATCTATATATTTTATAAATCAAATCATCTTTTAGAAATTCAAATCAATTAAATTCCCCAAAATAAAGCTGTAGCAAGACTACAGAACAGTCTCTTCACTTCGAAACTCGAAAATGAACGTCGATGATGCTGCAGTCATCACCGAAATTATTTTCCAGCGACAAAGAGAAGAGCACTAAATTTTTAAACTTTAAAATCCTTTAGAGACAAATTTTTTATTCAAAAATACTTTAAATAATATATCCTTTTAAAACTTTAAACACAAGGTTTGAATCCATTGGAAATTAAATTCTTAAATTTATTGTTTTAAATTCCTTTCAGTTCCCAAATAAATTTATAAACAACTATTTATAAATTCATTTGCAGACAGTAAATGATAAATCAAGTATTATCATTTCAAATTATCAATTTAAATCAATTTATTAAGTTCCATAAATTTACTTATATACATCAAAATTTATTTCATTAACAATTTTTAAAATAATATTGTGTCAGTTTGTTCTGTCAAAGTGTTTTAGAAATCCTATCGATAGCGTTGATCAGACGAACCGATCGGAAACCCAAATCAACATCAACAACTCAAACAACACAATATATAAAACAAAACATAGATTTACAAACATAGTTCAAAATGTTTGGAGAGTTTGGAAACAAAAGATAAGATGATTAAACAGAGTAGAGAGATGGGTAAGCTTAGATAAATCGCGGACAACCTTAAACGGGTCAACCCGGACTTAATGGATAAGATCAAATGTGGATTTTCTGGGGTAAATCTACCTTCGATCTCAAGAGATAGAGTTTGGAATAACAAAAGATATTAGCATCTAAACCAAGGATAGATATAAATCTCTGGTGAATTGATGCAAATTTGTAAAGGAGTTTCCCCCTTTACCAGAAATTTAGAATATTGGCGAGACAGCCAATTCACTATAAAGATCATTCGAAGTGGAGTTATGGGATACTCCAGAATCAAAAGATGATGAATAGTGAGGGACACGAATGAATTTCGGAACCGTAGGGAACGTTCCAAAATTCAAAGGAAAACGAATCAAAAGGAAGAGATTCAAACTCGAACGAAAGTGATTCAATAAATAAATCTACTCCATATGCTGAGTTTTGCCTCAAAGCCAAAGCTCTGATACCAACTGTAACGACCCGATATTTTCAACCATTCGCATCCATTATAAGTGTATAGGTAGACACTCATGCCGGAGTTGAATTGCTCAAAATACCGCGTTGTAAATAAAATTTGGCAAATCTCAGAATATACAGTAAATAAATATAATCACAGATCACAGACACAGAGTAAAATAATGCAGCGGAAGTAAAAGAAATAGTAGTTCATGAAGCTACTATGAAAATATATCAGAGTTACATAAGATACAACATAAGAAATAAAGTATAGCATAAGTCTCAATACAATAACCAAGTACAGGCTGAATAGAACAACGGAACCGAAGTTGATAGAACAAGACTAGCAAATAATCTCCAGCGATTCAAATCTCCAGAAGGTGGAAATCCAAATCTGTGAATAACTCAGGCTGACCCGAGCGTAAAGCAAAACACAAAACACTCGAGTCAGGACAATATATACTTATATAATGTAAACCAACTCAAGTGAACTGTAATAAAGGTACAAGTAACTTAGAAGATGCTTGGGACCGCCCGTCCTCTAAGGATCCGTTAAAATATCTACTATGTAGTAATATTCGCTATTATAATAGTGTCTAAATAAGTAAAGTATAATCATATCGGAAAATAGCGTTAAGGGGATGGAGAACCTTAACGCGGTCGGATCTTAAAATCATAATCGTAGTAAAGCTCGATATGGTAGGTGACACGGCACAACTAGGCAATGCCAGGGTAGATATACCAATTACGCACACGGACTGATGGATACGCATAGCAGCCACTACCGTTCCACCTCGAACAACATTCCCAAATCGGAGGATGGCCATCTAATCAATCACAAGTAAGAGTATAATATCGAAGAAATGTGTCCGAGAAGAGGTGCTACCTCACTGGTCCGAGATCGCTCCTGTTTTAGCCACCTTATGCCAACTCACGGGAGTTGGGTCCACGTAACATACCTTAAGAACGTCGCCACCATCCTACTTCATTCTGGAATCTCCACCGCGTACACAGTTGCCAAAGTGGTTTTCGGTAAGACAGAGAGTATGTCCATATCCGATCCCGGTCTCTTTAACAACCCAACGTTATTATAACCCGTGGTTATAAGTTTAAAAACAGTTTATACTTCAAAATAGAATATCATTTCAAATCCAAATCTTTATCAAAATAAAGATTAAATCAATTCCAAACCATTTCCATATTTTTAAAATATCATATCATTTCAAAACTTCATTTCAAATCATTTTAATATCATAAAATATCATATCCTTACAAAACTTCATTTCAAACCATTTTATTAAAATAAAATATCCTATCAGTTCAAATCCAAATATTCAACTTTAAATACCTTTTAAATTCAAAGATATCGTTCATTTACTATCATTTCAAATCACCTTTAAATAGTTTATTCCAATCAAAGTAATTCATTAAAACCTTTTAAAAGTGTAATTATTATATTTTCAAATCAAGTATTCAATTTCCAAAATTTCAAACCATTCTGAGTTCGTTTACTAAGTCAAAAACCCTAATTATTAAAATTTCAGCATTTCACAGCATTTAAAAACAACTGCTATAAGTTATATTTGAAAACATTTTTAATTCAGCAAAGACAGCACTTAAAACTGCTGTTAAAACTCAGTTTTAGTTGAATTATAGTTCAAAACAGAAAAGACAGCATTTCAGAAGTGCTACGGTAGTTCAGATTTCAAAACAAGGGTTAAATTTGGTTTCAGCAAAGACTGCAGACCATTATAGCATTTCCAGAGAATGCTATAATAGACCTGGGTTCAATATTAGCCTATAAGTTCAACTACAGCAACTGCAGCATTTCAGAAATGCTGTAGTAGCCCTTTTATTCAATTTTTAGTGTAATTCAGAACCATAGCATTTCTGAATGCTATTAAAAGTGATTTCCAGCGTTTTAGTGTATTTCCAGCAATTAAATAACTTCATTTTAAACTCTTTAAACATTTTAAAAATCATAATTTAACATTTAAAATGTTCATTTACATATCATTTAACATGTATCTTTTTCACAATAAATTTCTTATAATTAAATCCAATTTTCAACAATTTACTTAATAAATTTAAGTGTAAAAGTTTCCAATTCTTCACATTTCAACAAATAACTTAACACTTCAAATTTAAATTACCATTTCACAAATTCAACTAAATTTCCAATTTTATTTAATTAACTAAAACCTTTGATTAAAACCAAATTTCACATTTCCAAGTCAAGTTATATTTTAAAAGATCACTTTTAAACATTCATTTATTTAACCACTTAAATTCATAGAAAAAATCAATAATACTTTAATAAATCACTTAAATTCACATTTAATCAAATTATCATATTTACCATTTCCAAATAAAATTTAATATCCATTTTATTTATATAACTTAAATATCATTTTTAACCAAATTCCAAATTTCCAACTTAAGTTATATTTCAAAAATCCAGTTAAACCATTCATTAATTACATTTTTAACACATAGAAAAATCATAATTTCTTTATTTTAAACATTTCAAAATCTATTTAAATCAAATTTCATAAATTTATAATTTTTAAAATACTTAAAAATATCCAAAACACTTTATAAAATAACCACGGGCCTGTATATAGTTTTCTAGCCTAGGTCAAGTGATACGGATATGTATCATTTCGATCCGCAGTTTAAAAAGAAAAATCCGGGTTCTATCATTTCAAACCCGCAATCCCAAGTTAAAATAAATTAAATAAAAACCATTCAGGCCTATCATTTCAGCCCATAACGATTTTTCCCTATTCTAAAGTCCGTTCGGGTATGTATCATTTCAACCCATAGTGATTCTAATCTACAGGGAACTTGCAATGGTGATAACTGATATAAATAACAGAATAACATTAAATAACAGTAACATATGATATAACAGGTGTAATAACAGGTGTGAACATCATATGATAATAATATAGGCATATATAACATGATAATATATTTCTACAGATTCACAGGGTGTCAATTTACTAGTTATATAGGTACATATTGTCTGGTGAGAATAACTCACAGTTTTGTGCTGGAGAAACGACGACGACTGCACGAATGGGATCCAAACAAGCACGATAACACGATTCAAATAAGAGTGGAGGAGCCAAAGTATCAAATCCCTTGAATATAAGTCAAACAAAACAATATAACAACGATGAGTTTCAAATCAGCTACGATCAAAACTACAGTAGAATAGGCTGCACAGAATCAAATAGAAATGCTTTGCACTTGCTTTTTACCTTTACTAGGCTCAGCCATGATGGAAAATACATGACAATAGCAGGTGTTTGGGTCAGGTTATGGTGGGTATGGGTCGGCCTAGAGGTCATTTGTGATGGTGCCAAAGTGGTAGAAGTGAATAACATACATAAGCATGCATACACATGGGTTTTGACAAGGATTTGGGCTCTACCAAGGCCCTATTTGTCATGGCCAGAGGAGTGGGGTCCACTGTGATGACGTGGCAGAGGGTCCAGGTGGTGGTGGAGGTGGTGTTGGTGGCGGCCATGGGTGGTGGAAGGTGATGGAATGAGTGTGGTGCTCGGTTAGGCTAGTATGAAGGGGTGTTTTGAAACTTTTGTTGATATGCATCACCAAGGGGGTTCATGGCTTGGATGGCTGGTGAGGAGGAGGTGTTGGTGGTGTGCCATCAGGTGGTGGAGGCGGCTAAGCAGCAAGGGAGGCATGGCCAAACCTACATGAGGTGATACAAGTGCAAAAAAATCAAACTAGAAAAATCAACATAAGTGGAAAAAGAAGAAAAAGAGAGATAGAATTTTACCAAACTCTTCAATCAAGGGGAGGCCGAAATTTTTTTGTTCAGGAAGGAGGAAAAAGATACGTGAGTTGAGAAATGAAGTGATCGGCTGAAAATGTGGAGAGTTATGTCAAAAGAAATGAAGAGTTGGTGGAAAATGAAGAGGTGGAATTCAAAGAGTCAAAAGCAATTCAAAAGTCAAAACCTTTTCATATTTCTTTATTTTATTTTAAATAACTTTATATTTCTGGTAATAATAGTAATACCAGATAAGAATTCGAAAATCTATCAAAATATAAAAATATATATAATATTTATTAATTTATATAAGGTTAAATAAGAAAATAGCTAAAAATAGTAAACTAGTCTAGAAAATTTGAAATTAATTGGAATAAATTTTGGAAAAATCATATGAGCTTGTAATATAATTTTAAACATAACTAATAACATAAAATAAAAATATATTCACAAAATAAATATTTAAAATTTAATTTACATATAATTTTTAATGAAGAAAATAGCAGAAAATAGGAAAACAGCCTTTAAAATGAAAAATAAATACAGTAAATTTTGGAAAAATACTATTATCAATTTAAAAACATAAAAAGACAAAATATACATAAAAAACATATTAACACATATTAAAACAAAATATAAGAAAGAAAATATGATTTAAAAAAATTTAAAATATGCAAAATTGCACAAATAAACAAATTATACTAAAAATTGAAATGTACATAACTTTTACATTTTAACTCCGTTTTCAACGAAACGAAAAGTGGTGTTCAAGTTATTAAATCTATTTTCATAATAAAAGATAAAATTTATAATTTCAAACTATTAAAAATTTAAACTTAAAAGTCAAAGTTTGACTATTGACCAAAATTCACATTTTCAGGAAATGTTAAATTTAGTCATATTTGGAATTCTAATCCACATCAAAGTCAAAGTTTATATTAAAAATAACAAAATTTATTCTTTTTCATAAATAAAGCTTTTAAATCTAGAAAAATCAATTTAAAAATATTCGTAAAATACAGGGTTATTACAATAGCGTTTGGAGTTATAGTGTGATCGTACGGTAGATAAACGCGCTGAGATTTATATCGAAATTTTAATATAATAACTGGGTTTAAAAAGCTATCTTCTCCATACGATCGAATTAGGACTCGGAACGTTTTCCATTGTGTTCGGAATAGGGATTTGACATTATAAACGCCTAGCGGCACGCCTCAATAGGAGATCGAGATTGTGAGTGCGATAATCGAGATGATTTAAATTTGAATTTGAAATTTTAAATATAAATAATAATTGTTGCAAGCCCTCATTCTGCTTTTCGACAAATATAGAAATTCTCAACACTTGTCCTACTACATTAACACGCGTTCTCCCTTTCTCTTTAAAATTTTAAAAAGAAAATATAAATTTATCGTTCGATTTACTCTCCTCCTCTTTGAAAACAATCACATCCTCCTCTCTAAAAATTGAATCAGCAAATCAAAGTAATGGCCGAACTAAATTTATAGGTCTCCCTCTCCCTGTTGAAGTACTCGAACCCTCCCTCATATCCAAAATCGAATCGCACTTTCACCTCAGTTTTTCCCTCCTCCCAAACAAACGCTATCGAAGAAGCGTGGCTTGGATTTTCTTTTCTTCAGATATCTAGGGCATCGCGTTAGCCTTGTCGCGTATGGAAGGGTAAGGGAAGTCACGGCGTCGCGTGGCGATGATCGCAGTGGGTGGAGTGTTCGGCAGCACGAACGAGGATGGAGGCTGGATCGCGTTCATGAGCTTGCGAGTCGATGTCGTGTGAGGCTGAGGCTAGGGCTAGCAATTGGGTGAACTCGGCCCTTGATTTGAGATCTGGTATCGATGGCCTCGACTTGTCACGGTGATTTTGGCTCGTATCGCGAATTGTTATGGGTAGTAGCAGTAAGGTATAGCCTAATTCAATTTTAAATTCATATTTGATTTTATATACACAAATTTAAAAATAATAGAAGATAAAATGTATATATCCACATGCATGCTCCAGTTTAAAACAGAAAAAAAATGGGAGTTTGAAATATTTTAAAAAAAATTATATAAAATTTGATTTTTGAATCTATATAAATTAATTTTTATAAGTGAAGGTTTCAAAGAAAAAGAAAAGAAAATATTTTATTAAAAGAAGGAATTAGTTTAAATTAAATTTATAGATGGAAATAGACTGTTCGATAATTTCAAATGTTAAAAAAACTATATAATTGTTTATACAAGGTCAAAAGACATGAAAACAAGTCAAGACGTGGAAATGGATTGCAAATAAAAAGGGCAAAGGTGAGAACTTCTCACTCAATTGGATAACCCGGTTTAATTTAAATAGTTAAATTTAAATTATTGGTTGTTTGCTTGGATTGATAATTGTTATCAATTGGATTGACATGTTATATATAGTATATATATATATATTGGAGTGATTGATTTCCCGCATTATATAGTGGATGAGACCCTATGCGCCGCATAATAGCGGATGATATGATATGGTCCCATATACTGCGATATTCCACCTCGAAGTGGAATTGGTATTTTATATTGTGCTAACATCTGTGGATGGAGGGAAACAGGTTGGAGGGATCCAACATGATTCCTCAAATGTTTGAATTTATGTCATATGATGTGATATGATTTATTGATAATCTATGATTGATTATATTGGTAATTGAAATTAGTGGAGGCTATGGTTTAGCCGAATATATTCTGGTATTTTAAAATATCAGAAATATAAGAATTGGATTGTTGGAAGTAAAATAATTTTTAGAAAATTGTATAAATTGAAAGAAGGAATTTGGAAAAGGATAAAAGTTGATTTTTGAAATCCTATTGAATAAATTCAAGTATGGGGAAAAGATTTTTA
Organism: Allium fistulosum; assembly: GCA_030737815.1. NCBI lineage: Eukaryota > Viridiplantae > Streptophyta > Magnoliopsida > Asparagales > Amaryllidaceae > Allium > Allium fistulosum. Next base: position 474,105,405 of record CM060902.1, read on the forward strand.
TAAATGATAATAAAGGGATTTTGAGAACTTAAGTAGTATTGTTTAAAAGTTGAAGAATTTATTTAAAATTCGGATTTTAAATGGTTTGGGAGAAATAAAGGAATTTATTTTAAAAATGGAATTAGTTTTGGGAAATCGATTTGAAAACTAATTAAATGTTTGAAACTATGTTTTAAAGGAAGATGAGACTATGGAATTTATAAACTGGGTTTATAAAGAGAAATAATATATATATCAGTGGATATTTGGAAATATAAATTCACGGTAGGAATTTATAATGGAATGGGTAAGTTGTTTTAAAAATAAATAGTGGTTTATTATTAAATGTGTGAGAGAAAAACGTATTTCCCTGAAAAACCAAGTACGTTTTTAAAGCAGATTTGTAAGTATGAGTTTGAAGTTTCAAAGTTGTTTTAAAGGAATGTTTTTGAGAAAATTATTCATTTAAGTTGTTTAGAATTTTAAAGTTAAATATTTATTAAATTAGTTATAGTAATAATTATTTTAAAGGCTAATTGGTTTTATGATTTTAAAAAAGATAATTATTAATCTTTATATTTTATAAAGTAGTTTTATTTGAAATATAGTTTGGCTAAAGTTTTTATCTGAAAAACTGGTATAGAATTCAATAACCTTTATTTTTAAATTTGTTTTGGCTTAAGTTTTACATGAAAAATTATTATTAAATTTCATAACTGGTATTTTAAATAATGTGTTCTAAATAGTTTTTATTCTAAGTATTTTAAAGCATATATATTTTTAGGTAAAGTGATTTAAATTACTTTAAAAATGTAAAGCATTTAGTCTTGGTAATTTTTAGTGGAAATAAACAATATTTGGAATTTATTCTACGAGAGGAAATTGATTGAAAAATGTTTTCAAAAGGGTTGAAGTGTTGAAAAATTTATATCTTGCGAAGATATTTTGAAATTAAATAATTTGGGAAATTATTAAAATCTGATGGTTGTTTGTGGATGTTGTATGATAGTTAAATAACCGACTATTAATATTGGCCTTTAAGATGGCATTTGAATTACGATGCGACCGGGGGTCGGATTCCAAATGGTTATTCGAAAACCACATCGAATCTTAAAAGGTGGATCTTTTGTTTAAAAAGATCAAAAGCGGAAATTTGTTGTGACTTAATTTAGAATTGAATGTATCCACTTGTTTTTAAAATAAGCGCTCATTATTCGATTAAGCCAGGAGAGGACATTAAGTCATAAAACCCATTCCGAATAATGATACGACGAAATGGGAATGCATTTGAAGACGGTGGTGAAGACCGGGTATTTTCGAGACCGAAAGGATTACCTGTTGATTGTCACTGCACTGAATTGCTCCGGTATAGAGATTTCCATATGTGATGGGGAATCCGGTCGGGATTGTGGATATCCGGATTTGCAAGGACTTTTTCCTTAATTGGACGAAGTGCCTTCGGTTCCATTCAGACCCAGGATGGACTTGTACGAATGTATGTCTGACATTACACTTTGAGATCTAAAGATGGTTTATATCAAATATATTTCTGTTGGTGGCGGAGAATTTATTCTCTTAGCTTAACACCCTTCTCTGAAACGTACGAGCTTAGAGGTTATGTAGTTGATCGTTACTAGTGATATGTTCCCAATTTGGTAATGTGGCATGCTAAGTGTTGATCATTTGTTGATCGAAGCATGGCTTTTGTGAAAAGCGTAGCTTTGTGGGACGAGACTTCATCGAACCTCACACCCCGGAAATGGTCGAAATAGAAAGGATGCAGCAAGGTTATGGGGGTCGCGCCCCTCAGGGTATGTACATTTCCTTCTGGATAAAAAGTGGTATTCTGGTATGGAGCCCAAATATTTACTTATGTGGATAAAATAAAAAGTGGTATTCTGGTATGGAGCCCAGATATTTACTTATGTGGTTGTTGGAATTTGAGGCGCCTCGGTAAAGGTTGTTTACGACCGGGGGATGGCATACTCGTGACAGTAAGTTACCTAGTTACAGAGGTAACCCGACCTTGTGTTGGCAGAGATCCGGTTAGGTTCTCGGGGCGTCCCTCCAGAGGCGTACCCATTCGGAAAGGAAGTTCCTTAGCCTTGACCATTTGTTGGAAATCCAATCACTCAATACGAGCCCTGTACGATTTTAGTTGTAGAACCTGCCATCTTACATGGTAGCTATAATAGGCATACTATAATGGTATGTATGCTGGCTAAGATTAATATTATACTTGCAAATGTTTTCCACATTATGCACTAATAATAATATCAAAAGGATTTTCGCGTATCAAGCATGTTTGACTACTATAAGGAGAAATCTCCCCTAAGTGTGCGATTGCATTGTGTGTGTGCCGGGAGACCTTATGGTAGTTTCATTTTCCAAAAGCGTGAGCGGATTTATTTTTCTTTCTTTTGTCACAAATAACTGTTTTTAGTTCTCACACCAGTCCCATGACTGACTCAGAGTTTATTGTTCCCTTTTCTAAACTCTGGGTGCCCATAATTTTCCATACGGGCAGCCTAGAGTAAGGTTATCAGTAGATTCTGGATGGATTGCTGTGGAGCTTAGGAGACGAGCTGGATTGCGAGACGTATTTCCGTATTTGATTATTATTCCACTGTGTATTCAGTTATGAGGACAAGTTTATATAACTGTCTGGTTGTGTGCTATGAAACTGTTGTACTCTGATGATGTAATGTATAAATAGATATAGTTCTTTTGTTTTAAAGATTTGTCATTTATCTATTATATATTGTTCTGCTGCGATTGTGAGATTCTGATATTGTTTTCTATTTCTTCTTCTACTTTCTTCTTCTATCTTCTTTTTCTTTAACCCTAACGGTTCGGTTTTCCGGCATTCGATTGTTCGGCAATTGATATAGTGGACGTATTGATGTCGATTTTCGGGCGTCGAAAAATTAGGTCGTTACAGAGTGGTATTAGAGCTTAGGTTGGTGATAACCTTGGCTCTGCTGGGGATTACTCATTAGAGATAAAGTCAGTTGTACTCTAGAATGAGTTTGTGTGTATTAATAGATATGAGTGCTTATTTGTTAGTGAATATAAAAATTGTTTTTATATTGTGTTGACTTATCGGTTGAGTGTTTATATATTCGGGTCGCTGCAGTCTGGCCAACTGTATCGATAGGGGTTTCTAAACTCTTAAACAAGATAAACCGACACAGTATTGTTTTAAAATAGGGTAACTGAAATAATTTTACCCAAATTATTTTTGTATATAAAAGAAATAATATTCCATAAATTATTATAGTATATGGTTGCTTGGTTGTTAGGAAGTGATAATATTGAATTATTATCATTGTTGTATGGAAATTGAATAAGAAATTAAGGTAATAACCAAAGGTTAAGGAAATAAATTCATTAATAGAATGAAATTTGCAGTGTGAGTTTATAAATGAGTTTTATAAATTGAAATAAGATTCCAGAGTAATTTTTGGAATACGGATTTAAAAGATTTGGGATTGAAATTTCAAAAGATTAAATTCCTTTGATTTGAAAATGGTTTTCAAAAGTTTTGGAAAAATAATGGTGAAATTATATGGGAAATATTTTTGAATTGGATTAAAAAAAATCTGGTGGGATTTGGAATTTAAAAATATTACGGAATATAAATAAGTTTGATAACTTATAAAAATTTGAAATTTGTTGGAATAAGATTCAACTTGAAAAGGGATAAACAAAATTAAATGTAAAACCCAAATAAGTGGGCAGGTAAGCTAATTAATTGAGGTGAATCAAAAGAAATTAGCAAATGCAATTAAATTCGGGAAACTTATATAAGTTTAAAATTTAAATTGAATTGGAGTATAATTAAATATATACAAATAAAAGTGAATTTAAAGAAAAGTCCGAGGAGACTAAGTGAAATGATTATCAAATAAAATTTATTAAGGTGAAAATAAATTTTTGAATGAATAAATGAATTTACAATTGCAAGTAAATGAAATTGAAAACTAAATGTTGAAATTCATCTTGAATTTGTAAGTAAATGAATAAATTAGTAAGTGGAACTAATTAAAATGGTTAGTTAAAAATGGATTGAGATAAGATGAATAGAATTCAATATTTAAAATGAAGAGTAAACTGAATTCAAATGGAATTGAAAAATGCAAAGTTGAATGGAAATGAATATATAACTTCAGTAGTGAAGTGAAACTAAATATAAGAAGTATATAAATACTTATATTAAACTTAAGAAATAAATGGTGAAATTCTTAAGTAAAATCTGGAATTGGGAAAATATTCTAAGTTAATATTTGAATGGAAATCAAAATAAAATGTGAATAAAAGAAAGTAATCAATTGAGATAATACGTAGGATGTACGTATATTACTTTATTCACATAGCAATTTGATCCAGATTCGACCACAGAATTTCGAGATAGTTATATCGATCCGAGTTGGGATTTTTCACTCGATTTTCGACGGCGAACCCTAGATATGGATTTTTGTTTGACTCTGGAAATTCGCTATCATAGTTTACGACTTTGCAAGGAGAATGATGGTTTCTGATCAAAAAACCAGATCTGAGTCCGCACTAGGAAGTCGGGTGAATGATACTAGTTCAGAAGTGAAATTGTGTGATCTAGTGAGCGATCAGAGTTGGTATTGCGTACAGATGATATATGAGTATCATACGGACTTGAATGAAATAGATATTGAAAATTTTGTAAAGAAATGCGCAAAATGATTTTGAATGTTGTAATTGGACATTATTGCTAAGTAGGATATACAGGTTTTTAAAAGCAAAAGGGAATTGGGATTTTTGATTTCGAAGATAAAAAATTGAATTACTCGACAAAAGGTATGTATTTAAATTTCTGTATGAAATTTGATGATTTTCTGGTCTAGCCACTTGGCCTTTTGTTTTCTTTTGAAATCTGGGGGCCGTAGAGGCATTTTGTAGTCGTACCGAGCTAGCCGCGCAAAGGAGACGCTGGCAAAATTTTTTTTGAAAATTTTGAGAGTTAGAAATTTTTTGAGAAATTTGGATAATTTTAAATTTGAATTTAAATTTAAATTTTAATTGTTGAGAATAATATTGGAACTTATGGTTGAGTTTGGGAAGTTAGTAAGAATGATAGTGTCTTTAATAAAAAAATTGTTTTGGCAAGTTGATAAAACTGTTTGGTTTTGGGAAAATGATAAACGGGTTATGGATCATTCTTCTTAACTAGTAATTTCGGGACGAAATTCTTTTAAGGGGGGGGGGGGAGAATGTGACGACCCTAAATTTTGGACATTTGAAATTAGAATATTTAATTGATTTTAAATATTTGGAAGATAGTTTAACTTGAATTTCAAATATCACTATGAATTTGGCAATTAAATTATTAAATTTAATTATTGAAGTTGGGTAAAATATTGAATCTTCAGTTTTTTGCTTGTTAACAAATATTTTAAAGGCTTAGGAAATTTATATTGATAATACTGAAGGTAATAGAACTTTTAAATTTGAATTTGAAAGTGATTTGTTCAGTTTTGAATTTATATCGTTTAAATCGATATTTAAAAATAGCCTTCCGAGGAATAGTCTCTGAATTCGACGAAACCAGTTCCATTGGATCTGTAATATTGTATTATTATCGGATTTCATTTTTCGTAGCCTTTGGAGTTATCGTGTGGTCATACGGTAGATAAACGCGCTGAGATTTATATCAAAAATTTAATATAATAACTAGGTTCAAAAAGCTATCTTCTCCATACGATCGAATTAGGACTTGGAACCTTTTCCATTGTGTTCGGAATATGGGTTTAACATTATAAACGCCTAGCGGCACGTCTCGATAGGGGATCGAGATTGTGAGTGCGATAATCGAGATGATTTAAATTTGAATTTGAAATTTTAAATATAAATAATAATTGTTGCAAGCCCTCATTCTGCTTTTCGACACATAGAGAAATTCTCAACACTTGTCCTACTACATTAACACGCGTTCTCCCTTTCTCTTTAAAATTTTAAAAAGAAAATATAAATCTATCGTTCGATTTACTCTCCTCCTCTTTGAAAACAATCGCATCCTCCTCTCTAAAAATTGAATCAGCAAATCAATGTAATGGCCGAACTAAATTTATAGGTCTCCCTCTCCCTGTTTAAGTACTCGAACCCTCCCTCATATCCAAAATCGAATCGCACTTTCACCTTAGTTTTTCCCTCCTCCCAAACAAACGCTATCGAAGAAGCGTGGCTTGCATTTTCTTTTCTTCAGATATCTAGGGCATCGCGTTAGCCGAGTCGCGTAAGGAAGGGTAAGGGAAGTCACGGCGTCGCGCGGTGATGATTGCAGTGGGTGGAGTGTTCGGCGGCACGAACGAGGATGGAGGCTGGGTCGCGTTCATGAGCTTGCGAGTCGATGTCGTGTGAGGCCGAGGCTAGGGCTAACGATTGGGTGAACTCAGCCCTTGATTTGAGATCTGGTATCGATGGCCTCGACTTGTCGCGGTGATTTTGGTTCGTATCGTGAATTGCTATGGGTAGTAGCAGTAAGTTATAGCCTATTTCGATTTTAAATTCATATTTGATTTTATATACAAAGATTTAAAAATAATAGAAGATAAAATGTATATATCCACATGCATGCTCTAGTTTAAAACAGAAAAAAAATTGGAGTTTGAAATATTTAAAAATATATATATAAAATTTGATTTTTGAATCTATATAAATTAATTTTTATAAGCGAAGGTTTCAAAGAAAAAGAAAAAGAAAATATTTTATTAAATTAAGTTTATAGATGGAAATAGACTGTTCGATAATTTCAAATGTTAACAAAACTATATAATTGTTTATACAAGGTCAAAAGACTTGAAAACAAGTTAAGACGGGAATGGAAATGGATTGCAAATAAAAAGGGCAAAGGTGAGAACTTCTCGCTCAATCGGATTACCCGGTTTAATTTAAATAGTTAAATATAAATTATTGGTTGTTTGCTTGGATTGATAATTGTTATTAGGTTGATTGATATGTTATATATAGTAGTAGTATATATATATTGGAGTGATTGATTTCCCGCATTATATAGCGGATGAGACCCTAAGCGCCGCATAATAGCGGATGATATGATATGATCCCATATACCGCGATATTCCACCTCGAAGTGGAATTGGTATTTTATATTGTGCTAACATCTGTGGATGTAGGGAAACAGGTTGGAGGGATCCAACTGGATTCCTCAAATGTTTGAATTTATTTCATATGCCGTGATATGATTTATTGATCATATGTGATTGATTATATTGGTAATTAAAATTAGTGAAGGCTATGGTTTAGCCGAATATATTCTGGTATTTTAAAATATAAGAAATATAAGAATTGGATTGTTGGAAGTAAAATTTTTTTTAGAAAATTGTATAAATTAAAAGAAGGAATTTGGAAAAGGATAAAAGTTGATTTTTGAAATCCTATTGAATAAATTCAAGTATGGGGAAAAGATTTTTATAAATGAAAATAAAGGGATTTTGAGAACTTAAGTAGTATTGTTTAAAAGTTGAAGAATTTATTTAAAATTCGGATTTTAAATGGTTTGGGAGAAATAAAGGAATTTATTTTAAAAATGGAGTTAGTTTTGGGAAACCGATTTGAAAACTAATTAAATGTTTGAAACTATGTTTAAAAGGAAGATGAGACTATGGAATTTATAAACTGGCTTTATAAAGAGAAATAATATATATATCAGTGGATATTTGGAAATATAAATTCACGGTGGGAATTTATAATGGAATGGGTAATTTGTTTTAAAAATAAATAGTGGTTTATTTTTAAAGGGGTGAGAGAAAAATGTATTTCCCTGAAAAACCAAGTATGTTTTCAAAGCAGATTTGTAAGTATGAGTTTGAAATTTCAAAGTTTGATTTAAAGGAATGTTTTTGAGAAAATTATTTAATTAAGTTGTTTAGAATTTTAAAGTTAAATATTTATTAAATTAGTTATAGTAATAATTATTTTAAAGGCTAATTGGTTTTATGATTTTAAAAAAGATAATTATTAATCTTTATATTTTATAAAGTAGTTTTATTTGAAATATAGTTTGGCTAAAGTTTTTATCTGGAAAACTGGTATAGAATTCAATAACCTTTATTTTTAAATTTGTTTTGGCTTAAGTTTTACATGAAAAATTATTATTAAATTTCATAACTGGTATTTTAAATAAAGTGTACTAAATTATTTTTATTCTAAGTATTTTAAAGCATATATATTTTTAGGTAAAGTGATTTAAATTATTTTAAAAATTTAAAGCATTTAGTCTTGGTAATTTTTAGTGGAAATAAACAATATTTGGAATTTATTCCGCGAGAGGAACATGATTGAAAACTGTTTTCAAAAGGGTTGAAGTGTAGAAAATTTTATATCTTGCGAAGATATTTTGAAATTAAATAATTTGGGAAATTATCAAAATCTGATGGTTGTTTGTGGATGTTGTATGATAGTTAAATAACCGACTACCAATATTGGCCTCTAAGACGGCATTTGAATTTCGATGCGACCGGGGGTCAGATTCCAAATGGTTATCTGAAAACCACATCGAATCTTAAAAGGTGTATCTTTTGTTTAAAAAGATCAAAAGTGGAAATTTGTTGTGACTTAGTTTAGAACTGAATGTATCCACTTGTTTTTAAAATAAGCGCTCATTATTCGGTTAAGCCGGGAGAGGACATTAAGTCATAAAACCCATTCCGAATAATGATACGACGAAATGGGAATGCATTTGAAGACGGTGGTAAAGACCGGGTATTTTCGAGAACGAAAGGATTACCTGTCGATTGTCTCTGCACTGAGTTGCTCCGGTATAGAGATCTCCATATGTGATGGGGAGTCCGGTCAGGATCGTGGATATCCGTATTTGCAAGGACTTTTTCCTTAATTGGACGAAGTGCCTTCGGTGCCATTCAGACCCAGGATGGACTTGTATGGATGTATGTTTGACATTACACTTTGAGATATAAAGCTGGTTTCTATCAAATATTTTTTTTTTGGTGGTGGAGAATTTATTCTCTTAGCTTAACACCCTTCTCTGAGACGTACGAGCTTAGAGGTTATGTAGTTGATTGTTACTAGTGATATTTTCCCAATTTGGTAATGTGGCATGCTAAGTGTTGATCATTTGTTGATCGAAGCATGGCTTTTGTGAAAAGCGTAGCTTTGTGGGACGAGACTTCATCGAACCTCACACCCCAGAAATGGTCGAAACAGGAAGGATGCAGCAAGGTTATGAGGTTCGTGCCCATTAGGGTATGTACATTTCCTTCTAGATAAAAAGTGGTATTCTGGTATGGAGCCTAGATATTTACTTATGTAGATAAAATAAAAAGTGGTATTCTGGTATGGAGCCCGGATATTTACTTATGTGGTTGTTGTAATTTGAGGCGCCTCAGTAAAGGTTGGTTACGACCGGGGGATTCCATACTCGTGACAGTTAGTTACCTAGTTATAGAGGTAACCCGGCCTTGTGTTGCTAGAGATCCGGTTAGGTTCTCGGGGCGTCCCTCCAGAGAGGCGTACCCATTCAGAAAGGAAGTTCCTTAGCCTTGACCATTTGTTGGAAATCCAATCACTCAATACGAGCCATGTACGGTTTTAGTTGTAGAACCTGCCATCTAACGTGGTAGCTATAATAGGCATACTATAATGGTATGTATGCTGTCTAAGATTAATATTATACTTGCAAATGTTTTCCACACTATGCACTAATAATAATATCAAAAGGATTTTCGCGTATCAAGCATGTTTGACTACTATAAGGAGAAATCTCCCCTAATTGTGCGATTGCATTGTGTTTGTGCCGGGAGGCCTTATGGTAGTTTCATTTTCCAAAAGCATGAACGGATTTCTTTTTCTTTCTTTTGTCACAAATAACTATTTTTAGTTCTCACACCAGTCCCATGACTGACTCGGAGTTTATTTTTCCCTTTTCTAAACTCTGGGTGCCCATAATTTTCCACACGGGCAGCCTAGAGTCAGGTTATCAGTAGATTCTGGATGGACTGTTGTGGAGCTCAGGAGACGAGCTGGATTGCGAGACGTATTTCCGTATTTGATTATTATTCCACTGTGTATTCAGTTATGAGGACAAGTTTATATAACTTTCCGGTTGTGTGCTATGAAACTGTTGTACTCTGATGATGTAATGTATAAATAGATATAGTTCTTTTATTTTAAAGATTTGTCATTTATCTATTATATATTGTTCCGCTGCGATTGTGAGATTCTGATATTGTTTTCTATTTCTTCTTCTATCTTCTTCTTCTTTAACCCTAACGGTTTGGTTTTTCGGCATTCGATTGTTCGGCAGTTGATACAGTGGACGTATTGATGTCGATTTTCGGGCGTCAAAAAATTGGGTCGTTACATTTAGAACTGTTTTGGTGAAGTTTGAAAAGGAATAGAAAATTTGGTCAAAAATAAGAGCGTCGTGTAACGGCAGTTCGCAATTTCGCGCTATAAAAATCAAACAAAAGTAAAAGTTGGATTATAGCTTGGAATTCTTTGAGATAAGAATTTTCCAAACTATTTTATCCATAGTTTTCCAACGAAGAAAGAAAATCGATATTTCGATGAGTAGATTTGAAATATGAGTAAAACAAGTTTTTGAAAAATCCTGAATTTGCGGTTTGGAATCCAAAACTGGATTTCTTTGGAAATGATGTTTTAAATTGTTTAAAAATATGAAATAAATCTTATAAATTTTTTAAAAGTGATTTGAGTAGTAAAAATGAATTTCCAAATAATAATAAAAGTCGTTTTGATCAATATAGCTTAAAAAGCATTTTCCGTAGCACTTTTCTATAACTTTTGAATTATAGCTGTATACTAAACGATTGTTTTCTAAATCTTTTATAAATGTTTTCAAATGGATAACTAAATGTTTTAATGATGATTGGAGGTTTTCTAGCTTATTGAAGAAAGTCCAAATAAATGATTTAAAGAAAAGCTATTATAGAAAAAGTGGTTTAATCTTGGCTCTAAAAGCCGACGAGTAGACTGGATTTTTCTATTCGTGAGATCTGGATATGAGATGCTTAAACTAAGGAGATGTTTAGGAGAAACCAGTGCCCTGGCTCACCTGGCCTCTTTCCTGGATGAGGGATAGATAAGGTTGAAATGTCATAAACGAGTTAAGTAAAAGATTTAATTTTCCAAATATAATCACAACTAGGATTTTATAGAGATGATCTTCTTGTACTCGGTGTTAATGCCCGAAGAGGGAACTCTTACTATTTGTGGAATTTAAAAGGTGATTTCGCCATTATTGGGCCCATAGTATTTGTTGAATATGGGGATTGGTATTAAGTAGAATTAGATGATTTCTATAGATTCTGCTCACTTAATATTTACTGGTTTTGGGATTAACATCCTAGATAACATGGTTTTTAATTAAATAGAATTTTGAGTTTTCAATTTAAAAATCTTGTTAAGATTTAAATGAAATGATTTTGAGAATATTTCCCTAAGTATAAAAGAAATGGCTTCGAATTAGTCCAAGTTTAAAAAGGGTTTTAAGTAATCAAAGATTGGATAAGAGAGGTTTGATAGTTTTGTATATACCGGAAAGAATGTTTTAGAAATATATATCTCCAATGGAGATTTTTGATAAAAAGAACTTAACCAATTAAAGAATGATTCCCCTATTTACAAAACCTTTTTTTATTGATGATTGGATCGAAGGAACCGGGGTCGGATCTGGGTAATTCCTATCCGAAAACCATTGCGAACCAATGTATGCATTCAAAAAACATGAAGACTTGAAAATGATAATGAAGGATGAAGACCAAGGATTTTCGAGGTGAAAGGACCGCTTGTTGATAATTCTGGTTAGCTCCCAAATACTAAAGTAGTAGTGGTCCCTTCATTTCTAAAACTCTTTGGGTTGCAAGGACTTTTCGCTACTAATCCTAGGGATAATTTATGATTGGATGTGGTAGGAGAATTCCTTCGGTTTCGTTCAGTCCCAAAACGAACTTATATGGATGGATGTCTGACTTTGCATTCTTGAGATTTACATCATTGACTTTTATAAAGGTGCATCTGTTTGGTGGCGGAGAAGACATCTTCTCTTAGCTTAACACCCTTCTCTGAGACGTATGAGCTCGGATGTTGTATTTTTGTGGAAGTCAACAAGTAATCGATGGAATGGTAGTGTGGCATTCAAAAGAAGATGATGTGCTATGTGAAAAGGTAACCATTACCTCTAGCCTCACACCCGGAAATGACTGAAACAGGGTTGGATGCAGCAAGGCTATGTGGTTCACAATCATTAGGGTATGATCATCCCTTTCTAGATATATTTCTTCCCGCTATGACATTCGTGATGTAAATTAATGTGGATGTATGCTACGAGGATTCTCGGATAGGTCGGTAACAACCGAGGTGATGACATATTCGGTACTATCTAGGAAGAGGTAGGCCAGTCTTGTATTGGTAAAGGACCATCTGTTGGGCCTCGGTACATTCCTCTAGAGATGTACTGTCGGAAGGTAGTCCCTTCACCTGGTCATTTGTATGGAAACTCATTCTCCAATAAGAGCCTGTAAGATTTTCGATGTAGAAAGCCTTGTATTACAAGATGGTATATTGGAGTTTAATAATGTAACAATTTCAGCTAAGATTAATAAATTTACTTGCAAATGTTTTCAAAGTTATGCCATTAAAAATAATATCAAGTATTTTCACATAAAATGTTTTGGTTATCATAAGGTAAAAACTTGTTCCGTGTTTATGTGCGGCGTGGTCTTATGAGTTACCTTTTTTTTTCAAAATGCGTACTTTGAGTTCTCACACCAGTCCCATGACTGACCGGAGTTTATTTTTCTTATCCTTAAACTCTGAGTGCCCTAATTTTTCCCGGGCAACCTAGTAGTCAGGTTTTGCTTAGAAGAAGCTGGATAGAGCTCGAGGCATAGAGTCTGAAGACTTTCTGAAGATTTTTGTCTATTTGCACCACACACTCATACTATAGCATTCCACAAATTGTATGGACCCAAATTTATAACTTTCCATGTTTAACTCTGATAAATGTATTTTAATTTCCGCTGTAAAGATTTTATGTTGAAATAACATAAGTGAGATTCTATTCTGTCTTATTTTTCCTTCTTACCTTTGAGGATCCGCTTCTTTGGCACATGGATTTGCAGCACATGAATACCGAGGATGTATTAGTGTCGATTTCTAGGAGTCCAAGAAACGGGTCGTCACAGCAACTCTACTTTGTATGCGAGCTTTCCAATCCTCTCTAAAATCTGGAATGGACTAACATATCTCGGGGCTAATTTCCCTGACTTCCTAAATCGCACCACACCGTTCATAGGTGATACCTTAATGAAAACCTTGTCTCCTACTGAGAACTATAGGTCTTTACGCCTCTTATCTGCGTAACTCTTCTGTCTGGATTAAGCTTCCTTCATCCTTCCTTGGATTAAATCAATCTTCTCTGACCCTCTCTAACCAAATCTAGACCTAAGACTAATCTGTCTTCTGTCTCTAACCAACATGCTGGTGATTTGCATGGCCTTCCATACAAAACTTCAAACAGTGTCATTCCTATACTAGTATGGTAACTATTATTATAGGAAAACTCAACCAAATGTAGGTGATCCTCCCAAGATCCACCAAAATCCAGCACACAATCCCTCAATAAATCCTCGAGTACCTTATTGACTCTCTCTACCTTCCCATTTGTCTAAGGGTGATATGCAGTACTCATATTAAGCTTGGTACCCATCACTTCCTGTAGACTCTTCCAGACTTCACTAGTGAATAAAGCATCTACGTTGCTAACTATACTACAAGGAACTCAATGCAGTCTAACTATGTTCTTCATGAACAACTTAGCTAAAATAGGTGCCGACCTTGTTGACTTAACTGGAATGATTTTTGAGAAATGCATAATACGAATATAATTACATAATATACATTTCATCTTAAGGATGAGGCATCCCATAGGGAAAACATAAAAGTGCGATATGTAATCCGAGATATGTATCTTATGTTTGAAATATTAGCGAGTCCGCTAATATTCCTTAAGCAAATAATTTATAATCCTTTAAACGATAGCTATTTAACTTCAGATACCTGCACTAATCTAAAAAATTCATATTAGTGTTTAATATAAAATTCATATCATATAGGAGATATTAACAATTATGATTACACTTTAATTAGACCGATATTATAATACTCCATAACGAAAGAAATCCACACTTAAATTTCCAAGTTTTAATTATTATTTATGTCAAAATGCCACATTCGATATTTAGAAACTCCTACCGACAATATGGCATCCCACATATTGATTAGAATCCTTAAATAATGTCCGGATAAGCCAACACAATAGATAATCACAAGTGCATCCAATTTTAAACAAATGCAACCAAGCAATCAATTCCTAGCAACCATTCAACCAAAACAAACATAATTACTTACAGTGGAACAATTCAATGTCTGAAATTCCACTATGCAACTCTGATTATTCCATATCATTTAAATATTAAACTTCTTCGCTCAAATTTCCTAAATTTTCTATTAAAAGAAAATAGTTCACTTTAATTTAATTCATTCCAATTTAATTCCAAAAATTTCTCAACTATGAAAGATTTTACTAATTTTTCTCCAAAGGTTTTATTGTCACAAATTCCTATTTATCAATTGAAAAGTTTTAAATCAATTTATGCCCAAAATGATTATCCCAATAATCATTTTATATTCCTATCCCTGGATAATTAATATAACTATCTACTACACACCCCATGGGACATGACTTTAAGTCATCTAGATCTCAGATCCGTAATATTATATTCTATAATGTTCTGACACAGCTCTGATGCCAAACTATAACGACCCCATCGAGATGCCTAGTTTAGGAAAGAACATTACAAGTATTGTCGTCAGCTAATCCAGAGAATACGGCTTGTTAAGGGCGATCGAATGTGAATATATCGTTATACTATTACTAACACGTCATTTATACCTTTTTACTTAATATCTGAACTGAAATTTGACGTGTATAGTACTAATACAAAGTAATAGACACACCAATTTAGCAGAATTAGAACAATATATAACATAAATAATAGTTACAGATCACAGCGGAATAAAATCTCAACTTATACATATACGAATTTTTAGTTCACAAAATGAAATACTAAACTCAATTAATGTACAAGTTTTGGTTTTCTTATCTTAATTATACATCTCAATTTCAAACAAAATTCCTAAATGATATAACTATATATCAAAGGTCCAACTTCTACTAGCTCAACCATCCATAGGTCTACTCATCATGCAACCTGAAAGTCTCGGTCTGACTTGAGCAAAATAACACTCAGGTCAGACTATCTCCAAATATCCAACAGGGTGAGAACATAATATTACATAAGAATAAGAAACATATAAGTAAATACAGATGTCTAGGATATAACTAGTCAAAAAATTAATTTAACTCAGAATGGGGTTATAAATTTAAGTTACAAACACGAATAGTCACTAAACACAGAATAAAAAAAATAACTTAACTTAGCATCCATCACAAGACACAAGAATGTATATTTATTTCACAAACACAAGACACAGGAATATATATATATATATATATATATTTTATTTCACGAACACAAGACACAAGATTATATATTTATTTCATGAAAACAGAATAATTACATAATCCAATTTCCAGAATCTAAGAGATCTTACTCAAAACGATCGCAGTGATCGTACTCAGGCCTTGTAACAAACAAACAAACAAACAATTTGGTATCACATGAACCGATCTGATACCAGGGATCATACACAGGACGGGAATCATAAGATCACAAGACGATCTCAAGGATAGCAAACATGAACGAGTCTTTCCGATTTTTTTAGATTTGTACACTTGATAAGAAATCCAGGAGTAAACTTCCAAAGGATCTAGCAGCCACTTGTCGCACACCAAAAGAGAGTAAACTCTAAAGTGCCAAATACTATCACCTTCAATAATCATTAGAATTTAACCAAGATGACCCATATCATATGGTGGAATCCAAGTATTTACTAAAAGCTAGTAAATATCACTTATTATAGATACCATCGAAAATCCTGAATTATATTCTCTTTCGGATCTCGCAACCACTTGTTGCACACCCGAAGAGAACACACTCTAAAGTGTTATTTACTTCCCTGTAGTGATCACATGAATTTAAACAAAGTATCCCATATTACTCCATGGAATTCATGTATTCACTAATGGTTAGTAAATTCCACTCAGATGTTCTATTCAACGAATTTATGCCATATTCGACTAAGCGTTATTCGAAAGCATTTAAACCAATCGATAACATTAAGTCGAATAATGGTACCCCCAAATTATAGAAATAAGGTTCTCAAAACAAATTTTCTCTTTGATTTTATTATTTAAGAAACAGAATTATTAGATTCCCTTACATTCATTTATTATTTAATTTAAATAAGCATTCACTTTTTCACTAAATTATTCAATGAAACTAAATAAATTTACAGGTCATATTTCAAAAACCTTAATTATAAATCCATTTACTTTATAAAATCATAATTACTCATTTCTTAAGTTATACTTGTTTTGAAATCAGTTCTTATATATATTGTTACATCAAAATCTATTTCTATACAAGTGTCCTAGTTGTAGATATATAAACTTGTTTTATTATTAAACCTAGACTTATAAGAAGTGTAAACTATGCTTCTTAACTAAGAAGCAGGTTGGACCTGAACTAAAATAAAAGACATTAAAGATATGAATAGATCTATACAACTTATCTAAACTGGAGTCATGAAAGGTTTACAATCAATTTTCTAACATATATATACATATGCAAAGTCAATGCTGCTCTTTCAAAAAGAACTTTGTGTCAGGTCATTTTGTATGGACAAAAGCATATTAAATAATTAATCTATATCCTATAAAAGAAAAAATGTGAATAGCCCTTCCTTGTGTCATTAGGAAATGTCAGCCTATATTTTTTTATGTATATAAGATTTCAAAACATCTACATATACCTTTTATTACACTACTTTTCTTTATACAATGTGAGTATTTTTATTAAACAAGGTTGGACTTTCTATCCAAAACAAGAAGACAACATGCGAAATACAGCTGCTCATAAATAGATGAGTTTAATGGATTTACTAACTACTTCACTAAATATTCATTCATTCACAAACTAGTGCAACATTTATCTAATTAACTTTACTACATTATTTAATGCAATAACATTTGTATAATCATCACAACAATCTTAGGGAAGAAGAACAGCTAGTACAAAACTCAGCAAACATAGGAAAGAGCCACATGAAAATGCAAACATCAATAGAAATTCACACAAATAAGATGATCAGTCCTCTAACATCAACATATAAAGTATAGAATATATGGACAGCATGATTTTTAGGAATTTAAGAAAAGTGGGACATACACTATGGCTAAACAATACATATATATACAATTATGCAAAGAATTAATAAATATGTACCTTATATATATGTGTGTGCACTATATATATTTATGCACCTTATATATATCATAACCTAGCCATAACTAAAGCATGAAAGTTTCAAAACTATATACATAAATATGTACCTTATATATTTATAAACAAGTTTGAATCGGTAAATATGTATAACATGTTCTAAAATATGCATATATATGAATAGTCAAGGTTACCATTTCAAAATGAAGTGGTTGTCTGGTTTTTAATATAAGCAAAAGCTTATTGAATTGTAAGCAATTTACTAGATGCAAAACATGGACAACCTACATCTCTTTCTCCATGCATACAGCAAAGTGAAATTATACCCAAAACATGAAAAGCTATATACGAAAATCTCAAGGCCATAAAATCCTAACTTATAGAACAACAAATCTCTAATTTAGTGATTTCAAAACTTAGGATTTCACTTTAATTATACAAACTGAACTCAGAACATCCAAAGGCCCCAAACTCTTAATTTCTTAGCATAAACCAGATCATCCATAAAAAACCGCAATAAAATCATTATCATGGACATGTAATTCAATTTAGAGATAGTAATTGTGAGGGTTAACTCACCGAAACATCGCTATAGAAATCGAAACCACTTCAAAATCCTCGATCACCTCACTGAACACTGCTATGCCCATCCGGCTTGACCACCCTTACAGCCCTGCTCCACCACACAACGATCGTACGTGTGTGCCTGGTCACGGCCACCAAAGCTCGATTGTCTACACCCTCGTCGCATCGTTGCTTGGGCCCATGAGTTAATGATTTGGGGATTAGGGATTTAATTTAGTTTGAGTGTGTTTGCACAAAAAATGGACAAACACCTCAGTTGTATGATTTAGTTGATTTTATGTTGTTCTTAGTGATTTGGGTGAATTATGCAAATATATGAAAAGCGGGGATTAAACTGTAAAAGACACACAGATTTATAGTGATTCGGCCAGAATGTGCCTACGTCCACTTTATATGTTATTCTCCTTTTCTATTCAAATTACAAGTACAAAGCTTTGATACAAGTATATGAAAGTTGTTTGAAAGTTCTATCCGTGCTTGAGCTCTCAAACTTGTACGCCATTGTTATACCCCTGCCCTCTATTTATAGAGTGAGGCTGGGGGTAGGAGTCTTGGATGTGTATAGCTGTTGGTGGGCCTGGGCTGATGTGATCTGGCCTGGCACGCCTTGGTCCGGTGATGGGTGATCCGGTCGTGTCCTCCTTTGCTTTTGTTTCGGCAGTGGATGGAGGTAGCTGGTTTGGTAGCATTCTGGTTCGGCTATGCATGGAAGTGGGGTTTAGACCGGTAGTGCTTGGAGAGGAGATGGTTCGGTGGTTGGTTGGTTCGGTGGGGACGTGGAGAGGAGATGGTTCGGTAGTTGGTTGGCTGGTTCGGTGGTGATGTTGGTTGGTTGGTTCGGTGGTGATGTTGGTCCGGTTCAAGGTGATTTGGTGGCTCATCCCTTGCTTCCTCGTGTTGGTTCGGTGGTGGTAGAAACGTACCCAACATTTGCCCCCCAAAGTAGGGCATATGTTAACATATGTCGTGCTTTGTTTCAGTTTGAACAACCATATTCGGCCCAAGAACCGAACCGGCTGGTCCGGCAATCCAACTTTCCTCTATAAGTAGGAGCCCCAGGCGTTCGTTTTTCCTTACCGAACGAGATAGCCGAATCAATTTCTGAACTGTCGAATCAATACGTGTCGAACCAATCTTAGCTGCCGGACCAGGCAAGTTCTTTTCTGCCGAATGACTTCTTAAAGTCCTTTATTTTACCGAATGGACTTGATACAGAATGGACTTGATACCGAATGAACTTGATACGGAATGGACTTGATACTGAATGGACTTGATACCGAATGAACCTGAAAAACTTGCTTGTTTTATATTTCTACATCCTTCGTTTTAACAACGTGCTTTTCTGTGTTTGCAGATAAATGTCTCACAAAGTGGAAACCCGATCAGAAAAGAAGAGATCCTAGGACAGAGAAGAGCCTTCCGCCGGGCCCCCAGTCTAGTCAGGACCGGGACGTTATGGGCCCACCCCGAGATCAATGGTAGATGGATATGGTCCTCAGGAGCTTCTGAACTCACCTCCTGATTGTTTCCCAAGCTTTCTCAAAGGCGAGCAGCTTGATGTTATCTCCCGCTCCTTTGGGATTGACAGAGCGCGCATGCTGTTGCCGGGGGAGGGAGTGATGCCATATAATCCCCCCGAAGGGTATTTCGCCTATAGTCGGTACCATTGCATGTGTGGGGCCATTCCCCCGATCAATGCTTGGATAGTCAGTTTTATCACCTACTTGAAGGTAGCTCTGTTTCAGCTTCAGCCTAACTCCTATGCCATCCTGGTGAGCCTATTTGTCATTTTTCAGAGGAGATACGGGCGTCCTCCCTCCAACCGGGAGATCCGGTATTTGTACAATCTGAGTGGCTATAAGAAGGGGTCTACATACATTAGCTTGGAATCAGCCGTATCTTTCAAGCCAGTCTTGGACTTATATTCGAAGTTCAACATGTTTAAGAAAGAATGGTTTTTTGTTAAGGATGACTCTGTTTCCATTCGTTGCTTCACCTCAGGCTGTAAGTCGAAGTTTATTTATGATTTCTGTTCTGACTGCAATGCTTCTTCTCATGTGTTTTTATTCCTTGCTAGCGACAGGTGGTTTTGCGGTCGTGGAGAATGATCGCCTGGATCAGATGGCAGTGGAAATAGAGGCCATTACGGGAAGGGATAGGTCGGCTTCTTACTTGATCAGAAATGCTACACTTCTATGGCACAACCTGATCCTTCCACATAAGTCCATGGTTAAGCAGAGAGACACGGCGGAGGAGAGAGCTGCCAAAGCTACAGGAGGGGCCACGGCAAAAAGCAGCAAAAGGAGACCCTTCTCGATGCATCCAGTTGCCGGGGGGAAGAAACTCAAGAAGTCCGATGGACCCTCTCCCAGCACACATCCGGATGTTCAGGAGGAGGAAAAAGTGGAGGGGGAAAAAGGTGAGGACGAAGGAGGTGAGGCGTGGAGCGGAAGTGGTAGAGAGGGTGACGGTGATCGTCATGGTAATGATGGTAGCGAAGGACAGGGCGGTGATGGCACCAGGGCTTTGCCTCCCGGGCAGGCAGGCATGATTCAAGAGTGGACAGATGACGCTCTCTGCCAAGCCTTCGAAGAGCTGGAGGAAACGGAGAAGTCCAAGAAAGCTGATAAGGTCGGGACCGGCGCCGATTTATCTTCCGGGAGTGCTTCTACTGAGGCAACTTCTGCGATTCAAGGTGAATTTCTCTTTATTCTTTTTAATTCTTGAATGATGGCTCAATGCATGCTGGTGACACTTGGTTTTCATTCCAGGAGCGGGCAAAATGGCCAAGACCTCAGATCTTCGGCACAGGCTTGAACAATACAAACTCCTCAAAGCTTCCGCCAAGCCGAAGCCTCCTACTAACCGTCCTGGAGACGTAGTCGGCTATCGTCCTCTTCTTGGAGTTATTGAAGAAGATATACAAAAGAGGAAGAGGATTCGATCTACATTTGAATCTCTTCCTGGTCCTCCAGCCCCACTCCAGCCTATTCACGATATTACGGAGGAGGACACCGAGTTTATACCTTCCCCACATCCGTCTGAGAATCCAACCATCACTCCGATAGATCACCCTGGCTTAGTTCGCAATCCGTTTGCGGGTCATCCAGACCTCGACCCGGCCTCTCATGACATCTCCTTCGATGAGGTTACTAGTGAGCATCTTCTCCCTCGCAATCCTATGGTACGGGTGCTTGATGAAGCTAAGTCCCTGGACCTTGACTTTCTTACTACCCGGGTTGTAACTCTGGGGGATGAAGCTAAGGCGAATATTGACCGGGTTGTTGAGGAGACTAGGAAATTGATGGGGCATCATGACCGACTAGTCAAGGCCGGGGAGGAAATTGGGAGTGCCAATATTCGGCTACGGTTAATGGTCTCCGACCAGGCTAAGCAGCTTGCCGATCAAGCCATTCAAATTTCTCAGCACGAGCCCGCATCCAGGCAACTGAAGAAGACTATGGAAGAGGCCAGCAGGGCAGAGTTGCGAAAAATGGAGGCCGCCTGCAAGGAGCAGATTGACATGGCCATTGTGACGGTGGATGAGGTTCGACAAGCGGACCTCGAGCGGGCACGGGAATTGTCGGGTAGACTCGAGGCCGCGGAGCTTGCTCAGTCCAGGTTGAAGGAGGAGATGGAGGCGATGAGGATATCCCTTCAGGTGGACCGCTCACGATACCGATCGGAGAGGGATGCTGCCGTTGCTAAGCTGCGTGCTTCTGAGGCCCGAATGAGGGAGCTTGAGGAAAACGAGGGGATGATGGATGAGATGCTCCAGGATATGTATTTCCGTACTTGGAAACAGGGTAACTTACCCTGGATGAATGATTACCCCCGAGTTATGGCCATGATTTATCTCCGGGCTCTAGAGGAGGCTAGGGCTGATGTAGATAAAGAGGGTGGCGCGGTCTTCAGAATGGATGTGGTCACTGCCCAGTTTACCAAGGAGGAGAAGGTGGCGGTGAAGGAGGGTATGCGGCTGCTTGCTGCTGAGGAGGCAGGTGTGCAAGTAGAGGATGATGACCAGGATGGTCAGGAAGCAGGTGCTGGTAAGTCTTCCTTTCTAGTCTTTCCGTTAACTTGGTTGCTTATCACTAATGAATTCTTTCTTTGACCGGACAGGTGGGCAACAGGATAAGGACAAAACTCCGACGCAGCCGGCTCCTTGATTTGACCTGGATATCTTTTTGTGGACTTGACATCGTTGTATATGTTAGTCTCAAAACAGTAACGTAACTTTTAGGTTGTAATTATGCTACTTGTAATAAACAACATTATTCTTGACGTGTAATTTTTTAACTTAAGCTGATTCTATCGTTTTTGAATGTTTTTGCTGTTTTGACATGTTGTATGAGAAATATAGCTATGCGTATGCTTGTAATTCAATTGTGTTTGATGTCAAGTTCTTGCTTAAAACATAATTTCATGTCTTGCAATGTTAGTGTGGCGTGTGAATAAATTATAGCCACGTGTTTATACATGAAAGAAGAAAATACCGCCCTTCATATTTTACTTGTAGGTGGCAGCTTTGAATGTCCTGCGTGACTGAGTATGGAATTTGGTCCAGTGTCTTGCTGTGAGTATCCGCTTCCATTAGCGAAGGTCTCCTATTCGGTGTCCTGCACTTCAGGGATTGTTACAGAGGATAGGAGAAAAGTTCTTTTAAATAAAATTGAAATATGCGAAATAGTAAAACTTCCCATCACGGAAGGCCTTCGATGTGCTTAAGTTCGTGGCAAACGGGCTTTGTAGTCACTTTCCCTAGCCGTGGGTCTTGGAGACATTTGTCACCCATCTTACGCCTCTGCGGGGAGTTAATCTTTTTTACCACAGCCGTACTTAAGACACATCGGAGCCGAGATCGCACACAGTAACTACCCGGGCCATTATGGCCCGTAATCGTGGGTATTATTCGATTTACTATGGCCGGCTAGCATGGGTGTCGATCGTCAACCGTGAACTACCCCTGGCTGGCCACACCTTATGTTGGGGCTTAAAGTAGGTTCACAATTGCCGGCGAGCCGAACGCCGTAATGAGCTGCCTTGGCTATAGTCGGCCTTCTCGGTGGCTTATAATCGGCTCATTACAGTTGGCTTTAAGGGCCGTCGCGAGCAATGAGTTAACCCGCAGCAGAGGGATGCCGGAGCAAAAGTGTCTCATTGGCGAGGGCATAGATTCACATAGTACCTGTTAGGTCTTGTCCAGGTGAAGTCGCGCTGTTGAGTGCCTTGAATGGAATTGCTATATGCATAGGATTTTGTTCAATAGAAAAGGATAAAGTTAACAAGCAGCCAAGATATAAAGGAACAAGTTAAAAAAGAGACAAGGTTTTTAAAGTGGTTCGGCACGAAATGCCTACGTCCACTGATTCTCTTTGTTAATTCACTTCATATGGGCAGTATAGGTTAAGAAAAGTATCGACGGAGGTGTGGGATGTTACATGCCCTCTGGAACACCTCTCTGTCCACTGTTGACAAAATATAAGCTCCATTGTGGAGATCTTTATGAATTACATATGGTCCATCCCAGATTGGATCTAGTGCTCCGGGGCGAGGGAAGATTCGCTTGAGGACAAGATCTCCTTCTTGTAAAGTACGATGCTTGACTTTGGAGTTGTAGTGTGCTGCCACTTTTTGCTTGTGGGTTGCTGCTTTGAGGGCTGCATCATTTCTTCTTTCCTCAATTAGATCCAAAGACATGTGAAGGATTTCTTCGTTCTCTTCCGGGTTATAGTGGATCCTACGGTGGGAAGGCACGATGGTTTCAACTGGGAGCATAGCCTCCGATCCGTATGCCAAAGAGAAAGGAGTATGCCCTGTTGATGTTCTGAAAGATGTGCGATAGGCCCATAGTGCCGTAGGGAGTTCATCCACCCAAGCGCCCTTTGACTTTTCAAGCGTCTTCTTGATTAGAGTTTTCAGAATTTTGTTGACGGCTTCGACTTGTCCGTTTTCCTAGGGATAAGCTACGGATGAGAAGCTCTTGTGAAGTCCGTGCTCTTGGAACCAGTTGGCGAACTCCTCGCTGTCAAACTGAAGTCCATTGTCCGATATAATTTTGAATGGGACTCCGTACCTGCATAGAACATTTTTGATCAAGAAGTTAATAACTTTCGCTGATGATACTTTATTTAGGGGTTCTGCTTCCACCCATTTGGTGAAATAGTCGACTGCCACTACAGCATATTTGGCCCCGCCACGGCCCGTTGGCAGTTTTCCAATCAAGTCAATTCCCCATACTGCAAAGGGCCAAGGGCTGGTCATTTGAGTAATCTCAGTGGTTGGTAGCCGTGGAATCTTAACAAACTTCTGGCATCTGTCACATTTTCTGACGAAATCTAAGGCGTCCTTGCTTAAGGTGGGCCAGAAATATCCATATCGGAGTATCTTTTTGGCCAAAGACCGTCCTCCGGTGTGATCTCCGCAGCTTCCTTGATGAATGTTGGATAAGATTTCCTTGGCTTCCCTTCCAACGACACACCTTAATAAGGGGTTAGAGAAGCCGCGCCGATAGAGGGTGTCCTCTTGTATTGTGTAGCAGGAAGCTTTCCTCAAGATTTTCTTGACTTCGTTACGCCCATTGGGTAGTGTGCCAATTTGTAAGTAGTCTCGGATGGGAGTCATCCAAGTTGCTTCTTCGGTTGCAGCTATCAGATTCACTTGCTCAAAACTTGGGGTCAGTTGCTTTGAGATGGCTACTGTTCCGGAAATAGCGCCATCTCTCATGCTAGCTTGCTTCGCCAATTCGTCGACTTCTTGGTTCTCTTTCCGAGGGATGTGTTTGACTAAGTAGTGGTCCAATCGACTGAGAAGTAACTTGGTCTTCTTTAAATATGCTATGAGTCGTTCTTCTCGAGCCTGGAATTCTCCTAGTATTTGATTAACAATAAGTTGAGAATCGCTATGAAGACACAAAGAATTGGCTCTGATTTCTAAGGCAAGTTCTAATCCAACTATCACTACTTCATACTCTACATCGTTGTTGGTGGCAGCGAATTCCAACCTTATAGCATAGTGCAGCTTATTTCCCCTGGGAGTGATTATTACTACACCTGCCCCCGAGCCTTGTTCGTTTAATGCACCATCCACAAAGAGGTTCCACTTGATGTCTTCTGCTATTTCTGATTGCTCCTTACCTTCGTTGGTAGTGAATTCGGCAATGAAATCGGCCATGGCTTGCCCCTTGATGGCGGTGCGAGGATGGTAGGTAATATCATATTGACTTAGTTCAATGCACCATTTAAGTAGTCGCCCAGAAGTGTCGGGACGATGGAGTACCTGCCTCAGTGGTTGATCGGTCAGAACTCTGAAGGAATGGGATTGAAAATAGTGTCGCAGTTTCCGTGATGCGATTAGTAGACAGTATGCTAGCTTCTCAAGTTTAGGATATCTGACTTCTGCCCCTGTAAACCTCTTACTTACAAAGTATACTGGCCGCTGCGTGCGGTTGTCTTCTCTTACCAAAGCAGCGCTTAGAGCATGAGATGATACAGCAAGGTATAGGTATAACTCTTCGTCTTCGTTTGGAGTTGAGAGTACCAGCGGTTTCTGGAGGTGTTCGATTAAGTTAAGGAATGTTGTTAAGCATTCGTCAGTCCATTCGAACTTTCCTTTGTCTTTCTTTAGATCTTCGAAGAAGGGGATGCACTTGTCCGTTGCTTTGGAGATGAATCGGCTTAGGGCGGCCACTTTCCCATTCAGGCTTTGCATTTCCTTTCGAGTGGAAGGTATTGTGTTATCTTTTAGAGCTCGGACTTGTTCAGGGTTTGCTTCAATCCCTCTGGCATGGACGATGAATCCCAAGAACTTTCCTGATGATACTCCGAAGGAGCATTTTAGAGGATTAAGTTTCATTCCATACTGGCGAAGTACTTGAAACATCTCGCCTAGGTGGCTTACGTGATCGTCGGCTTTCCTTGACTTTACCAGCATGTCATCCACATACACTTCCATAGTTTGTCCTATTATCCCTGCAAACATCTTGTTGATGATGCGCTAGTAGGTGGCTCCTGCATTTTTAAGTCCGAAAGGCATTACCTTGTAGTAGTACAAACCCCGGTCAGTGATGAAATTAGTGTGGTCTTGATCGGGAGCATGCATAGGAATTTGGTTATATCCTGAGTATGCATCCATAAAAGATAAGAGTTCGTGCCCGGCTGTGCTGTCCACAAGCTAATCGATTCGGGGAAGTGGGAAGCAATCCTTCGGGCAGGCGTCATTTAAGTTGGAGAAGTCAATGCATGTTCGCCACTTCCCATTAGCCTTCTTTACCAGCACCGGGTTGGCGATCCACTCTGGGTAGATGGCTTCTCGTATGAAGTCATTGGCAAGTAGATTCCTTACTTCTTCATCGAGGACTGCTGATCGTTCTGCCCCTATGCTTCTCTTTCTTTATTTTACGAGCGCCTTGGTAGGATCAATGTTTAGTACGTGGCATACTATGTCAGGGGAGATTCCGGTCATGTCAGAATGTGACCATGCAAATACATCCAAGTTGTGGCGGAGAAAGTCAATGAGTTGTTCCTTCAACTCTGCTTTTAGTTGGGACCTGATTTTCAATAGTCTACTAGAGTCATGTTTGTCTACAGATACAAATTCCATAGCCTCTGCAGGCTCGGCGGTGGCCTCCTCCTCTTTGTCCCTAGGGTCTAATTCATTGAAAGGGTCGCTGGTATATCGAAGAGGAGGGGCTTTCTTTAGTTGCTATGCTTCCAAACATTTTGTGCAGAGGGCAACCTCTACACTCTTCCCTTTATCCTTCCTGTGGTTGTTGCGAAGTTCAGTTACATAGCAGTCTCGAGCAACGTCCTGGTCTCCTTCTACTTCCCCTACTCCATTGTCCGTTGGAAATTTCATCTTTAGGCACCATGGGGCCAGGACAATTTGGAAGTCAAACAAGGCTGGCCTTCCTAAGAAGGCGTTGTAGGCCGAGTGGTTTTCTATCAGCACAAATGTCTGTTTCCGCACAACGGAGCGGGGATGACACCCAATTTCAACAAAGAGGTCCAGTTGCCCGAGGGGCATCTTCGCATCTCCAGTGAAACCATGTAGTGGTTTATTGTAGGGAGAAACGTCCTTTATTGATAGTTTCATTTTGTCGAATGCATGCTTGAATAAGATATTTACTGAGCTTCCAGTGTCTACTAGAATTCAGAAAACTTCGGCTGGACCGAGCCGGGCAGAGATAACCATGGGATCCATGTGAGGGTACTGCCTTCCCTCTAGGTCACGCCTACTGAATGTGATGTCATCACTCTCTTTCCGCTTCGGGTGGCGTTCTTCTATAACAGAATTAACATAGTCTTTATTGTTTCTAAGAGACTTTCCATATCTTTCCATTTCTGCCCAGCTTCTGTCGGCGATGTGCGGTCCTCCCGAGATGGTATGGACCACTATCTTCTCTTGACTGGAGCCGCTAGTGTTGTGATTTCCTCTACCTATATCTGGTGAGGGTAGCCTTGGGTTCTCATTGGCAAAAGCTGGAGTCCTGTTCTGACCTTTTACATAGCGTTCCAGTCTCTTCCTTCTAATGTGTTCTTCAATCAAGTCCCGGAGATGATGGCATTCCTTGGTGTCATGCCCATGAGATTCGTGGAAGCGGCAGAACTTTCCAGATTTTTGTGCGTTATCTGATTCCTTCTTGTATGGTGGGCGTTTGTATCTAACTTCGTCTTGGGTGGCAAGGAAGATGTTTTCAATGGTTTCATTCAAAGGACTGTAAGTGTCAAATCTCGGTCCTGGCCGATATAAGCGCTTTTCTCCCTTCTTGCCCCCAGCATTGTCTCTAGAATCATTTCTTCGAACGTCCTTCCCTGCAGCGGGCGCGTTGCCGTGAGCTGCCTTATTTTGTTGCCCTGACTGCCCTTTAGTGGCAGCATCTTCAAGCCTCATATATTTCCCGGCTTCATGGAAGAAATCGGGTAAAGTAGCTGGTTTTTCTTTTGTCAATCTTCTAGCAAATTTAGTATCCGGATGCACACCACTACAGAGGGCCATTAGGATAAGCTTCTCGTCGGCATCCTGGACTGCGGCCGCTGCGGCATTGAATCGGATTAGGTATTGCTGCAGCTTCTTTCCATGTTTCTGTTTTATACTGGATAAGGAATAAGCGTCCTTGGGTTGTTCCACATGAATGCAGAACTGGTTGATAAACTTTTCTTTCAACATTTCCCACGAGCTGATGGATCCTTGGGGTAAATGACAAAACCAGGAGGTAGCTAGATCTGCTAAGAATAGTGGAAAGCATTTGCACAGTACTCCCTCTGTTGCTCCACTCATGAGCATACGCTGTGTGTATCTCTATAAGTGTACAACGGGGTCGGAGGTTCCTTTGTAAAGTTCCATTGTTGGCATTTTCCATTCTCGGGGGGTGATGGCAACTTCGATATTGCGGGCAAAGGGGCTGGTTACCCTAGCGCCTATCCCTTGATCTCTTTGATCCCGTTGGACGCACTCTCTGAACAAGCGTGCCATCCTTTCATCAGAATTTGGAGCAGATAGGAATGAGTTCGGTTCTGCTCTGTGGGACTGATCCCGTCCGGATGTCCTGTAGGGATGGTATCGTCTGTCATTCCTGATATTTTCCAGTGGCTGTCTTTGGTCTTCTGGGAGCATGCTAGGATCAGCTACAGTTGGCCCTTTCCTCGATCTCCCCCTGCTGGGTTCTGATCTAAGCACTTCCTCGGGTCCAACTTCGGGCTGGACTCTAGCTTGGCCCCGTTCATTGGCGTTTCCGTGGTTAGGCAGCACGACAGGATCAGCTACAGTTGACCTCCGCCCGGTACCTCCCCCGTTGGGTTCGGTTCCAAGCGTCTCCTTAGGCCTAACTTCGGGCTGTGCTCGGTCTCGGCTCCTACCATGGCCGCTTCTGTTGTTAGCTCCTTCGAAGAAGGAAGATCTTTGCTGTCTCCGAGATCCTCCGGACTGGGACTCTCCCCATGATTCAGTGTTGCGGTTGGACTCTTCAGCATCCCTTAAGTGTGACATGAGATGGTCCACCAAGGCTTCCTGCTGGGATGTGAAGCAGTTAGTCACTTCCGCCACAACCCTGTCTAGATCTGCCCTAGTAATTGTTGTCGGCTGTTCTGAGGCAGGGGTTGTCGGATTTGTCTGACCTTCATCTGGTACTGCTGCTGGAAGGGGACGATTTACTTGGTTTGTGACCACTGGATCTGGAAGACTACTGGTTGCGGTGTTTTTTCCTTTGTTAACATCTTTCTTCTGCTTGGGAGGCATGTTTTCCAAGCAATGAACGACGCTGTTAGGAAGAAGTTTAAGTGGAAGAAGCTGAAGCTTCGAGCTTTCAGTTCTCAGTGAAAGCACCAAAAATGTTTGCACAAAAAATGGACAAACACCTCCAAGTTGTATGATTTAGTTTATTTTATGTTGTTCTTAGTGATTTGGGTGAATTATGCAAATATATGAAAAGCAGGGACTAAACTGTAAAAGACACGCAGATTTATAGTGGTTCGGCCAGAATGTGCCTACGTCCACTTTATATGTTATTCTCCTTTTCTATTTAAATTACAAGTACAAAGCTTTGATACAAGTATATGAAAGTTGTTTAAAAGTTCTATCCGTGCTTGAGCTCTCAAACTTGTACGCCATTGTTGTACCCCTGCTCCTCTATTTATAGAGTGAGGCTGGGGGTAGGGGTCTTGGATGTGTATAGCTGCTGGTGGGCCTGGGCTGATGTGATCTGGCCTGGCACGCCTTGGTCCGGTAGCACTTGGTCCGGTGATGGGTGATCCGGTCGTGTCCTCCTTTGCTTTTGTTTCGGCAGTGGATGGAGGTAGCTGGTTCGGTAGCATTCTGGTTCGGCTATGCATGGAAGTGGGGTTTGGACCGATAGTGCATGGAGAGGAGATGGTTCGGTGGTTGGTTGGTTCGGTGGGGACGTGGAGAGGAGATGGTTCGGTAGTTGGTTGGTTGGTTCGGTGGTGATGTTGGTTGGTTGGTTCGGTGGTGATGTTGGTCCGGTTCAAGGTGATTTGGTGGCTCATCCCTTGCTTCCTCGTGTTGGTTCGGTGGTGGTAGAAACGTACCCAACAGAGTGGGAGCAAAAAAAATGAATACATTGATTTACCAAAAACTGAAGGGTGATGTATAAGGTTAAAGAATAATAAAGTTTAGTGATTTTGAGTATTAGTGAGGCCCAAAGCAAATTAAAAGAAAAGAATTCTCCTCTTAACCTAATCGGTTTATTTAATGGGCCTAACTAATTAAATCAATTAAACTAAGTTTGATTATCTATGAATAAGTAAATTCAAATTTCCACAAGTAAATCTGTTTCAAAATTTTAAACTTCCAATAATTGATTTAAATAATGATTCGACTAAATCAAATTCCATAATTTAAACCAATATTTATACTAGTTTAATTTCACAATTAAATTAAAAAAGTTCCAGATTTGAATTAATCAATACTAATTAATCATAATTAATTAGTTCATTAATAACAGGTTTCTTACACTTGTCCTTACAATTTCTGATAAATACAACACGCACAAACAATGGAAGATAAAGAAAATACGGTAGCACGTCTTGGAGGCATCCAGCTCGTCTCCTATAGCTCTAAGTGTCTAGTTAAATCTAGAAAATATGCTTGGGCTAACTTGAGCATTATAAGAAATGTAATGTCCAGGCCAGTTTGGTAAAACCAGCGTGAGAAACACAATCAAATGGATTCTTAACGTTTTATAAAACCTTTCAAAGTAAAGGTATCTCGTAAGACCTTACAATAACCAAACATTTCTATTAGAAAATCCATTGATATTGTAATAATGTCTAGAAGGGAAAATAAATATATAAAATAGATGAAATGCTTGCATCTTATATTTTAGCATAGATAGTCACAACTAAGTCCATAAAGGCACGTATTGGAGATTGAATTTCCATCGATGACAAGGCTACTGGGGTACCGCCTACCATAGTACACCTTTATAAAAATGTAACGAGGGCCTCACATTGACCCCTTAGAAATTAGAGCCGGCCTGCCCCTCGAACGTGAAAAGTCAGACTACATCATTCCCTGGGACCAAAACCAAAAACAATATGCAGCAACCATGGTCCCACTTCGGTGCGCATACCAAACCCATAAATACTGATTCTGTATCGAGGAATGACTGCTTCTAATAGTAACAAACCAACTAGCTCTAAAGCATGTCCCCTGTTTTAGTCATTTCCAGGTTGTGAGGCTTGTGAGGTCATGATTACCTTTTTCCTATCCTAATTATTCCCACTTGGAATGCTAACGCTGCTCTAGACACAATGCAATGCTAGAATTTGTCCATACAAGTTATTCAGGATATGAAAAAAACGAAGGTGCTACTTCTACTACATATATTTTGGAATTACCCTTAGGATTAGTAGTAAGTAGCCCTTGCACTTCAAAGAGCTCCGTCTTCGATTCCATCATCTTCAAGATGTCTTCAATATGACGCTTGAGTAGGTTTGAAGTGGTTTTCAGATAATTCATACTTATCTGATCCCGGCCTCTTCAAACCAACATTCAATAGTTTCCATTAAACTTAACCTAGGTTTTTTTGGAAATAATCAGACAATACATAAGAACGGAGATCACCACCTGACCGTTTAAGTGGACGAATTTCCTTATCAATTATTCAAGGGGAACAAAATGAGATTTATACGCATAGTACAACATCATCGAAGAAGACTGTGCTATATAACTCTCGTGTTTCTCCTAGATATTTAAAGTTAGATTTTATCCAATATTTGATAGTCAGTTATTTAACTATCAAATAACAAGCAATCAATCATAGATTTATCTATGTGGAATCCACTAAGCCTCTAGAAATAAATCTTTTAATTGCTAAAATCTCTTTTCAAATACTTGATTCAATATACCTTCACAAAAGATATATTCCCAAATCCTTTATACTCTTTTCAATACTTGGAAAATATTTATATACATATCTCGCCGACATATGTATATTTCAAACCATTATATTTTCAATACTTATAAAATATCTATATATTTATCTCAATGGTATAAGTATATTAAAAAAACTTGAGGTAGATTCCCTCGTTTCCAAAATCATATTGTAAATGGGCCTAAACAATATTAATTAAAATATTTCTTACTATAAACCAAACCAATACGCTTCGGTGTTAAGTATGGAAAGAATTTTTCCATACCGCCATAATTGAGAAGAAATAATTACCAAAATAAAATATCATTTCTTTTATAAAATTCTCTTTTGATAAGCCCATTTCATACTTCAAATCCTTTTATAAATCTCCAAATTAGTTTATAAAACCTTTTTAAAAATCTCTTAAAATGATTTATTAACTCCTTATAAAACTCCTTTACAAAATATCGTTTACAATCTCCTTTACAAAATATCATTTGTAAAACTCCATAAATAAATCCTTTTATTAAGTATAATTCCTTTTTATAAAACAGTTTATCTTTTATAAACAGCTTTATTCAATTAATTAATTACTTTTAAACATCATAAATGATAAACAATTTACTTTAAACAGCACTAATAAGAAAAGTAATTAACTTTAAACACATCATTAAGTAACTAATTAATTAACTTTAAACAAAACTAAACCAATTAAATAACTTACTTTAAAAAAAATTATAACACTTAACCTCAAATTGTTATACAATTGAAGTCATTTTAAATCCATAACTTTACAAATTCGAAAAGAGGCTTAGTGACCATAATGGTATTAAATCATGTTACCATTTAATTCAATTTGACTTTTCTACTCACATAACTATTATTTACATAAGCACCATATATGTAAATCAAATCCATAATTAACCATCAATGGTTACACATCATTGTTCCTAATATTAATTAACTGGCATATGAATAAATGCCCAATTTAATATAATAACAGAACGGAGATTTATTCTACTGAAAAGATGTCATTAATAACCTATTCAATTTAAATTATATCAGAATGAGGATTTATTCTGCTAAATAGATGCTATCAATAATCTATTCAATTTAAGTCTTAGAAGAACAAGAATTTATTCTATTAAACAAATGTCATCAATTATTTAATTTAATTTTGCTTTGGATACTTAATGGCATAGATAAAGAGACACTTATATTTAACTATTTTTTGTAAAACAAATCTGCTTTTTAAAAAAATCGATCCTTGGAAATAAAGTAATTAAAAATAAAACCCTTATTCAATAATAATTAATTAAATAGTTTAAACTTAATTAAATTTTAATTAAATCTTAACTTAATTAATAATTAAGAAATAATTAACCCTCCTTGATTAATAACTAATTAATAATTAACCCTTAATTAATTAATAATTAATTAAAAAATTAAACCTTATCTAAATAATAATTAATACTTAATTAACTTTTTACTTAGTT
Organism: Allium fistulosum; assembly: GCA_030737815.1. Lineage (NCBI taxonomy): Eukaryota > Viridiplantae > Streptophyta > Magnoliopsida > Asparagales > Amaryllidaceae > Allium > Allium fistulosum. The sequence goes on from CM060902.1 coordinate 474,138,833, forward strand.
AATAATTAATTAAAACTCTCTTAATTAATTAATTATAATAAATTTACTCAATTAATACATAAGTACTAATTACCTTTACTTAATTACTAATCAAATACTAATTATCTTTACTTAATTGATTAAATAATCATTAAAACTCATATTTAATTAATAAGTAATAATTATCATTTAATACTTATAACATGCTTGAAAATACTTTTCAAAAATATATAAGATGAAAACCGTTTTAGTTTTAGAAAATTGTTCGATTTCACGAATTGCATTCATAGCGACTATCGCTATGGATACCGTAACTCAAAACTAGTTTACATATGCAGTACCCTTCAAGACCTTAACTTTTTGGTTTAACCTACCTAAATACTTATATAGGAGTTTTGAAAACTAAAAATAAAGCTTAAAACTTGAAAAACTTCTATAATAAACACTTAAGTTACGTTTAAATAAGGATCTCGATGTCGCAAACAAGCAACTTTAAGTGCTATTCTCTTTAGCATGTGACAACATACTATAAGTCCATACATTTATCACATGCCATAACATATATACGCAAGGTAAAAATCACTACTTTAAAGCCATAACTTTACTTATCTACGTCATTTCAAGTTAATAACCAATACTATGTAAAAACACATACAAGTACAACATAACAATGCTATTTTCAACCACACAACCAACAAGAAATTAATAGCTTATAAAGTTTAAAACTTGCACAAAGTAGTGAGCCTTACTCACCAAAAGCTAACCAAATCGACTAGAACAAACACTACAACTTAGATCGACCTTAGATCTTAGAATCTTTTAAGTAAAAAGTGGATTTTGTATCTTATGAAGTGCTTTTGGGTTCGTCCTAGAGTGTATGTGGGCAAGGTCTAGGGTGTAAATGGGGGATGTAGGCTTGTTTTGTGAAGGAGAATTGTAGGAAGAGAAGAAAAGGAGTTTAAATTAATTTAAAAGTGGAAATGGGCATGATTTTTAAATTTTGAGAAAGACATGAAAGCCATTAAAAAGTTTTTGAACATAGAGAAAAAGAAGATGGAGTTTGAAAAAGAAGAAATGAAATGGAAAATGAGAGAGAGAAATTCAGGGATTGGTTTTTATATAAAATGAAATTAACAAATTACCAAACTAACCTTTAAGTACTTCACTCAAAATGTGCCACATCATCTCCAGTACCATCCTCTCCTCCCTACCATATGCAAAGGATCAAGGCACCCCCTTTTTATCCAACATATAATTCACCCTCTTTGTACCATGATGTTATATGAAAGGTGACATTCATTCTTTTTCTTTTTATTTGAAAAAGGTCACATCTTCTTTTATTTACTTAAGTAAATATATTTTTACCTTTTTCTATTATCAACCATGTATATATTATATATGTTTTCGATAACTTTTAGATGATAAAAATTCGAAAACCTGAAAAACGATTTTCATTCATATTTTTAGTCCCGATAATAGTACCGTTGAGTTTGGAATATGGGTATTTAGTATAGAATACACCATGCGGCATGCCTCGATAGGAGTTCGAGATTTTCGGGCGTTTAAAGCTAGATATTTTTTTTAAAAATAATCTATACCCTATACTTATCACCATACCTAGCCCATACCTGGCCATCCCCACGTCTATAGCCTTACTCGTACCTCTCTATGTAAACACTTCCTGTAAGAATAAAAAAAGATTCAAAAATCAAAATCAAAATCTATTCTCAACAAAAAAATGCAAACTTTGGCTCGTTGGAATCGTATGGTCAAGATCTTCGTTTGGTATAAGTATTAGAAGGCGCGACATTGTTTTTATGGTGTTGGACTTTGAGCAGAAAATCTAGGGATTTAGTTTAGCTTTGATTGAGTCATCGATTTGTAAAATGGAGCTCGTAATCGAGTTTGTGGAGGAGTTTGATAACTGGAGGCCAAAGTGGAGGGGTGTAGTTGCTCATGGGTGAATGCAACCAGTACGGTCGATGTGGAGACATGACGGTGTTGCGATTTGAATTGGAGGCCCGGGTGTAGGGTGGTTATGATGGAAAGGTCGGGCTCGGGAAGAGAGAGATTGGTGGTGACCGTTTGAAACGATCCAACTTTCTACCACCAGAAAGTCGCATCATCTTTAAGAAAGAAAGGGATAGAAAAGAGAAAAGATAAAGATGAAAGAAGAAACAACATCAGAATCTCAACAGCGGAACGAATAAATTATATTAATCACATAAGTATTACATAATATACAACACCAATCAGAGTTACACAGATTATACATCATATACTAGACAGTTAAACACCTGTCTAGTTAATACAACTCAATACAACACAGAGATACCAACACAGAGATACCAACACATCGGAACACTATATATCTATAACGTTGAAGCCTCCTGCTCCATTGCTCCTCCACAATTCGTCAAAGCTAACTTGAATCCCTTGGGTACTCGTAAAAATTTGAGTACCCGAGAGTTTAAGAAAAACAGAAATAAACTCCGGGTCAGACATTGGTCTGGTGTGAGTAACAGGTTAAAATTGCTTAACTTTGAAAAGCCTTTAAAAACAAAGGGTATCACGTAAGACTCCCCACACATAAACATGTTTTTCATCGAACTACCTATTTTTGTAAACAAAATTAAAAAATAAATTTTCTATCATTAGTGATTAACGAAAAGAGGGTCATTTAATTATTAAAACCATTAATTTAATATTTAAATTAATTAAATATCCATAAACCAAAGCGATAAAATTCTGAGTCATTACATATTTTGTTCTAGTTTGGACTTTATGTAATAAGCAACAAAAATTATATTAGGTAATTTAAAATTAGATTTCAATCAAATTGCTAACATTTCCTTTTTTAATCAACTTATAAATTTCACGTCTACCTAACATTTTATGTAAACGACAAACAAAATTATTTCAAAATGACTTGAGAGAGAATCTTCAATTCTAAATTTACAATATAAAACTAAACTTTATGTAAATAAATTATATCAAAATGTTATTCAAACGAGAGTTTCAATATGAAAGAATTGTAAAATATGAGCATGTATAAATTGTGAAACTGAAAAACGATCTAATTAAATACATAACATCAACAATCAAACAGAACATGGATAGATCCATAATAATTATCATTGGTGACATGTGAATAACTAAGAATGTAAACAAGATGATTTTAATCATATTAACATGATGAGGATAAAGCCAGTTCAAGGGAATAAAAAAATTCAAAACATTGTTCAAATACATACAAATGAATAAATGGAATAGGTGAGGAATAAAAATATAAAATCATAATGAAATAATATATAAATAAACAGGAGTTCAACTTTTAGATGAAGCCAAGAGAAACATCTCGGTTTGAGATTTCACCTCAGATCTCAATTAGATCACCACCCAACTTTGCAAGGGAAGGATAAACTGCTTATTTTTATTTTATTTGATGTTCACATTTGGATTGGATTTGATAAAAAATTTGAAGTATTGATTTGAGTTTCAGGCAGGGAAAGTTAGGAGGAGAGAAGATAGAAGAGAATAAAAGTGAATGTTCATAGGAAATTAATTAGTGGATATGCTTTTAATTGAAAGAATGAAACATTTCTTGGTATTTTAATTGAAACTTCTCTAATTATTTTCCTTAATTTTCTCTCACTCTCTCTATTCCTCTCTATTTATATGGTATGGTAGAAATTATTTGCCATCAAATGGTATAAAATTTCCATAAATCTTTTCATGCAATTATCTTTTATTTAAACTTGTTTAAATATACAAAGATATCATATATCGATGCTTGAAAATATAACCTTTGTATAACATTTAAATAATTCCAATTAACACATAAACATCAAATAAATTAAATAATAATTAATGTTTCTAAAATATTAAGTAATATAATTAACTTTCAACATTCTATAAATTAATTCAATCATTTGGTTTTTCGATGAATTCATAAATACAGTTGTGTGACTCAAATGTGTAAACTCAATTATCATTTAATGCCGGACAATTCAAATATTAATGTTCACGCATTGCCTTGGCTAATAGTATGATATTTTGGTTGAATTTATAACTTACATATCTTTAATAGTAAAATTCAATTTTACTCATCTAACCGTCATCCTGTAGTGATAATTACTTACACCAATTCTCTTCGTCAAAACTATATCACATTAGGACTTATGGAATTTGGTAATGGTCAAAATTCCAACATTATCCATATTAAACATTGTAAGTGCAAACACAAAATCATTGGTTCAATAAGAACAATTATTTTTAACCATACTGCTCTGGTTAGAGACTTTGACTTTAAGTTGACCCCATGATACTAACCCTATATAATAGGGGAGACGGATTCACTCTTGAATAGTATTCCATTTCCAACGCTTCCATTCGACCAAACTATAGTCGTTCGATGATGTCGTGCCATGGTTTAACTATAATCTAAGAGGAGTTTCCACATTGAAGCTCGATAGTATTTTCAAGTCAAGGGAATTATTTAAAATTATCATTTTGATATTTTCTGTTTGACCTTAATTATATTAACCAAAAGAAAACTATCGAATGAGTCATTACATAATTATCCAATAACCATCAGTACCTAACCCCTTGGTACCCCCAACAGCCATGCATAATACATGACCTAATGTTTGGAGATTATTATGTCTCTAATCTCGATGGATGTATCGATACATCTTGATTAGGAATATTTAAAATGATGTGTTTATTTATTATGATAAGTCACTCATGATTACAACACGCTGTAATTTCTATCACAAAATATACCATTTATGGATTTTCTATATTAAATATACTTTTAATAAATAATAATATAACATATTATATCAAGGATATAATAGAAAGAGAACACAATTTATTTTTAAACAAGATTGGTTTTCGAGTTAGATATCTGTAACAAATTACGTAATTGACCCTAGAGCATACCACTAACTCTATCAGTAACACGCCATAAAATAAATAGTAAATAATTAAAATTAGAATAAATAATTTGTAAGGCTCTAAAATTTATTTTGAGCAGACATCAGAATTTGACCACAAAAACTTGCACTACTACAATCGAGTCACCCTTCTAATTAATTTTCATATATAAAGCTTCACGATCAGAGTTCAAACAAAGAAGTTATTATCATTTGATTTTTTCGGATCAAAATAGTTGAGAAGAATTCAAATTGGTTTAAATAATAATAAATTTAATGCCATTATAACGTTAACGGGTTGAACTAAATCACCATGATCCATTGATCGACAATAGGGTATAATTAATCTTTCGGTTGGTTAGAGCCGGTATAGATCGAACATCAGCCGAAATTTTCTAGATGCTATCCAACATTTTGACCCGGCTATATCCAAACTGATTGGACAAGTTAGACTCGACTATCATTAAGGCCAGTAAGTCCAGAGCAATGATTGTGGGGGTCCAAAATTCAACTACAGATGGTAATATGGAATGATGATCGAACGGAATCAAGAGGTATGTTATACAGAACATTCTAAATATGGAATATGATTCAATATAGAAAATGGATTGGCTATAATCCCTCTTAACCATAGGGATTGACCTACTTCATCCAAACAAATGCAACTCAATGAAAAATAATCGACATCTCAAGATCCAGAAGTCTAATGCATATGAAACTTTGGGAACAAGATGTGGGTAACCTAGGGAGCCTACCTAGAGATCGCACCTCAAAAATACTAACCAAGAGGGTAGGCCCTCCTCCCTCCATAGGGATTGGCTAGAATCAGGCAATAACACACATTGCAGCAATAATCGAGCAATAACTCAAGTTCTACTAATCTAATTGGCATGAAACCTGGAGGCTAGGCATATTACAACATGGAGAAGCTCCCGTAGGGATTACACCCCCAAATTCTTCCAAAATAGGGATCGACACCGATCCCTATTTCTTGAAACTTGGGTCATGCGATCCGTCCTGTGGATCCATATGGTTTTGGAGATCCTTCTTCCGAATTTTCAGAGAGATATTTCTTCATCTTCCTCTATAAATACAGGCTTGATTGTTCATTTTCGGGACCTTTACGCTGCTTGTTGCTTTGTACTCTATTGTAACTAAGTATTTTCATCTGATCCCTATTGTACTCAGTTTAAAAAGTGATTAATAAAGCTATCTCTTCAAAGTGGATGTGGGCAAACAACGCTGAATGACTATAAATCATTGTGTTCTTGTTATTGCTTTGATTTTATGTTATTTTATTACTTATTTCCTCTATTTCATTTTACCTTTATTTATTTCTCTACAAAACCTCTATTGGGTGTTTGTGCCAATTTTTGGTGCAAACATTTTGGTGCTTTCACTAAGAACAGAGCTTCTCAGCTCTATTTGGATCCCTTTGTGACTACTGGATTACTTAAATCCCCAGAATAGATCCAGAATTATCTTCAAATAGTTTATCCATTCTATTCAGATTTGCAAAAGTCCAAGGAAAACTATCACTATGGTTAGGAACACTAGATCTACCTCTCAAAACACGAAAAGAAACGAGAACACTAGCATCCAACAAGGAGGCCAGAGAAATATACCAGTATATGTTAATGGTACCAATCCCGTTTAATGTCTGGAATCCAGCTGATTCAATTACAAGAACTAATTTCTAGAATCTGATGAGAGAGCTCATGGATAGTCGCCGATAGTCGAACAAGCAGATTCAAATCAATATCGATCTAATGAATCAACTCAAAGATCATTAGTGTAGGAAAAATATGAGAGAGCCAATCCCTTATTCTATATCGGAGAGTCCTAGTTCATCAAATGAATATCTCTGACGCAGGCATCGCAAAACTAAAGGGTATCACGTAGAAGCATCCAGACATCAATAGGTAATCCAAGTTAGGTTGCCAAGACCGATCGGGTCCGATCCCTCTAGAGGTATCGGGGCCAATCCCTCCACTAGAGGAGGAAGTATTCCTTTTCATGATAGAGCATAAGCTAGAGCCGATGCGATTGATTCAGATGCTAGAGTTCAGGTAGATAGAGACTAGTTACCTCTCCGGAATGATGATGAAGTGAATGCATGTGATATACAACAAGAGGACGTTGAGCCAAGAAGGAGAGAAATGACCCATAGACATCGACCAAACCATTCACGTGAGGTAGAGCATGCCTACCGGTTGGCCCCAACTATCCAAACACCGAACGTGTCAGCTATGGTTAAACAGCTAGTAAGGGATATCCAAGGCTTGACCAATGACAATTGAGGGATCTTGGAAAGTCATACCCCGTTCACTGTTAATATACTACATGCGGAGTATTCAAGGAGGTTCAACATGCCATGGATGCCTGCCTATGAGGGAAAAACTAACCACAGGGAACACATCATGAGATATGAATGGTTGATTGATTCCGAACGAGATGATGATGCCATGAAATGAAAATGTTTCCCTATTACTCTCTCTGGCACAACAATGATGTGGTATACAAAATTACCCCCATAGTCAATCTCCAGATTTGACGATTTGGCAACCAAATTTGTGGAGCAGTTTCGTATGCGTGCAACTCGCCCCAAAGATGTAATGCCCCTATCAAGCGTGATGCAGGCTCCAGGAGAACCGCTGAAAGACTATTTGGAGAGATTTCATACATCCATCGCATGAGGTATTAAACCAAATTACAATCCAATATTGATGGCGGCAACAAGAGGGATTGACCTAGAATCTGACTTTGGCAATTGGTTAGCTGGCAAGCCACCCGCAACGTTGGAGTATCTCTATGCAAAAGCAGCTCAGTATTTGAGTAAAAAGGAAGCTAGATGCTCTAGGAAGAAGAATGTTGTGGGACCAAGTGGAGAAGAAGTGTAGAGTAATATTGCAGAGAAATAATCGGGGGAGAGTTCCGAAAAAGTTCGAGTGAATGTACAAAATAAACCGAATCAGCAAAAGAAAGGAAACGATAGGAATCGTGAACGAAAGAGGGATTTTGGAAGAGGAAGGCCTAGGATTCCAATGTATGATACCTACACACCATTGAATACATCTCTAGAGAACGTCTACTTGTCCACATGCAATACAATGCTGTATAGAAAGCCACCTCCAAAAGAATTGACGGAGAAACAAAAGCAGATTGGAAAATATTATCGGTTCCATGAATGCTATGGTCATAACACAAATGAATGTAGACATGTCCAGGATGTTATTGAAAAACTGATTCGAAAAAGAAAACTACAGTAGTTTATTAAGGCCCCACATGATGGCGGGCAGAGGATATCTGACCCCAACCAAGGACAAGTGCCGCACAGGGCTGAGGAGCCTACATGGACTAGTGGACGATTAGTGATCAATACAATAGTCAGAGGACCACATCCCACTGATAAGAGCTAGCACGAGATGGATTGCTATGCTAGCGCAATCAAGCATATGAATTTTTACTGTTGTTCAAGTACAGAAGATGGGACTAAGGCAAAACAACAGCGTACAGTGGCGGACAATATTTTATTTGGAAACAGAGATGCAGGTAAGGTGGAGGCACCGACGATCGACTCAATGTTCATTTCGGCCATGATTGGCCCTGCCTTAGTTAGGAGGATCTTGGTTGACAGTGGAAGTTCCTTGGATATAATTTTCAAAATGGCTTACGATCGGATGAGGAAGGAAGCCAAGGACTTGAAACCATCTAAACCCCACATTCATAGCTTTAACGGTGTTGCGACCGAAGTTGTTAGTTATGTCGAGTTGCCCGTAGAGTTGGGAGAAGGTGACCACAGGAGAGTGCAGATGTTTCCATTTGTTGTCTTCGATATTGGCTCTTCATACAATGCTTTTCTAGGCCAACCAGCCCTAGTCGAATTTTGGGCAGCTTTTTCCCCGTTGTGTTTTACTTTGAAGTTCCCAACTGATAATGGTGTTGCAGTTGTGCATGGTGATCAGGCGACTGGACATGCCTGCTATATGGCTAAATTGAGAGAGGCTCAATGGAAGGAGAAAGATAAGGGTCTGGACAAGTCTCTCCTCATCCAAACCACCAAAGATTGAGAACCAGCGCCTGGGCCATGGCTCCGGCACCATAGTCAGTTCTATAGAGACATAGATTTAAGGGATGATGAGAAGGAGCCCAAAGAGAACAAGGCTGCATCAAGTGAGCTAAAGATTGACAACACAGTCTGCCACATGACTCGTCATGGTTCCTAAGGATCGGATCATAGCTCAGCCCCCGATGATGAAAGAACTTGCTGGTTTTCTCCGAGCAAATCTTGATGTGTTCAGTTGGACTCATTCTGACATGTTTGGGATCTCGCCTGCCATTGCAAACCATGCTTTAAATATCGACCCGAGGTATGTCCAAGTGAAACAGAAAAGGCATGGCATGGATCCGAAGAAATCTACCGCTATTAAAGAGGAGATGGATAGGCTCAAAAGCAATGGGTTTATTCACGACGCCTCTACCCTAAATGGGTATCTAATCTTGTACTTGTGAGAAAGGCGAATGGAAAGTAGTGGACATGTGTTGACTATTCAAATTTAAACAAAGCATGCCTGAAAGACAGTTTTCCCCTTTCGAGAATTGACCAACTAGTAGACTCTACCACAGAACACAAGTTGTTATCTTTCACAGATGTGTATTTCAGATATAATCAAATCCTGATGCACATTCCCGACCAGGAGCATACCAGATTTATTACCGAAGTCAAATTGTATTACTACATAGTAATGCCATTTGGTTTGAAGAATGTTGGAGCAACCTATCAACAACTGGTCAATCGAATGTTTAAAGATCAGATTGGAAAGATAATGTAGATATACGTAGATGATATGCTCGTAAAGTCATGATGATCAAGTGACCGCATTAGAGACTTAGCATAAATGTTTGATATCCTCCAGTATAACAAAATGAAGATCAATCCTATGAAATGTCCCTTTAGCGTTGCACCAGGAAAGTTCTTGGGTTTCATCGTCAATACTTGCGGAATCGAAGCTAATCCCGAGAATATTCAAGCAATTCACAACTTCCAGGCACCAAAGACCATCAAACAAGTACAGAGCTTAAATGAAAAGGTTGCCACCCTAAGTCAATTTATTTCCAAAGCCACCGATAATTACATTTTTTCTTAAACTTGATTAGAAGAGGAAAAAGGAACTTTGAATGGACACAGGACTGTGGAGATGCATTCCGAGCTTTGGTGAACCACTTAGAATAGCCTCTCATCTTGTCAAAGCTGGTGGATCACGAGGACTTGTATATCTACATGGCTGTGTTAGTACAGGATATAAGTGATGCACTACTTCATGAGGAGAATCGAGTCCAAAGTTTGGTATATTATAGTAGCAAGAAATTAACAACAGTTGAAAGGAACTCTCCGAAAATAGAGAAATTGGTATTCGTGAAAGATCCGCCGCTACTTTCAGGCTCATCCCGTAAACATTTACACCGATCAGCCATTACGACAGGTCCTATAACGATCTAAGACGTCTGGAAGGTTACTCAAGTGTAACATCGAACTGAGCCAATTTGACATTACCTATCTCCCTCGAAGAGCTATCCAGGGACATGCACTAGCGGACTTTATAGCCAAATTCACTGCATTAGATGATCTCCCGGAGAGTGATGGAGCCCCTACCATTCGATGGAAAATGTATACGGATGGAGCATCCAATAATCACTGTTATGGACCCTAACTCATGCTAGTAACTCCAGAAAATCAATCAATTTTCTATGCTTTAAAACTTGACTTCTGTGCAACGAACAACGAAGCTGAGTATGAAGCTTTGATTATTGGACTCAAACTCACCAGAGAACTGGGAATAAAATCTCTTGAAAGTTTTACGATTCCTGGTTGGTGGTGTACCAAGTCAGGACAGATTACCATGATAAAGGACAATGACTTGCTCCATATCTTATCTGAGTTCAAGAGCTATTAACTGACTTTGATTATTATGACATCACGCACATTCCTTTGGATCAAAACAAAGAGACCAACTCATTGGCAAAGTTTGCTAGCAATGGGATGCACAACAAATGGACTTGGTTCCAGTCGAAGAACTAGACCCTCCGAACATAAAATAGATGGGAATCAACTGGGTACTATAGATGGAGCCTAAGAAGGAGTCGCGTAGGACTCCGATTAAAGATTATTTTCTATAGGGAGTCCTTCCTGAATGAAGGAATAATAGGCGACAAGTCCTCCGTAAAGCTTCATAGTATATCATTCAAGAAGGAGTTATGTATAGAAAGGGTTTTTCCGTTCCCCTGGTCCAGTGTATTGCTCATGGTGAAATAAAACGAGTCCTAAAGGAAGTTCATGAAGGGGGATGTGGCGATCACACTAGGGGGCAAATCCTAGCAAAGAAAATACTCCATTATGGGTATTACTGGTCAACTGTCAACTGAGATGCTATCGATTACACTAAGTGGCATGGTAACTGCCAAATGTATGCAAAAGTTCCAAAAGGTCCATCGACGAAAATCAAACAAATGGTCTATCCATGACCATTTGTCACATGGGGCATAGATATCATCGATTACTTCACGAAATGGGCCGAAGTGGAATCCTTAGCCATGATCACGACAAAGGAAATAATCAACTTCATTGTTCAGAACAACATCTATCATTTTGGTCCTCCACAAACCATTGTAATTGATAGTGGGACTCAATTTGACAACGCTAAATTTAATGACTTCTGCCGTCGGCATCATATTGAAACGAGATTTGCAGCAGTTACTCATCCACAAGCAAATAGCCAAGTTAAAGCTATGAACAAAATCATAAAGTCCATTTTGAAGAAGCATTTGGAAAAGGCTTGAGGCAAGTGGGTAGATGAACTCCCAACAGCGTTATGGGCTTACAGAACCACTCATAAGTCCACGACTGTCCATACTCAATTCGCCCTTGATTACGGCTCCAAAGTCATTATTCCTATTGAACTTAAAGCCCCTTCTCATCGAGTAGCCTAATATAATCCCAAAACAAATAGAGATCTCCTCTTAGAGTCTTTAGACTTTGTAGATGAGAAGCGCGAAGAAGTAGCTGCACACCGACACCGAGTCGCTCGATATTACAACACTAAAGTCTGACCTAGAACCTTTGAAATAGGGGATCTCATCTTGAAATAGGTTTTTCCTTCCTCATCACACACATGAACCCTACTTGGGAAGGACCGTATGTCATTGAACAGAGGCTTGGAGAGGTAACTTTCAAGCTAGCAACTATTGATAGCGTCACACTCACAAAGGCGTGGAACAACGAGCATTTATGACGCTGTTTCACTTAGTTTATTCTTTTTCATTCAATTGTATTTAATTTTCGAATTTGATTTAGCATTTGATTTTCCAAATATGTAATAAGACAAATTATGTCATTTCTTTCCATTTGGTAAATGAAGTTTGAAATTTCCTTCATATCTTTGATTGCTGTAGCATTAAAAATTAGTTACGATACCCAACTAATTAATATTAACATGTCAGAATAGGTTCCCAGAATTTGGAGCTAGCCGATTACATAAGTTCATGATTGATCTAAAAAAATGAGTGTGGTCCGACCATTCATTTGATGATTCTCGCTCACAACCCGATGGACGGAGTACCTAACGTGGAATGGATTTGACTTGACCATCCATTAACCAAATTAATCCCACCGAACAATACGATAGACATGAATCAAAAGCGATCATGATACGACCGATCGCTCGCTTTGATAAACCTTGGACTTGGGGCAAATCAATCAATTAAGGAAAGTACGGCCCGACTATTTTCTGAAATAACTCTAAGTCCCCGAATGTGGACCGGAGTATAAACACAAATTGGGTGCGATCCGATCACCTGCCAACTAAACCTTATCCCCAAATTGAAGATATGAGTATAAACAAATAGATGAGTGCGGTACGACCACTCATTATTCGGTGAACTCCGACCTGAAACCGAAAGGAGGAGTATAAACTTTCTAAGGATGGAGTTCGACCATCCATTATCTAACTCCGCTAACCCGAGACTGAGGGCGGGAGTATAATCACCTGAACTGCTGAATCTGATGACGTAGCATTAGGGCTCGAGCCCAGTGTTTGGTACAACTTGAGGCCACGACCATATGAGGGTCGTGAGTAAAAATTAAAGGACGATTATCCAAATCAACAAGCAACGAATTATAAGTACATTGAATGGAAAACTAATAGCTTGACTACTCGAGCGAAATTCACATAAGAGTTCGACAAAATAAAGAATTTTTATTTACGCATTAAACTTGGAAATCGTGGGACAAGTTTATCCAAAAGTGGGGACCGTACCCGCACAACAAATAAAGTGAAAAACATCTATACAAACTAAGCCGAAGTGACGGCTACTTCTTTTTCCCTTTCTCTCTTTTGGATTTCTTGGGAGTGGCACCACCCGAGCCTCCGCCTGTCTTTCTCTTTGATCCTTTACCACATTTGGTAGGAGAGCTTTCAGAGGCTGGAGGGAGTTCTTTGGGAACTAACCCACCTAGTGGAATAAGTTGAAGTGGGACGAGATTTGGATCAATGACATCCACATCAATGGGTTCAGCTTTAGCTTTTTTCTTCAATAACTCCTCCATCTCGATGCATCCTTCAAGATAAGCTCATCCGTGTGTTCAGAGGCACTAGTGATCACAACATCATCAGATTCATCTGGCAGCGGCTGATCGTCGGCCTTTTCGTCATCAAGTGCTCCAATAACTTAAGCATCGGGTCCTGTAATGTCGATAACCACTGGAATTTCAATAAATGTTAGTTATTGTTCCACAGTGGCACTGCTTCCTGGAGTTTGACTAGGACCAAGAAGACCTGTAGATTCGCAGGAACAAGAAAATAAACCCATAACAATTGGACATGAGGAATAAAACCTCTTAAATAACAGAGAGTAGAGCGAGATACCTATGTCTGGCTGACTTTCAGTTGTCGCTGAAGTGCTCCCTTCGTGAATAGCAATCAGCACCTTTGATTGAAAACCGAGTCTGTCTGGATCATAGCTCAGATCTGGTCCCGGGCATGTGAAACTGATGCTCCGGGTGTTTGAAGTGAAGGGGGAACTTTGGGACAAAACTCCAAAACTTCAGCGATGTTCTTCCCTTTGCCGGAGGGTGCTAAAATATCAATGTATCAAAGTTACAGCGGTAAGATCTAAAGGTTCATTTCCATGAAGGATCTCTCGTACTAGCTTCTCCTCATCCAGATCAACTTCACCAAGGGGTTTGTTCTTTATTTCAATGATATATGCCAAAGCCACGGCTAGCGATTCAAGGTAGCCCTCTCCAAGTAAACTCAAGTCACAATGGATTAGGACCTTAGCATTGTATTCGACAATCAAAGGATCGAACCTGTCCTTAATCTCATTCCGACCAGCCTCTTTAGCATTCTCCAACAGGGCCTTGATCTGCTTTCTAACTTCATTACGGCCAGCTTCCCTTTTCTCTTCCTTGAGGACTTTAATTTGAGCGAGTTGCTCATCAAGTTTAATTTTCAACTCTCTAGGCTGGACAGCCTCTTCACGATATCTTTTAGACTCTTCCTGAGCCTCAAGTTTTTCTTCCTTCTCTTTTTTTAGACATTCTTCCAATTCCTCAACACGGCGGGCTAGAGTGTTTTTCTCCTTCTACGGTATGTCCATCTCCAGAGCAAGCACACCATTGCGGTTGAGAGCAGCATCCAGGTCCTTTTTGTGAGCAATTTCTAGAGGAATGACCACCTCGGATGTTTCTTTAGTGTTCATCTCTTCCACGGCTAGCTTCATTGTCAACTTCGTGATCTCATTGTCTTGGTGTTTGATTATGTCTTTATCATGGATCGCTCCTGCTTAAGGCGATCAATTTCATGTTTCCTTTCAATAGACACCTCGGAGATTTTATCGGCTAAATGCTAGAATGCTTTATGCTGCACAAAAACATTATTGATACATGTAAAAGTACTCTCTTTAGCACTCCCTGGAATTGTATAGATGGAAGGAAGAAACTTTAGCCCATCGAAGTAGAGTTTTGGAAAATTGACCTTAAGTTCGGCCAATCTTTCTAACCTAGAGGCCTTAGGGGCTGTGGTAGTCAAAACTAGATTTGAAGTAATAATTGGGCATTTGCTCGACCTACGATCGTGAGGCTATCGAGAACCAAATGAACCTGAATAATGCTCAGGTGGCACAATAGGTTGGGGAACATGGGAAGAGGTATGATCACCGCTATGTACAGGAAGATTGGGCTAAACTTCCAAATGAGATGATTGAGATTGCGGCTTATGTTTAGAAGATGAAGACTCCCTTAAACGATGACTTCTTTCATGGTTGTCATCTCTTTCTCGACCCATGCCCAAGTCTGGACCACGACTGGATCCATACTGTGTTAAGGAGCCACTCAAGCGATCGAAGGCACGTGAATGAGACATAGCACATACAAATCAAACAAGAGTGTATAAGTGACCTCAAATGAAAGATAGATAAAAATCATGCAGTGAAGTGCATGTGCTTGTGAGTGTCCTAGTGTCCCCGCGACGGACCAGTTATTGTAGACTTGCTCATAAGAGTGTTTTCCCCTTTGCTACTGGGAGGAATGTCATCACCAGTCTTTGTGGAAGAATTAAGCCCCCCAATATAGAGGTTGGGGAAGTCATATGTCATAATATCGTCAGGGGTCGAGGGACTTGAGAAACCTTCCATCAAACTTTCTAAAGGTTGAGAGGAAGACTGTGACGACCCGGAATTTTTGTATATTTGAAATGTGAATATTTAATTTATTTTAAATATTCGAAGGTTAAATTTTAACTTTAATTTCAAACATACAGTATTTATTGGATGATTAATTGTTGAATTTAATTATCGGAATTGGGTAAATTTATTGAATCTGGAATTTTAAGCTGGTTAAAAATAATTTGAAGGCTTGGAAAATTTATATTAATAACGCGGAAGGTGATAGAACTTTTAAAATGGAATTTCAAAGTAATTTGTTCAGTTTTAAAAATATATCGTTTAAATCGATATTTAAAAATAGCCTTCCGAGGCACAGTCTCGGATTTCGACGAAACCAGTTCCATTTGATCCATAATATTGAATTATTATTGGATTTCAAAATTCGTAATTTTCGGAGCTACCGTGTGATCGTACGAGGCAAAAACACTTCGAAAATAATTAATATATATATATAATAATAATAGTATATTTTGTCTTCTGAAGCAAGCCAACAACTCACCTTATTAGCTTTCCCGATCCTTAGCTTTTTCGTTCCAAATCAAGTGAAATCGAACTCGTCTAAAGAAAAAAATATACTCATAGTTCAAAGTTTTAATGGCTGAATAACAGCATTGATCGCAAAATCCTATCCCCTCCTTCCCAAGAATTAAAATCGCGCTCTTCCCTCTTCTCTTTCTGTTCGAAAACCAGCGAAGCCCCTTTTAAAAAATCGAATCATTAATTCGTGAAAAAAAAGAGAAGAGCGCTTCATTTCGTTCGATGGAGGAGCGATGTCGGGGCAGTACGACGAGGTGAAGGCGCGCGCGTGTGTTAGGAGGGCTGGTGGTTTGGGTGGATTCGTCTCTACCGATGGGTTGTTCGTTTGGCGAGTGGAGTTCGCGAGGAGGGTGGGTGGCTTCGCGTGCGACGAGGGGATTTGCTTTGCTGGACTCGGGTCATGGTTGAATGGCGACATGCTCTGGCCTGGGGTTTCTGGCATTTAGGCGAAGTCATTTAGGGTCGCATTCTCAAAGCAGACAGCGAGTTGCATAGCGATGGCAACCGCGAGTTCGAGGTCGCGATTAGGGCTTGGGGTTGGGGCAGTCATGGTGGCAAGTCGAGATTCGGCAGCTAGTTAGAAGGTATATTCATATTAGTTTACTAATTAAGTTAGTTATACACATACTTATTTTAAAATAAAAACTGAGAACTTGATGTTATGAATAATTTGACTTGATTTCTGGAAAATGGATTTGGTTAATTTCAAAACAGAAAATTTGCAGCAGAATATATAAAACAGCTGGTTTTAAATTTAGTCAGCTATATATATACATTTAAAACAGCAAAAGGTAATTTGGGTTTTTAATTAAAACCTTAAAAGGTGTTTAATTTTAAAATTTCATTTTTTAAAGGGAAATTAGTTAAATTAAATTAATAAGTGATAATTGATTTTCCAATTTATTTCGAATATTTATAAGTCATATAAATTGTTTATTTAAGGTCAAAGTCGGAAAAACCAAGGCAATAATGAAGTGGATTGCAAATTAAAGCAAAGGTGAGTTAATCTCACTCAGTTAAATTATAATTTAAATTAATTGGTTAAATTTAAATAATCGATTGAATGATTGATTTGGTTTGATGTGATACTATATATATAGTAGTATATAGCAATATATACATATTGGCATATGTATATATTGGAGTTGTTGATATTCCTGCATTATATAGCGGATGAGACCCTATGCGCCGCATAATAGCGGATGATATTTTTTTAAAACCCATATACCGCGATATTCCACCTTGAAGTGGAATTGGTATTGTGCTAACATCTGTGGATGCAGGGAAACAGGTTGGAGGGATCCAACTGGATTCCTCAAAATATTTAATTTTGTTAAATATTCTGTGATATGATTTTTGATATCCTATGATGAATTATATGGATAATTGGATGTTATGGTTTGGTTGGATCGATTTGGATGTGCTGAATTATCAAAATCTCTAGAATGGAATTTTTGAAAAGAAATAAAAGAGTAAATTCTTAAGTAAAATAATTATAAAGAGTTTGGAATAAATTTGAGAATAAATCTGATTAAGAATAAAAGTGATTCCCAAAATTCTAATAAATATGGGAAAGAGGAATTTTGAATAAACAGAGAAATATTGAATTTAAAGAAAACTTATGTGATATTATTTAAAGGAATAAATAATTTATTTTTATTCAATGTTTAAATGTAATTAAAAAGAAAGAAGGAATTTGGTAAAATCTGAAGCTTGTGTTCAATTTAAAGATTGTAAATCATAATGAGAAATAAAATCTGGAAGTTAATGAATTTGGAAATAAATGGATTAAGTAAGGAAATTTATTTCAAAGTAAAATAAATTGGGAAATCAATTGTAAATTGATTTAAATACTTTGGAATTTGAAATTTAAAGAGAAATGAGATTTTGGAGATATAAACTGGGTTTATAAGGTGAAATGGAATATCAGAGGATATTTGAAATATAAATTCAAGGTGGGAATTTATAAAGGAATATGAATTGGTTTAAAAATAAATGTTGATTTATTTTTAAAAGATGGAAATGAGAAGTGTATTTCTCTGGATAGCCAAGTACGTTTTCAAAGAAATTTTTAATATAAGTTAAAAGTTCTAATTGTGTTTTTAAAAGCATATTTTAGAAAATCTATTATTTCTAAATGTTAAAGCCTAAAGTAGTATTTTCAAAAATCTATTATTGTAGTAATTATATAAAAGTGATTTGGTATTATGTTTTAAAAAGAGAAATTTAGTTTATATTTGAAAAGTGGTTTCATTTTAAATATTCCTTAAGTATATATTTTGTTAAAGTATTAAAGTAGTTTTTAAATTTCAATATTATAAAGTATATTTATAGTAAAGTGCTTTTAAATTATTTTTAAATCTAAAGTATTTTGTACTTGGTGTTTCAGAGAAATAATTATTTGGGAAATGTGTTCCGTAAGCGGAAACTGTTTGAAATTGTTTTCAAAAGGAGTTTGAAAATAGAAATATATCTTGGAAAGATATTTGGGCAAATAAATAATGTGGGAAATTATTTATTTTGTGATGGTTGCTTGTGGATGTTAATTGATAGTTAAATAACCGACTATCAATATTGGCCAAATGCGCTGATCGTTTCGAAGAGACCGGGATCGAGTTTCCGTATACCGGGATTCTAGGTCTGGAGACTCGAATACCACTTCGATTCGGTTTGTACGTTTCGTGTAACGTGTTCAGAGTCGAAGATGGAGCAGTGAAGTGCAAGGGCTAGTCGCTACTAATCCTGAGGATATTTCCAAAATGGATGTAGTAGGAATAGTGCCTTCGGTTCCGTTCGAACCCGGGACGGACTTGTATGGACGAATGCTTTCGTGACATCGTCAGGTGGACGATGGGCATTCTAATGGGCATTCTAAGGGATATGTGCTATAAAGGTATCGTTTAGCCTCGAGCCTCATCAACCGGGAATGACTGAAAATCAGGGGTTATGCAGCAAGGCTTCGTGGGTAGCACCCACTTGAGAGTAAAGTCATCCCTGTCTAGATGTCCCTTTTATTTCGGCTTAGTGGTGCGGTTGCTGATCCCAACCGTGGGGTGATTTTATTTGGAATTATCCAGTAAGGGATGATTCCGGTCTTGTGTTGCAGGGGAGCGGGCGTACTCCTCGGTACTATGATCTAGGCCACGTACTGTGACAGGTGGTACTCCAGTGCCTAGTCATTCGTTGGAAATCCATTCTCCCTACGTGCCTTGTACGAGTTTTGTTTGTATTACCCACTTTGTGGCTAGTATGCTGGAATTTAATCATGTAACAATTTCAGCTATTTTAATAAGTATTTGTAAATAGACACTATTATAATATCAGAGGATTTTATAAAAAGTGTTTTAGCTATCGTAAGGTAAAAACCCGACATGTTTATTTGTGGCGTGGTCTTACGAGATGCTTTTATTTTCAAAAGGATTTTTGAAACTTTAATAATCAATTTGAGTGTGATTTTCTCACGCTGGTTTTCCAGACTGACTCGGGTATTGTTTTATATGATGCTCGGGTCAGACCGAGTATTATAGGTTACAGGATATGATGTGGTGGAGCTCAGGAGATGAGCTGGATGGCGAGACGTATCTCCCGTACTTGTTTATATATATATATTCCGCTGTGTTGATTGTTGTACTTTGTTGTATTGAGGACATGATATGGTTATTGTCCAGTTGTATGTTATGTGTTCTCTGGTGTATACTCTGATGCTATATTATATAAAACTGATATAGATTTGATTTGTGTAAAGATCTGTTGATATATATTATATTTTATTCCGCTGCGATGGTTAGATTCTGATGTTGTTTTCTATTTTTCTTCTTCTACCTCTTCTTCTTAACTAAAATGGTTCGATTTTTCCGGGTCGGGAAAGTCGGGTCGTTACAGTGGTATCAGAGCTTAGGTTAGCGATAACCTTGGCTCTGGTGGGAATTTTGAGAGTACTAATAGATATGAGCGCGTATTTGTTAGTGAATATAAAATGGTTTTATATTGTGTTGGTTGATTTATTGAGTGGCATATGAACCTTCGTCGGCACAGTCTGGACAACTGTATCGAAGGGGTTTCTAAACACTTGAATAGAACAGTTCGACACAGTATTGTTTTAAATAGGGTGAATGAAATAATTTTGCCCAAATTATTTTTATATATAAAAGGATAACTTTTGTAAATTATATATTTGGTTGCTTGGTTGTTAGAAAGCGATGATATTAAATTATTATCATCATTGTGTAAAAAATTGAATCAGAAATTGAAAACTTATAACCTAAGTTGAAGAATAAATTTATATAACAAAATGGAATTTGAAATATAGACTATAAATGCAATTTATAAATTGAGATAAACTTTATATACAAATGTGAATTATGAATGTGATTTAAAATCAAATGAGATAAATTCATAAACAAATGGAATTTGTAAATGTAAATTGTATATGTGACTTATAACCTGAAATAAAATGTGATAGAATCCCAGAGTAATGTTTGGATATAAAATTGAATGGGTTTTGAATTTGAAGTTTTGGGAAAGGTTTAAATTCCTTTGGATTTAAAAATAGTTTTTAAAGGTTTTGGGGAAATAATGGTGATATTATTTCATGAATATTTTTGAAATTGAATTGAAATCTGGTGGGATTTGGGATTTAAAAATGTTTGAAATGTTTCCAAGTGATAAAAGCATTAAATTCTCTTTTGGTCGCTGGAAAATAATTTCGGTGATGACTGCAGCATCATCGATGTCTATTTTCGAGTTTCCAAAGAGAAATTGCTACCAAACTGTTTTAAATTGGAAATGATTGTGAACTGGGTTGGTTTTGAAATTCAAAGGGAAAATTGTTTGGTAAAAGCGCAGATTGTTTTGGAAATTGGGATTTGATGTGATATACCAGATGTGTATGAGTTATTTATGGATTCAAAATGGTTTTGAAATAAAACCGGGCAATTGAATTCTGGGAATTCTATTTAAAATATAAATGTGGAAATTTAAATGAATCAACAATATAAAGTATAGAATGAAGTTGATTGAAATAAGAAGGGAATGAAAGTTTAATTCTGGGATTATAATTATGAGATGAAAATAACTCAATGAGTAATATAAGCTGGTAGATAAAAGAGTTAGAGAACTTGAAGGTGAATGAATTGTAAAACTTGTATAAAATTATATCCTAGAATTAAAATTTAATTCAAGTATATGAAGGTGAATAAAATATATTTGAGTTTAACTTAAGATAAGTTAAATAAAATTGAGAATTGGAATTGAATTAAATGTAAATAAGTTGAAGTCGAATTGAATTGGATATAAAGGTAATGTAAAATGCTTATAATTGTGTAAAGAAATTCATATTCTTAAGTTCTTAAGTGTAATAATTTGAGATTTGATTGTAAAGATGAAAATGGACTTAAATGAATAGTCCCAGGTCTTCAGCAAGTAAGTTAAAACTTATGAATAGAAATGAAATCGTAAGTCATAAATGAGAATTCATTTCTTTGAACCATTAAGAGTCATAATTTGAAATTGTAATTATCAAATGGAAACGACTAAGATGAGCAATCTTAATTTTTAAATAAATCCAAACTTGAGTTATAAAATAAATTGAACTTAAGATAATTAAGTGAAGTGATATTTGGAATTAAAAAGCAAGTATTTAATTTTAACCAGCGGAGGAACTAATTTGATAATAAATTAGTTAATGAAATTGAATTGTGAGTTAATGAAATTGGATTAAAATAGTGATGGTTTGAATTGCGAATGAAATCCAAATAAGTGAAAATAAATTGGAAATGACCTGGTTATTAATAAAATAATTCCAGATGAATTGAGTATGGAAAATAAAATTCATAATGATTGAGTGAATAAACCAATTATATTAAATAAATAAATGGATGGAATTTGATTAAATAAGAATCAAATGAAAGATGGAAATAAAACTTTAAAGGGTTGGTTAAATGGAAAATAAACTTAAGTTATTGACTTAAGTAAATGTTGAATGGAAACTGAACTCAAACAGAAGAGTGGTTTAAATAAGTTGAGAAATAGTTATTGAATGAATTAACTTGGATTGTTTTCGAGCTAAATAAAATTCAATTTTCAGAAGTTGGAGATGAATTGAAAAAAATATATTTGGAAATGAAGTAGTAAATTGAAGTAAATTGAGATTCATATGAAATGGGAGTTCAATTTGAATATATACACTTCGGTGGTGAAGTAGTAAATAAATATAAGAAAAATTTATATTGAACTTAAGAATTGAAGAATGAAATTCTTAAGAAAATTGGTATTGGAAATATACTTAGTAATTTTTGGAATGAAAAAAAATATATATATATATACTAAGTGAATAGTTGAATAAAGACTAAAACTGAAGTTGTGAAATGGGATAGTTGTGGATAAGGGGATAAAAATCAAAAAGGAATGTGAATAAAAGAGAATTGATATAATTGGTAATCAATTGAAATTTATACGTAAGATGTACGTATATTATTTTATTCGCATAGCTATTTGATCCAGATGTCGAGCACAGAATTTCGAGATAGTTTTATCGATCCGAATCAGGATTTTTCACTCGATTTTCAACGACGAGCCTGGATATGGATTGTTGATTGATTCTGGAAATTCTCTATCATAGTTTGTGGCTATGCAAGGAGAATAACGGTTTCTGATCAAGAAACCAGATCTGAGTCCGCACTAGGAAGTCGGGTGGACGATACTAGTTCGGAAGTGAAATTGTGTGATCGATTGAGCGATCGAATGTGATATTGCGTACGGATGATATATGTGCATCGTACGGGCTTAAGTAAAGCAAATATTGAAAATTTGTAAAGGAAAGTATAAAATGACTTTGGAATTGTGATTGAATATTATTGCTTAGTAGGATATACAGGTGTATAAAAGCAATGGATAATTGGGATTTTTGATTTTAGAAGATAAAATTTAATGGCCCGACAAAAAGGTATGTATTTAAATTTCTGTATGAAATTTGATTGGGTTTTTGATCCAACCACTTGGCGTTTTGTTTTCTTTTTGAGATTGGGAGGCCGTAGAGCCATTTTGTAGTAGTACCGAGCTAGCCGCGCAAAGGAGACGCTGGCGAAATTTTTCGGGAATTTAGGGAGTTAGAAAAATTTTGGAAAATTTTGATAATTCAAAATTTGAATTCAAATTTAAATTTGAATGGATAAGTAGGTGGTATGGGTTGAACTTATGAATAAGTTTGGGAAGTTAAAAGATGATTAGTGTATCATTAATAAAAGATTGTTTGGGTATTGTTAAAACTGTTTGAATTTGGGAAATAGTTAACGGGGATTGAATCATTTCTCTTAACTAGTAATTTCGGGGACGAAATTCTTTTAAGGGGGGAGGAATGTGACGACCCGGAATTTTTGTATATTTGAAATGTGAATATTTAATTTCTTTTAAATATTCGAAGGTTAAATTTTAACTTTAATTTCAAACATACAGTATTTATTGGATGATTAATTGTTGAATTTAATTATCGGAATTGGGTAAATTTATTGAATCTGGAATTTTAAGCTGGTTAAAAATAATTTGAAGGCTTGGAAAATTTATATTAATAACGCAGAAGGTGATAGAACTTTTAAAATGGAATTTCAAAGTAATTTGTTCAGTTTTAAAAATATATCGTTTAAATCGATATTTAAAAATAGCCTTCCGAGGCACAGTCTCGGATTTCGACGAAACCAGTTCCATTTGATCCGTAATATTGAATTATTATTGGATTTCAAAATTCGTAATTTTCGGAGCTACCGTGTGATCGTACGAGGCAAAAACACTTCGAAAATAATTAATATATATATATAATAATAATAGTATATTTTGTCTTCTGAAGCAAGCCAACAACTCACCTTATTAGCTTTCCCGATCCTTAGCTTTTTCGTTCCAAATCAAGTGAAATCGAACTCGTCTAAAGAAAAAAAATATATTCATAGTTCAAAGTTTTAATGGCTGAATAACAGCATTGATCGCAAAACCCTATCCCCTCCTTCCCAAGAATTAAAATCGCGCTCTTCCCTCTTCTCTTTCTGTTCGAAAACCAGCGAAGCCCCTTTTTAAAAATCGAATCATTAATTCGCGAAAAAAAAGAGAAGAGCGCTTCATTTCGTTCGATGGAGGAGCGATGTCGGGGCAGTACGACGAGGTGAAGGCGCGCGCGTGTGTTAGGAGGGCTGGTGGTTTGGGTGGATTCGTCTCTGCCGATGGGTTGTTCGTTTGGCGAGTGGAGTTCGCGAGGAGGGTGGGTGGCTTCGCGTGCGACGAGGGGATTTGCTTTGCTGGACTCGGGTCATGGTTGAATGGCGACATGCTCTGGCCTGGGGTTTCTGGCATTTAGGCGAAGTCATTTAGGGTCGCATTCTCAAAGCAGACAGCGAGTTGCATAGCGATGGCAACCGCGAGTTCGAGGTCGCGATTAGGGCTTGGGGTTGGGGCAGTCATGGTGGCAAGTCGAGATTCGGCAGCTAGTTAGAAGGTATATTCATATTAGTTTACTAATTAAGTTAGTTATACACATACTTATTTTAAAATAAAAACTGAGAACTTGATGTTATGAATAATTTGACTTGATTTCTGGAAAATGGATTTGGTTAATTTCAAAACAGAAAATTTACAGTAGAATATATAAAACAGCTGGTTTTAAATTTAGTCAGCTATATATATACATTTAAAACAGCAAAAGGTAATTTGGGTTTTTAATTAAAATCTTAAAAGGTGTTTAATTTTAAAATTTCATTTTTTAAAGGGAAATTAGTTAAATTAAATTAATAAGTGATAATTGATTTTCCAATTTATTTCGAATATTTATAAGTCATATAAATTGTTTATTTAAGGTCAAAGTCGGAAAAACCAAGGCAATAATGAAGTGGATTGCAAATTAAAGCAAAGGTGAGTTAATCTCACTCAGTTAAATTATAATTTAAATTAATTGGTTAAATTTAAATAATCGATTGAATGATTGATTTGGTTTGATGTGATACTATATATATAGTAGTATATAGCAATATATACATATTGGCATATGTATATATTGGAGTTGTTGATATTCCTGCATTATATAGCGGATGAGACCCTATGCGCCGCATAATAGCGGATGATATTTTTTTAAAACCCATATACCGCGATATTCCACCTTGAAGTGGAATTGGTATTGTGCTAACATCTGTGGATGCAGGGAAACAGGTTGGAGGGATCCAACTGGATTCCTCAAAATATTTAATTTTGTTAAATATTCTGTGATATGATTTTTGATATCCTATGATGAATTATATGGATAATTGGATGTTATGGTTTGGTTGGATCGATTTGGATGTGCTGAATTATCAAAATCTCTAGAATGGAATTTTTGAAAAGAAATAAAAGAGTAAATTCTTAAGTAAAATAATTATAAAGAGTTTGGAATAAATTTGAGAATAAATCTGATTAAGAATAAAAGTGATTCCCAAAATTCTAATAAATATGGGAAAGAGGAATTTTGAATAAACAGAGAAATATTGAATTTAAAGAAAACTTATGTGATATTATTTAAAGGAATAAATAATTTATTTTTATTCAATGTTTAAATGTAATTAAAAAGAAAGAAGGAATTTGGTAAAATCTGAAGCTTGTGTTCAATTTAAAGATTGTAAATCATAATGAGAAATAAAATCTGGAAGTTAATGAATTTGGAAATAAATGGATTAAGTAAGGAAATTTATTTCAAAGTAAAATAAATTGGGAAATCAATTGTAAATTGATTTAAATACTTTGGAATTTGAAATTTAAAGAGAAATGAGATTTTGGAGATATAAACTGGGTTTATAAGGTGAAATGGAATATCAGAGGATATTTGAAATATAAATTCAAGGTGGGAATTTATAAAGGAATATGAATTGGTTTAAAAATAAATGTTGATTTATTTTTAAAAGATGGAAATGAGAAGTGTATTTCTCTGGATAGCCAAGTACGTTTTCAAAGAAATTTTTAATATAAGTTAAAAGTTCTAATTGTGTTTTTAAAAGCATATTTTAGAAAATCTATTATTTCTAAATGTTAAAGCCTAAAGTAGTATTTTCAAAAATCTATTATTGTAGTAATTATATAAAAGTGATTTGGTATTATGTTTTAAAAAGAGAAATTTAGTTTATATTTGAAAAGTGGTTTCATTTTAAATATTCCTTAAGTATATATTTTGTTAAAGTATTAAAGTAGTTTTTAAATTTCAATATTATAAAGTATATTTATAGTAAAGTGCTTTTAAATTATTTTTAAATCTAAAGTATTTTGTACTTGGTGTTTCAGAGAAATAATTATTTGGGAAATGTGTTCCGTAAGCGGAAACTGTTTGAAATTGTTTTCAAAAGGAGTTTGAAAATAGAAATATATCTTGGAAAGATATTTGAGCAAATAAATAATGTGGGAAATTATTTATTTTGTGATGGTTGCTTGTGGATGTTAATTGATAGTTAAATAACCGACTATCAATATTGGCCAAATGCGCTGATCGTTTCGAAGAGACCGGGATCGAGTTTCCGTATACCGGGATTCTAGGTCTGGAGACTCGAATACCACTTCGATTCGGTTTGTACGTTTCGTGTAACGTGTTCAGAGTCGAAGATGGAGCAGTGAAGTGCAAGGGCTAGTCGCTACTAATCCTGAGGATATTTCCAAAATGGATGTAGTAGGAATAGTGCCTTCGGTTCCGTTCGAACCCGGGACGGACTTGTATGGACGAATGCTTTCGTGACATCGTCAGGTGGACGATGGGCATTCTAAGGGATATGTGCTATAAAGGTATCGTTTAGCCTCGAGCCTCATCAACCGGGAATGACTGAAAATCAGGGGTTATGCAGCAAGGCTTCGTGGGTAGCACCCACTTGAGAGTAAAGTCATCCCTGTCTAGATGTCCCTTTTATTTCGGCTTAGTGGTGCGGTTGCTGATCCCAACCGTGGGGTGATTTTATTTGGAATTATCCAGTAAGGGATGATTCCGGTCTTGTGTTGCAGGGGAGCGGGCGTACTCCTCGGTACTGTGATCTAGGCCACGTACTGTGACAGGTGGTACCCCAGTGCCTAGTCATTCGTTGGAAATCCATTCTCCCTACGTGCCTTGTACGAGTTTTGTTTGTATTACCCACTTTGTGGCTAGTATGCTGGAATTTAATCATGTAACAATTTCAGCTATTTTAATAAGTATTTGTAAATAGACACTATTATAATATCAAAGGATTTTATAAAAAGTGTTTTAGCTATCGTAAGGTAAAAACCCGACATGTTTATTTGTGGCGTGGTCTTACGAGATGCTTTTATTTTCAAAAGGATTTTTGAAACTTTAATAATCAATTTGAGTGTGATTTTCTCACGCTGGTTTTCCAGACTGACTCGGGTATTGTTTTATATGATGCTCGGGTCAGACCGAGTATTATAGGTTACAGGATATGATGTGGTGGAGCTCAGGAGATGAGCTGGATGGCGAGACGTATCTCCCGTACTTGTTTATATATATATATATTCCGCTGTGTTGATTGTTGTACTCTGTTGTATTGAGGACATGATATGGTTATTGTCCAGTTGTATGTTATGTGTTCTCTGGTGTATACTCTGATGCTATATTATATAAAACTGATATAGATTTGATTTGTGTAAAGATCTGTTGATATATATTATATTTTATTCCGCTGCGATGGTTAGATTCTGATGTTGTTTTCTATTTTTCTTCTTCTACCTCTTCTTCTTAACTAAAATGGTTCGATTTTTCCGGGTCGGGAAAGTCGGGTCGTTACAAAGACTCTTCTTCAACCTAGGTGATGATCAACTCGGGATCTTCGGTGGTTTTTCTCCTACGGAGTTTATAAGCAAGCTTATTTCCATTTCTTGTTGGCATATGAGATTGCGCGCCTTATGATGGTTCGACCACGGGCACATTGCTCGGACCTACATCAACATCGCCAGGCTTGTTGGCTTCATCACCTCTAATTTCACCTTCTTCGGCATGGTCCGGAGCCTCGTCGACTGGGGTACAACAAGCCTACCAATGCCGCTTTCCTGTTCTGCAGCATTCCTTGGTGGTGCAATGCTTCCGGGAAGGCCAATGCTGCGACCTTCTTCCAACAGCCCAAAAAGAGATAACCACTCATCGGTTACAAGGGATCTGATGTCCCTGTCCTCAACTAGGGTGACGCGGATTGCAAAAAACGCCCTTGAAAACCTATCGCCTTTATGTCGTGGATGGACACCTATAAATTTTCAAAGCATTTATTAGTTCATGATATGGCTTGGGCTAAAGAATTTGAGAATCAAGTGAAGGAAACACTTACATCCTTCCAACCATCGCCTCGTGAAGTCAAACGGAAAATGAACGTAGAACCATTAGTGTTTAAAGAAATTGAACTTGTTCCAAGCACCAGTTAGAACTTGACAGTTGGGCGAAAGCTCGAGGATTATATGAAAGGCTTCCCGTCCATCGTTTAAAATTATAGACAAACCTGATTTCTTGAGGAGATGCTGGGCGAAATAGAACATCCATAAATAGCAAGAAAGTGTCATGAAGAAAAGCATAGCTGTGCAGATACAGCTGAGTAGGAGCTATTCCTAGATAGCTTAGCATCTCTCGGCTAAAAGAATTATAAGGCGGCACACATATGGCCCAACACATAAATTTATTACATGTCATATACCCCTCTAAGGGCAAATGAGCACAGTTATTCACTGAAGGGACTAGAACATCTCCAAACGAGATCCCATTTTTAGAGCACAGCCTACGGAGAGAAACCTCACAAATTTTGGAGGCCTAGGAATCTATCAGGCTATCCAAAAATACAGCACCCTCTATAGTGTCCAGGGTAGGATTTATTTCTTCCATGGAATGATGGGAACGTCAGAGAAAAGATCAACCAATAGACCGAAAATCTTCAGTTTCTTAGTTTGATGTTTAGGAGAGAGTCTATCGGATATAATCGTAGAACTTGACTCGGCACCTGGATTACTATGCTGTGAAGGTTGTCTAGAAGACATTGCGGCTAAACGTTCTGAATGCCTAGAGCCTATATCAACTAAAATTAGTGGACAATCAAGATTAGAAAATTATCCTGTCCCCCCATGCTAGGTGTAAACTAGTGTGGTGCAGTGTTATGAAGTGCAGAGATAAACAGTCCAGAATTAAAAGCAAAAGTAAGTTACGAGACTCTGGATTCCGACCAGAGTGACCGTCATCGTTGACTGTCTCGACTGGCATTTTGATTGATTAGTTGTATAAGCTTTGGGATCGACCATCGGCATATCAAAGTGTGAAGTTCATTATTGAAGTCCATATGTTAGGTTTCGATTCATATTCTAAGTCCCAGTAGTTTATTCATTTGGTTTTTGGATATGCAAGTATTGTTATTCATGATCGTCATATGTTCAAGTTCATTAAGACGAGATTGGTTCTGATTGTTCATGAAAGTGAATATGGATTGGTTTTCAAGTTCAATTCAAAGGTTTAGAGTCGGCAAAGTCCCCATAGCTGATCCCATAATCATAATGCAACCGATCTCTTATGAAGCAAATAGTCGATCCCTATTTATATCCGATCCATTTATCTTAATACAATCGATCCCTTTTGCAAAGCCAATGATCGATCCCTCCTCAAACACACCACTACCGATCCCTTTTCTTAGCCTTTCCCATGCTTCCCTTAAATATTTGTCATGATCCCTTCAGCAACAACAACACCAATCTCTCCTTACTTAAAGAAATCAATAACCTAATCCTTTTTTTCTTTCAACAACCGATCCATTTACTTCTTCCTTGCTTCACACCTCTCCTTTCTCCTTCTCTACCACCTCGCTGAACCCTGCATTGCCACTGTCCATCACGTCTTCTCCAAACTTAACCCACGCTCGTGTTAATTAACGTAAACAAAACCCATTAACTCATCATGAACCAAAGTAAATGCAAGAGAACCTACCTAAATGTATAAAAGTACGAGTTTCTCGAGGGGAGATATTGGATTTTGATTCAAATTGAAGCTGGAATGGTGGTCTAGAGCAAGAGAGAATGGCGAGTTTGAGGATGAGGGCGATAATTGATTTCAAGTGAAGGGATCGAAATTCAAATTGGAAGGGAAGGGTTTGGAAGGGAGCTTGAAGGAAATAAAAAGAAGAAGGAAATGAAATAAAGCGAAGGATGGAGAGGGAAATGCTAGTTTATATATGATGCCATATGGAGCAGCTCGCTTGAGTTTCTCCTTAAAGCTGAAACATTAATTACCCAACATATGAAAGGATCAGGTACGATCCCTTGTCTTAGGGATCCAATATGATCCCTATATATAAAAAAAGAGGAAAAGGGGATCAGTTATAAAAATTTTGATCCCTATTATAGTAAAAAAAGGAAGGGGGGTTGGCTAAAGGAATCACTGATCCCTGTAAACATAAAAGAAAGAGGGGGGGAGAGAGATAAGGGATCGGGTACAAACCTTATTTGCATGCAAGCATGTACATAAAAACTATATAAAGAAAATAAATATAAAATGCAATAAAATTGCATCTAATTCAATGAAAATCAGCGAGGACCCATGAGTGTACGAATGCATTCAGAAGCCAACGGCAAGAACATGTACCTGAACGTGCACATGTATATTCTAGAGATTCAATTTTTGAAATCGATAGAAATTGAATTCAAACCTAAAGTCTTCAAAGTTGAGACTGAATCAGATAGCCAAAGCTTACTAAGCCCATAAAACCGTACATAGATAGCATCTGACAGAATATAATCCTGAAATTATACTATTGAAAATCGACCAAGCATCATAACGATTAAAGAGAGATACGATACTTTGGGAAAGTGATTCGATGGAAGGATGGCGATTATTCAGAAAACTAGATGGATTTCTTATCGACAAATCTAACTTGCTTCGATTCAAAGCACGTCATGTTTAGTGCAAATGTACTTTGGGGGCAAGTGTTATCCAGTATTTTGATCTAGCTATATCCAAATTGATTGTTTCAAGTTAGACTTGACTGTCATCAAGGCTAGTAAGTCCAAAGCGATGATTGTGGGGTCCAAAAGTCAAGTACAGATGGTAATATGGACTCGTGATCGAATGGCATCAAGAGATATGCTATACAGAACGTTCTAAATACAGAATATCATTCAACATAGAAAAGGGATCAGTTATAATCCCTCTCAACCATAGGGGTCGGCTTAATTCATCCAAACAAATGCAACTCAATGCAAAACAGTCGATATCTCAAGATCCAAAAGTCCAATGCATAAGAAACTATGGGAAGAAGATGTAGGGACTCTAAGGAGCCTACCCTTGGGATCGCACCTTAAAAGGACTAAGCAAGGGCGATCGGCCCTCTTCCCTCCATAGGGATCGGCCAGAATCAGGTAACAACACAGTTTGAAGCAATGATCGAGCAATAACTCAAGTTTTACTAATCTAATTAGTATGAAACTTGGAGGATTGGCATATCACAACATGGACAAGCTCCCATAGGTATCGCACCGTCAAATTCCTATAAAGTAGGGATCTACATTGATCCCTATTTCTAAGGATTTGGATCATGTGATCTCTCATATGGGCCCATATGGTTTTGGAGATCCTTCTACAGAATTTTCAGAGAGATATTTCACCGTCTTCGTCTATAAATACAGACTTGATTGTTCATTTTCGAGACCTTTATGCTGCCTATTGCTTTGTAATCTATTGTAATCAAGGATTTTCATCTGATCCCTATTGTACTCAGTTTACAAAGTGATTAATAAAGTTATCTCTTCAAAGTGGACGTAGGCAAACAATGCCGAACCACTATAAACCGTTGTGTTCTTGTTATTACTATGATTTTCTGTTATTTTATTACTTGTCTCCTCTGTTTTCATTTTATTTTCTTCATTTATTTCTCTACAAAATCTCTATTGGGTGTTTGTGCCAATTTTTGGTACAAACACAAGATTTAATAAACAATAATCTAAAGAACAGAACTGATTCAGCCGCCTTTAAATATGGGCCTAACACCTCACTTTTCATCTCATATTTTTTGAAAGCTCTACCATTTTCCTCCTTCGCTTTTTCTAGAAATTATAAAAATCAATATATATATAGTGGAAATTAGGTTGAATAGCTTCTCATTTCCGGGTAATAAGTTTTAAGGACAATATTTCCAGATAATTTATTTTTAAGGACAATTTACAGAAAAATGATAAATTCATTTATCTTTTTAAGTTATATAAGAAAATGGTAAATTCATTTATCATTATTTCTGTATAACCGAAAATGATAACTTTATTTATCTTTTTTCTGAAAATTGCCCTTAAAACTAATTTTTCAGAAGTGTTGTCCTTCAAACTTATTACCCTGCACAAAGAAACTCTTTGAGTGAAAATCCCAAATCCAAAATTTAAAATTTCTAGACTTACCTATTTTGTAGAATTGCTTCACTGCTTCATTTCGTCTCTTTTATTTTTTGTCCTTCTCCAATATATATATATATATTGGAGAAGGACAAAAAATAAAAGAGACGAAATGAAGCAGTGAAGCAATTCTACAAAATAGGTAAATTTAGATATTTTAAACTTTGGATTCCACTTAAGTTAAATCCCTATCAGATCTGCAAATCTAATTGCTATGTATACATTTTTAAATACATATTTTTAGGTTAAAAGAAAAGGAGTCATGTAAGAAGAATGGATTTGGATCTGGGGATATAATGCTAATAGGTGAATGGAAAATTATGTGATTTACATAATACTAAATTTATATCATTGAAATTCTACTTTGTTATCATGCCCATGTGAAAACCATTGAATTATAAGCTTAAATGAATATATCTAATTTGAAATCCTTGTCTGCATATTCAGCAAATTATTTAACTTTGATGAAATGGCATATACAACCTGGATCTGGAAATTAGGGAGAATGGTCCTTAAAATTTGTGAAATGTGATATTGATAGCATTGTGTAGCTTATTTCCAGATTTTTGTTATTTAGGTCGTAAAGTGTTAGTCATTCATTTGGAATGCTCGAATTTGATTTAGGATATAAATTTTCTATATTTTAATTAATTAAAATTGTAGAATGTAAAATTCAGCTGTATTGATTGCCATGTGAATTTCCAAAAACTATCCAACCTCATAATTATATGCAAAAAGTGTGTCATTTGAAATAACATGGGATATGTCCAAATGAAAAAGATGTGCAAAGTATGGGTTTCTTTTCAGTAGCTTGTACTATCTATTTCAGTACAAAATAAGAAGAGATAATTCCTTGAAATTGCGAATGTAACACAATCCTACTTTTTGGAAGTTTATGGAAAGTTCGCAGTAGTAACATTTCGCTCTTAGGAAAGATATGGTTTCAATGCATTAAAATGTAGAAATATATATATTTCTATGGAATTTACACATAAGTATATATTTAGATATCCCTAAATGTAGAAAATAAAAGGTTACAAAAAGAAATAGAAATAATCTCATTTACCAATTAAATAAATAAATAAATATATATATATATATATATATAAATGGTAAAGTATAAGTTTAAGAAATAAATAAATAAACATCAGTTACGACATAAATACATATATGTATATACATGGTAACGTGCAATTAATTATATGTTATCATATTAATTACAAATAAAATTCTAAAATATGAATAATGTATTAAATTAAGGAGTTATGTAAGTTATAATGTTAATGAACAATAATTACAAAGTTAATGGGAAGTTATAGTAATCAAGTTAATATGGCTATTAACCTATTTAATAAATTAATTACAGAGACCAAATGTGCCATTGATGAAGGGAACTAAATAGGAATGATGAATTAATTTTAAAACATACAAACAAATATCATTAATAGTTATCCAATATGAATATAAAAGACCATTTATAAAGGGCATTAATTGGAGGTAAAAGAAATAATAAATGGCATTTAATAACATTAATGGAAATGAGAGATAAAGGAAGTAGACATAAAAAATAAGAAGAAGTTCGTAGCAAGTAAATAAATGAATATTGATAAATGAATTTAGGAGGTGTAATAATTTCCATGGTTAAAATTATATGTCCTTCATAATACATTTATGACGGGTGTGAATTGTTGGGCCCAACTTAATATTTAGACTAACTATAAATGACTTGGCTTAGTATGGGTTGAGATGCGAGATCAGTAGAGTTACAAAACAGAAGTCTAGCCTTTGTGAGAGGCTACCAGCAGTTGTGTATACATATTACTGATGTGGGACATTTCCAACTACAAGATTTATGGGGATATATGATCCCGTATAGGTTTGGGGAAAATACACCAAGGGGTTCACCTCGGATTTGAAGTATTAAATGGTTGTACCTTAGGGAGTCAAGGGGTTTACTTTGGGGTTGAGATATTGAATAGCCATTAGGTCTACCCCTTCCCTATTTAAGATGTCTTAAATAACCTACGACAGTGCATAATTGGGAAAGTGATATCTTCTTTAATTCTAAAACAGAGGTACTAAGTAACAGAGAGTGGGCATTTATCTAGATTTGCATTAGGAAAATATAAACAGGATTTGGGTTTGGAGGTCGATACTATATCAACATTGTTAGTAAATAGATATTTGTGGAATAGGGATGGACATAGGTCAAGGCCACCATCAATCCCAAGTGATCGTTAGCAAAGACTTGGTTTAAGCCTAGATGGTCAACACTTCGTGTAGAGTTTGTATGGGCTACACACTAACTTCAAATTTTGGTTGCTTAATTGTTTGGTTGGAGGTTGGCTAGTTAACCCTTGGATAAGTCTTTGGGATGCATTAGTAATACGGATAATTAAATTATAAAGTCATATCTATGATTCATGGGCCTTCGTAGATGGGGTCGGTTGACCATCGATTACATTGTAAAGGGGTCTGCTTTGGGGTTGAGGCATTAAATGGTCGATGGGTCTTCCTCATCCCTATTTAAGAAGTATTAATGGCCGTTACAAAGGGCTCGCTTTTGGGTCGAGGAATTAAATGACTGTTGGATCTGCTTCTTCCCTATTTAAGAAGTATTAAGTGACAGCGCTATCCTTTTGGGAAGTACAACAATGCTTATACACACACACACATGCATGTATATGCTTATACCTCGGAATAGTCAGCCATATTGTATTCATATATGGAATTAAATGACTAATCCATAAACAATAGACAAAACACTTAAAAAGAAA
This sequence comes from Allium fistulosum, assembly GCA_030737815.1. NCBI lineage: Eukaryota > Viridiplantae > Streptophyta > Magnoliopsida > Asparagales > Amaryllidaceae > Allium > Allium fistulosum. The sequence continues at coordinate 474,174,162 of CM060902.1, forward strand.
TCTGTCGGTATAAACTAGTATTACGGATAAAGTATGTAATTTACCAGTCACCTGAACATTGTTTTAAGCCCCTCTTCATTACAACCTATAGGATAGATTAAGTGGGACGTGATACCGGTAAAAGATAGGAACGGTAGGTGGATAGGTTCTCTCATTCATGTTCTACTTTGACAAAGGCACTAGATATCCGAGGAATGATATTAGTTGCAAGGTATTAGCCTTTGTCAGTATATATATATTCTATTATATTTAACTATTCCACCGTGAGTTCGTATAAGTAGCTCTTTGATATACTTATGTTCGTTATAGTTTACCTACACCAATGATCTGTACCCTAATGAACTAGAGTTTTCGATTTAGTCGGAAATCGGGCCTATTGAGTTGTGGGTTGCTAAATGCTCCATACACCATGATCTAGACACAGGATGCATACTACATAGATTGACACCTCATAGTAGCCTGGTCGACGTTCAAAATCTGATTGGTCAACATATGTTAACATTCATTGGATTCTGTATGCCGGCCACACGGGCGTTTACTAAAGTAAAATTCTATACTAAAATATACTTTACCATGTTCACTATCAAGCTTTCCAATTCAAAATGACCCATAAATTTCCGTATTTCAAAGTTACTTTCGAACCTTTAACTCTTCCTAACGTAGGCTCCTCTGCACCCAGGCCTCTACGTCTACTATGTTCGGTGTTAAGTATTCAATTACGAATTAACTCCAAGGACAGCTTGTTCCAATCACACCTTTACAGAACTAGCCTCCTCGATTAAATGAACAACCTGGACTAAGAGTGTTGGGTGACTATCCAGATCAATCACCATCTTTATTGATTGTAGAGTAGCTCTTGATGATCTACAACCATCATGGAATTCCAAAAAATGATGTACTTCTTCTAATGGTCGATTAACGGGCTCACAATCCTCCTCAAGGGTACACTGCGTGCAATAAGTACATGTGCTTAGGTGGTGTTGTTCCTCCTTTCAACGAGTTTCTCAAATCCATCTTACAAGAGATTGGGTGGCCCCATCTCCAGTGCACCCCAATGAATATGCCCTCCTCAATTCTTTGTATGTCTTATTCATGATGCAGCTTCAACGACCACCAACCATGGAGTGTTAATGCACCTTATAAACTTCAAGAAAAGAGCTAACTCGCCTTCTTTATTAATTTTCAAAGCATGGTGCCGCTACAAGGTCATCGAGGTACTCCACAACAAATTCTCGTATTTAAGAGCGAGTACTTCTTTGTTCATTTTCCCTTCTGCATCAACCAACTCCAGTATTTGGAAATAAGGCTTCTTCCTTAACAATATTTTATACACTTCGATTCTCCCAACCCAATCATTTGATTTCTTCTCTGTTCTCTCCACGGATCTTCCTAAGTGAGATGCCAGCAACGTGCACTCCTATACCTTGGGAATTTTAACATCCGACATCATATTGCTACCTATCTTCCCATAAACGAGAGATTCCATCAATACGGCCTTCTATATCCATAGCATTTCGTAATTCCTCTCAAGCTCCCACCAAAAAAGACCGGGGATTCCTCTTTAACCTCTGGCCTCACTTGTGACTCTAGCAAATGTCAATCAAGGGGGTGATGAAGGCCCTTTAGGCGAAGCAAACATTGAAGAAGGCCAAAATAAAGCGATGGAGGAGTACAATGTTGAGGAAAAGCACAAAGAAAGGGGGGAAAGAGAAGATGAAGGAAAGAGTGGAAGAAGGAGAAGAAGAAGAAATAGGAGAGGAAGGAGATTGAAGATGGCGACGATGGTGAAGTCTTTGATCAAAACAAAGGCGAGTTATATATGGATATCACCCCTGAAGGCATAGAAGTTACTGCTTCATCTCGCAAAAGGAGATAAGTTGTTAAATCCCTCCAACGACCTTTCATTCTGAGTCCAGTGTCAACTACCAAGGCGACTACTCATATAAGATCTTTAGAAAATATTTTTGGCTCCTTAAGCGATATGGACATCATGATTGATGAGTTTATCAAAGAATATCCTTCAGGCTTTAGTTTTCCATTTGGGGACCTCCTAGCTGAGGGACATAAAACCTATCTTTGCAAACCTCTAAACACAATCCTTAGAGCACTTAAGGTAACACCTGCGCTCCATACACTTCTAGGCTTACGAAAACTCATACCATGCATTCGTCCTCAATTCAATGCATTAGTTATGATATTCCTTTTTTCTTTGTTTTAGTTATAATGCGAGAGACCGCTTCCACTATGCTCAGGCATTGGAGAGTGTCGAGGGACCCCCTAGAATCTTACCCTCATCGCTAAATTTCACAATAAGAAACGAAAGAAGAAAGATAAAGAAGAAAGGAGAGGGAATAGTTCGAGGAAAAAGAAAGAAAGAAACATCAAGCTGAGGAGAGGGAACACCGCGATCAAGGGAAGAGACTCCGGTACTCACATAACCAACCATCGACTCTTTCCAACCATGCTCTCAGCCCTACCTCAGTCTTAACAACTTCCAGTGATCTAACCACTAGTGACTACTATATTAACCTCACAAAAATCCAAGGAGGTTTGTACTTATGCCACTCCACCTCCATCCCCTTCAACTAGTGACAACCAAAACGTATGCTAACTGTCCTGGCCGTTGCCTAATGAGGTTGAAGATCAACTATAACATCAAGGAATTCCTCACGAGGAGGCTAACCGTAGATTTGGTGGGGTTACCAAACTGTTGACCAGCTTTAAAAGAGGAGAGATAAGGCTTAGACATCAACTGAGAATTCTAAAGCATTAATTGAGGAGATGTCCCATGCCCACACTCAAGCCCTTCTTGTAGTGAACAAACAACTTAAAATGTCTCACCGAGGGAGTGGTAACCTTACATTTCAAGTTGAGGCTAAGGAAAAGGTGCTTTAGGCTAAGGAGTTGGCACTTCCAGCCAAGGAGTAGGCCCTTCAGGTCAAAGATGCAGATCTTCAAGCACTCTAAGCCGAAGTTGAGAGAATCAGGGCTAGTCGTAAGGCGGAGATAAACGCAAAAATAGAATCTCGGGTGGACCTCACTGGGTTATATCCTAACTTAACAAGCTCAAAGATCGGATGAAAAAGAGAAGGAAAATATGAACTCCACCCTTTAGCAATTCTTTGCAAATGTTATCGAAGATAAGAACCTGAAGTGGTTGAGAAATAGTTATCATGTTATTTAGGTGGATGCTTTAGAAAAGGTCATGCGTCATGTAGCTACGTCTAGAGAAGGCCTTACTGAAGGTCAATTGAAAGCCAAAGTTTTGGATGCAGGCAATACTATAGCCCTTAAGAAAGGTAAGGTGATCCCGGCTGAATAGGAAGCAGCGGTAGGAGGTATGCATGTTGAGGCTCATATTGGTCATATTGTACTACATTAAGTAGAATCATTAATTCCTTGTGGAAACGAGCCTTTAATGGAGACTTCAATTTCTATAGGGGCCAGCTTTGAGGCCACCCTTATACAACTCTTGCTTCCGCCGCTTCAACCTCCTCTGATCTATATATTCCACCTTTTGTCTCCTAGCCAATGCAATCAGCATAAGAAGAGGGTAAAATCATTAAATCCCCTACTAAAGAAACTCTACCTAGTGAAGGTATTTCCCTTGTCTCTCCATTATTTGAGAAGCTTAAATTATCACCTAAGGACCTCACTAACCTTTCACCATTTTGAACTTATAGGTCTTTCGACGCTTTCTTCTCTATTGCCAACAACTCAAGATTTAGGCCCATGCACCATTTTCACTGATTTGTAGAAGATAAGGGCTTTGGAAGGATTGTAGTACACTATGCAGTTAAAGCTCCACAAAATCCCTACTTTAGTGCATAACGCTCTTCGACCGTTACGCTTTTTCGATATAGCGCTATTGAATAGTAGATTCGCTTTATGCCTTGCTATTTTCTGCTACACCTGCTAAATAAAGGCTCTTTAGCACCTGCATTAACAACGTTAATATAAAAAGGTTGATTTAACTAGTTTCTTTTTGAACTAAATCAACAAAGTTAGGGTAACAACCTAACCTTATGTCATAAGTGCTCAATATAAGTTATAAATTTATTGTAGTTAACAAATCTAGATTGCTTATATCATGATATTCTTTGGTTTGGCTATATAAGATTAAATAATATTCTTTTTCCTTAATAAATGATGTGAGAATGAGATTAAATTAACTTTAATTTTTTTTACATCTAATGAAGCATTTTGCACCTCCACTATTTTCTGCTATATCCCCACTTTATCCTCACTATAACTTTTTGCACTTCCACTGCTATGGAACTGCTAAGCTCTTTAGCTGCACATAGAGGACATCTCTCAAACCTTCGAGGAAGATATTACAATTATCAGTGCTACGGGCCTTACTAATTCAATTTCCCTGGCGGAGAGGCTAAAGATCTACCTCTACAAGATTAAGATCAAAACGGAGCGAGGAACTAGATACCTAATGGCCCATAGAAAGCAAGCCCTACTCCAAAAATTCCACTAGTCAAATTCAAGCCTTTGAAAGGTAGAGGTGCTAGAAGCTCCTCTAAGTTTTCTGATGCTCCTATTGATAAACATGAAGATCCTATCATCATTGCAACTGAGGGAAAGACCACTAATTCCGAAGGCAGCACTCTCGAGACGGGGAAGTCCGAAGGCAAGAAGGGTATAAAGAGACTGCATGATGGATCAAGTTCCAAGGCTAGGAAACACTTTAGAAAGTGGAACTGGATGCTTAGCTTGTTTTGATGTATTTTGATGACAATTTATTTTGGTCTCCTTTTGATGTATTTTGTTCCTTTTTGCATATTTGTCGAGTTTGTGTGGGACTGGCCACCACCACATTTGTACAAAAAGTGACTGTAAATAAAGATATTTATTTCTATATAACCTTTGTTTGCATTTACATTCCTTCACTTTGTTCTACTTGCCCATATACAACTGCTAGCACATAAAATATAACCGCTTATAATGTGATTTACTTATATTGTACATGCATGTATCTGTGCAATGCTATTACTTATAGTAACTCTGTAATACAAGGAAATTTTTGCAATTTCTTTAGAAAAACTCCATTAATTAGTTTTGTTTACTTTTGCAAAAAGATTCCTCTTATGGCTAAAAAAAATTATTACTTACATGGTCAACTCTATGACCGGCCTTGTTTAATCTTGGTCGTGTTTTGTCTAACCATAGACAAGGTTACATGAGAGGAAGCGTTCGGCTTCGTATTGTATTGAATCTCTAAGAAAAAATAACTTTGACATCAATCTATAGAAGTCCATTGTCGATCGGCATGTCTTAGGGCTTCGATCAATGCAGTCATTGACCGTCCTCACTTATCCTCGACTAGGCATGTCTCGCTAGGTTGCAAATATGGTCGTTCCTATAAAGGATTCGATAATACACTAGTTCCTATCTCCAGGACCAAATGTCCTAGATGCCTATCTTTTGCCATCGGTCCTGGACTTACATGTTTCTGGGTAAAGGTCAAAGATCAGATGTGTTGAGCAAATTGTTTGATCGGCCATAGTATTATTATAATCTTTTAGTTCGATCATGGATCGAAGGAGTACAATGGTACCTATCTCTGGGTACTTGGACATCTGGTCTTTTACAACATAGGATGTTTTTTCTGTCGCTAATCACACGGCACAAAATCAAAATTTATTGAACATGGTTCCACTAGTTCAAAAACCTAACTTTATTTATATACAAAAAGATGGTGGATCATGCCTTATTACATCTCATCCCGCCAATCACGATGGTTATTTGGTAAAGTAAAGAACTAAACCTAAGTGAAAAACAACATAATAGATTGCTATTGCATGCCCGTGGGAATATGATCCCATCAACAGTCGCTAGCTTGAAAGTGCCATCTCCAAACTTTTGTTCAATTGCTAAGGGACCTTCCTAATTCGGACCAAGTGACCCCATACAAGGAATGAACCATCTTAAAACAAAGTCCTCTACTTTGATTGTATGACCTAGACCTTGATGTTGAAATACGTAGGCTAAAGCGAACAGAGTATGCCCAATCGTGGACTTGTGGGTTGTCCTATAAGCCCACGGTGTAAGTGGAAGCTCATGGATTCAGTTGCCCTTGGCTTTAGTTAACCACTTCTTCAAGATGGAGTTTATTCACCGCCTTCACCTATCCATTCTCCTATGTGCCTGCCACTACTTACAATATTTTCTATATTTTATACTGGTGGCAGACATCCTTGAACTCGGTACTCTCAAATTGAGTTCCATTGTCAGTTACAATTCTAGGGAACCCCAAATCTATAGATAATGTTCGTTATCACAAAGCTGATCACCTTTCTTGTTGTGATCATGGCGAGCAATTCCGCTTCAGCCCACTATGAAGTAATCCGCTGCAATGATATTGTACTTAGCTTCTCCTTTAGACATCGGTAGCACACCGATTAATTATATCATCCCCAAACCTCACAGGCCATGGGCTAACCATTTGCATAAGCTCTATGGATGAGGCTCTTAGAATCTTCGCAAACCTCTAGCACCTATCACACTTTCTGGTGTAATTAACAACATTTCAATTTATTGTTATCTAGAAGTACCCATAGCGAAGGATCTTCTTCGCTAAGGTATGCCGCCGATGTGATCATCGGGGCTACCCTCATGTATTTCCATGAGGATTTTGCTAGCTTCATCCTTGGATACACACTGAAGTAGGAGGATTGAAAAACCTCTCATGTACAACACTTCTTCTTGCATTATCAATTGCGGCACTTTACAAAGGGGGTTCTACCATTCATTTCGAGAGAGTTCCCTTTAACAAATAGTCCTTGATCAAAGTCATTCATGACTCCTTTTCCTCCATGGCCTCCAACATCCAGTCGACGTCCATATGATCGACCTTTGTAATCGATAAAACCTCCACTGGAACCAATCTCATCAACTATGCATCCCTCGAACTATCCAATTTAGCCAGTTAATTGGCCTTTATATTTTCCTTCCTAGTGTTTTACATAATTGTGTAATGCTCTATATCATTCAATAGTTCCACTGTCTGTTGGGTAAGGGGAAAGATTCATACCCTTAGCCTAGAATTTCATTTTTACTTGTTAAACCACCAATTGGGAGTCACTAAATACATGCAACATCCTCACCCTTAGTCTTTCGCTATCTTGAGTCCCACTATTAACATATCATAATCAGCCTCGTTATTCATCGTGGAGAACTCTAGATTCAGTGCATAATAAATGTCCATACTTCCAGAGTTATGAGTACCACTCCTACCCCAGAGTTATGTTTATTGGAAGATCCATCTATTTGTAATTTCCATTAAAAAAGTGAGACCATATCAGCTTTCGCTTCTCCATCCTAGCTAAGATTCAACGATGAAATTTGTTAATGCTTGTCCACTTATTGTTCTTCTTAGATGGAAAGTGATATCATACTGGATTAGTTCGATGTTCCATTCCAATAACCATCTCAAAATCTCAGGTTTGTGTAGTACTTTCTTTAAGGGTCGATTCATCAAGCAATCAGCAAGCAACAAACAAGCTTCTCTAGCTTCGAATGGTTCTTTTCTACTCTAATAGACTGCTTCCTGATGTAGTATACTAGCCTTTGGATCGTTGTCTCCTCACATAGTAATGTTGCACTTAGTTCATAAGTAGACACCGCCAAATAGATAAATAGATCTTCTCCATCTAAAGGCTTGGATAGGACTGGTGGTCTTTCCATACGCTTTAGTAATTCCTAGAAAGCGTCCTAGCATTCCTTTGTCTAGACAAACTTTCCCTTTTTCTTTTTGAGGGCATCGAAGAACAATATATACTTATTGGTCACTTTCGAAATGAATCGGCTTAGCGTATGTGATGCCCTACCTCTCTACTCACACTAGCCAAGGACACCACGGAGTAATGCCATCGACTAGCACGAAGAATAAGGCTGTTGAGGAGCGACCATCTGTGTAATTGCTTTGTGCGAGTACCGATATGTTAGATAATATAACTTACATTTCATTTTAAGAGGAAATCCGACACATCAAATATTCTCAAAGCTACCACACAATGGCTAGGTGGATTTCGGAAACAAATATAGAAATAAACATAACACAAATCAGTCATAGATATTCATATCACAAAGGCGGAAACAAATATGAATATAACGCATAGAAGTGTACATCAAAGTAGTGGTCAAAAAAGATCCACTACATAACAAAAGAATAGATACAAGTGCTAGACAAAAGAATAAGTATACATCAAGGAGTCTCTATCTCAAATGTATACTAACAAAAACTACTATGCTAAAGTAGTTAGCCAAAAGTCAGGTGAAGAACCCTGATAAGAAGTCAAGCAGGAGCACCTGAAATACCTTGGTCTGACCCGAGTATTATTTAAGAATAAAATAATAAACGGATCGGTCTAGCTATAAATATCATATAAAATGAGATAGGATAAGAGATATGCCAAAAACGTATGATAACAAAAATACCATAGTGTGACAAGTATACATCAAATAACAACAAAAATCATACAATCTATCAAGAATCTCAAAGCACCAAAAAGAATGTCATATTCTTTAAATTATTCACCAAAACATAAATATTGACAAAACATATCAATGCCAATCGCATAAAAATCGGTGAAACACAAATTCTAGAAATCATCAACTAGAAATCCAGAAATCACAAAAAGGGGGAAAGCCTATCACAAACGGGAGCATGAAAACTCACCAACACGTGCATCACAAATGGATCGCTATCCCATGGTCGCTAACCATAAAGCCGGTGCAACGGCGTAGTGCAATAACGGTACGCCCGAGGAACCTGAAACTTAAATGAGTTGGAACAGCGACGTAGTGCAGTAACGGTACGCCCGATGAACCTAAAACTCAAATATTTCGGAACAACAACGTAGTGCAATAACGGTACGCCCGATGAACTCGAAACTCAAATAATTCGGAACAATGACGTAGTGCAATAACGGTACGCCCGATGAACCGAAACTCAAATAATTCGAAACAATGACGTAGTGCAATAATGGTATGCCCGATGAACCGAACTCCATAAAGCCCGTAGGTCGCTAGCCTATAAAAAGAATGAGACGAAGCTCCATAAAAGGAGGTACAGTCCCCCACGTGGACAAAGAGACATCGCATATCGCTAGTCTAAACCATAAAATTATCATCATCGATCATCAAGAAGTGTCAATTACACTAAGCTTATAAATAAATGAGTTTAGCTTCATGTCCCATAACCACTGGCTTAACTTAAATATTTACGAACAAATTGTAGATTTCCACTCGAAAATTGTCACAATATTTCAATCGAACAAGTCTAAGAATTAACCGACAAAGTAAACGCAAGCGTTTCATACCACTTGTTTTGTTAACCCGTTTAATTAGATTTCTCATACGAATGAGGTAAAGGTTTGTATATACTAATAGATTGGAAAACGGCTTTATAAATGAGATTTGTAATAAAAATAGAGTTGGAATCATCTTTGTGAAAGAGTTTGAATATTTACTACTAGTATAGAAACATTTGTATTTTAAAAGTGACAAATCACAAAGATGATTGTAAAAACAATCAATCACCAAAATCCACATTTGACGACGTGAATTAAAACCATAAAAATCGATACTGAATCCATCAAAATGGATATTCCCAAAATCCCAAAAATGAAGTCATCAAAGTCGATAAATGATAACAACAATTCGGATCATCAAAAATCGATTAAAAATCGGAAACCCACACGAAACTGCCTAAAATAGGCCAAAATGCAAATTTCCAAGATTCAGTCGACTGAACCAGAAGGTTAGTCGACTAACACAGGGACATGAACGTTCTGTCCCCAGTTTCAGTCGACTGAACCAGAAGATCAGTCGACTGACACAGGGACAGGAACGTTCTGCCCCCAATTTCAGTCTACTGAACCAGAAGGTCAGTCGAGTGACACAGGGGCAGAGAATTTTCTGTCCCTAGATTCAGTCGACTGACCCTCTGGTTCAGTCGACTGAACTGCCAGTTGTAGTATTATCAGTCTAGCCCCCAAAAGGGGCAAAAATCCTAATCGGGAGCGATCGAATGAGCATCGGAGACTAGGGATTTATGCCAAGTGACAACCCAGCCTTATAGGCTCTTCGATACACCCCAACAATGTGTTCAAACATCAAAGATAGGATTTTTAAAGATTTGAGTTCAAAACACCAAAAATTGGAATATTCATCAACCCAATTTAATTCAAAAGCAAATGAACAAGGAATAGATGTTAGGAATTACTACCTAACAACTATCAAAGATATAGACATAGATGTGAGTTCAAAAACTCACCTTTAAACCCAAAAACAACGAATGAGAAGCTCTAACACAAAGGAAAGGCCAATTCCTCTTCAATTTCAACTCAAGAAGCTCCAATCTAAGCTAATAAGCAAATATTTCCTCAGCTAGGGTTTAGGGATTTCTGAAATTGAAGAGAGATAGAGATGGAGAAGATGAAGAGGGTGCTAACCTAAGCTTCTCCTTGATTTTGGACTTGAATTTGAATTCCTAATAGAAACTAGGGCTTAGGAATTTTGATTTCTTTTCTCTTCCCCCATTTTTCTCTTGAGCTAGAGTGTTAGGAAATGTTATGAAGGAATGAAGAGGAGTGGAGTGGGAGTTAGGGTATTAGATGGGTTGGGTGTTAGGTTATTGGGCTGAAACCCAAACCCAAAGCCCTAAATGAAAATATCAAAATTTCACTCAACTCCAAACATATCGATGTTTATACTAAAAAAGGTCACAAACACCATTTTGGACTCAATGGAAGTGGTCTCGAGTCCTAATTCGACTGTTTGCAAAAAGTGACATTTCGGACTTAAATCCGACTAACGATGCTATATTTAAATAAAACATTTAAATATACAATCGTAAAATATGCGAGTTATTACAGACTCCCCTCCTTAAAGAAATTGCATCCTCGCAATAATTAAGAGGAGAATAAAATGTAACAACCATAAAAGCATATCAACACAAAAGAAAATTTGAAATAAGAAGTTCACCTTAAAGAGCACAAGAGAGTAAGTCCGGATGTGTTCGCTCCATGAATTCTCTGGATTCCCAAGAACAATCTTTAGGATTTGTGGACCATTGAACTTTCACAAGCGGAACATCTTTATTTCGAAGGCGTTTAACCTCCGAAGCAATGATACGAATAGGATGTTGCTTATAAGTCAAATTAGGTGAAACCTCAATTTCTTCAATAACACCGGCTCAAGAATAGAATCGGAATCCCTAAGGCATTCCATAGTTGAGAAACGTAGAACACGTCATGAATAGCAGAAAATTGAGCCGGTAATAAAAGGGGATAAGCCATAGAACCAATACGTTCGGTGATAGGAAATGGACCAACATATTGAGGTGCTAGTTTTCCCGATCGACTGAAATGCACAACACCCCTCATAGGTGAAACACAAATGAACACCAATAAAATCTAGACCTAAAACCAACTTCTTACCGGCTTCAAGCCAACACGAAGGAAATCGGCATGGCCTTCCGTAGAGTGCCTTGAAAGGTGCCATACTAATACTAGATTGGAAGCTATTATTATAGGAAAACTTAACAAGAGAAATATGATCTTCCCAACTTCCACCGAAATCAAGAACACATGCATGAAGGAGATCTTCAAGAGTTTGATTCACACGCTCTATTTGTCCGTCGGATTGAGGACGATAAGCGGTGCTAGAGTTAAGCTTTTTTCCCAAAGCTTTTGAAGACCCTACCAAAATCCACTAGTAAAATAATGGATCACGATCGCTAACAGTAGAAGTGGGAACTCCATTCAATTTAACAATTTCTTTGACATAGAGTTTAGCCAAAAGAGGTACGGTCCAAAAAGAAGGATGAGCCTCAAGGCTACACAAAATAAGAGATGAACATAAATTGGATTCATGATCTCGATTCTCACAAGTGGATAAAGTCTCGAGATCACTCCATTCAGATATCATCATGGAAACAACTACTTTTTGCTTACGACTAAGGGCATCGGCAACACGATTTCCCCTTCCGGGAGTATAAAGTATAACAAGATCATAAGACGCAAGGAACTCGAGCCAACGTTGTTGACGCAAATTAAGTTCCTTTTGAAAAAATAAATACTTCAAAGATTTATGATCAGTGTAGAGAACAAATTTCTCTCCCAAAAGAAAATATCGCCAAATTCTAAGAGCGAAAACAATAGCCGCGAGCACTAGATCATAAATGGCATATCTAGTCTCGACAAGCTTTAATTATCAAGAAGCATATGTGATAACACATTCCCTTTGCAAGAGAATGACACCCAAACCAATACGACTAGCATCGGTACAAACAATAAAGTCTTGGTTCCCTTCGGGAATCGCAAGAATAAAAGCATCGGAAAAGAGTTCTTTTAATTGATCCTCTTTCCCGAAAAGCTAAGACATACAAAATTATAATTAACTTTATGTAATCATCTTTTTAGAAAAATTTACTTATTACAAGTCAATTTACTGTGTTTAACTGTCTCATCATAGCGTTTAGGAGATTCCTATCGATAACGTTGATCGAGCGCATCGACCAGAATTCTTAAAACACTCAATGGGCAAAACAACACAAAATCATCTTCTATATGATAAACATGTCACTTAATTTTTTTACAAATATTCTTTGCTCGTTTTAAGAACAAAATCTAATCATACTTATAAATATCTTATGAAAAAGATTTGCAAATTTTAAATTGTTGTTTTCATCCATAATCAATGAATACAAGGATGGTCTCATCGAGATATTCGTGGAATACTCGATTCATGAGATGGATGAAATAAGGTAGAAGGTTCGTCAAACCGAATGACATAACAAACCACTCACAAGAATCATAAAGAGTGCGGAATGCGGCAAGTGGAATGCTACCCTCCGCAACTCATAGCTGATAAAAACCGATGGCAAGGTCGAGTTGAAAAGACCTTAGCATCACTTAATAGATTGCTTAACTGATAATCCTAAGACAAGCTCAAATATACCGGAAAATCCACAAACTACTTGAATGAGAGAAATAACATTCTCCTCATCAAGTGGGTTTAAAGAATAAAATGATGCCACCGAATTTGGAAATCAAAAACATTAAAATCAATAGAAATCTGCTTAACAGATTGAGAATGTCGAAGATGGATGGTCCTCTCAAGACAAAGGATATAGGCTTTATAATGATTAAGCCAATCCTTTCCCAAAAATCAATTTCGAAGCCTAAGTAACGCATAACATGCAAATCGGCTCAAAAAGAATAATCACATAAAATAATCTCGACATCTCCACAAAGTAAACTGAGTGTTGCGGATCTACTAATCAGATTCACAATTCTCAATGAAGTCATCAAGCCCATAATATTTAAAGAGAAAGAATCAACAAGTTATTTTGATATAAAATAATGAACCCGTATCAAAAAGAACTCGAATAGGATAATCACAAAACAAATTAATGTCATCAAGGATAGAAGGAGAATTACCTTGACCACAAGAAGTGTTACTAGGTGCTTGCATAACAATCAGCTCTCCCTCTCTCTTGTTTTGAAGTTTGGGACATGAAGATATATAATGATCCGAACTTTTGCAATAGCGGCAAGAAATTGGCCTTGGACACCTATTTATATAGTGGTCCTTAGAGCCACAATTGTAGCATTCTCCACGATTAGGGATTGGAGTCTTTGCTACCGAAGTTACTTGCTTCTCTTTCTTGTTGGGATTAGGACTTTCGAACTTAATAAAGGGATGCCTCTTCTTATTGATGTTGAAGTTCTGTTTGGCACTCACAACTTCAACATCACTTTCTCTATCGGCCTATTCAAGTTGAAGAGTGATATCTATAAGCTGATCGAAAGAAACTTCCGGTTTCAGAAGTAAAGGCTTTTTGAGGTTCTTATTCAACCCATAGAAGAACCTATGATTTTTCTTCAATGGGGTATTGATATACTCGACCCATATTTAGAAAGAGATTCAAAAGATGCGATGTAATCTGTCACAGAAGATTCACCTTGAACAAGGTCAATAAAGCGTCGGGCTAAAGTTACTTTTTCATCCTCCGGCACAAACTTCAATTCAAATCTTTCCCGGAATTGCTCCCAAGTAAGATTCGCTTTAATAATCTCCGAGATCAGAAGCTCATACCAATCTAATGCTCTCTCCTGGAGCATACTAGAAGCCACTTGGACTCGATGAAGATCAATAAGATTCATGCGGGAAAAGATGCGATCGCATGATCTAAGCCAAGCTTGGATTTCTATAACATTTTCGGAACCCTTGAATGGCCTTCCACCCAAAGCGGTATAATCTCTGCACAAGCGTGCAAACCCGGATTTAGAGTGAGTAGGCACTAGAACGGGTCTGGCAGCTTGGGCATTGTTCACAAGATCTAAAAGTTGTTGAGTTGACATAAATACTCCATCCTGAGGAGTAGCACTAGATTGACCGGCGCTGGGACGGCATTGTCTAACCATTTCTCTTCTTTAAGAAAGAAAGAAAGAAGAGAAAAAAGGTTATTCTCAGAATGAATATCATACAAACTTGATTGATAAACACAGGCATCACAAAAGAAAATAGGATTGAACGGTACGAAGACTCGAATTAAATCCTATGGCACGATTCCTAAGAAAGACTTAGGACAACGATCCTTGCTAGATTATTCTACATTGCTCAGAAGTTTGGCTCTGATACCAAGCTGTAACGCCCCACCTCTATACTCACACTAGCCAAGGAAACTACGGAGTAATTCCGTCGACTAGCACGAAAAATAAGGCTGTTGAGGAGCGACCATCTATGTAATTGCTTTATGCGAGTACCGATATGCCAGATAATATAACTTACATTTCAAGAGGAAATCCGACACATCAAATATTCTCAAAGCTACCACACAATGGCTAGGTGGACTTCTAAAACAAATATAGAAATAAACATAACACAAATCAGCCATAGATATTCATATCACAAAGGCGGAAACAGATATGAATATAACACATAGAAGTGTACATCAAAGTAGTTGTCAAACAAGATCCACTACATAACAAAAGAATAGATACAAGTGTTAGACAAAAGAATAATTATATATCAAGGAGTCTCTATCTCAAATGTATACTAACAAAAACTACTATGCTAAAGTAGTTAGCCAAAAGTCAGGTGAAGGACCCTGATAAGAAGTCAAGCAGGAGCACCTGAAATACCTCGGTCTGACCCGAGTATTATTTAAGAAGAAAATAATAAACGGATCAGTCTAGCTATAAATATCATATAAAACGAGATAGGATAAGAGATATGACCAAAAACGTATGATAACAAAAATGCCATACTGTGACAAGTATACATCAAATAACAACAAAAATCATACAATATCTCAAGAATCTCAAAGCACCAAAAAGAATGTCATATTCTTTAAATTATTCACCAAAAAACAAATATTGACAAAACATATCAATGCCAATCGCATAAAAATCGTTGAAACACAAATTCTAGAAATCATCAATAGAAATCCAAAAATCACAAAAAAGGGGAAGGCCTATCACAAACGGGAGCATGAAAACTCACCAACACGTGCATCACAAACGGGTCGCTATCCCATGGTCGCTAACCATAAAGCCGATGCAACGGCGTAGTGCAATAATGGTACGCCCGAGGAACTTGAAACTCAAATGAGTTGGAACAGTACGCCAAATGAACCTAAAACTCAAATATTTTGGAACAACAACATAGTGCAATAACGGTACGCCCGATGAACTCGAAACTCAAATAATTTGAAACAACGACGTAGTGCAATAACGGTACGCTCGATGAACCGAAACTCAAATAATTCGGAACAACGACGTAGTGCAATAACGGTACGCCCGATGAACCAAACTCCATAAAGCCCGTAGGTCGCTAGCCTATAAAAAGAATGAGACGAAGCTCCATAAAACGAGGTACATTCCCCAAGGTGGACAAAGAGACATCGCATATCGCTAGTCTAAACCATAAAATGATCATCATCGATCATCAAGAAGTGTCGATTACACTAAGCTAGTAAATAAATGAGTTTAGCTTCATGTCCCATAACCACTGGCTTAACTTAAATATTTACGAACAAATTGTAGATTTCCTGTAACGACCCTGAAATTCCAACCCAATTTAAAAATTTTAGAACCGTTATTTTAATATAAAGTGTAAAACTTTCATACGATTTCAATCAACGTCCAAACTTTGTTTCTAAATTGCGCCTTGATGATTGTAGATTTGGGTAAAGTTTCGTCAGAAAATACCGCAGTAAACTTCGTGCGCGTTTTACTGCACATCAGTTCATTTTTAAAACGTGAAAATTTTTATCTTCCGAACCTAAATATTTTTACATAGAAAAATTCTTAATCATTTTCTGACAAAGGCATCATTTTTCGTTTTTCAAAATTCGGATATCTTTAGCTCCGTCGATCTTATTCTTCGGTGTTTTGCTGCATTCTCCGTAATAGAAATTTCAAATATTCACAAACGATTTCCGTTACCGTTCAAACTTCACATTTGGAATACGCCTAGATAGACATAGGTGTACGCCAAATTTCGTCGAAAAATATTGCAGTAAATTTCGCACGTCAAATTTACCTATTAGTTTTAATTTTATGTGTAAATTTTCTATCGTCCGAACTCAAATATTTTTCGCAATGTTGCATAAGAAAAATATTCTGATCATGACGGCGCATTTCGTTTCGTCAAATTTCGCTTTTAATTGCTAGTTAAAATGTTCACTCGTGCAAATGGTTCAATAAGATTTACCACTCCGCAAACAATGTCAAACCATAAATATCTTCATACCGTTGTGTCCGCCTCGTCGCGCTGATCAAAACGGTATAATTGTTTGTGTCAATCGGTATTCGGCGTTGCAAATTTTAATTGTTAACGGAGCACACACCGGTCCATTACGCAGCGCAAACCGGTACCCAACATTTCAGCTTCAAATTTTGGAGCCAGTCAGCTGACCTTGGGAACACCAATAGCCTCCATTGTGAAAACCATCATTGTTTTACTGTGCACTCACACATTCTGCCTTCTGCAACATTAATTGCGTTGTTTCACTTCATGTGATAGATGTCTTCTATCCCTCTGCAAATTCTATTCTCTGTCTTTCCCCCCCTATTCTTTCTTTTATATA
Source organism: Allium fistulosum (assembly GCA_030737815.1). Taxonomy (NCBI): domain Eukaryota; kingdom Viridiplantae; phylum Streptophyta; class Magnoliopsida; order Asparagales; family Amaryllidaceae; genus Allium; species Allium fistulosum. The sequence continues at coordinate 474,191,275 of CM060902.1, forward strand.
TATACTTCACAGCACACGCAGAGCCAAACCTTCATCTTCCTTTCATATATTTCATTTGGAAAAGGTTACAGCTCACACATTTCTCCTTCTCTTCACTTTCTTTGTTTTATTTATTTAATTTTTTTTTTCTTACTTCAAACATGAAGCCTTGCCCTCAGCCCTGCATGCCCCACCACCGCGCCCCAGCCCGCACCTGCCTGGCCTCCACCAGCCCCGTCCCCGCGCCCCACTCCAGCTCCCTCCGCCCTGCCTGCAGCCGACGACCAGCCAGCTCGTCCCCACCCCACCACCTCCGCCCTACCAGCTCCGCATCCACACCCCGCCACGCGCCAGCCTCCGCCCCAGCCTCCCTCCACCACCGGAACACCGCAGCACCCGCCAACCGAGTCCTCACTGCCCCAGCGCCACGCGCCACAACCCCAGCCCGCGCCCACTGCCACCAGCTCCACGTCCCCACTGCCACCAGCTCCACCGCCCCACTGCCGTCCCCAATGCCCAGCACGCACCAACCCCCAGCCCACCCTCCGCCTGCACGCCGAACCCACCAGCACACCCACCGCACCCCTGCCTCCGTCTCCGTCCCATGCCACCACCAGCAGCCTCGCCCAGCGCCCAGACCACGCACACGTCCGCCCTAGCCCCTGCCGTCCCCCAGCCCCTGCTCCTCCGCAGTCCCCTCCGTCGTCCCACTTTCCCCCACTTCCTTCGCCCACGCCACCAGCCTCCTCCGCCCAGCCAAGCCCCGCGCCAGCCCGCCCAGTCCCCAACCACCAGTAGCCCGCTCCCCCGGCAACCCAGCCTGCCCGCCACTGCCCAGCTCGCCGCCGCCACTGCATCGCCTGCTCCGCCCTGTTTTATTATTATATATAATATATATAAGTGTCCAGTTTGTATAGTTGCAGTATAGATGTTAATATGTAGGTATATAATATGTTAATTTATATAGCAGTGATAGTTCGTAAACTTTGGGCTCATGTTTATTTGATTGTGCCGTTCCAGCAACAGCTGATCCAGGATCTCAGTCGTAGGCTTCATCCGGCTTGTTTGAATCTATCTAGCTTCGTTATTTTGGTATGGTTTATATATATACAATCGATATATATACTTTGTATTGAACCATGGTTGGATAATCTTTTATTTTGATTTGCAGTTGTGTTCGTTTTTGCGTCGTGCCGGTTAGTGTCTATCTTATCTATTCGTCTTCGTGCTTCGTTGTCCAATCTTTAACCACGAAAGGTGAATATTTTATATTCACGACTCAATCTATTATGCGATGATAATCAAGTGATAATTGTTGTTAATATTAATCTGGATATTAAATTGTTGATTGTTTGAATTTGGTTGAAATAAAATTGTTAACTTCTAAAAATTTGACGCCATGTATTGTTTAAATTGATTAAACATGTTGAACTGAAATATGATGTTAATTAGAGTAAATAATAGTGACATTAAAATTGATAAGTACGATTGATGTAGAAATTTGATAACGGACACCAAGTAAAATCATAATGTAATAATCTTTAATCCGTAGGATTCTAGGAATAATTATATTAATTTGCATAAATAACGAATGTAAGTTAATATGGTTATTTCGGGATTATTTGAATAAATTGTTAAATGGTTATGTATGGTTGCTATTGCTTGTTTATTTACTTTTACACCATCCCAGTTATCACACTGCAAGTTCCCTTTGCTATGCTTTATATTGAATGATATCGGGTTGAAATGATAAATACCCACTTAAACAACTTGGCCTAGGATAGACAATTAAAAATAAGAAACCCGGTTGGTCAACAAAATTATTTTGAAATTGAAATCTATTTGAAATTAAGGAATGAACTTAATAATTTGTTTGGAAATGAAGTAACGACTTAATGGATTTAATTGAAATAAATTAATGGATTTAATTGAAACGGATTAATAAATCTATTTAATTAAAGAAAAATGAATTGGCGAATTTGATTGAAATAAGATTTAAAACAAGTGAGTTTTAAAATTTAATAATTTAATTTATTAGATTGGTAGATTTAGATTTAGACTGAGTTTTAAATTAAATAGATTTGAACTTGTCATAAATAATAATTTAGATTTAGGAAATTTTGACTTAAAATGGAATACGAAACTAACTAAAGTTTTATGGATTTAATTTAGCGATAATTTAAATGTAAAATGATTTTAAATTTAAGGAAATTGATTTAATCAAATTTATGATTATATTTAATGTAACGATGAATGTAAATATGAATTGAGATAAATAGAATTTGATTTAACGATTCGAACTTAATTGACCGGTAAAATTCGAATTAATTGATTTTGAACTAAATTTAATAAGTGAGTTATTAAATTTAACTTGAATACTTAATTATATTGTTAATTCAAATGTTTGAACTACAGATTTCATTTGAAAATATGATTTTAAATATCCAAAATAAATTGAATCGTGAAATGTCAAAATTTGGAAGTCAAATTTGCACCTTGACTTTTGGACTTTGATTTGTTTTAAACGTTAAGTTAACCGACCATTGGGTAATAAATACGTAGTTATTAAAGAGACCGGGATCGGATATGGACATACTCTCTGTCGATACCGAAAACCACTTTAATAACTATTACACGCGAAGTGTTGATCCAGAATGAAGTGGATGGTTTGGTGAACGCGTTGACTGAAGAAAGAGAACGATATTGGACGACCCCTGACATGACTAAAACAGGAGCCGCGCCGGGCCATTGAGGTTCGCTACCTCTAGCGGACGCACTTCTTCGATACCATATCTATTACTTTTGTGATTCGATTTGGGTGCACCCCTTGATTTGGGAGTGTTGTTTCGCGATGTTGAGATAGTAGCTGCTATGCTCAACATCAGTCCGGATCACGCAACTACTAGTATCCTAGTTGGTATCGCCTCATGTACCTTGTCATACTGATTATCCTATTCGCGACCACTACGTTTTGATTTGTACCTTAGTATATGGATTGCCCTCTGGTGACTTCCGGTTTTGGGGAAACTACGTTCTTGTATATGCTCTTGGGAATTAAAATGTGTTAAGGGTGGTATGGGCCATGACTTAACACTATTTTAATATCGTACTTTACTGATTAGACATTATCTACCTATCGTATTCTATTGTATATATAGATAGTTTATCGGATCCTTAGAGATGTTATTTCACCCATCTTTAAGTTATGAATTATTACCTTGAACTTGATTTAATTGTATAAGATTTTGAGTCCTGACTCGAGTGTTTCTTTTGCATATGCTCGGGTCAGTCTGAAGCTATTCAGTTGCTGATCAAGGTTGGTTGAAGATGCTGAAGGCTTAGCATTTATCTTTATCAGTCTATTTCTATTCCTATATTGATGTCCTAGTCTGTTGGACATTTTTGGCATTAGTCACTTGATGTTATGACATTGTTGTATATTATATAGTGGCTTCATGAACTGCTATTATGACGATGTATTTTCCGCTGCATTATTCTATGACTGTTCTGTGATGTTGTATTGATTCTCATTTGCATTTATGTATTTATAATCCCATAACGATTCGTGTTTTGTATTATTTAAGTTGACATGTGTGGATTATTGTCAATTTAAATGGTCCAAATATACGGGTTGTTACAGTTGGTATCAGAGCTTCGGTTTCCCTAAAAACCTTAGTTTGGGATTATATATAAACTCATTTAATGTAGGGTAGCAATACCCTAGAATGAGGAGAATCGATTCAATATCAAAACCCTTTCATTTCAAACTTCTTTGATTCGCTGATTAGACTTCCTTAAAAATTCTATGATTTTCTATCCTTTGGCTTTAACAATCTCTTTGGTATTTCAGGATGGGTACCAGAGGAAACCATAGGGGAGGAAGGGGCCATGGTCCTGCTCAGCCTGCACCTGTCGCTCCAGCTTCTGTCAAATTCACCTTTCTTAGTAAGGAGTATTCACAGCTGGGAGGTATTAAGTTTTCTGGGTCCGAGAACATTATTGAGGCTCAGCAATGGCTTAAAGGTTTAGAAAAGATATTTTCTGGTCTGGAGATCACTGATGCTCAGAAGCGTCAGCTTGATGCCTAGCAACTTCAGGATGCCGCGCAAGATTGGTGGGAATCAGTTACTTCGCGTATCGAGGAGAACACCATCACTTGGGCCCAGTTTAGGTATAAATTTATGTGGATTTCGTAGCCTGAATTCTTCTTTTAATCTTCGGAATGTTAATCATATAATCTATTTTTTTGATTAGGGATACCTTCTCGGCACAATGGATGCCCGCTGCTGGGAAAACCCAACTTTATAGAGCTTTTATGGATCTTAAGCAGGGCAGTATGACTTTTACTAAGTACGAGAGGAAATTCAACGAACTCTCCAAGTTCGGCCCGGGATTGATTGATACACCGCTTCTAAAGAACGAGAAGTTCATTTTGGGAGCTAGACCAGAGTATTATGACCTGCTTACTGGCCACACTCACTGCACCTTCACAGAGCTTGTTGACTATGCTCTTAGATATGAGGCAAAGCCTAGGGGACCTACTGCCAAGGCTGCTCCTACTCAACCCTCCTCTAGCCAGCTCGGGAAGAGGAAGATGAACTTTGATCAACAAAAGAAAGCTTGGCAGAAGACTACAGGATTGGGATATGCTCAGAAAAGCCCAATCGACCTTGCTAATATCACTTGCTTCAAATGCGATAAGAAGGGCCACTATGCTAATAGTTGTCCATCTTCAGGAGCTGCTGTTCCACCACCTTCTACGACTAGGAAAGACTTATGCTATGTCTGCCTCCAGCCAGGTCATTTCAAGAAAGACTGCCCACTGTATAAGCGTGGCACACCATCTGGAGTATTTGCTATCACCACTCCTACACCGCCTGCTCAGGATGACCAAGGTACTTTACGAAGTACTTTTTCATTACATAATTTACCTATTAGGGTATTATTCGATACTGGTGCTTCTCATAGTTTCATATCTATTGATCTTTGCAATAAGCTCAACTTGGAGCTCTCTTGCTACTACTTCCTTATGCGTTTCCAACCCTATTGGAGGACTTGCCAACCTCAATAGAATTTGTAAAGAGGTTGTGCTCTTGTATGGAAGATACCGTTTCACTTGGGATTTTTATGTACTTGGCTTCGCAGCATTTGACATCTTGTTAGGTGCTGATTGGTTAAGGAAATTCGATGCTGTTATTTCTTGCAAGGCTCGTTCTGTTTCTCTAGTCAATGACAAGGGCCTACCGCTTGTCATCGAATGCAAATCACCACAGAAATATGCCGGAAGCTTCATATTCTCTCTTGATGCTCACCCGGATGATCTTAGTACTACTCCTATTGTTCGGAAATTTCCCGACGTATTTGGAGAGGTCAACTCTCTACCGCCTAAAAGGGAGATCGATTTCCGCATTGACCTTATTCCTGGAGCTACTCCCGTAGTTCTTCCTCACAGAAGAATGGCTCCTAAAGAAAAAGCTGAACTTAAAACTCAAATTGATGATCTATTTGCTAGAGGTTTGATTAGGAGAAGTTGTTCTAAATGGGGTGCCGTAGTTGTATTTGTCACAAAATCGGATGGATCTCTTCGCATGTGTGTTGATTACAGGGATCTGAACAAACGCACTCTCAAGAACCGCTATCCGATGCCTTGCATCAATGATTTATTCGATCAGCTCCATGGAGCTAAAGTTTTCTCCCAACTTGATCTTGCCACTGGGTTCCACCAACTCAGAGTAGCAGAAGATAGTATTCATAAGACAGCCTTCCGTACGGAGAACGGATTCTATGAATGGTTGGTTATGCCATTCGGTTTGACCAATGCACCTGCTTATTTCGTCGACTTGATGAATCGAGTCTTCCGTGATGTGCTTAACAAGTTTGTTCTTGTTTTCATTGATGATATTCTCGTTTTCTCCAAAGATGAGAAGGAGCACGAGACACACCTTGCTTAAGTTCTGAAAACTCTCCGAAATCATCAACTTAAGGCCAAATTCTCTAAATGCCACTTCTGGCGAGACGAAGTGAGATTCCTGGGCCATATAGTTTCTGAAAATGGGATTTCGGTCGATCCAGCTAAGATCGCCGTAATCAATGTAAGTTCTATCTGATTCGTTATTTCTATTCAATTCCTCTTATCCCTTTCTAATTTGAAATTTATCTACAGGATTGGGAGACTCCCAAAACTCCTACTGATATCCGTAGCTTCTTGGGCTTGGCCGGCTATTATCGTAGATTTATTGAGCACTTTGCCCGGATTTCTGCCCCACTCACTGCTTTAACCCGAAAGGATGTCAAGTTTATTTGGAGTGAGAAGTGCGAATCTGCTTTTAATGAATTGAAGCGTATGTTAACTTCAGCCCCAGTTCTTGCGGTGATCGATGGAAGTGAAGAATTAACTGTCTATACAGATGCTTGCCGAGAAGGTTTAGGCGCTGTTCTTATGCAAAGCGGAAAGGTTATTGCTTATGCTGGCCGCCAGTTGAAGATCCATGAAGTAAACTATGCAACTCATGATCTAGAGCTTCTTGCAGTTGTATTTGCTTTGAAACTGTGGAGGCATCATCTTTTGGGAATTAAATTTGAATTATTCACCGATCATAAGTCCTTGAGGTATATCTTTTCTCAGAAGGATTTGAACCAGAGACAAGTTCGATGGCTTGAATTCTTAGCTGCATACGATCTCGATATCAATTATACTCCTGGGAAAGCAAATGTTGTAGCTGATGCTTTGAGCAGGAGCAAAGCATTGTCATGCTGTAATCTTGTAGAAGGCATGCTATTTCAGCTTGTTATCTCCCCATCTCTTGTGGACCGCATCAAGGACAAACAATATGAGGACACCTTGCTCTATCGCATGAAGGAGTTAGTTCTTGGTAGAGTTGGAAATACCGACATTAAAGTGGGAGCACAGATAGATACTAATGGAGTTCTGAGGATTGACAATCGTATTTGCGTTCCCAATGTTGATGGATTGAGACAAGAAGTGCTTAAAGAAAACCATCAGTCATCACTTTCATTTCATCCTGGTGTCACTAAGATGTACCGAAATATGAAGCGTTTATATTGGTGGAGTGGGATGAAGAGGGATATTTCTATATATGTCAGTAAATGCACCACGTGCCAACAAGTTAAGGCCGATCACCAGAAGACTGCAGGATTACTTCAACCCCTAGAGATTCCGTGTTGGAAATGGGATCAGATTTCTATGGACTTCATTGATGGATTACCGAGGACCAGAAAAGGTAACGAGAGTATATGGGTGATTGTTGATAGGTTGACAAAATCTGCTCACTTTATTCCTGTTAAGACCACTCGGACTGCTTTGAGTTTGGCCGAGACATATATGAGAGAGATTGTTAGACTCCATGGAGTTCCATCTAGTATTGTGTGCGATAGAGACCCTTTATTCACTAGTAAATTCTGGAAGGCATTTCAGGACGTCTTGGGCACTAAACTGAATCTGAGCACAGCTTATCATCCTCAGACAGATGGCCAAACTGAAAGGGTAAATCAGATTTTAGAAGATCTGCTCCGAGCCTGCATTATTGATTTCGGTGGATCTTGGGAAGACCATCTCCATTTGGTTGAATTCACTTATAATAACAGTTATCAGGTAAATCAAAATTTCAATTTGAATAAGTAAATTTGAATTGAAATTTAACCACCTTTATATTCAGGCAAGTATCGATATGGCACCGTTCGAAGCTTTATATGGACGGCCATGCAAATCGCCAGCTTGTTGGATTGAGCTTGGTGACCGATTAATTCTTGGCCCAGATATGATTATAGAAGCATCCGAGAAGGTAAATGAAATCAGAAGGAAGATGAAGACCGCACATGATAGACAGAAGAGCTATGCTGATAGGCGTAGAAGAGATTTAGAATTCCTGATTGGGGATAAGGTATTCCTTAAGGTATCACCTTTGAAGAATGTTATTCGATTTGGTCGTAGAGGGAAGCTGGCTCCTAGATTTGTTGGACCATTCACTATCACGGAGAGAATTGGTACACTAGCCTACAGAGTTGCATTACCGGAGAAATTTGAGGGCGTGCACAACGTCTTCCATGTTTCACATCTTTGGAAAGTGGTACACGATCCATCCTTGACCATTCCTATTGCTCAGTTAGATGAAGTTGATATTGAGCCGGATTTGACTATAGAGAGGAGACCACTTCGTATTGTCGATAGGGATACAAAGCAACTTAGAAGGAAGTCGGTTAGCCTAGTCAAAGTCCAATGGAGCCCCGATGATCATGATTGCACTTGGAAGACCGAGGAGAGTATTCGGGATTCTAATCCAGAATTGTTTGTTGAAGGTAAATTCCATTCTATACTCTTTACTATATTCAATGATCTATTCTAAATCCATTGTATCTTTGTTATATGTTCTTCCACTCTTTACTTTGTTCCTTTTCGAGGACGAAAAGTCTTGAGTAGGGGGGAATGTAACGACCCTGAAATTCCAACCCAATTTAAAAATTTTAGAACCGTTATTTTAATATAAAGTGTAAAACTTTCATACGATTTCAATCAACGTCCAAACTTTGTTTCTAAATTGCGCCTTGATGATTGTAGATATGGGTAAAGTTTCGTCAGAAAATACCGCAGTAAACTTCGTGCGTGTTTTACTGCACATCAGTTCATTTTTAAAACGTGAAAAATTTTATCTTCCGAACCTAAATATTTTTACATAGAAAAATACTAAATCATTTTCTGACAAAGGCATCATTTTTTGTTTTTCAAAATTCGGATATCTTTAGCTCCGTCGATCTTATTCTTCGGTGTTTTGCTGCATTCTCCGTAATAGAAATTTCAAATATTCACAAACGATTTTCGTTACCGTTCAAACTTCACATTTGGAATACGCCTAGATAGACATAGGTGTACGCCAAATTTCGTCGAAAAATATTGTAGTAAATTTCGTGCGTCAAATTTACCTATTAGTTTTAATTTTATGTGTAAATTTTCTATCGTCCGAACTCAAATATTTTTCGCAATGTTGCATAAGAAAAATATTCTGATCATGACGGCGCATTTCGTTTCGTCAAATTTCGCTTTTAATTGCTAGTTAAAATGTTCACTCGTGCAAATGGTTCAATAAGATTTACCACTCCGCAAACAATGTCAAACCATAAATATCTTCATACCGTTGTGTCCGCCTCGTCGCGCTGATCAGAACGGTATAATTGTTTGTGTCAATCGGTATTCGGCGTTGCAAATTTTAATTGTTAACGGAGCACACACCGGTCCATTACGCAGCGCAAACCGGTACCCAACATTTCAGCTTCAAATTTTGGAGCCAGTCAGCTGACCTTGGGAACACCAATAGCCTCCATTGTGAAAACCATCATTGTTTTACTGTGCACTCACACATTCTGCCTTCTGCAACATTAATTGCGTTGTTTCACTTCATGTGATAGTTGTCTTCTATCCCTCTGCAAATTCTATTCTCTGTCTTTCCGCCCCTATTCTTTCTTTTATATATATACTTCACAGCACACGTAGAGCCAAACCTTCATCTTCCTTTCATATATTTCATTTGGAAAAGGTTACGGCTCACACATTTCTCCTTCTCTTCACGTTCTTTGTTTTATTTATTTAATTTTTTTTTCTTACTTCAAACATGAAGCCTTGCCCTCAGCCCTGCCTGCCCCACCACCGCGCCCCAGCCCGCACCTGCCTGGCCTCCACCAGCCCCGTCCCCGCGCCCCACTCCAGCTCCCTCCGCCCTGCCTGCAGCCGACGACCAGCCAGCTCGTCCCCACCCCACCACCTCCGCCCTACCAGCTCCGCATCCACACCCCGCCATGCGCCAGCCTCCGCCCCAGCCTCCCTCCACCACCGGAACACCGCAGCACCCGCCAACCGAGTCCCCACTGCCCCAGCGCCACGCGCCACAACCCCAGCCCGCGTCCACTGCCACCAGCTCCACGTCCCCACTGCCACCAGCTCCACCGCCCCACTGCCGTCCCCAACGCCCAGCACGCACCAACCCCCAGCCCACCCTCCGCCTGCACGCCGAACCCACCAGCACACCCACCGCACCCCTGCCTCCGTCTCCGCCCCATGCCACCACCAGCAGCCTCGCCCAGCGCCCAGACCACGCACACGTCCGCCCTAGCCCCTGCCGTCCCCCAGCCCCTGCTCCTCCGCAGTCCCCTCCGCCGTCCCACTTTCCCCCACTTCCTTCGCCCACGCCACCAGCCTCCTCCGCCCAGCCAAGCCCCGCGCCAGCCCGCCCAGTCCCCAACCACCAGTAGCCCGCTCCCCCGGCAACCCAGCCTGCCCGCCACTGCCCAGCTCGCCGCCGCCACTGCATCGCCTGCTCCGCCCTGTTTTATTATTATATATAATATATATAAGTGTCCAGTTTGTATAGTTGCAGTATAGATGTTAATATGTAGGTATATAATATGTTAATTTATATAGCAGTGATAGTTGGTAAACTTTGGGCTCATGTTTATTTGATTGTGCCGTTCCAGCAACAGCTGATCCGGGATCTCAGTCGTAGGCTTCATCCGGCTTGTTTGAATCTATCTAGCTTCGTTATTTTGGTATGGTTTATATATATACAATCGATATATATACTTTGTATTGAACCATGGTTGGATAATCTTTTATTTTGATTTGCAGTTGTGTTCGTTTTTGCGTCGTGCCGGTTAGTGTCTATCTTATCTATTCGTCTTCGTGCTTCGTCGTCCAATCTTTAACCACGAAAGGTGAATATTTTATATTCACGACTCAATCTATTATGCGATGATAATCAAGTGATAATTGTTGTTAATATTAATCTGGATATTAAATTGTTGATTGTTTGAATTTGGTTGAAATAAAATTGTTAACTTCTAAAAATTTGACGCCATGTATTGTTTAAATTGATTAAACATGTTGAACTGAAATATGATGTTAATTAGAGTAAATAATAGTGACATTAAAATTGATAAGTACGATTGATGTAGAAATTTGATAACGAACACCAAGTAAAATCATAATGTAATAATCTTTAATCCGTAGGATTCTAGGAATAATTATATTAATTTGCATAAATAACGAATGTAAGTTAATATGGTTATTTCGGGATTATTTGAATAAATTGTTAAATGGTTATGTATGGTTGCTATTGCTTGTTTATTTACTTTTACACCATCCCAGTTATCACACTGCAAGTTCCCTTTGCTATGCTTTATATTGAATGATATCGGGTTGAAATGATAAATACCCACTTAAACAACTTGGCCTAGGATAGACAATTAAAAATAAGAAATCCGATTGGTCAACAAAATTATTTTGAAATTGAAATCTATTTGAAATTAAGGAATGAACTTAATAATTTGTTTGGAAATCAAGTAACGACTTAATGGATTTAATTGAAATAAATTAATGGATTTAATTGAAACGGATTAATAAATCTATTTAATTAAAGAAAAATGAATTGGCGAATTTGATTGAAATAAGATTTAAAACAAGTGAGTTTTAAAATTTAATAATTTAATTTTTTAGATTGGTAGATTTAGATTTAGACTGAGTTTTAAATTAAATAGATTTGAACTTGTCATAAATAATAATTTAGATTTAGGAAATTTTGACTTAAAATGGAATACGAAACTAACTAAAGTTTTATGGATTTAATTTAGCGATAATTTAAATGTAAAATGATTTTAAATTTAAGGAAATTGATTTAATCAAATTTATGATTATATTTAATGTAACGATGAATGTAAATATGAATTGAGATAAATAGAATTTGATTTAACGATTCGAACTTAATTGACCGGTAAAATTCGAATTAATTGATTTTGAACTAAATTTAATAAGTAAGTTATTAAATTTAACTTGAATACTTAATTATATTGTTAATTCAAATGTTTGAACTAAAGATTTCATTTGAAAATATGATTTTAAATATCCAAAATAAATTGAATCGTGAAATGTCAAAATTTGGAAGTCAAATTTGCACCTTGACTTTTGGACTTTGATTTGTTTTAAACGTTAAGTTAACCGACCATTGGGTAATAAATACGTAGTTATTAAAGAGACCGGGATCGGATATGGACATACTCTTTGTCGATACCGAAAACCACTTTAATAACTATTACACGCGAAGTGTTGATCCAGAATGAAGTGGATGGTTTGGTGAACGCGTTGACTGAAGAAAGAGAACGATATTGGACGACCCCTGACATGACTAAAACAGGAGCCGCGCCGGGCCATTGAGGTTCGCTACCTCTAGCGGACGCACTTCTTCGATACCATATCTATTACTTTTGTGATTCGATTTGGGTGCACCCCTTGATTTGGGAGTGTTGTTTCGCGGTGTTGAGATAGTAGCTGCTATGCTCAACATCAGTCCGGATCACGCAACTACTAGTATCCTAGTTGGTATCGCCTCATGTACCTTGTCATACTGATTATCCTATTCGCGACCACTACGTTTTGATTTGTACCTTAGTATATGGATTGCCCTCTGGTGACTTCCGGTTTTGGGGAAACTACGTTCTTGTATATGCTCTTGGGAATTAAAATGTGTTAAGGGTGGTATGGGCCATGACTTAACACTATTTTAATATCGTACTTTACTGATTAGACATTATCTACCTATCGTATTCTATTGTATATATAGATAGTTTATCGGATCCTTAGAGATGTTATTTCACCCATCTTTAAGTTATGAATTATTACCTTGCACTTGATTTAATTGTATAAGATTTTGAGTCCTGACTCGAGTGTTTCTTTTGCATATGCTCGGGTCAGTCTGAAGCTATTCAGTTGCTGATCAAGGTTGGTTGAAGATGCTGAAGGCTTAGCATTTATCTTTATCAGTCTATTTCTATTCCTATACTGATGTCCTAGTCTGTTGGACATTTTTGGCATTAGTCACTTGATGTTATGACATTGTTGTATATTATATAGTGGCTTCATGAACTGCTATTATGACGATGTATTTTCCGCTGCATTATTCTGTGACTGTTCTGTGATGTTGTATTGATTCTCATTTGCATTTATGTATTTATAATCCCATAACGATTCGTGTTTTGTATTATTTAAGTTGACATGTGTGGATTATTGTCAATTTAAATGGTCCAAATATACGGGTTGTTACATTTCCACTCGAAAATTGTCACAAGATTTCAATCGAACAAGTCTAAGAATTAACCGACAAAGTAAACGCAAGCGTTTCATACCACTTGTTTTGCTAAGCCGCTTAATTAGATTTCTCATACGAATGAGGTAAAGGTTTGTATATACTAATAGATTGGAAAACGGTTTTATAAACGAGATTTGTAATAAAAATAGTTGGAATCGTCTTTGTGAAAGAGTTTGAATATTTACTACTAGTATAGAAACCTTTATATTTTAAAGTGACATTCACAAAGATGATTGTAAAAACAATCAATCACCAAAATCCACATTCGACACGTGAATTAAAACCATAAAAATCGATATCGAATCCATCAAAATGGATATTCCCAAAAATATCGAAAAAGAAGTCATCAAAGTCGATAAATGATAACAACAATTCGAATCATAAAAAATCGATTAAAAATCGAAAAACCCACACGAAACTGCCTAAAATAGGCCAAAATGCAAATTTCCCAGATTCAGTCGACTGAACCAGAAGGTCTGTCGACTGACACAGGGACAGGAATGTTCTGTCCCCAGTTTCAGTCGACTGAATCAGAAGGTCAGTCGACTGACATAGGGACAGGAATGTTCTGCCCCCAGTTTCAGTCGACTGAACCAGAAGGTCAGTCGACTAACATAGGGACAGGAATGTTCTGCCCCCAGTTTTAGTCGACTGAACCAGAAGGTCAGTCGACTGACACAGGAGCAGAGAATTTTCTGTCCCCAGATTTAGTCGACTGACCCTCTGGTTCAGTCGACTGAACTTCCAGTTGCAGTATTATCAATCTAGTCCCCAAAAGGGGCAAAAATCCTTATCGGAAGCGATCGGACGAGCATCAGAGACTAGGGATTTATGCCAAGCGACAACCCAGCCTTATAGGCTCTTCGATAGACCCCAACAACGTGTTCAAACATCAATGATAGGATTTTTAAAGATTTGACTTCAAAACACCAAAAATTGGAATATTCATCAACCCAATTCAATTCAAAAGCAAATGAACAAGGAATAGATGTTAGGAATTACTACCTAACAACTATCAAAGATATAGACATAGATGTGAGTTCAAAAACTCACATTTAAACCCAAAAACAACGAATGAGAAGCTCTAACACAAAGGAAAGGCCAATTCCTCTTCAATTTCAACTCAAGAAGCTCCAATCTAAGCTAATAAGCAAATATTTCCTAAGTTAGGGTTTAAGAATTTCTGAAATTGAAGAGAGATAGAGATGGAGAAGATGAAGAGGGTACTTACCTAATCTTCTCCTTGATTTTGGACTTGAATTTGAATTCCTAATAGAAACTAGGGCTTAGGAATTTTGATTTCGTTTCTCTTCCCCGCATTTTTCTCTTGAGCTAGAGTGTTAGGAAATGTTATGAAGGAATAAAGAGGAGTGGAGTGGGAGTTAGGGTATTAGATGGGTTGGGTGTTAGGTTATTGGCTGAAACCCAAACCCAAAGCCCTAAATGAAAATATCAAAATTTCACTCAACTCCAAACATATCGATGTTTATACTCAAAAAGGTCGCAAACACCATTTTGGACTCAATGGAAGTGGTCTCGAGTCCTAATTCGACTTTTTGCAAAAAGTGACATTTCAGACTTAAATCCGACTAATGATGCTATATTTAAATAAAACATTTAAATATATAATCGTAAAATATGTGGGTTGTTACAGCGTAGCTACTACCTTGTTTGAACTTTGCATTTTCCCCTTGTCCTTTGGGCAAATACATGTTTCAAGGTGTTAATTTACTCCATATTAGCCTCAATGCCCCATGAATTCATAAAAAACCTAATAATTTCCCTAATGTGCCACCGAAAGAACATTTCAATGTATTCAACATCATTCTGCACCTTCGCAGCACATCGAACATCTTGGAAAGATCATCTATATGGTTCATCGGTAGCTATGACTTCACAAGCATATCATTCACATACACTTCCATTGTCTATCCAATCTGGTCCTTGAACATGGAATTCACCAATCTCTAGTAGGTAGATCCAACATTCTTCAAAGCAAACGTCGTGACTCGATAGCTATATAGGCCTAAATCTATGATGCAACTCGTATGCTCCTGATCTGAAACATGCATTTCTATTTGGTTATAGCCGAAACATGCCTCCATAATGGATAATAGTTCGTGTCCAGCCATTGAGTCCACAAATTGGTCTGTCATCGGCGGTGGGAAGCTATCTTTTGGATATGCTTTATTCAAGCTCGAATAGTCGATGTTTGTCTGCCATTTTCCATTTGGATTTTTAACCAACACAGGATTTGATACCCATTCATGGTATAAGGTGTCACGAATAAAGCCATTTGCCTTTAGCTTTTCCACTTCCTCTTTCAATGCAATAGATCGCTTTAGACCCAGACTATGTCTTTTTTCTTTTATAAGAGGCTATTTTTGGTTCGCATTCAGTGTGTGGCATGTTGTATCCGGCAATTTCCCACACATATTCGGATGCATCCAAGTAAACACATTCAAGTTTTCTCGGAGAAAACCAACCATATTTTTCCCTTACTTTGGTGTTAAGCTGAGATCCAATCTTAAGGACCTAGGCATAATCATCCATATTGCTCGGGATATTAACCATCGGCTCTACCGGTGCTGTTCGCGCATCCTCTGGCTCCTTTTGAGGATCCATAGACATGAAGAATTTGTTATGACTCCTGAGCTAGGGCTTGTGCATTGATTATTATCCATCCGTAGTTTGGATACAAAGGTGTTCTCTACACCCTTTCCTTTCTCCTATCCTTATGTCTCTCTGAGCTCGGCAATGTAACATTCTCAACCAGTGCTCTGGTCTCCTCGAATAGATCCAACTCCATTCACCATAGGGAACTTGATTATTAAGCACTAAGGAGCTAGGGCTACCCCGAAATTAGCTAGGGCCGGTCGACCCAAAAAGGAATTATACCGAGAATTCATCAATAATTACAAACTTCTAAACCTGCACAATCATGCGGTCTCCTTAACCCAATGCCACAGAGAAGTTGATAGTCCCAATAGGCTTCTTTGCCACTCCAATAAATCCTTAAATCCAGGATTACAAGACTTTATATCCTTGGGATTGATCTTCATCTAACCAAAAGTCCTTTCGGTAGAATATTTAAAAAGCTGCCACAATCCACTAAGACTCGATGTATAGTAGCTGGGCCCACAATAGCTGTTATCACCATGGGATCAAAGGTTGGTGCTTTAATCTCATTAGAATCCTTGAAACAAAATATTATGTCATCGTTCATCAATCTATACTACTTAGCTAGAGCTCCATTCTCAACGACAAAGTAGCTCTCTTTCGATGCATGCTTCAAAGAATTCACATTAGCTAATTAACATAAATGATATATATTTATGCATATGCTAAAAAGTTTATAAATTATGTAAAACAATGTTTTAAATATGAAGTAGGAGTATTTCACAAAATATTATAAGCTATTTCAAATTTTATTTTATTTTAAGTAATTAATATTGAATTATCTGAAGCAATAAAGAATTGGATTTTGAAATAAAATATTTTTTTAAGGATTTTTGAAAAGAAAATAGCTTTGAAAATTGAAATTATATAAGTTATATTTAGGGAGACTTATAAATAGAAATAAAAGGAATAACTTGAAATAAATTTGGTTTATGATGAAACGATAAAACTTTTTAAAAATTTGTTTTAAGTAAAATTTAAATAATTTATTTTAAAAAAAGCGTGATGATTGAAATTAAACGTTGGTTAAAGTTAATGGTGGTGTTTACGGTTATCAAATCTTTAGTATTGAGATGAATAAAATTTGAGATCAATAATTTTGATTCAAAAACTAAATTGAAAAGTTATTGTTATATTCAGTTGAAATTTGATTGGAGCAAGAAAATAATTACACAGCCTATAGAGATTGAATTGATTAAGGTGAACAAGCTAAGGTAATTACACAGCCTATAGAGATTGAAATTATTATTAAATAACGAAGTTTTAGATATTTAAAGTAATATATTGAAAATAAATGATTTTTTAGGTATATTTTCAATTTGGAAAAAAAATATTATTTTGGGATAATAGAGAAGATGTATTTTTATAATAACAATACTTAGACAATTTCATCCTAACCAATTTAATAAAAAAAAATATTAGTGGCTGCTACTGCTTGTGATTCTTGTTGTTCGTAGGTTCTTCCTCTTTTCGCTTCTCTCTTATTCCTTATTTCCTTCGATCCTGTTCACCACATCTTCTTCTTCACGGCTTCCTCATCCATCAAGCGCTTTCCACCTCGGCAACCTCGTAAGAATCCTTCCCCTTCTAGATCTGGTCCTACATCCATCATTGTTTCTAATCTGACCAATCTAGCCTCATCTTCGCTTGCGTATGTTGCCGTTGTCGATGATTTTCCTCCGTTGTCAACGAATGTCGCTTGCTTTCCTTTGGTTCTGATAATTTCTCCAGTGCCTCCAATGGTTGTTGCCAATCCCATTAGTGTGTTGGAATCATCTCTTAAATGCATTGATCCGTCCTACAATCCAATTTCGGGTGTGCCTGCTTCTACAATCGACTTAGGTAATATCTGACCTATCTCTCCTCTATTGGTTGATGGAAATGTTGACGGATAGTGGGTGAATACTATATTGAGCGATGTCGCTAGAAAGGAAGGTATTGTGTTGGATTTGATGGATGCTTGTGTCAAAGGAGGGCTCGATGCTGTGTGTTGCTCAGATCGTGCAATACCAGTTTGTGGAAATGATAATTCCAATTTTTTGAAATCTCAAACTATAGTGAATCCAGTTACTTGCATCAGTTCTTAATTTGCATCACCTAAGCCTGGTAGCATGTGATCTTCCCTTTTCACTATGTTGCCCAGGAATGCAGCGAATAAGTTCCCTAGCTGTTTGACATTGTGGAGGTTGACGACGATGTGGTTCCTCCGGTTAAAGTATTGGTGGGGGCAGATTTTTGGGCTGAGTATTTAGTGGGCTTCTTGCTTGATTCTAATTCCCCTTATCACGTTGTTCATGACCATTGTCGACAACTTTGGAATATTAAGGGTAGGCTTCAAGTCCACTTCGATAATTCTATGTTCTTCTTGAAGTTTCTAGAAAAGAAGAAAGACTTCGGGTCCTTGATGCAGATCTCTCCATTATTGCCTGCCAACCATTTATTATCGCCACTTGGAATATGACGGTGGATAAAGCAAAGAAATTTTTTTCTATCTATTCCAATTTGGCCTCATTTCTCACATATCCCTTCAGTGTCACAGCATATGATTGGGTTGAATTGGCTTACGAATGTTACTGGCGAGCTCAAATGTTTTGATGCTAGTACTGTAGCTCATAACAAGTTAGTATGTGTCAAGGCTCTTATTCAAGTGTCGCCTGAAAAACCTTTACCTTCCAAAATCTCTGCTTACATTACGAAAGGTCATGTTGTAGTTGTAGATGTCAATTACAGTTGGAAACCATATATTTGCACATCATGCCACAATTTTGGTCATCTATAGGAGCTTGTAAACATCAGTCTCCTAATGCTTCTATCCCACTTACCGATAGGATTCCTCGACCCTCGGTCATGAAGTAGGTTCTGAAAGTTCGTCTAGATGTTGATGCTTTGCCTTTTGAGATTATGTTGTAGCTTCAATCCCCAACCCTTCTACTAACTGTTCTATGGATGGATCGAATGTGGTTATTCCTCTTATTAATGATACCGTTGCTTAATCCCTAATGGAACCGTGGGGGATCCAACTCCTATTGATTTTTTCTTTGTCTTTCAGAGAAAGCTTAGGTCCACATATCATCAAAAATGAGATACAACCTATCTAGTGGATTCTTTTTCAAGTACGCAGGAGTTGAAGGTGACCTTAGTGATAGTAAGAAGTCTGTGTTGGCTAATGACACATGGGATAAAAAGTATTTATATGCAACTGATTCGATGGATTTTACTCCTTCTTTAGTGTAATATCCCGGAAATTTTGACAATATCAATTTAATAATCTATTGAATAATTAAATTGATATGGATAATCTTTGATAATAAGATTTGAATTTAATTTAATAATCTGATTAAATTAGTATTAATGGATGATTTTATCTTTTAAAAAGTTAATAAGATATTTTCTATTTGAATATATACATATTTATTTGTATATATTGTAAATAGAATCTTTGGGAAAATTGGAAATTTATATTTAATTTAATCTGGACTTTTCAAAGATATTTAAATAAGTAATTTTATAGTTTTAAAATACTTTAAGAAAATATTTTAATTGGTTTAAGATATTTTTAACTTAAGTTTAAATAAATAAGAATAACAAAAATGGTTTGTTTTATTTCTTTTTAAATATTACTTGATAATATAATCTCTTATATAAATTGTTTAAAATATCAAATATGTTAATTTCAAATAATAAGTATAATGTATTTTTTTTTATATGTATGAATTTTAAAAGACTATAGAATGGTTATATTTAAATTGATAAGTAGTTATATGAGTGTATATATATATATAACTTAACTTTTAAATTGAATCTTAGGATTTAATTTGATTTCAAATTGAATTTAAAGTTTAAAGTTCAAAAGAATAAATATTTAAATTTGTTTTGGATTTTAAAATACTTGTATAAACTTTTATTTATAAATATAATTAGCTTTTGTTTCTCTTTTAAAAGTAATATATATATATAGATAAGTGTTTAAATAAATAAGAAAAAGGCATTTTATACACTTTTAAAATAAATAGAATTTTGAATAATTACTTAAAAGACATGTGTCTTTATCTAATGCTTTGTTTTAACATGTGTTAAGAAGTGGATTAATCTATGTGACAAGTGTCTTAATTAATTTCATTTTCTTTTATTTTATAAAATCAAAATTTACTTACATATATACATTTGCTTTTCTTCATTTCGTTCTTTCTATTCTTCTTTTTAAAATCAAGAGAAACTCAAATCTTTCTCTAAAACTAAAATCTGAAATCAGTACCACTTTTCAAAATAATCCTCCAATCTAAAATGCAAATCTGAAATCAGAAATCTAAATGCCTCAAACCAAATCAATCCCTATAATCTCATCTTCAAATCAAAACCCCTCAAGCTAAACAATCAAAAGCCCTGTTGCATTCATTTTTTTCAATCTGGAATCAACTTTGAAAATCAAGAGCAAACATGCATGTAGTTTATTCAAGTCTGTAGCCTATTTGCATTCTTTTCAACCTGGAATCATCTCAAAGCTGTCTGCCTTTATTTCTTCAACCTGGAGGAAAGCATGCATGCAGTTCTAAATTAAATCAGTAAAGCCCAGCAAATTCAAGTTTTAAATCAAATAAGCAAAAGCAAGAGGCATTCAAGTTTCTCAGTTTCAAAAGATTTTCAAAATATAAACCTCTGTTCATCTGCATGTTTGGTGAGTAACATTCTTACTTAAAATAACTTAAGTATAATTATGTTTGCATGCTTAATTCTATGATAATTGTGTTGTGGTGTGAATGTTTATAGATGATTCTGCATATACATGAATGTATATAGGTGTGCATGTTGTTTTGTATCAATGTGTCTCTGTTTTCTTTAATTCCAGACTCCTGATTTTGATATAAAATCATTATCCCATGATCTAGAGTTGAATTGGATTTAATATTTAAACAAAATATGTTTGATTTATCATATACTAATGTTAAAAAGTTTAATTAAGTCAAACTTTTAGTCTGAGTGCCTCTGTAACCAAAATAACAGTGCATGTTATATAAAAGTGAAAATTAAAACTTTGTAATTTATAAATTCAAGTATATGTATTGAATATATAAGCTATAACATGATTTTTAACATTAAAATCATAACTTTTAGTTTAGAATTAAAAGAGCAGTTCTGGTTTTAACTGAAAATGGATTTTTGGTTAGAACTGTTAATCTAGGAGGATTGATTGACCAATATTGTGTCTGGTAATAGTGGAATGATCGAGGATAAAGGGAAAATTTTTAGAATTTAAATTAAGGCAGTAAGGTAGAAATAATTTAGGATTTAAATTTTTAAACCTAGTTTTACTGGGTTAGGGAAAAATGAACACCACGGCTTATCCTATCGATCGAGTGTTTCAGGGTTTTGGGTAAGGGAAGGTTTGGGTTTGACGAAGACATGATCGGAATTCCAAAACCTCTGGTGATTGGGATTTGAAGGCGAGGAGATGTTGACAGGCTTTGGCGAATTCGAACTGATGGGTTCCAGGTTTCTGATTTAGGCTCGATTTTGAATTCGACTTAGTTTCGTTGATCGAGTGATGGGATTCTGGCATAGGAAGGATCGTCGAGATGGTGGAGTCGTCGTAGATGATCGGAGTGACGCTGGTGATCGTGCACGTGCACACGATTGGGATATCTGGTGAAGCCTGGGTTTTAACAGGGGAAGGTCTCGAGATTTTCAAGTGTTTTGTTCGTGTGAGACTCGAAGTTTTAGAGGGTGCGACTCGAAGTTTTTAGTGTGTGTGCTCGAGTATGTAAGTTGTTGCCAGGTTTTTGAAAAGAAAACTGTCTGTTTAAACTTTAAACTAAATTTAAAACTGTAAAGGATTATAATTAGAATATTAATTAATGATTAGGAATTAATTAATAAAGTAATTAAATATTAATTAAGTTATGGTTAACACTTAATTAATTTAGTAATTAGAGATTAATAAATTGGTTATTAAGATTTATTAATTTAGAATTAATAATATTAACATAAGTTAATTACTTAAGGAAAGTAATTAAATAATAGTTAATGAAGTCATTAACTATGGGTTATTAAATAATTAATTAATAGGATTAATTTAATAGTTAATTAGATTAATTAATTTAAAGGTAATCAATTATAGAATTTGTTTAAATGAAATTACTTAATGGAAGTAATTAAGAATTAATTACTTATTGTAATTAATTGAAGTTAATTTGATTTAGTTAAATAAATTAATTAAGTTTAATTAATTTAGAATAATCAAGAGATGATTTGATAATAATTACTTAATGTAATTATTAAGGTAAGTTTATTGAGAGAAGTAAATAATAAGATAATTACTGGAAGTAATTAGTTGAATAATGATTTTATTAATAGAAGTAATTTGAGTTAATTACTTTGAAAAAATTAATCAAGGGATTAATTAAAGAATTAATTAAGGAGTAATTAATTTAGTTAATGAAAGTAATTAAGGGTAATTAATTACTGATTGAAGATTAATCAAGGTGATTAATAAATGTTGTTTAATTAAAGATTAATTACTTAATGTAATTAATTTAATTAAGTAATTAATAATTAAGTTGTAATTAAGGATCATTAATTAATATAATTAATGATGTAATTAAGATTGGTTAATTAAGTAATAATTAATAAATGAAGTAATTAATCAATGTAATTAATTAAGGATTAATGTAATTAATTATAGTTGATTAAGTTAATTAATTTTAGTTAATTAATTAATGAAGTAATTAAAGGTTAATTACTATAAGTGGTTAAGGATAATTAATTTGAGAAATTAATTAAGGATAAATTACTTGGATGTAATTAAAAGATAATTAATCAAAGATGATTAATTGAAAAAGGTAATTAGAGGATAATTAATTAATTAAATTATAATTAATTAATGGTTAAGTAAGAAGGATTTATAAAATAAAGTAATTAATTTAATTCACTTTAAATTAATTAGAGATGATATAAATCATTACTTATGAATGGGTGTTAGTATTGGGTACTTGACATTGATTGATATCTCTGATGAGATATATGTTGTATGATATGGATGTCAGTTGAATTGTATGGATTATCTGATAATGTTGATTATCTGTTGTGAATTATCTTTCTTTGTGTATAAAGATAATGAATTGAATTGTTTTAACCTTTAAAACAACTTGGCTTAAAAGATACGCTTTGGATTTCGATGATTAATTAATTAAATTATTAAATTATTCTTTAATTATCCTATTAATTTAATGATTTAGGTTCATTAAATTAATAGGATAATTAAAGAATAATTTAATAATTTAACTCTGATAAGTGTTGTATATGATACTATGTAATATTTATGTGATATAATATATTTTGTTTCGTTCCGCTGTGAGATTCTGATGTGTTGTTATTCTTTCTTTCTCTTCTTTTCTCTTTTCTATCCCTTTCTTTCTTATTAGCGATACGACTTTCTATGGAGAGAAAGTCGTGGACGTTACAGTGGTATCAGAGCATAGGTTGAGCGAATGCCTAAGCTTTTGGTTAAGTGAATATCAGAACACTAGGTTGAGTGAATACCTAGGTTCGGAAGGATTGTTCATTAGAAATAGGATCTGTAACAACCTGTTTGAGTCCGAGTGTATATATATATATATATGAGAGCGTGTATTTGTTAGTTATATAAAATGGTTTTATATTGTGTTAATTGATCGGTTGAGTGGTATATGGATTCTGGTCAATACGAGTAGCTAACGTTATTGATAGGGATCTCTAAACACTTGAACCAGGCCAACGGACACAATATTGTTTTAAAGAGGTAAATGAAATAATTTTACCCAGAAATAATTTCTATATAAAAAGTATCATTTTAAATATATATATATTTCTACCTATTTGTTGGGTTACCTGTTCGGGTTTTCCAATATAAGTTATAAAGGTAGATGGGGTAGTGGTGTGTGAAACACGACTACCAATGGTTGGAGTTTGAATGTTGAGGTTGGAAGTGTATTTGTCGAGACTGTAGACCCAATACCGTCTCGAGTAAGCTTTGCTGTGGTGAAGGATTTCATCGATCTCCGAAGGAAACTGTAATGGTTCGGAGTTTATCTCTGAAGTTTGGATGAGTAGAGTTGGATCTGTCGATGAGGCAGAAGCGAGTGATGGTACCTTGATACCTCAGGTAATAGTAGCTGTATGATGAGATACAGTGACGATGGATGTTCCTGAAGATGTTTTCTTTGGAACAAGATTAAGGAAGTGTGTATGCTTCGGTGTTGTGGCTGAGTTCAGCATGGTGTTTCTGTTTGGTTTGGAGTTCGAGTTTCTCGAAGAGCTTTGGATAGGAGCATCTGTGGCAGCAGTGCAGCTCGGAGTATTCTGTGATGGCAAGAAGTTTTCTAGCTGAGCAGTTTTTATGAAGGTGAAGTTCAGAAGCAGCAGAGTGGATCCATTTCTTCGATAAATTGGATAAATAAGTGTAAGCTGTTCTGATTGGTAAAGAGAGAACAGTCTGTTTGGAATTAGGCTGGGTTGATCGCAAAAGTGACTTGCGATTGTCTGAGTGTTCTCTTGGGTTGTCAGAATTTTTCTGGATGTCTTCAGAGAAGTCAGAAGTTTGTCCGCATCTGAAGGTTGAGTTTTCTTATCGACTTGGATTCCAGGAGGGATACCGGTGGTTCAGTCTAGTGGAAGGATGTTTCCTAGAGATGGAGTTGGTGAAGCAGCTCAAGTTTTGCTGGAGTATCTGAGTTTTCTTTATGGATCAGTGAACCTTATTTCTGGAATAAGTTGTCCAGTCTGTGCTTGTGTTCTACCTCAGATCAGAGTTGAGCAGCGAAAGCAGTTTGGAGTGTATCTCTGGATAGGAGAAGTAAGTTTGGAATCTACTGATGTTGTGAAGTAGAGTTATGTTTGGATCTCGTCTGTGTTCTGATTTGGATAAGTAATTGGTCTACTTGGTTAAATTGTCAGTTTGGATAACTGGAATTCATTGAGTTTTACGTATCTCTGAGGGAATACGTATTTGATCTATCTCTGGTTTTAGAATCTGCAGTTTTGGGAAGTTTGTTTATTGAGTCAGACTCGTCTGTAGTCTGATATTCTGTTTAGTTCTGTAGATCTAGATGTGTAGGAGATCTATAGCTTAGTAGTTTAGATTGTTTGTAGAGCGAGTATCCCGATATATATATATATACTTGGGGAAACTCGAGGAATTTTATCTAGAATTTAGTCTAGATAGTTAGAATTGATTGATTGGATGATTTGGTTGCTATGGTTGTTAGCATATGGATGATAGTATATGCTTGTGTTTTGAATTTAAATCTTTAATAAGATTATTAAATTACCTTTGTTTAAATTTCGGGGACAAAATTATTTTAAGGGGGGAGGAATGTAATATCCCGGAAATTTTGACAATATCAATTTAATAATCTGTTGAATAATTAAATTGATATGGATAATCTTTGATAATAAGATTTGAATTTAATTTAATAATCTGATTAAATTAGTATTAATGGATGATTTTATCTTTTAAAAAGTTAATAAGATATTTTCTATTTGAATATATACATATTTATTTGTATATATTGTAAATAGAAGCTTTGGGAAAATTGGAAATTTATATTTAATTTAATCTGGACTTTTCAAAGATATTTAAATAAGTAATTTTATAGTTTTAAAATACTTTAAGAAAATATTTTAATTGGTTTAAGATATTTTTAACTTAAGTTTAAATAAATAAGAATAACAAAAATGGTTTGTTTTATTTCTTTTTAAATATTACTTGATAATATAATCTCTTATATAAATTGTTTAAAATATCAAATATGTTAATTTCAAATAATAAGTATAATGTATTTTTTTTATATGTATGAATTTTAAAAGACTATAGAATGGTTATATTTAAATTGATAAGTAGTTATATGAGTATATATATATATATATAACTTAACTTTTAAATTGAATCTTAGGATTTAATTTGATTTCAAATTGAATTTAAAGTTTAAAGTTCAAACGAATAAATATTTAAATTTGTTTTGGATTTTAAAATACTTGTATAAACTTTTATTTATAAATATAATTAGTTTTTGTTTCTCTTTTAAAAGTAATATATATATATAGATAAGTGTTTAAATAAATAAGAAAAAGGCATTTTATACACTTTTAAAATAAATAGAATTTTGAATAATTACTTAAAAGACATGTGTCTTTATCTAATGCTTTGTTTTAACATGTGTTAAGAAGTGGATTAATCTATGTGACAAGTGTCTTAATTAATTTCATTTTCTTTTATTTTATAAAATCAAAATTTACTTACATATATACATTTGCTTTTCTTCATTTCGTTCTTTCTATTCTTCTTTTTAAAATCAAGAGAAACTCAAATCTTTCTCTAAAACTAAAATCTGAAATCAGTACCACTTTTCAAAATAATCCTCCAATCTAAAATGCAAATCTGAAATCAGAAATCTAAATGCCTCAAACCAAATCAATCCCTATAATCTCATCTTCAAATCAAAACCCCTCAAGCTAAACAATCAAAAGCCCTGTTGCATTCATTTTTTTCAATCTGGAATCAACTTGAAAATCAAGAGCAAACATGCATGTAGTTTATTCAAGTCTGTAGCCTATTTGCATTCTTTTCAACCTGGAATCATCTCAAAGCTGTCTGCCTTTATTTCTTCAACCTGGAGGAAAGCATGCATGCAGTTCTAAATTAAATCAGTAAAGCCCAGCAAATTCAAGTTTTAAATCAAATAAGCAAAAGCAAGAGGCATTCAAGTTTCTCAGTTTCAAAAGATTTTCAAAATATAAACCTCTGTTCATCTGCATGTTTGGTGAGTAACATTCTTACTTAAAATAACTTAAGTATAATTATGTTTGCATGCTTAATTCTATGATAATTGTGTTGTGGTGTGAATGTTTATAGATGATTCTGCATATACATGAATGTATATAGGTGTGCATGTTGTTTTGTATCAATGTGTCTCTGTTTTCTTTAATTCCAGACTCCTGATTTTGATATAAAATCATTATCCCATGATCTAGAGTTGAATTGGATTTAATATTTAAACAAAATATGTTTGATTTATCATATACTAATGTTAAAAAGTTTAATTAAGTCAAACTTTTAGTCTGAGTGCCTCTGTAACCAAAATAACAGTGCATGTTATATAAAAGTGAAAATTAAAACTTTGTAATTTATAAATTCAAGTATATGTATTGAATATATAAGCTATAACATGATTTTTAACATTAAAATCATAACTTTTAGTTTAGAATTAAAAGAGCAGTTCTGGTTTTAACTGAAAATGGATTTTTGGTTAGAACTGTTAATCTAGGAGGATTGATTGACCAATATTGTGTCTGGTAATAGTGGAATGATCGAGGATGAAGGGAAAATTTTTAGAATTTAAATTAAGGCAGTAAGGTAGAAATAATTTAGGATTTAAATTTTTAAACCTAGTTTTACTGGGTTAGGGAAAAATGAACACCACGGCTTATCCTATCGATCGAGTGTTTCAGGGTTTTGGGTAAGGGAAGGTTTGGGTTTGACGAAGACATGATCGGAATTCCAGAACCTCTGGTGATTGGGATTTGAAGGCGAGGAGATGTTGACAGGCTTTGGCGAATTCGAACTGATGGGTTCCAGGTTTCTGATTTAGGCTCGATTTTGAATTCGACTTAGTTTCGTTGATCGAGTGATGGGATTCTGGCATAGGAAGGATCGTCGAGATGGTGGAGTCGTCGTAGATGATCGGAGTGACGCTGGTGATCGTGCACGTGCACACGATTGGGATATCTGGTGAAGCCTGGGTTTTAACAGGGGAAGGTCTCGAGATTTTCAAGTGTTTTGTTCGTGTGAGACTCGAAGTTTTAGAGGGTGCGACTCGAAGTTTTTAGTGTGTGTGCTCGAGTATGTAAGTTGTTGCCAGGTTTTTGAAAAGAAAACTGTCTGTTTAAACTTTAAACTAAATTTAAAACTGTAAAGGATTATAATTAGAATATTAATTAATGATTAGGAATTAATTAATAAAGTAATTAAATATTAATTAAGTTATGGTTAACACTTAATTAATTTAGTAATTAGAGATTAATAAATTGGTTATTAAGATTTATTAATTTAGAATTAATAATATTAACATAAGTTAATTACTTAAGGAAAGTAATTAAATAATAGTTAATGAAGTCATTAACTATGGGTTATTAAATAATTAATTAATAGGATTAATTTAATAGTTAATTAGATTAATTAATTTAAAGGTAATCAATTATAGAATTTGTTTAAATGAAATTACTTAATGGAAGTAATTAAGAATTAATTACTTATTGTAATTAATTGAAGTTAATTTGATTTAGTTAAATAAATTAATTAAGTTTAATTAATTTAGAATAATCAAGAGATGATTTGATAATAATTACTTAATGTAATTATTAAGGTAAGTTTATTGAGAGAAGTAAATAATAAGATAATTACTGGAAGTAATTAGTTGAATAATGATTTTATTAATAGAAGTAATTTGAGTTAATTACTTTGAAAAAATTAATCAAGGGATTAATTAAAGAATTAATTAAGGAGTAATTAATTTAGTTAATGAAAGTAATTAAGGGTAATTAATTACTGATTGAAGATTAATCAAGGTGATTAATAAATGTTGTTTAATTAAAGATTAATTACTTAATGTAATTAATTTAATTAAGTAATTAATAATTAAGTTGTAATTAAGGATCATTAATTAATATAATTAATGATGTAATTAAGATTGGTTAATTAAGTAATAATTAATAAATGAAGTAATTAATCAATGTAATTAATTAAGGATTAATGTAATTAATTATAGTTGATTAAGTTAATTAATTTTAGTTAATTAATTAATGAAGTAATTAAAGGTTAATTACTATAAGTGGTTAAGGATAATTAATTTGAGAAATTAATTAAGGATAAATTACTTGGATGTAATTAAAAGATAATTAATCAAAGATGATTAATTGAAAAAGGTAATTAGAGGATAATTAATTAATTAAATTATAATTAATTAATGGTTAAGTAAGAAGGATTTATAAAATAAAGTAATTAATTTAATTCACTTTAAATTAATTAGAGATGATATAAATCATTACTTATGAATGGGTGTTAGTATTGGGTACTTGACATTGATTGATATCTCTGATGAGATATATGTTGTATGATATGGATGTCAGTTGAATTGTATGGATTATCTGATAATGTTGATTATCTGTTGTGAATTATCTTTCTTTGTGTATAAAGATAATGAATTGAATTGTTTTAACCTTTAAAACAACTTGGCTTAAAAGATACGCTTTGGATTTCGATGATTAATTAATTAAATTATTAAATTATTCTTTAATTATCCTATTAATTTAATGATTTAGGTTCATTAAATTAATAGGATAATTAAAGAATAATTTAATAATTTAACTCTGATAAGTGTTGTATATGATACTATGTAATATTTATGTGATATAATATATTTTGTTTCGTTCCGCTGTGAGATTCTGATGTGTTGTTATTCTTTCTTTCTCTTCTTTTCTCTTTTCTATCCCTTTCTTTCTTATTAGCGATACGACTTTCTATGGAGAGAAAGTCGTGGACGTTACAGTGGTATCAGAGCATAGGTTGAGCGAATGCCTAAGCTTTTGGTTAAGTGAATATCAGAACACTAGGTTGAGTGAATACCTAGGTTCGGAAGGATTGTTCATTAGAAATAGGATCTGTAACAACCTGTTTGAGTCCGAGTGTATATATATATATATATGAGAGCGTGTATTTGTTAGTTATATAAAATGGTTTTATATTGTGTTAATTGATCGGTTGAGTGGTATATGGATTCTGGTCAATACGAGTAGCTAACGTTATTGATAGGGATCTCTAAACACTTGAACCAGGCCAACGGACACAATATTGTTTTAAAGAGGTAAATGAAATAATTTTACCCAGAAATAATTTCTATATAAAAAGTATCATTTTAAATATATATATATTTCTACCTATTTGTTGGGTTACCTGTTCGGGTTTTCCAATATAAGTTATAAAGGTAGATGGGGTAGTGGTGTGTGAAACACGACTACCAATGGTTGGAGTTTGAATGTTGAGGTTGGAAGTGTATTTGTCGAGACTGTAGACCCAATACCGTCTCGAGTAAGCTTTGCTGTGGTGAAGGATTTCATCGATCTCCGAAGGAAACTGTAATGGTTCGGAGTTTATCTCTGAAGTTTGGATGAGTAGAGTTGGATCTGTCGATGAGGCAGAAGCGAGTGATGGTACCTTGATACCTCAGGTAATAGTAGCTGTATGATGAGATACAGTGACGATGGATGTTCCTGAAGATGTTTTCTTTGGAACAAGATTAAGGAAGTGTGTATGCTTCGGTGTTGTGGCTGAGTTCAGCATGGTGTTTCTGTTTGGTTTGGAGTTCGAGTTTCTCGAAGAGCTTTGGATAGGAGCATCTGTGGCAGCAGTGCAGCTCGGAGTATTCTGTGATGGCAAGAAGTTTTCTAGCTGAGCAGTTTTTATGAAGGTGAAGTTCAGAAGCAGCAGAGTGGATCCATTTCTTCGATAAATTGGATAAATAAGTGTAAGCTGTTCTGATTGGTAAAGAGAGAACAGTCTGTTTGGAATTAGGCTGGGTTGATCGCAAAAGTGACTTGCGATTGTCTGAGTGTTCTCTTGGGTTGTCAGAATTTTTCTGGATGTCTTCAGAGAAGTCAGAAGTTTGTCCGCATCTGAAGGTTGAGTTTTCTTATCGACTTGGATTCCAGGAGGGATACCGGTGGTTCAGTCTAGTGGAAGGATGTTTCCTAGAGATGGAGTTGGTGAAGCAGCTCAAGTTTTGCTGGAGTATCTGAGTTTTCTTTATGGA
Organism: Allium fistulosum; assembly: GCA_030737815.1. Lineage (NCBI taxonomy): Eukaryota > Viridiplantae > Streptophyta > Magnoliopsida > Asparagales > Amaryllidaceae > Allium > Allium fistulosum. The sequence continues at coordinate 474,221,915 of CM060902.1, forward strand.
TCAGTGAACCTTATTTCTGGAATAAGTTGTCCAGTCTGTGCTTGTGTTCTACCTTAGATCAGAGTTGAGCAGCGAAAGCAGTTTGGAGTGTATCTCTGGATAGGAGAAGTAAGTTTGGAATCTACTGATGTTGTGAAGTAGAGTTATGTTTGGATCTCGTCTGTGTTCTGATTTGGATAAGTAATTGGTCTACTTGGTTAAATTGTCAGTTTGGATAACTGGAATTCATTGAGTTTTACGTATCTCTGAGGGAATACGTATTTGATCTATCTCTGGTTTTAGAATCTGCAGTTTTGGGAAGTTTGGTTATTGAGTCAGACTCGTCTGTAGTCTGATATTCTGTTTAGTTCTGTAGATCTAGATGTGTAGGAGATCTATAGCTTAGTAGTTTAGATTGTTTGTAGAGCGAGTATCCCGATATATATATATATACTTGGGGAAACTCGAGGAATTTTATCTAGAATTTAGTCTAGATAGTTAGAATTGATTGATTGGATGATTTGGTTGCTATGGTTGTTAGCATATGGATGATAGTATATGCTTGTGTTTTGAATTTAAATCTTTAATAAGATTATTAAATTACCTTTGTTTAAATTTCGGGGACAAAATTATTTTAAGGGGGGAGGAATGTAATATCCCGGAAATTTTGACAATATCAATTTAATAATCTGTTGAATAATTAAATTGATATGGATAATCTTTGATAATAAGATTTGAATTTAATTTAATAATCTGATTAAATTAGTATTAATGGATGATTTTATCTTTTAAAAAGTTAATAAGATATTTTCTATTTGAATATATACATATTTATTTGTATATATTGTAAATAGAAGCTTTGGGAAAATTGGAAATTTATATTTAATTTAATCTGGACTTTTCAAAGATATTTAAATAAGTAATTTTATAGTTTTAAAATACTTTAAGAAAATATTTTAATTGGTTTAAGATATTTTTAACTTAAGTTTAAATAAATAAGAATAACAAAAATGGTTTGTTTTATTTCTTTTTAAATATTACTTGATAATATAATCTCTTATATAAATTGTTTAAAATATCAAATATGTTAATTTCAAATAATAAGTATAATGTATTTTTTTTATATGTATGAATTTTAAAAGACTATAGAATGGTTATATTTAAATTGATAAGTAGTTATATGAGTATATATATATATAACTTAACTTTTAAATTGAATCTTAGGATTTAATTTGATTTCAAATTGAATTTAAAGTTTAAAGTTCAAACGAATAAATATTTAAATTTGTTTTGGATTTTAAAATACTTGTATAAACTTTTATTTATAAATATAATTAGTTTTTGTTTCTCTTTTAAAAGTAATATATATATATAGATAAGTGTTTAAATAAATAAGAAAAAGGCATTTTATACACTTTTAAAATAAATAGAATTTTGAATAATTACTTAAAAGACATGTGTCTTTATCTAATGCTTTGTTTTAACATGTGTTAAGAAGTGGATTAATCTATGTGACAAGTGTCTTAATTAATTTCATTTTCTTTTATTTTATAAAATCAAAATTTACTTACATATATACATTTGCTTTTCTTCATTTCGTTCTTTCTATTCTTCTTTTTAAAATCAAGAGAAACTCAAATCTTTCTCTAAAACTAAAATCTGAAATCAGTACCACTTTTCAAAATAATCCTCCAATCTAAAATGCAAATCTGAAATCAGAAATCTAAATGCCTCAAACCAAATCAATCCCTATAATCTCATCTTCAAATCAAAACCCCTCAAGCTAAACAATCAAAAGCCCTGTTGCATTCATTTTTTTCAATCTGGAATCAACTTGAAAATCAAGAGCAAACATGCATGTAGTTTATTCAAGTCTGTAGCCTATTTGCATTCTTTTCAACCTGGAATCATCTCAAAGCTGTCTGCCTTTATTTCTTCAACCTGGAGGAAAGCATGCATGCAGTTCTAAATTAAATCAGTAAAGCCCAGCAAATTCAAGTTTTAAATCAAATAAGCAAAAGCAAGAGGCATTCAAGTTTCTCAGTTTCAAAAGATTTTCAAAATATAAACCTCTGTTCATCTGCATGTTTGGTGAGTAACATTCTTACTTAAAATAACTTAAGTATAATTATGTTTGCATGCTTAATTCTATGATAATTGTGTTGTGGTGTGAATGTTTATAGATGATTCTGCATATACATGAATGTATATAGGTGTGCATGTTGTTTTGTATCAATGTGTCTCTGTTTTCTTTAATTCCAGACTCCTGATTTTGATATAAAATCATTATCCCATGATCTAGAGTTGAATTGGATTTAATATTTAAACAAAATATGTTTGATTTATCATATACTAATGTTAAAAAGTTTAATTAAGTCAAACTTTTAGTCTGAGTGCCTCTGTAACCAAAATAACAGTGCATGTTATATAAAAGTGAAAATTAAAACTTTGTAATTTATAAATTCAAGTATATGTATTGAATATATAAGCTATAACATGATTTTTAACATTAAAATCATAACTTTTAGTTTAGAATTAAAAGAGCAGTTCTGGTTTTAACTGAAAATGGATTTTTGGTTAGAACTGTTAATCTAGGAGGATTGATTGACCAATATTGTGTCTGGTAATAGTGGAATGATCGAGGATGAAGGGAAAATTTTTAGAATTTAAATTAAGGCAGTAAGGTAGAAATAATTTAGGATTTAAATTTTTAAACCTAGTTTTACTGGGTTAGGGAAAAATGAACACCACGGCTTATCCTATCGATCGAGTGTTTCAGGGTTTTGGGTAAGGGAAGGTTTGGGTTTGACGAAGACATGATCGGAATTCCAGAACCTCTGGTGATTGGGATTTGAAGGCGAGGAGATGTTGACAGGCTTTGGCGAATTCGAACTGATGGGTTCCAGGTTTCTGATTTAGGCTCGATTTTGAATTCGACTTAGTTTCGTTGATCGAGTGATGGGATTCTGGCATAGGAAGGATCGTCGAGATAGTGGAGTCGTCGTAGATGATCGGAGTGACGCTGGTGATCGTGCACGTGCACACGATTGGGATATCTGGTGAAGCCTGGGTTTTAACAGGGGAAGGTCTCGAGATTTTCAAGTGTTTTGTTCGTGTGAGACTCGAAGTTTTAGAGGGTGCGACTCGAAGTTTTTAGTGTGTGTGCTCGAGTATGTAAGTTGTTGCCAGGTTTTTGAAAAGAAAACTGTCTGTTTAAACTTTAAACTAAATTTAAAACTGTAAAGGATTATAATTAGAATATTAATTAATGATTAGGAATTAATTAATAAAGTAATTAAATATTAATTAAGTTATGGTTAACACTTAATTAATTTAGTAATTAGAGATTAATAAATTGGTTATTAAGATTTATTAATTTAGAATTAATAATATTAACATAAGTTAATTACTTAAGGAAAGTAATTAAATAATAGTTAATGAAGTCATTAACTATGGGTTATTAAATAATTAATTAATAGGATTAATTTAATAGTTAATTAGATTAATTAATTTAAAGGTAATCAATTATAGAATTTGTTTAAATGAAATTACTTAATGGAAGTAATTAAGAATTAATTACTTATTGTAATTAATTGAAGTTAATTTGATTTAGTTAAATAAATTAATTAAGTTTAATTAATTTAGAATAATCAAGAGATGATTTGATAATAATTACTTAATGTAATTATTAAGGTAAGTTTATTGAGAGAAGTAAATAATAAGATAATTACTGGAAGTAATTAGTTGAATAATGATTTTATTAATAGAAGTAATTTGAGTTAATTACTTTGAAAAAATTAATCAAGGGATTAATTAAAGAATTAATTAAGGAGTAATTAATTTAGTTAATGAAAGTAATTAAGGGTAATTAATTACTGATTGAAGATTAATCAAGGTGATTAATAAATGTTGTTTAATTAAAGATTAATTACTTAATGTAATTAATTTAATTAAGTAATTAATAATTAAGTTGTAATTAAGGATCATTAATTAATATAATTAATGATGTAATTAAGATTGGTTAATTAAGTAATAATTAATAAATGAAGTAATTAATCAATGTAATTAATTAAGGATTAATGTAATTAATTATAGTTGATTAAGTTAATTAATTTTAGTTAATTAATTAATGAAGTAATTAAAGGTTAATTACTATAAGTGGTTAAGGATAATTAATTTGAGAAATTAATTAAGGATAAATTACTTGGATGTAATTAAAAGATAATTAATCAAAGATGATTAATTGAAAAAGGTAATTAGAGGATAATTAATTAATTAAATTATAATTAATTAATGGTTAAGTAAGAAGGATTTATAAAATAAAGTAATTAATTTAATTCACTTTAAATTAATTAGAGATGATATAAATCATTACTTATGAATGGGTGTTAGTATTGGGTACTTGACATTGATTGATATCTCTGATGAGATATATGCTGTATGATATGGATGTCAGTTGAATTGTATGGATTATCTGATAATGTTGATTATCTGTTGTGAATTATCTTTCTTTGTGTATAAAGATAATGAATTGAATTGTTTTAACCTTTAAAACAACTTGGCTTAAAAGATACGCTTTGGATTTCGATGAGACCGGGATCGGGTTTCCGTATACCGGATTTCTAGGTCTGGAGACCCGAATACCACATCGATCCAAATTAACGATAGGTCGTAAATCAAGTGAAGATGAAGATTCAGAGTGCAAGGGTTATTGTCATTAACTCTGAGGGTGATTCCAAAACGAGTGTAACGAGATAATGCCTTCGGTTTCGTTCGAACCCGGAACGAACTTGTATGGACTGAATGCTTTCAGAACATCGTTAGGTGGACGATGAGCATTCTAAGTGATGTGTTCTTTTCTAAGGTAATCGTGACCTCAAGCCTCACAAACCGGGAATGGCTAAAACAGGGGAGGTGCAGCAAGGTTAGTGGGTAGCACCCAAGTAGGACAAGGTTACCTCTGTCTAGATGTCCCTTTCTATTTTCGACTTAGTGGTGCGGTTGCTGATCCCAACCGTGAGGTATCTTGTGCGGGAATTATCCAGTAAGGGATGTTCCGACCTTGTGTTGCAGGGGATTGGGAGTGATCCTCGGTACGGTGATCTAGGCCACGTACTGTGACGGGCGGTACCCCGGTAGCCCTGCCATTGTATGGAATCCAATTTCCAATAAGTGCTAACGGACTTGATTGTATAACCCACTTTGTTGGCTAGTATGCTGGAATTTAATAATGTAACAATTTCAGCTATTTCATATTTATTTGAAAACCCTAGACCCTATTATAATACAATCGAATTTCCTATCAAATGTTTTGGTTAGCGTAAGGTAAAAACTTACCCATATTTATTTGTGGGAAGTCTTACGTGATACTTTTTCTTTCAAAAGGTTTTGAAGTTAAACAAGTTTAACCTGTTACTCACACCAGACCCATGTCTGACCCAAGTTGTTTATTTCTGTTTTATAAACTCTTGGGTACTCAAATTTTTACGAGTAGCCAAGGGATTCAGGTTTAGCCTTGACGAATTGTGGAGGAGCAATGGAGCAGGAGGCTTCAGCGTTGTAGATATAGATAGTAGTTTCCGCTGTGTTGATCTTGTTTAGATCTTTGTTTTGTATTGAGATGTAATAACTAGACAGATGTTTATAACTGTCTAGCATATGATGTGTAATCTGTGTAACTCTGATAAGTGTTGTATATGATACTATGTAATATTTATGTGATATAATATATTTTGTTTCGTTCCGCTGTGAGATTCTGATGTGTTGTTATTCTTTCTTTCTCTTCTTTTCTCTTTTCTATCCCTTTCTTTCTTATTAGCGATATGACTTTCTATGGAGAGAAAGTCGTGGTCGTTACATTTAGATTCTCTTTTTTTAGATATATGCATGTCATTGGTCGTGCCTCTTCTAAGGATGGTAGTGATGCAATCTCTTCTGAGGGGGAATAGCATGGTCTGTTTAGTAGTATAGGTATTCTGCCCATCTCATAGGCTTGTGTTTGTTGAGTTGTTTCAACGCATGTGCCGAATATCTATTCCTAAATTTGTTTAAGCGCACTTTAAGTTCTCGAATTAGACATATTATATATCAACATTATAGTTCTCGACAACATGAACTCAATGGTGATGTTAGTTTGTTGATTGGGAGTATAGATTGATAGGAGAACGCATCGAAAGTTCAAAGAAAGTGGATCGTCTGTTATGATCCAATGGTGAAATAGAGATGATAGGATGATCAGGGGTTATTGTTTGGATGGTTTGGTTGGTCCGATGATGAAAATTGTTAAATTAAACTAAAACCAATAAAAATGAAAATCGAACCAAACAAACCAAATTAAGTTTGGTTGGTTCGGTTGGCTATTTGATTTAACCAAACTAAAAATGATTCACAATTTTATGTTTGTAATATTCATTGTACTTTAAAATAAAAGATAAATATATGATTAAAGTATTCTTATTTTGTATTCTTATACATTTTAATAGTAATTGCGATAAATATATGATATATAAAATATATTTAGTCCACTAAACTTGTGATGTCCCACCTTTATGCCCTCATTAACAAAGAATATTACAATGTAATATCGTCTGTTAATGTGGAGAATAAGGCTCGATAGTAGCAACCATCTGTATTATTACTTTGGGAGCATCGATACATCAAACTGAGTGAAAACATTCTTCTTTTATAAGAGGATTCAACGTATTCGATCCAGGCACAAATCAACAACACAGTGGCTTAATATAACTCAGAACAATATAAAATATAACAGAACATAGAATCATAGAATACGACAAAGAAATAGAAACATATCTCATAAAGCGGATGTGAAGTGTATATGATACATGACGTGAACTACAAAAGGTGGTCATATAATGTCCATGGTATACATAAGAGGTACAAAGGACAACTTAGAAGAATATACAACTGAATGAATTCCTATCTCAACATACAAGATAAGCTACAATACTACTAGACTACAAGTCAAAATATACGGAGAAGCTTCAAATTAATCCAACTCTAAGATCACTAGGTAGAAGAACCTGAAATAACTCGGTCTGACCCAAGTATTACATAAAGAGAATAAACGAATCAGTCTAGTCTAATTCAAATCAATGTGAGATAAAAGTGATGATAGTTACAAGCCATAAAAAGAACAACAAAAACTCACATAAAGTTAACATGAAAATCACATAGAGTTAAACAATGTGAAATATTATCCTTCTTAAAATTAATCACCAAATCATAAAACCATTATTAGCTTATAAAAGCAAATGTCACAAAATATTTCATGAATCACAAAGTTCATAAAATCTAGAAATCAATCATTAGAAATCTAGAAACCTAAAGGGGGAGGCCTATCATAAATGGGCGTATAAAACTCATCGAGCACGTGTTATCATAAATGATCAAATGACCCATAAATGGATAGTGAATCCATAATTCTAATGAGCCGAAGCTCCATAAATGAGCCAAAGCTACAAAAATCCGCATATCACAGTTCAACATAAAAAACAAGTCGTTAAATTTATCTTTGTAAGTGTTATTTACCTTCAAATAGTAACTAATCGAATAACACATGTACGTTCCATACCGCACTTGTTTATTTGAATATTTACTACAAGTTAGTAAAAACCACTCAAGAGAAAATATGGTTTCAATCAAATAAATCATCAATTAATCGACAATGTAAATGCAAGCATTCCATACCACTTGTTTTACTAAGTCGTTTAACTGAATTTCTCATCCGAATGAAAAAAGTGTTTTATATACTATTAATGGGTTTGGGAATTCTTTTCTAAATTATTTGTTTTGGAAAAAGAGTTGAAAATCCATAAAGTAAGATTTTTAAATGTTTATAGTATCAAAGTGTTTTAACAAAAATAGGAGTTAGAACCTTTTATGCAATATAATTGAATTGCTCTAAAATCATAAATCACTTTAAATCTATATATATTTTTTCAATCAAAATTGCTATTTATTTTAAAACCAACTTATCAAAAATATTCACAAATATTCATATCATCAAAATACGAATTAAAAAACTGAAATCTAATAGTAATTGAATACATCAAAAATGGAATTTCTTCCATATAACACAAAGGCATCAAAAATGGAATTTCTTCCATAGAACATAAAAGCATCAAAATGCATTTATTTTCCATTTATTCAAAACTCATATCGGAATACAACATTAAAAATTTGAGCAAAGTCTAATTTCAACATTTAGAAAGTAGTAAACTGATAATGAGCAAACGAGGAGTAAATTTAGGAAATACTGACAGTGATTACCAAACAAATATTAATAAAACTAGTATTTTCACCATTCGACCATATGCAAATGAATCTAGATAAGAAGTGTGAGGGTTACTCACCTCAATCATGCTTAAGGCTTCAAATTACTTGCATTTTGTTTCGACCCAAACAACCAAAATTTCTAGAATTTGACCCTTAGTGCAGCAATGATTTGACATAGCAAAACTAAGTATTTTCCTACGAAATTTGTATAAAAGGTGTGTTTATGAGTTGAGAATAACATATCCAAATTTCGGATTTTTTTGATTTTTCTATATTAGCTATAAATTTTCTATTGACCTTCGTCTTCTGTCCATATTTGACCCGAAAACCACTTGAGAAAAGATCACCTTTGACCCATCAAAACTAAACCACATGCCATGAAATTTGGAGCAGAGGTGCTGGAACATGTTAGTAATAACATATCCAAATATAAGAATTTTTGGAATTTGTTTGATTTGTTTCGATTTTTGGAAGGTAAGAGGATAGGGTTTTGTTTGAGAAGAGGAAGATGGAATACGTTTTCTGGTTTGTGAAAAGTGAAGATGAGAATAAAAGTATTCTCATATTTGTCAAGTTCTAAAGGGCTTTAGGATAATGGATAGATATCCAATAAGAAGTGTTGCTAAAATTTCCACATTACAAAGGGTTTTTAATTGCAACTTTCAATTGTAAAACATTTTAATTTGTATTTTAACAACTTGTTTATTTCAAAATCTTAACCCTAAACTTTTAACAAGTTCCACATTATAAAATCTCCATTTTATAATCTACAAAATTTCTAGGTTTTATTATACAAAATTTTCCATAATAAACTTTATCGTTATTATTAATGTCGTAAAAATACATCGTTTGTGTCCAAATATCAAAATTTAAATACAATCTTTAATTAAAAAGGTTTTCTCCATATTTTGATAAAATGAATCATTAATTAAAAAATCATATTCCAAATAATGAAATTATCTCCATTATAATTTATTTATTCATTTCGTTCAAAATAGCTCTTATATACTTAAATACAAGAGTTAAAGAACATAAAAAGGCGATTCATTAAATTCCCAATTTTATTATATCCAAAATCTCTTAATTATTTACTTATCATTAAATTAAATTATTCTTTTAATTTAATTTTTGATAGGCTAAACCAAGGTTGTTATAGACTCCAGCCTTACAAAAATTGCGTCCCGGCAATTCTCTATAGAGAAAAATCAATAACAATTCTCAAACGAATACATCTTTCAAAAGATAAATAAGCAATTGATAAAGGATCTTTAAACGAAGGAAACATCACTAATGTGCAGTAAAGGATAATAGAAATGCGTTCAACCTTCGAAGCAACAACACGAATAGGATTATACTCCTTAGTCAAATTGAATGAGATCTATAAATCTCAAAGAGCTCTAGGCTAAAGAACACGAATCAGAATCTCTTAGACATTTCCGAAAATGAGATACAATGAAGACATCAAGAATATTGGCAAATTGAGCTAGGAAAAGAGACTCGATAAGCAATTCGGATAATGCGTTTAGTAATTGAAAAACATAACTCCCATCAAAGGAAAACACGAAAAGAGCTAAGTTTCTTTCCAAAACTTTAATCTTTTTTTAGCATTTTATCTTATGCCATTAAACTTTTCAGTTTACAACCACTAACATTATTTTTTCCTTTTACCAAGCTTCTTTTAATGTTAACATTTCAAAATTTTGTTTTTCCAAAGCCCTCTTTTATTTTACAATAAAAATTTAAACCAATTAAGTATTTACTTTTATTTTAATATTCTACATTCAAGGCTTCGAAAATCAAATTCTTTTAATTAGATCACCAATTCAAAACACTTTTCAAATTTTCAAAATGTATAAAATTTTATGAAATGTTCAAAGTGTCGAAATTTTAAGAAATTTCGGTAGAGTCTCTTTTGTTCGGAGAACCTTCCAAACAATTTCAATATAATAATTTATGTATACATCGTCCAAAACATGGTCGGAAACAATTTACAATTTACATATTTTAAACCGTAGGCTTACCTTATTTTCGCATTTTAAGCAAGTTATTTAGCTTATTGCGAGCAAAAGCGACTAAATTCGCTAATAATCCAAACATACTCTAGTGGTACCTATTCTTATATTTTATATAGGTTAACACATAATTTATACCAAAAGTCTAAAATTAAAATTGTTCAAACACTAATTTATAAAGATTTTCCTTTTCTAATTTCTAGGTTGTTGTATAAAATCCAGATTTTCACCTAAAAAACCTCAAAATTTGCCAAAACTCTTAAAATGAAAGTTGTTCAGTCTAAGATTTCCAATAAGATAAAGATCATCAAAATCAGATTTAAGTTTTAAAAATTATGTCCAAAATATTTTCAGCCTTTAGTCTTATAAATTACTAATTGGACAGAGTTGCATATTAATTTTCAAACTCATTTTAGACTAACCAAATTTCAAAATTTTTTAAAATGGTTAAAAGAAAACTTTTAGCTTACTATGAGTACTTTCTTTCACAAAAATATTAACTCCATTTGGAGCTATAATTCCCAAGATACCGCAATTTTAGTATAGCACATTTGTAATTAAAATTTCAATACTAAGGCCATTTTAAAATTATTTCTTTCAAACCATTCCAAAATCCAAAACCACGTATTCTTCAAAGAAATCTTTAAATTATATCATTCATTACATGATCTATCTTTTGGAAAGTTTAAGACTTCAAAATTTTGGAATTTATCCTATTCAACCAACTTTCAAAATCAAATCATGTAATAAAATCACTTTCACTAACTTTTTACACTTTATACTTTATTCAAATAATAATTCTTATTTTCATTTCAACTACACTAAAATTTGCATTATTTCCAAACTACTATAGAAAATTCATTTAATATGAACTAAAGCTAATGGATATGTAAAATTTTCGAACTACTAACAATGCATAATTATTCATGTAATTGTTCATTTAATAAAACTAGTATTTTCACCATTCGACCATATGCAAATGAATCTAGACAAGAAGTGTGAGGGTTACTCACCTCAATCATGCTTAAGGCTTCAAATTACTTGCATTTTGTTTCGACCCAAACAACCAAAATTTCTAGAATTTGACCCTTAGTGCAGCAATGATTTGACATAGCAAAACTAAGTATTTTCCTACGAAATTTGTATAAAAGGTGTGTTTATGAGTTGAGAATAACATATCCAAATTTCGGATTTTTTTGATTTTTCTATATTAGCTATAAATTTTCTATTGACCTTCGTCTTCTGTCCATATTTGACCCGAAAACCACTTGAGAAAAGATCACCTTTGACCCATCAAAACTAAACCACATGCCATGAAATTTGGAGCAGAGGTGCTGGAACATGTTAGTAATAACATATCCAAATATAAGAATTTTTGGAATTTGTTTGATTTGTTTCGATTTTTGGAAGGTAAGAGGATAGGGTTTTGTTTGAGAAGAGGAAGATGGAATACGTTTTCTGGTTTGTGAAAAGTGAAGATGAGAATAAAAGTATTCTCATATTTGTCAAGTTCTAAAGGGCTTTAGGATAATGGATAGATATCCAATAAGAAGTGTTGCTAAAATTTCCACATTACAAAGGGTTTTTAATTGCAACTTTCAATTGTAAAACATTTTAATTTGTATTTTAACAACTTGTTTATTTCAAAATCTTAACCCTAAACTTTTAACAAGTTCCACATTATAAAATCTCCATTTTATAATCTACAAAATTTCTAGGTTTTATTATACAAAATTTTCCATAATAAACTTTATCGTTATTATTAATGTCGTAAAAATACATCGTTTGTGTCCAAATATCAAAATTTAAATACAATCTTTAATTAAAAAGGTTTTCTCCATATTTTGATAAAATGAATCATTAATTAAAAAATCATATTCCAAATAATGAAATTATCTCCATTATAATTTATTTATTCATTTCGTTCAAAATAGCTCTTATATACTTAAATACAAGAGTTAAAGAACATAAAAAGGCGATTCATTAAATTCCCAATTTTATTATATCCAAAATCTCTTAATTATTTACTTATCATTAAATTAAATTATTCTTTTAATTTAATTTTTGATAGGCTAAACCAAGGTTGTTATAGACTCCAGCCTTACAAAAATTGCGTCCCGGCAATTCTCTATAGAGAAAAATCAATAACAATTCTCAAACGAATACATCTTTCAAAAGATAAATAAGCAATTGATAAAGGATCTTTAAACGAAGGAAACATCACTAATGTGCAGTAAAGGATAATAGAAATGCGTTCAACCTTCGAAGCAACAACACGAATAGGATTATACTCCTTAGTCAAATTGAATGAGATCTATAAATCTCAAAGAGCTCTAGGCTAAAGAACACGAATCAGAATCTCTTAGACATTTCCGAAAATGAGATACAATGAAGACATCAAGAATATTGGCAAATTGAGCTAGGAAAAGAGACTCGATAAGCAATTCGGATAATGCGTTTAGTAATTGAAAAACATAACTCCCATCAAAGGAAAACACGAAAAGAGCTAAGTTTCTTTCCAAAACTTTAATCTTTTTTTAGCATTTTATCTTATGCCATTAAACTTTTCAGTTTACAACCACTAACATTATTTTTTCCTTTTACCAAGCTTCTTTTAATGTTAACATTTCAAAATTTTGTTTTTCCAAAGCCCTCTTTTATTTTACAATAAAAATTTAAACCAATTAAGTATTTACTTTTATTTTAATATTCTACATTCAAGGCTTCGAAAATCAAATTCTTTTAATTAGATCACCAATTCAAAACACTTTTCAAATTTTCAAAATGTATAAAATTTTATGAAATGTTCAAAGTGTCGAAATTTTAAGAAATTTCGGTAGAGTCTCTTTTGTTCGGAGAACCTTCCAAACAATTTCAATATAATAATTTATGTATACATCGTCCAAAACATGGTCGGAAACAATTTACAATTTACATATTTTAAACCGTAGGCTTACCTTATTTTCGCATTTTAAGCAAGTTATTTAGCTTATTGCGAGCAAAAGCGACTAAATTCGCTAATAATCCAAACATACTCTAGTGGTACCTATTCTTATATTTTATATAGGTTAACACATAATTTATACCAAAAGTCTAAAATTAAAATTGTTCAAACACTAATTTATAAAGATTTTCCTTTTCTAATTTCTAGGTTGTTGTATAAAATCCAGATTTTCACCTAAAAAACCTCAAAATTTGCCAAAACTCTTAAAATGAAAGTTGTTCAGTCTAAGATTTCCAATAAGATAAAGATCATCAAAATCAGATTTAAGTTTTAAAAATTATGTCCAAAATATTTTCAGCCTTTAGTCTTATAAATTACTAATTGGACAGAGTTGCATATTAATTTTCAAACTCATTTTAGACTAACCAAATTTCAAAATTTTTTAAAATGGTTAAAAGAAAACTTTTAGCTTACTATGAGTACTTTCTTTCACAAAAATATTAACTCCATTTGGAGCTATAATTCCCAAGATACCGCAATTTTAGTATAGCACATTTGTAATTAAAATTTCAATACTAAGGCCATTTTAAAATTATTTCTTTCAAACCATTCCAAAATCCAAAACCACGTATTCTTCAAAGAAATCTTTAAATTATATCATTCATTACATGATCTATCTTTTGGAAAGTTTAAGACTTCAAAATTTTGGAATTTATCCTATTCAACCAACTTTCAAAATCAAATCATGTAATAAAATCACTTTCACTAACTTTTTACACTTTATACTTTATTCAAATAATAATTCTTATTTTCATTTCAACTACACTAAAATTTGCATTATTTCCAAACTACTATAGAAAATTCATTTAATATGAACTAAAGCTAATGGATATGTAAAATTTTCGAACTACTAACAATGCATAATTATTCATGTAATTGTTCATTTAATAAAACTAGTATTTTCACCATTCGACCATATGCAAATGAATCTAGACAAGAAGTGTGAGGGTTACTCACCTCAATCATGCTTAAGGCTTCAAATTACTTGCATTTTGTTTCGACCCAAACAACCAAAATTTCTAGAATTTGACCCTTAGTGCAGCAATGATTTGACATAGCAAAACTAAGTATTTTCCTACGAAATTTGTATAAAAGGTGTGTTTATGAGTTGAGAATAACATATCCAAATTTCGGATTTTTTTGATTTTTCTATATTAGCTATAAATTTTCTATTGACCTTCGTCTTCTGTCCATATTTGACCCGAAAACCACTTGAGAAAAGATCACCTTTGACCCATCAAAACTAAACCACATGCCATGAAATTTGGAGCAGAGGTGCTGGAACATGTTAGTAATAACATATCCAAATATAAGAATTTTTGGAATTTGTTTGATTTGTTTCGATTTTTGGAAAGTAAGAGGATAGGGTTTTGTTTGAGAAGAGGAAGATGGAATACGTTTTCTGGTTTGTGAAAAGTGAAGATGAGAATAAAAGTATTCTCATATTTGTCAAGTTCTAAAGGGCTTTAGGATAATGGATAGATATCCAATAAGAAGTGTTGCTAAAATTTCCACATTACAAAGGGTTTTTAATTGCAACTTTCAATTGTAAAACATTTTAATTTGTATTTTAACAACTTGTTTATTTCAAAATCTTAACCCTAAACTTTTAACAAGTTCCACATTATAAAATCTCCATTTTATAATCTACAAAATTTCTAGGTTTTATTATACAAAATTTTCCATAATAAACTTTATCGTTATTATTAATGTCGTAAAAATACATCGTTTGTGTCCAAATATCAAAATTTAAATACAATCTTTAATTAAAAAGGTTTTCTCCATATTTTGATAAAATGAATCATTAATTAAAAAATCATATTCCAAATAATGAAATTATCTCCATTATAATTTATTTATTCATTTCGTTCAAAATAGCTCTTATATACTTAAATACAAGAGTTAAAGAACATAAAAAGGCGATTCATTAAATTCCCAATTTTATTATATCCAAAATCTCTTAATTATTTACTTATCATTAAATTAAATTATTCTTTTAATTTAATTTTTGATAGGCTAAACCAAGGTTGTTATAGACTCCAGCCTTACAAAAATTGCGTCCCGGCAATTCTCTATAGAGAAAAATCAATAACAATTCTCAAACGAATACATCTTTCAAAAGATAAATAAGCAATTGATAAAGGATCTTTAAACGAAGGAAACATCACTAATGTGCAGTAAAGGATAATAGAAATGCGTTCAACCTTCGAAGCAACAACACGAATAGGATTATACTCCTTAGTCAAATTGAATGAGATCTATAAATCTCAAAGAGCTCTAGGCTAAAGAACACGAATCAGAATCTCTTAGACATTTCCGAAAATGAGATACAATGAAGACATCAAGAATATTGGCAAATTGAGCTAGGAAAAGAGACTCGATAAGCAATTCGGATAATGCGTTTAGTAATTGAAAAACATAACTCCCATCAAAGGAAAACACGAAAAGAGCTAAGTTTCTTTCCAAAACTTTAATCTTTTTTTAGCATTTTATCTTATGCCATTAAACTTTTCAGTTTACAACCACTAACATTATTTTTTCCTTTTACCAAGCTTCTTTTAATGTTAACATTTCAAAATTTTGTTTTTCCAAAGCCCTCTTTTATTTTACAATAAAAATTTAAACCAATTAAGTATTTACTTTTATTTTAATATTCTACATTCAAGGCTTCGAAAATCAAATTCTTTTAATTAGATCACCAATTCAAAACACTTTTCAAATTTTCAAAATGTATAAAATTTTATGAAATGTTCAAAGTGTCGAAATTTTAAGAAATTTCGGTAGAGTCTCTTTTGTTCGGAGAACCTTCCAAACAATTTCAATATAATAATTTATGTATACATCGTCCAAAACATGGTCGGAAACAATTTACAATTTACATATTTTAAACCGTAGGCTTACCTTATTTTCGCATTTTAAGCAAGTTATTTAGCTTATTGCGAGCAAAAGCGACTAAATTCGCTAATAATCCAAACATACTCTAGTGGTACCTATTCTTATATTTTATATAGGTTAACACATAATTTATACCAAAAGTCTAAAATTAAAATTGTTCAAACACTAATTTATAAAGATTTTCCTTTTCTAATTTCTAGGTTGTTGTATAAAATCCAGATTTTCACCTAAAAAACCTCAAAATTTGCCAAAACTCTTAAAATGAAAGTTGTTCAGTCTAAGATTTCCAATAAGATAAAGATCATCAAAATCAGATTTAAGTTTTAAAAATTATGTCCAAAATATTTTCAGCCTTTAGTCTTATAAATTACTAATTGGACAGAGTTGCATATTAATTTTCAAACTCATTTTAGACTAACCAAATTTCAAAATTTTTTAAAATGGTTAAAAGAAAACTTTTAGCTTACTATGAGTACTTTCTTTCACAAAAATATTAACTCCATTTGGAGCTATAATTCCCAAGATACCGCAATTTTAGTATAGCACATTTGTAATTAAAATTTCAATACTAAGGCCATTTTAAAATTATTTCTTTCAAACCATTCCAAAATCCAAAACCACGTATTCTTCAAAGAAATCTTTAAATTATATCATTCATTACATGATCTATCTTTTGGAAAGTTTAAGACTTCAAAATTTTGGAATTTATCCTATTCAACCAACTTTCAAAATCAAATCATGTAATAAAATCACTTTCACTAACTTTTTACACTTTATACTTTATTCAAATAATAATTCTTATTTTCATTTCAACTACACTAAAATTTGCATTATTTCCAAACTACTATAGAAAATTCATTTAATATGAACTAAAGCTAATGGATATGTAAAATTTTCGAACTACTAACAATGCATAATTATTCAAAATTTTATAAACAACAAATGTAACTTCTTATCAAACTATCTTTTAAACAAATAGGTGTTTAACAAATAATAGAAAGCATAAGACAAAACTTGTAAAATAAAAGTTATTAGCTTTATAGAAAGCACAAATTTATTGAAATCAGATCAATAGTTAAAGTTATGATTAAAACAAGTGCAAGTTCAAAATACAATATCGATGTCGATCAATCTTAGGACAGCGATAAAGATGTGCAACTTAGACCTCGCTAAGTAGTTTCATCCATGATAAGATTGCTAACACCTCGCTAAGTAGTTTCGTCCATGGTAAGATCGTTGATAAGGTCGCTGACAGCTCCCTAAGTAGTTTCGTTCGTAATAAGATCGCCGACACCTTGCTAAGCAGTTTCCAACCATTTCTTTAGTAAATGAAATTACTTCAACTTTTTAAAGTATGAAAAGTAACCATGAAATAACTAGGATCATGTGATTTTATAATGTTCTGTCGACGACGTTTGGTTATATCAAAATCGTTTCCACAACGTATAATTATTACAATTAAAGTGGATGCCTCCACACGACCATCTACCACTAAAAAAATTAAGATCTCGCGGTATCGCCCCCTATTATGACGAATACATGTCTAAACCCACGAAATCTGATACAGTGCTTTCAAAAGGCATACTATCACAGCCTCAAATAATGATAAAAGAAATTATCAGTGTAGATATAAATATCGTTTGTGTTATTATTAATTAACACTAACAATGCGGTCGGTCATTGATTGTTACAGCAAGGGCTGGTTGCCGAGATCCCAATAAATCTGAAATGACCCTAATTCTTAACCAAGAATTTTTTTTTTTCATACTTAGCTAAGACTACCTAGGGTCATCCTTCCCTATTCTCATATTATCCAGGATCTTTCACAATATAAAAATATTGTTTTAAATCTAAATCATTCCTAAAATACATATATGAAGATATCTATGTTATATTCTACTAGAATTAGAGCATGATAATATGTAAGTAGAAATCCTTTTAAATCTATTAAAATGTGATAATTCCCTGATAAAAGATTAATTATTGTATCCTGATTTTTGACCATAGAATCCACTGGAAACATGTACTTTAGTCTGTTATTCTAATTAAGAAATGATCAAGTAATAATCAGTGGGAAGCAAGCTTTTAATATGGATGATTGTGTTAAAGTCTGTATAGTATCAAACTCAGGCTAAAAGAAAGTGGATCATAAGTGAACACAAGCAACATCTAGGCGTAATGGAAATGCGCCTAACTTACACATGAGAGGTCACGAGTTCGAGTACTATGCTGGTCGGTTCAAACCCAATTTTTGTTTTTCTTTTTATTTTTCTCCTGTATGGTTTAAAATCTGATATCTACCTATATCTGCACATATATACTTAATTTTTGCCTATAATCTAACATACAAAACAATATTTCTTGCTTTATTATTTTTGAAACTCATTCCTACAACTGTTCTAGGAATTTATGTTTATATTTTTGCCCAAATATCAACATGTACACAGATATACATGTACATGTCAATGTCTTTGCTCATTTTCCAGAAAACTGGGTTCAAATGGTTCCTTGCTTCATTGATTTGAAGTGAACATTTGGCCTGACCTATGGTCTAACCATGTGGTTAATCTGACCATTCTTTTATTTGCATTTTACAAACCAGAATCTACCCAAAACATTGCTACTCCTTCTTTTCAAAAGCATGTTTATATATATATGAATCAGACACCTTGTGATCAGATTTATATCATCCTTCCTAACCATAATTCTCTATTAAAAATGCATATTCAGGGTATATACACTTTTACTTGCATTTGGACATATATCAATATCATGACTTGAAAATATAGCAGTTATAATTCTTTCTGGATTTTCCCCATATAATTTCCTATATATCTATCTTTTGAAAGGACTTAGGATGAACTAAAATCATCATAAAATGATTATGCTTATAAAATCCAGGTTTTTCCTCTAAATCAAAAACAACTTTAGCAAATAGATTTTCAAATCAGTTTAACATCAATATCCTTAATACATACTGTAACGACCCTAGATTTTAATTTAATTTAAATTAATAATTTATTGAATTTTGGAGTTAAATTAATAATTAAATGAATTTTTGAATTAAATTTGTACAATTTATTATAAATGAGAGCGAGTTTCCCCGATTCAACTCGAAAAATATATAAAATCATTTGAATTTGAATAGTAATATAAAAATAAAATAATAAATATTAAAGTAAATTTAATAATTGAATTATAAATAGAAATAAATAAATAAATTGATTTAACTAGGACTTCACTTTAATTTCAAAGCCAAGACAAAAGATAAGATAAGTATAAACTAATACGAATAACTAAAACCACATTTTAAAGTAAATACCATTGTTACAAACTTAACAACAAAGTAAGATAGAAATTCATTTTTAATTATAAAATAATAAAAAGCAAAACAAATACAAAGTAACAAACAAAATTAAATGAAACAAAAGTGTAAAACATAAACAATAAAGTATTTAAGCAAATAAAGGAAATAAAATATCACCTCAGCCTATAAACAAAGAACATCTTTGTACAAATAAACAAAGTAAGTAGATTTAAAATAAAATGTAAAACCCAACATCATCATCTTTGTACAGCCGAAAGCAAAAGAAGAAATACATTTATAAACAGTACAAAGTAAATAAAATAAACAAAACTAAGTATATAAACAAAATAACAATCAATACAATATCTCTAATACCTTGTACAGCCGAACCAAATTGAAAGAAAAGGATGTAAACATGGTACAAGTCATAAATGCAGCCATAAAGCAAGCATGGGCTAGGCATGGGAACAAAGTATCAAAACATTAAATACAAGTATGTAGGCTATATACTTCTTATATACTTCAGCTTCTCTTATCCATTCGTTCATTTTCAAACTGAGAAAAATATCATTCAAAACTTAGATCAAAACAAATCAAATGCAAACTAGGAAGTTTCAACTGCAAATTCGAGACAGTTTCAAAATGGTGAAAGCTCTGTTCTTTCTTCTTCATAACGGTGAGTAACTTCATAATTTAAGTAACCTAAGTTTTTAAATCTAGTGTATGATGAATACCAGGTATATTGTTGTATGAAATATATGCATTTCATTTAATTTTGATAAGATGAAGCCTGGCCATTTTCTTTATCTGGATATTTGCTCTGTTTATAAATTTTAAGAGACTGAGCTACTTCAAAAATCATAAATTCTCAAACCATTGATTGTTAGAGCAAAGTGTAAAAACAAGACATGTGTAGGCAAGCATAAAGTAGATTGTAAAATTAATACATGATAAATAAAATTGATATGCTCTGGGAAAACTCAAGAACAGTACCAAGTTAGTATATGTGACATTTTCGAACATCTCGAATTGTCGATTCAAGTTTGCAAACAGATTTCTAAAACAAAAATAGGATTTTTAAAACTAAAATCACATTTTTTAGTTCAGTATTGAATGGGCAGTTTTGGGTTGAACAAAATTGTAGTTTTTGGTCATATATGCTGTTCTATGATTTCCGGAAGGTCGGGGTTGTTTCTGTGATAAGGCGATCGATCAGAGATCCTAGGAAAAATAGGGGATCAAAGAATTTAGCTGTGTGGGTTGTGGGATTTGGGTTTGAAATTTTTTAACCTAGTTTAGATTGTGAAACTTGGGTGGGTCAGTACGGTCTCTAGGGAGGATCGAGTTGAAACGGGTCTTAGGTGATGGTGGCTTGGTCGTAGGCGAGGCTGTGGCCGGAGGAGGAAGTTCGTTGGTGATCGGAGCTCGGCGAACGAGCGAAGTTCCAGGTTTTGGTGGTGATGGGTATTCTTATTCCAGGTTTGGGTTTTTAGCTCGATTCTGATTCGTTATCAGTTTTGACGAACTGGGAGGTCAGGGGGCTCGGGAAGGTGATCGTCGACTTGTGGGTATCCTCAGCGATGACCGGAGCGGCGCCAATCTCCGGTACACATGCACGTGCACGCGGTGACCTTCGTATCAGCTAGAAGTGTGAGCAGGGGAGAAACCCGGGGAAACTAGCGTGCGATTGAAGAAATTGCTCGAAGTCGAACTCGAGTAGAACGATGGAGTACCGGGGCAAAATAACTTAAACAAAATTTAAAACAAAATTTAAAGTGTCTCGGGTTGATCTGGGGAAAAACTCGAAGCAGGAGGCAATTTTACACGGGGACAACTTGGAGTAGCTTCGGGTTGGCCACGAAAACTACATATTCCAGTTTGATAAATTTTGAAAACTTAAGTTTCAACTATTTTATAAATCTTTCTTTATAAAATGAAGATAGTTTGAAAATGGAAGGTGAAGTAAATGATAGTGAAATGATTTATTGAAAATTTATGAAGTTCAAAGATATTAAGGGAGATTTTTAAATGTTAAGATGAATAATCAATAATTAATTGTTTAAAAAGGGGTAATAAATTAAGGGTTAATTAATTTGAAATAAATTAAGTAATTAAGAAATTGATTTAAAATGTTTTAATGTGTTAACTTAAAAGTTAAGTTAATTTTATATTGATTAATGATTTAAAATTAACTAAAGATCAATTTATTATAAATTTAAAGCTAATTAATTTATAAGAAAGGATAATTAATTAAATGGTAATAAATTAAAGGCTAATTTATTAATTGAAGACAATCAATTAAATGGTGAAATTTATAATTAAAGATTGATGAATTAAAATTAAAGGTTAATTAATTTTTTATTAACGGTTAATTATTAAATGATTAAAGAATAATTAATCAAAATGATCTGTAATTTATTGATGTTAATTAACCAGGATTAGTAATTTTCGTAAGTAATTAAAACTGATTTGGATTACTCAACCTATTAACTGATCTTACGTATAGATGTTTGATATTTTATTACATGTTATGTGATGGATTGATATATCAGTTATGTGATGCGATGCTATGTTATGTTTTGTGCTTAGCTGTGATTTCTGTTTTCTGTGATATATTACTATGTGAATATGAAACCCTTTGCCCGTAAAAAGGCATTTGAATTTCGATGCGACAGGGAGTCGGATTCCAGTTGGTTATCCGAAACCCACATCGAATTGTAATAGTGAATCTTTGTGACTGATAAATTTATTTTATCTATGAATCTGTGAATGAAGATAAGCGTTATCGATTGTACCGCTTATCGATATATCTGTGATGATTGATGTTGCACTATTGTGTGTGAAACCCCTGGACCACACTTTTACACCCACAAATATGGATTTCACGTGGAAATCGGTTAAGTCACAGATAATTTAAATTTGATGTTTTTGAAATTGAAATTTTAATTTCAATTGATTTTGAAATTGGAAATTTGGGTTTAAAATAAAAAGCTTTTGAAATGAAATTTCAAAGATAAAAGTTATTTTGAATAACTTAATCGAGTTTTGAAAATTTAAATAATTAGATTTAAATTTGAATTCAAGTTTGAAATTGAATCCTATAATTTGGAAACTAGGGATAAAAGATGATATAAATGTGTTTGTATGAATTAAACCATTTTAAAAGTATTAATTTGGGAATTTGAATTTAACCCAAGGATTTCAACTCGTATGAATGAATCAGATTTCCAAATTGAAAACTGTTGTTTTCAAATGATAAAAGCTTTTAGATAAGAAAAGAAATTCCAGTTTAAATTAAAGGAATTTCAAGAATGAATTGAAAAATGATTTTCCAAGTTATGAATGAATTCTTTTCGAAAGCTATGAATTAAATCTATTTATTTTTAACAGATTTAAAATGATGATTTATTTAACCCATTCGAAATGAAATTGTTTTGAAAGCTATTAGTTAAATCTTTGATTTAAAGATTTAATGGATTAATTAAACTGAAATGGAAATCGATTTGGAAAATCTGTGAATGAATCTTTGTGAAATTAAGTGAACTTTATGAATTGAATCTTTTTGTTTAAAGGATTTAAAATGGTAATTTGTTAAACCATTTGAAAAGAGAAGTTTGGGTTTAAGTTGTGACTTAATTGAAATCCCATTATCCATTTGTTTTTAAATATTTCGCTCACTATTCGGGTTAGCCGGGAAAGGACCTTTGGGTCGTATAACTCATTCCGAATAGTGATACATCGTATATGGATAGCATTTGAAGACTGGTGTTGAAGACCGGACATTTTTCGAAAATGAAAGGACAACCTGTCGAATGTCTCTGCACTGAGTCGCGCCGGTATAGAGATTTATATCACTCTTTTGTGACAGGAAGTCCGGACGTGATTGAGAGTTATCCGGAATTGCAAGGGCTTCGTGAGAAGTGCCTTCGGTTTTGTTCGATCTCGGAACAGACTTGTATGGATACATGTCTGACATTACACTTTGAGATATAAAGCCGATTTCTTTCAAATACATATCTGTTGGTGGCGGAGAATTTATTCTCTTAGCTTAACACCCTTCTCTGAGACGTACGAGCTCAGAGGTTATGTAGTTGAAATTTATCAGCGATATATCCCAATTTGGTAATGTGGCATGCTGAGTGTTGCTGTGTGATGATCAGTGTTTGATCATTTGCGATATGATCATTTGTTTGATCTTATATCTTTGTGATCATAGGTTGATCATTTGTTTGACCCGAAGCATGGCTTTGTAGAAAGCGTAGCTTTGTGGACGAGACTTCGTCGAGCCTCACACCCCGGAAATGGTCAAAACAGGAAGGATGCGGCAAGGTTCTAGGGAGTAGCGCCCCTTAGTGTATGTCATTCCTTCTGGATAAAGGTGGTATCATGGTATGGAGCCCAGATACTTAACCTCTGTGGTTGCTGCAAATTTATTACTTTGTGGTTGTTGGAAATCGGGGATCCTCGGGAAGATCGGTGACGATCGGGGGATGGCATACGCGTGTCAGTAGTTACCTATTTTTGCAGAGGTAACCCGGCCTTGTGTTGGCAGAGATCCGGTTAGGTTCTCGGGTCGTCTATTCCAGGGACGTACCCATCGTGGATAGGAAGTTCCTTAGCCTGATCATTTGTTGGAAATCCAAAGAAACAATACGAGCCTTTACGATTTCAATTGTATAACCTGTCTCCTCAGGAGGCAGCTATAGCAGGCATAATATAATGGTACCTATGCTGGCTAAGATTTATATTCTACTTTCGAAATGTTTTCTACACTATGCACTAGTAATAATAATCAAAAGGATTTGATTTGGCGTAGTAAGCATCTTTGACTAACATAAGAAGAAATCTCCTCCAAGTCTGCGTTTGCATTGTGTGTGTGGTGGGAGGTCTTATGGTAGTTTCATTTTCCAAAAGCATTGCGAATTGACTTTAAAATTCTCTACTATTTGTTTTTAAAGATAAACTGTTTTTGTTGCT
Organism: Allium fistulosum; assembly: GCA_030737815.1. Classification (NCBI taxonomy): domain Eukaryota; kingdom Viridiplantae; phylum Streptophyta; class Magnoliopsida; order Asparagales; family Amaryllidaceae; genus Allium; species Allium fistulosum. The sequence continues at coordinate 474,246,384 of CM060902.1, forward strand.
CACACCAGTCCCACGACTGACTCGGAGTTTATTGTTCATTTCCTAAACTATGGGTGCCCACTATTTTCCACACGGGCAGTCTAGAGTTGGGTTTTTCAGCTATTCAGGTTGAGTAGATTGTCTGGAGCTAGTTCAGTTCTTGGAGTTCATGGACTGACGTTGCTTATCTTGGAGCATTCTATTGGAGACATTCTATTCCGCTGCTGGTGTTATCGTTTTCTATTCCGCTGTTATTTGTTGTATCATATCTCTGATGTATATTGATATTCATTGTATCACTCTGTTGTATCAGATATTGTATATCAATGTATTATTCTTTTTATTCCGCTGTGTTATTTACTTAATGTTGTTATAAGCTCCCGAGAACCAGATTCGGCATTTGAATCTACGACATTTTGAGTACAAGTGAAGTACGGGTGCCGATTTTCGAAGGTCGATTTTTGGGTCTTGACAAGTGGTATCAGAGCTAAGGTTGAACTTTAGCTCAGGAGTATAACACGTTAAGTAGCTCATTAGAGATAGAGTGAAGTAAAATCTAGAATGAGTAATCCTTAAGATATCCGTCTGAACGTCTCAGTAAATTCTCTTACTATCCACTGATAGTGAGTATGAGTGCAAGAAGAAGACGAGATAGGGGATAGGGGAATACGACTATAAATGGTCAATACCCTGCAACAGTGGAAACAATCTTTCTCTATCAATTTTCTTTGATTCGTTTCTAAATTCTTTTGATTGCTTCGTGTCAGCTACAAGAAGAAGTTTCAGTATGATGATGGCCCTACAAATCGTTGTAGGAAATTCTTATCTTCATCGGTTTCTTATCAGCTCTTTGATTTAAACCTTAATGAATTTGAAATTGGAAATTTTGAATTGAGTTAAATTGATTAATAGAATACAGAGCTAAATTTGAATTGTATCGATAAAACGATATCGTTTAAAACCGAATTTGAAATTCTATTGTAATTTCTTTTGAATACCAAAGTCCGAAGAGGGACAAATTGGTATGTATTCTGAGATATTCCGACTTGAATTCGGAACCTGTATTTTGAGTTTGAGGAATTATAGGAGATCGCCTCTATCTATCTCTGTGTTATTTTCGTGCCTGCGAATTTCAAGGACGAAATTCTTTTAAGGGGGGAAGTTTGTAACGACCCTAGATTTTAATTTAATTTAAATTAATAATTTATTGAATTTTGGAGTTAAATTAATAATTAAATGAATTTTTGAATTAAATTTGTACAATTTATTATAAATGAGAGCGAGTTTCCCCGATTCAACTCGAAAAATATATAAAATCATTTGAATTTGAATAGTAATATAAAAATAAAATAATAAATATTAAAGTAAATTTAATAATTGAATTATAAATAGAAATAAATAAATAAATTGATTTAACTAGGACTTCACTTTAATTTCAAAGCCAAGACAAAAGATAAGATAAGTATAAACTAATACGAATAACTAAAACCACATTTTAAAGTAAATACCATTGTTACAAACTTAACAACAAAGTAAGATAGAAATTCATTTTTAATTATAAAATAATAAAAAGCAAAACAAATACAAAGTAACAAACAAAATTAAATGAAACAAAAGTGTAAAACATAAACAATAAAGTATTTAAGCAAATAAAGGAAATAAAATATCACCTCAGCCTATAAACAAAGAACATCTTTGTACAAATAAACAAAGTAAGTAGATTTAAAATAAAATGTAAAACCCAACATCATCATCTTTGTACAGCCGAAAGCAAAAGAAGAAATACATTTATAAACAGTACAAAGTAAATAAAATAAACAAAACTAAGTATATAAACAAAATAACAATCAATACAATATCTCTAATACCTTGTACAGCCGAACCAAATTGAAAGAAAAGGATGTAAACATGGTACAAGTCATAAATGCAGCCATAAAGCAAGCATGGGCTAGGCATGGGAACAAAGTATCAAAACATTAAATACAAGTATGTAGGCTGTATACTTCTTATATACTTCAGCTTCTCTTATCCATTCGTTCATTTTCAAACTGAGAAAAATATCATTCAAAACTTAGATCAAAACAAATCAAATGCAAACTAGGAAGTTTCAACTGCAAATTCGAGACAGTTTCAAAATGGTGAAAGCTCTGTTCTTTCTTCTTCATAACGGTGAGTAACTTCATAATTTAAGTAACCTAAGTTTTTAAATCTAGTGTATGATGAATACCAGGTATATTGTTGTATGAAATATATGCATTTCATTTAATTTTGATAAGATGAAGCCTGGCCATTTTCTTTATCTGGATATTTGCTCTGTTTATAAATTTTAAGAGACTGAGCTACTTCAAAAATCATAAATTCTCAAACCATTGATTGTTAGAGCAAAGTGTAAAAACAAGACATGTGTAGGCAAGCATAAAGTAGATTGTAAAATTAATACATGATAAATAAAATTGATATGCTCTGGGAAAACTCAAGAACAGTACCAAGTTAGTATATGTGACATTTTCGAACATCTCAAATTGTCGATTCAAGTTTGCAAACAGATTTCTAAAACAAAAATAGGATTTTTAAAACTAAAATCACATTTTTTAGTTTAGTATTGAATGGGCAGTTTTGGGTTGAACAAAATTGTAGTTTTTGGTCATATATGCTGTTCTATGATTTCGGGAAGGTCGGGTTGTTTCTGTGATAAGGCGATCGATCAGAGATCCTAGGAAAAATAGGGGATCAAAGAATTTAGCTGTGTGGGTTGTGGGATTTGGGTTTGAATTTTTTTAACCTAGTTTTGATTGTGAAACTTGGGTGGGTCAGTACGGTCTCTAGGGAGGATCGAGTTGAACGGGGTTTTAGGTGATGGTGGCTTGGTCGTAGGCGAGGCTGTGGCCGGAGGAGGAAGTTCGTTGGTGATCGGAGCTAGGCGAACGAGCGAAGTTCCAGGTTTTGGTGGTGATGGGTATTCTTATTCCAGGTTTGGGTTTTTAGCTCGATTCTGATTCGTTATCAGTTTTGACGAACTGGGAGGTCAGGGGGCTCGGGAAGGTGATCGTCGACTTGTGGGTATCCTCAGCGATGACCGGAGCGGCGCCAATCTCCGGTACACGTGCACGTGCACGCGGTGACCTTCGTATCAGCGAGAAGTGTGAGCAGGGGAGAAACCCGGGGAAACTAGCGTGCGATTGAAGAAATTGCTCGAAGTCGAACTCGAGTAGAACGATGGAGTACCGGGGCAAAATAACTTAAACAAAATTTAAAACAAAATTTTAAGTGTCTCGGGTTGATCTGGGGAAAAACTCGAAGCAGGAGGCAATTTTACACGGGGACGACTCGGAGTAGCTTCGGGTTGGCCACAAAAACTACATATTCCAGTTTGATAAATTTTGAAAACTTAAGTTTCAACTATTTTATAAATCTTTCTTTATAAAATGAAGATAGTTTGAAAATGGAAGGTGAAGTAAATGATAGTGAAATGATTTATTGAAAATTTATGAAGTTCAAAGATATTAAGGGAGATTTTTAAATGTTAAGATGAATAATCAATAATTAATTGTTTAAAAAGGGGTAATAAATTAAGGGTTAATTAATTTGAAATAAATTAAGTAATTAAGAAATTGATTTAAAATGTTTTAATGTGTTAACTTAAAAGTTAAGTTAATTTTATATTGATTAATGATTTAAAATTAACTAAAGATCAATTTATTATAAATTTAAAGCTAATTAATTTATAAGAAAGGATAATTAATTAAATGGTAATAAATTAAAGGTTAATTTATTAATTGAAGACAATCAATTAAATGGTGAAATTTATAATTAAAGATTGATGAATTAAAATTAAAGGTTAATTAATTTATTATTAACGGTTAATTATTAAATGATTAAAGAATAATTAATCAAAATGATCTGTAATTTATTGATGTTAATTAACCAGGATTAGTAATTTTCGTAAGTAATTAAAACTGATTTGGATTACTCAACCAATTAACTGATCTTACGTATAGATGTTTGATATTTTATTACATGTTATGTGATGGATTGATATATCAGTTATGTGATGCGATGCTATGTTATGTTTTGTGCTTAACTGTGATTTCTGTTTTCTGTGATATATTACTATGTGAATATGAAACCCTTTGCCCGTAAAAAGGCATTTGAATTTCGATGCGACAGGGAGTCGGATTCCAGTTGGTTATCCGAAACCCACATCGAATTGTAATAGTGAATCTTTGTGACTGATAAATTTATTTTATCTATGAATCTGTGAATGAAGATAAGCATTATCGATTGTACTGCTTATCGATATATCTGTGATGATTGATGTTGCACTATTGTGTGTGAACCCCTGGACCACACTTTTACACCCACAAATATGGATTTCACGTGGAAATCGGTTAAGTCACAGATAATTTAAATTTGATGTTTTTGAAATTGAAATTTTAATTTCAATTGATTTTGAAATTGGAAATTTGGGTTTAAAATAAAAAGCTTTTGAAATGAAATTTCAAAGATAAAAGTTATTTTGAATAACTTAATCGAGTTTTGAATATTTAAATAATTAGATTTAAATTTGAATTCAAGTTTGAAATTGAATCCTATAATTTGGAAACTAGGGATAAAAGATGATATAAATGTGTTTGTATGAATTAAACCATTTTAAAAGTATTAATTTGGGAATTTGAATTTAACCCAAGGATTTCAACTCGTATGAATGAATCAGATTTCCAAATTGAAAACTGTTGTTTTCAAATGATAAAAGCTTTTAGATAAGAAAAGAAATTCCAGTTTAAATTAAAGGAATTTCAAGAATGAATTGAAAAATGATTTTCCAAGTTATGAATGAATTCTTTTCGAAAGCTATGAATTAAATCTATTTATTTTTAACAGATTTAAAATGATGATTTATTTAACCCATTCGAAATGAAATTGTTTTGAAAGCTATTAGTTAAATCTTTGATTTAAAGATTTAATGGATTAATTAAACTGAAATGGAAATCGATTTGGAAAATCTGTGAATGAATCTTTGTGAAATTAAGTGAACTTTATGAATTGAATCTTTTTGTTTAAAGGATTTAAAATGGTAATTTGTTAAACCATTTGAAAAGAGAAGTTTGGGTTTAAGTTGTGACTTAATTGAAATCCCATTATCCATTTGTTTTTAAATATTTCGCTCACTATTCGGGTTAGCCGGGAAAGGACCTTTGGGTCGTATAACTCATTCCGAATAGTGATACGTCGTATATGGATAGCATTTGAAGACTGGTGTTGAAGACCGGATATTTTTCGAAAATGAAAGGACAACCTGTCGAATGTCTCTACACTGAGTCGCGCCGGTATAGAGATTTATATCACTCTTTTGTGACGGGAAGTCCGGACGTGATTGAGAGTTATCCGGAATTGCAAGGGCTTCGTGAGAAGTGCCTTCGGTTCTGTTCGATCTCGGAACAGACTTGTATGGATACATGTCTGACATTACACTTTGAGATATAAAGCCGATTTCTTTCAAATACATATCTGTTGGTGGCGGAGAATTTATTCTCTTAGCTTAACACCCTTCTCTGAGACGTACGAGCTCAGAGGTTATGTAGTTGAAATTTATCAGCGATATATCCCAATTTGGTAATGTGGCATGCTGAGTGTTGCTGTGTGATGATCAGTGTTTGATCATTTGCGATATGATCATTTGTTTGATCTTATATCTTTGTGATCATAGGTTGATCATTTGTTTGACCTGAAGCATGGCTTTGTAGAAAGCGTAGCTTTGTGGACGAGAATTCGTCGAGCCTCACACCCCGGAAATGGTCAAAACAGGAAGGATGCGGCAAGGTTCTAGGGAGTAGCGCCCCTTAGTGTATGTCATTCCTTCTGGATAAAGGTGGTATCATGGTATGGATCCCAGATACTTAACCTCTGTGGTTGCTGCAAATTTATTACTTTGTGGTTGTTGGAAATCGAGGATCCTCGGGAAGATCGGTGACGATCGGGGGATGGCATACGCGTGTCAGTAGTTACCTATTTTTGCAGAGGTAACCCGGCCTTGTGTTGGCAGAGATCCGGTTAGGTTCTCGGGTCGTCTATTCCAGGGACGTACCCATCGTGGATAGGAAGTTCCTTAGCCTGATCATTTGTTGGAAATCCAAAGAAACAATACGAGCCTTTACGATTTCAATTGTATAACCTGTCTCCTCAGGAGGCAGCTATAGCAGGCATAATATAATGGTACCTATGCTGGCTAAGATTTATATTCTACTTTCGAAATGTTTTCTACACTATGCACTAGTAATAATAATCAAAAGGATTTGATTTTTGCGTAGTAAGCATCTTTGACTAACATAAGAAGAAATCTTCTCCAAGTCTGCGTTTGCATTGTGTGTGTGGTGGGAGGTCTTATGGTAGTTTCATTTTCCAAAAGCATTGCGAATTGACTTTAAAATTCTCTACTATTTGTTTTTAAAGATAAACTGTTTTTGTTGCTCACACCAGTCCCACGACTGACTCGGAGTTTATTGTTCATTTCCTAAACTCTGGGTGCCCACTATTTTCCACACGGGCAGTCTAGAGTTGGGTTTTTCAGCTATTCAGGTTGAGTAGATTGTCTGGAGCTAGTTCAGTTCTTGGAGTTCATGGACTGACGTTGCTTATCTTGGAGCATTCTATTGGAGACATTCTATTCCGCTGCTGGTGTTATCGTTTTCTATTCCGCTGTTATATGTTGTATCATATCTCTGATGTATATTGATATTCATTGTATCACTCTGTTGTATCAGATATTGTATATCAATGTATTATTCTTTTTATTCCGCTGTGTTATTTACTTAATGTTGTTATAAGCTCCCGAGAACCAGATTCGGCATTTGAATCTACGGCATTTTGAGTACAAGTGAAGTACGGGTGCCGATTTTCGAAGGTCGATTTTTGGGTCTTGACACATACCAAACCAGAAATAACTAGAAACAACATAACACATATTTCTTACAAGTTCTTCCTACTTAATACATTTAGATAGCCATATCAATCAGGAAATACATGCATGAATTAACACATTCTAGCTCTTATTTCTAATTATCTTAGCATCCTCTATTCCATATCTTTTTAATCTTGCTTACTTAGCTCCATCACAACCTGCAAAAGCATTAGTGGCTGCCCCATTATGAATGAGACACCCCCATGTGCCATGAGCAATAAGGGTCAGATCTATGATCTGGTGTGAGCATTTCTAACATATCCATGATATTAAGCTAAGGATACAGCATAAATATACCTTGCATAACTTGACAGGTATTATCATGAATGATTAATGTATAAATTGATCAGGTATTCCCATATACATACACAAGAGCAAACATATGCATTAAAACAATTTTTATCTGGAACTACAAAGGTTCCTCATACCAACCCTGATCCCGGAAAGGCCCAAGTTTCCTATATCATCATTTAAGGTTGCCTTTTCTTCTTATAAATTCCTGGCCTCATCTGCTATAAGGAATCAAAGGGACACATTGCCATGAACTAATTAACATCATGGCACAAAGATCTCAGGACTTAAACAAGCCATGTGTCAACTTGTCTACTTCAAATAGGACAAGCATTCCAGCAGCCTTCTTGGCACAAAATCCTTAGTTATATTACTAAGTGTATTCATGTTCATTTTATCAATGATAGCTAGGTGTACAGACCACTTGTACACATGAAACATACTAGTTACCTTGCAGACATAATATTGCAAGCAAGTTAAAGGTTACTTTCTAGAGGTATAACACCCAGTCATTCCATCTCACATTATTTAGCATATAAACACCCTATTCAAACATATACCAGAATGTTTGCAACTGAGAATAAATGCATGGCTCTATTGGGTTTATTTTGATTTTGCAAGCAACTATGTTTAACCAGATTTTTAATCTTGTTTAAACATAATTTTTAGGCTTGTAAATTTTCTGTTTGATTTAGGGCTCAGCACTTATAGAGAAAGACTCCATTGCACCCTTAACCAATTATTTCAAGCCTCAGCACTATACCATTGTATATGCAGCTCATAGTTTTTTTTCTTCATTCTTTGTCTTAAGCCATGATTCAGACTAGTTACAAATACTCTCTTACATGTTCTTTAAGGTTTTGGTATAACATACAGGGATGAAAATAGAACAACAAAGTTATACATCCATCATAGCAGATCATATCTCATCAAGCATTCATGAAACCATCAGTAGTCAACATGGTTTGTAAATCAAAACATGCAAAATATAGCATATAAAATCTTGGCTGCCTAATCTCAGGTCTTAATGCCATGTATATGAGTGAGAATACTCACATTATTTGCTTACACAAGCTTAATCCAGAAAACCCCTCAAATCTTTAGCCTTTTCTTCCTCTTCTTCCTTAGGTTAATTAATTCAGTGAGAGAGCAGTTTTCTGGTTAGGCTCTTGATTTATATAAGGGTTCTACCTAGGGTTTTGGGTGATGCAAAATCCCTATTTTAGCCCAAACCAGAATCATGCATTTGGCATTGCATATTCTCTCCCTCCTAACCCTTAATGTCCCGGCCAATATTTTAAAACAAGGCTAAGTTGTGCCCATTTTCTTTTCTTTTCAGAACGTGATTACTTTAAGTATTTTTTATTATACTTACCTCAAACATGATAATGGTGTGACTTTCTATTTTCTGCCTTTATACATTTGCTTTCTTGCACTTTGGTTCTTACTATTTTAGTGCTTCTTTTACTTATTTTTCCTTTATTAATTTTCTGCTCAAATACTATCTGTATATATACATTTATACAACTATGGGTGTTAGTTTAATTTTAACCTTCTTTTATTTGCAGAAAACATGTGCATTCTTATATGCATTTCTACACTCCTATTATTCAAATAAAATTTCACTTATTCATTATAAATCAATGTTCTCTTCTGTCTTAATTTCCAGACAAGTTATACATATGCATATATATATAGATATATATATATACACATATCCTCAGGAATTTTAATATTCATGTCTAGGCCTATATTTCCTTTATTTAAAACATTTTATCTAAATGTTTTCCTTCTTTGTTTTATTATTCAGGAATTCTGGATTTTCTCTTAGTGCCATAACTAGTGTGCACGTGCACACATGCACACAACCTTGCACCACTGAAAATCCCACCTATATAATAATTCTGATTTTTCCCCCAGAATTTTAATCATTTATTTAAAAGGATTTTCCTCAAAATCTTGGGGTATTACAATCACCCCTTCTTTTAGGAATTGTGTCCTCTCAATTTGCAACATAATCTTTGAGTACTTCTAATTTCTTAGGGAAAAATTATTCAGCATATGCATGAGCAAATCAATTAGTCACTGTCTATCATACATATTAAACTTTCTTAGTAATCTAAGAATTTACCTTTTAAATTTGCAAAGAGCCTAGGGTAATCCATCCTGATTTTATCCTCTAGCTCCCAAGTACAATCACTAGGATCTATACTCCATTGAATCTTTACAAGCTTCAATGTCTTGTTTCTTAATTTCTTTTCTTCCCTTGCCATAATTCCCACTGGCTCTTTCTCATAGATTAGATCTGGATTAATCTGAACTTCAGTAGGCTTTTCTAAGATTTCCTCCTTGTCATGTACCCATCTCCTTAGTTGTGACACATGAAACACATTGTGCATTGCACTCATCTCCTCTGGAAGCTCCAACTTATAGGCTAGTGAGCCTATCCTCTCCAAAATCTTGTATGGTCCAACATATTTGGGTCTGAGTTTCCCTTGCTTGCCAAATCTCAAGACTTTCTTCATTGGTGAAACCTTAATGAAGACATAATCACCTACTTTGAATTCCACTGACTTCCTCTTTGCATCAGCATATTTCTTTTGCCTATCTTGAGCTGCTGCCATCCTCTTTCTCACCAGTCCTATTTTCTCTGTGATGTCCTTGACATATTCTGGCCCTAGGATAGCTTTCTCTCCTGCCTCAGTCCAACACATAGGTGATAGACATGGCTTTCCATATAGGGCTTCAAAGGGTGCCATTCCAATTGTGCTTTGGTGGCTATTATTGTATGTGAACTCAGCCAAATGGAGGTGGTCCTCCCAATTTCCTCCAAAGTCTAACACACATGCTCTAAGCAAATCCTCTAAAATCTTGTTTACCACTTCTGTTTGCCCATCTGATTGGGGGTGATAAGCAGTGCTTAGGCACAATTCACTCCCCATAGCTTCTTGGAAGCTCTTCCAGAATCTTGAAGTGAAGATTGTATCCCTATCACTCACTATAGTTTTAGGAACACCATGCAACTTTACTACTTCTCTCATAAAAGTTTAGGCTAGCCTAGGTGCATTTCTGTCTGCTTTTACTGGTATGAAGTGGGCTACTTTAGTCAGCCTATCTACAATTACCCAAATACTTGTATTTCCCTTCTTGGATCTAGGAAGACCATCTATAAAATCCATAGATATGTTTTCCCACTTCCACTGTGGTATGCTAAGTGGCTGCAACAACCCTGAAGGTCTTTGGGTCTAAGCTTTTATTTGTTGACAAACCATGCACTTAGCAACATGTCTAGCTACATTAGACTTCATTCCCTTCCACCAATAGTCCCTTTTTAAGTTTTGGTACATCTTGGTGCTGCCTGGATGTATGGAATATTTGCTCCTATGGTACTCATTAAGGATTTCTTCTTTCAATTCTATGATGTTTGGGACACATATCCTACCCTTGTACCTTAGGTATCCTTTTCCATCAATGTGATAATCCTTCACTTCCTCCTTCTTTAATAGGAGAGACCTCTTTTCTGCTAAGTCTTGATCTTCTTCTTGCATCTTTGCCACCTTCAAGACCAAATTTGATTGTAAAGTAATTAAACTTAACCTTCCTTTACTCCTTTCTTCCTCAACTATCTCCATACTTATCCCACTGCTCTCATCTATTTCCAAATCAGTGAGCATGGTCAAGTCTCTAAACTCCTCCATCATCAACATGGCCACTTTTGCATGCTGCCTACTCAATGCATCTGCCACTTTATTAGCCTTGCCTGGTGTATAAAGTATATCTAAGTCATAAGCAGCAAGAAATTCAACCCATCTGTGTTGTCTCATATTCAAATCTTTCTGTGAAAAGAGATACTTTAAGGCCTTGTGATCAGTGTATAAAATGAACTTTGCACCTAATAAGTAATGCCTCCAGAGCTTCAAGGCATATACTACTGCTGCCAACTCAAGATCATGAGTTGCATATCTAGTTTCATGGGGTTTTAGTTGTCTAGATGCATAGGCTATGACCTGATCTTGCTGCATCAACACAGCCCCTAGCCCTGACCCACATGCATCTGTATATACAACTAATCCCTCATTGCCTTCTGGTACTCTCAACACTGGTGATTTTACCAAAGCCTCCTTGATCTGGGTGAAAGCTTGTTCACACTTATCAGTCCATATAAACTTTTGGTTCTTCCTAGTCAGGTTAGTGAGTGGCATTGCTATTTTAGAAAATCCTTGTATAAACCTCCTATAGTATCCTGCCATCCCCATGAATGACCTAACTTCACTAACATTGTTAGGCTTCTTCCATGCTTGGATTGCTACTATCTTATTGGGGTTTACAGAAATCCCTCTAGCAGAGACAACATGTCCAAGAAAGTGTACTTCCTCTTGCCAGAACACACACTTAGAGAACTTTGCTTTCAAATCTTTTTCTCTTAATCTAGATAAGACCAAATGTAAGTGGTTCTCATGTTCCTCTATTGTTTTAGAATAGATTAGAATGTCATCTATAAAAATCAGAACAAACTTGTCTAAGTAATCTCTGAATATCCTATTCATTAGGTCTACAAAGTAAGAAGGGGCATTTGTTAGCCCAAATGGCATAACCAGAAACTCATACAAACCATATCTTGTGTTAAATGCTGTATATTTAACACTTGAATCCTCAACCTTCATCTGATGAAACCCAGATGCCAAGTCTAGCCTAGAAAACACTTTAGCTCCACTGAGTTGATCAAAGAGATCATCTATCCTGGGTAATGGGTATTTGTTTTTGATGGTTACTTTGTTTAATTCTCTATAATCTATACACATTCTCAAGGTACCATCATGCTTTTTAACAAATACTACAGGAGCACCCCAACATGAATTACTTGGCCTTATAAACCCCTTGGCTTCTAATTCTTCCAGCTGGTTCTTTAGCTCCTTTAATTCACTTGGCCCCATCCTTGTAGGCTTTTTGATAATTGGGCTAGCCCCAGGCATAAGGTTAATCTGGAATTCAACAGGTCTATGGTGTGAGACACCTTTTACTTCCCCAAATACATCCAAGTATTCTTCAACTATGGGGATTTCATTAATAGCTATTTCCTTGGGATTATTTTCTAATTCAATTAAATGATTTAGCCTGTTTTCTTTGATAGGTTCACACAGAATTGTAACCCTTTGGCCTTTAGAATTTTGTAGTGAAATGGTGGATGCATCTAGGTCAATTATGGCTTTGAATTGTCTTAGCCAATCTGCCCCTAATATAACTCCTATATTTGGGAAATTTAGAACATATAAATTGGAAACAAATGTGTTTCCCCCTATGTTCAAATTCACATCCACACAAATCATATCTAATACACTAGAACTTCCTAAAGGGCTTTGTATTAACAGAGGTATTTCAGCCAAATTGCAGTTCATTTTCAACCTTTTAACTATTTCATGGGAAATGAGTGAGTGGGTTGCCCCGGTATCATATATTACAGCTAAAGGTATGGTACAAATAAATAGTGTACCTTCCACTTGACCATGGTTTTCAGCATTAGCCTCAATTATGGCCTTGCCCCTACCTTCTAGGTTTGCCACTTTCCCTTGTTGCTTGTATTCTGGGCAATTTCTTTTCATATGCCCTTCCTTCCCACATAGAAAGCATTTGAAAGCTCCCCCTTTAAGCTCTGGGCATCTTGGCTTAATATGGCCTTCTTTCCCACAATGGTTGCAAACTATTTTTCTTTTGGCTTCATTGGGTTTTGCATCTACTGCCTTCTTACCATCTGCCTCTCCTTTCTTCTTATCATAAGGATGGTACTTCCCTTTGTTCTTCTTGTTGCTATTGTTTTTGAAGCTCCTAAACTTATCTCTTTCCTTGTCATGCTGCTCAATCTTCAGAGCCAAATCTATCACTTGATCAAAAGTTCTGTCAGCATAAGGTAATATAGCCCTGCTAAGCCCTGGGTTCAATCCCTTGATGTATCTATCATTCTTGGATGCTTCATCAGCCACTAACATTGCCCCATAGGTTGACAATCCCTCAAACTTCTGGTTGTATTCTGTGACATTCATAGTCCCCTGTCTAAGTTTGATGAATTCCTCAAGTAAAGTGGTTTTTGCTGAGGCTGGAACAAACCTTGCCTCTAACATCTCCTTAAATTGATTCCAATTAATATCATTTTCATTCCGGCCAGCTATGATCACCTCCCACCAACTCAAAGCTGCACCTTTTAATTGCCTTGAGGCCACTTGCCTCTTCCTTTGGTCATCTAGTTGCATATCAGTGAAGATCCTCTCTAATGTCCTCAGCCATGCTTGAATCTCCATTACACTTTCAGTTCCTTCAAAGCTCTTGCCTCCCAAATTGGTATAAGTCTTCACTAACTTGGAGAGCTCCTCATATGGGTTCTCAGGTCTGTGCCCAATTCCATCTCTCAAAACTCTCACAAATTCCTGCATGTCAAGCATTTGTGGTGTGCTAGATCCTCCTTGATGATGAGACCCTCTTCCTACCATATTTCTAAAAGTATATGTATTTCATTTTATTAGTTTATAATACTTCGCTTTAATTTTAAATTGGTTGTATCTTTCCTATTTAATCATTGTGTATGTCACATGCACACACATACATTCAGGGAATACTTATAAACAGTCAAATATATCTTAAACAAACCTAGTATAAACATAAGCACACAAATATTTTGCTATGTTAATTAAAACATAGCTCTGATACCAAATGAAATGACCCTAATTCTTAACCAAGAAATTTTTTTTTTCATACTTAGCTAAGACTACCTAGGGTCATCCTTCCCTATTCTCATATTATCCAGGATCTTTCACAATATAAAAATATTGTTTTAAATCTAAATCATTCCTAACATACATATATGAAGATATCTATGTTATATTCTACTAGAATCAGAGCATGATAATATGTAAGTAGAAATCCTTTTAAATCTATTAAAATGTGATAATTCCCTGATAAAAGATTAATTATTGTATCCTGATTTTTGACCATAGAATCCACTGGAAACATGTACTTTAGTCTATTATTCTAATTAAGAAATGATCAAGTAATAATCAGCGGGAAGCAAGCTTTTAATATGGATGATTGTGTTAAAGTCTGTATAGTATCAAACTCAGGCTAAAAGAAAGTGGATCATAAGTGAACACAAGCAACATCTAGGCGTAATGGAAACGCGCCTAACTTACACATGAGAGGTCACGAGTTCGAGTACTATGCTGGTCGGTTCAAACCCAATTTTTGTTTTTCTTTTTATTTTTCTCCTGTATGGTTTAAAATCTGATATCTACCTATATCTGCACATATATACTTAATTTTTGCCTATAATCTAACATACAAAACAATATTTCTTGCTTTATTATTTTTGAAACCCATTCCTACAACTGTTCTAGGAATTTATGTTTATATTTTTGCCCAAATATCAACATGTACACAGATATACATGTACATGTCAATGTCTTTGCTCAGTTTCCAGAAAACTGGGTTCAAATGGTTCCTTGCTTCATTGATTTGAAGTGAACATTTGGCCTGACCTATGGTCTAACCATGTGGTTAATCTGACCATTCTTTTATTTGCATTTTACAAACCAGAATCTACCCAAAACATTGCTACTCCTTCTTTTCAAAAGCATGTTTATATATATATATGAATCAGACACCTTGTGATCAGATTTATATCATCCTTCCTAACCATAATTCTCTATTAAAAATGCATATTCAGGGTATATACACTTTTACTTGCATTTGGACATATATCAATATCATGACTTGAAAATATAGCAGTTATAATTCTTTCTGGATTTTCCCCATATAATTTCCTATATATCTATCTTTTGAAAGGACTTAGGATGAACTAAAATCATCATAAAATGATTATGCTTATAAAATCCAGGTTTTTCCTCTAAATCAAAAACAACTTTAGCAAATAGATTTTCAAATCAGTTTAACATCAATATCCTTAATACATACCAAACCAGAAATAACCAGAAACAACATAACACATATTTCTTACAAGTTCTTCCTACTTAATACATTTAGATAGCCATATCAATCAGGAAATACATGCATGAATTAACACATTCTAGCTCTTATTTCTAATTATCTTAGCATCCTCTATTCCATATCTTTTTAATCTTGCTTACTTAGCTCCATCACAACCTGCAAAAGCATTAGTGGCTGCCCCATTATGAATGAGACACCCCCATGTGCCATGAGCAATAAGGGTCAGATCTATGATCTGGTGTGAGCATTTCTAACATATCCATGATATTAAGCTAAGGATACAGCATAAATATACCTTGCATAACTTGACAGGTATTATCATGAATGATTAATGTATAAATTGATCAGGTATTCCCATATACATACACAAGAGCAAACATATGCATTAAAACAATTTTTATCTGGAACTACTAAGGTTCCTCATACCAACCCTGATCCCGGAAAGGCCCAAGTTTCCTATATCATCATTTAAGGTTGCCTTTTCTTCTTATAAATTCCTGGCCTCATCTGCTATAAGGAATCAAAGGGACACATTGCCATGAACTAATTAACATCATGGCACAAAGATCTCAGGACTTAAACAAGCCATATGTCAACTTGTCTACTTCAAATAGGACAAGCATTCCAGCAGCCTTCTTGGCACAAAATCCTTAGTTATATTACTAAGTGTATTCATGTTCATTTTATCAATGATAGCTAGGTGTACAGACCACTTGTACACATGAAACATACTAGTTACCTTGCAGACATAATATTGCAAGCAAGTTAAAGGTTACTTTCTAGAGGTATAACACCCAGTCATTCCATCTCACATTATTTAGCATATAAACACCCTATTCAAACATATACCAGAATGTTTGCAACTGAGAATAAATGCATGGCTCTATTGGGTTTATTTTGATTTTGCAAGCAACTATGTTTAACCAGATTTTTAATCTTGTTTAAACATAATTTTTAGGCTTGTAAATTTTCTGTTTGATTTAGGGCTCAGCACTTATAGAGAAAGACTCCATTGCACCCTTAACCAATTATTTCAAGCCTCAGCACTATACCATTGTATATGTAGCTCATAGTTTTTTTTCTTCATTCTTTGTCTTAAGCCATGATTCAGACTAGTTACAAATACTCTCTTACATGTTCTTTAAGGTTTTGGTATAACATACAGGGATGAAAATAGAACAACAAAGTTATACATCCATCATAGCAGATCATATCTCATCAAGCATTCATGAAACCATCAGTAGTCAACATGGTTTGTAAATCAAAACATGCAAAATATAGCATATAAAATCTTGGCTGCCTAATCTCAGGTCTTAATGCCATGTATATGAGTGAGAATACTCACATTATTTGCTTACACAAGCTTAATCCAGAAAACCCCTCAAATCTTTAGCCTTTTCTTCCTCTTCTTCCTTAGGTTAATTAATTCAGTGAGAGAGCAGTTTTCTGGTTAGGCTCTTGATTTATATAAGGGTTCTACCTAGGGTTTTGGGTGATGCAAAATCCCTATTTTAGCCCAAACCAGAATCATGCATTTGGCATTGCATATTCTCTCCCTCCTAACCCTTAATGTCCCGGCCAATATTTTAAAACAAGGCTAAGTTGTGCCCATTTTCTTTTCTTTTCAGAACGTGATTACTTTAAGTATTTTTTATTATACTTACCTCAAACATGATAATGGTGTGACTTTCTATTTTCTGCCTTTATACATTTGATTTCTTGCACTTTGGTTCTTACTATTTTAGTGCTTCTTTTACTTATTTTTCCTTTATTAATTTTCTGCTCAAATACTATCTGTATATATACATTTATACAACTATGGGTGTTAGTTTAATTTTAACCTTCTTTTATTTGCAGAAAACATGTGCATTCTTATATGCATTTCTACACTCCTATTATTCAAATAAAATTTCACTTATTCATTATAAATCAATGTTTTCTTCTGTCTTAATTTCCAGACAAGTTATACATATGCATATATATATAGATATATATATATATACATATCCTCAGGAATTTTAATATTCATGTCTAGGCCTATATTTCCTTTATTTAAAACATTTTATCTAAATGTTTTCCTTCTTTGTTTTATTATTCAGGAATTCTGGATTTTCTCTTAGTGCCATAACTAG
Organism: Allium fistulosum; assembly: GCA_030737815.1. Classification (NCBI taxonomy): domain Eukaryota; kingdom Viridiplantae; phylum Streptophyta; class Magnoliopsida; order Asparagales; family Amaryllidaceae; genus Allium; species Allium fistulosum. The sequence goes on from CM060902.1 coordinate 474,263,736, forward strand.
TGTGCACGTGCACACATGCACACAACCTTGCACCACTGAAAATCCCACCTATATAATAATTCTGATTTTTCCCCCAGAATTTTAATCATTTATTTAAAAGGATTTTCCTCAAAATCTTGGGGTATTACAAAATCAGTCAGCTGGTGGAAAGGATACTAGCTCATCCGATTAAAGTTATTCTTTCGTTCCCAAAATCATTTTCTTTTGATATTATAATATCATAGTTATTTTGATGAAAATCGAAATAAAAAGTTCGGTACTGTGTTAAAAATTACTAATGGCCCATAAACATTAATATTTCAGTACAGTACATAAGTCAATAAAATTAACAATAATTTGCAAGGAATTACACTATTATCCACATCAATTACTTTATCTTAAGATTACACAATTTTGAATTGAATTAAACATCAAATTTAATAAACATTAATCATTAAATGCATTATTATTAGCTAAGAGTAACTTTTTTAAACCTAACATATGATTAAAAATGCAGCAACCAAGTAAGAAAGTAAGCGAAAGAAAGTTCATGTAAAAATAGCAAAGAAACAGAGATTAGAGCTTTAACTTAGTTCAAATTCGAGATAGGGAATGACTCTGTTTTGGGACAGGTTTTGAAGCATCTAAGTTCAAATTTTATAAAAGTGTTCAACATGAAAGTTGACATGCACAAAGTCAGCTTTTCGAAGCATAAAAATTATTAAAATCCGACTAGAAATGAAAAGGAATGGTCAATTTACTAACAGTTTTTAGCTCAGAGAATATAAATTTCAAAAGGACAAAGCTGAGAGTTTGCAATAGGTTTTCGATCAACCTATGCCCAAAATTTGTAAAAATTTTCAACATTGAAGTTGTCACACACAAAGTCAGCTTTCTGGAATATCAGAAATTATCAAAATCTGGCTAGAAATTAAAAAGATATGATCAATTGACTAACACATGCAAACAAAATATAGCGATTAAAGTGTTTGTGACAAAACTATACTTTTATTTTGGCTTTCAATTCAACTTTGCAAACATCTACTTTTACTATATATCTATATTAAAAACTAAAATACAATGAAATTAAAACAAGACTTGTGAGGGTTTTTAAATTCTATACACCTCAAGGTCCCATTAATATCCAGTGGGTCTTTTAAATTCTCAAACAGTAAATTCTATTCGATGTTAATCTTTAAGGTTACTAAGTTTTATTTTTGAACAAGCAAACATCTATTATTGACAAAAAATTATAAAGGCACTTAAGTTTGAGGTGCTCAGTGGAAAGCAGTTTATCCGCCTCCACTGTGCAACTTAGATTGCTAAGGACAGAGGAATACAATTCAATTTGAAGTCTGCTAAAGTTGAAGCCAAACATTTGTTGGAAGAAATAATTACTCCAAGATACAAATTCGTGTGTACAGAAAATTGGCACGGCATCCTAAGATTTTTTAAGATATGACCCATCTCTAAAGGAAGAATTCCTAGCAATGACCCAAAGATCTCTAAGGGATGGTCTCGAGAACACATCTTCGAAAAGACTCTCAACTTTAATATCGTATATTGTTCCGAATTTGGCTCTGATACCCAGTTGTGATGCCCCCCCTTTATTCCCTCATTAACAAAGAATATTACAATGTAATATCTCTATTAATGTGAAGAATAAGGTTTGATAGGAGCGACCATCTGTATTATTACTTTGGGCGAGTATCGACATGTCGAATTGAATGAAAATATTTTTCTTTTATAAGAAGATTCAACGTATCTGATCCTGGCACAAAACAACAACACGGTGACCTAATATAATTCAGAACAATAAAAAATATAACAGACATAGAATCATAGAATGTGACAAAGAAATATAAACATTTCTCATAAAGCGAATGTGAACGTGTATATGATACATGATGTGAACTACAAAAGGTGTTGTAACAACCTAGAATTTTAGTTATTTGAATTTAGAATATTTAATTGATTTTAAATGTTGGAAAGTTAATTTTATAAGTTAAACAACTTGAATTTTAAATATAGCGATTTATTTGATAAATAAATTGTTAAATTTAATATTTGAAATTGTTTTAATAATTGAATCTTCAATTTAATATGAATGAAATCGATTTCTAAAGTTGATTTAAATTCTATTTGAATAAGAAGGAATTTAAATTGGATTTAAACATGATTAAACTGATTTTGGAAATAACTCGTTTTAATTAACATGTAAAAATAGTCTTTATGGGCATTATCTCGAATTTTGATGAAACCAGTTACATTGGATCTGTAGTAGTGAATTATTATATGCCGTCGAATTTTGTGATGATTGGATATATAATTTGGTTATGCGAGTTCGAAACACATAGAAATTAATTAATGGGATTTAACTAAATATAATTTGATTTGAAAAGCTAATTTCTGTATATGATGGAATTGGCTTTCGATATATATTCCTTTGTATTCGGAATAGGGGTATGACATATAGAATGCCAAACGGCACGCTTCGTTTGGAGTTTGAAATTTTTAAGAGTGAATAGTGCTTTGAAAAATTTGCTATAAAAGGACCTCAACCCTTCATGATTTTGCAAACCCTAACCTAAATTTCTAGCCGCCATTAAATTAACACTTTATCCAACGACCTAAATCGATAAGAGCCACTCCGTTCATTTTCAGCCTTCGACTTCCAAAGCAAAATTGTAGAGCTCGATGAAACTAGCTTAATCAACGGTTGGATCATCATTTAGTGAGGCTAGACAACCGATTTTAGGTCGAGTTCGCATGTTACAACATTGGGTTTTTTTTGTAGTGACTACGTCATACCCATGTGAAGTGCGTGGTGGCGTGGAGGGGAAGTGGTAGTGGCGCGCACGGTGCACGTGGTGGCGGCTGGGCGAGCACGATCGATCGATTTAAAATAAAAAAACAAAGAAAAGAGGGATAAAAAACAAAGAAAAGAAGGGATACGCTACCTGGGTTGCGTGCACGAGACGAGGGATAGAAGAAGGTTTATAATTTTTAAATGTTAATTAAATTTATATAATTTTAATTTTAATTATCTCGAATATTAATTAATTCATAAGTTATTCATACGTGGTCAGTTTTGAGCACGACGAGTTGTCTTGTGTTCATATCAACGAGTACTATGGTATGGAATTGGATTGGATGGATTCAGAGCTAGTGATAATTTTGATTAAAATTGAACGACTGTTCAATTTTAATTCAAAATGGAACATTGGCGAGACTGAAAATCAAAGTGAATTAATCTCACTTTTTTGGTTAATCAGAAAATAATATATAGTCAATAAAATTACTTATTGGATGTGTGGATATTTTATTATTGATTATTATTGACTCTTGGATGATTTAATATTTTATATTGTTAGTTTGGATATATTCCCGCACTTAGAGCGAATGAGACCCTATTACGTTCCCGTGTAAGAGCGGATGACCCTTTTTATGCGAATCCCACCTCGAAGCGGTTGATTTATATTTTTATAATTATATATTTATGTGATGTAGGGGGACATGTTGGAAGGATCCAATAGGATTCCTCACACTGATGATTTATTTTCATATAAATTGATATATCATAGGTTGGATGTTACAATTGATGACATGGACACGATTTTACTTAATTAGTGCTTTAGTGACACTAAGCCTTATTTTCAGTATTTTAAATACTATAAAATAATGTTTTGATTTAAAATGGGATTTCAAAGTAATTTGAGAATTTTATATGTTTAAATAATATTTTTAATATAAAAGGTATGATTTCGAGAAATTATAAATTTATAGTTTAATAAAATATTTTAAACAGAAATTTTTAACTATGGATAAAGATTTCACAATCTTAAAAATAAGTTTGTGTTTTATAATTAATTAATACGATTTTAAAAAGAAGATGGAGATATTTGGTATAGAAAGTCGTTCGGCGTTTTATATAAAGTGATATGTATATTTTGTGTGTGTGTGTGTGTGTGTATAAAGATTATTTATAAATGTGATAAATTTATAAAATTGATATTTTAAAAATAAGATGAAGATTTGTAAAATCATATTTTGTTAATAAAAGTATGGATTTATAAACAGGCTTTATAAAATAAAGGGAACTATTTTCATTTATTAAATTGGTGAAATAAATCAAACAGATGGTGATTGCTGTTTTTAAATGTGATTTATGAAAAAGTAAGACTTATAAAGAAAACAGAGTTATAAATGGCATTCATAAATAAAGGGGTTTTACTCAGGAAGTTTCATAAAATAGAAGAGATTTATAAATATAGCTTTATAAATATGGAAACGATTGTATGGAAGATTGAGTATGGATTTTTATCAAAGAAAAAAGTTATGTTTTAAAAGTTGGTTACTTATACTAATATTGTTTTAAAGTGGGTTATCATTATTTGAAATAATTGGAAGTTAAATATTTAAAATTATTAAAATGGTTTGAAATAAAGTATGATTATTTATCAGTATAGTTTTCAAAATTAATTATTTTTATTTACAAAAATGTTGAAGATAAAGTTATTATTATTTATTAAAAAGTTTGAAATTTATCAATGACTATTTGTAAGATGTTTAAAGTTCATACTTATTTACTTATAATGTTTATTATTATATATTAGTGTTTTAAATTAAATGATTATTATTTATTCATAATTGTTTTCGAGATTTATAAATAAGGTTTTATAAATAGATTTGGGCTTATAAGAGAAGTTTATAAAATATTTTGGAGACTTAAAGAAGAATCATTTATAATGTATAAAGAGAGCTTTGCAAATGGTTTTAGATAATTACAAATGGGTTTATAGGTTTATAAGAAGAGCCTTATAATAGTTGAATGGATTTATAAAAAGGGTTTATAAACGATTTGAGGAATGATATTTATAAATGGTTTTATAGGTTATAATGGTTTTATAATTATTTTAGATTGGTAAGGGATTTTTAAATGATTTTTGAATTGTATAGAAAAAGAATATTTCTTAGTTTTGTGAATATACTTATAGTGTTGGGATAAGTGTATGGATATTTTTCTAAGTATTGAGAAATAGGGATAGGTGAATATATGTGTGTGTGTGTGTGTACGTATATTTTTGTAAAAGGGTTTTTATTGGAGTATTTACAAGTGAATTTAATAAATGAAAGATTATTAAATGGGACTTAGTGTTGCTTGGTGCTTAGCCAAATGTTGATTTTTCCTATGGAATTAAATCCCTGATTGAGTGTTTGTTACCTGATAGTTAAATAACGGACTACTGAATTTATACCCAAATATAACTTTGGAAATATCTAGGAGAAACACGGGAGTTATATGGCATAGTCATCTCCGACGATGTTGTACTATGCATATAAATCTTGTTTCGTTCTCTTAGGTCAATGATAAGGAAATCCATCCACTAACGGTTAGGAGGTGATCTCCGCTCTTATCATTGACTTTTTATTTCCTAAAGAACTGGGTTTGAGTTTATTGGAAACTATCGAATGTTGTTTCGAAGAGACTGGAATATGATATGTTATCCGAAAACCACTTCGATCCAACTTAAGCGTTGCAAAGTGAAGACATCTTGAAGATGATGGGAATTCAGAGACGGAGCTCTCAAGTGTTTCTTTCGGTCCTAGAAATAACTTGTATAGATGAATGCTAGCATTGCATTGTTGCCTAGAGGGCAGTGTTAGCATTCCAAGTGGGAAGTGCTATATAAAAGGTAAACGTATCCTCAAGCCTCATCAACTAGGAAATTGACTAAAGCAGGGACGTGCAGTAGGGCTATGTGGGGTGCTCCCATTAGGGTATAATCATCCCAAGATCTAATGTCGATATCTCTATGTATGCTGTGGAGGTTGAAATGACCCTCCTATTTACACACTAATTTTATTGGTGATTTTTTTTTTTGCAATAGAGATGATATATAGATATATCATCTATTACAAATATATTTCCCAGGGTCATTTCTCTCTCTAATAAACAAAAATATATCCAGGATCTTTCACAATATAGAAATATTGTTTTAATTCTAAATCATTTTTAACATACATATATGAAGATATCTATGTTATATTCTACTTGAATCAGAGCATGATAATAAGTAGAAATCCTTTTTAAATTTGCAAAAATGTGATAAATTCCCTTTTTAAATTAAAACTTATTGTATCCAGATTTTTGACTATAGTGTCCCCTGGAAATATGTACCTTAGACTGTTATTATAATTAAGAAATAACCAAGCAATGATCAGTGGAAAGCAAGCTTATAATATGGATGATTATCTTAAAGTCTGAATATTATCAAACTCAGGTTAAAAGAAAGCGGATCCTAAGTGAACGCAAGCAACATCTAGGCGTAATGGAAACGCGCCTAACTTATACATTCAAGGTCACGAGTTCGAGTACCATGCTGGTCGGTTCAAACACAATTTTTGGTTTTTCTTTTTATTTTCTCCTGTATGGCTGAAATCTGATACCTACCTATAATTGTACATATATATTTAATTTTTGCCTATAACCTATCATACAAAACAATTCTTCTTGCATAACTATTTTTGAAATCCATTCTTTCAACTGTTTTAAGAATTTACATCTATATTTTTGCCCAATATCTACATGTACACAGATATACATGTACATGTCAGGGTCTTTGTTCATTTTCCAGAAAACTGAGCTCAAATGTTCCCTTGCTTCATTGATCTGAAGTGAAACATTTGGCCTGACCTATGGCCTAACCCTGTGGTTACTCTGGCCATTCTTTTGCTTGCATTATTACAACCCAGATTATACACAAAACATTGTTACCTTTTCTTTCCAAAAGCATGTATATATATTTGTATGAATCAGACATTTTGTGATCAGATATATATCATTCTTCCTAATCATACTTCTCTTTTAAAAATACATCTTTAAAGTATAAACACTTTTTCTTGCATCTGGACTTATGTCAATATCATAAATTGAAGACATAGCAGTTTAATTCTTTTCTGGTTTTCCCAATATTATTTTCTGTATATCTATATTCTTTTCGAAAGAACTCATGATTACTGAAATCATCTTAAAATGATTATGCTTATAAAATCCAGGTTTTACCTCTAAATCAAAACAACTTTAGCAAATAGGTTTTCAAATCAGTTCAACATCAATATCCTTAGTACATACCAAATCAGAAATAACCAGAAACAACATAGCACATGTCTCTTACAAGTTCTTCCTACTTAATACATTTAGATAGCCATATTAATCAGGGAATACATGCATGAATTAACACATTTTAGCTTTTATTTCTAATTATCTTAGCATCCTCTATGCCATATCTTTTTAATCTTGCTTACTTAGCTCCATCATAACCTGCAAAAGCATTAGTGGCTGCCTCATTATAAATGAGACACCCCATGTGCCATGAGCAATAAGGGTCAGATCTATGATCTGGTGTGAGCATTTCTAACATATCCATGATATTAAGCTAGGATACAGCATAGATATACTTTGCATACTTGACAGGTATTATCATGTACAATACATAAGAGCAAACATATGCAACAAAACAACTTTTATCTGGAACTACTAGGTTGCCTTTTCTTTTTCTTATAAATTCCTGGCCTCATCTGCTATAAGGAATCAAAGGGACACATTGCCATGAACTAATTAACATTATGGCACAAAGATCTCAGGACTTAAACAAGCCATGTGCCAACTTGTCTACTTCAAATAGGACAAGCATTCCAGCAGCCTTCTTGGCACAAAATCCTTAGTTATATCACTAAGTGTATTTATGTTCATTCTATCAATGATAGCTAGGTGTACATACCACCTGTACTCATGAAACATACTAGTTACCTTGCAACCATGATATTGCAAGCAAGTTAAAGGTTACTTTCTAGAGATATAACACCCCAGTCATTCCATCTCACATTATTTATCATAGAAACACCCTATTCAAGCATATACCAGAATGTTTGCAACTGAGAATAAATACATGGCTCTATTGAGTTTATTTTGATTTTTCAAGCAACTATATTTAGCCAGATTTTCAATCTTGTTTAAACATAGTTTTTAGGCTTGTAAGTTTCTGTTTAGTTTAGGGCTCAGCACTTATAGAGAAAAACTCCATTGCACCCTTAACCAATTATTTCAAGCCTCAGCACCATACCAATGTATATGCAGCTCATAGTTTTCTTTATCTTTTCATTCTTTGTCTTAAGCCATTATTCAAACTAGTTACAAATACTTTGATATATGTTCCTTAAGGTTTTGGTATAATATACAGAGATGAAAATAGAACAACAAAGTTATACATCCAGCATAGCAGATCATATCTCATCAAACATTCATGAAACCATCAGCAGCCAACATAGTTTGTAAATCAAAACATGCAAAATATAACATATAAAAGCTTGGCTGCCTAATCCCAGGTCTTAATGCCATGTATATGAGTGAGGATACTCACCTAAGTGCTTACACAGACTTAAACCAGAAAACCCTTCAAATCTTTAGCCTTATCTTCCTCTTCTTCCTTAGGTTAATTAATTAGTGAGAGAGCAGTTTTCTGATTGGGCTCTTGGTATAAATAAGGGTTCTGTCTAGGGTTTTGAGTGATGCAAAATCCCTATTTTAGCCCAGATCAGAATCATGCATTTGGCATTGCATATTCCCTCCTTCCTAATCCCTTAATATCCCGGCCAATATTTTAAAACAAGACTAAATTGTGCCTATTTTCCTTTCTTTTCAGAAAGTGATAACTTTAAGTATTTTTATTATATTTACTTCAAACATGATAATGGTGTGACTTTCTATTTTCTGCCTATGTACATTTTCTTTCTTGCACTTTGGTTCTTACTGTTTTAGTGCTTCCTTTATTTATTTTCTGCTCAAATAACATCTGGATATAAATATACATTTATACAACTATGGGTGTTAATTTAACTTTTAACCTTTTATTTGCAGAAAACATGTGCATACTTATGTGCATTTCTACACCTATTATTCAAATAAAAATTTCACTTATTCATTATAAGTCAATGTTCTCTTCTGCCTCAATTTTCAGACAAGTCATACATAGGCATATATATATAGATATATTTATATACACACATCCTCAGGAATTTTTAATACCCATGTCTAGGTCTATATTTTCTTTATTTAAAACATTTTATCTAAATGTTTTCCTTCCTTGTTTTATTATTCAGGAATTCTGGATTTTCTCTTAGTGCCATAACTAGTGTGCACGTGCACACATGCACACAACCTTGCACCACTGAAAATCCCACCTATATAATAATTCTGATTTTCCCCCAGAATTTTAATCATTTATTAAAAGAATTTTCCTCAAAATCTTGGGGTATTACAATCACCCCTCCTTTTAGGAATTGTGCCCTCACAATTTACAACATATTCTTTGAGTACTCCTACTTTCTTAGGAAAATTATTCAAATATGCATGAGCAATTTAAATAGTCACTGTCTATCATACATATCAAATTTTCTTAGTAATCTAAGAATTTACCTTTTAAATTTGCAAAGAGCCTAGGGTAATCCATCCTGATTTTATCCTCTAGCTCCCAAGTACAATCACTAGGATCTATACTCCATTGAATCTTTACAAGCTTCAATGTCTTGTTTCTTAATTTCTTTTCTTCCCTTGCCACAATTCCCACTGGCTCTTTCTCATAGATTAGATCTGGATTAATCTGAACTTCAGTAGGCTTTTCTAAGATTTCCTCCTTGTCATGTACCCATCTCCTTAGTTGTGACACATGAAACACATTGTGCATTGCACTCATCTTCTCGGGAAGCTCCAGCTTATAGGCTAGTGAGCCTATCCTTTCCAAAATCTTGTATGGTCCAACATATCTGGGTCTGAGTTTCCCCTGCTTGCCAAATCTCAAGACTTTCTTCATTGGTGAAACCTTAATGAAGACATAATCACCTACTTTGAATTCCACTGACTTCCTCTTTGCATCAGCATACTTCTTTTGCCTATCTTGAGCTACTGCCATCCTCTTTCTCACCAGTCCTATTTTCTCTGTGATGTCTTTGACATATTCTGGCCCTAGGATAGCTTTCTCTCCTGCCTCAGCCCAACACATAGGTGATAGACATGGCTTTCCATATAGGGCTTCAAAGGGTGCCATTCCAATTGTGCTTTGGTGGCTATTATTGTATGTGAACTCAGCCAAATGGAGGTGGTCCTCCCAATTTCCTCCAAAATCTAACACACATGCCCTAAGCAAATCCTCTAAAATCTTGTTTACCACTTCTGTTTGCCCATCTGATTGGGGGTGATAAGCAGTGCTTAGGCACAATTCACTCCCCATAGCTTCTTGGAAGCTCCTCCAGAACCTTGAAGTGAAGATTGTATCCCTATCACTCACTATAGTTTTAGGAACACCATGCAGTTTTACCACTTCTCTCATAAAAATTTGGGCTAACCTAGGTGCATTTCTGTCTGCTTTCACTGGTATGAAGTGGGCTACTTTAGTCAGCCTATCTACAATCACCCAAATACTTGTATTTCCCTTCTTGGATCTAGGAAGGCCATCTATGAAATCCATAGATATGTCTTCCCACTTCCACTGTGGTATGCTAAGTGGCTGCAATAACCCTGAAGGTCTTTGGGTCTCAGCTTTTATTTGTTGACAAACCATGCACTTAGCAACATATCTGGCTACATCAGACTTCATTCCCTTCCACCAATAGTCCCTTTTTAAGTTTTGGTACATTTTGGTGCTGCCTGGATGTATTGAATATTTGCTCCTATGGTACTCATTAAGGATTTCTTCTTTCAATTCTATGATGTTTGGGACACATATCCTTCCCTTGTACCTTAAGTATCCTTTTACATCTATGTGATAATCCTTCACTTCTTCCTTCTTTAATAGGAGAGACCTCTTTTCTGCTAAGTCTTGATCTTCTTCTTGCATTTTTGCCACCTTCAAGGCCAAATTTGATTGTAAAGTAATTAAACTTAACCTTCCTTTACTCTTTTCTTCCTCAATTATCTCCATACTTATCCCACTGCTCTCATCTATTTCCAAATCAGTGAGCATGGTCAAATCTCTAAACTCCTCCATCATTAACATGGCCATTTTTGCATGCTGCCTACTCAATGCATCTGCCACTTTGTTAGCCTTGCCTGGTGTATAAAGTATATCTAAGTCATAAGAAGCAAGAAATTCAACCCATCTGTGTTGTCTCATATTTAAATCTTTTTGTGAAAAGAGATATTTTAAGGCCTTGTGATCAGTGTATAAAATGAACTTTGCACCTAATAAGTAATGCCTCCAAAGCTTCAAGGCATAAACTACTGCTGCCAACTCAAGATCATGAGTTGCATATCTAGTTTCATGGGGTTTTAGTTGTCTAGATGCATAGGCTATGACCTGATCTTGCTGCATCAACACAGCCCCTAGCCCTGACCCACATGCATCTGTATATACAACCAATCCCTCATTGCCTTCTGGTACTCTCAACACTGGTGATTTTACCAAAGCCTCCTTGATCTGGGTGAAAGCTTGTTCACACTTATCAGTCCATATAAACTTTTGGTTCTTCCTAGTCAGGTTAGTGAGTGGCATTGCTATTTTAGAAAATCCTTGTATGAACCTCCTATAGTATCCTGCCATCCCCATGAATGACCTTACTTCACTAACATTGTTAGGCTTCTTCCATGCTTGGATTGCTACTATCTTATTGGGGTTTACAGAAATTCCCCTAGCAGAGACAACATGTCCAAGAAAGTGTACTTCCTCTTGCCAGAACACACACTTAGAAAATTTTGCTTTCAAATCTTTTTCTCTTAATCTAGATAAGACCAAATGTAAGTGGTTCTCATGTTCCTCTATTGTTCTAGAGTAGATTAGAATATCATCTATAAAAATCAGAACAAACTTGTCTAAGTAATCTCTGAATATCCTATTCATTAGGTCTACAAAGTAAGAAGGGGCATTTGTTAGCCCAAATGGCATAACCAGAAACTCATACAAACCATATCTTGTGTTGAATGCTGTATATTTAATACTTGATTCCTCAACTTTCATCTGATGAAACCCAGATGCCAAGTCTAGCCTAGAAAACACTTTAGCTCCACTGAGTTGATCAAAGAGATCATCTATCCTGGGTAATGGGTATTTGTTTTTGATGGTTACTTTGTTTAATTCTCTATAATCTATACACATTCTTAAAGTACCATCATGTTTTTTAACAAATACTACAGGAGCACCCCAGCATGAATTACTTGGCCTTATAAACCCCTTGGCTTCTAATTCTTCCAGCTGGTTCTTTAGCTCTTTTAATTCACTTGGCCCCATCCTTGTAGGCTTTTTGATAACTGGGCTAGCCCCAGGCATAAGGTTAATCTGGAATTCAACAGGTCTATGGTGTGAAACACCTTTTACTTCCCCAAATACATCCAAGTATTCTTTAACTATGGGGATTTCATTAATAGCTATTTCCTTGGGATTATTTTCTAATTCAATTAAATGATTTAGACTGTTTTCTTTGATAGGTTCACATAGAATTGTAACCCTTTGGCCTTTAGAATTTTGTAGTGAAATGGTGGATGCATCCAGGTCAATTATGGCTTTGAATTGTCTTAGCCAATCTGCCCCTAATATAACTCCTATATTTGGGAAATTTAGAACATATAAATTGGAAACAAATGTGTTTCCTCCTATGTTCAAATTCACATCCACACAGATCATATCTAATACACTAGAACTTCCTAAAGGGCTTTGTATTAACAGAGGTATTTCAGCCAATTTGCAGTTCATTTTCAACCTTTTAACTATTTCATGGGAAATGAGTGAGTGGGTTGCCCCGGTATCATATATTACAGCTAAAGGTATGGTACAAATAAATAGTGTACCTTCCACTTGACCATGGTTTTCAGCATTAGCCTCAATTATGGCCTTGCCCCTACCTTCCAGGTTTGCCACTTTCCCTTGTTGCTTGTTTTCTGGGCAATTTCTTTTCATATGCCCTTCCTTCCCACATAGATAGCATTTGAAAGCTCCCCCTTTAAGCTCTGGGCATCTTGGCTTAATATGGCCTTCTTTCCCACAATGGTTGCAAACTATTTTTCTTTTGGCTTCATTGGGCTTTGCATCTACTGCCTTCTTACCATCTGCCTCTCCTTTCTTCTTATCATAAGGATGGTACTTCCCTTTGTTCTTCTTGTTACTATTGTTTTTGAAATTCCTGAACTTATCTCTTTCCTTGTCATGCTGCTCAATCTTCAGAGCCAAATCTATCACTTGATCAAAAGTTCTGTCAGCATAAGGTAGTATAGCCCTGCTAAGTCCTGGGTTCAATCCCTTGATGTATCTATCATTTTTGGATGCTTCATCAGCCACTAACATTGCCCCATAGGTAGACAATCCCTCAAACTTCTGGGTATATTCTGTGACATTCATAGTCCCCTGTCTAAGTTTGATGAACTCCTCAAGTAAAGTGGTTTTTGCTGAGGCTGGAACAAACCTTGCCTCTAACATCTCCTTAAATTGATTCCAATTAATATCATTTTCATTCCGGCCAGCTATGATCACCTCCCACCAACTCAAAGCTGCACCTTTTAATTGCCTTGAGGCCACTTGCCTCTTCCTTTGGTCATCTAGTTGCATATCAGTGAAGATCCTCTCTAATGTCCTCAGCCATGCTTGAATCTCCATTACACTTTCAGTTCCTTCAAAGCTCTTGCCTCCCAAGTTGGTATAAGTCTTCACTAACTTGGAGAGCTCCTCATGTGGGTTCTCAGGTCTGTGCCCAATTCCATCTCTCAAAACTCTCACAAATTCCTGCATGTCAAGCATTTGTGGTGTGCTAGATCCTCCTTGATGATGAGACCCTCTTCCTACCATATTTCTAAAAGTATATGTATTTCATCTTATTAGTTTATAACACTAGCTTTTATTTTACATTGATTGTATCTTTTCCTATTTAATCATTGTGTATGTCACATGCACACACATACATACATTCAGGGAATACTTATAAACAGTCAAATATACAAACAATCCTAGTATAAACATAAGCATACAAACATTTTGCTATGTTAATTAAAACATAGCTCTGATACCAAATGAAATGACCCTCCTATTTACACACTAATTTTATTGGTGATTTTTTTTTTTGCAATAGAGATGATATATAGATATATCATCTATTACAAATATATTTCCCAGGGTCATTTCTCTCTCTAATAAACAAAAATATATCCAGGATCTTTCACAATATAGAAATATTGTTTTAATTCTAAATCATTTTTAACATACATATATGAAGATATCTATGTTATATTCTACTTGAATCAGAGCATGATAATAAGTAGAAATCCTTTTTAAATTTGCAAAAATGTGATAAATTCCCTTTTTAAATTAAAACTTATTGTATCCAGATTTTTGACTATAGTGTCCCCTGGAAATATGTACCTTAGACTGTTATTATAATTAAGAAATAACCAAGCAATGATCAGTGGAAAGCAAGCTTATAATATGGATGATTATCTTAAAGTCTGAATATTATCAAACTCAGGTTAAAAGAAAGCGGATCCTAAGTGAACGCAAGCAACATCTAGGCGTAATGGAAACGCGCCTAACTTATACATTCAAGGTCACGAGTTCGAGTACCATGCTGGTCGGTTCAAACACAATTTTTGGTTTTTCTTTTTATTTTCTCCTGTATGGCTGAAATCTGATACCTACCTATAATTGTACATATATATTTAATTTTTGCCTATAACCTATCATACAAAACAATTCTTCTTGCATAACTATTTTTGAAATCCATTCTTTCAACTGTTTTAAGAATTTACATCTATATTTTTGCCCAATATCTACATGTACACAGATATACATGTACATGTCAGGGTCTTTGTTCATTTTCCAGAAAACTGAGCTCAAATGTTCCCTTGCTTCATTGATCTGAAGTGAAACATTTGGCCTGACCTATGGCCTAACCCTGTGGTTACTCTGGCCATTCTTTTGCTTGCATTATTACAACCCAGATTATACACAAAACATTGTTACCTTTTCTTTCCAAAAGCATGTATATATATTTGTATGAATCAGACATTTTGTGATCAGATATATATCATTCTTCCTAATCATACTTCTCTTTTAAAAATACATCTTTAAAGTATAAACACTTTTTCTTGCATCTGGACTTATGTCAATATCATAAATTGAAGACATAGCAGTTTAATTCTTTTCTGGTTTTCCCAATATTATTTTCTGTATATCTATATTCTTTTCGAAAGAACTCATGATTACTGAAATCATCTTAAAATGATTATGCTTATAAAATCCAGGTTTTACCTCTAAATCAAAACAACTTTAGCAAATAGGTTTTCAAATCAGTTCAACATCAATATCCTTAGTACATACCAAATCAGAAATAACCAGAAACAACATAGCACATGTCTCTTACAAGTTCTTCCTACTTAATACATTTAGATAGCCATATTAATCAGGGAATACATGCATGAATTAACACATTTTAGCTTTTATTTCTAATTATCTTAGCATCCTCTATGCCATATCTTTTTAATCTTGCTTACTTAGCTCCATCATAACCTGCAAAAGCATTAGTGGCTGCCTCATTATAAATGAGACACCCCCATGTGCCATGAGCAATAAGGGTCAGATCTATGATCTGGTGTGAGCATTTCTAACATATCCATGATATTAAGCTAGGATACAGCATAGATATACTTTGCATACTTGACAGGTATTATCATGTACAATACATAAGAGCAAACATATGCAACAAAACAACTTTTATCTGGAACTACTAGGTTGCCTTTTCTTTTTCTTATAAATTCCTGGCCTCATCTGCTATAAGGAATCAAAGGGACACATTGCCATGAACTAATTAACATTATGGCACAAAGATCTCAGGACTTAAACAAGCCATGTGCCAACTTGTCTACTTCAAATAGGACAAGCATTCCAGCAGCCTTCTTGGCACAAAATCCTTAGTTATATCACTAAGTGTATTTATGTTCATTCTATCAATGATAGCTAGGTGTACATACCACCTGTACTCATGAAACATACTAGTTACCTTGCAGCCATGATATTGCAAGCAAGTTAAAGGTTACTTTCTAGAGATATAACACCCCAGTCATTCCATCTCACATTATTTATCATAGAAACACCCTATTCAAGCATATACCAGAATGTTTGCAACTGAGAATAAATACATGGCTCTATTGAGTTTATTTTGATTTTTCAAGCAACTATATTTAGCCAGATTTTCAATCTTGTTTAAACATAGTTTTTAGGCTTGTAAGTTTCTGTTTAGTTTAGGGCTCAGCACTTATAGAGAAAAACTCCATTGCACCCTTAACCAATTATTTCAAGCCTCAGCACCATACCAATGTATATGCAGCTCATAGTTTTCTTTATCTTTTCATTCTTTGTCTTAAGCCATTACAAACTAGTTACAAATACTTTGATATATGTTCCTTAAGGTTTTGGTATAATATACAGAGATGAAAATAGAACAACAAAGTTATACATCCAGCATAGCAGATCATATCTCATCAAACATTCATGAAACCATCAGCAGCCAACATAGTTTGTAAATCAAAACATGCAAAATATAACATATAAAAGCTTGGCTGCCTAATCCCAGGTCTTAATGCCATGTATATGAGTGAGGATACTCACCTAAGTGCTTACACAGACTTAAACCAGAAAACCCTTCAAATCTTTAGCCTTATCTTCCTCTTCTTCCTTAGGTTAATTAATTAGTGAGAGAGCAGTTTTCTGATTGGGCTCTTGGTATAAATAAGGGTTCTGTCTAGGGTTTTGAGTGATGCAAAATCCCTATTTTAGCCCAGATCAGAATCATGCATTTGGCATTGCATATTCCCTCCTTCCTAATCCCTTAATATCCCGGCCAATATTTTAAAACAAGACTAAATTGTGCCTATTTTCCTTTCTTTTCAGAAAGTGATAACTTTAAGTATTTTTATTATATTTACTTCAAACATGATAATGGTGTGACTTTCTATTTTCTGCCTATGTACATTTTCTTTCTTGCACTTTGGTTCTTACTGTTTTAGTGCTTCCTTTATTTATTTTCTGCTCAAATAACATCTGGATATAAATATACATTTATACAACTATGGGTGTTAATTTAACTTTTAACCTTTTATTTGCAGAAAACATGTGCATACTTATGTGCATTTCTACACCTATTATTCAAATAAAAATTTCACTTATTCATTATAAGTCAATGTTCTCTTCTGCCTCAATTTTCAGACAAGTCATACATAGGCATATATATATAGATATATTTATATACACACATCCTCAGGAATTTTTAATACCCATGTCTAGGTCTATATTTTCTTTATTTAAAACATTTTATCTAAATGTTTTCCTTCCTTGTTTTATTATTCAGGAATTCTGGATTTTCTCTTAGTGCCATAACTAGTGTGCACGTGCACACATGCACACAACCTTGCACCACTGAAAATCCCACCTATATAATAATTCTGATTTTCCCCCAGAATTTTAATCATTTATTAAAAGAATTTTCCTCAAAATCTTGGGGTATTACAGAGGTCCATGATGGTTGTTTATCAACCATGGAGTGATCATATTTGACGCTATCCAGTAAGGGGTAGGGCCGGTCCTGAGTAGCAGAGGTGCAATGCATTATGACGGATTCAGTGGGTAGACCCTTAACCTTTCATAGTTGGAATTCATTCTCCAAAAAGCGCCTTCGGACTTGATTGTATACCTATTATGCTGGAATTTATAACGTAATAATTTCGGCTATGATTAATAACTAATTTTATCTAGACACTATTATAATATCAGAGAATTTCATATAGAAAATGTTTTGGTTATTGTAAGGTAAAAATCCGTTTGTGTTTATGTGCGGCATGGTCTTACGAGATACCTTTGTTTTCAAAAGTTTCTATAACTTTAAAATCCAGTTGGGTTTGTTTCTCACACTGGTTTTCCAGACTGACTCGGGTATTATTTTATTATAATGCTCAGGTCAGACCGAGCATATTTACAGATTGCTTTGGAGGCATTGGAGCTCAGGAGACGAGTTGGAGGTCTTCAAGTCGTATTCACGTACATGTTTATTTTTTGCTGCTCATTTGTTGAAATCATCAGCATTTTTTAGGATAGGTTGTTATAACTGTCCAGGCTAATGATTGTGATTTGTTGTTGTACTCTGATAGATGTATGTATATTACAGTTCCCTTTTGTAAAGTTTATTGATATTATATTATATGTTGTTCCACTGCAAATATGAGATCCTGTGTTGTTTTAGGTTCGTTTTCTCTTCTTCTTTCTTCTTTTTCCCATAACTATCTGTCTTTCCATTCAATTTGGGTTGGACATGTGTAGTTTATTTTCAGCTTGAATTGTACAGATTGGCGGGTCGTTACAGTTGGTACCAAAGCTTAGGTTGAGCGAAAACACCTAGGCTTTGGTCATTTGAGATAGGGTAAGCGAGACCAAAGGATGAGTGTGAATGTACATATATGAGCGTGTATTTGTTAGTAATTATAAAAATGTTTTATATTGTGTTAATTTATTTGTTGAGTGGCTTATAAATTCAGGTCGATACGTGGGATGCTATGATATCGATATGGGCTTCTAAACACTTAAACAAGGCAAACCGACACAGTATCATTTTGAAAGTGGGTAAATGAAATAATTTACCTTAGTCATATTTTATATATAAATGAATATTTTTTTAGAAATTACTATAGTTATATATGGCATGTTTGGATGTTAGTGAATGATAAGATTTAAATACTATCATTCGTTATTTGTTGTTCTAATAAAAAGTTGTTATTATCATAATCTAAACAAAGATGAACTTGGTAAATTGAGTTATATAAAGAAGTGAATTTATAAGTATGAATTATAGATTATTGATTATGATTAAAATAATCAACAATTGTGAATTGAATTACATAAGAAGTGATATTTTATACATATGATTTATAAATGGAAAAGAAATGAAATCGTATAAGTATATTTATAAATATGATTTGTAAATAAAATGGATTTAAAACAAGAAGTTTGAGAATTTAAATCTCATTGATTTTGAAAATTGTTTTTCGAGAAGTTTTAGAAAAATAATAATAGTATTATTCTGAAAATATTTTGGGTTAGAAATATTTAAAATGGAATTTAAAGAGATAGAAAGCACTGAACTCACTTCAGTCGCTAGAAAATAATTCTAGTGATGACTGCAGCATCATCGGTGTTCATTTTCGAGTTTCTACGTGAAGAATTACTACCATTGAGGTTTTGTTTTGGGAAAAAAAATTGTTTTAAAATTGAAAGTATGATTTGATATACAAAAGAATTATGTATATATATGATTTCAAAATAAAAACTTTGTTTTTAAATTCTGGAAGTTGTCATCTAAGTGTTTTGTTGAAAACAAAACAAAATAGGTTTTATAACTTATAGATATAAGCAATATTAAGCTAAAAAAACAAACAAATTTTAAATTTGTTAAATGTGAATGTTAAGAAAAGAAAATCTGAATTTGAATTATAAAATGGATCTAACTTAAGTGAGATGACGTTTGAAATGGAATTTAACTCAAATTAAGTAAAGTGGGATGAAATGAGTTAAAAAATAGAATTTGACTTTGGAAATGAATATGAACTTGAGTTATAAAATGAAATTCAACTTAAGTTGTAAAATGGATTGAATGTGTTCAGAGTGTTGTCTGATAGAATTGAATATGAGTTTAAGTTGTGAATTAATAATAAACATTAATGGTGTAGTATAAAATGTTTATAATGAACTTAAATAATTTTTTTATGGAATGGTCCCTAAGTGTTATAGTATTAAAAGAAATATACTAAACAAATTGAATGTAAATCAATTGAATGCAAATGGATTGAATGATAATTAATTGAATGTTAGTAAAATGAATGTGAATAAATTGGAGATGAATCAATTTCATGTTAATAAGAAACCAATTATAATAAATACGTAAGTTGTATGTATGTTATTTTATTCGCATAACCGTTTGATCCAGATTTCGAATTTACGATTTCGAGGTGATTTACAACGATCCGAGTTAGGATTTTTTACTCGATTCTCTATGGCAAACACTGTATATGGATTTTTGATTGATTCTGCTTTTCTCTATCATAGTATACGGCTATGCAAGGAGAATGAGGTTTCAAATCAAGAAACCGGATCTGAGTCCGCACTAGAGTGGTCGTGTGAACGATAATAGTTCGAAAGTAAAATTGTGTGATCGAGCGAGTGATCAGGTATGGTTTTATGTACGGATGATATATGTACATCGTAAGAGCTTTAATAAATATAATGTTGACAATGGAAAATGAAAATTGATATGGGTATAAATAAATTTGAGGGATATTATTTGTTGGTTGGTTTCTCTTATTGCATTTGTTACATTTGCATATAGTTTTTGTATATTCTATATGTTATATATTGATGTTGTTTTTTGTATACGTATTCTCATTGGTTGTTAAGTGATCAGTAGGTGTGCATGGTGTATGTGAGGAATGCGGAATATGGATCTTAAGGGTAGAATGAACACTAGAGGGGGGTGAATAGTGTTTATAAGAAATTACTAAATCTTTTTGAGTTATTGTTGATTTGTACACAAAGGTATGCAATATTCAGACACAGATATAATCACAGAATCAAACACAGATGCAGAAATAAAGTAAATACAGTAAAGGAAAGAATACACCGGATTTTATACTGGTTCGGAGTTACCCTACATCCAGTCCCGCACAACTAAGTATGGATTTCCTTTCAAAAGCAATTCTACAATTACACCCTCGGTTTCAAGGCTAAGAGGTACACCCTCTAGAATCACAATCCTCTGGGTAGAGATACTTGATTTCCAGGGCAACAAGTTCACCCAATTGATTTCCAAGGCTACAATCACACCTTTTCTCGCTTGATTGATTTCCAAGGCTACAATCACACCTTTTCTTGCTAGATAGATTACAATGAAGCCTATAACTCTGAATAACACTGGGATCTTGTTGAGATAGTGATAGAGAATCAAACCAGAGATGATCTAGTTAGATTCAATGTTGATTTCGGTAGAGTGATGATAGGATTTTGAATAAGAAAATGTGGAAGAAGAAGAGAAGTGAAAAACTAGAAAATCTGATATAAAATTCGTTGAAACCAACCCCTATTTATAGAAGAACAACAGCCATGTCTATTCATGAAAGATTATGGCGAATAGACACTTCTTTTGAAATTCAAATTATTGGTCCTAACTGACACTATGTCGACATGGGGTACTATGGCATGTCGACATCCCAAAGGAAATTTTGATGTTTTGTTTTTCTTTGAAAATAACCTTTATCTTATATTAAAACTATTTTAAACTTTATTAATATACTTGACTATAGATAAATTATATAGATAAATATAAAATTTTACTATAATTTTATATTTAAATCTAAGTAAATATTAAAAGTTAAATATATTAAAAGATAGTTTAAAACAAACGAAGTTTAAAACAAGAATTTATTTAAGAACAAAATCAAAGAATATTTTTTAAGGCTACAACATCTTTTTGAAAATCATTTGAAAAGATAATTTTTAAGGCTAAAACATTTTGTAAAGTAGTTTTGAAAATCATTTGGAAGTAGTTTTGCAAGCTTCTTCCTGCAGAATATCTCATCACATCAGGACTCGAGAACTTGTACAAAACCAAGATGTTCGTGGGTTTGTAAGCCACTTGTCGTAGGTTTGTAAGCTACTTGTCGTGGGTTTGTAAGCCACTAAAAAGGTAGAAATGGGTTCCATCCCAAATGAAAATACGGAATGAAGATTTCAGTGCTATTGTGAAGTTTTAACATAATACTAGACTCAATACTTATCTTGAAATCTTGAACTCTTGATAATCTTGATATCCTTGATACTCATGAGTCTTCAATCTTGATATCTTGAATCTGTATACTGTACAGTCTTCATTCTTGGTACCTGCATTATTAAATCCTGCATATACATATATATCTAAATTATAATGTTAGTATTTATATTTTATAATCTTATTCTAAGGTTGTTGTCATCAAAACCATCAACTCATGGACTAACAATCTCCCCCTTTTTGATGATGACAACCTTTGTTTATAAAATATTACTTCTATCCTAATAACTCCCCCTAAAACTGATAACTCCCTCTTAATCTATGCCTAACTCTTCTATTTTATATTTCTCCCCCTTTGTCATCAATAAAAACAAACTAACTCCAAACTATATAACTCTTAGTCTAATGTCCTATATGATTATAATGATAGTGTTATCATACATAATCAATACTTACTTATAAACCTAAAACTTAGTCCTAAACTACTAACATTCCTAACTAAGTACTTATATAATACTTATATATAACATATATAGGAATCATATATAAGAACACACAATATTTATATATATATATATGTTTATATTTACATTTTTGTACAACGTGACAAATATACACATAACGATGAAAAACGAAAAAGAAGAAACTACTGAGTATCTTTGACAATTGGAGATCTATGGATCGAACAACTTGGATAATGGAAACAGAAATTTCCACGTTGTTCAACCAATTTTCCGTCCTTGTCAAAACATACTTCGCCAACGCGAATGACTTTGTCGTTGTCTTCTGCATGCTCTTCTTCCATTGGTTCTTCTTCTTCTTCTTCACTTTCCTCTTGTTCATGATCTCTTGAAGCGTCCTCGTCAATCAAGATTGGATTAGCATGATTTTCCATTAGAAATTTTTGCAAATTTAGAAGGATTTTCCCTTGCCTTTCCTGTTCTTTTGCCATTCGGAGTTGCACTATTTGAATTTCAGTCATTAACTGAATTGCATCCTTTAGAGAATCCTCCATTTTTGTCATTCGGGCGAGCGTAGTACGTTGGAACGGACCAGAGGTAGGAGAAGGGAACGAAAAGGTTGATTTTATGTTTGATTTGGAAGAGGAGGCCATTGATAAATTGATTTCAGAAGATAGAACAGAAAGAGAACAGAGAGAATGAAGAAAAATTCGAAAATAAGAAGAATATATAACCAATTATTTGAATTTTGGTGGGAAACAATTTTAAAATTAAAAAAAAACGTTATATGTCGACATGGGTATAGAGGGGATGTCGACATGGTTCTCTAAATTTTTAATATTTGATTTATTTTGATTTAATTTTTATTTATACTTTGTTATTTATATTTTATATTTCAGTTAATGAACAAATACCTAATTCTCTTCTTAATTTAGTAAATGTAGATTCATTTAAGGGTTTTGTTAAGATATCAGCAATTTGATTTTCAGAATTGTTATAGTCGAGAGTAATTACTTCTCTACTTATATTAACTTTGAGAAAATGGTGTCTGATATCAATATGTTTAGTTCGAGCATGTTGAGTAGTATTTTTGGATAAATTTATTGCACTAGTATTATCACAATAAATTGGTGATTTTGAGATATTTAAACCAAAATCTTTTAAAGTTTGTTGCATATATATTACTTGAGAACACGCCAAAGCAGCAGAAATATACTCTGCTTCAGTTGTTGATAGAGAAACCGTGTTTTGCTTTTTACTAAACCAGGAAATTAGAGAATGCCCTAAAAAGTGACAAGTTCCACTTGTACTTTTTCGGTCTGATTTACAACCAGCACAATAAGCATTACAGTAAGATATTAAGTCAAACGAATCATTTTTAGGATAAAATAAGCCATAATCAAAGGTGTGTTTAACATATCTTATAATACGTTTTATAGCTTTTAAGTGAGTTTCTTTAGGTTAGGATTGACACCTTGCACAGAGACAGACACTATGCATAATATCAGGTCTACTCGCAGTGATATAGAGTAGTGATCCAATCATTCCTCTATATAATTTTTGATCTACATCTTTCAAGAGATCTTCTTTACTAAGGTACTCATTAGTTGCCATTGTTATCCCGCCTTTTGGCAAGGCCGTGAAACCAAAAAGTTGAATGGAAAACTAAAGACAGTTCATTGTAAAAGTTCGTTATACACTGTTTCACCATGGATATCGACGAATTTTGTTCGAGCCCGGATCAGGCTACAATTGATAGGACACGGCAAGAAAAGTCATGAAAGCCAGCACTCCAAATTTCAAGTCAATCCGAGTTCGTGTGCTCAAGTTATGATCGACGCAAATTGAAGGAGAAAACTCCATTTTCGTATCCATCAATGGACCTCATTTCATATCCATCGATTTCGTATCGATCAGAGCAGCATCTCATTCGAATCCATCCGTTCGTATCCATCAGTAGGTCGCACTTCGTATCGATGGACTTCGTATCCATCAATAGAGTTTGCTTCGTATCGATCGGAATGGCCAGGTCTTCGTATCGATGAGCTTCATGTCGATCAATCTTCGGCCAGAGAGACTTATTCGAATCCATCGGCATGGCTCCTTGTTCGAATCCATCAGTAAGTAGTCCACTTCGTAACGATCACCTAATGTCAACTTCGCATCCATCAAAGATTCGCTGCTTCGTATCCATCATGGGACCATGTTCGAATCCATGAGCAGAGGCTTGTTCGTATCCATCAGGTCAACGAGCCTAGGTGACGTGTTATTCTTCGATACGAGCAAGGTGAAATTCATGGAGTCGACACGGTCATCTCGGAGTAAAGAATGGATCGATGCGAGGTATGCACGCCACATCACCGCAAGAGCACGTGAGGTGATCAATTCGAAAGCATCGAATCGAATTAGTCGATTCGAACCAGACAGCACGCCGAAGGATCCCATTTCGTATCGACGATATCTCCCAAACCACTGGTCCAAATGCTACGAAATTTTCACAGAAGCTTGCGCACAAGGTAAAGAATGTTCCTGCCAAGTTTCAGCTCGATTGGACTAATTCTTGATGGATACGAAATCAATTTGTATCGATCACAGATCGAGTCGAAACTTGGTGGGACCGGTCGCATGGGCCCACTCACGTGCTAGAAGAAGTTTCTCGAAGTTTGAGCGCGATCTCAGCCTCCTACGCCTATAAATAGCCCCCTGAAGCCTACAGAAAGGGATCTTTTTGGCGATTCAACGTCCAGACTCTGCCGGATTCAATTCTACATCTTATGATCACTGTTGTATTCGAATATCAGAGCTATCATCAATTGTAATATGCTTTAACAGATTGAAGTTATCAAGTGAATCAATAAAATCATAAGCTTCAGAGTGGACGTAGGCAAGATCGCCGAACCACTATAAAATCTGTGTTGTTTACTGCTATTCATTTCAATTTTCTGAGTGTTCTTCCTTTTTATTTCTCTACATATTTGTTATCTGTGAATTGTGATTGCGTACTGGTGCTTTCAACGACTATCGGGTGTTTGTGACCAATTTTGGTGCAAACAGCCATGGGAGTGGGTTTTCCACTCGCAGTAGTCAAACCAAATTTACTAACTAGGTCTTTAGCATATTTTTCTTGACTAATAAAGATACCATTATCTAATTGTTTTATTTGTAATCCTAAAAAGAAGTTTAATTCACCCATATGACTCATCTCAAACTCTTTTGTCATTATTTCAGAAAATTCTTTATTCATTTCAAAATTAGTTGATCCAAAAATGATATCATCTACGTAGACTTGTACTAGTTGAATATCATTTTTATTTCTTTTAATAAAAATAGTATTATCTACTTTACCTATTTCAAAATTTGATTGTAACAAGTAAGATCTTAGTCTATCATACTGTAATATCCCGGAAATTTTAACAATATCAATTTAATAATCTGTTGAATAATTAAATTGATATGGATAATCTTTGATAATAAGATTTGGATTTAATTTAATAATCTGATTTAATTAGTATTAATTGATGATTTTATCTTTTAAAAGTTAATAAGATATTTCTATTTGAATATATATATTTATTTATTTGTATATATTTTAAATAGAAGCTTTGGTAAATTGGAAATTTAGATTTAGTTTAATCTGGACTTTTCAAAGTTATTTAAATAAATAACATTTTAGTTTTAAATATACTTTAGATAAATCTTTTAATTGGTTTTATTTTCTTTAAAGAAATCTATATATATATATATATAAATAAGTATTTGTCAATTTATAAATTAAGTAAAAAGCTTTTAATTTTATATAATTGGTTTTATTTACATTTTCTTTAAAGTAATTTATATACATATATACATTTAGGTAAGTATTTATAAATAGTAAACTAGTATAAAAGTTTTATTAACATTTAAAAATAAATAAAAATATGTAAAAATATGTATTAAATACTTAAAAGACAAATGTCACCATATTAAGGTTTAATAAAACATGTGTAATGTAAATAGTTAAGGTATATGACAAGTGTCACATTTAATTTAATTTTTCTTTTATTTTATTTATTTATTTCAGCCTTTATACATATATTATCTTACCTTCATTTTTTTTCCCATTTCCTCTTTTCAAAAACTTGAGAAAATTTTCAGCCTGTACAAACCTTAAATCAATACCTCCTCAAAAACAAAACATGAAATCAACATCCACCTCCAATTTGAAATGCAACTCAATAACCTGTAATCCACTTTCTAAATAAAGATCTAGAATCAAAGCCTGTAATCTCTTCATAATGCAATCTGAAGTAGTAATTAAAGCCAGCATGTATTCTTCAACCTGGAATCAAAGCAGAGATCAAACTTCTCTGTTTTGAAATCAAGCCTGCATGTATTATTCAAAAACAGAAGCAAGCAAATCTGGAATTAAAAAGAAAATCAAAAGCATGCAGTTTTAAAAACCAAAGATTTATCAAAATCAAAAGCCTGTTGTCTCAGTTTCAAAAATCTGGAGGCTCTGCTTCTTTTAAAATCTGTGAGTAAACCTATTTTATTTTAAAAACAGTGCAAATCTGAGATATAATTTGGATGCATGTGAATGTGTGAGATAATGTTGGATTGCATGGATGTTTTTAGCATTAATATAAACTTGAATTGATATGTATATGTATATAGTGTGATGCAAGTGGAATATTTGAAATCTACAGACATGTTCTCTGTTTTTTTTACCTAGTGAGGAAACCATTTCGTTTAAAACCCCAATCAGTTTTAATAACCTAGTGCATGTGATGTATTCTTGAAGTTAGTTGTGGAAAATGTTTGTATGAATATATTTTGCTTGTATGTATATCAATAGGCAAAAATTTGATTGTGCATGTCTGGGAACAGGAAAGTTTGCCTCTGTTATTGATTTTAAGTTTCAAAATTATATTCATAATCCAAATTCTCTTCCTCTAATTCTTTTTAGGCTTCGATCTCTAAATAAAATTTGATTGTAAGACTATAAATTCAATTGTAAAAATAACTTCACGAATTTATATTAAGTATGTACTTCGGGAATTTATAATTAACAGTGAAGTTCAATAATGGGTTTAAATCGTTGATGTTAATTTCAATTCTAGATTTTATAAACTGAAATGTTATGCAAAATGATGAGTTTTGATATATATATCAGGATTTTTAAGTTTGTATTCATTAGGATATATCGAGATGGTCAGTTTTGGGTTGTTCGTCGATTGCCTTAGATCGGCGAAGTAATAAGCAACGTGATCATTGCTGGAGGAGGCTGGAGTGTTGGGGATTCCAGGAAAATTGGAAGAAGGATTTATAGATGATTCTGGTGGTTGGAATTCGATGATCTAGGGTTTAAAGCTCGTTATTGGTATTAGTCGAACTCGGTCAACTGTAGCTTCATCGTCGAATCGGAATACACCGGACATGGGGGAATCGAAGCAGCAGTCGTCGGCAAGACCTTGGCTACGATCGCAGGATTTCTGATGGTCGGAGGAGAGGGAACAAGATGATCGAATTGACTCAGTTTTGTTCTAGGATTGGGTCGTGTAGCAAATTTACGAGTTCACCGTCGTTGGAGTTTCTGGATTCTCGTTTGGAGTCGCGTGAGTTCGAGTGATTGTCGGAGGTGGCCGCGATGATCACCAGAGGTCGAGGGTGTTGGTGCACGTGCACGTGTGCACGGTGATATCTGGGTTCGTTCGTCAGTTTGGGGAAGAAGAGGGAAACTAGGGTAGTATTCGAGTCTGGGCAAGGGATGACTCGAAGATGTTGAGGTAGGTGAGTGACTCGGGGCAAGCACGAGTTTTTGTAGAGATTGACTCGGGTTCAATTGTGTTTCACTCGAGATTTCCAGGCAACGTTAATAAGATTAAGTTTAATAAATTAAATTGTTTTAACAACATTAAATGTTTAAGTATATTTTAAAATGGTTTAAATTTAAAAGCAAACTTGGTTTAAATCCTTTAAGTTTTTTTTTAAGATGAAGTACGTCTTTAACATATGATTTTAAAAGTTTCTAAATGGTTTTTAAACTTTGTTAAAGAAAATTGTTTCATTTTAAATTTTATATTTGAAATAAAATTTGAAAGTAAATGTTTTCAAATATGTTTGCGAATGATAATTTAATCATAAATAAGAGCAATGGTTATCTTAAAGCTTAATAATTTAGAATAATTAAATTATTAAGATATTAAATGGATAATTAATTGATTTAATTAATTAATGATTTGGATTAATTAATTTAGTAATTAAGTGTTTAAATTAATCAATTAAGGTTTAAGTTAATTAATTAGGAATAATTAATTTGGAATTAAGGATTATTAATTTGATAAGAGTAGATTTTAAATTAATTGGTTATTAAGATTTATTAATTTAGAATTAATAATAATTAATATAAGTTAATTACTTAAGGAAAGTAATTAAATAATAGTTAATGAAGTCATTAACTATGGTTTATTAAATAATTAATTAATAGGATTAATTTTAATAGTTAATTAGATTAATTAATTTAAAGATAATCAATTATAGAATTTGTTTTAAATGAATTACTTAATGGAAGTAATTAAAAATTGATTACTTATTGTAATTAATGGAAACTAATTTGATTAGTTAAGTTAATTAATTTAGTTGAATTAATTTAGAATAATCAAGAGATGATTTGATAATAATTACTTAATGTAATTATTAAGGTATGATTATTTAGGAAGTAAATAATAAGATAATTACTTGAAGTAATAAATTGATGGTTATGTATTAAGGAAAGTAATTTGAGTTTAATTACTTTGAATAATTAATCAAGGGATTAATTAAGAAATTAATTAAGGAAGTAATTAATTTAGTTAGTGAAAGTAATTAAGGGTAGTTAATTACTGATTTAAGATTAATCAAGGTGATTAATAAATGTTGTTTAATTAAAGATTAATTACTTAATGTAATTAATTTAATTGAGTAATTAATAATTAAGTTGTAATTAAGGATCATTAATTAATATAATTAATGATGTAATTGAGAATTGATTAATTAAGTAATAATTAATAAATGAAGTGATTAATTAATGTAATTAATTAAGGTTTAATATAATTAAATATAGTTGATTAACATTAATTAATTTTAGTTAATTAATTAATGATGTAATTAAGGTTAATTACTATAAGTGGTTAAGAATAATTAATTTAAGTAATTAATTGAGGATAAATTACTTGGATGAAACTAAAAGATAATTAATCAAGATGATTAATTGAAATGAATTATTAGAGAATAATTAATTAATTAATTGTAATTAATTAATGGTTAAGTAAGAAGGATTTATAAAATGAAGTAGTTAATTTAATTCACTTTAAATTAATTAGAGATAATATAAATCATTACTTATGAATGGGTGATAGTATTGGATACTTGACATTGATTGATATCTCTGATGAGATATATGCTGTATGATATGGATGTTAGTTGAATTGTATGGATTATCTGATAATGTTGATTATCTGTTGTGAATTATCTTTCTTTGTGTATAAAGATAATGAATTAAATTGTTTTAACCTTTAAAACAACTTGGCCTTAAAAGATACGCTTTGGATTTCGATGAGACCGGGATCGGGTTTCCGTATACCGGTATTCCAGGTCTGGAGACCCGAATACCACATCGATCCAAATTAACGATAGATCGTGAATCTCAAGTGAAGATGAAGATTCAGAGTGCAAGGGTTATTGTCGTTAACTCTGAGGGTGATTCCAAAACGAGTGTAACGAGATAATGCCTTCGGTTTCGTTCGAACCCGGAACGAACTTGTATGGATTGAATGCTTTCAGCACATCGTCAGGCGGACGATGAGCATTCTAAGTGATATGTTCTGATTAAAGGTAATCGTAACCTCAAGCCTCATCAACCGGGAATGGCTAAAACAGGGGAGGTGCAGCAAGGCTTCGTGGGTAGCACCCACTGAGAGCAAGATAGATCCCTGTCTAGAGGTCCCTTTTCTTTTATTCGGCTTAGTGTGTGGTTGGTCGCGCCAACTACGGGATTATCTTGTTCGGAATTATCCAGTAAGGGATGGTTCCGGCTTTGTGTTGCAGGGGAGCGGGCGTACTCCTCGGTACGGTGATCTAGGCCACGTACTGTGACGGGCGGTACCCCAGTAGCCCTGCCATTGTATGGAATCCAAACTCCAATAAGTGCCGTACGTATTAGTTGTGTCCAACTATGTTGGAATGTGAGATGTAAGCATTTCAGCTATTTCTGTATTTTACTTGAAAACCCTAGACCCTATTATAATATAACTGGATTTCCTATCAAATGTTTTGGTTAGCGTAAGGTAAAAACTTTTCCATGTTTATGTGTGGAAAGTCTTACGTGATACCTTTGTTTTCAAAAGGTTTTGAAGTTAAACAATTTTAACCCGTTTACTCACACCAGACCCATGTCTGACCCAAGTGTTTATTTTCTGTTTTATTAAACTCTTGGGTACTCAATTTTTACGAGTAGCCAAGGGATTCAGGTTAGCTTTGACGAATCTATGGAGGAGATATGGAGCAGGAGGCTTCAGCATTCGTAGATAGATAGTATTCCGCTGTGTTGGTTGATCTGAGTCTTTTGCTTGAATTGTATCTTGAGTTGTATAATAGACAGAAATTATAACTGTCTATTTTGTTGTATAAGTTGTGTAACTCTGATTATGTAAAGACTATGTAATAGTTATGAGATATATTATATTTTGTTTCGTTCCGCTGTGAGATTCTGATATTGTATAGTTCTTTCTTTATCTTCTTTTCTCTTTTCTATCCCTTTCTTTCTTATTAGCGATACGACTTTCTGTGGAGAGAAAGTCGTGGTCGTTACAGTGGTATCAGAGCTTTAGGTTGAGCGAATGCCTAAGCTTTTGGTTAAGTGAATATCAGAACACTAGGTTGAGTGAATACCTAGGTTCGGAAGGATTGTTCATTAGAGATAGGATCTGTAGCAACCTGTTGAGTCTAAGTATATATATACGAGAGCGCGTATTTGTTAGTTATATAAAAGGGTTTTTATATTGTGTTAATTGATCGGTTGGGTGGTATATGGATTCTGGTCAATACGAGTAGCTAACGTTATTGATAGGGATCTCTAAACACTTGGACCCGGCCAACGGACACAATATTGTTTTAAAAAGGTAGATGAAATAATTTTACCCAGAAATAATTTCTATATAAAAAAAAATATATATCATTTTAAATATATATATTTATGTATTTCTACCTATTTATTGGGTTACCTGTTCGGGTTTTCCAATATAAGCTATAAAGGTAGATAAGGTGGTAGTGTGTGTAACACAATTACCAATAGTTGGAGTTTAAATGTTTGAGGTTGGAAGTGTATCTGTCGAGACTGTAGACCCAATACCGTCTCGAATAAGCTTTGCTATGGTAAAGGATTTCATTGATCTCTGAAGGAAACCTTTTAAAGGTTCGGAGTTCTTTGAAGTGTGGATGAGTAGAGTTGGATCTGTCGATGAGGCAGAAGCGAGTGATGGTACCTTGATACCTCAGGTAATAGTAGCTGTATGATGAGATACAGTGACGATGGATGTTCCCGAAGATGTTTTCTTTGGAACAAGATTAAGGAAGTGTGTATGCTTTGGTATTGTGGCTAAGTTCAGCATGGTGTTTCTGTTTGGTTTGGAGTTCGAGTTTCTCGAAGATCTTTGGAATAGGAAGTCCTTGGCATCAGTGTCAGCAGTACAGCTCGGAGTATTCTGTGATGGCAGGAAGTTTTCTGGCTGAGCAGTTTTTCTGAAGGTGAAGTTCAGAAGCAGTAAGAGTGGGTCCATTTCTTCGATAAATTGGATAAATAAGTGTAAGCTGTTCTGATTGGTAAAGAGAGAACAGTCTGTTTGGAATTAGGATGGGTTGATCGCAAAAGTGACTTGCGATTGCTGAGTGTTCTCTTGGGTTGTCAGATTTTTCTGGATGTCTTCAGAGAAGTCAGAAGTTTGTCCGCATCTGAAGGTTGAGTTTTCTTATCGACTTGGATTCCAGGAATGATACCGGTGGTTCAGTCTAGTGGAAGGATGTTTCCTAGAGATGAAGTTGGTGAAGCAGCTCAAGTTTTGATGGAGTATCTGAGTTTTCTTTATGGATCAGTGAACCTTATTTCTGGAATAAGTTGTACAGTCTGTGCTTGTGTTCTACCTCAGATTAGAGTTGAGCAGCGAAAGCAGTTTGGAGTGTATCTCTGGATGGGAGAAGTAAGTTTGGAATCTACTGATGTTGTGAAGTAGAGTTATGTTTGGATCTCGTCTGTGTTCTGACCTGGATAAGTATTTGGTCTTCGGAATTGAATGGTCAGTTTGGATAACTGGAATTCATTGAGTTTTACGTATCTCTGAGGGAATACGTATTTGATCTATCTTTGGTTGTAGAATCAACAGTTCTAGAAGTTGGGTAGTTGAGTCAGACTCGTCTGTAGTCTGATATTCTGTTTAGTTCTGTAGATCTAGATGAGTAAGAGATCTATAGCTTAGTAGTATTGATAGTTTAAATTGTTTATAGAGCAAGTATCCCGGTATATATATATACTTGGGGAAACTCGAGGAATTTTATCTAGAATTTAGTCTAGATAATTAGAATTGTTTGATTGGATGATTTGGCTGCTATGGTTGTTAGCATATGAATGATAGTATATATTTGTGTTTTAAATTAAAATCTTTAATAAGATTATTAAATTACCTTTGTTTAAATTTCGGGGACGAAATTATTTTAAGGGGGGAGGAATGTAATATCCCGGAAATTTTAACAATATCAATTTAATAATCTGTTGAATAATTAAATTGATATGGATAATCTTTGATAATAAGATTTGGATTTAATTTAATAATCTGATTTAATTAGTATTAATTGATGATTTTATCTTTTAAAAGTTAATAAGATATTTCTATTTGAATATATATATTTATTTATTTGTATATATTTTAAATAGAAGCTTTGGTAAATTGGAAATTTAGATTTAGTTTAATCTGGACTTTTCAAAGTTATTTAAATAAATAACATTTTAGTTTTAAATATACTTTAGATAAATCTTTTAATTGGTTTTATTTTCTTTAAAGAAATCTATATATATATATAAATAAGTATTTGTCAATTTATAAATTAAGTAAAAAGCTTTTAATTTTATATAATTGGTTTTATTTACATTTTCTTTAAAGTAATTTATATACATATATACATTTAGGTAAGTATTTATAAATAGTAAACTAGTATAAAAGTTTTATTAACATTTAAAAATAAATAAAAATATGTAAAAATATGTATTAAATACTTAAAAGACAAATGTCACCATATTAAGGTTTAATAAAACATGTGTAATGTAAATAGTTAAGGTATATGACAAGTGTCACATTTAATTTAATTTTTCTTTTATTTTATTTATTTATTTCAGCCTTTATACATATATTATCTTACCTTCATTTTTTTTCCCATTTCCTCTTTTCAAAAACTTGAGAAAATTTTCAGCCTGTACAAACCTTAAATCAATACCTCCTCAAAAACAAAACATGAAATCAACATCCACCTCCAATTTGAAATGCAACTCAATAACCTGTAATCCACTTTCTAAATAAAGATCTAGAATCAAAGCCTGTAATCTCTTCATAATGCAATCTGAAGTAGTAATTAAAGCCAGCATGTATTCTTCAACCTGGAATCAAAGCAGAGATCGAACTTCTCTGTTTTGAAATCAAGCCTGCATGTATTATTCAAAAACAGAAGCAAGCAAATCTGGAATTAAAAAGAAAATCAAAAGCATGCAGTTTTAAAAACCAAAGATTTATCAAAATCAAAAGCCTGTTGTCTCAGTTTCAAAAATCTGGAGGCTCTGCTTCTTTTAAAATCTGTGAGTAAACCTATTTTATTTTAAAAACAGTGCAAATCTGAGATATAATTTGGATGCATGTGAATGTGTGAGATAATGTTGGATTGCATGGATCTTTTTAGCATTAATATAAACTTGAATTGATATGTATATGTATATAGTGCGATGCAAGTGGAATATTTGAAATCTACAGACATGTTCTCTGTTTTTTTTACCTAGTGAGGAAACCATTTCGTTTAAAACCCCAATCAGTTTTAATAACCTAGTGCATGTGATGTATTCTTGAAGTTAGTTGTGGAAAATGTTTGTATGAATATATTTTGCTTGTATGTATATCAATAGGCAAAAATTTGATTGTGCATGTCTGGGAACAGGAAAGTTTGCCTCTGTTATTGATTTTAAGTTTCAAAATTATATTCATAATCCAAATTCTCTTCCTCTAATTCTTTTTAGGCTTCGATCTCTAAATAAAATTTGATTGTAAGACTATAAATTCAATTGTAAAAATAACTTCACGAATTTATATTAAGTATGTACTTCGGGAATTTATAATTAACAGTGAAGTTCAATAATGGGTTTAAATCGTTGATGTTAATTTCAATTCTAGATTTTATAAACTGAAATGTTATGCAAAATGATGAGTTTTGATATATATATCAGGATTTTTAAGTTTGTATTCATTAGGATATATCGAGATGGTCAGTTTTGGGTTGTTCGTCGATTGCCTTAGATCGGCGAAGTAATAAGCAACGTGATCATTGCTGGAGGAGGCTGGAGTGTTGGGGATTCCAGGAAAATTGGAAGAAGGATTTATAGATGATTCTGGTGGTCGGAATTCGATGATCTAGGGTTTAAAGCTCGTTATTGGTATTAGTCGAACTCGGTCAACTGTAGCTTCATCGTCGAATCGGAATACACCGGACATGGGGGAATCGAAGCAGCAGTCGTCGGCAAGACCTTGGCTACGATCGCAGGATTTCTGATGGTCGGAGGAGAGGGAACAAGATGATCGAATTGACTCAGTTTTGTTCTAGGATTGGGTCGTGTAGAAAATTTACGAGTTCACCGTCGTTGGAGTTTCTGGATTCTCGTTTGGAGTCGCGTGAGTTCGAGTGATTGTCGGAGGTGGCCGCGATGATCACCAAAGGTCGAGGGTGTTGGTGCACGTGCACGTGTGCACGGTGATATCTGGGTTCGTTCGTCAGTTTGGGGAAGAAGAGGGAAACTAGGGTAGTATTCGAGTCTGGGCAAGGGATGACTCGAAGATGTTGAGGTAGGTGAGTGACTCGGGGCAAGCACGAGTTTTTGTAGAGATTGACTCGGGTTCAATTGTGTTTCACTCGAGATTTCCAGGCAACGTTAATAAGATTAAGTTTAATAAATTAAATTGTTTTAACAACATTAAATGTTTAAGTATATTTTAAAATGGTTTAAATTTAAAAGCAAACTTGGTTTAAATCCTTTAAGTTTTTTTTTAAGATGAAGTACGTCTTTAACATATGATTTTAAAAGTTTCTAAATGGTTTTTAAACTTTGTTAAAGAAAATTGTTTCATTTTAAATTTTATATTTGAAATAAAATTTGAAAGTAAATGTTTTCAAATATGTTTGCGAATGATAATTTAATCATAAATAAGAGCAATGGTTATCTTAAAGCTTAATAATTTAGAATAATTAAATTATTAAGATATTAAATGGATAATTAATTGATTTAATTAATTAATGATTTGGATTAATTAATTTAGTAATTAAGTGTTTAAATTAATCAATTAAGGTTTAAGTTAATTAATTAGGAATAATTAATTTGGAATTAAGGATTATTAATTTGATAAGAGTAGATTTTAAATTAATTGGTTATTAAGATTTATTAATTTAGAATTAATAATAATTAATATAAGTTAATTACTTAAGGAAAGTAATTAAATAATAGTTAATGAAGTCATTAACTATGGATTATTAAATAATTAATTAATAGGATTAATTTTAATAGTTAATTAGATTAATTAATTTAAAGATAATCAATTATAGAATTTGTTTTAAATGAATTACTTAATGGAAGTAATTAAAAATTAATTACTTATTGTAATTAATGGAAACTAATTTGATTAGTTAAGTTAATTAATTTAGTTGAATTAATTTAGAATAATCAAGAGATGATTTGATAATAATTACTTAATGTAATTATTAAGGTATGATTATTTAGGAAGTAAATAATAAGATAATTACTTGAAGTAATAAATTGATGGTTATGTATTAAGGAAAGTAATTTGAGTTTAATTACTTTGAATAATTAATCAAGGGATTAATTAAGAAATTAATTAAGGAAGTAATTAATTTAGTTAGTGAAAGTAATTAAGGGTAGTTAATTACTGATTTAAGATTAATCAAGGTGATTAATAAATGTTGTTTAATTAAAGATTAATTACTTAATGTAATTAATTTAATTGAGTAATTAATAATTAAGTTGTAATTAAGGATCATTAATTAATATAATTAATGATGTAATTGAGAATTGATTAATTAAGTAATAATTAATAAATGAAGTGATTAATTAATGTAATTAATTAAGGTTTAATATAATTAAATATAGTTGATTAACATTAATTAATTTTAGTTAATTAATTAATGATGTAATTCAGGTTAATTACTATAAGTGGTTAAGAATAATTAATTTAAGTAATTAATTGAGGATAAATTACTTGGATGAAACTAAAAGATAATTAATCAAGATGATTAATTGAAATAAATTATTAGAGAATAATTAATTAATTAATTGTAATTAATTAATGGTTAAGTAAGAAGGATTTATAAAATGAAGTAGTTAATTTAATTCACTTTAAATTAATTAGAGATAATATAAATCATTACTTATGAATGGGTGATAGTATTGGATACTTGACATTGATTGATATCTCTAATGAGATATATGCTGTATGATATGGATGTTAGTTGAATTGTATGGATTATCTGATAATGTTGATTATCTGTTGTGAATTATCTTTCTTTGTGTATAAAGATAATGAATTAAATTGTTTTAACCTTTAAAACAACTTGGCCTTAAAAGATACGCTTTGGATTTCGATGAGACCGGGATCGGGTTTCCATATACCGGTATTCCAGGTCTGGAGACCCGAATACCACATCGATCCAAATTAACGATAGATCGTGAATCTCAAGTGAAGATGAAGATTCAGAGTGCAAGGGTTATTGTCGTTAACTCTGAGGGTGATTCCAAAACGAGTGTAACGAGATAATGCCTTCGGTTTCGTTCGAACCCGGAACGAACTTGTATGGATTGAATGCTTTCAGCACATCGTCAGGCGGACGATGAGCATTCTAAGTGATATGTTCTGATTAAAGGTAATCGTAACCTCAAGCCTCATCAACCGGGAATGGCTAAAACAGGGGAGGTGCAGCAAGGCTTCGTGGGTAGCACCCACTGAGAGCAAGATAGATCCCTGTCTAGAGGTCCCTTTTCTTTTATTCGGCTTAGTGTGTGGTTGGTCGCGCCAACTACGGGATTATCTTGTTCGGAATTATCCAGTAAGGGATGGTTCCGGCTTTGTGTTGCAGGGGAGCGGGCGTACTCCTCGGTACGGTGATCTAGGCCACGTACTGTGACGGGCGGTACCCCAGTAGCCCTGCCATTGTATGGAATCCAAACTCCAATAAGTGCCGTACGTATTAGTTGTGCCCAACTATGTTGGAATGTGAGATGTAAGCATTTCAGCTATTTCTGTATTTTACTTGAAAACCCTAGACCCTATTATAATATAACTGGATTTCCTATCAAATGTTTTGGTTGGCGTAAGGTAAAAACTTTTCCATGTTTATGTGTGGAAAGTCTTACGTGATACCTTTGTTTTCAAAAGGTTTTGAAGTTAAACAATTTTAACCCGTTTACTCACACCAGACCCATGTCTGACCCAAGTGTTTATTTTCTGTTTTATTAAACTCTTGGGTACTCAATTTTTACGAGTAGCCAAGGGATTCAGGTTAGCTTTGACGAATCTATGGAGGAGATATGGAGCAGGAGGCTTCAGCATTCGTAGATAGATAGTATTCCGCTGTGTTGGTTGATCTGAGTCTTTTGCTTGAATTGTATCTTGAGTTGTATAATAGACAGAAATTATAACTGTCTATTTTGTTGTATAAGTTGTGTAACTCTGATTATGTAAAGACTATGTAATAGTTATGAGATATATTATATTTTGTTTCGTTCCGCTGTGAGATTCTGATATTGTATAGTTCTTTCTTTATCTTCTTTTCTCTTTTCTATCCCTTTCTTTCTTATTAGCGATACGACTTTCTGTGGAGAGAAAGTCGTGGTTGTTACACATACCAGGCTCTAGGAGCTTGCTTTAGACCATATAGAGCTTTCTTAAGTTTGTAAACATGATTTGGAAATTTATCATTTTCAAAAAGTGGTGGTTGTTCAACAAATACTTCTTCTTTTACAAAACCATTTAAAAATTCACTTTTAACATCTATTTGAAATAATTTGAAATTATTATGATTTGCGAAAGAAAGTAGAATCCTAATGGCTTCTAATATTGCTACGGGGGCAAAGTTTTCATCAAAATCTATTCCTTCTTCTTGACAATAACCTTGAGCGACTAACCGGGCTTTATTTCTAACAACCTCTCCTTGTTCATTCATTTTATTTTTATAAACCCATTTAGTTCCAATTATTTTTTTATTTTCAGGTCTAGGAACAAGTTCCCAAACATCATTTCTAGTGATTTGATTTAATTCTTCTTGCATAGCCAAAATCCATGAATCATCAGTTGATGCTTCTTCTGGATTTTTGGGTTCAATAGTTGATATAAAAGCTACATTACTCATTTGACTTAGTTGGTTTCTAGTTTTAACAACAGATTGCATATCTCCAAGTATATTTTCTATAGGGTGATCTTTTAAAAGTTTAATCCTTTTATTAGGATGATTTAATTCATTATTAGTTTCAGTTGACTCTTGGTTTTGAGTGATTAAATCCTCTTCATCATTTATTTCTTCAAAAATTTTGAAATTTTCATCAAATGAAACATGCATTGTTTCCTCGATGGTATTTGTTCTTAAATTAAATACTCTGTATACTTTACTTCTATTAGAGTATCCGATAAAGATACCTTTGTCGGATTTAGGATCAAATTTATCTAAGTTATCTTTTGTATTTAAAATAAAACATTTACTTCCAAAAATTCTATAATAAGATACCTTAAGTTTCTTTGAGTAAATAAGTTCATAAGATGACTTATCAGTTAAAGGTCTAATTAAAATTCTATTTAAAATATAATAGGCGGTAGCAACTGCTTCTGCCCAAAAGTACTTTGGTAAATTACTATCAGAAAGCATAGTTCTCGCACACTCTTGAATCGTCCTATTTTTACGTTTTACTACTCTGTTTTGTTATGGAGTTCTTGGAAATGAAAAATTATGAATTATTCCCTTTTTATTACAGAATTCTTCAAACTTTTCATTTTCAAATTCACCACCGTGATCACTACGGATGGTTATAATTTTTTGAGAAAGTTGATTTTGAACCCTTTTTGAAAAATTCTTAAAATATTCAAAAGTATCACTTTTATGTTTTAAAAATATTGTCCATGTAAATCTAGAATAATCATCTACAATTACAAAAACATATTTACTATTATTTATTGATAGAATTTGAGATGGACCAAATAGATCAATATGAAGTAATTCAAGAGGTTTTGAAGTAGAAATTATATTTTTTAATTTAAAGGAACTTTTTCTAAGTTTTCCTAGTTGACATGCATCACATAGACTATCTACTTTAAAATTCATTTTAGGGAGGCCTCTTACTATATCATGTTTTGACAGTCTAGATAAGAGTTTGAAATTCAAATGCCCAAATCTCTTATGCCAAATCCAAGGGTCACTTGCATTAGCCAAAAGACACAAGTTATCATTTGAAATTTTCATACTAAGAATATAAATATTCTTTTTCCTAATTCCCTCAAATATTATGGTTGAATTATTATCTTTAATGTGACACTTATCTTTTTCAAATTTAATTTTATATCCTTTATCGCATAGTTGACTTATACTTAGCAGATTGTGTTTCAGATTCTTAACTAGCAAAACATTAGTAATAATAGGAGTTTCAGAGTTACCGACTTTGCCGATGCCGATCACATAACCTTTTGAATTGTCTCCAAAGTTAACCAGTCCTCCGTCTTTGTATATTATATCATTCAGCATATCTGGATTCCCAGTCATGTGTCTAGAACATCCACTATCATGTATCCATTTGTTCTTATTGATCTGCACAATTTGTTTGTTCTGGATTAATTCCTCAACTCCCATAAAGCATGATTCCTGCACATCAAACAATCTTAGTAGACAACTTGTATTCGAATATTGATTATATGCAGACTCAAGAGACAATGATGATCTGAATATTTCTAAACATGCGTTAACAAATTTCTTAAATATAGCCATTTTAAAAAAAAACTTTTTCAAAAATCAGATTATGAAACTTTTGAAAACCTTGCTCTGATACCAAATGTGAGGAATGCGGAATATGGATCTTAAGGCTAGAATGAACACTAGAGGGGGGTGAATAGTGTTTATAAGAAATTACTAAATCTTTTTGAGTTATTGTTGATTTGTACACAAAGGTATGCAATATTC
Organism: Allium fistulosum; assembly: GCA_030737815.1. Classification (NCBI taxonomy): domain Eukaryota; kingdom Viridiplantae; phylum Streptophyta; class Magnoliopsida; order Asparagales; family Amaryllidaceae; genus Allium; species Allium fistulosum. Next base: position 474,304,502 of record CM060902.1, read on the forward strand.
AGACACAGATATAATCACAGAATCAAACACAGATGCAGAAATAAAGTAAATGCAGTAAAGGAAAGAACACACCGGATTTTATACTGGTTCGGAGCTACCCTACATTCAGTCCCGCACAACTAAGTACGGATTTCCTTTCAAAAGCAATTGTACAATTACACCCTTGGTTTCAAGGCTACGAGGAACACCCTCCAGAATCACAATCCTCTGGGTAGAGATACTTGATTTCCAGGGCAACAAGTTCACCCAATTGATTTCCAAGTCTACAATCACACCTTTTCTCGCTTGATTGATTTCCAAGGCTACAATCACACCTTTTCTCGCTAGATAGATTACAATGAAGCCTATAACTCTGAATAGCACTGGGATCTTATTGAGATAGTGATAGAGAATCAAACCAGAGATGATATAGTTAGATTCAATGTTGATTTCGGTAGAGTGATGATAGGATTTTGAATAAGAAAATGTGGAAGAAGAAGAGAAGTGAAAAACCAGAAAATCTGATATAAAATTCGTTGAAACCAACCCCTATTTATAGAAGAACAACAACCATGTCTATTCATGAAAGGTTATGGCGAATAGACACTTCTTTTGAAATTCAAATTTTTGGTCCTAACTGACACTATCTTTTGACATGGGGTACTAGGGCATGTCGACATCCAAAATGAAATTTTGATGTTTTTTTTTCTTTGAAAATAACCTTTATCTTATATTAAAACTATTTTAAACTTTATTAATATACTTGACTATAGATAAAATACATAGATAAATATAAAATTTTACTATAATTTTATATTTAAATCTAAGTAAATATTAAAAGTTAAATATATTAAAAGATAGTTTAAAACAAACGAAGTTTAAAACAAGAATTTATTTAAGAACAAAACCAAAGAATATTTTTAAGGCTAAAACATCTTTTTGAAAATCATTTGAAAAGATAATTTTTAAGGCTAAAACATTTTGAAAAGCAGTTTTGAAAATCATTTTAAAGTAGTTTTGCAAGCTTCTTCCTGCAGAATATCTCATCAAATCAGGACTCAAGAACTTGTACAAAACCAGGATGTTCGTGGGTTTGTAAGCCACTTGTCGTAGGTTTGTAAGCTACTTGTTGTGGGTTTGTAAGCCACTAAAAAGATAGAAATGGGTTCCATCCCAAATGAAAATACGGAATGAAGATTTCAGTGCTATTGTGAAGTTTTAACATAATTCTAGACTCAATACTTATCTTGAAATCTTGAACTCTTGATAATCTTGATATTCTTGATACTTATGAGTCTTCAATCTTGATATCTTGAATCTCTATACTGTACAGTCTTCATTCTTAGTACCTGCATGGTTAAATCCTGCATATACATATATATCTAAATTATAATGTTAGTATTTATATTTTATAATCTTATTCTATGGTTGCTGTCATCAAAACCATCAACTCATGGACTAACAGTGTATGCTTCACATTTGGAGCTCTCTTTTGCATTATATTGATTGTATATGCTTGTTAATACTAAAATAAGCTACACATCTCGGATTACATACTGTATCTTTATATTTTGCCCTACGGGATGCTTCATCCTCGAAGATGATATGTATATTTATGATTATATATATGTTGTAAATTTTACGATCGAGCCGCGCAAAGGAGACGCTGGCTAAATTTTCCGAAAATTTAGGGTGTTAGAAATTTTTTGAGAATTTTGGAAAAAAATTGATAACTAAAACTTGATGTTAGTTTACAACTTGGAATGATATTAGTTAAATCTATGATTGAACTTAGAGATTTGAAAAAGGTGATAACGAAGTCTCAACAAAATGATTTTGGAGGTTGAATGTTTATAGAATTTGATAACCTATTTCAACAAATTAGTTTTGAAAAGTTAACGGGTTTGGGCATTTTTCTTACTTGCTAATTTCGGGAATGAAATTCTTTTAAAGGGAGAGAATGTAAACGACCTAGAATTTCTGTCATTTGAATTTAGAATATTTAACTGATTTTAAATGTTAAAAGGTTAATTTTATAAGTTAAACAACTTGAATTTCAAATATAGCGATTAATTTGATAACTAAATTGTTAAATTTAATATTTGAAATTGTTTAAATAATTGATTTAATATGAATGAAAATGATTTCTAAAGTTGGTATAAATTCTATTTGAATAAGAAGGAAGATGGTAAACTATTAAATTGGATTTAAAAGTGATTAAACTGATTTTGAAAATAACTCGTTTTAATTAACATGTAAAAGTCTTTTGGGGGCACTGTCTCGAATTTCGATGAAACTAGTTTCATTGGATCCGTAATAGTGAATTATTATATGCCATCGAATTTAGTAATGATTGGACGTATCATTTGGTCATGCAAGTTTGAAACGCGTAGAAATTAATTAAAGGGGTTTAATTAAATATAATTTGATTTGAAAAGCTAACTTCTGTATATGATGAAATTAGCTTCCAATATATATTTCATTGTGTTCGGAATAGGGGTATAACATATCGAACGCCAGGTGGCATGCTTCATTTGGACATAAAAGGACATCAACCCTTCATATTTTGCAAACTTAACCTAAATTTCCAACCGCCATTAAATTAAACCCTTTATCCAAAGACCTAAATCGATCAGAGCCACTTCATTCGTTTTCAACCTTCGACTTCCAAAGGAAAATTGTAGGGCTCGACGAAACAAACCTAATCAACGGCTGGATCTTCGTCTAATGAGGCGAGACGATCGATTTGGACCGCGTTTGAATGTTGTAGCATTGGGCTTTTTTTGTGGTGACGACGTTGTACGCGCATGAGGCACGTAGTGGCGGGGGGGAGCGGTGGAGGCGAGCGGCGATGGCGTACGTGGTGTGCGTGGTGGTGGCTGGACGAGCGTGATCGATCGATTTAAAGTAAAAAAAGAAAAAGAAAATGAGGGATACGTGGCCTGGGTTGCATGCACGAGATGAGGGAAGGAAGAAGGTTAAAGTTTTATTATCAATTAAATTTAGTTAATCATAATTTTAATTATCTCGAATATTAATTATTTCATAACTTATTCATACGAGGTCGGTTTTGAGCGCGGCGAGTTATGTTGCGTTCGCATCAGTGAGTACTACGCTATGGAATTGGATTGGATGGATTCAGAGCTAGCGAGAATCTTGGTTAAAATTGAACGACTGTTCAATTCTAATTCAAAATGGAATGTTTGGCGAGACTGAAAATAAAAGTGAGTTAATCTCACCTTTTTTATTAATCGGAAAATATATATAGCCAATAAAATTATTTATTAGATGTATGGATATTTTATTGTTGATTGTTATTGACAGTTGGATGATTTAATATTTTATATTGTTGGTTTGGATATATTCTCGCCCCTAGAGCGGATGAGACCCTATTACGTTCCCATGTAAGAGTGGATGACCCTTTGTATACGAATCCAGCCTCGAAGTAGCAGATTTATATTTTCATGATTATATACTATATGTGATGCAAGGGGACAGATTGAAGGGATCCAACTAGATTCCTCACACTGATGATGTATTTTCATATAAATTGGTATATGATATGTTGGATGTTATAATTGATGACATGAACATGATTTTACTTAATTAGTGCTTTAGTGATGCTGGTCCTTATTTTTGGTATTTTAGATACTATAAAATAATGATTTGATTTAAAACGGGATTTCAAAGTAATTTGGAAATTTTAAATGTTTAAAAAAAAATCCCAAATAAAAGTTATGATTTTGAGAAATTATAAATTTATATTTTTATAAAATATTTTAAATAGAAATATTTAATTGTGGATAAAAATTTCAAAATCTTAAAAATAAATCCGTGTTTTATAGTTAAGTAATACGATTTTAAAAAGAAAAATGGAGATATTTGGTATAGAAAGTTGTTAGCCATTTTATATAAAGTGATATGTATATTATATATAATTATATTAAGATTATTTATACATGTGGGGATTTATAAATGTGATAAATTTATAAAAATGATATTTTACAAATAAGGTGAAGATTTTTAAAGTCGTATTTTGTTAATAGAAGTAAGGATTTATAAACAGGGTTTATAAATTAAAAGAAACTATTATCATTTATTAAATTGGTGAAAGAAATCAAACGGATGGTGATTGATGTTTCTAAATGAGATTTATGAACAAGTGAGACATATAAAGTAAATAGAGTTATAACTGGCATTCATAAATAAAAGGGTTTTATGAAAGGAAGTTTCATAAAATAGAAGAGATTTATAAATATAGCTTTATAAATATGGAAACGATTATGTGGAAGATTAAGTATGACTTTTTATCAAAGAAAAATAGTTATGTTTTAAAAGTTGGTTATTTATACTAATAATGTTTTAAAGTGGGTTATCATTATTCTAAATAATTGGAAGTTAACCATTTAAAATTAGTAATATGGTTTGAAATTAAGTATGGTTATTTATTAGTATAGTTTTGGAAATTAATTATTTTTATTTATAAAAATGTTGAAGATAAAGTTATTATTGATTATTAAAAAGTTTGAAATTTATCAATGACTAATTGTAAGATGTTTAAAGTTAATACTTATTTATTTATAATATTTATTATTATATAATAGTGTTTTATAGTAAATGATTACTATTTATTAAAAAATGTTTTTGAGATTTATAAATAAGGTTTTATTAACAAATTTGGGCTTATTAGAGAAGTTTTTAGAATGTTTTGGAGATTTAAAGTAGAACCATTTATAATATATAAAGAGAGCTTTGCAGATGGTTTTAGATCATTATAAATGGGTTTATAAGTTTAAAAGAAGAGCCTTATAATAGTTGCATGGATTTATAAAAAAGGTGTATAAATGATTTGAGGAGTATTTATAAAAAAATTCAAAGGTTATAAATGGTTTTATAAATGTTTTAGATTGGTAAGGGATTTGTAAATGATTTTTGAATTGTATAGAAAGGAAAACTTTCTCCGTTTTGTGAATATACTTATAGCGTTGAGATAAGTGTATGGATATTTTTCAAAGTATTGAGAAGTATGGATTGGTGAATATATATATATATATATATATATGTATGTATATGTATATATGTTCTTTGTAGAAGGATTTTTATTCGATATTTACAAATGAATTTAATAAATGAAATATTATTAAAAGAGGCTTGGTGTTGCTTGGTGCTTAACCAAACATTGGTTTTTCCTATGGAACTAAATCCCTGATTGAATGTTTTCTACCCAATAATTAAATAACCAACTATTGAATTTAGACCCAAATATAACTTTGGAAATATCTAGGAGCAACACGTGAGTTATATGGCATAGTCATCTCCAACGATGTTGTACTGTGCGTATAAATCTCGTTTCATTCTCTTAGGACAATAATAAGCAAATCCGTCCACTAACGGTTAGGAGGTGATCTCTGCTCTTATCTTGGACTATTTATTTCCTAAAGAACCGGGGTTTGGTTTACCGGAAACTATCGAATGTTGTTTCGAAGAGACCCGGATATGATATGTTATCCGAAAACCACTTCGATCTAACTTAAGCATTGTGAAATGAAGACATCTTGAAGATGACGGGAATTCAGAGATGGAGCTCTCAAGTGTTTCGTTCTGTCCCAGAACGAACTTGTATGGATGAATGCTGGCATTGCATCATTGCCTAGAGGGCAGTGTTGGCATTCCAAGTGGGAAGTGCTATATAAAAGGTAAATGTAGCCTCAAGCCTCATCAATCAGGAAAATGACTAAAGTAAGGACGTGCAGCATGGCTTTGTGGGTCGCTCCCATTAGGGTATGATCATCCCAAGATCTAGTGTCGATATCTCTATGTATGCGGCAAGGCCCATGATGATTTTTTATCAATCATGGAGTGATCATATTTGGCACTATCCAGTATAGTGTATGGCCGGTCTTGAGTAGCAAAGGTGCAATGCGTTGTGACCTCCCACACATTTTATCTATAGGTCTATGGGTTCGGTGGGTAGGCCCTTACCCTTTCATTAGTTGGAATCCATTCTCCAATAAGTGCCTTCGGACATGATTGTATACCTATAAGAATTTAATAATGTAACACTTTCGGCTATGATTAATAAGTAATTGTATTTGGACACTATTATAATATCAGAGAATTTCATATAGAAAATGTTTTGGTTATTGTAAGGTAAAAACATGTTCGTGTTTATGTGTGACGTGGTCTTACGAGATACCTTTGTTTTCAAAGGTTTTTATAACTTGAAAATCCAGTTGGGTGTGTTTTCTCATGCTGGTTTTCTAGACTGACTCGGGTGTTATTATATTTTAATGCTCGGGTTAGATCGAGTATGTTTGCAGATTGCTATGGAGGAGTTGGAGCTCAGGAGACGAGTTGGAGGTCTTCAAGTCGTATTCACGTACATGTTTATTTTCCATTGCTCATTTGTTAAAATCATCAGCGTTTGTGAGGATAGGTTGTTATAACTGTCCAGGCTGATGATTGCGATTTTTTGTTGTACTCTAATGGATGTATGTATATTATAGTTCTCTTTTGTAAAGTTCATTGATATTATATTATATGTTGTTCCGCTGCAGATGTGAGATTCTATGTTTTTAATGTTCTTTTTCTCCTCTTCTTTCTTTTTTTTCCATAATTATTCGTCTTTCCATTTAATTTGAGTTGAACATGTGTGTCTTATTTTCAGTTTGAATTATACAGATTGGCGGGTCATTACCGTGTTCATAAAAGGTCCACGATATAAATAAGAGGTACAAAGGACAACTTAAAAGAATATACAACCGAATGAATTCCTATCTCAACATACATGATAGGCTACAATACTATTAGATTACAAGTCTACGAAAATATACAGAGAAGTTTCAAACTAATCCAACTCTTAGATCACCAGTTAGAAGAACCTGAAATAACTCGGTCTAACCCAAGTATTACATAAAGATAGTAAACAGATCAGTCTAGTCTAATTCAAATTAATGTGAGATAAAAGTGATAATAGTTTACAAACCATAAAAGGAACATAAAAATCATATAAAGTTAGCATGAAACTCATATAGAGTTAAACAAAGACGAATATTATCCTTCTTAAAATTATTCACCAAATCACAAAACCATTATTAGCTTATAAAAGCAAATCTCGCAAAATATTTAGTGAAACACAAATTTCGTAAAATCCATAAATCTAAAGGGGAAGGCCTATAACAAATGGGCGCATAAAACTCACCGCACACGTGTTATCATAAATGGTCAAGGGACCCATAAATGGATAGTGAAACCATGACTCTAATGAGCCGAAGCTCCATAAATCCATTTATCAAGGATCAACATAAAAGACCAGTCGTTAAACTTATCTTCGTAAGTGTTATTTACCTTCAAATGGTAACTAATCAACTAATACATGTACGTCCCATACCGCACTTATTTATTTGAATATTTACTACAAATTAGTAAACACCACTCAAGAGAAAATATGGTTTCAATCGAATAAGTTCGGGAATTAATTGACAAAGTTAATGCAAGCGTTTCATACCACTTGTCTAACCAAATTATAATGATGATTATAATTTGTTAATTAAGAGAATAAATATGATTTGGAGAGAATAATTTGTTTAATCATTTGAAGTTAAATAGTGAATTTGGGTTATATTGAATTGAAAAAAAAATATAATACCTCAATTCAATATTATTAGGTTAAGTAAACTTAAGTATGGAGAAAATAAAGTTTTGGAACTTTGTAATCGATAATTGATGATAAAAACATGTTCTAAATATTTATACATGTTAAAAATGCAACAATTGGATAATTTATTGATATTGGAAAATTTTGGTTATTTTGGAGCATAAAAAGACGATTCATTAAATTCCCAATTTTATTATATCCAAAATCTCTTAATTATTTATTTATCACTAAATTAAATTATTCTTTTAATTTAATTTCTGATAGTCTAAACCAGGGTTGTTATAGACTCCACACTTATGAAAATTGCGTCCACGCAATTCTCCATAGAGAAAAATCAATAACAGTTCTCAAACGAATACATCTTTCAAAAGATAAATAGGCAATCGATAAATGATCTTTAAATGAAGAAAACATCACTAATGAGCAGTTAAGGTTAATACAGAATGCATTCAACCTTCGAAGCAACAACATGACTAAGTTTATATTCCTATGTCAAATCGAATGAGATCCATAATCTCGAAGAGCTCTAGCTCAAGAACACAAATTGGAATCTCTTAGACATATCCAAAAATGAGATACAATGAAGACATCAAGAATAGCGGCAAATTGAGCTTGGAAAAGAGACTCGATAAGCAATTGGGACAACGGGTTCAGTAATTTGAAACGCATAACTCCCATCAAAGAAAAACATGAAAAGTGCTAAGTTTCTTTCTAAAAATTTAATCTTTTTTTAGCATTTTATTTTATGCCTTTAAACTTTTCAGTTTACAATCACTAACATTATTTTTCCCTTTTACCATGCTTCTTTTAATGTTAACATTTCAAAATTTTATTTTTCCAATTTCCGCTTTTATTTTATAATAAAAAATTAAACCAATTAAGCATTTACTTTTATTTTAAAATTCTATAGTTCAAGGCTTTGAAAATCAAAATTTTTAATTAGATCACCAATTCAAAACACTTTTTAAATTTTCAAAACGTATAAAATTTTATAAAATATTCAACGTGTCAAAATTTTAAGAAATTTCGGCAGAGTCTCCTTTGTACGGAGAGCCTTCCAAACAATTTCAATATAATAATTTAAGTATACGTCGGCCAAAACATGGTCGGAAATAATTTACATATCAAAATTTTAGCATTCCGATATTTTAAACCGTATGCATACCTTATTTTAGCATTTTAAGCAAGCTATTTAGCTTATTGCGAGCAAAAGCGAACCAAATTCGCTAATAATCCCAAACATACTCCAGTGGTACTTATTCTTATATCTCATATAATTTATACCAAAAGTCTAAAATTAAAATTGTTCAAACACTCATTTATAAAGATTTTCCTTTTCTAATTTCTTGGTTGCTGTATAAAATCCAAATTTTCACCCAAAAAACCTCAAAATTTGCCAAAACTCTTGAAATGAAAGTTGTTCTACTCAGTGTAAGATTTTCGGTAAGAAAAAGATCATCAAAATCGGATTTAAGTTTTAAATGCTATGTCCAAAATATTTTCAGCCTTTAGTCTCATAAATTACTAATAGGACAGAGCTGCTTATTGATTTTCAAACACATTTTAGACCAAACAAATTTCAAAATTTTTAAAAATGGTTAAAAGAAAACTTTTAGCTTACTATGAGTACTTTCTTTCACAAAAATATTAACTCCATTTGGAGCTATAATTCCCAAGATATTGCGGTTTTAGTATAGCGCATTTTTAATCAAAATTTCAATACTAAGGCCATTTTAAAATTATTTCAAACCATTTCAAAAACAAAAACCATGTATTCTCCAAGAAATCTTTACACTATATCATTCATTACATGATCTATCTTTTGGAAAGCTTAAGACTTTAAAATTTTGGAATTTATCCTATTCAACCAACTTTCAAAATCAATAATCTAATAAAATCACTTTCACTAACTTTTTACACTTTATACTCTATTCGAAAAATAATTTTTATTTTCATTTCAACTATACTAATATTTACATTATTTCCAAACTACTATAGAAAATTCATTTAATATGTACTAAAGATAATGGATATGTAAAATTTTCGAACTACTGACAATGCATAATTATTCAAAATTTTATAAACAACAAATATAACTTCTTATCAAACTATCTTTTAAATAAATAGGTGTTTAACAAATAATAGAAAGCATACTTTGACAAAAATTATAAAACAAAAGTTTTCCTTACTATCATAGCTTTTCAGAAAGCACAAATTTATTGAAATCGGATCAACGATTCAAAAGTTATGATTAAAACAAGTGCAAGTTCAAAATTCAATATTGCTGTCGATCAATCTCAGGACAGCGACAAAGATGTGCAACTTAGACCGGTTAAACCTTAGAATTTTACAAAACTAAAAACATGAAACTTATAAAATATAGTAATTAACCTCATTAACCATAGTCATAGCTCATAGTGAATGATTCCAAAATCTAGAAATAGCCAAAAGAAAGTAAATGGAAACTCATCTCATATTTCACTAAATCATGAGATACACAAATATATCCTTCCATAAGAAAAATCAATTTGTGGTGAAATCCCAACTAAATCTCAAATCATATTGTTTAAATCAGTAAACACATAATTTTAAACATATGGCTTAACATACAAATAAGGCATAATAAAATATGCCCGAAACCTATAGTCATAATAAGGCATATTAATCAAAATCATCATTTCATAAATCCATATCAAGTCTTAATTTGACTATCATTAAAAATATGGTAATAACAATTTAAAATCTTTAAATTCACAAAAGAAATGGATCTCAAATGCAATGACAAAGTCGCTAACACCTCCCAAGCAGTTTCGTCCATGACAAGGTCACTAACACCTCGCTAACCAGTTTCGTCCGTGACAAGGACACCGACACCTCGCTACGAAGTTTCGTCCGTAACAGTGTTTTTAACACCTCACTAAGATTATTGCAACCATTTCTTTAGTAAATGAAATTACTTAAACTTTTTAGAGTATGAAAAGTAACCATGAAATAAACAGGATCATGTGCTTTTATAACGTTGTGTCGACGACGTTTGGCTTATGTAAAAATTCATTGCCACGACGTATAATTATCACAACTATAGTGGATGCCTACACACAACCATCTACCACCAAAAAAATAAGATCTCGCGACCTGTTATGACGAATAAACATCCAAACCCGGGAAATCTTATATTGTGCTTTCGGAAGGCGTACTAACACAGCCTCAAACAATGATATAAATGAAATTATCGGTGATAGATATAACTATCATTTGTATTATTATTATTAATTAACACTAGGTATGCGGCTGGTCGTTGACTGTTACGGCAAGGGCCGGTTGCCGTGATTCCAATAAATTAGTCAGCTAGTGGAAGGGATACTAGCTCATTCGATTAAAGTTATTCTTTTGTTCCCAACATCTCTTTTTTGATATTATAATACCATAGTAATTTTGATGAAAATCAAAATAATAAGTTCGATATAGTAAATTACTAATGGCCCAAAAACATTAATATTTCAGCACAATACATAAGTCAATAAAATTAACAATAATTTGCAAGGAATTATACTAATATCCACATTAATTACTTTATCTTAAGATTACACAAGTTTGAATAGACTTAAACATCAAATTAAATAAACACTTATCATTAAATGCATTATTATTATTAGCTAAGGGTAATTTTTTTAAATCTAACATATGATTTAAAATGCAGCAACTAAGTAAAAAAGTAAGCGAAAGAAAGTTCAAGCAAAAACAACAAAGAAACAAAGATTAGAGCTTTAACATAATTCAAATTCAGGACAGCGAATGACTCTGTTTTGAGACGGGTTTCTGAAGCATCTAAGTTCAAAATTATAAAAGTGTTCAACATGAAAGTTGTCACCCACGATGTCATAATTTCGAAACATTAGAAATTATCCAAATCCAACCATAATAAAAAGGATATGGTCAATTTACTAACAGTTTTTAGCTCAGAGAATATAAATTTCAAATGGACAGAGCTGAGAGTTTGGAACAGTTTTTCGATCAACCTATGCTCAAAATTTGTAAAAATGTTCAACATAGAAGTTGTTAAACACGAAGTCAGCTTCTTGGAACATAAAAAATTATCAAAATCCGACTAAAAGTGAAAATGATATGGTCAATTTACTAACACCTGCAAACAAAGATATAATGATTAAAGTGTGTTTGTGATAAAAATTATACTTTTATTCTGGGTTTTCAATTCAACTATGCAAAGATCTACTTTTACTATAAATCTATATTAAAAACTGAAATACAATGAAATTAAAACAGGAATTATGAAGATTTTCTCATGGTAATTTCGCAACTAAAGATATCGTTGAGTTTAAATCAACCAAACTCATATGGGACATGAACTTGAGTGATTATTTCTAATGAAAACCAGACTCAAGACGAACCCCTTAAATAAATCATCATAGGAAATCTATTTATAGTAATTATTTTATAATTGAATTTTTTTATTTTTCAAAACGTTACAATTGTATATACACATCTTTTCTCAACAGATCATTCAATTTCAGATAATATTTCAACTTCCAACAAGTTTTATTTCCTTATCTAAATATTGTTTAAAATCTTTTAAACATTTAAGATTTTAAAACATTTGAACTCAAATTTCGGTATCCCATTGCCTCGGTCAAATTTTCACGAACCCGTATCAAAAAATGTTGGCCAAACGCTTCGACCAGAATCCTTAAAGCATCTAACGGACAACTTGTCACACAAAATAAATTTTCCAAAGATTTGTTTTTATTAAATTTCTTTCAATTCCTTTACATACTTGGTTAAATTATAATCAATTTAATGATATTTCCTTTTATCCATGCATGCTTTAATCAATTGTCCATTTTAAAATTCATCTTAGTTTTTAATTTAATTATCTATAGGATAAATTAATTATTAAACCAAATTCAACTTTGCCTTGTAGTAGTGACATCAAATCTATACACCACAAGGTCTAATTAATATTGAGTAGGTCTTTTAAATTCTCAAATGGTAAATTCTACACAGTCTTAATCTTTATTGGTTACTAAGTTTTATTTAAACAAGCAAGCATTTATTATTCACAACAAATTATAAAGGCACTTAAATTTGTGGTGCTCAGTGGAAAGCAGTTCATCCGCCTCCACTGTGCAACTCAGATTGCTAAGGACAAAGCCATACAATTCAATTTGATGTCTACTAAAGTTGAAGCCAAATTTTTGTTCGAAGAAAGAATTACTTCAAGATACGAATTAGTGTGTATAGAAAATAGACATGATGCATCCTAAGGTTTTCTAAGATATGATCCATCTCTAAAGGAAGAATTCCTAGTAAGGACCCAAAGATCTCTAAGGGACGGTCTCGAAGGGATGGTCTCGAATACACATCTTGGAAAAGAATCACATCTTTAATATCGTATATTTTTCAGAGCTCGGCTCTAATACAGAGTTATGACCCCCTACCTCTGTGCCCTCATTAATAAGAACATTACAATGTAATATCGTCTGTTAATATAGAGAATAAGGCTTGATAGATGCAACCATTTGTATTATTACTTCATGCGAATATCGATAATTCGAAGTGAGTGAAAATATTTTTCTTTTATAGGAGGATTCAACTGTTATCCCACCTTTTGGTCAAGGCTGGAATATCAACAAATTGGCAAGGAACGATGGATATCAGGATCGGGGATCGATTAGAAACAAGGCTGCAAAGGGTATCGTCAAATTTTGACCGGGCTCCGTTGGGACGGAATCGATTGGAGATGATGATCAATGCTAGGAGAGGCTACATTTTAGATTTCAAGATAATCGGAGTTCATATGGAGGAGATATGATCGATACAAGTTAAAAGGATATGTTGTTCGTATCCATCAAGGAGGTAAGGCGATGATCGATTCGAATCCGTCAGATTCGCATCCATCGGCCTCGTATCGATCAGAATGGCAGCAGCTTCGTACCTATCTTCATGCCTCAGTTCGACTCCATCCAGTTCGAATCCACTAACTTGAAGTCCTTCGAACCCATCGGATTGAAGTCCTTCGAATCCATCAGAAGGCGACTCGTTCGTATCCATTCGATCAGGAGGGCCTGAGTCGACATGGTAAGCATGGATACGAACGCGGCAAAATACTCGGGGCGACTCGATCAAATCGGAGTGAAAAGCGGATCGACATGAAGAACGCGCGCCACGTCAACCTGCTAGCACATGCCACCATCGATTCGAAGGGATCGATCCAAATTGATCGATTCGAACAGGATGAATAGACGAAGAATGCAATTTTGAATCGATCATAACTTGAGATCTACAAATCCAAATACTATGAAATTTGCATGGGAGCTTACATACATGCTGAAGAATGTTCACACCAAATTTCAGCTTCATTGGATGAATTCTTGATCGATTCGAATGGAGTTCGAATCGATCCCGGAACGGGCCCTAATTTCCTAAGGCCGGACATGTGGGCCCCCTCACGTGCTAGAAGGAGTCTCCCGAAATTTAGGCGAAATATCAGCCTTCTACACCTATAAATAGAGCCCCAAGTCATTCAGAAAGGGGGATCGGAATTCAGAAGTGCCCAGACTCTACCGGATTCAATTCTACACCTCATCATCGTTGTTAAACTCGAATTTCTTCATTGTAATAGCTGTAATCAACTGTAATCAGCAAGGATAATCAATAAAAAGAAAAACCTTTGAAGTGGACGTAGGCTGGAGATAGCCGAACCACTATAAATCTCGTGTTTCTGTTCATTATTTCTGAATTGTGATATTCTGTTTACTTAGATTTGAGATTTGTGTTTGAATACTTGTTAATCTGTATTCACACACTGGTGCTTTCACGACATTCGGGGTTTGTGACCAATTTTGGCGCAAACACTTTGGTGCTTTCACTGAGAAGGACTAGCACCCGCTACGCAAGATTTGAAGTTCAGATTTGAAAGCTTGAAGATTTGAAAGACAATGACTCGACAAACAAGTAGAAGGCAAAGAGCTGAGAGAAGCCAACAAGGAGGAAGTCAAGAGGCGTCCTCCGGAGCTGGAGAAGGACAAGCTTCTGTCTACATCACAAGGGACGAGATGGAGGCTATGGCAAATTCAATACACGAAGGAATAATAAAAAGCCAACAGGAGATGATGCAAACTTTCTTCGAACAGATGAGAGCTGCAGGGATGCAGAACTTAGAACCAGCCACAGCGGCTATTAATGTGGATCAAGGAGCTAGGGTTATGGGACCCAATGGGGGACAGAATACATAACCGGAAGGCAATCAACAAGGGCTTGGGGCCAGGCCCGCAGGATCCAACACAGAAGGACCTTTGGAAGGAGTTCAACAGGCTAGAGCCAACGTTGCTGCTAATGAGCCACATGAAGAATATGTGCCGGAGTTCCCTCGGGAGCATGGGGGGCAACCCCTGACAGACAACGCTGGATTAGTGGAAATCATTAGGAAGACTATGCGTGGAGGTTTGACCAATAGTGATTTGGAAGGAGTGAATAGGAGTCCGTTTACTCAGGAAATCAGGACAGCTCAGAATCCACCCAAGTTCAAGTTACCTAGCGTGGAAGTATATAATGGCAAGGCTGACCCGACTGATCACTTGATGAGATACACTAGACACATGGAAGTGCTGGGGGCATCGGAGGAAGTGATGGCTAGATGTTTCCCGTTGTATTTAACAGATCTAGCTGCAATGTGGTTTAGGCAGCTGGGAGAAGGATCTATCAGGACTTGGAGGGAATTGGTGGATAGGATTTTGGGGCAGTTTCGGGTTCATATCAAAAGAACTAAGAACGTGATGACGTTAACATCGGTAAAGCAAAGGACAGATGAATCACTTAGAGCATTTTTAACCCGATTCAATGCGGAGGTTGCTTCGGTGGATCGGCCGGATCCATCGATGGTTTTGATGGAGGCGGTGTCGGGAGTCAGAGAGGATTTGAATTTCAAGTTATCTTTAATACGAGACCCACCTCTGGATCTTTGAGAATTCTTTCATGAGGCTGAGAGGTTCCTCCGACAAGAGGATGCATGTACAGATTTAAAGTTAAAGGAAGTGAATGCAACTGAGGGTGGAGGACCATCCAGTAGAGGTTCGGATAAAGATAAAGAAAAAAGGAAGTTGAACGACGATTTTGAAAAAGCTAGGAAGCGATGGAAGGATCCAAAGTTTTCCACATACACGGGGTTAGACGAGACACTGGAGCGGATATACATGGAAACCCGGAATCGCCTTCCTTACCGAAGGCCGGCTAGGAGAGAACCATCCGAACGAGAAAGGGCATCAGGAAGGCACTGTCTCTTCCATGATTTGGATGGACACGATACCAACAGCTGCAGGCACCTAAAGGACATAATTGAGGAGCATGTGAGGAATGGACAATTGAGGCAGTATGTTGGGGCACAGAATGCAGTGGTGGAGCAGGAGCAACCACCGCCTACCTCAAACCATGATGGTGTGAGACCCAGGAATGATGGTCGATTGGTTATCGATTGACCGGGGTAATATGAAATAAGTAACAAACCATTGGCAAGCAACCAAGTCATTTACACTTGTACGGGGATGGAGATAGCCCCTAGGCATGCTCTGAATGATGATAAACCGCGAAGCTATGGTTTGCGAAATCTGTTCTTTGTTTTGGATTGGACTCTTGGTTTTCTGGTTTGGTTTTGGAGTTTGGTTTGAACTCCTGGTTTTGTTTGCTTTCTGTTTTGGATTTTCGTTTGGATGACTGGTTTCTGTTTTGGATGCTGGTTTGGATTTCTGATCCTTTTGGTTTGACTTAGATTTTGGATTGGATTTTGACTGGATTTTTGTTTGGGTTTTGATAAAACGGTCGTCGGGTATGGATTATGCCTGGCAAGGGGTGAGTCGTTTTGCCCGAACGCGGTAAAGCGACTCATTCAGGTCATTGAGCATGGACTGTGCTCGATAAGGGTCCAGAGAGACCAGGATTTGGCCTAGGACTTAGGCCCCTTTTTTTTTGAGCGACACGGTTGTGTAGCGTGGCACTACACAGCCGATTAGATATCATATAAATAAGTAAATATTGCGATCAACAAGCCTGATCGCTGGCCAAAAAGTATTGAGAAGCAGTAAGCTAGTCATAGTGGGACAGAGTTATATATACAAAATACATCTAGTGGAAAAAAAAACAGTGATGGAAAGGCCGGAGCTAAGTCGCGGTTTAGTGGTGCCCACGATGCCTGTCAGGAGGAACTGCTGATGTGCTGCCCGAGGATTCAGCCTGTGGAGAGCTGGGGTGAGGAAGTCTCAGCCTGAACGGAGCGGAGAAGCTACGACCTGATATAGATGAGAAATGGTGAGTAATACGTCTACAGGTTTCTTCAAGGCTGGATATGGGCTTGCAGAATACACGTGCATTGCGCTCGGCCCAGATCCACCAACTGAAAATAGCAACCGTGAGATCTAGGTGGTAGTTGGGGGGGTTGTTCTGCCAGTGGTCGAAAAATGAGGTGAACGTGGGAATATGTCCGAGGATGTGAGCAGTTGTCGCCGCCCAGACCCTGACAGCAAAATCACACTCGAAGAAGAGATGTTGCAAACTTTCTGTTGAGGTGGAACATAGGACGCAGCTGGGGTCTACTACAATGTTATGGCGGAGGAGTCTGTCTCTTGTGTTAATTCGCCCTTGGATGAGGCACCACTGCAGGAAAGCAAAGCGGGGCTGAATCCTGCACTTCCAGAGTCTGGGGAAGGTGAATAGTCGTCCAGGGTTGTTTAGGTGGGCATAGCAGGAGGCAACGGAGAAGCCGGATGAGGGGTTGGGTGCCCAGGTGAAGGAGTCTGGTCGGGAGTTGAGGTGGGTGTTGCGGAGAATTGAGGAGACGAGATGGATCTCGGTGAGGGTGGAGAGGTCAAAGTAGGAAGCCGGGAGAAGCTGGGCTGGGCCCGAAGTGGAAATGTCAGAGATGGAGGTGAAGATATTAGTTGTATGAGCGAAGAGGTTGGGGAGGATGGAGGAGAGTGGAAGTTGATTGTGCCATGTGTCTAACCAGAAGAGACAATTAGCCCCATTTCCCAGGTTGACGTGGAATAGCCTTTTAACACGTGGTAGGGTTGAAACTACTCCAGACCAGAAGGGGGATGGTTTGATGCCGTTGGGGGCGTGGAGGACTAGGTGTGGGTTAGAGTGATAGTGTAGGGTGGTGATCCATGATTTCCAGAGGGTGGGGCCAGGGGTTAGGAATCGCCAGAGCCATTTGGCGAGGAGCGATAAGTTGAAGTCAATTAGATTAGTGATTCCAAGGCCACCGTTTCTCAAGGGTAGGCAGGCAGTTTGCCAGTTTACGAGCCTCTTTATGTTGCTACCGTTCCAAAGAAAGGAACTTCTGATTGAATCGATTTTTTTGATTACCCAGGAAGGGAGTTTGTACAGTGACATCCAGTAAGTGGGGATCGATGATAGAACGGATTTAACGAGGACTAGGCGCCCTGCTGAGGACAAGGAATGGGCTTTCCATGAATGGAGTCTTTTTTCTATCTTAGCGATGAGGGTGAACCAATCGGATCTATGCAATTTGGTTGGACGGATAGGGACACCGAGGTAGGAGATGGGGAAGTGTGTGATCTTACAGTTGAGCAGGCTGGAACAGGTTGGCCCGAGGTGATCAGCTTTTCCGAGCATGATGATGGAACTTTTGCTAAAGTTGATGGACAAGCCCGATATGAGTTCGAATGAATATAGTGCTACTTTGAGGCAGTGTATGTGGTTGAACGTGGGTGAAGCGAATAGGATGGTGTCGTCCGCGAATTGGAGGTTGGATATGGTTAGGTTAGAATTGGGGAGGTTGATGCCCTGAAAGATGTTGTTCGAAATTGCTAATTTGATCATGCGATTGAACACATCGGCCACCAGAACGAAGAGCAGGGGAGAAAGTGGGTCACCTTGTCGCAGTCCGCGGGCCGATTTGATTAGGCCCCCCGAGATCCCATTGATGGTTATCGAGGACATGCTTGAGTTGAGTATAGAGGATATCCAGTTACACCATTTTGTGGGGAAGCCTCTGTGTTCCATTAACTCCACTATGAATTGCCAGTTAACAGAGTCGAACGCTTTTGAATAATCTAGTTTGAGTAGCATTCCTGGTGTTGAGGTCAAGTGGCAAAAGGAAATGATCTCCTGGGTCATTGCTACACAGTCCATGATGTTACGGCCCGAGATGAATGCAGATTGCTCGATTCCAATAAGGGGGGCTATGACGCTCTGGAGGCGGTTGGCTAGGACCTTGGTTATGATCTTAAAGGTTGTGTTTAGGAGGCTAATGGGGCGAAAGGACGAGAGGGAGGTGGCGCCTGGGGATTTTGGGAGAAGGATGATATTTGCGTAGTTGATGCGGTCCACCGAATTTGGATTGGTATGAAATTCAGAGCACATTTCGATGATGTCAAACTTGACGATTTCCCAGTAGTGTTTGAAGAAGAGAGGCCCGAAACCATCTGGGCCAGGAGCCTTATCATCCGACATGCTTTTAAGCGCTGTCCAAATTTCTTCTTCAGTGAAGGGATGGTCAATGGGGATGAGGGGGTTAACCGGGTAGATCAGTTCCCAATCGATTGGGGGGAGAGGAGGGGGGTGAAGGCCAAGAATGGATCGGTAATGGTCGGTGAAGAGTTTGAGGATGGCCGATTGATCAGTGGTAGTGATGTTGTCATGAGTGATTTCGGGGATGTGATTGGATCTACGTCTGCCGTTGGCAAGACGGTGGAAGTAGGCAGTGTTCTTGTCTCCGTCTTCGATCCATTTCGCTTTGGACCGTTGCTTCCAGCCTATTTCTTCTTGCAGTAGCAACCTGTCGAGGTCCGCTTCCAGCTCTCTCAGACGAGAGCGGTCCGGATCGGGGAGCGGGGAGGTTTCTTCCAGGATATTAAGGTCTAAAATCTCATCTTGGATGGCTGAGATGCGCAAACGAATGGAGCCCCAAATTGTTTTGGCCCAAGGTTTGATGATTTTTCGAAGAGAGCGGAGCTTGGAGACTACCCTGGCTGTGGCAGATTGGATGGGGGAGGGCTGAGTCCAGATTTCTCTGATGAAGTTGTCGAAAGATGGCTCGAGGAGCCAGAGGCGTTCGAACCTGAAGGGTCTGTTGTGGCAAGCGAGGGAACCCGTGTCTAGGAGGAGTGGGCAATGGTCGGAGATAACAGTGGCTAGGCCCGAGACGATGGAGAGGGGGAATAAGTCTTCCCAGGCTGGGTTGAAAAGGAAGCGGTCTAGTTTTGCGAGGGAGGGGTCGGATCTGCGGTTTGACCAGGTGTAAAGGCGGTTATTAATGGGTGGGTCAATTAGGGAGCACTGGTTGATGAACTGATTAAAGGCTTCGGAGTCTTGGGAAAGGTTGCCAGAGTTCCTTTCTGTTGGGGATTTGGTGGTATTGAAATCTCCTCCAACGACCCAGGGGCCATTGATATGTGAGGAGAAGGAGAGGCAGTTTGTCCAGAGGTCGTTTCTATCTCGAGGGTTGTGTGGGCCATAGATATTTGTGAAGAAGAAGATTGTGTTAGTTTGTAAGTGTCGAAGGGCTACATGTAGGGCAGAAGTGTGGTAGAAAGTTTGGCAGTGGGACCACACGGATTCATTCCAGGCTGTCATTATACCGCCGCACGAGCCGACAGCATTAATGTGGGCCCACCCAGTTAGGAATGGCCCACCGATCTGTCTGAGTATGTTGGGGTTTGGGTCTGATAGTTTGGATTCTTGCAGGAAAAGAATGTCTACTTTGTGAGGGGATATGACAAGGCTAACAGCGTGTCTTTTGCTGGGGTCCCCCAACCCCCGTGTATTCCAGGATATTAGCTTCATTGGGAGAATGATAAGCGCTCCGATTCTAGTGCCTGCATGGAGGAGTAATGTTCTCCATGCAGGTTAACTCCCATGCAACGTGCCATTTTTTTATTTAAGCTTTTATTAAGGGACGAAAAGACAACGTGTTTAAAGAAACTACCAGGATGAGATGCTGCTCTGTCCAGTCTGGAGCTACGACGCACCGCTGTTGGTGTGATTGGCTGAGACCACTGTGCAACCGCTTGAGTGTCGGGCTGAAGCTCTTGATTAGTCCTAGGAGGGGCCGCTTGACTGAGTTCCTCTGGGCTGTGGATAGGGAATTGAAGAATGGGAGAACGCGCACCACGTCAACCTGCTAGCACATGCCACCATTGATTCGAAGGGATCGATTCGAACAGGATGAATAGACAAAGAATGCAATTTTGAATTGATCATAACTTGAGATCTACAAATCCAAATACTATGAAATTTGCACAGGAGCTTACATACATGCTGAAGAATGTTCACACCAAATTTCAGCTTCATTGGATGAATTCTTGATCGATTCGAATGGAGTTCGAATCGATCCCGGAATGAGCCCCAATTTCCTGAGGCCGGACATGTGGGCCCCATAAAGTGCCAGAAGGAGTCTCCCGAAATTTAGGCGAAATATCAGCCTCCTACACCTATAAATAGAGCCCCAGGTCATTCAAAAAGGGGGATCGGAATTCAGAAGTGCCCAGACTCTACCGGATTCAATTCTACACCTCATCATCGTTGTTAAACTCAAATTTCTTCATTGTAATCGCTGTAATCAACTGTAATAAGCAAGGATGATCAATAAAAAGAAAAACCTTTGAAGTGGACGTAGGCCGGAGATAGCCGAACCACTATAAATCTCGTGTTTCTGTTCATTATTTCTGAATTATGATATTCTGTTTACTTAGATTTGAGATTTGTGTTTGAATACTTGTTGATCTGTATTCACACACTGGTGCTTTCACGACATTCGGGGTTTGTGACCAATTCTGGCGCAAACATCAACGTATCCGATCCAGGTACAAAATAACAACACAGTGGCTTAATATAATTCAAAACAATATAAAATATAACAGAACATAGAACCATAGAATGCGACAAAGAAATATAAACATTTCTCATAAAGTGCATGTGAAGTGTATATAATACATGATGTAAACTACAAAAGGTGGTCATAAAAGGTCTATCATATACATAAGATGTACAGAGGACAACGTAGAAGAATATACAACCAAATGAATTCCTATCTCAACATACAAGACAGACTACAATACTACTAGACTACATGTCTACGAAAATATACAGAGAAGCTACAAACTAATCCAACTCTAAGATATAGAAGAACTTGAAATAACTCGGCCTGACCTGAGTATTACATAGAGATAATAAACGGATCAGTCTAGTCTAATTCAAATCAATGTAAGATAAAAGTGATGATAGTATACAAGCCATAAAAGGAACATATAAACTCATATAAAGTTAACATGAAACTCACATAGAGTTAAACAAAGTGGAATATTATCCTTCTTAAAATTATTCACCAAATCACAAAACCTTTGTTAGTTTATAAAAGCAAATCTCACAAAACATTTAGTGAAACATAAATTTCATAAAATCTAGAAATCAATCTTTAGAAATGTAGAAACCTAAAGGAGGAGGCCTATCATAAATGGGCGCATAAAACTCATCGAATACATGTTATCATAAACGGTCAAGTGACCCATAAATGGATAGTGAATCCATAACACTAATGAGACGAAGCTCCATAAATGAGCCGAAGCTCCATAAATCTGCTTATCACGGATCAACATAAAAGACAAGTCGTTAAACTTATCTTCATAAGTGTTATTTACCTTCAAATGGTAACTAATCAAATCACACCCGTATGTCCCATACCGCACTCATTTATATGAATATTTACTACAAGTTAGTAAACAACACTCAAGAGAAAATATGGTTTCAATCGAATAAGTTCGGGAATTAATTGACAAAGTAAATGCAAGCGTTCCATACCACTTGTTTCACTAAGTCATTTAATTGAATTTCTCATTCGAATGAAAAAAGTTTTTATATACTATTAATGGGTTTGGAAATTCTTTTCTAAATTATTTGTTTTGGAAAAAAAGATGAAAATCCATAAAATGAGATTTTAAATGTTTATAGTATCAAAGTGTTTTAATAAAAATAGAAGTTAGAAACTTTTATGCAGTATAATTGAATTACTCCGAAATCACTTTATAAATCACTTGAAATCTATATATTTATTTTTCAATCTAAATTTATATTTATTTCAAAGCCAACTTATCAAGAAAAATTCACAAATATTCATATCATCAAAATACGAATTAAAACACTGAAATTTAGCAGTAATTGAATACATCAAAAAGGAATTTTCTTCCATAGAACACAAAGGCATCAAAAATGGAATTTCTTCCATAGAACATAAAAGCATCAAAATGCAATTATTTTCCATTAATTCAAAACTCAATATTCATATCATAAAATCATCAGAAAACAACATCAAAAATTTGAGCAAAGTCTAATTTCAACATTTAGAAAGTAGTAAACTGACAGTGAGCAAATAAGGAGTAGATTTAGAAAACACTAACAGTAATTACCAAACAAAGATCAATAAAACTAGTATTTTCACCATTCAACCACATGCAAATGAATCTGGACTAGAAGTGTGAGGGATACTCACCTCAATCATGCTTAAGGCTTCAAATTTCTTGCATTTTGTTTTAACCCAAACAACCAAAATTTCCAGAATTTGACCCTTAGTGCAGAAAAGATTTGACATAGCAAAACTAAGTATTTTCCTACGAAAGTTTTTCTCAAGTTGTGTTTATGAGTTGGGAACAATATGTCCAAATTTTAGATTTTTTTGATTTTTCTATAATTATTTATGAATTTTATACCGACCTTCGTTTTCTGTCCAAATTTAACCCGAATACCACTTGAGAAAAGATCGCCTTTGACCCATCAAAGTTAAACCCAACACCATGAAATTTGGAACCGAGGTTTTGGAACATGTAAATAATAATATATCCAAATTTGAAAATTTTTGGAATTTTATTTGATTTGTTTTTATTTTTGGAAGGGAAGAGGCTAGGGTTTTGTTTGAAAGAGGAAAATGGAATATGGTTTGTGAAAAGTGAAGATGAGAATAAATGTATTCTCATATTTCTCAAGTTCTAATGGGCTTTAGGATAATAGGTAGATATCCAATAAGAAGTGTTGCCAAAATTTCCTTATTACAAAGTGTTGCTAATTTCAACTTCCAATTATAAAACACTTTAATTTGTATTTTATCAACTTGTTTATTTCAAAATCTTAACCACTAAACTTTTAACAAGTCACACATTATAAAATCTCCATTTTATAATCTACAACATGCTTAGTTTTGTTAAATAATATTTTCCATAATAAAATTTTTCGTGATTATTAATGTCGTAAAAATACATCGTTTGTGTCCAAATATCAAAATTTAAATACAACCTTTAATTAAAAAAGGTTTTTCTCCATATTTTGATAAAATGAATCATCAATTAAGAAATCATTTTCCGAATGATGAAATTATCTCCATTATAATTTATTTATTCATTCAAAATAGCGGCTATAAACATAAATACAAGAGTTAAAGAGCATAAAAAAGACGATTCATTAAATTCCCAATTTTATTACATCAAAATCACTTAATTATTTACTTATTACTAAATTAAATTATCCTTTTAATTTAATTTTAGGTAATCTAAACTAGGGTTGTTACAGACTCCCCTTACGAAAATTGCCTTCCCGCAATCTCTATAGAAAAATCAATAACATTCTCAAATGAATACATCTTTCAAAAGATAAACAATCAATCGATAAAGGATCCTTAAAGGAAGGAAACATCACTGTTAGTCCTTGAGATGATGGTTTTGATGAGAACAACCTTAGGACTTGTTATAAAATATAAATACTAACGTTATGGTTTAGATATATATGTATATGCAGAATATAAATATGCAGGTACAAAAAATGAAGACTGTACAGTATAGAGATTCAAGAACTGATGAACTCAAGATCGAAGATATCAAGATTCAAGACTCATGAGTATCAAGTTTATCAAGAGTTCAATATTTCAAGATAAGTAATTTAGTTAGGAATTTTGTTAAAACTCCTAGAAAAGCACTGACATCTTAAAATCCATTTTATTCGTGGAATGTAATCCACTTCGAGCCCGTTAAAGGGATGGAACCGTAAGTAGGATGGAACCTACGAAAAATCTAGTGGAACATTGTTTTGTATCCACTAACTTTTATTCAAATGTTTTACAAAATTATATCTTGTTTTCAAAATGATTTCAAAATCTTCCTTTTTAAATCAAAAACATCTATCCTGGTTTTAAAATACTTTTAGCCTCAAAATAATCTTTATTTTCAATATCAAATTATCCTTGGTTTTAAACTATCTTTTAATTATAATATATTTAACTTTTAATATTTATACTTAGATTTAAATATAAAATTATAGTAAAATTTTATATATACCAAAATATTATTCTCTATACTTATTTATGTATTTTAACTATAGTTAAGTATATTTATAAAGTTTAAAATAGTTTTAATACAAGATAGAAGTTATTTTCAAAGAAAAGCAAATTACCAAAAATAACTTAGGCTTGTCGACAACCCCAAGGACCCCTTGTCGACAAGGTGACAGTTTATTTCAAAAGTTTGAATTTCAAAGGAAGTGTCTATTCGTCATATCCTTTCACGAATGGACATGGCTGTTGTTCTGCTATAAATATGGGTTGATTTAAACGAATTTGCAATCATATTTTCTTTGATTTCACTCCTCTTCTTCCACATTTCTTTATATACATTTTTACCATTACTCTGCCGAAATCACCATTGAATCTAACTAGATCATCTCTGGTTTGATTCTCTATCACTATCTCAATAAGATCCCAGTGCTATTCAGAGTTATAGATTTCTTTGTATTCAATCGAGCGAGAAAAGGTGTGATTGTAGCCTGGAAAATCAATCGGGTGAACTTGTTGCCCGTAAAATCAAGTATCTCTACCCAGAGGATTGTGAATCTGGAGCGGTGTACCTCGTGGCCTTGAAATCGAGGGTGTAATTGTAAGAATTGATTTTGAAAGGAAATTCGTACTTGTGTTGCGGGACTGGATGTAGGGTAACTCCGAACCAGTATAAAATCCGGTGTGTTCTTTCCTTTATTGCTTTTACTTTATATCTGCATCTGTTTTTGATTCTGTGATCATATCTGTGTCTGAATATTGCATACATTTGTGTTCAAATTAATATAAACTCAAAAAGAATTAGTAATTCCTTAAAACACTATTCAACCCCTCCCCTCGCCTCTAGTGTTAATTCTAGCCTTAAGATCCGTAATCCGCATTTCTCACAATCACTAATGAGCAGTAGAGGATAATATGGAATGCGTTAAACCCCCAAAGCAACAACACGACTAGGATTATACTCTTAAGTCAAATTGAATGAAATTTATAAATCTCGAAGTGCTCTAGGCTTAAGAACACAAATCGAAATCTCTTAGACATTTCCGAAATGAGTTACAATGAAGATATCAAGAATAGCGGCAAATTGAGCTTGGAAAAGAGACTCGATAAGCAATTGGGACAATGCGTTCAGTAATTTGAAACGCATAACTCCCATCAAAGAAAAACACGAATAAGTGATAAGTTTCTTTCCAAAAATCTAATTTTTTATACCATTTTATCTTATGCCTTTAAACTTTTCATTTTGCAAAACTAATCAAAAATATTATTATAACATTAGTGCTAAGTTCTTTCCTTTATTGCTTTATTGCTTTTACTTTATATCTGCATCTGTGTTTGATTCTGTGATCATATTTGTGTTCAAATTAATATAAACTCAAAAGGAATTAGTAATTCCTTAAAACACTATTCACCCCCCCTCTAGTGTTAATTCTAGCCTTAAGATCCGTAATCCGCATTTCTCACAATCACTAATGAGCAGTAGAGGATAATATGGAATGCGTTCAACCCCCAAAGCAACAACACGACTAGGATTATACTCCTAAGTCAAATCGAATGAAATTTATAAATCTCAAAGAGCTCTAGGCTTAAGAACACAAATCGAAATCTCTTAGACATTTCCGAAATGAGATACAACGAAGATATCAAGAATAGCGGCAAATTGAGCTTGGAAAAGAGACTCGATAAGCAATTGGGACAATGCGTTCAGTAATTTGAAACGCATAACTCCCATCAAAGAAAAACATGAATAAGTGCTAAGTTTCTTTCCAAAAATCTAATTTTTTATACCATTTTATCTTATGCCTTTAAACTTTTCATTTTGCAAAACTAATCAAAAATATTATTATAACATTAGTAATTATGACAATGTAATAAAAGTTTGGTTAATTTGGTTAAACTGATAACTGGACTAATTTTTTTACAGGTCGATTAGAAACTAATCTACTTTTAAAATCAAACCAAACTAACTAAAATAGACTGGTTTGCTTACTTGATTTGGTTTAACCAAGCTCGCTCCTAGGTGCCATCACGTAGAGGAGATAAAGTAGATGTAACAACCCAGAATTTTAGTAATTGGATTTTTGAAATATTTAAGTGATTTGAGCATTAAATTATTGGTTTAAAATGTTAAATAACTCAAAATCCAAATATAATGATTTAATGAAAATTTATAACTGAAATTCAGATATAGTGATTTTTAAAATATTTGAATTTAAGAATTTATATTTGGTAAGTGTTTCAAATACTGGAATTTTAAGTTGAATATTTAATAAATGGATTTAATATCTTTATTTAACTCATTTTGATGTAATAAACTATAACAGTAAAATCAATTGTAAATTTATTTGCAGTGATAACTGGTTAGAATAAATAACCAGAAAATAGATTATTATTTTTATGACTTGATTTTTATTTGAAATATTTTTAATTTATTTTACTAGATTTTTCCATAATTTTTAATTTTGAAAATATTTAATTTCTATTTGACGTTTTATCGTCAAATAGTTGTGTTTTTGTGATTTTCAGAATCCAATAACCAGTGTATATTATTATTGTTTTGGGGTCACGTCGTGTAACGACCCGTATTTTTAACACTTTAAAAATACGAATTAAAATGAAAAATTTGGATAAAAATCCGAAGGAAATAAAATTTTGTGTTGTTAAATGTGAATTACAAGTTAAAATACAAAACTGAATTCTGAAATAACTTATTTGTAAATTAAATATGGATGTTAACTTGTAGTGAATGTAAATAATGAATTGAATTTGATTGTAAACCAAATTGGTTATGATTGTAAACAAAGAATAAATAAAATGGTAGATTTAATAATGGAAGTTTATGTTATTGAAACTAATATAAATAAATGTAACTTAATATTACAGTTGATTGAAAGCAGATAATAACTGAAACTGTAATTCGATAAAGATGTTAACTTGTAATTGAACGTAAGCAAAGATTTAAATTTGAATGTAACAAGTAATTGAATTGAATTGAATTTGATTGTAAACAATGAAATAAATAAAATGTTACATTTAATATTGAAGTTATAATATGGAAATCAACGTAAATGAATGTAATTTAATATTACTGTGAATTTAAATAAGATGATAGCTGAAGAAAATGAAAGTAAATGAATTATAAACTATTGATAATAATGTATAAGTAAATGGTTGATTCAATAATTGAACGCTGAATCTAATATAATCTTTTATATTGGATTTATAATGGAAAACTGCATTGTAAAAGATTGTTAATTACTGTGAAATTAAAAATGGGATTTGTGAACAATTGAAATTTGATTTAAAAGTTAATAATTTAAAATTGGGAATTTTATATTGAAATTAAACAGTCGAATAATTTATTTTTCGAATATTGGATTTAATTAGACAATTAAATCGATAATTTAATAAGTTAAATTTCAGAAATAATTGAAATCGAGTTGAATAAGATTGAAAGTGATCTGTAAAATTTTATCTTATCATATTGGAGTTATAGTAATGTTATAGAACTTTTAAAATTGAATTTAAAGTTAATTTGTGAAAATTGAATATTTTAATGTTTAATTATCGACTGAAAAATAGCCATTTTTCGAACAGTCTTAGAATTGAACGAAACTAGTTCCATTGGATCCATAATAGTTTTTTATTGTCGGATTTCAATTTTCGTAGCAATCGGAGTTATCGTTTGATCGTGGCAGCTCGAAACGCATCGAATTGTTTTTAATAATAATTCGGCGAGAGAAAATAGTCATTTTTCAAAAAGTCTCGGATTTCGACGAAACCAGTTTCATCGGATCTGTAATGTGATATTATTGTATGGTTTCAAATTTTGTGTCAATTGGATGTACCGTTTGTCCGGGGCAAGCCAAAACGCATCGAAATCGGTTTAAATCGGTTTAATTTAAAACTGATCGTTTTTCTCCGTAACTCGCCCAGATGACCGAATTAGCCTCCGAAACATGTTCCGTTGTGTTCGGAACGCGGGGTAAACCTTAGAAACGTCAGCCGGCATGCTTCGTTTGGAGTTCGGAAAATCCGGGATGAATAGTGTCGTGAAATTTTCTATAAAAGCCCCTCACTTATTTCATTTTGCAAAAGAACTAGGGTTTCAGCCCTTAGCCGTCACTTTCCTGTCAATGGCCAGAAATGCATCTTCTTTCTCCTCTAATATCTTCAAATTCGTAGATAATTACGACAAATGCTCAACTACAAAGTTGTAGAGGACGAAGAGAGCTTCAAATCCATACGGAGATGATCAGAATTAGAGCATCGAATCGACGCGAAATGGTGTTTGAAAGGGCCGGCCTAGTGCACGTTTTTCAGTACAGGGGGGGCGAGCTTGCTGTACTTGTGGGTGAAGGTGGAGTCGAGTGGTAGCTTCGATTTGGTGGTGGTTTGATGAAGTTTCGTCAAGCGTGGAGGCGGCGGCACGTAACCCTAGTTTTGGAGCAATGGGTTCTCATTCACATTAAAATCTGGTAGTAGTTGCGTGAGGGAAGAAGGTGGGATGTGGCCAGATCTGGAGTAGAGAGGATGGACGGCCCGGATTTAAAAGTAGGGTTTGAAAAAGAAAATTTAAGCTGAAATTGTTTTATATAAATTCGTGTAACTTTAAATAGCATAACTTCTTCATACGAGGTCCGTTTTGGACGAAACTTTTTGCGTTGCGATCGTAATGACGAGAGCTTCGAATGAAACTTGTTTGGATGGATTTGGAGAAGGTGGAATTTTGGGCTAAAGTTGGGCGTCGTCTAGTTTTAGTTCCAAACCGGAACGTCTCGGCGACAACAGAAAATCAAGGTGAGTGTTTATACGCTCACAATTGACTAAAATAACTTTTGTTAGTTAAATTTATATTCTGAAGTGATATGAAATTTATTGGCTGTTGTTTGGTAGGTTTAATTATCATCTGTATTGATATATGAATTAATTGATAGAATTTAAATTGACCGTTAAAATAAATTTAAATTTAAATTGGCAGTATATTACTCGATATTGATAATTATAAAATTGTTGTGAATGCTATTGGCTTTATGGTTGATTGGTTGTGATGGATGCTATTGGTCGATATTGGTTGTTTATTTATTTTGATATATCATGCTATCATCATGTATATTGTTTATTGCATATAAACTGTAAACTGAATCATTTCGAATAAATTAAGAAATAGGTTGAAATGATATACCTATGACATCTATTTGGATTGAAATGATATATATCCATCCTTGAAATTAAAATTGAAATAATTATCCACTTGGCCATAGGTTAGAAAATTATATACGGACACCGGGTTGGTTAAATTAAATGATTTTAAAAAATTTGTTTTGAAATTCTTTAAATGAATTGATTTTAAGAATAAAATCCAATTTATGGAATTTGAATTATTTTGAATTGAAGCTCGAGATGTTGGAATTTAAACTTGGTAAATGAAATTGTTTAATTATTTGAAGTTTAGATTTTAAGTAAAAATTTTGAAATACGGCGTAAATTTTCGAAAGTTGATTTGTTTTAAAAGATTGGACTTTTAGTCGAACTCTGAATATTTCTAAGAAAATTTATGTGAAATGACATTTCAAGTTTGAGTTTGGAACTGAAAATTAATTTGAAATTGAGATTTAATTAATTTGGAATTTAATTGAAATTCAAAGAAATTTGTGAATTAGACTAAATTGAAACTATTGAATTAAATTTGAAGATAAAATTGATTTGAATCGGATTTGAACTGAAATTGATTTGGAATGTAATACTTAAATGAATTCTTGAAATCCGAATATTAATTTAAGTTTATTGAATTGGAATTGTTCCAGAAATTAAGTAAACTACTTAATATGGATGTTTAATTTGAAGAATATTCTAATTTGAATACGAAATGGTTTTAAAGCGAATCTTATATTCTTATATAAATATATGAGCTGTTTTGAAATGTGAAATATTTAAAGTTTTGAAATATATTGAAAGTGAAATTGTTTATTTTGTGGTTCAAATATGTATTTGAAATTGATAATTTGAAATGGATTTGATTTTGAAGCGAATATGATATTTTGATATCAATTATGAATCGATTTGAAATGTAAAAGAGCCACCGGTGTAATAATACGTAGTTATTAAAGAGACCGGGATCGGATATGGACATACTCTCTGTTGATACCGAAAACCACTTTAATAACTAATATACGCGAAGTGTTGATACAGAACGAAGTGGATGGTTTTGGTGAACGCGTTGACTGAAGAAAGAGAACGATTTTGGATGACCCCTGGCATGACTAAAACAGGAGCCGCGCCGGGCCATTGAGGATCGCCATCTCTAGCGGACACACTTCTTCGATACCATATCTATTACTATTGTGATTCGATTTGGGTGCACCCCTTGATTTGGGAGTGTTGTTTCGCGGTGTTGGGGTAGTAGCTGCTATGCCCAACATCAGTCCGGATCAGGAAACTACTAGTATCCTAGTTGGTATCGCCTCATGTACCTTATCATACTGATTATCCTATTCGCGACCACTACGATTTTGGTTTGTACCTTTAGTATATAGATTGCCCTCTGGTGACTTCCGGTTTTGGGGAAACTACAGTCTTGTATATGCTTTTGGGAATAAAATGTGTTAAGGGTGGAATGGGCCATGGCTTAACGCTAGTTTGATATTTTACTTTATGATAGACATTATTGTATATAGCGTATTCTATTATATAGTAGATAGTTTAACGGATCCTTAGGAGATGGAAATCCCGAACATCTCTTAAGTTAATGCACGCACGTTAAACACTGGATAGGAGGTGTCTAAAACCCGTAAACATCTCTGACGCCGTCACACTCATATTTAATTATTCGATTTAACCTACATGAGATATTTTAGTCCTGACTCGAGTGTTTTGTCTTTTCATTACGCTCGGGTCATCCTGAGCATTTCAGATTAGGTTGAAGGTTTATTCTGGAGGACGAAGACGGAGTTTGGTATTACATCATTTGTATTCTACTACTGTATTATTTTTCCGCTGCATTGTTGTATTATCTCTGATATGTATGTAACTCTGATTTATGATGTATAATAATAATCAAATTTATTTATTTAACAGCTTCATGAACTGTTATTTTATTATTATATCTTGTTCCTTCCGCTGCGAGATTCTGAGTTTGTTTCTGTTCTTTCTTTTTTTTTCTTATTTAACCCCAATAACTATCTGTATTTTGGATTATTTGAGTCGGCATGTGTGTATGTTTTGTCGACTTGAACGGTCAAAAATGCGGGTTGTTACAGTTGGTATCAGAGCTTTGGTTTAGATTACCTTGGCTCTAGTGGGGAATAACTCATTGAAATAGAGGTAAACTATATGAATGAGTTGAGTGTATATGAGAGAGCGTATTTGTAATTTTGATATAAAAATGATTTTATATTGTGTTAATTTTTCCGTTGAGTATTTATGAATTCTGGTTAGTACTTGGGACGCCAAGGCATCGATAGGAATTTCTAAACACTCGAATAGGACAGATTGACATAATATTGTTTTGGATTATATTCTATATATAAAAGACTTATCTTGAAAATTTATAAATTTTGATTGTATTGGTTGTTAGGAGATGATAATATTAGATTATCATCGTTTATTGTTGATTAGTCAATATTTCTACCTATTGACTATTGGATGATTTTAAGAAATGAAACTTGTAAATATGATTGACAATGAATATAAATGGTAAATAAAATAAAATAAAAATGAATTTAAATTAAGATGGAGAATTTAAATTCCGGTGTTTTGAAAATTTATTATCAAAAATTTGAAATGTATAATATAAGTATTATATGATAGTATATTCGATTAGAAATAGTTTTCAAAGGATTTTCAAATGAAGTAAGTGTTATACTCCCCTCTTGACACTAGAAAATGATTCCGGTGATGAGTGCACGCATCATCGACTTTATTTTCGAGAGTCTAAGTGGGGGAGATCACTTAATAGTTTTTCTAAACCCTGTTTTGATTAAAATTGAATTTTATTTTGTATTCTCTATAGTATGACTTGATATATATTAATATAAGTATATATTATTTCAAACTTGATTTGAATTGAAACCGGAGTTGAAATTCTTAAGTTCTTTAATATTTAATGACTTCAAACTATTGAGATAAACAAATACTTGAATCATTACGGAACTTCTAAATTGTGAAATGAGAAATGAACCTAAGAGCTAAGTGAAATATCAATTGAAGTAGAAATCCTTAGAATTAGGAAATTATGAATTTAAAATAAAATTGAAACTGTAAAACTCCCATAGTATTTAATTTCATTCTATAGCATAGATATAACTTACCAAAATATTTAAGGAGTTCAAAAATGTTATATGAATTGTTAATTGGATAATATACAAGTATAGGTTTGAATAATGAAATATGCATTTAATTAATGGTTTGCAAATATAAATAAAATTGTTAGTAAATAATTGGAATTTAAATTAACATTTAAAGGTGATTCACAATTATGTTAATATAAAATGGAAATACTATATGTGAATCTAATGTGAAATTAAATTATAGTGAAATTTAAGTAATGACTTAAGAATTAATTAATTGAAAATTCAACTTTGAATGAAAAGAGGTTGTATGATGTTTAACTACATTCTATTTGCATAACTATAACATACCAAATACTTAAAAAGTTTAAATGCTAATAAGGATAAGTAGAGGAATAATATACCAGTGTGAGAGTGAATAATAAAATGTGAAGATCTATTGATAGTTGTAAATATAAAAGAAATTTAAGCTGTAAAATGAATGATATATACAAGTGAATGAATAAAATTTAAAATTAATGAAATTTAAAATTTGTAAATGGAAACCAATTAAAGTTGAATATAACTAAATGTCAATAAACTTGGAAGTGTATGAAATAAAAAAAAAATTAACTTGGAAATGTATAATTGATTTAGTGTAGATTCTGGATGGATGGTAATGTTTGATATGCATTGGTTGTTTGATGGATGGTAATTGATTTAGTAGAATTCATTAGTGTTAATGGAATTGAATAAACGGAATAAAATTTTAAAATAATTAAATTCAAATTTGAAGCAAAGTGAAATTAAATATAATTGAATCCAATTTAAATTGAAGCAAATTGACTTGAATTTAAAATGTGAATGAAACAAACTTGAATAAATCGGAAACAAATTGAATGTAAACGTATTTCATGGATAAATAAGAAAATAAACGACTTTGTGTTTATGATTGTTTCTTTAGAAAATTTAAAGTTTGATGGTTTGTACTTTGAAATAATAAAAGCAAAATTTTGGAAAAAAATCCAAAATTGTCCAATATATGCTTAAACGAAAACAACCATAACTTTTAAATGGCTGGACGAAATTCAACGATATTAGACTTTTCAGAAAGCTTAGAAACTGTAGCACGACTTTTGTTTAGACTGTCTTGAGAAATTCCTTCATTTACTTAGTTAAAAATTTGAATCTTCTAGCTGGCCTGTGTAAAAGGGAAGCAAAATCAGTAGCATATACTCTTAGTATTTTTGCCATAACTTTTTACTGGTGTATCGGATTTTGATGAACTTGCACTTTCTGGAAAGCTTAGAACTTAAGCTAAAACTTTTGTTTTAATCATTTGGTGTTTTGCTGTCGTTTAGAAGGTCAAAAACGTGACCAAACGTCGTTGACCTGCGCAATTCATTGCCAGGCTGAGGCGTATCTATTTAGTAAAACGGTCATAACTTTTGAACGGAAGGTCCGAATTCAATGATTTTGGACATTCCGGAAAGCCTGAAACGAATGCAATAACTTTTGTTTAGATTCCATTGTCAAATTTTATCGTTTAGGTGACCAAAAACTGAGATTCGTTTGCTGTCCTAGAATTGGAATTTCAGTTTTGAAGCTAAACATGTTATATGTGTGTTGTTTATGATAAGTATATCGATCTATCTTTATATGCATGGTTCTAACTTGGTTATTGAACATTTTAGTAGGTAGCAAAGGGGTTGCGCTTCGCTTGTGGAGCTCGCTTCTGTGCTAAATGCAAAATGTAAGTTAAAATGCTAATAAACGCTTAATAAAAGGTACGTTCTCGGATTACGGTTTATGTTGTGGAATATTATTGTGTTCCCCATGTTTTGGGATGCCTCATTCTTGTAATGAGATGTATATCATGCAATTATTACCACTGTGAAATTTTTCGGTCCTAGCCGTGCAAAGGAGGTGCTGCCGAAATATTTCAAAAATCCGGGAGTTAGAAAATTTTGAGATTTTAAAAATCCTATAACTAAATTTTGCAAATAAGTAGAATATTTTGAATGAATTATATCTAAATGATGGTTTCCCCTTCTCCGTTCCTTTTCGAGGACGAAAAGTTGTAAGTGGGGGAGAATGTAACGATCCGTATTTTTAACACTTTAAAAATACGAATTAAAATGAAAATTTTGGATAAAAATCCGAAGGAAATAAAATTTTGTGTTGTTAAATGTGAATTACAAGTTAAAATACAAAACTGAATTCTGAAATAACTTATTTGTAAATTAAATATGGATGTTAACTTGTAGTGAATGTAAATAATGAATTGAATTTGATTGTAAACCAAATTGGTTATGATTGTAAACAAAGAATAAATAAAATGGTAGATTTAATAATGGAAGTTTATGTTATTGAAACTAATATAAATAAATGTAACTTAATATTACAGTTGATTGAAAGCAGATAATAACTGAAACTGTAATTCGATAAAGATGTTAACTTGTAATTGAACGTAAGTAAAGATTTAAATTTGAATGTAACAAGTAATTGAATTGAATTGAATTTGATTGTAAACAATGAAATAAATAAAATGTTACATTTAATATTGAAGTTATAATATGGAAATCAACGTAAATGAATGTAATTTAATATTACTGTGAATTTAA
The DNA here is from genome assembly GCA_030737815.1 of Allium fistulosum. NCBI lineage: Eukaryota > Viridiplantae > Streptophyta > Magnoliopsida > Asparagales > Amaryllidaceae > Allium > Allium fistulosum. Next base: position 474,340,370 of record CM060902.1, read on the forward strand.
ATAAGATGATAGCTGAAGAAAATGAAAGTAAATGAATTATAAACTATTGATAATGATGTATAAGTAAATGGTTGATTCAATAATGAAAGTGTAAATCGAAATAAAAGAATTCATTTGGAATTAAATAACTTGAATTTGAATTACAATATAATTGAACGCTGAATCTAATATAATCTTTTATATTGGATTTATAATGAAAAACTGCATTGTAAAAGATTGTTAATTACTGTGAAATTAAAAATGGGATTTGTGAACAATTGAAATTTGATTTAAAAGTTAATAATTTAAAATTGGGAATTTTATATTGAAATTAAACAGTCGAATAATTTATTTTTCGAATATTGGATTTAATTAGACAATTAAATCGATAATTTAATAAGTTAAATTTCAGAAATAATTGAAATCGAGTTGAATATGATTGAAAGTGATCTGTAAAATTTTATATTATCATATTGGAGTTATAGTAATGTTATAGAACTTTTAAAATTGAATTTAAAGTTAATTTGTGAAAATTGAATATTTTAATGTTTAATTATCGACTGAAAAATAGCCATTTTTCGAACAGTCTCAGAATTGAACGAAACTAGTTCCATTGGATCCGTAATAGTTTTTATTATCGGATTTCAATTTTCGTAGCAATCGGAGTTATCGTTTGATCGTGGCAGCTCGAAACGCATCGAATTGTTTTTAATATTAATTCGGCGAGAGAAAATAGTCATTTTTCAAAAAGTCTCAGATTTCGACGAAACCAGTTTCATCGGATCCGTAATGTGATATTATTGTATGGTTTCAAATTTTGTGTCAATTGGATGTACCGTTTGTCCGGGGCAAGCCAAAACGCATCGAAATCGGTTTAAATCGGTTTAATTTAAAACTGATCGTTTTTCTCCGTAACTCGCCCAGATGACCGAATTAGCCTCCGAAACATGTTCCGTTGTGTTCGGAACGCGGGGTAAACCTTAGAAACGTCAGCCGGCACGCTTCGTTTGGAGTTCGGAAAATCCGGGATGAATAGTGTCGTGAAATTTTCTATAAAAGCCCCTCACTTATTTCATTTTGCAAAAGAACTAGGGTTTCAGCCCTTAGCCGTCACTTTCCTGTCAATGGCCAGAAATGCATCTTCTTTCTCCTCTAATATCTTCAAATCCGTAGATAATTACGACAAATGCTCAACTACAAAGTTGTAGAGGACGAAGAGAGCTTCAAATCCATACGGAGATTATCAGAATTGGAGCATCGAATCGACGCGAAATGGTGTTTGAAAGGGCCGGCCTGGTGCACGTTTTTTAGTACAAGGGGGGGCCGAGCTTGCTGTACTTGTGGGTGAAGGTGGAGTCGAGTGGTGGCTTCGATTTGGTGGTGGTTTGATGAAGTTTCGTCAAGCGTGGAGGCGGCGGCACGTAACCCTAGTTTTGGAGCAATGGGTTCTCATTCACGTTAAAACCTGGTAGTAGTTGCGTGAGGGAAGAAGGTGGGATGTGGCCAGATCTGGAGTAGAGAGGATGGATGGCCCGGATTTAAAAGTAGGGTTTGAAAAAGAAAATTTAAGCTGAAATTGTTTTATATAAATTCGTGTAACTTTAAAATAGCATAACTTCTTCATACGAAGTCCGTTTTGGACGAAACTTTTTGCATTGCGATCATAATGACGAGAGCTTCGAATGAAACTTGTTTGGATGGATTTGGAGATGGTGGAATTTTGGGCTAAAGTTGGGCGTCGTCCAGTTTTAGTTCCAAACTGGAACGTCTCGGCGACAACAGAAAATCAAGGTGAGTGTTTATACGCTCACAATTGACTAAAATAACTTTTGTTAGTTAAATTTATATTCTGAAGTGATATGAAATTTATTGGCTGTTGTTTGGTAGGTTTAATTATCATCTGTATTGATATATGAATTAATTGATAGAATTTAAATTGACCGTTAAAATAAATTTAAATTTAAATTGGCAGTATATTACTCGATATTGATAATTATAAAATTGTTGTGAATGCTATTGGCTTTATGGTTGATTGGTTGTGATGGATGCTATTGGTCGATATTGGTTGTTTATTTATTTTGATATATCATGCTATCATCATGTATATTGTTTATTGCATATAAACTGTAAACTGAATCATTTCGAATAAATTAAGAAATAGGTTGAAATGATATACCTATGACATCTATTTGGATTGAAATGATATATATCCATCCTTGAAATTAAAATTGAAATAATTATCCACTTGGCCATAGGTTAGAAAATTATATACGGACACTGGGTTGGTTAAATTAAATGATTTTAAAAAATTTGTTTTGAAATTATTTAAATGAATTGATTTTAAGAATAAAATCCAATTTATGGAAATTGAATTATTTTGAATTGAAGCTCGAGATGTTGGAATTTAAACTTGGTAAATGAAATTGTTTAATTATTTGAAGTTTAGATTTTAAGTAAAAATTTTGAAATACGGCGTAAATTTTCGAAAGTTGATTTGTTTTAAAAGATTGGACTTTTAGTCAAACTCTGAATATTTCTAAGAAAATTTATGTGAAATGACATTTCAAGTTTGAGTTTGGAACTGAAAATTAATTTGAAATTGAGATTTAATTAATTTGGAATTTAATTGAAATTCAAAGAAATTTGTGAATTAGACTAAATTGAAACTATTGAATTAAATTTGAAGATAAAATTGATTTAAATCGGATTTGAACTGAAATTGATTTGGAATGTAATACTTAAATGAATTCTTGAAATCCGAATATTAATTTAAGTTTATTGAATTGGAATTGTTCCAGAAATTAAGTAAACTACTTAATACGGATGTTTAATTTGAAGAATATTCTAATTTGAATACGAAATGGTTTTAAAGTGAATCTTATATTCTTATATAAATATATGAGCTGTTTTGAAATGTGAAATATTTAAAGTTTTGAAATATATTGAAAGTGAAATTGTTTATTTTGTGGTTCAAATATGTATTTGAAATTGATAATTTGAAATGGATTTGATTTTGAAGCGAATATGATATTTTGATATCAATTATGAATCGATTTGAAATGTAAAAGAGCCACCTGTGTAATAATACATAGTTATTAAAGAGACCGAGATCGGATATGGACATACTCTCTGTCGATACCGATAACCACTTTAATAACTAATATACGCGGAGTGTTGATCCAGAACGAAGTGGATGGTTTTGGTGAACGCGTTGACTGAAGAAAGAGAATGATTTTGGATGACCCCTGGCATGACTAAAACAGGAGCCGCGCCGGGCCATTGAGGATCGCCATCTCTAGCGGACACACTTCTTCGATACCATATCTATTACTATTGTGATTCGATTTGGGTGCACCCCTTGATTTGGGAGTGTTGTTTCGCGGTGTTGGGGTAGTAGCTGCTATGCCCAACATCAGTCCGGATCAGGCAACTACTAGTACCCTAGTTGGTATCGCCTCATGTACCTTATCATACTGATTATCCTATTCGCGACCACTACGATTTTGGTTTGTACCTTTAGTATATGGATTGCCCTGTGGTGACTTCCGGTTTTGGGGAAACTACGGTCTTGTATATGCTTTTGGGAATAAAATGTGTTAAGGGTGGAATGGGCCATGGCTTAACGCTAGTTTGATATTTTACTTTATGATAGACATTATTGTATATAGCGTATTCTATTATATAGTAGATAGTTTAACGGATCCTTAGGAGATGGAAATCCCGAACATCTCTTAAGTTAATGCACGCACGTTAAACACTGGATAGGAGGTGTCTAAAACCCGTAAACATCTCCGACGCCGTCACACTCATATTTAATTATTCAATTTAACCTACATGAGATATTTTAGTCCTGACTCGAGTGTTTTGTCTTTTCATTACGCTCGGGTCAACCTGAGCATTTCAGATTAGGTTGAAGGTATATTCTAGAGGACGAAGACAGAGTTTGGTATTACATCATTTGTATTCTACTACTGTATTATTTTTCCGCTGCATTGTTGTATTATCTCTGATATGTATGTAACTCTGATTTATGATGTATAATAATAATCAAATTTATTTATTTAACAGCTTCATGAACTGTTATTTTATTATTATATCTTGTTCCTTCCGCTACGAGATTCTGAGTTTGTTTCTGTTCTTTCTTTTCTTTTCTTATTTAACCCCAATAACTATCTGTATTTTGGATTTTTTGAGTCGGCATGTGTGTATGTTTTGTCGACTTGAACGGTCAAAAATGCGGGTTGTTACACGTCGCTATTCTGAGCACGACGTTGTTTTAACTTGGTTGATCCGGGTCTGTAAGAAGAGAAATTTGTATGGCGTGGTACCGGAAATTTTGAATTATAAAACATTCTTGAGACAATCAGTACACACATCCACACCATCAGCATGCAAACATGTTTCTGCAATATCTTCGCATGCCAGGAAACATTATGATTATGTTTTTTATATTATTTAATTTGGTTATAAAATGAAACAAAGGTAAAAACAATGGGCATTTTTCTTTTTCCTTGCTTCACAATTTCTAGTAAACATTAAAACCAAAAGTTAAAACATTACAACTTTAGAAAAAACTAAACAAATAAAAGAAAAGTCAAAAAATGTAAAACAAGCTTCCTTGATCTTGTTTAGCCAAGATCTTCATGTAGGGGGAGTTTTAGCCGGTGCGGTTACTATTGGGACTCGGCATGGTGCTTGGCCATGCTTTTTTTATAGCTAGGGTTAGTTTTTTCTCAAAATCTAGCCAACGAGAGGCAAAATCGAGGTGATATTTGGATTCAGGATGTCGAACGGCACTTGCCGCCGATCTTTGGGGGCGTGTGGCGCCTAAGAGGGGAACGCGACCTAGAAGGTTGATGTCGGATGTGTCATGTCGCGATTTTAGGGGAGGATCCAGGCGTTGATTGCAGGTGATATTTGGGAGGAGCTAGTGTAGAGAGGAGCAATGGTCTCTTCGATTCGAAGTTTCATCGAGGATCAAGGTAGTATGGAGGAAAGAGAAGGTTGGAAGTTCGGGAGTGCACTGTTTGTGCGTGGATAGAGGATTAGTGGGAGGAAGAAGAAGTATTAATGTTGGGTTTGTTTATTTAAGAATGTAATTAGTTCATTTATTATTAATTTAAATATCGATAATTTTGTGATGACCTGGAATTTTGGCAATATGGATTTGATAATCTAATTATTTAATTTGGCAAATTTATTCTTTTTCAAACAAATAAAATATGTATTTGTTTATGTATATATAAAAGTAGATTTTAAAGAGGATTTTGGTTTGAAATTCAAAAATAAATATCTTAATAATAAATTGGATTTAATACTCTACATTTTAAAATTAGTATATTATTATTTATAAGTGTATAATTGGATTTTTAAATCTTTTTCTTTAAAGATATATAAATATAAATAAAAGGTAAGTTTAAATATAAAAACATATACTTATATAAATATTAAATTAAATAGAAAATATGATATAAAGATATATAAAAACATAAGTTCTTACAATTTAACAAATGTAAGTTAATTATAACATGCAAATGACAAATGTAAGCTTATTTAACAAGTGTCATGATTTTTATTTTCTTTTCATTTTTTTAAGATAATAAGGCTATATAATTATCTCCCTACTCTTCTCTTTCATTTTTCCTTTATCTTCATTTTCAAAAGAAAGAAACCAAAACCTGTAAACTAAAACCAGAAAAAAAATCAAAGAAAAATCAAACAACAACCTTTCAAACTGTCTCAACCTGATTCAAAGCAAAATTAATTCAAGGATCAACTCAACAAAGAAGATTCAAATCAAAGAAGCAAGACAAATTTCCAGTTTCAAAATCTAAACATCCCAGGCTTCTCTGTTTGTATCCTGGTGAGTAAACTTTCTGCTAAAAACTTAAATCTGTTTAAGTTGCTTGCATGAGAAAATATTTGATGCATGTGATGATCTTTAAATGTATGATATGAATTATGCTTGCATGTATTTATGAATATGAATTCCTGTATATAATAAGTATGTATGTCTGTGTGTTCTGCTCTGGTTCACAGGGATTGAAAACAAGTATAAATGTAATATCTTTTCTCCGAATCTCTTATTTCTGTTAATGTTTAAACAAAAAGTATTTAGTTTAACAAGATCTAAGTGTTAAAAATATATTTAAGTAAAATAAGTTGAAAATTATCAGGAAATTTAGAAAGAACAGTGGAAAAACTTAAAACATGTAATTTTCAAACATCATAATTCCTTGATTCATTTATATAACTTGGATCCTCATCTGAAATCATGATTTTTAAAAGTTAAATCACAATTTTTAACTTGGAATTGAGAGAGAATTCAAGTGTTGAATGGGAAGTGGGTTTTATGCTTTTTCTGGTGATCATCGAGTCTTTGTTGGTCGGGGTTTCTACTAAAGCTAGCTGGGTGATCGGAGATTGTGGCAAAAATGGTTAGGGTTTTTATTGATCACCGTGGCGACGAGGAATGGTCGAATTAGGGTTTAAGGAGGTTTCGAAGTCGAGGTCGAAAAGTTGGTTACTGCTCTGTCGTCGGAGCACCGGAGAAGGCCGGTCGTGGGGGAATCGAGGCTTAGGTTCGTGGCGAGGCTTCAGACGGAGGATGGTCTTCTCTAGTGGTCGACGTCGCCTGGACGAGGCAAGTTTAGGTCGGAGATGCCTGTTCCAGTTTGTACTGGTAGGCTCGATATTGATTTCGAGCATATTTTTGAATTTGGGTGTTTTGGATCGATGATGGAGGTCGTAGCCGACTCGTCGGAGATGGACTTGGAGGTCCGATCGTCGTCGACGATGAGTGCAGGTGCACGCGGCGTATTTGTGTGTCAGTTTTTGCTTTGAGATTTTCCTCGGGTTGAAGCTCGGGAAAAAGGAAGATGGGCACGGGGTTGTTTCGAGTACGTGAGCGAGTGTTTAAGTATAATTGTTTTTTTATTTAAACTAAGTTTTAAAAAGAAAGAGAAGTGGAAGCTCGGGGGAAAGTTGAGAAACTCGGGTACTTGTTCGAGTAAACCCAGAATTTCCTTGGGTAAAATGTTTTATATACTCAAAGTTTTTAAGTTTAACCAAGTCAAGTTTAAAACTAATTATCTTAAAACTATTTTAAATAATAATTGATTAATTAATGTTTGTTAATTAAAGTTGGGAAATTTATTTTAAGTTTTAATTAATTAAGTAAATTCTTAAGTTATTTTTAAAAACTTAAATAATCAACGTAATTAATTAAGGTTAATTAATTAAGATAAAGTGTTTTAATTATTAATTTAATTTAAATTTTTTAAGTTAATCAATAGTTAATGATAATTTGATTTCAAGGTTATTACATAAGGTTTTAAATGATAATTAAGAAGATAATTAAGATAAATGATTTATCATTTAATTAATCAATTGGTTGATAATTAAAGATTAATTAATAAGTAATTAAAGATTAATTATTGGTTAATTAATTAATAATTAAAGAGTAATTAATTAATAGCTAAGGGATAATTAATTAATGATTAATTAATTAAGGTTAATTAATTAAGGTAATTAATTAAGGTTAATTAATCAATGTAATTAATTAAGGTTAGTTAATTAAGTTGAATTAATCAAAGTAATTAAGTAAGGTCAATTAATTGGTTAAGATTAAATAATTAGTTAAGTACAACTAATTAATTATTAAGTAATTAAGGATTTAATTAAGAATTTAATTAAAGATTGGTTAATCAATTAAGGACAGTTAATTACTGAAGGTGATTAATTAAGGTTGATTAATGAATGTGATCAATTAAAGATTAATTACTGAATGTAATTAATTAAAAGAATAATTAATTAATGAAAGTAATTAATAAATGTAAGTAATTTAATTACTTAATGTAATTAATTAAGGACCATTAATTAATGTAATTAAGTATGGTATAATTAATTAATAGGAGTAATTAAAGGTTAATTATTATGAATGGTTAAAGGGTAATTAATTTATGTAATTAATTAAAGGCTAATTACTTAATGTAATTAAAGAATAATTAATCAAGGATGATTAATTAAGATGGATAATTAAAGGATGATTAATTAATTGGTTTGTAATTAATTAATGTTAAGTAAGCAGGATTTAAGAGTTATTAAAGTAATTAATTTAATTCATTTGTGGTTAATTAAATTAATTAGGGATGGTGTGGTTGATTTATCTTGCTTATGGATGATGGAATGATATTGAATGCCTTGGATTATGTGATATCTCTGATGTGTGATATGAGATGCTTTGGATTATCTATCTAAATGTGAATTATCTATCTGTGTGAATATAGATAATATATTTAATTGTTTAACCCTTAAACAACTTGGACTTTAAGACAGCGTTTTGGATTTCGATGAGACCGGGATCAGATCCAAATTTGGATATCCGAAAACCACATAGATCCAAATTAAACGATAGGTCGTGAATCTCAAGTGAAGTCGAGATGAAGATTCAGAGTGTAAGGGCTATTGTCGTTAACTCTGAGGGTGATTCCAAAATGAGTGTAGCGAGATAGTGCCTTCAGTTTCGTTCGAACTTGGAACGAACTTGTATGGATTGAATGCTTTCAGAACATCGTCATTGGAGGACGATGAGCATTCGAAGAGATGTGTTTTAAAAAGGTAATCAAAGCCTCAAGCCTCATCAACTGGGAATGGCTAAAACAGGGGAGGTGCAGCAAGGCTAAGTGGGTCGCGCTCAAGTAGGACGAGATTTTCCCCTGTCAAGAGGTCCCTTTTTATTCGGCTTAGAGGGCGGTTGTTGATCCCAATGGCGGGGTTGTCTTGTTCGGGACTATCCTGTAAGGGATGGTTCCGGCCTTGTGTTGCAGGGGATTTAGGGTGGATCCTCGGTACGGTGATGTAGGCCACGTACTATGACGGGCGGTACCCCAGTAGCCCTACCATTGTATGGAATCCAATCTCCAATAAGCACCGTACGTTTTGATTGTGCCCAACTATGTTGAAACTTGAGATGTAAGCATTCCAGCTATTTCTGTATTTTACTTGAAAACCCTATACCCTATTATAATATCACTGGATTTTCTATCAAATGTTTTGGTTATCATAAGGTAAAAACTTTTCCGTGTTTATGTGTGGGAAGTTTTACGAGATACCTTTCTTTTCAAATGATTTTCAAAGTTAAGCAACTTTAACCCATTTACTCACACCAGACCCATGTCTGACCCGGAGTTTATTTTCTGTTTTATTAAACTCTTGGGTACTCAAATTTTTACGAATACCCAAGGGATTCAGGTTAGCTTTGACGAATTCTGGAGGAGATTTGGAGCAGGAGGCTTCAGCGTGTAGATATAATGTTTCCATTGTGTCTGTATCTCTGTGATGTATTGGAGTTGTATAATAGACAGACTTTTATAACCGTCTAATGTATTGTGATATATAAGTTGTGTAACTCTGATAGATGCTGTATATTATGTAATAACTATGTGATTAATATATTGTATTCGTTCTGCTGTGAGATTCTGGTATTGTTTAGTTCTTTCTTTTCTATCTTTTCTCTTTTCTATCCCTTTCTTTCTTAATAATGATACGTCTTTCTGTGGAGTGAAAGACGGGTCATTATAGTGGTATCAAAGCGCTAGGTTGAGAGAATACCTAGGCTTTGGAGTGATTTCTATCTTGAGAGAGCGTACTTGTATTTATATATATATATATATATATATATATATATATATATAACTACCTGATTTGTCGGGTTACCTGTTCGGGTTACCCACATGAGCTAGGACTCGTAGCTTAAGTTCTAGAAGTAGTAGGGCAGTGATGTGAGTAGTATGAGTACCACTATTGGAAGAGGCCCTATTGTTGAGGTTGGAGGTGTATCTGTCGAGGCTGTAGACCTAATATCGCCTCGAGTGAGCTTTGCAGCATGGTGTAAGTTTGGTTGCGCTCGTGTGAGTGGATTTTCTAAAGTTTGGATCTGTTGGATGAGCAGAAGCGAGTGATGGCATCTTGGCAACTTCAGGAAGGAGCAGCTGCGTGGTTAGACACAGTATCCATAGATGTTCTCGAAGTATGTTTGTATCGGAATATGAGACTTAGAAGAGCGAGATGTTTGTGCTTGGTTTGAGGCTTGAGTTTCTTGAGGAGGTTGAAGCTATCGAAGTTGTCGGAGGTTGGCCTTAGCATCGGGAGATTTAGTTTTCATATCGACTTGGTTCTAGGAGCGAGACCGGTGGTTCAGCTAAGTATAAGGATGGCTCCTAGAAATTTGGTGAAGCAACAGCTCAGGATTTTGTGGAACTTCTGTGTTTTCTCTTTTATGGATCTGATGAACCGTGTTTCTGGGATGTGTTGATCAAGTTAATGCTCGTGTTCATCATCAGCATTCTCATCTACTCTAGATCAGAGTTGCGCAGCGGAAGCAAGGTAGCAGCTGTTCTAGAGTAGAAGCAACCGGAAGTTTGCAGTTTTCTTGGATTAGAGAGTTTCTACAGGAAGTTTATATGGACTCCTAAGTGTGAAGGAGTTTTTCAGGATCTAAAAGCAAGGTTGTTGAGTGTAACTGTTTTGGTTATTCCAGATAGGAGAAGTAAGTTCGAAGTCTACTGATGTTGGTGGAGTAGAGTTGTGTTTGGGATTTTGATGGATTTTGAGAGGACCATCTTGTTAAACAGGATCCCAATGATTTGTACCTGGGAAACTCTAGACAGTATTAGGAAATCCTATCCTGAATTGTGTCAGGATAGCTAGTTAGTTAGTTAGATTGGTTATTAAAATAAATTGGTTGCTATGGTTTTTAGTATCTGGCTTATATGTATGCTTTGCTGTTTGGAAATAAAACTTTTGCTGGATTATTAAATTATCTTTGCTTTTAAAATTTCGGGGATGAAATTCTTCTAAGGGGGAAGGAATGTGATGACCCAGAATTTTGGGAATATGGATTTGATAATCTAATTATTTAATTTGGCAAATTTATTCTTTTTCAAACAAATAAAATATTTATTTGTTTATGTATATATAAAAGTAGATTTTAAAGAGGATTTTGGTTTTAAATTCAAAAGTAAATTTCTTAATAATAAATTGGATTTAATACTCTACATTTTAAAATTAGTATATTATTATTTATAAGTGTATAATTGGATTTTTAAATCTTTTTCATTAAAGATATATAAATATAAATAAAAGGTAAGTTTAAATATAAAAACATATACTTATATAAATATTAAATTAAACAGAAAATATGATATAAAGATATATAAAAACATAAGTTCTTAGAATTTAACAAATGTAAGTTAATTATAACATGCAAATGACAAATGTAAGCTTATTTAACAAGTGTCATGATTTTTATTTTCTTTTCATTTTTTAAGATAATAAGGCTATATAATTATCTCCCTACTCTTCTCTTTCATTTTTCCTTTATCTTCATTTTCAAAACAAAGAAACCAAAACCTATAAACTAAAACCAGAAAAAAAAATCAAAGAAAAATCAAACAACAACCTTTCAAACTGTCTCAACCTGATTCAAAGCAAAATTAATTCAAGGATCAACTCAACAAAGAAGATTCAAATCAAAGAAGAAAGACAAATTTCCAGTTTCAAAATCTAAACATCCCAGGCTTCTCTGTTTATATCCTGGTGAGTAAACTTTCTGCTAAAAACTTAAATCTGTTTAAGTTGCTTGCATGAGAAAATATTTGATGCATGTGATGATCTTTAAATGCATGATATGAATTATGCTTGCATGTATGTATGAATATGAATTCCTGTATATATGTATATAATAAGTATGTATGACTGTGTGTTCTGCTCTGGTTCACAGGGATTGAAAACAAGTATAAATGCAATATCTTTTCTCCGAATCTCTTATTTCTATTAATGTTTAAACAAAAAGTATTTAGTTTAACAAGATCTAAGTGTTAAAAATATATTTAAGTAAAATAAGTTGAAAATTATCTGGAAATTTAGAAAGAACAGTGGAAAAATTTAAAACATGTAATTTTCAAACATCACAATTCCTTGATTCATTTATATAACCTAGATCCTCATCTGAAATCATGATTTTTAAAGTTAAATCACAATTTTTAACTTGGAATCGAGAGAGAATTCAAGTGTTGAACGGGAAGTGGATTTCATGCTTTTTCTGGTGAAAGACGAGTCTTTGGTGGTCGGGGTTTCTGCTGAAGCTAGCTGGGTGATCGGAGATGGTGGCAAAAATGGTTAGGATTTTTATTGATCACCGTGGCGACGAGGAATGGTCGAATTAGGGTTTAAGGAGGTTTCGAAGTCGAGGTCGAAAAGTTGGTTATTGCTCTGTCATCGGAGCACCGAAGGAGGCCGGTCGTGGGGGAATCGAGGCTTAGGTTCGTGGCGAGGCTTCAAACGGAGGATGGTGTTCTTTGGTGGTCGGCGTCGCCTGGACGAGGCGAGTTTAGGTAGGAGATGCCTGTTCTAGTTTGTACTGGTAGGCTCAATTTTGATTTCGAGCATATTTTTGAATTTGGGTGTTTGGGATCGATGGTGGAGGCCGTAGGCGACTCGTCGGAGATGGACTTGGAGGTCCGATCGTCGTCGACGATGAGTGCAGGTGCACGCGGCGTATTTGTGTGTCAGTTTTTTCTTTGAGAAGTTTCCTCGGGTTGAAGCTCGGGAAAAAGGAAGATGGGCAAGGGGTTGTTTCAAGTACGTGAGCGAGTGTTTAAGTATAACGGTTTTTTTTAATTTAAACTAAGTTTTAAAAAGAAAGAGAAGAGGAAGATCGGGGAAAAAGTTGAGAAACTCGGGTACTTGTTCGAGTAAACCCAGAATTTCCTCGGGTAAAATGTTTTATATACTCAAAGTTTTTAAGTTTAACCAAGTTAGGTTTAAAACTAATTATCTTAAAACTATTTTAAATAATAATTGATTAATTAATGTTTGTTAATTAAAGTTGAGAAATTTATTTTAAGTTTTAATTAATTAAGTAAATTCTTAAGTTATTTTCAAAAACTTAATTAATCAAGGTAATTAATTAAGGTTAATTAATTAAGATAAAGTGTTTTAATTATTAATTTAATTTGAAGTTTTTAAGTTAATCAATAGTTAATGATAATTTGATTTCAAGGTTATTAAGTAAGATTTTAAATGATAATTAAGAAGATAATTAAGATAAATGATTTTTCATTTAATTAATTAATTGGTTGATAATTAAAGATTAATTAATAAGCAATTAAAGATTAATTATTGGTTAATTAATTAATAATTAAAGAGTAATTAATTAATAGCTAATGGATAATTAGTTAATGATTAATTAATTAAGGTTAATTGATCAAGGTAATTAATTAAGGTTAATTAATCAATGTAATTAATTAAGGTTAGTTAATTAAGTTGAATTCATCAAAGTAATTAAGTAAGGTTAATTAATTGGTTAAGATTAAATAATGAGTTAAGTACAACTAATTAATTATTAAGTGATTAAGGATTTAATTAAGAATTTAATTAAAGATTAGTTAATCAATTAAGGATAGTTAATTACTAAAGGTGATTAATTAAGGTTGATTAATGAATGTGATTAATTAAAGATTAATTACTAAATGTAATTAATTAAAAGAATAATTAATTAATGAAAGTATTTAAAAAATGTAAGTAATTTAATTAATTAATGTAATTAATTAAGGAACATTGATTAATGTAATTAATTATGGTATAATTAATTAATGGGAGTAATTAAAGGTTAATTATTATGAATGGTTAAAGGGTAATTAATTTATGTAATTAATTAAAGGCTAATTACTTAATGTAATTAAATAATAACTAATCAAGGATGATTAATTAAGATGGATAATTAAAGGATGATTAATTAATTGGTTTGTAATTAATTAATGTTAAGTAAGAATGATTTAATAGTAATTAAAGTAATTCATTTAATTCATTTGTGGTTAATTAAATTAATTAAGGATGGTGTGGTTGATTTATCTTGCTTATGGATGATGGAATGATATTGAATGCCTTGGATTATGTGATATCTCTGATGTGTGATATGAGATGCTTTGGATTATCTATCTAAATGTAAATTATCTATCTGTGTGAATATAGATAATATATTTAATTGTTTAACCCTTAAACAACTTGGACTTTAAGATGACATTTTGGATTTCGATGAGACCGGGATCGGATTTCCAAATTTGGATATCTGAAAACCACATCTATCCAAATTAAACGATAGGTCGTGAATCTCAAGTGAAGTCGAGATGAAGATTCAGAGTGCAAGGGCTATTATCGTTAACTCTGAGGGTGATTCCAAAATGAGTGTAGCGAGATAGTGCCTTCGGTTTCGTTCGAACCCGGAATGAAATTGTATGGATTGAATGCTTTCAGAACATCGTCATTGGAGGACGATGAGCATTCTAAGAGATGTGTTCTAAAAAGGTAATCGTAGCCTCAAGCCTCATCAACCGGGAATGGTTAAAACGGGGGAGGTGCAGCAAGGTTAAGTGGGTCGCGCTCAAGTAAGACGAGATTTTCCCCTATCTAGAGGTCCCTTTTTATTCGGCTTAGTGGGTGGTTGCTGATCCTAACCGCGGGGTTTTCTTGTTTTAGACTATCTAGTAAGGGATGGTTCCGGCCTTGTGTTGTAGGGGATTTTGGGTGGATCCTCGGTACGGTGATCTAGGCCACGTACTATGACAGGTGGTACCCCAGTAGCCCTGCCATTGTATGGAATCCAATCTTCAATATGCGTCGTACGTTTTGATTGTGCCCAACTATGTTGGAACGTGAGATGTAAGCATTCCAACTATTTCTGTATTTTACTTGAAAACCTTAGACCCATAAATTTTTGACCCAGCGCTGATAATAGTGTTAGTGTTTCTATTAAATTTTTTTACAACCAGTACCCCTACTCCAAAAGCAAAATGTTCAGCGTTACGTACCTATTGCCACTATACGTCCTCCTGCTTAAATGCTTGATAGTACTTATCTTCGCATTTCTATCCGAAATTGCATAGCCTCTATTGCCACTCTACGTCCTCCTGCTTCTAAATTCCTCATTGGATCTTCAACCAGACTTCATTGAGTACTCACCCTTAACTCTTTTCCATCTTCGAATTATACTTCTTCATTTAAAGTTGAAGCCAGGAAAGGAGAATGGCTTCCCGGTCTTGCTTCCCTTGGCTACCTTAATGGAAGGTTTGTTCCACTCCTAATTAGAGTATTTACCCTACCTACCATATTATACATACATATCGGAAATGCTAAACTTACTAACTTCAACTTAGTAATCATTGCTAAAAGCATCTATCATAAGGTACCAACATAAGTGTTACGGGTTTAGATATTAAAAAGATCACTATTCATGGTGTCAACTATTTTTTATGATAACAAGTGATTCTTTAATATGGTCAGAGCTATAACATTTCTTATAATGGTGTGTTAATTTTACCATGTTTATGCAGTTTGCCAGGAGACAATGGGTTTGATCCATTGGGCCTAGCAGAAGACCCGGAAAACCTGAAATGGTTTGTGCAAGCAGAGCTAGTGAACAGGCGATGGGCCATGCTAGGAGTGGCTGGCATGTTGCTTCCTGAAGTATTCATCAAGATCGGCATCATCAATGTTCCAGAATGGTACGATGCTGGCAAGTCCGAATATTTTGCATCCTCTTCCACTTTGTTCGTGATCGAGTTCATATTGTTCCATTACGTGGAAATCAGAAGATGGCAAGATATTAAGAACCCAGGCAATGTTAACCAGGACCATATTTTCAAGCAGTACAGCTTGCCTAAGGGAGAGGTTGGCTACCCTGGTGGTATCTTTAACCCTCTTAACTTTGCTCCTACGGTGGAAAGTAAAGAGAAAGAACTTGCTAATGGTAATTTGTAGAACATTTATTTTTTATTGAGTATTTTGAATAGCTAAAGCTCCTCTCTCTATGTAGGCATAAGAGGAAACCTCTTGAACTATTTACTTGGTATTAAGGAAATAGAACTTGGGGAAAAAACATTCGTAGAGTTGATGCTGCTCCTGCTGTAAGCAAAAGAATCTTTTATATTTATTCGTTACCCTTCCTTATTACCATATCAGGAATTATGTTATTCTAGATATTTCTTTAGTACATCACAAGCTAAATACTGCGAGCCAAAGATAATTATACAATACAATCAAATTTAGGCTGTTTGGGCACTAGGTAATGTTGCTGGTGACTCACCAATTGCAAGTGGGGTATTACTTCCCGTTCTTTCACGATTCAATGAACATACAATGCTTTCAATGTTAAGGAATGCCACAAGGACCTTATCCAATTTCTGCAGGGAAAGCCGCAACCAGCTTTTGAACTTGTTGGTTACTTAAATGTCTCAATATACATATTGTGGTTTTTGAAGGTAATCATTGTTTCTTATTGATATGATACGTCAAGCTCTTCCTGCACTTTAGTGCCTTATTTTCTCAAATGATGATGAAGTTTTTAACTGACATATGTTGGGCACTTTCATACTTGTCTGATGGTACAACTGATAAAATTAACAACCCCCTTTATTAGTGACATTATGTGTTGTTTACTCATGGATAAAACATGAAGATCCCAAATTTGAGAACTCTAGAAAATTAAAATTCTACCTCTAGCTCCATTATCATTGTTATTGATAATAACCCATTTTCTAGGTAAACGAAGTTTGACCATTTGTAGTGAGTTTGTGTTCAAGCAAACTTACTATACTCGGTTTGTGCAGCATTATGTGTTTTATACTGTCATTATATCTAGTATCTGAATCCATACCCCTAACCTTCCAACTTAATATAGTCATTTGATTCTCGTGCAGCTCCTTAAATTATCTCTTTTAGGAGGATCAATATTTTCAGATTTTTCTTTCTACTCTTCTTCAATGTCACAGTATTGTACTCAGGATTATCACTAATGTACCGAGAAAAATAAATTTCTGAATTTTTAACGTTTAAAGGAAATTCCTCTACTGTGTTTGAAGCATTATATATGAAGATTTTTTCGTCGTAATCATTAGATTCAATAGGGTTTTCAGAGGTATCCTTATCTAGTAAGATTAAAACCGTCGACTTGGAATTGGCACCTTCCTTTAAGGTTGTGTCTGTAGCAAAAGCCTGGTTAAAGTCATTCTAGTTTGGTTTAGGGAGTTTTTCCTGTGTTGCGGCATTACATTCTTCTATTGTCACCTCATTACTCTCTATGCCATCTCGACTTACGCCTGTATTTATTGATTTTTCTCTATCTATAGATTTCTGGTCCATAAAATCTGGAAGTGAGTGCATCTGTTAAGCATCTAAATGTACTTTAAAAAAATCTACTCATTGATTTCTTGCTAAAAGCAATTTTCCTTCATCTCCTTTGATATACGAGCACATGTAGCTATAATGTGATCTACATTCTATACCCAAATTTGTGAAACATCAACCATTGGCTCCACACCCTCCGCTGCAAAGTTTAAATCAAGAATGGCCACATCAGCTTTCCATTGTATCTATGCATGAGGTGCACATTTCTCAAAGGGTAAACCTGTTCTAATATTTTCATGCATATTTAATAATTGATCCTGTACATTATCAGAATCCCATTTTCCTTATTTGTTTCAGGTATGGGCTGCAAACACGTGTCATGAGAATTTCCTACGGTGGAAAGTAAATTATCTCTTAGTTTTTTCATGCTTTCCGTTCTTTTTGTGTAGAGAATACATAGCTTCTGAATATGCATTGAGAGGAAATTTGGCAGGCAAGGCTGATGTCTACAGCTATGGAGTTGTTTCGTTAGAGATTGTTAATTGGAATGAGCAATATAAGTTACAAATCTATGGACGAGCATATTTATCTTCTTGATCGGGTAACTTTAATCTTAAGACTTATTTTCTACCTTGCAAAATTCTCACTCAGCATACTTATGGGTTGTTTTGGCAGTGGTCGAGGAAGAAGGCAGTGAACTCAAATGTGGCTGTGTTTATTGCAGCACAATCAGTAATGTGGAGTTGTCAATTTCTGTGTTCACAAATATAATTCCCTATGTTTACTTAGAACATGATATTTGTAGCGGACTGTTATGTGTTAATGCTTTATGTATTTGGCATGTAAACTCGGTAACTTTTTGGAGTGTTAGAATTCTATGACTCTAGCTTTTAGTCTTTTCGTATGTGATTTTAATTATTTTACGACAATATTTAGTATTAGTATGGATGTATTGCATGGATGCTGCTGTAATTTTTTTTTTAAATTTGCATTTATTTTGCAACGGTCACTGCATGTTGTGAAAGAGGCTATGCAACTAGTATGATTAGTCTATTGCAACGGGTTATGGTCGTTGTATTATAGTCTATTACAACGGTCATAACCCGTTGTAAAAAGGTATACTGCAATGGTTTTTACAACGTGCTTTGCCCGTTGTAAAATGTGGTGGATCTATTACAACGAGGCCTATTACAACGGGCACATGCCCGTTGCGAAAACCATATTACAACGGGCATTGCCCATTGTAAAAAGACTGTTTTGTTGTAGTGAAAGTTAAATCACAATTTTTAACTTGGAATCGAGAGAGAATTCAAGTGTTGAACGGGAAGTGGATTTCATGCTTTTTCTGGTGAAAGTCGAGTCTTTGGTGGTCGGGGTTTCTGCTGAAGCTAGCTGGGTGATCGGAGATGGTGGAAAAAATGGTTAGGATTTTTATTGACCACCGTGGCGACGAGGAATGGTCGAATTAGGGTTTAAGGAGGTTTCGAAGTCGAGGTCGAAAAGTTAGTTACTGCTCTGTCATCGGAGCACCGGAGGAGGCCGGTCGTGGGGGAATTGAGGCTTAGGTTCGTGGTGAGGCTTCAGATGGAGGATGGTGTTCTCTGGTGGTCGGCGTCGCCTGGACGAGGCGAGTTTAGGTAGGAGATGCCTGTTCTAGTTTGTACTAGTAGGCTCAATTTCGATTTTGAGTATATTTTTGAATTTGGGTGTTTGGGATCGATGGTGGAGGCCGTAGGCGACTCGTCGGAGATGGACTTGGAGGTCTGATCGTCGTCGACGATGAGTGCATGTGCACGCGGCGTATCTGTGTGTCATTTTTTTCTTTGAGAAGTTTCCTCGGGTTGAAGCTCGGGAAAAAGGAAGATGGGCAAGGGGTAGTTTCGAGTACGTGAGCGAGTGTTTAAGTATAACAGTTTTTTTTTAATTTAAACTAAGTTTTAAAAAGAAAGAGAAGAGGAAGATCGGGGAAAAAGTTGAGAAACTCGGGTACTTGTTTGAGTAAACCCAGAATTTCCTTGGGTAAAATGTTTTATATACTCAAAGTTTTTAAGTTTAACCAAGTCAAGTTTAAAACTAATTATCTTAAAACAATTTTAAATAATAATTGATTAATTAATGTTTGTTAATTAAAGTTGGGAAATTTAATTTAAGTTTTAATTAATTAAGTAAATTCTTAAGTTATTTTTAAAAACTTAATTAATCAAGGTAATTAATTAAGGTTAATTAATTATGATAAAGTGTTTTAATTATTAATTTAATTTAAAGTTTTTAAGTTAATCAATAGTTAATGATAATTTGATTTCAAGGTTATTAAGTAAGATTTTAAATGATAATTAAGAAGATAATTAAGATAAATGATTTGTCATTTAATTAATTAATTGGTTGATAATTAAAGATTAATTAATAAGCAATTAAAGATTAATTATTGGTTAATTAATTAATAATTAAAGAGTAATTAATTAATAGCTAAGGGATAATTAATTAATGATTAATTAATTAAGGTTAATTGATCAAGGTAATTAATTAAGGTTAATTAATCAATGTAATTAATTAAGGTTAGTTAATTAAGTTGAATTAATCAAAGTAATTAAGTAAGGTTAATTAATTGGTTAAGATTAAATAATGAGTTAAGTACAACTAATTAATTATTAAGTGATTAAGGATTTAATTAAGGATTTAATTAAAGATTAGTTAATCAATTAAGGATAGTTAATTACTGAAGGTGATTAATTAAGGTTGATTAATGAATTTGATTAATTAAAGATTAATTACTAAATGTAATTAATTAAAAGAATAATTAATTAATGAAAGTAATTAATAAATGTAAGTAATTTAATTAATTAATGTAATTAATTAAGGAACATTAATTAATGTAATTAATTATGGTATAATTAATTAATGGGAGTAATTAAAGGTTAATTATTATGAATGGTTAAAGGGTAATTAATGTATGTAATTAATTAAAGGCTAATTACTTAATGTAGTTAAAGAATAACTAATCAAGGATGATTAATTAAGATGGATAATTAAAGGATGATTAATTAATTGGTTTGTAATTAATTAATGTTAAGTAAGCATGATTTAATAGTAATTAAAGTAGTTAATTTAATTCATTTTTGGTTAATTAAATTAATTAAGGATGGTGTGGTTGATTTATCTTGCTTATGGATGATGGAATGATATTGAATGCCTTGGATTATGTGATACCTCTGATGTGTGATATGAGATGCTTTGGATTATCTATCTAAATGCAAATTATCTATCTGTGTGAATATAGATAATATATTTAATTGTTTAACCCTTAAACAACTTGGACTTTAAGATGACATTTTGGATTTTGATGAGACCGGGATCAGATTTCCAAATTTGGATATCTGAAAACCACATCGATCCAAATTAAACGATAGGTCGTCAATCTCAAGTGAAGTCGAGATGAAGATTCAGAGTGCAAGGGCTATTATCGTTAACTCTGAGGGTGATTCCAAAATGAGTGTAGCGAGATAGTGCCTTCGGTTTCGTTCGAACCCGGAATGAACTTGTATGGATTGAATGCTTTCAGAACATCGTCATTGGAGGACGATGAGCATTCTAAGAGATGTGTTCTAAAAAGGTAATCATAGCCTCAAGCCTCATCAACCGGGAATGGTTAAAACAGGGGAGGTGCAGCAAGGCTAAGTGGGTCGCGCTCAAGTAGGACGAGATTTTCCCCAGTCTAGAGGTCCCTTTTTATTCCGCTTAGTGTGCGGTTGCTGATCCTAACCGCGGGGTTGTCTTGTTCGGGACTAACTAGTAAGGGATGGTTCCGGCCTTGTGGTGTAGGGGATTTAGGGTGGATCCTCGGTACGGTGATCTAGGCCACATACTATGACGGGTGGTACCCCAGTAGCCCTGCCATTGTATGGAATCCAATCTCCAATATGTGTCGTACGTTTTGATTGTGCCCAACTATGTTGGAATGTGAGATGTAAGCATTCCAACTATTTCTGTATTTTACTTGAAAACCTTAGACCTTATTATAATATCACTGGATTTTCTATCAAATGTTTTGGTTATCGTAAGGTAAAAACTTTTCCGTGTTTATGTGTTGGAAGTCTTGCGAGATACCTTTCTTTTCAAATGATTTTCAAAGTTCAGCAACTTTAACCTGATTACTCACACCAGACCCATGTCTGACTTGGAGTTTATTTTCTATTTTGTTAAACTCTTGGGTACTCAAATTTTTACGAGTAGCCAAGGGATTCAGGTTAGCTTTGACGAATTCTGGAGGAGATTTGGAGCAGGAGGATTCAGCGAGTAGATATAATGTTTCCGCTGTGTCTGTATCTCTGTGATGTATTTGAGTTGTATAATAGACAGACTTTTATAACTGTCTAATGTATTGTGATATATAAGCTGTGTAACTCTGATAGATGATGTATATTATGTAATAACTATGTGATTAATATATTTTATTCGTTCCGCTGTGAGATTTTGGTATTTTTAGTTCTTTCTTTTCTATCTTCTCTCTTTTCTATCCCTTTCTTTCTTAATAATGATACGGCTTTCTGTGGAGTGAAAGATGGGTCGTTACAACTTTAAAATTTAATAACTCTCTCATACGAGGTCCAATTGAGGCATGAATTTTTGTGTTACACTTGTTGCAATGGAAGCTTCGTGATGAAACTTGTTTAGATGAATTTGGAGATAGTTGAAATTTGGGCTAAAATCGAACGTCGTTCGATTTTAGTTCCAAACTGGAACGCCTCTGCGACAATAGAAATTTCGGTGAGTTAATCTCACCTTTTTTGTTTACCAATAATATTATACAATGATAATGAATGGTTGATTAAGTGTTTAGATGTTTTACAATTTTATATTGTTGGTTTGGATATATTCACGCCCTAAAACGAATGACCCTATTACGTTCCTGTGTAAGAGTGGATGACCCTTTGTATATGATCCCGCCTCAAAGCGGTCGATTTATATTATTTGATTATATACTATATGTGATGCAGAGGGACAGGTTGGAGTGATCCAATAGGATTCCTCAATAGTGTTGCTTTTATTTACATATGTATCTACTGATATATATATATATATATATAAGCTATGATGCAGGTGACAGGTTTGAGGGATCCAATGGGATTCCTCGTTATTGTTGAATTATTTCAATAATATTACTTTTATATGAATTATTGAATAATGAACCTGATTGTGGACACTATGGTTATGACATTGTTATATGTTTGAAAACTAAAACCCAGTAGTGATAGAAAATCAATACCGATATTGGTTAAGCGTTTGGTGGGTATTGGCCTTAAATTAGTATTTTGAAATACTATAAATCAACAATTGAATTGGATTTGGTTTTTGAGATAGGAAATAATTTAAAATCCGAAATTGGGTTTCGAAAATATTTTGTTTGTAAAGGATTTAACTCGTATTTTACTTCAACCCTTTTCTCTGCCTTTCCTAGATTATTTATTTATATTTAATATTGTTTTAGAAAATTTATTATTTTTATTAAATATCGTTTAAAGCTGTTTTTATATTAAATGCTATTTAAAAGTTATTTATCAATATTTTTGTATTTCTAAAAAGTTAATTATTTGAAATAAATATGGTTTGGAATTTATAATAAGGATTTATTAATAACGTTTTAAAAATAAATCATATTATTTATAATAATGTAAAAATTGATTTTTATTGTTTATTTCATAATGCTTTGGAATCATTAATTATTAATTTAAAGATGTTTTAAAAGTAATAATTTTTATTCATTTATAATGTTTATTGTCAATAATTATTATATAATGATGTTCGAAGTAAAAGATATTTAATTATTTATAAATGTTTTCGAGATCCATAAATAGAGTTTTATAGACGGACTTGGATTTTATAAAGGGAGTTTATAAAATGGTTTGAAGACTTAAGTGAAGATTAGTTACAAAGTGGAAGAGTTTTATAAATAGTTAGATATTTGTAAATGAGTTTGAGGAATGGGTTTATAGATTTATAAAAGGAACTTTATAAATGGTTTTTATGGATTTATAAAGAATTAATAATTGATTTTAGAAATGTGCAAAAGAATTTATAAGTAATTGAATTTTATAAAGAGATTATAAATGATTTTAAGAGATTTATAAAATGGTTTAAATGGTTTTAGAGAATTATAACGAGTTTATAAATGATTTTAGAATTGAATAAAAAGAAAATCCTTCTCAAATTTTGAAAATATACTTATACCATTGAGTTGGGTATATGAATGCATTTTATAAAGTATTGAAATATGCGGATTTGTGGATATACCGTTGTAAAAGTATTTTTATACAAGTATTTACAAAGTGAGTTTAATTAATGAAAGATTTATTAAAGGATGCTAGTGGGTGTTTATGTGCTTAACCAATGTTGGTTTTCCCTATGGAATAAATCTTTGTTTAAATGCTTGTGTATTTGATAGTTAAATAACCGACTATCAAAATCTTAGCCTAAATAATTAATCCTTCTTAATTTTGTTGGTACATAAATATTCCCTACTTAACACCAAAGAATTTTAACTCTAGAAATATCTAAGAGAAACACAGAAATTATATAGTACAGTTACCATCGATGGTTCTATACTATACGTATAAGCTCGTTTTGTTCTTCTAGGATAAATGATGAGGAGATCTGTCCACTTAAACTATTACGGGGTGATCCTCGTTCTTGTATATTGTCTAATTATTTCTTAAAGAACAGGTATTGAGTATTCCGAAAAATCGACGATTGGATTTTAGAGTGCCAGGGAAGCGAAAGAGTGTACTTGTAAGAGATGACTTGATAACTGTAACTACTCCGAAACCATATATGGTTCAATGGAGGAGTTTCATGATATATTTAAATGTTGGAATCCATGTGTGGTTCCGAGACCCGTTGGGGTATGGGAATCTATGTGTGGTTCCAAGATCTATTTGAGATATAGGAATCCAGGTGTGGTTCCGAGACCCGTTGGGTATGAGAATCCATGTGTGATTTTGTGATCTATTTTTGTGGCAGTGCATGAGCTGGAGCACCGAACATAGCCTCATTAGCGGTAATGACTAAAACCAGAGGTAGGAGGCATAGCCAGTAGGTATGGCAAATCCATAGGGTGCAGTCCGCTCCACTTAGACATTACTTACAGTTGTTATGCACGCATAGGGCGATGCACTCGGTCTTAGCGAGACCAGTTATGTTTTTCCTATGGTACATCACTAGGGATGTATGCTGCTTCAGAAGGATATCTCTGATCCTTGTGCAGGAGGACCTTTCTCAAAGTACTGAAAGCACCTCTATGAAATCCTACACAATTAGCGAATGTTCCTTATCGATTTTTGATTTATATACCTAGTATTGTTGTGATGTACATTCACAAGTATCACAGCTACTTGATTATTATTATTATTTTCACCCTTAGACAATTTTTATAATATCAATGGATTTTCTATAGAAAAGTTTTAGTTATCGTAAGGTAAAAACCCATCTGTGTTTATGTGCGGTGTGGTCTTGCGAGATACTTTAGATTTCAAAGGTTTTTATGACTTTAAAATCCTGTTAGGTGTGTTTTCTCGAGCTGGTTTTTCAGACTTACTCGAGGGTTATTTTATTATAATGCTCGGGTCAGACCGAGCATATTATAGATTGGTTTGGATGCATTGGTGCTCAGGAGATGAGCAGGAGGCCCAAAGACGTATTCACGTATATGGTTATTTTTCCACTGTATTCATTGTTGTATTTATTAGCAATTGTAAGGACAGGTTGTTATAACTCTTCAGACTGAAATAGGTTAGTATACTCTGATTGATGTCTGTATATACATATATTACAGTTTGTTTTATGATAAAGATTTGTTTTATATTATAGATTATTCGTTCCGCTGTGAGATTCTATGTTGTTTAGTTTTCTTCTTATCTTCTTTCTTTTTCCTTAACAATCGGATTTCTAGCATTCGATTGCTCGGCACGCAATATAGTGGACGTATTAATGTCGATTTTCTAGGGTCGAAAATCCTGGCCATTACACTTGGTATCGGAGCTAAAGGTTAAGCGAGAACCTTGGCTTTGTGAGGATTACTCATTAGAAATAGGGTCAGTAGCACCATAGAATGAGTTTGAGCATGTGTGTTTGTGTGTATATATATATGAGTGTGTATTTGTTAGTGATAAAAAAAAATTTATATTGTGTTGGTTGATCTACTGAGTTGCTCATTGATTCTAGTCAATACGATAATTAAATTATTAATAGGGATCTCTAAACACTTGAATAGAGCAATTCAACATAGTATTGTTTTGATATTGGGTAAATGAGATAATTTTACCTTGGTTATATTTTATATAAAAAGGAATAAGTTTTTTAGAAATTATTATAGTTATGTGATGTGTTTGGTTGTTAGTGAATGATAATACTTGATTATTATCATCTAGTGTTTGTTGTTTGTGTTCTAACAAAAGTTGCTATTATTGTAATGTAATTGAAGATAAAAAAAATAAGAAATGGTTTTATATAACCAAAGTGAAATGATATAAATATGGTTTATAAAAGCAGTTTATAAATTAAAAAGGATTTAAAAGCTGGAAATTTGAGAATTTAAGTCTCGTTGATTTTGAAAAAAAAAATTTCAAAGTTTTGGAAAATATAATAACATTATTTGGGAAAATATTTTTGAATGGAAATACTTTTAAAATGGAATTTAAAAGAGATAGAAAGCACTGAACTCACTTCGGCCGTTGGAAAATAATTTTGATGATGATTGCAACATCATCGACAATCATTTTCGAGTTTCCAAGAGAGAAATTGCTACCATTAGAATTTTGTTTTGGTAAAACTAGTTTTTGATTTTAAAATTCAAAAGTATGATTTGGAACACAAAGGAACTATTTGTATTATTATTTCAAAATAATTTGAAATAAGAATACGGTGTTTAAACTCTGAAAATTTTCACTTGAGCGTTTTATGAAAATATAAGAAAATAAGTTTCATAACTTATAAATTTTGAGAACTAGTAACTTAAAGCAAAATTTTAAAATTATTGAATATGAATGTAAAGAAAAGAAACTATGAAATGAAATGAAACTTAAGCTAAGTCAAATGGAA
This sequence comes from Allium fistulosum, assembly GCA_030737815.1. Lineage (NCBI taxonomy): Eukaryota > Viridiplantae > Streptophyta > Magnoliopsida > Asparagales > Amaryllidaceae > Allium > Allium fistulosum. The sequence continues at coordinate 474,366,623 of CM060902.1, forward strand.
TGATTTTTGAAATGAAATTGATTGTGATTTGAGATGAATTAATGAAATGAACTAATTAAATAAATTAATGAATTGTATATGGTTAGAATTTTGTTTGATAAAAATTGAATATTAAAATTGAGTAAAGAATTGAGTTGAATAAAATTGAATTTGATTTAAAATGGATATGGACTTAGTTTGTGAAGTGATAGTAAATATGAGAACTGTTGCATAAAATGTTTATAAACTTGAGTAAAATTTTATGAAATGGTTCATAAATGAATTTAGTATGGAGTGAAATGTTGTTAAACATAAAATGAATGTAAATGAAATGAATATGAAAAATGAAAGTAAATAAATGAATGTGAATAAAGCAATATGAATAATGAAAATGAAACAAACATAAATAAAAAAGGGATATAATAAGAAACCAATTGAAATAAATACGTAAGTCGTACGCATATTATTTTATTCCAATAACTGTTTGATCCAGATTCGGATATACGATTTCGAGATGATTTACACCGATCCGAGTTAGGATTTTTCCCCCAATTCTCGACAGCGAACACTGGATATATGGATTTTTGATTGATTCTGATATTCTCCATAGTATCTGGCTATGCAAGGAGAATGACGATATCTAATCAAGGAATCGGATCTGAGTCCGCACTAGAGTGGTCGTGTGAACGATACTAGTTCGGAAGTGAAACTGTGTGATCGATTAAGCGATCAGGTATGGTTTTACGTACGGATTATATGTGTACATCGTACGGGATTTTATAAATCAAAAGTTGACATTGAAAAATACAAATCGGTGTGGTTATGAATTAATTGGATGAATATTATTTGTTTTATGGTTTCTCTTGTTACATTTGCTATATTTGCATATAGTTATTATATATTCTATGTTATATTTTGAAATTACTTTCCCTGTACTTGTTCCCATTGGTTGTTGAGTGTTTAGTAGGTTTGGATGCCGTATGCTTTGCATTTGTAGATTGCTTTCGCATTTTATTGAGGGTATATGCTTGCTAATATAGTAAAAGGTACACATCTTTGATTTCATATCGTACTTTTATATTTTTCCCTACGGGATACTACATCCTTGAAGATGAGATGTATATTCGTGATTATATATATATATATATTGTAAAAAAATTTGATTGAAGCACGCAAATGAGACGTTGGCGAAATTTTCCGTAAATTTAAGGCATTAGAAAATTTATGAGAATTTTGAAAATGATGTTGATAACTAAAATTTAGATTTTGGTTTTATAACTTTGAATGGTATTAGTTAGTAACTATAATTAATTTGGAAGACTTAGAAATTTCATAATCTATTTCAACTAATTGTTTTTGAAAATCTAATGGGTTTGGAGCATTTTCTTTACCTTGGTAATTTTGAGGACGAGATTCTTTTAAGGGGGGAGAATTTAATGACCTAGAATTTTAGTAATTGGATATTTGGAATATTTAAGTGATTTAAACATTAAATTATTGGTTTAAAATGTTAAATTAATCAAAATCCAAATATAATGATTTAATTAAATCTATAATTGAAATTCAGATACAGTGGTTTTTAAAATATTTGAATTGGCGAATTTATATCTAATATGTGTCCAAATAATGGAATTTTAAATTGAATATTTAATAAATGGATTTAATATCTTTATTTAACTCATTCTGATGTAATAAACAACAATAGTAAAATCAATTGTAAATTTATTTGTAGTGATAACTGGTTAGAATAAATAATCAGAAAATAAATTATTATTTTATGACTCGATTTTTATTTGACGTATTTTTAATTTATTTTACTGGATTTTTCCATTATTGTTAACTTAGAAAATATTTTAATTTTTATTTGATGTTTTATCATCAAATAGCATTGTTTTGTAATTTTACAAAATCCAATAACCAGTGTATATTATTATTGTTTTGGGGCAGCATCGATGTTCTAAGCATGACCATATTTTTATTTAGTTGATCGGGGTCATTATATAAAGAGAAATCTACACGATGTGGTACCGGAAATTTTGAATTATAAAACATACTCGAGACAATCAGTGCACACACACACACCATCAGCATGCAAACATGTTTATGCACTATCTTCGCATGCCAGGAAACCTTTGGTTGGAGAAAGATTGTGATTATGTTTTTTATCTATTAATTAATTTGGTTATAAGATGAAACAAAGGTCAAAACACTGGGCATTTTTCTTCTTCCTTGCTTCACTCATTGTGCAATTTCTAGTAAACATTGAAACCAAAAATTAAATCATTCCAACTTTATAAAAAATCAAAACAAATAAAAGAAAAATCGGAAAAACTTAAAATAAGCTTCCTTGATCTTGTTTAGTCAAGATCTTCATGTAGGGGAGTTTTAGCAGGTGCGACTGCTATTGGGACTCGACATGGTGCTTGGCCATGCTCTTTTTATAGCTAGGGTTGGTTGGTTTTTTTCAAGATCTAGGCAACGAGAGGCAAAACCGAGGTGATATTTGGATTCGGGATATCGAACGACACTTGCGGCTGATCTTTGGGGATATGTGGCACCTTGGAGGGGAATGCGATCTGGGGGTCGATGTGGGATGTGTGAGGTCGCGATTTTAGGGGAGGATCCAGTCATTGATTCAAGGTGATGTTCGGGAGGAGCTAGCGCAGAGAGGAGTAATAGTCTCGTCAATTCGAAGTTTCATCGAGGAACAAGGTAGTATGGAGGAGAGAGAAGGTTGGAAGTTTGGGTGTGCACTGTTTGTGCGTGTACAGAGGAGTAGTGGGAGGAAGAAGAAGTATTAGTGGTGAGTTTGTTTAATTAAAAAGTTTCTTTATTATTGATTTAAATATCGATAACTTTAAAATTTAATAATTCTCTCATACGAGATCAAATCGAGGAAAGGTTTTTGCATTGCACTCGTAGCGACGAAAGCTTCACAATAAAACCGATTGGACGAATTTAGAGATAGTTGAAATTTGGGCTAAAATCGGATGTTGTTTGATTTTAGTTCTAAACCGGAATGCCTCGGCGACAACAGAAATTTCGGTGAGCTAATCTCACCTTTTTGGTTAACCAATAATATTATATAATGATAATGAATGGTTGATTGAGTGTTTGGATGATTTACTATTTTATATTGCTAGTTCAGATATATTCCCATCCTAGAGTGGATGAGACCTTATTACGTTCCCGTGTAAGAGCGGATGACCCTTTGTATACGATCCTGCCTCAAAGCGGTTGATTTATATTATTTGATTATATACTGTATGTGATGCATGGGGACAGCTTGGAGGAAACCAATAGGATTCCACACCACTTTTGATTTTATTTACTTATATATATGCTGATATATATATAAACTGTGGTGCAGGGTGACATATTGGAGAGATCTAACGAGATTCCTCACTATTGTTGAATTGTTTTTGTAATATTCCTTTTATATGAATTATTGAATAAAGAACCTGATTGTGGATACTATGGTTATGACATTATTTTATGTTTGAAAACTAAAACCAAGTAGTGATAAAAAATCAATGTCGATACTGGTTAAGTGTTTGGTGGCTATTGGCTTTAAATTAGTATTTTGAAATACTATGAATCGCCAATTGAATTGAATTTGGTTTTTGAGATAGGAAATGATTTAAAATCTGAAACTGGGTTTCAAAAATATTTTGTTTTTAAAGGATTTAACTCTTATTTTACTCCAATGCTTTTTTCTATCTTTCCTATATTATTTATTTATATTTAATATTGTTTTTTAAAAAAATATTTATTTATATTTGACATCGTTTAAAGCTATTTTTATATTAAATGCTATTTAAAAGTTATTTATCAATATTTTTGTATTTCTAAAAAGTTAATTATTTGAAATAAATATGGCTTGGAATTTATAATAAGGATTTATTAATAACGTTTTGAAATTAAAATATTACTATTTGTAGTAATGGTAAAGATTGATTTTTATTGTTTATTTCATAATGTTTTGGAATCATTAATTATTAATTTTAAGACGTTTTAAAATTAATAAATTTTATTTATTTATAAATTTTATTATTAATAATAATTATATCATCTTAAAATTAATAAATTTTATTTATTTATAAATTTTATTATTAATAATTATTATATAATGTTGTTTGAAGTAAAAGATTTTTAATTATTTATAAATATTTTCGAGATCCATAAATAGAGTTTTATAAACGAACTTGGATTTAAAAAGGGAGTTTATAAAATGATTTAAAGACTTAAGGGAAGATTATTTACAAAGTATAAGAGTTTTATAAATGGATAGATATTTATAAACGAGTTTAAGGAATGGGTTTATAGATTTATATAAGGAACTTTATAAATGGTTTTATGGATTTATAAAGGATTTATAAATGATTTTAGAAATGTACAAAAGAATTTGTAAGTGATTGAATTTTATAAATAATTTTCAGAGATTTATAAATGTGTTTATAAATGGTTTTAGAGAATTATAAGGAGTTTATAAAGATTTTAGAATCAAATAAAAAGAATATCCTTCTCAAATTTTGTAAATATACTTATACCATTAAGGTAGGTATATGAAAGTATTTTCTAAAGTATTGAAATATACAGATTTGTGGATATACCTTTGTAAAAGTATTTTTAAACAAGTATTTACAAAGTGAGTTTAATTAATGAAAGATTTATTAAAGGAAGCTAATGTTTGTTTATGTGCTTAACCAATGTTGGTTTTTCCCTATGGAATAATTCTTTATTTGAATGCTTGTTTATTTGATAGTTTAATAACTGACAGTCAAAATCTTAGCTTAAATTTGTGATCCTTCTTAATTTTGGTGGTACAGAAATATTCCCTACTTAATGTCGAAGGATTTTAACTCTGGAAATATCTAGGAGAAACATGGGAATTATATGTTACAGTTCCAGCGGTGGTGCTATACTATACATATAAACACTTTTTGTTCTTCTAGGACAAATGATGAGGAGATCCATCCACTTAAACGGTTAAGGTGTGATCCCCGCTCTTGTGTATTGTCTGATTATTTCATAATGAACTAGTATTGAGAATTACGAAAAATCGATGATTAGGTTTTGGAGTGCAAGGGAAGCGGAAGAGTGTACTCGTAAGAGATTACTTGAAAACTGTAACCACTCCGAAACCATATACGGTTCTATGGAGGAGTTTCATTTTATATTGAGATGTTAGAATCCATATGTGGTTTCGAGACCCGTTGGGGTATGGGAATCTATGTGTGATTCAAAGATCTATTTGAGATATAGGAATCCAGGTGTGATTCCAAGACTCATTGGGGTATGGAAATCCACGTTGGATTCTGTGATCTATTTTGGTGGCAGTGCATGAGCTGGAGCACCGGACATAGCCTTATCAGCAGTAATGACTAAAACCAGAGATTGGAGGCATGGCCTGTAGGGTTGGCAAACTCATAGGGTGTAGTCGGCTCCACCTAAACATTACTTACCGTTGTTATGCATGCATGGGAAATGCACTCGGTCTTAGCATGATCAGTTATGTTTTTCCTACGGTACATCACTAGGGATGTATGCTGCTTCGGAAGACTATCTCTGATCCTTGTGCAAGAGGACCGTTCTCGAAGTACTGAGAGAACTTCAACGGAATCCTACATAATTATCGAACGTGTCTTATCGGTTTTTGATTTATATACCTAGTATTGTTGTGATGTACACTCATGAGCATTGTAACGACCCGATATTTTCAACCATTCGCATCCATTATAAGTGTATAGGTAGACACTCATGCCGGAGTTGAATTGCTCAAAATACCGCGTTGTAATTAAAATTTGGCAAATCTCAGAATATACAGTAAATAAATATAATCACAGATCACAGATACAGAGTAAAATAATGCAGCAGAAGTAAAAGAAATAGTAGTTCATGAAGCTACTATATAAATATATCAGAGTACATAAGATACAATAGAAGAAATAGAGTACAGCGGAAGTATAAATAAGATAACCAAGTACAAGCTGAATAGAGCAACATAACTGAAGTCGATAGAACAAGACTAGCAAATAATCTCCAGCGATTCAAATCTCCAGAAGGTGGAAATCCAAATCTGTGAATACTCAGGCTGACCCGAGCGTAAAGCAAAACACAAACACTCGAGTCAGGACAATATATACTTATATAATATAAACCAACTCAAGTGAACTGTAATAAGGTACAAGTAACTTAAAGAATGCTTGGGACCGCCCATTCTTTAAGGATCCGTTAAACTATCTACTTTGTAGTAATATTCGCTATTATAATAATGTCTAATCAGTAAAGTATAATCATATAGAAAATAGCGTTAAGGGGATGGAGAACCTTAACGCGGTCGGATCTTAAAATCATAATCGTAGTAAAGCTCGATATGGTAGGTGACACGGCACAACTAGGCAATGCCAGGGTAGATATACCAATTACGCATCCGTACTAGTGGTGACGCATAGCAGCCACTACCGCCCACCTCGAACAACACTCCCAATCAAGGGTGGCCACCAAATCAATCACAAGTAATAGAATGGTATCGAAGAAGTGTGTCCGATAAGAGGTGCTACCTCCTTGGTCCGTCAATCGCTCCTGTTTTAGCCACCTTATGCCAACTCACAGGAGTTGGGTCCACGTAACATACCTTAAGAACGTCGCCACCATCCTACTTCATTCTGGAATCTCCACCGCGTACACGGTTGTCAAAGTGGTTTTCGGTATCGACAGAGAGTATGTCCATATCCGATCCCGGTCTCTTTGCCAACCAATCGTTATTATAACCCATGGTTATAACCTTTAAAAACAATACTTTACTTCAAAATAAGATATCATTTCAAAATCATGTCCTTATCAAAATAAAGATTTATCATTTCCAAATCATTTCAATATTCTAAAATATCGTATCCTTTCAAACTTCTTTTCAAATCATTTTAATACATCAAAATATTATATCTTTTCAAACTTTATTTCAAATCATTTTTATATATCAAAATATCATATCTTTGATAGTTATACTTCGAAACCAAAATCATTTTATTTCAAAACTATGTTCATTTCAAAACAACATCATTTCCATTTCAAACATATATTCACCTTTCAAATAGTCTATACTTTCAAAGTTATAACTCTTTTGAAAAAAAACATTTGAAATCATTATACTTTGAAAATCACAGCATTTCGAAATCATATATTTAAAATCATCTTTTAATTCTATACATTTACAAACTTATTAAATTCAAACCATCAAATTTAAATTCAATTACAGTTTACCAACAAACCATTTCAAATCTTATCAATTCCCAATATAGATTAAATCCACAATTTACAAAATTCAATCTTTAGTATATTTCAAAACTTTAAATCTCCGACATTTCATAAATCCAATATCATTTAAATAAACTCAATTGATATATACTTCAAATATTCATTTATCAAATAAATTAAATAAGTCAGAAATCAAGTATCATTTCAAACTCATTTCACAATATCAAAATATTATTCAAAACACCATTCATTTTTATTCATTTAAATACCATTTAAATCCATTCATTTTATTAAATTTAAATACCATTTTAAACTCACATTAGAAATCAAATTCTTCCACTTAAATATCTCTTCATTATCTTTAGAAATTTAACATTTAATTTCCCAAAATTATATCATTTTCCAGAGATTATTTTTCATTAAAATTAATTTAAAACAACAAAATATAGTTTCCGTAGCACTTATAAAATGCTACGTAAAGTTATAGTTTAAAACAGTTAATTAACAAAAGACAGCGTTAAATGCTGTAATAGATTTCTTTTAAGTTTCAATTAACTTACATGTTAAGTTTAACCACTATAGCACTTACAAAGTGCTATAATAGCCTTTATTTCAAATTAACACTTTAGTTCATTTAAAACACTACAACATTTACAAAATGCTGTAATATCCTTTACATTACATTTCAAAATGCTGTTAAATCATATTCAGATTTTTATTTACAATTCCACAAATAATTAACTTTTAATATAAATCATTTTAACTTATAAAATCATATATTTCACATTTAACACAATCATTTAAATACCTTTATTTCTATGATTTTATAAAGTCAAATTTCCATACAAAAATCAAATTTAATAACAATTAAATTTTCATTTCTTTAATTAAATTATTAACTTAACAACTAAGTTTAAATTTCCAAAAATATAGCTTATTTCCATTTATTTTACTTAATTAAAATTTCACTTTTAAACAAATTTCACAAAATTCAATTTAAGTTATATTTCCAAATTCAGCTTAAATGTTCATTTATTCCATATTTTAATTTATACAAAATCATTAACACCTTTAAAACATTATTATTACTTAATAAAAATCATTAAATTCATCTTTAAATCAAATTTGTCATATTTTCTTACTTTACAAAAATTCCATTTATAAACAAAATCATAAATTCTAAAATTAACTTATATTTCAAATTCTACTTCACCATTTACTTAATTCACTTATTTAATTTGTAGAAAATCACAAATACTTTATAGAAATCATTTTAATGAAATTTAAATCAAAATACCATAATATTTACATTAAAAAAAGTATTTTAAAAATTTCAGAAAAATATATAAACCACGGGTCTGTATATAATTTTCTAGCCTAGGTCAAGTGATACGGATATGTATCATTTTAATCCGCAGTTTACAAAGAAAAACCGGGTTTTATCATTTCAAACCCGCAATCCCAAGTAATATAAATAAATAAATGAAAACCGTTCAGGCCTATCATTTCAGCCCATAACGATTTTTCCTTATTCTAAAGTCCGTTCGGGTATGTATCATTTCAACCCATAGTGATTCTAATCTACAGGGAACTTGCAGTGTGATAAACTGATATAAATAAACAGAATAGCATGAGATAACAGTAATAGATGATATAACATATGTAATAACAGGGGTAAACATTATATGATCATAATATAACAGTTACAACAGGATGATATAATTTTACAGATTCAAATGGTGTTAGTTTACTAGTTATATAAGTACACATTGTCTGGTGAGAATTACTCACTTGTTCAAGCTGGAGATGACAACCACAAACGCACAACAAAGATTTCCAGAGGCACGAGAGCACGATAATTATTTGAGTGTGGGAGAGCCAAAGCTAATTGCCTTGTCACATTCAAACCAAACAATTACAAACAACATAAGATTTCAACCCAAAAATTCAATAAACAATGCTAGAAATGGATGCATAAACAAAGTCAAAGTGTTTGCACTTGCTTCCTACCACCTATGCTTCTTCTCCAGATCTGAAATGGCACGGCTAAAGGCATGGTTTGGATCAGGTATGGTCTGGAAAAGGTGCGGCTACAAGGTGATGAAGGTGAGTGGAAGTTACAAGGTGTTGAAGGCAATGGAATACCAAAGGGTTTCAAGGCAAAGTGTGGCTTTTGTTGCACCATAGGGTTCGGCCCCTTGCTGATGTGGCTTGGCCATGGTATGTGGTGGTCAGGTGGTGGCTGGAGTGTGGGCCAGAGGTGGTGGAAGGTCAGGTCAGAGGTGGTGGTGGTGGAGGTAGTGGTGGCAAAAGGTGGTAGAAGGAGGAGATGACAATTCTAGGTCATAAGTGATAGTTTGTGATGGTTTTTGGTGGATTTTGTGTAGATCTTGGACTTGGATTGGTTAGGCCTGAGGAGGAGGGTTGCTAGGATGGGTGATGGTCAGAGGAAGGGGGTCGTGGTGGTCGGCCAAAGCCTGGAGGAGGAGGAACCAAACTATGAAGGTAGAGAGCATATGCAGTTTCAATAGAAAAAACATAGAAAACAAGGAAGAAAGAAGGAATTTTTACCCAAAATTTTGAAGCCATGGCCGTGATTTTTTTGGAGGAGAAAGAGAAGTGTTTGCGTGAAAAAAATGAAAAGAAGTCCGCTGAAAAGAATAGGGTATGCATGGCCAAAAACATTGAAGAGATGAGTTGAGAAAGTGAAAGGTCGGGAGGTGAAAAGCCATAGGAATTTCAATAGTTTAAAACTTTTCATATTTCCTCTAATTTCTTTTCAAGTTTTATATAACTGAAATATATATATAAACTCAGATAAAATACGAAAATTTAGTAAATAAACAAAAATAAATTAATTAATTATTAATTATATAAAATTTAATTAAGTAAAACAGCAAAAATTGCAACTAGTCTTGAAAATATGAAAAATAAATGCAATGAACTTTGGAAAACGTTTATGGACTTGTAAAACATTTATAAACAAAGATAATAACATAAAATAGAAATGCATTCACAAAATGAATAAATAAATTTTAATTAAATATAATTTAATTGAAGAAAATAGCAGAAAAATAGAAACTAGCCTTTAAAAATAGAAAATAAATTCAATACGCTTTGGAAAAATTATATAATCACTTTAAATTATTTAAAAGACAAAATTATACATAAAATAAAATACTAACACATATTAGAACAAAATATGACAAATAAAATATAATTTAAAATAGACAATATTGCTAAATACATCAGTTTACACACAATATTGAAATATACATAACTTTCACAATTTAACTCCGTTTCCAACGAAACGAAAAGCTGTATCCATGGAACTAAATCTATTTTCATAATAAAAGATAAAATTTAAGAATTTGAAATATTTAAATTTAAAGTTCAAAAGTCAAAGTTTGACCAGTTTCAATAGAAATTCACTTTTCAGTGAAATATCCAATTTATACTAGTTTGAACTATAAATCACTTAATAGTCAACATTTATATTTAAAATGAAATGTTTGAAATAGAACAAGTTTAAAATAATTTAAAATAAAATAAAGTCAAAATTTAAAATATAGGCCAAAATCTAGGGTTGTTACACTCTCCCCCACTCAAAACTTTTCGTCCCCGAAAAGGAATGAAGTACGGGAAAACACAGGAAAGATAAAATTGAAATGAGATTAAGACAAGATGACAAAAGATTGAAATTATACCTGATAACTGTGGTTATAGGTAAGTTTAACAAGGTGGAGATGGTCTTCCCAAGATTCTCCAGAATCAGGAACACAAGTACGAAAATATCCTCTAGAATCTGATTCACTCTTTCCGCTTGACCGACAGTCTGTGGGTGGAAAGCAGTGCTCAGATTTAAAATGAGTACCAAAGATTATAGAAAGATTTCTAAGCAAAAAGATTATAGATAGATGCCTATACCAGTCTGTAGCAAGATAAGGAAAAATAAGGACAACTAACAGACAGTTTGAAAAACAAAATTAGGTAATAAGTTTGAAAAACAAAATAAGATAATAGGTTTGAAATTTCCATGGTTTCAGCTTAACTGATAATTAATTTTACACAAGTTAAATAAATCTTAACTATCTCTAATTTCATTATCTTATCATCAAATTTTCTTAAACAAACAATCTCTAAAATCATGATTTGATTAAAATTAAGTGTATAACATTCAATAAATTTAATTCTTCTTTATTCCTAATTATAATTAAATTTATCCCTCTCAAATATTTTATCACATATGTTAAATATGCTTACACTTATTATAACTGTTTTAATTTATTCCTAATTCCCTTAACATCATTTGTATTGTAAATTATTCAATTAACCTTTTAGTCTATTTACCTGTGTTAATCTTTTTATAACTAAAATTTAAGTGTATAATATATATTATAACCACTCAAATTTTATTTATAAAAATCTTTTTATATTGTATATTATCCAATTACATTGTTAACTTCTAAAAATTAAGGTAAGTTATATTGGAATGCAATTGAGAATTGTACAAATAAAACTCTCTAAAATTAATACACTATAAACATCCTAATTCAATCATTTCAAGCTTGAATCATCTATTCAAAAATTTTGATTTTCTTTTTATACTTGAAGTTATTATTTAAAATAGAATTTAAGAATAAAATCTCCGATTCCTTTCAAACCATTTAGAGATAGATAAATGTATGGACATAATTTGTCAAATCAAATTTAAATCATATATCTATATATTTTATAAATCAATCATATTTTAGAAATTTATATCAATCAAGTTTCCCAAAACAAAGCTGTAGCAAGACTATAGAATGGTTTCTTCACTTCGAAACTCGAAAATGAACGTCGATGATGCTGCAGTCATCACCGAAATTATTTTCCAGCGACAAAGAGAAGAGCACTTAATTTTTAAACTTTAAAATCCTTTAGAGACAAAAAAAATTTTTATTCAAAAATACTTTAAATAATATCCTTTTAAAAATTTTAAACACAAGGTTTGAAATCCATCGGAAATTAAACTCTTTAAATTTCTTGTTTTAAATTCATTTCAGTTCCCAAATAAATTTATAAACAACTATTTATAAATTCCTTTGTAGAACAATAAATGATAAATCAAGTATTATCATTTTAAATAATCAATTTAAACCAATTTATAAAGTTCCATAAATTTACTTATATATTAAAATTTATTTAATTAACCAAATTTTAAAATAATATTGTATCGGTTTGTTCTGTCAAAGTGTTTTAGAAATCCTATCGATAGCGTTGATCAAACGAATCGATCGGAAACCCAAATCGACATCAACAACTCAAACAACACAATATATAATAAAATATAGATTTAAAAGTACAATTCAAAATGTTGGAGATAGTTTAGAAACAAAGACAAGATGATTAATTAACAAAATATGAAGATGGATAAGCTTAGATAAATCGCGGGCAACCTTAACCGGGTCAACCGTGACTTAATGAATAAGAGCAAATATGGATTTTCCTGGGGTAAATCTACATCCGATCTCAAGAGATAGAGTTTGGAATAACAAAAGATATTAGCATCTAAACCAAGGATAAATATAAATCTCTGGTGAATCGATGCAAATTTGTAAAGGAGTTTTCCCCCTTTTACAAGTCATTAGAATATTGGCGAGACCACCAATTCACTATAAAGCTCATTCGAAGCGGAGTTATGGGATACTCCAGAATCACAAGAAGATGAATAGTGAGGGACAAGAATGAATTTTGGAACCGCAGGGAACGTTCCAAAAATTAAAAGGAAATTCGAATCAAGAGGAAAAGATTCAAACTCGAACGAAAGTGATTCTGTAAATAAATCTACTCTATATGCTGAGTTTTGCCTCACAAAGCTCTGATACCAACTGTAACGACCCGATATTTTCAACCATTCGCATCCATTATAAGTGTATAGGTAGAAACTCATGCCGGAGTTGAATTGCTCAAAATACCGCGTTGTAATTAAAATTTGGCAAATCTCAGAACATACAGTAAATAAATATAATCACAGATCACAGACACAGAGTAAAATAATGCAGCGGAAGTAAAAGAAATAGTAGTTCATGAAGCTACTATATAAATATATCAGAGTACATAAGATACAATAGAAGAAATAGAGTACAACGGAAGTATAAATAAGATAACCAAGTACAAGCTGAATAGAGCAACATAACTGAAGTCGATAGAACAAGACTAGTAGATAATCTCCAGCGATTCAAATCTCCAGAAGGTGGAAATCCAAATCTGTAAATACTCAGGCTGACCCGAGCGTAAAGCAAAACACAAACACTCGAGTCAGGACAATATATACTTATATAATATAAACCAACTCAAGTGAACTGTAATAAGGTACAAGTAACTTAAAGAATGCTTGGGACCGCCCATTCTTTAAGGATCCGTTAAACTATCTACTATGTAGTAATATTCGCTATTATAATAATGTCTAATCAGTAAAGTATAATCATATAGAAAATAGCGTTAAGGGGATGGAGAACCGTAACGCGGTCGGATCTTAAAATCATAATCGTAGTAAAGCTCGATATGGTAGGTGACACGGCACAACTAGGCAATATCAGGGTAGATATACCAATTACGCATCCGGACTAGTGGTGACGCATAGCAGCCACTACCGCCCACCTCGAACAACACTCCCAATCAAGGGTGGCCACCAAATCAATCACAAGTAATAGAATGGTATCGAAGAAGTGTGTCCGATAAGAAGTGCTACCTCCTTGGTCCGTCAATCGCTCCTGTTTTAGCCACCTTATGCCAACTCACGGGAGTTGGGTCCACGTAACATACCTTAAGAATGTCGCCACCATCCTACTTCATTCTGGAATCTCCACCGCGTACACGGTTGTCAAAGTGGTTTTCGGTATCGACAGAGAGTATGTCCATATCCGATCCCGGTCTCTTTGCCAACCAATCGTTATTATAACCCATGGTTATAACCTTTAAAAACAATACTTTACTTCAAAATAAGATATCATTTCAAAATCATGTCTTTATCAAAATAAAGATTTATCATTTCCAAATCATTTCAATATTCTAAAATATCGTATCCTTTCAAACTTCTTTTCAAATCATTTTAATACATCAAAATATTATATCTTTTCAAACTTTATTTCAAATCATTTTTATATATCAAAATATCATATCTTTGATAGTTATACTTCGAAACCAAAATCATTTTATTTCAAAACTATGTTCATTTCAAAACAACATCATTTCCATTTCAAACATATATTCACCTTTCAAATAGTCTATACTTTCAAAGTTATAACTCTTTTGAAACAAAACATTTGAAATCATTATACTTTGAAAATCACAGCATTTCGAAATCATATATTTAAAATCATCTTTTAATTCTATACATTTACAAACTTATTAAATTCAAACCATCAAATTTCAATTCAATTACAGTTTACCAACAAATCGTTTCAAATCTTATCAATTCCCAATATAGATTAAATCCACAAAATACAATATTCAATCTTTAGTATATTTCAAAACTTTAAATCTTCGACATTTCATAAATCCAATATCATTTAAATAAACTCAATTGATATATACTTCAAATATTCATTTATCAAATAAATTAAATAAGTCAGAAATCAAGTATCATTTCAAACTCATTTCACAATATCAAAATATTATTCAAAACACCATTCATTTTTATTCATTTAAATACCATTTAAATCCATTCATTTTATTAAATTTAAATACCATTTTAAACTCACATTAGAAATCAAATTCTTCCACTTAAATATCTCTTCATTATCTTTAGAAATTTAACATTTAATTTCCCAAAATTATATCATTTTCCGAAGATTATTTTTCATTAAAATTAATTTAAAACAACAAAATATAGTTTCCGTAGCACTTATAAAATGCTACGTAAAGTTATAGTTTAAAACAGTTAATTAACAAAAGACAGCGTTAAATGCTGTAATAGATTTCTTTTAAGTTTCAATTAACTTACATGTTAAGTTTAACCACTATAGCACTTACAAAGTGCTATAATAGCCTTTATTTCAAATTAACCCTTTAGTTCATTTAAAACACTACAACATTTACAAAATGCTGTAATATCCTTTACATTACATTTCAAAATGCCGTTAAATCATATTCAGAGTTTTATTTACAATTCCACAAATAATTAACTTTTAATATAAATCATTTTAACTTATAAAATCATATATTTCACATTTAACACAATCATTTAAATACCTTTATTTCTATGATTTTATAAAGTCAAATTTCCATACAAAAATCAAATTTAATAACAATTAAATTTTCATTTCTTTAATTAAATTATTAACTTAACAACTAAGTTTAAATTTCCAAAAATATAGCTTATTTCCATTTATTTTACTTAATTAAAATTTCACTTTTAAACAAATTTCACAAAATTCAATTTAAGTTATATTTCCAAATTCAGCTTAAATGTTCATTTATTCCATATTTTAATTTATACAAAATCATTAACACCTTTAAAACATTATTATTACTTAATAAAAATCATTAAATTCATCTTTAAATCAAATTTGTCATATTTTCTTACTTTACAAAAATTCCATTTATAAACAAAATCATAAATTCCAAAATTAACTTATATTTCAAATTCTACTTCACCATTCACTTAATTCACTTATTTAATTTGTAGAAAATCACAAATACTTTATAGAAATCATTTTAATGAAATTTAAATCAAAATACCATAATATTTACATTAAAAAAAAGTATTTTAAAAATTTCAGAAAAATATATAAACCACGGGTCTGTATATAATTTTCTAGCCTAGGTCAAGTGATACGGATATGTATCATTTCAATCCGTAGTTTACAAAGAAAAACCGGGTTTTACCATTTCAAACCCGCAATCCCAAGTAATATAAATAAATAAATAAAAACCGTTCAGGCCTATCATTTCAGCCCATAACGATTTTTCCTTATTCTAAAGTCCGTTCGGGTATGTATCATTTCAACCCATAGTGATTCTAATCTACAGGGAACTTGCAGTGTGATAAACTGATATAAATAAACAGAATAGCATGAGATAACAGTAATAGATGATATAACATATGTAATAACAGGGGTAAACATTATATGATCATAATATAACAGTTACAACAGGATGATATAATTTTACAGATTCAAATGGTGTTAGTTTACTAGTTATATAAGTACACATTATCTGGTGAGAATTACTCACTTGTTCAAGCTGGAGATGACAACCACAAACGCACAACAAAGATTTCCAGAGGCACGAGAGCACGATAATTATTTGAGTATGGGAGAGCCAAAGCTAATTGCCTTGTCACATTCAAACCAAACAATTACAAACAACATAAGATTTCAACCCAAAAATTCAATAAACAATGCTAGAAATGGATGCATAAACAAAGTCAAAGTGTTTGCACTTGCTTCCTACCACCTATGCTTCAGCTCCAGATCTGAAATGGCATGGCTAAAGGCATGGTTTGGATCAGGTATGGTCTGGAAAAGGTGCGGCTACAAGGTGATGAAGGTGAGTGGAATTTACAAGGTGTTGAAGGCAATGAAATACCAAAGGGTTTCAAGGCAAAGTGTGGCTTTTGTTGCACCATAGGGTTCGGCCCCTTGCTGATGTGGCTTGGCCATGGTATGTGGTGGTCAGGTGGTGGCTGGAGTGTTGGCCAGAGGTGGTGGAAGGTCAGGTCAGAGGTGGTGGTGGAGGTAGTGGTGGCAAAAGGTGGTAGAAGGAGGAGATGACAATTCTAGGTCATAAGTGATAGTTTGTGATGGTTTTTGGTGGATTTTGTGTAGATCTTGGACTTGGATTGGATAGGCCTGAGGAGGAGGGTTGCTAGGATGGGTGATGGTCAGAGGAAGGGGGTCGGCCAAAGCCTGGAGGAGGAGGAACCAAACTATGAAGGTAGAGAGCATATGCAGTTTCAATAGAAAACAACATAGAAAACAAGGAAGAAAGAAGGAATTTTTACCCAAAATTTTGAAGCCATGGCCGTGATTTTTTTTGGAGGAGAAAGAGAAGTGTTTGCGTGAAAAAAATGAAAAGAAGTCCGCTGAAAATAATAGGGTATGCATGGCCAAAAACATTGAAGAGAAGAGTTGAGAAAGTGAAAGGTCGGGAGGTGAAAAGCCATAGGAATTTCAATAGTTTAAAACTTTTCATATTTCCTCTAATTTCTTTTTATGTTTTATATAACTGAAATATATATATAAACTCAGATAAAATACGAAAATTTAGTAAATAAACAAAAATAAATTAATTAATTATTAATTATATAAAATTTAATTAAGTAAAACAGCAAAAATTGCAACTAGTCTTGAAAATATGAAAAATAAATGCAATGAACTTTGGAAAAAGTTTATGGACTTGTAAAACATTTATAAACAAAGATAATAACATAAAATAAAAATGCATTCACAAAATGAATAAATAAATTTTAATTAAATATAATTTAATTGAAGAAAATAGCAGAAAAATAGAAACTAGCCTTTAAAAATAGAAAATAAATTCAATACGCTTTGGAAAAATTATATAATCACTTTAAATTGTTTATAAGACAAAATATACATAAAATAAAATACTAACACATATTAGAACAAAATACGACAAATAAAATATAATTTAAAATAGACAATATTGCTAAATACATCAGTTTACACACAATATTGAAATATACATAACTTTCACAATTTAACTCCGTTTCCAACGAAACGAAAAGCTGTATCCATGGAACTAAATCTATTTTCATAATAAAAGATAAAATTTAAGAATTTGAAATATTTAAATTTAAAGTTCAAAAGTCAAAGTTTGATCAGTTTCAATAGAAATTCACTTTTCAGTGAAATATCCAATTTATACTAGTTTGAACTATAAATCACTTAATAGTCAACATTTATATTTAAAATGAAATGTTTGAAATAGAACAAGTTTAAAATAATTTAAAATAAAATAAAGTCAAATTTTAAAATATAGGCCAAAATCTAGGGTTGTTACAAGCATCATAGCTACTTGATTATTATTATTATTTTCACCCTTAGACATTATTATAATATCAGTGGATTTTCTATAGAAATTTTTTTGTTATCGTAAGGTAAAAATCGATCTGTGTTTATGTGCGGCGTGGTCTTATGAGATACTTTTGATTTCAAAGGTTTTTATAACTTTAAAATCCAATTGGGTGTGTTTTCTTACACTAGTTTTCAGACTGACTCGGGTGTTATTTTATTATAATGCTCAGGTCAGATCGAGCATATCTACAGATTGCTTTGGATGCATTGGGGCTCAGGAGATGAGCTGGAGACCGAAAGACGTATTCACGTATATGGTTATTTTTCTACTGTATTCATTATTTGATTTACTAGAAATTGTAGGTACATGTTGTTATAACTGTCTGAGCTGAAATAGGTTAGTATACTCTTATTGATGTCTGTATATACATATATTATAGTTTGTTTTGTTTAAAGATTTGTTGTATATTATAAATTATTCGTTCCGCTGTGAGATTCTGTATTGTTTAGTTTTTTTTCTTATCTTCTTTCTTTTTCCCCAACAATCGAATTTTCAGGCATTTGATTGCTCGGCACACAATACAGTGGACGTATTAGTGTCGATTTTCAAGGGTCGAAAATCCCGGTCGTTACACTAGAGCTTCATACTGGTATCCGATCATGGTGAATAGTGATGTGGCATCCTACGGTTGGGCCAAAAGGATAGCGGTGGTTGTGATTATCAGGGCGGATGGAGGTGTGTGGTCATTGGCGTCAAATAACACAAGGGATAAGGAAACTGTCGACGGTGTCGGATTAAGTGTAAGTGGTTCCGATATGGCATGGCGGCATTATTTATAATGCGATGTTGGGTTTCGAAGTAACGATGAGGAAGAGATCCATTAGCATATGCATATATGGATATATATATATATATATATATATGATAATTAAATAATTATAATAAATACCTTATCTATAAAAGCTTATAACTCCTGCACACGACCTTTATTTCATGAGCAGTTCATGGCACCGCGATCGTGATAAGACAAAGAATATTTTGGTATGTTGTTTGATGTATTTTGTGATACTTCTTATATGTTGTTCAATTGGTGATTATGAAAATAGACGTTAAGATATATTTTTCAAAGGAAATGCGTTCTTTGGTGTATCCAGTGTCGTCTAATGTTGGTGGTTATGAGGATAGGCAGTACGGTATATTTTTCAAAGGAATGAGTTCCTTGGTGTGACCAATGATATATAATGATGGCCATTACGAGTATTGTGATAACCCGGATTTTTGGACATCTGATAATTGGTTAATTAATTGATTTTTACTATTAGGATACAGATTTTATTTAGTCGAACAAATAAAATTCTGATAGTTAAAAATACCTGGATATATAAATGGATTTGAAACTATAATAAATGTTGAAAATTTTAAGTGTATACATATACAAGTATATAAGTGTGTGTGTGTATTTATATGTATATATATATTGTGATTTGGAATCATTGATTTGAATTCAATATAGTAGTTTTCAAAGAGTATTTAAAGTTAAATCTCTATATTTTAAAATTCTAAGGATAAATATTTATCTATTCAAAAGTATGATAATTAAAATAAGATTTAATAAAGGGTTTAAAACATTTTTAAGCCTTGTATATCATGCATTTAACATTTGTAGCTATGATAACATGCAAAAATACAAGTGGCATAGTTTTCTTAGAAATTGAAATATAAACAATAATGAAATGAGAAACCAGGCTATATTCAGTTCAAAACCTTTTACATATTCATTTTCTCAACTCCATTTTCTTTTCTTTCATCTTCCAAATTAAAAACCTGAGAGAAACTAAATCAAAACTTCTTCAAGTTTCAACCTGAGCAAAAGCAAATTCAAGCTTAAACAAAGCAGATCAAGTTCCAGTTTCAAATCAAGTGCAATTTCAAAATTTCAAACTCCGGTTTCCTTTGTTCAACTAAATACGGCGAGTAAACATTTATTTAAAAAGTTTAAGTAGATAAATGTTTGTTGCATGTGAATTCCTGTGATGAAGATTGTTTGTGCATGTGTATATACAAGTGTGAACTCTATATGTTGTTGTGTTTGAACTGTGCATGACTGTGCTTCTCTGCTTCCAGGTTGCAGAGTTTAAAATAAAATCAAAATTCAATATCTTTTTATTTAATCACTGTTAGGACTTGGGTTTCAAACAAAATCTGTTTGTTTAAACATAGATTAAGGTTTAAAATTTTATTTAAGTAAATTAAATTTGTAATTCTCTGGAAAACTAAGAAAAATAGTGAAAACTTAAGATATGTTAAAATTCAAATATCTTAATTCTTCGATTTAGGTATATAATTTGAATCATTATCTAAAATCATGATTTTTAAGGGTTAATTCATGATTTTTAGATTTGTATCGAGTGTGCATTTTGGTGATGACCAGAATATGGGTTTGGAGTAAATTCTGGTGGCCGGAGGGACTAGGGTGATCGCGGTTTCATTTGGAGGTGGCTTGGGAGTTGTCGAGGCCAGGAAAAATGGTGGCTGGTCTTACTGACCATCGTGGCGTCGACGGTGGGATGTAATGGGTTTTAAACCCTAATTTGAGTCGAGTCTGGTAACTAGATCTTTGCATCATCTCCGTAGCATCGAGTTTGATTAGATGATGGGGGTTGGAAGCATCAGGTTTCGGTGGAGTTGTGGTCAGAAGCTGGTAACCTCTGGTGATCGGAATCGCTTGGATGAGGGGTTTTTCAAGCATGGGTTTAGGTTCCAGGTTTGTCTGAGTTGCTCGATTTTGATCATGGGCTTGTGCTGGTGGTTGGGTGGTCAGGATTGAAGGATTGAAGGATGGTCGATGTGCCGGAGGTGATCGAGGAGATGGTGTACGTGCATGGGGTATCATTGATATTTGGGTTGTTTTTGAAGATTGGGAAAGAAGGGTTTGGTCTCGGGGATGTTTTCGTGTAAACTCGAAGTAAATGTTAGTTTGGCTCGGGAAAACAAGGGATTGAACTCGGGTTGGTTTAACTAAATACCAGATTTTTAAATTTCAAAAGAAAATGCAAGTTTCAAAGCAAATTATTGAACAAAGTTGTTTAAAGGTAATTATATTAGGTTAATTATGTAATTAATTCCTAAATGTTTTCCAAATAAAGTTAATGAATGTAATTAATTTAAGGGATAATTAATTAATAAGGGTAATTAAAGGTTAATTAATGTGGATGGTTAAAGGATAATTAATTTATGTAATTAATTAAAGGCTAATTACTTAATGTAATTAAGAAATAATTAATTAAGGATGATTAATTAAGATGGATAATTAAAGGATAATTAATTAATTGGGTTGTAGTTAATTAATGTTAAGTAAGCAGGTTTTAAAAGTAATTAAAGTAATTAATTTAATTTATTTGGTGATTAAGTTAAATTAATTAGTAATTGTACATCTAATTAATCTTGCTTATGGACGATTGAATAATATTGAATGCCTTGGATTATTTGATATATCTGATATGTGATTGTGATGCTCTGTGATATGAGATGCTTTGGATGAACTGTGATAATGTAATTTATCTATCTGTGATAGAATTGCTATGTGAATATGATATCCTGAATTTAAATTAAATTGTTTAACTTAAACATCTTGGCTTAAAAAGGATGACATTTGAATTCGAAGAGACCGGGGTCGGGTATCAGTAAATACCCGAAACCACTTCGATTTGAAATCTATAATTCTTTATAGATTTGATTTGTAAATCAAATAGGCTGGAATGGAATAAATTGAGTAATCTGGACCATTGAAACTAAGTAACGGTACTTAGATATTATTTTGTGAAATAAGTGTTTGACTATAACAAGATAAGAACTCGTTGTGAGGTATGAGTTACCCTGGCTTTTCAAAGAAGTTTTACAACCTTAGTATTTCAAATTAAATGGGTTTTACTCACGCTGGTTTCCAGCCTGACTCGGGTGTTACTTTATGGTAATGCTAGGGTCAGACCGAGTATTACAGATTTTCAAGTAAGGACATTCTGGAGTTCAGGAGACGAGCTGGATGAAAGAGACGTATGGAGTATATTCCGCTGTGTATATTAAGATTGTATTGATAGTAGTTAGGGACAAGTTGTTACAACTGTCCAGTTTGGTTGTACTCTAATATTTTGTTTGTAAATAGACAGTTATAGCTTTTCTTGTGTAAATGCTGCTATTTGTATATTATATTTTGATGCGCTGCGATTGTGAGATTATGTGCTGTTGTTTTATGTTTCTTCTTCTACTTGTAACAACCCGCATATCTATCGATTCAATATTTAAATATTTTATTTAAATATTTTATCGTTAGTCGGATGTTAGTCCGAAAAGCTACTTTTTGCATACGGTCAAATTAGGACTCGAGACCACCCCCATTGAGTTCAAAATGACGTTTGCGATCTTTTTGAGTGTAAACATCGATATGTTTGGAGATAGTGAAATTTTCAACATTTTTTCCTGCCTTTGACTTTGGTTTGGACTGCACCCCTTTAGTTCAGCCCAACCATCTTCCTCACTCTATCAAAACACTTCAAGCTTTGTCAAAAATGGTGGTGGGAAAGAGAAATTAAAACTCCCAACTCAAATTCTATTGCAAATCCGAGATTCAACATCAAATTCAAGTAGAAGATTGTGGATTCAAGCTTTGGGTTGCTTCTCCTTGCTTTCAATCTTCATCTTCATCAATTTCGTGGAAAAGGTGAGATTTTTGATCTCACATCTTGCCTATATCTATCTTGGACTGTTGGGAATGATCCCCTATTGTATTTGCATCAACATTTGCATTTGGTTTGGATTGGATTGGCGAAAAACTTCAATTTTCAGCGTTTTGGTGATTTTTCTGGCCTTAAGTCGTTTCTGGCCTTCGCTGAGTCGTCCACGAGTTAAGCCTAAGTCGTGAGTCGTTCACGAGTTAAGGGCTTAAGTCGCGCGCGTGTATTTCTGTTCGCCTGGCTTGAGTCGTTCTCGAGTTAAAGGCCTGAGTCGTTCACGAGTTAAAGTGTTAAGTCGTTCTGGGTGTTCTGCCTTCGCTAGGTCGTTCGCGAGTTAAGTGATAAGTCGTAGCTCGTATTTGAGCTTAAGTCGTAGCTCGTATGGCTCTTAAGTCCTAGGTCGTTGGCTTTTAAACCGTTAAGTCGTATGACCTTAAGTCGTAGGTCGTCCCCGACCTAACTCCACTAGGTCGTTCCAGCCTTAGCTCGTAGCTCGAATAGAGGCTTAAGTCGTAAGTCGTTCGCGAGTTAGTACTTGGTCGTTTGACCTGTTTTTCCCTTAGGTCGTTCGACCTGTTCTTCTGCTAAGTCGCGTGGCATTCTCCACTTAGGTCGTATGACCTTATCCCTTAAGTCGTAAGTCGCTTGCCTCCCTTAAGTCGTAAGTCGTTCGCGAGTTAGTACTTGGTCGTTTGACCTGTTTTTCCCCTAGGTCGTTCGCGAGTTAGTACTTGGTCATTTGACCGGTTTGGCTTCTCGAGACCGCTTGCCTTCACTAGGTCGTACCGTGACGGGGCGCTGCCCCGCACCCCGCCGTGGGCGCTGCCCCCTGGACCCCCGCGACCTGACCGGGCAGGTCGAACCCCGTATTACTCTGCGTAGGCAATCTCTTCTGAAAAACATTTATCAGAATTTCTACTTTGATGGTTTTGGGATTGACTTCTTTGGACTTTACTCACGTCTTCGAACGTGAATTGATTTGTTCTACAATCGTTTTATGACTTGTCACTTTGAAGATATATGAAGGTTTCAATACTAATAGTAAATATCAAAACTCTTTCATCAAAGCGATTTCAACACTATTTTAAATATCAAAAGTTCGTTTTCTCAAACCGATTTTCAATCTACTAGTATATACAAGCCTTTTACTTCACTCGAATGAGAAATCGACTTAAACGACTTAGTAAAACGAGTGGTATGAAACGCTTGCGTTCACTTCGTCGGTTAGCTCTTGGACTTGTTCGATTGAACCCTTTTGTGACAATTTCCTAGTGAAGATCTACAGTTTGTTCGTAAATATTTGAGTTAAGCAAGTGGTTATGGGACATGAAGCTAAACTCATATATTTACTAGCTTAGTGTGATTGACACTTCTTTATGATTGATGATGATCATTTTATGGTTTAGACTAGCAAATGTGCGATGTCTCTTCGTCCGTGTGTCGGACTTGCCTTCGGGCCATCCGTGTGTTCGGAAAATTTAAATGGATAGCTTCCATGAGATAACTTCTCGTCCGTGTGTCGGACTTCCCCCTTTTAGTGATTTCTGGATTTCGTGTGTTGATTTCTGGGATTTGTTCTGGATTTCGTGTGTTGATTTCTGGATTTAGTGCTTCACCAACTTTTGTGGTTTTCACCGATATGATATCAGTTTTTGTGTATTGGTGAATTTGTGTGTCATTACCCTTTTTATGTGTTTGGATCTTTGAGAAGATTCCTGTGACATTGATTAATCCCTTGTTGATTATCATTTACATACTTATAGTAGTATGCCATCATGGTTATTATATGTTTATGCCATACCTCTTATCCTATATCATGTCACCTGATATTTATAGTTAGACTGATCCGTTTATTATTTTCTTATAAATAATACTCGGGTCAGACCGAGATGTTACAGGTGCTTCTGCTTGACTTCTCTTCAGGATTATTCTGACTTTTGGCTAACTACCTAGATTAGTAGTTTTTGGATGTACACCTTTGAGATATAGACTCTATGTTGTGTACTTATTCTTTTGTGTAGCACGTGATGCTATTCTTTTGTATTATCGTGGATCTTTCCGACCACTACTCTGATGTACACTTTCATGTGATATATATGTTTATTCATATCTTCTTCCGCCTTTGTGATATGGATGTCTGTGACTGATTTATGTTATGCATACTTCTATATTTGTTTCCGAAGATTATATATAGCCACCGTGTGATAGCTTTGTGTTTGTATCGGTATGTCGGATTTCCTCCTTAAAAGATATGCATTCTATACTATCTGACGTATCGATGCTCGCACAAAGAAGTTACATGGATGGTCGCTCCTCCACAGCCTTATTCTCCGCGCTAATTGACAGCACTACATCGTAGTGTTCTTGGTTAGCGTGGGTATAGAGGTGGGGCGTCACACTACTTCTTTTCTTTCTTTTTCCTAACTATCTGGAATTTTCGGGGTCGAAAATTCCGGGTCGTTACATTTGGTATCAAAGCTTAGATTTGCGTAACGTTGGCTCTGGTGGGTTTACTCATTAGGATAGGGTCAGTAGTACCCTAGAATGAGTTGAGTGTATATATATATGTGAGAGCGTACTTGTTGTTTTCTTATATAATGATTTTAGAAAAGGAATGTAAAAATGATTTTTGAAAAGAAAAGTATATTTTGAGAAATATATGATGAATGAAGGTGGAAGATGGATATCTTTATAATTGAAAGTTCACTTTATGAAAGTAAGTAGTATGGTAAATAACTTTATAAGAGAAATTAAACTTAAATATTTGATTTGGCATAAATAAAGTTATATATATATATTTGTTACATATGATAAACTTCCCTTGTTGAATCTATAGCCAAAAGAAAAGATTTTTGAAAAATATTTGAAGTATAAAAGGGAATTTATATAAGTATGAAGTGATCCAAAGATTTTTCAAGATTATATATATCTATCTATATATAAATGATTTTATGAGAATGATTTTGGGAAAAATATTTTTGGAACCCAATGATTTTGAAAGGTTTGATTTTTGGGAAAAAGCAAATTTTGGGAATTTGGAAAGCCAAGTTTGAGAATTTTCGATTTTGGGATATCGATTTTGTGTAAAGGAGATTTATATGTGATACATGTAAAGAGTATAATTTGAAAGATACTATATGTGTATAGTATAAAGTGTTTTGAGAATGGTTGTGCAGAAAAAGGCGCTCCCATTAGAGTTGAAACTTAGTAGGAGATCCACGGGGTGGTTCTGCCTTGAGTCCTAAGGGGGTGATGATTTCCAGAGCATTCTCACTAAAAATGTTTTCTATATTTTCAAAATCTTTTACATATTCATTTTCTCAACTCCATTTTCTTTTCTTTCATCTTCCAAATTAAAAACCTGAGAGAAACTAAATCAAAACTTCTTCAAGTTTCAACCTGAGCAAAAGCAAATTCAAGCTTAAACAAAGTAGATCAAGTTCCAGTTTCAAAATCAAGTGCAGTTTCAAAATTTCAAACTTTGGTTTTCTCTGTTCAACTAAATATGGTTAGTAAACATTTATTTAAAACGTTTAAGTAGATAAATGTTTGTTGCATGTGAATTCCTATGATGAAGATTGTTTGTGCATGTGTATATACAAGTGTAAATTCTATATGTTGTTGTGTTTGAACTGTGCATGACTGTGCTTCTCTGCTTCCAGGTTGCAGAGTTTAAAATAAAATCAAAATTCAATATCTTTTTATTTAATCACTGTTAGGACTTGGGTTTCAAACAAAATCTGTTTGTTTAAACAAAGATTAAGGTTTAATATTTTATTTAAGTAAATTAAATTTGTAATTCTCTGGAAAACTAAGAAAAATAGTGAAAACTTAAGATATGTTAAAATTCAAATATCTTAATTCTTCGATTTAGGTATATAATCTGAATCACTATCTAAAATCATGATTTTTAAGGGTTAATTCACGATTTTTAGATTTGTATCGAGTGTGCGTTTTGGTGATGACCAGAATATGGGTTTGGAGTAAATTCTGGTGGTCGGAGGGGCTAGGGTGATCGGGGTTTCGTTTGGAGGTGGCTGGGGAGTTGTCAATACCAGGAAAAATGGTGGCTGGTCTTACTGACCACCGTGGTGTCATCTGTGGGATGAAATGGGTTTTAAACCCT
Organism: Allium fistulosum; assembly: GCA_030737815.1. Taxonomy (NCBI): domain Eukaryota; kingdom Viridiplantae; phylum Streptophyta; class Magnoliopsida; order Asparagales; family Amaryllidaceae; genus Allium; species Allium fistulosum. The sequence goes on from CM060902.1 coordinate 474,393,740, forward strand.
AATTTGAGTCGAGTCTGGTAATTGGATCTTTGCATCATCTTCGTAGCATCGAGTTTGATCAAATGATAAGGGTTGGAAGCGTCAGGTTTTGGCGGAGTTGTGGTAAGAGGCTGGTAACCTCTGGTGGTCGGAATCGCTTGGACGAGGGATTTTTCAGGCATGGGTTTAGGTTCTAGGTTTGTCTGAGTTGCTCGATTTTGATCATGGGCTTGTGCTAGTGATTGGGTGGTCGGGATTGAAGGATTGAAGGATGGTCGATGTGCCGGAGGTGATCGAGGAGACGGTATACGTGCATGGGGTGTCATTGATATCTGGGTTGTTTATGAAGATTGGGAAAGAATGGTTTGGTCTCGAGGATGTTTTCATGTGGACTCGAAGTAAATGTTAGTTAGGCTCGGGAAAACAAGGGATTGAACTCGGGTTGGTTTAACTAAATACCAGATTTTTAAATTTCAAATGAAAATGCAAGTTTGAAAGCAAATTATTAAACAAAGTTGTTTAAAGGTAATTATATTAGGTTAATTATGTAATTAATTCCTAAATGTTTTTCAAATGAAGTTAATGAATGTAATTAATTTAAGGGATAATTAATTAATGAGGGTAATTAAAGGTTAATTAATGTGGATGGTTAAAGGATAATTAATTTACGTAATTAATTAAAGGCTAATTACTTAATGTAATTAAGAAATAATTAATTAAGGATGATTAATTAAGATGGATAATTAAAGGATGATCATCCACAGTTCATTAGACCCATAAAATCTTAGTGAACCCTTCCACTTGGTCAAAAACACCTTAACAGAATCCTCACCAGAAAATTAGGTGTGGTCAATCCCTCTCCAAAGAATCCTGAGCTGCTTCACCAAATTATTCTCTAGGAGACATCCTTCTACTAAGCTGAACTTCTGGTAACTCCACGAATCAAGTCGATACGGAATCTCAATCTCCAATAATCCCAAGAGAATACTTAAACAATCGCAAGTCACTTTTGCGATCAGCTCGGCCTAATTTCCAAAGATAACTGTTCTCTCTTCACTAATCAGAAGAGCTTATATTTGACTAACCAATCCATCGAAGAAATGGATTCACTCTACTGCTTCTGATCTTCACCTTCAGAAAAACTGCTCAGCCAGAAACTTCCTGCTAACACACAGAACACTCCGAGCTGCACTGCTGTCACAGATACCAAAGACTTCTTATCCGAAACTCTTTGAGAAACTCGGACTTCAAAGCAAAAAGAAACACCCCGCTGGACCCAGCCACAACACCGAAACAGATCTACTTCCTTAAACTTGCTTCAGAAGAAACATCTTCAGAAACGTCCATAGTCACCGCGTCTCACCACACAGCTACTACTTCCTGAAGTTGCCAAGATACCATCACTTGCTTCAGCTCATCCAATAGATCTAACTCTATTCATCCAACTTCAAAGATAAACTCTAAACCATAACTGGTTTCCTTCAGAGATCGGTGAAATCTTTACACCACAACAAAGTTCACTCGAGACAGTATTAGGTCTACAGTCTCGTCAGATATACTTCCAACCTCAACACTCAAATTCTAACTATTGGTAGTCGTGTTACTCACACTACCACCTTATCTACCTTTATAACTTATATTGGAAAACCCGAACAGGTAACCCAACAAATAGGTAGAAATATATATATATTTAAAATGATACTTTTTATATAGAAATTATTTCTGGGTAAAATTATTTCATTTACCTCTTTAAAACAATATTGTGTCCGTTGGCCTGGTTCAAGTGTTTAGAGATCCCTATCAATAACGTTAGCTACTCGTATTGACCAGAATCCATATACCACTCAACCGATCAATTAACACAACATAAAATCATTTTTATATAACTAACAATTACGCGCTCTCAAGATAGACACCACTTCAGAGCCTAGGTATTCACTCAACCTACTGCTCTGATACCACTGTAACAACCCGCCTTCCTATGCCTAGGAAAACGCATCGTTATGAAGAAAGAAAGGGATAGAAGAAGAAAAGAAAAGAAGAAAGAACAACAACACATTAGAAATCTCACAGCGGAACGAGAAATATATTATCACATAAGATATTACATAGTATCATATACATCAGAGTACACAATTTATGCATCACAGAATAGACAGTTATAAATTTCTGTCTATTATACAACACAAGTACATCAGTACTATATAGACTAATACAAACACAGCGGAAACTCTATATATCTACTCGCTGAAGCCTCCTGCTCCTCAGCTCCTCCAGTATTCGTCAAGACTAACCTGAATCCCTCGACTACTCAATAAAATATTGAGTACCCAAGAGTTTAATAAAACAGAAAATAAACACTTGGGTCAGACATGGGTCTGGTGTGAGTAAACGGTTTAAATTGCTTAACTTTGAAAAACTTTGAAAACAAAAGTATCACGTAAGACTCCCCACACATAAACATGGGTAAGTTTTTACCTTACGCTAACTAAAACATTTGATAGGAAATCCAGTTATATTATAATAGGGTCTAGGGTTTTCAAGTAAAATACAGAAATAGCTGAAATGCTTACATCTCACATTCCAACATAGTTGGGCACAACTAATACGTACGGCACTTATTGGAGTTTGGATTCCATACAATGGCCGGGCTACTGGGGTACCGCCCGTCACAGTATGTGGCCTAGATCACCATACCGAGGAGTACGCCCGCTCCCATGCAACACAAAGCCGGAACCATCCCTTACTGGATAATCCCGAACAAGACAATCCCATAGTTGGCGCGACCAACCACACACTAAGCCGAATAAAAGAAAGGGACCTCTAGACAGGGATCTATCTTGCTCTCAGTGGGTGCTACCCACGAAACCTTGCTGCACCTCCCCTGTTTTAGCCATTCCCGGTTGATGAGGCTTGAGGTTACGATTACCTTTAATCAGAACATATCACTTAGAATGCTCATCGTCCGCCTGACGATGTGCTGAAAGCATTCAATCCATACAAGTTCGTTCCGGGTTCGAACGAAACCGAAGGCATTATCTCGTTACACTCGTTTTGGAATCACCCTCAGAGTTAACGACAATAACCCTTGCACTCTGAATCGTCATCTTCACTTGAGATTCACGACCTATCGTTAATTTGGATCGATGTGGTATTCGGGTCTCCAGACCTGGAATTCCGGTATACGGAAACCCGATCCCGGTCTCATCGAAATCCAAAACGTATCTTTTAAGGCCAAGTTGTTTTAAGGTTAAAACAATTCAACTTATCTATATTCATACAGATAGATAATTCACAAATCACAATTGATAATCACATTATCAATAAACAAATGATCTATAACCAAATAGGTAATCCATATCAACATCACAATAGTTAATCTATATTACCATCATAATGCAACCAAGCATTTATACCACACAACATTACTTATCTCATTTCTGAGATTACATCCATTCAAGACAGTCAATGTCATTCCTTCTTATATAAGCGATGATTTACTTAATCACAACATAATTAATTTAAAATGAATTAAATTAACTATCTCTATCTTTAATTAATTTAAAGTGAATTAAATTAATTACTTCATCTCTTAATTAATTTAAAATTAATTAAATTAATTACTTCATTATAAATCTTACTTATATAATCATTAATTAATTACAAATAAATTAATTAACCTTTCTCTAATTATCCACTTAATTAATCACCTTGATTAATTATACTTTAATTACATTTAAGTAATTATCTTAATTAATTCACAAATTAATTATCCTTAATTAAATACAGTAATTAACCTTTAATTACTTCATTAATCAATTAATTATAATCAATTACTTTAATCCTTAATTAATTACAATTAATTAGTTATCATTTGATTAATTAATCTTAATTAATTAACTTTTAATTACATCATTAATTATAAACTAATGATCTCTAATTACATCTTTAATTATTTATTTTATTTAAATTAATTAAATAATTAATCTTAATTAAATCACAATTATTAATCACCTTTGATTAATCTTATCCAGTAATTAACTTCCCTTAATTACTTTCCTTAATTAATTACTTTTTAATTAATTACCTTAACCAATAATTTATTACCTTATTAATTAACCTTAATCCTTTAATTAACTTTATTAACTAAATTATTAAATTAATAACACTAGGTAATTAACCCTTAATCATTTCCATTTAATTACTTTCATAAAATAATTATCCTCTAATTACTTTATTAAATAATTTACCTTTATTTAATTACATCCAGTAATTATTCCTTAATTACTTCATCAAGTAATTACACTTAATTAATTTATAAGTGATTATCTTTAATTAATCACTAATTAATTACTTAGTTAATTATTAAATTAATTATTTAAATTTAATTAAATAATTTCTTAACTATTTATACTTAAAGATCTTAATTAAGAAAACCATTTATCTTAATTAAATTATTATCTATTCTTAAATCATTTTCAATAAATGAATTATCCTTATTAATTTCACATATTAATTTCCTTTAATAAATCAAAATCTTAATTACTTAAGATAAATTCTTGTTATAATTTAAACAATTACAACATTTAATTTTTACCTCTAAAATCTTTGAAGCTTTTCAAAGTTATTAATTAACTTTAATACAAAGATCATTTGAAAACCCACTTCCCTAATCTTTGAAACTTATTTATTTAAATTATTTAAACTTATTAAACTTATAATCTTGAAAGCAATTTGGTTTTATAGGAAAAACTTGTTTACCTTTGTTTTAAAGCTTAGAAACATTTCCTGTTAAATTTTCTTAAAATCTGCTCTCATCAAAACCCGAGTAAAATCCTTAGAATTCTCGAAGTAACTCTTGAGTATTCCCCACTACGTTATCTGCTCCGAGTAAAACACTAAAATCCCCGAAGAAAACCTGGTATCCACTTCTTCCCCAAACCAAATTCTCAGATGCACGCTAACGTAGCTGTGCACGTGCACACCCACGATGATCAACGACGATCACTATTTCGACCTCCGGCAAGTCAGACTCCATCACGCTATCACGTACAACCATTCCAAACTTCGCGATTCGAACGAGATTCGAATTCGACTATTTCGAACCCATCACCTGGAAAACGACATTGCCAGGAAATCATCCACCGCAGACGATCCCTACCTCGAGACTCCACGCCACCTTCACCGCAGCTACGCCTCATCTACCAGCAACCACCAACACCTCGCGATCGCCTCCGGTTGCCTATCGAAATCGTGAAACCCAAATGAACATCACGAAAAAAAACAGGGTGTTAAACCCTATCTCGTCAATTTCCGATCAACCCCTTCATCAATAAATTCCAACTTGATTTTTCCTATGATCTCCAACATCCCCTCTACCTTCAAACCCAACCACGACGTCCAGTTCGTCCTCGATCTTCGGCAATCAACAAAAATGCCAAAAACGTTTCTCTCGAAAATTCTCACAATTTATCGAACTAAAAATCACGAAACTCAAATTAAAAATCATGATTTTCAACCTCGAAAACATTCATGCAATCCAACTTTGAAATTGAATTAGTTGATTTTTGACATATAAATGTATTCCACTGTTATTTATAAAATTTTCGAGTCAATATTTAATATAAATTCCAGTGATGAATTTTAGTAGGTATGTTTCACAATTTCGAACATTTTTCATTTACAAATCATAAGCTAATTATGATTCAAGGATGAGATATTGGTTTTTAAAAGAAATTCAAACTCTGATAAACAACAGAGCTTATTTTTGTACACTTACAGGCATTTACCCAGGCATTCATCACCAATGCACATACATGCATACATTTGGTTCCAAACATTTCAGGTCACAGCATGATTTCAAACACTTTCTATTTACAAATCAAAAGCTAACTACTATTTAATGATTAGATATTGGATTAAATAGAGAAAACAAAACTGTTAAAAACAACAGAGTTCATTTTTCATATCTACAGGTATTCAACACTAATACATACACATGCATCTATTTCAAATCCAAATTTTCATGCAAGAAACATTGTTTATTCAGATATCACAACAGTGAAATCCAGGTTTTAAACTGTTTTTAAATTTGTTTACTCACCAGGCAATAATGTAGAGAACAAATAACATGATTTGTTTCCAGGCTTGCATGTTGATTTCTCTTTTTGCTTTGTTGATTTTTAAACTTGTTGATCTTTGAAACTGATTTGTATTTGAGAAAATTTGAAACTGATGTTGCCTTTGATCTCCTTTTTGCATTGAATTTCCAGATTTTTACTTCTCTTTGCATTTTGATTTCCAGGTTTTCATTCTTCTTTGATTCCAGGTTTTATTTTTCTTAGATCTATTTTGTTTTAATCGAATAATGAGAAGAAGGGTTTTTAGAACTGAAAAATGAATACAGATCTTCTTTCATATGTTTTTAATTTATTTATTTTAATTCAAAAAAAAGAAAATGTGGACATTTGTCCTTCTTAGAGGTTAATTAACTTACACATATGCCTATTTTCTTACAATTGTCTTTAAACTACCTTTAAAAACTTACAAGTGTACATTCTTATTTTAATTAATTTATTTAAGTCATTTATATGTATTTAAGAAATATTTATATGTATATAATGTATTTATCTCTTTTTATAAATAAGCTTTAGATTTTAATAAATATACAAATATGAAAACTATTATTTAAAACAACTTATGTTTGAATTTTAAAAGGAAAAGAATATTAAAACAATTAAACTTCTTAATTTAATCTTATTTAAAACTTAAGTTGAACTATATGTTTATATAATAATAAATTAACTTTGTTATTAAAATTTAAATTTCAAATATCATTTCAAAAGCATTAAATCAAATCCAATATTCTTTCCATTTCACTATATACAATTATATATATTCTAAATGGAAATATTTTTAACATTAGCTTGATAATTATTATATTGAAATTTAATACATAACTTCAAATAACAATATATATATTCATATATATTATAATTTGAAAACATAGTTTTATTAAATTAAAAGATTCCCTATTCATAATATATATATACCAATATATATATACAGTATAAGTATAAAACATTTATATAAGTTTTAGAAAGATAAATCTTATCAATTTAAAATTGTTAGAAAAGATATTCCCAAATTAAAATGTTATTAGTTTTCAAAGAAATAAACTTGCCAATTTAAAATATTATTAACATTTAAAATGAATAAACTTGTCAATTTATAAAATAAATTAACAAATCAATTTAATTATTAATAATGATTATTAAATTGATATTGCCAAATTTCCGGGATATCACATTCCTCCCCCCTTAAAATAATTTCGTCCCCGAAATTTAAAAGCAAAGATAATTTAATAACCCAGCAAAATTTTAAATTTTAAACAGCAACAATACATATCAATCATATTCTAACAACCATAGCAAACAATTTAATCAAACAAATTTAACTATCCAGTTAAAATTCTGGATAGAATTTCCTCGAGTTTCCCCAAGTATATATATATACCGGGATACTCGTTCTACAGGATCTTAACTAACTATCTACAATAATCTAGAACTCCTTCCCATCTAGATTACAAATCTGAACAAAATATCAGACTAAACTCAAAACCATCTCAACTACCAAATCCTTCTGAACTGCTGATCCCACAACCAATGACAGATCAAACACGTATTCCCTCAGAGATACGTGAAATAAAATGAATTCCAGTTATCCGAACTGGCCATTTAATCCTATAGATCAAAGAACTAATCCTCTTGGGAACATAGGAAAAATCTCATAATACTTCTGGAGCTCACTCTCCAATTTTCCCAAATCTTATATCTCCTTTGATTGGAGAAAACTTAAACAATATCCAAATTTCAACTTCAAATTCCAAATTCCATCCATTCTTAACTGTTTAACTCTTTTGACGATCCTGAGTCACTTCATCCTTCCTGATCAGCTTAACTCTTGCTGATGCCTCTTGAAATAATCTAGACCAACATCAAATCAATTTCTGGATCCTACTCAACAAAATGGTTCCCAAAAATCACCGAAATCCAGAACACAACTCTACTTTACAAACATTAGAGCACTTCGAACTACTTCTCCTTTCTGGAATAGCCAAACAGTTGCACTTGACAATCTTACCTCCAAATCCCGAAAATTTCTTCACACTTAGAGATACACTTGAATTTCCTATAGAAATCCTCTACTCGAAGAAAATTACAACTCTCGGTTGCTTCCACTCTAGAATAGCTGTTATCTTGCTTTCGCTGCGCATCTATGATCTGGAATAGATAAGAATACCGTCGGAGAAACTCGAGCACAAACTTGATCATCCACAGTTCATTAGACCCATAAAATCTTAGTGAACCCTTCCACTTGGTCAAAAACACCTTAACAGAATCCTCACCAGAAAATTAGGTGTGGTCAATCCCTCTCCAAAGAATCCTGAGCTGCTTCACCAAATTATTCTCTAGGAGACATCCTTCTACTAAGCTGAACTTCTGGTAACTCCACGAATCAAGTCGATACGGAATCTCAATCTCCAATAATCCCAAGAGAATACTTAAACAATCGCAAGTCACTTTTGCGATCAGCTCGGCCTAATTTCCAAAGATAACTGTTCTCTCTTCACTAATCAGAAGAGCTTATATTTGACTAACCAATCCATCGAAGAAATGGATTCACTCTACTGCTTCTGATCTTCACCTTCAGAAAAACTGCTCAGCCAGAAACTTCCTGCTAACACACAGAACACTCCGAGCTGCACTGCTGTCACAGATACCAAAGACTTCTTATCCGAAACTCTTTGAGAAACTCGGACTTCAAAGCAAAAAGAAACACCCCGCTGGACCCAGCCACAACACCGAAACAGATCTACTTCCTTAAACTTGCTTCAGAAGAAACATCTTCAGAAACGTCCATAGTCACCGCGTCTCACCACACAGCTACTACTTCCTGAAGTTGCCAAGATACCATCACTTGCTTCAGCTCATCCAATAGATCTAACTCTATTCATCCAACTTCAAAGATAAACTCTAAACCATAACTGGTTTCCTTCAGAGATCGGTGAAATCTTTACACCACAACAAAGTTCACTCGAGATAGTATTAGGTCTACAGTCTCGTCAGATATACTTCCAACCTCAACACTCAAATTCTAACTATTGGTAGTCGTGTTACTCACACTACCACCTTATCTACCTTTATAACTTATATTGGAAAACCCGAACAGGTAACCCAACAAATAGGTAGAAATATATATATATTTAAAATGATACTTTTTATATAGAAATTATTTCTGGGTAAAATTATTTCATTTACCTCTTTAAAACAATATTGTGTCCGTTGGCCTGGTTCAAGTGTTTAGAGATCCCTATCAATAACGTTAGCTACTCGTATTGACCAAAATCCATATACCACTCAACCGATCAATTAACACAACATAAAATCATTTTTATATAACTAACAATTACGCGCTCTCAAGATAGACACCACTTCAGAGCCTAGGTATTCACTCAACCTACTGCTCTGATACCACTGTAACAACCCGCCATCCTATGCCCAGGAAAACGCATCGTTATGAAGAAAGAAAGGGATAGAAGAAGAAAAGAAAAGAAGAAAGAACAACAACACATTAGAAATCTCACAGCGGAACGAGAAATATATTATCACATAAGATATTACATAGTATCATATACATCAGAGTACACAATTTATACATCACAGAATAGACAGTTATAAATTTATGTCTATTATACAACACAAGTACATCAGTACTATATAGACTAATACAAACACAGCGGAAACTCTATATATCTACTCGCTGAAGCCTCCTGCTCCTCAGCTCCTCCAGTATTCGTCAAGACTAACCTGAATCCCTCGACTACTCAATAAAATATTGAGTACCCAAGAGTTTAATAAAACAGAAAATAAAAACTTGGGTCAGACATGGGTCTGGTGTGAGTAAACGGTTTAAATTGCTTAACTTTGAAAAACTTTGAAAACAAAAGTATCACGTAAGACTCCCCACACATAAACATGGGTAAGTTTTTATCTTACGCTAACTAAAACATTTGATAGGAAATCCAGTTATATTATAATAGGGTCTAGGGTTTTCAAGTAAAATACAGAAATAGCTGAAATGCTTACATCTCACATTCCAACATAGTTGGGCACAACTAATACGTACGACACTTATTGGAGTTTGGATTCCATACAATGGCCGGGCTACTGGGGTACCGCCCGTCACAGTACGTGGCCTAGATCACCGTACCGAGGAGTACGCCCGCTCCCCTGCAACACAAAGCCGGAACTATCCCTTACTGGATAATCCCGAACAAGACAATCCCGTAGTTGGCGCGACCAACCACACACTAAGCCGAATAAAAGAAAGGGACCTCTAGACAGGGATCTATCTTGCTCTCAGTGGGTGCTACCCACGAAACCTTGCTACACCTCCCCTGTTTTAGCCATTCCCGGTTGATTAGGCTTGAGGTTACGATTACCTTTAATCAGAACATATCACCTAGAATGCTCATCGTCCGCCTGACGATGTGCTGAAAGCATTCAATCCATACAAGTTCGTTCCGGGTTCGAACGAAACCGAAGGCATTATCTCGTTACACTCGTTTTGGAATCACCCTCAGAGTTAACGACAATAACCCTTGCACTCTGAATCGTCATCTTCACTTGAGATTCACGACCTATCGTTAATTTGGATCGATGTGGTATTCGGGTCTCCAAACCTGGAATTCCGGTATACGGAAACCCGATCCCGGTCTCATCGAAATCCAAAACGTATCTTTTAAGGCCAAGTTGTTTTAAGGTTAAAACAATTCAACTTATCTATATTCATACAGATAGATAATTCACAAATCACAATTGATAATCACATTATCAATAAACAAATGATCTATAACCAAATAGGTAATCCATATCAACATCACAATAGTTAATCTATATTACCATCATAATGCAACCAAGCATTTATACCACACAACATTACTTATCTCATTTCTGAGATTACATCCATTCAAGACAGTCAATGTCATTCCTTCTTATATAAGCAATGATTTACTTAATCACAACATAATTAATTTAAAATGAATTAAATTAACTATCTCTATCTTTAATTAATTTAAAGTGAATTAAATTAATTACTTCATCTCTTAATTAATTTAAAATTAATTAAATTAATTACTTCATTATAAATCTTACTTATATAATCATTAATTAATTACAAATAAATTAATTAACCTTTCTCTAATTATCCACTTAATTAATCACCTTGATTAATTATACTTTAATTACATTTAAGTAATTATCTTTAATTAATTCACAAATTAATTATCCTTAATTAAATACAGTAATTAACCTTTAATTACTTCATTAATCAATTAATTATAATCAATTACTTTAATCCTTAATTAATTACAATTAATTAGTTATCATTTGATTAATTAATCTTAATTAATTAACTTTTAATTACATCATTAATTATAAACTAATGATCTCTAATTACATCTTTAATTATTTATTTTATTTAAATTAATTAAATAATTAATCTTAATTAAATCACAATTATTAATCACCTTTGATTAATCTTATCCAGTAATTAACTTCCCTTAATTACTTTCCTTAATTAATTACTTTTTAATTAATTACCTTAACCAATAATTTATTACCTTATTAATTAACCTTAATCCTTTAATTAACTTTATTAACTAAATTATTAAATTAATAACACTAGGTAATTAACCCTTAATCATTTCCATTTAATTACTTTCATAAAATAATTATCCTCTAATTACTTTATTAAATAATTTACCTTTATTTAATTACATCCAGTAATTATTCCTTAATTACTTCATCAAGTAATTACACTTAATTAATTTATAAGTGATTATCTTTAATTAATCACTAATTAATTACTTAGTTAATTATTAAATTAATTATTTAAATTTAATTAAATAATTTCTTAACTATTTATACTTAAAGATCTTAATTAAGAAAACCATTTATCTTAATTAAATTATTATCTATTCTTAAATCATTTTCAATAAATGAATTATCCTTATTAATTTCACATATTAATTTCCTTTAATAAATCAAAATCTTAATTACTTAAGATAAATTCTTGTTATAATTTAAACAATTACAACATTTAATTTTTACCTCTAAAATCTTTGAAGCTTTTCAAAGTTATTAATTAACTTTAATACAAAGATCATTTGAAAACCCACTTCCCTAATCTTTGAAACTTATTTATTTAAATTATTTAAACTTATTAAACTTATAATCTTGAAAGCAATTTGGTTTTATAGGAAAAACTTGTTTACCTTTGTTTTAAAGCTTAGAAACATTTCCTGTTAAATTTTCTTAAAATCTGCTCTCATCAAAACCCGAGTAAAATCCTTAGAATTCTCGAAGTAACTCTCGAGTATTCCCCACTACGTTATCTGCTCCGAGTAAAACACTAAAATCCCCGAAGAAAACCTGGTATCCACTTCTTCCCCAAACCAAATTCTCAGATGCACGCTAACGTAGCCGTGCACGTGCACACCCACGATGATCAACGACGATCACTATTTCGACCTCCGGCAAGTCAGACTCCATCACGCTATCACGTACAACCATTCCAAACTTCGCGATTCGAACGAGATTCGAATTCGACTATTTCGAACCCATCACCTGGAAAACGACATTGCCAGGAAATCATCCACCGCAGACGATCCCTACCTCGAGACTCCACGCCACCTTCACCGCAGCTACGCCTCATCTACCAGCAACCACCAACACCTCGCGATCGCCTCCGGTTGCCTATCGAAATCGTGAAACCCAAATGAACATCACGAAAAAAAACAGGGTGTTAAACCCTATCTCGTCAATTTCCGATCAACCCCTTCATCAATAAATTCCAACTTGATTTTTCCTATGATCTCCAACATCCCCTCTACCTTCAAACCCAACCACGACGTCCAGTTCGTCCTCGATCTTCGGCAATCAACAAAAATGCCAAAAACGTTTCTCTCGAAAATTCTCACAATTTATCGAACTAAAAATCACGAAACTCAAATTAAAAATCATGATTTTCAACCTCGAAAACATTCATGCAATCCAACTTTGAAATTGAATTAGTTGATTTTTGACATATAAATGTATTCCACTGTTATTTATAAAATTTTCGAGTCAATATTTAATATAAATTCCAGTGATGAATTTTAGTAGGTATGTTTCACAATTTCGAACATTTTTCATTTACAAATCATAAGCTAATTATGATTCAAGGATGAGATATTGGTTTTTAAAAGAAATTCAAACTCTGATAAACAACAGAGCTTATTTTTGTACACTTACAGGCATTTACCCAGGCATTCATCACCAATGCACATACATGCATACATTTGGTTCCAAACATTTCAGGTCACAGCATGATTTCAAACACTTTCTATTTACAAATCAAAAGCTAACTACTATTTAATGATTAGATATTGGATTAAATAGAGAAAACAAAACTGTTAAAAACAACAGAGTTCATTTTTCATATCTACAGGTATTCAACACTAATACATACACATGCATCTATTTCAAATCCAAATTTTCATGCAAGAAACATTGTTTATTCAGATATCACAACAGTGAAATCCAGGTTTTAAACTGTTTTTAAATTTGTTTACTCACCAGGCAATAATGCAGAGAACAAATAACATGATTTGTTTCCAGGCTTGCATGTTGATTTCTCTTTTTGCTTTGTTGATTTTTAAACTTGTTGATCTTTGAAACTGATTTGTATTTGAGAAAATTTGAAACTGATGTTGCCTTTGATCTCCTTTTTGCATTGAATTTCCAGATTTTTACTTCTCTTTGCATTTTGATTTCCAGGTTTTCATTCTTCTTTGATTCCAGGTTTTATTTTTCTTAGATCTATTTTGTTTTAATCGAATAATGAGAAGAAGGATTTTTAGAACTGAAAAATGAATACAGATCTTCTTTCATATGTTTTTAATTTATTTATTTTAATTCAAAAAAAAGAAAATGTGGACATTTGTCCTTCTTAGAGGTTAATTAACTTAGACATATGCCTGTTTTCTTACAATTGTCTTTAAACTACCTTTAAAAACTTACAAGTGTACATTCTTATTTTAATTAATTTATTTAAGTCATTTATATGTATTTAAGAAATATTTATATGTATATAATGTATTTATCTCTTTTTATAAATAAGCTTTAGATTTTAATAAATATACAAATATGAAAACTATTATTTAAAACAACTTATGTTTGAATTTTAAAAGGAAAAGAATATTAAAACAATTGAACTTCTTAATTTAATCTTATTTAAAACTTAAGTTGAACTATATGTTTATATAATAATAAATTAACTTTGTTATTAAAATTTAAATTTCAAATATCATTTCAAAAGCATTAAATCAAATCCAATATTCTTTCCATTTCACTATATACAATTATATATATTCTAAATGGAAATATTTTTAACATTAGCTTGATAATTATTATATTGAAATTTAATACATAACTTCAAATAACAATATATATATTCATATATATTATAATTTGAAAACATAGTTTTATTAAATTAAAAGATTCCCTATTCATAATATATATATACCAATATATATATACAGTATAAGTATAAAACATTTATATAAGTTTTAGAAAGATAAATCTTCTCAATTTAAAATTGTTAGAAAAGATATTCCCAAATTAAAATGTTATTAGTTTTCAAAGAAATAAACTTGCCAATTTAAAATATTATTAACATTTAAAATGAATAAACTTGTCAATTTATAAAATGAATTAACAAATCAATTTAATTATTAATAATGATTATTAAATTGATATTGCCAAATTTCTGGGATATCACAGAATGTAAAAATGATTTTTGAAAAGAAAAGTATATTTTGAGAAATGTATGATGAATGAAAGTGGAAGATGGATATCTTTATAATTGAAAGTTCACTTTATGAAAGTAAGTAATATGGTAAATAACTTTATAAGAGAAATCAAACTTAAATATTTGATTTGGCATAAATAAAGTTATATATATTTGTTACATATGATAAACGTCCCTTGTTGAATCTATAGCCAAAAGAAAAGTTTTTTGAAAAATATTTGAAGTATAAAAGGGAATTTATATAAGTATGAAGTGATCCAAAGATTTTTCAAGATTATATATATCTATCTATATATAAATAATTTTATGAGAATGATTTTGGGAAAAAGGTTTTTGGAACCCATTGATTTTGAAAGGTTTTTGATTTTTGGGAAAAAGCAAATTTTGGGAATTTGGAAAGCCAAGTTTGAGAATTTTAGATTTTGGAATATCGATTTTGTGTAAAGGAGATTTATATGTGATACATATAAAGAGTATAATTTGAAAGATACTATATGTGTATAGTATAAAGTGTTTTGAGAATGGCTGTGGAGAAAAAGGCGCTCCCATTAGAGTTGAAACTTAGTAGGAGATCCACGGGGTGGTTCTGCCTTGAGTCCTAATGGGGTGATGATTTCTAGAGCATTCCCACTAAAAATGTTTTCTATATTTTCAAAATGTTTTCCAAGTATTTTTACAAAACTATTTTGAGAATATTATGTAGATTTTTAAAGTGTTTTGAAACTTTAAAATTAATAGAGTTAAAGTGTTTAAAGAGTAATTTAGCTGATAATAAACATTGTAATAAAATTCATGCTTCGTTCCTTTTCGAGGACAAAAAGTTTTAAAGGGGGGAGGAATGTGATAGCCCGGATTTTTGGACATCTTATAATTGGTTAATTAATTGATTTTTACTATTGGGATACTGATTTTGTTTAGTCGAACAAATAAAATTCTGGTAGTTAAAAATATCTGGATATATAAATGGATTTGAAACTACAATAAATGTTGAAAATTTTAAGTGTATACATATACAAGTATATAAGTGTGTGTATATATATGTATATATATATTGTGATTTGGAATCATTGATTTGAATTCAATATGATAGTTTTCAAAGAGTATTTAAAGTTCAATTTCTATATTTTAAAATTCTAAGGATAAATATTTATCTATTCAAAAGTATGATAATTAAAATAAGATTTAATAAAGGGTTTAAAACATTTGTAAGCCTTGTATATCATGCATTTAACATTTGTAGCTAAGATAACATGCAAAAATACAAGTGGCATAGTTTTCTTAGAAATTGAAATATAAACAATAATGAAATGAGAAACCAGGCTATATTCAGTTCAAAATCTTTTACATATTCATTTTCTCAACTCCGTTTTCTTTTCTTTCATCTTCCAAATTGAAAACCTGAGAGATACTAAATCAAAACTTCTTCAAGTTTCAACCTGAGCAAAAGCAAATTCAAGCTTAAACAAAGTAGATCAAGTTCCAGTTTCAAAATCAAGTGCAGTTTCAAAATTTCAAACTCTGGTTTCCTCTGTTCAACTAAATACGGTGAGTAAACATTTATTTAAAAAGTTTAAGTAGATAAATGTTTGTTGCATGTGAATTCCTATGATGAAGATTGTTTGTGCATGTGTATATACAAGTGTGAACTCTATATGTTGTTGTGTTTGAACTGTGCATGATTGTGCTTCTCTGCTTCCAGGTTGTAGAGTTTAAAAAAATCAAAATTCAATATCTTTGTATTTAATCACTGTTAGGACTTGGGTTTCAAACAAAATCTGTTTGTTTAAACATAGATTAAGGTTTAAAATTTTATTTAAGTAAATTAAATTTGTAATTCTCTGGAAAACTAAGAAAAATAGTGAAAACTTAAGATATGTTAAAATTCAAATATCTTAATTCTTCGATTCAGGTATATAACCTGAATCACTATCTAAAATCATGATTTTTTAGAGTTAATTCATGATTTTTAGATTTGTATCGAGTGTGCATTTTGGTGATGACCAGAATATGGGTTTGAGTAAATTCTGGTGGCTGGAGGGACTAGGGTGATCGGGGTTTCGTTTGGAGGTGGCTGGGGAGTTGTCGAGGCCAGGAAAAATGGTGGCTGGTATTACTGACCACCGTGGCGTCGGCGGTGGGATGAAATGGGTTTTAAACCCTAATTTGAGTCGAGTCTGGTAACTAGATCTTTGCATCATCTCTGTAGCATCGAGTTTGATCAGATGATGGGGGTTCGAAGCGTCAGGTTTCTACGGAGTTATGGTCAGAGGTTGTTAACCTCTGGTGGTCGGAATCGCTTGGACGAGGGGTTTTTCAGGCATGGGTTTAGGTTCCAGGTTTGTCTGAGTTGCTCGATTTTGATCATGGGCTTGTGCTAGTGATTGGGTGGTCGGGATTGAAGGATGGTCGATGTGCCGGAGGTGATCGAGGAGATGGTGTACGTGCACGGGGTGTCATTGATATCTGGGTTGTTTATGAAGATTGGGAAAGAAGGGTTTGGTCTCGGGGATGTTTTCGTGTGGACTCGAAGTAAATGTTAGTTTGGCTCGGGAAAAAAAGGGATTGAACTCGGGTTGGTTTAACTAAATACCATATTTTTAAATTTCAAAAGAAAATGTAAGTTTCAAAGCAAATTATTAAACAAAGTTGTTTAAAGGTAATTATATTAGGTTAATTATGTAATTAATTCCTAAAAGTTTTTCAAATGAAGTTAATGAGTGTAATTAATTTATGGGATAATTAATTAATGAGGGTAATAAAGGTTAATTAATGTGGATGGTTAAAGGATAATTAATTTATGTAATTAATTAAAGGCTAATTACTTAATGTAATTAAGAAATAATTAATTAAGGATGATTAACTAAGATGGATAATTAAAGGATAATTAATTAATTGGGTTGTAATTAATTAATGTTAAGTAAGCAGGATTTAAAAGTAATTAAAGTAATTAATTTAATTTATTTGGAGATTAAGTTAAATTAATTAGGAATTGTACATCTAATTAATCTTGCTTATGGATGATTGAATAATATTGAATGCCTTGGATTATTTGATATATCTGATATGTGATTGTGATGCTCTGTGATATGAGATGCTTTGGATGAATTGTGATAATGTAAGTTATCTATCTGTGATAGAATTGCTATGTGAATATGATATCCTAAATTTAAATTAAATTGTTTAACTTAAACATCTTGGCTTAAAAAGGATGACATTTGAATTCGAAGAGACCGGGGTCGGGTATCAGTAAATACTCGAAACCACTTCGATTTGAAATCTATAATTCTTTATAGATTTTATTTGTAAATCAAATAGTCTGGAATGGAATAAATTGAGTAATCTGGACCATTGAAACTAAGTAACGGTACTTAGATATTATTTTGTGAAATAAGTGTTTGACTATAACAAGATAAGAACTCGTAGTGAGGTACGAGTTACCCTGGCTTTTCAAAGAATTTTACAACCTTAGTAGTAAAAGTAAATGGGTTTTACTCATGCTGGTTTCCAGCCTGACTCGGGTGTTACTTTATGGTAATGCTCGGGTCAGACCGAGTATTATAGATTTTCAGGTAAGGACGTTCTGGAGTTCAAGAGACGAGCTGGATGGCAGAGATGTATGGAGTATATTATGCTGTGTATATTGAGATTGTATTGATAGTAGTTAGGGACAAGTTGTTACAACTATCCTGTTTGGTTGTACTCTGATATTTTGTTTGTAAATAGATAGTTGCAGCTTTTCTTGTGTAAATGCTACTATTTGTATATTATATTTTGATCCGTTGCGATTGTGAGATTCTGTGCTGTTGTTTTCTGTTTCTTCTTCTACCTCTTTTTCTTCTTTTTCCTAACTATCTGGAATTTTCGGGGTCGAAAATTCCGGGTCGTTACAAGTATATGCATTAAAGTAAATTTTCAAAGGAAATGAGTTCTTTGGTGTACCTAGTAATGTCTGACGAACAACGTTCCTGCATTTTTCAGAGAACTGTGCTTTCGATGCATAGTTTGATGTGATTGGTATGATACACTTTTCAAGGAAATGAAATCTCGGTGTAACCAGTGACCTCTAATGATGACGACTTCGATAGTGTAGGCATTACAATAAACTTTTTGGAGGAAATGAGTTCTTCGGTGTGACTAATGATGTCTAACGATAATGGACTAAGCCATATTTTTATTCAGCGGTGATTCACATAAAATTTGATGATACAGTACATCTAGAATAGTCAAGCCCTCGACGTACGATTTGGCGATAGTTGTACGAGACATATAGTTCCTCAATGGCAAGTCGCATACATTTTGGGCATGCCAATTTGGACTTTGGGCCCAACTATGTGCATATGATTAGGCATATGATAGATTTTAGTGAAAACCTTAGCATATGATGTCTCCATATTATTATATTGTGTTTAGCTGACTTGTTGGGTGCAAGTGACATGGGTTAAGGTATGGTTTTTGAGCATAAGTATTGTTTTACTAGCTTATTAGTATTACACACTTATATAATGCGTTTCTCTCACTAGACATATGTTAGAACCCTCTATCATTTTCTTCTTTGTGGTTATATTTTGATAGGTCGATAGAGAGGACCGTTGGTGACTTGGAGGCATGATGGTATAATGGAGACGCATATTTATTACCAATATATTATTTTATTTCATTTATTCATATACATTACATCGTTTCCATTACTGTCATAGAGAGAGATGTTGTATTTGGAGTTTATTTCATACCCTATTGTTTTGTTTATCTATGATTGTATTATTGATTACTGTTATATTTTATTCCTTCTGTTATAAATTTCAAAAAGTGTAGAGTATTGTAGATAGTTATGTGGTATGTTTTACATTATATCTCAAAACAATCCACCATTTGCAAGGTCTGTGATGTCCACATCATCTTTTCGATGTGAATCGAGCATTGTAGAATAGTGTCTTGTTTCAAGGATTGTGTGTAAGCAAGTAAAAAATTAACATTATAAGATATAGTAACATATTATAAAATGCTCGAATCAACAATTGAAATACTTTACTTAATTCATCTATAATTATATTTGTATAGGGAGTTGCAAAGAAATTAGTGACAGTGACACAAGGCAATATAGCAAAAAAATGGAATGTGGTGCATTGATATAAAAAATGAATCTATCTTAAAAACTTGCTTTAAGTTTCAAAATATACAATCATCCCTTTTCCAAAACGAGGGTCAATAAACACCTCTATCATTAATTTCAACCAACCTAAAAATCCTTGCAGTTTCCACTGCAAATAGAAAACTATACATAACTGCAATTTTGCAAAAAAAACATATAAATAAAGAAAGTTTGATTTTGGTTGTATTGACCTTCAACAAGGTGCATATTTGATTTTTGAAAAAGATGCGTTGAAGCTAATTTTAGAAAAGGTAATTTAAAATATGTTTCTAAAAAGGGTTTTTCATATACTAGATTTAAACATATGGAACGGATCTTAGTTTCCACTATAAAAATATAAAGAGAAACATGACATATCCATCAGTCAAAGTATATGTAATATACTGATATTGTCAAAGTGTATGTAATGTGATTGAATCATGCTATGGTGTTTGCAGTTTGCATTATCAAGCAATGTATGTGTGTTATAACCAAAAGTTGTTGAGGTATTTCTGCCTTGCCAGTGTTTTAACATTTGTAAAACAATGGACAGTCCACCAAAAAACTGGCTTGCTATGGAAAGAGGAAAAGATGACACACCCATTATAATATAACAATCGTTGTAGTATATAGAGTCATGCCAAAATATGATTTTTGCTTTATTATCTCAAATATCTCAAATGCGTTAAATTTGAAAGTAGATGGTCTCTAGATTATATTTTCTTTACCATGGGAATCCTTATAAATTTGTTTCTGGAGAACCAATTGTTGACCAGCTTGACTTAACAGCATCTATTTTGTTGTGTTGTATGACATGCATAAGTCTAATGCATTTATATTTTTAGTTTTAAAGTTATCCTAACATTTGATATTCATAATATATTATTTACCTTTTGTTCATATATTTTTAATACCTTACTAATTATACTAGTGCGAACCCATGCTACGCAAATGATGAGTTATTGACAAATGCATGAAAGAAATACGTGGATAAAATTGTTTAATATATGGTCACAATTATTACTATGTGAGTACCAATATCTGCTTGATTACTCACACCTCCAAGTACAATTTGTATTAACAATATAGGGTCAAATAAGTGAAGTTTAACATCTATTATTTAGGTAACTAAATTTTGGTGGTTTTATTGGTTTTCGATGTTAAAATTGATGTGCTTGTTTTTGTGTATTTGGTTTTATAACATTATTTATCATGAAAAGTGCAAAATACATTATAAAAGTAAAATTCACTATCACTACATAAATACTTATTATGAACATATTTTATATTCAGTGCATCAAGTTAATAAGCATAAAATATTGATAACAAAAAAGAATCCTTTGTGCATAAGTCCTAATAAAATTTAAAAAACAAGCACTAGGATTTGAAATCCCAACCGGTAACTACTATTAAAAAGAAGAAACCAAAGTGAAGGAATATTATTTTCAAATCCTTAGAGTAGTGACTATAGTACAAACTCAAATATTTTGAGCATCTTTTGCATTGAAAAGAAATTAAATATGCTTTACAACTTCATATGATAGTTGTATTCCAAGAATGAATAACTACAGAAAAAAATCAATCGTATAGGTTTCTATAATAATATGGCATTAAATATATTTCTTATATTGCTAAATTGCAACACCATAAAAATTATCATCTTAATTAGATACATATATTAGTTAGGTATTCAATATCCAATAACATTAGTTGTTATAAATATTATATATCTTTTTGTTGTTCATAGAGTTAAATAAATGCTTTATGTTGACATACAATACTTAATATTACATATGCGTTGCAGAATTAGTGTGTGATATCATGAAATAAATATATTGTACCTAAGTAACATGCAATGGTTGATTGGTAAGCTCAAGAACTTCAAAAACTGTTTTCCTACGGCTCACATAGACTTAGAAAGGTGAAATGTCACCTCACCGCTTTCTTGTTCTTCAACATAAAAATACAAACTATTTATGATACACACACACAGACATACGGATATATATATATATACACACACACATATACATATAACATTGTTCTCTTTTATTATGCTTGCTTCCCACTCTGCAATGAATTTATTTCTTACCACGTTGTCTCAACGTAGTGCTTATCTTTTTGTTCTTCTATTCTATTAGAATAATGTGCTTCATAATTATTCTTCTTTCATATTTCAGATCTATGTGATTTTTAACTTCTCAATTTCAACCTACAAAAAAGCAAAAAAGAACTACAAGTAAGAGACCATGGCAATGAAATCAACAAATCTAATCTTCGCTTTGCATCATTTAGTATACTTTAAACATTTTGTAGGACAGTAATGGATATTAAAGTTATAATTCAAACAATGATTAAAAATGTAATGATCTATTAAGACACACATGTGATAAAGGTATACACAATAGCATACTGGATTCAAAATCTATCAATAATCCTAAATATAGTATGCCTTAAGGAACCAATCCATACATGAGATGAAATTCCATTGGGGTAGTGTCTATAAATGAAACCTCCTTGCCTTTTCATATGTTTATAAATTGTTATTAACATTATATAATAAGAGATTGATAATTGATGCTTTGAGATCTATGACTAACCATTAAGTGATGGTCTTAGCATATTATTTTTCTGTCAACGTCATTTTTGGGGACAAACTTTGTAAATAAAATTTTAACATAGTGCCAACGATAATACTCCTAGAAAGATTCTGAATTTAACGGATTAAACCAAAAATCTAAATATAGTTAAAGTAAATCTTCAATTAAGTTATGAATCGAAAATATGATACAAAATAATTTTAGGAAAGCCATGTTAGCATACTTGGTTCACGCGCGCACGCACACACACACAAATATATATATATATATATATATATATATATACGTATGTATGTATATATCTTTATATGTGTATATGTATGTATGTATAACACCCGTGGAATTAATTGAAAATTTATTAAGAGGAATTGACCAATTTAAATAAAACTAAAAATTAAAGTTGAGCAAACATCGAAATTTTCCTACGAAACTTGCACGTTGTGTTCGTGGCGATTTTCTAGACAACTTTCATATATAAGGTTTTGTGATCGGAGCTCAAACGGAAAGCTATTAATGTTCAAAGATTTGAAATTAAAAATAATTCTAAAACGTATCAATGGAAATAAATCAACGATTAATCAAAATAAGGTAACGTAAAAATTTTCAATAAGTTAAAATGCATCGGTCGACGTCATCTATAGGGCAAGTCGACTACTTAGTATAGACCGGCCGACCGGTAGGCAATTTTTGGCTAGTGTTTGCCTAGGCCGAAAGGCCCGAATATTGTAGATGTAAATCCGACGATTAACGATGATTCTTGCATTTATAAATAGAAATGTACGCCCTCGCTATTGTTATTCTTAAACCCTAATCTAGCAGTCATTCGTATGTCCAAAATGTCTTCTCTTCCATAAATCCCCCTTCTTCTTCAAACTCCAAAATAAAATTAAAATAAAATTTAAAACAAAATCGAACTAAAAGAAGAGATTAACAAATTAAAAGGAAAGCGCAAAGAGGAGACAATTCAAGTCCGAATAAGAGGATGAGAGCTTTTAAGAGGTGATTGGGTTAATTACTAAAGAATGCTATTTCATAAGTAATTAAATTTTTTATATTTCTATTTGATCTGGAATTGGTTTCTTTTAAATTTGAAACAATAGTTTCTATTTAAAGATTTCTCTAATAAATCGAACTCGCCTATGTATGAATAAGAAGGAAAAATGTGGCTTTTATATGTAGCAAATTGAAGTGAAGTAGACTAGATTTATTCTCTTTAAACCCTCATTGATAAGAAATTTGATTCAATAATGTGAAGTTGAATAACTTCCTACTTATCATGATTTGATCTTGAAACTTAATATTACACACACACACAAAGAGAGAGAGAGAAGTTTAGTTGGAGATATATAGTGATTCAAATTCACACACACTGCAAGGTTAACACTTTAAAATCATTGTAAACAAACTATTGATTATGCATAAGAATCTACTTGGAATATAGATTGAAAAAAAAATTGACTGAAACAACTATAATAAAATTTATGCAGACTTTGTAATAATAAATTTACGGGAAAATAAATTAAAAGCTGGAGTCGAAACCCACGGTTAATGACTATTTTTAGCCAATCGACCGGTTACTATATTCTAGGCATATATTGAACCTCGGCCTAGGGCCTAGGTTTAATATATAATTTATATGTGTATGGAAGACCAATTTCCATTTCTTGACTTTTCTACGCTGCATATCTAAAGCAGACGTGTATATGGGCCATTAGGTCAAGATATTATCTATCATGCGAACTTGATGTTCGATATTAGCATGGTCTAATCGCAAGGGTGTGCAGTGCACATAGCACTAGCGGGAGGTTCCTCTGTGGGGCCTGGACAATATCGGTGGATGCCTGGTGCGGTCCATAGTTCGACACTAACGGGAGTTTCCTCAGATGTACACGAGAAATTTAGCCCAGTCACTCTAGGTGGATGCCCAAAGCGGCGCTTAGGAGGTGTTATCATTGAGATCGTGACATTGATGCATAAGTGCTAAGACGTCGAGTTATAGGTTCAACGTGAGCCTGGCATTGCGAGGTCCAATCAATGTATAAGTATGATAGTCATGGTCATTGTTTGGGTTATGCCAACCTGAGCATGATATTCCATGCAATCTTATGGTAGGAGCAGTCTTAGAGATTATTAGTCAATCCATTGTTCGATCTTTGAGTATAAACCCCTACCAGATGTTTGGTTATGGGTGTAATTGTAATTATATTCCTTAGGTTAAGATGACCAACCCTAGGTAGGTAATTTACAAACACAAATAGGGACACCCTAGGTTACGTAGATTATAAATAAAGTTAATTGCTTCTGGACACCATACACTGGTGATGTAATTCATTCACTAAACTTTTGTCTGACCCACTCATCTACTTTCCTTTTTCCCCACCATAGGAAGATAGGATAGAGTTGATTTGGCCCAGGCATAGTACATGGATAAAGGAGCTAAGCACTATGTTCTATTATTCTTTATTATTCTCTATGTAACTATTTACTATATTTATTATCTATCAGTATTGGAAACTCTATGTATGAACTACGTATTTTTGCGATTGTGTTTTTGAAATGTTTATTTTCAATATTTACATTTTAAATTCCTTTCGCTTTGAGATCAAAAAGTGTAGAATGCTTTAAATTTTATCTTAGTCTCTGTAATGCTTTAAAACCAAATAGCCTATATTTCTTAGCATGACACAAGTTCAAAAGTCACCGTAGCCTTTGTATTGGTATGTCCGGAGGTGTAGTTTGTCACGGTTGGTATCGGAGCTTAGGTTTAGGGTTCTTTAGGGATTAGGTACGTATTAAGAGAACGTACTTGTATATTTAAAAGTTTTTCAAATGGTTTTACGTGGGTATATATAAGTATAAAGTTTTTCAAAGGTTTTACACATATATAAGTATAACATGAATAAAGCAATCGTGCCATTCTTATTCAATACTATATGTGAGAAAGTTGTTAATAATTTCTAATCACAAATAGAGAGAATGAGCAATCCTACTGGAAGTGGCTCAGATGAAGCAACTGATGATCTGGGCATGCATCCTTGTATAGTTCTGTTGGTATCTATAGACAAGGAGACTAGTTGAGACTAACCCGGATAAGGGACCCATAGTGCAAGCGCCTGTGCAGTTAAAGCGCTCGGCAGACTCAATGCGGCAGAGGTGCAAAAATTCATAGCGGGGATACAGCGAGGATATAGCGGGATATAGCGGATGACTCTAAAATAGCATATAAAACTCATACTTAATGTTTTTACAAATATATAAATGGTAATTAAGTGAAAAATTAACATTCAATTGAATTATAATTAGTACATAAATAATTTTAAATAAAAACATGTGTGAATATACTGTAAATAAACGTAAACTGTTATATAACATAATTGAATTTAGTAGAATATTATAGTATTTTCATTTCTGAAAATATATTAAAAATCAATTAAATAAATTAATTTCATAATTTTATAATGTATAAATATCATTTTTCAATTCATTTCTTTTAAAGAAGATATAGCGGAAACAACGGAATATAGCGGAAATAATGGGATATAGCGGAAATAGCGGGGATTAAAGCGGAAAGGCTATATTTGGGGCTATATGAAAATATCGTAGCGGCAGAAGCCCGCTATGAGATATAGCAGGGTTATAGCGGGGTAATAGCGGGGCATTAACTGCACAGGCAAGCGCTAGGTGCAATTCCTCCTAATCCACCCGTCACTGATTTCACCAAGCTATGTAAAGATTTTGCTAGCTTAGAAGGGAAGCCATATGTTGGGACTGAATCTTTTGTGGACTCAAAGGCATGGTTACATACTTATGAGAGAATTTTTGGATAGTTGAACCTTAGAGATGCCGTTCGTAAGCAACTTGCTTATTAGCACTTATAAGGAGAGGCTTTTAAGTTGGGAGGATGTGATAGTGGCAGAGACTAATAAGGAAGAGATAACTTGGGAAGACTTTAGGAGGTGTTTCAAGATGAGATTTCTTTCCTTAGCAGAACAAGTAGTACAGCTGGAGGAATTTATACATTTGCAACAAGAAGAGATGATGGTGAAAAACTATGTGAATCAATTCAATGAGCTAGCTAGGTTTGGGCTTGATTCGATAAAGGTAACGACCCAATATTTTCAACCATTCGCATCCATTATAAGTGTATAGGTAGACACTCATGCCGGAGTTGAATTGCTCAAAATACTGCGTTGTAAATAAAATTTGGCAAAACTCATCATATACAGTAAATAAAATAATTACAGATCACAGACACAGAGTAATATAACAATAATGCAGCGGAAACAAAAGGATAGTAGTTCATGAAGCTACTATATATATAACAGAGTTAAACAAGATACAACAGAGGTCTCGAATACAATAGATGTCTCAATACAATAATCAAATACCAGATCTGAATACATCACTGGAATCAACAGAATAACTGAAAGCAGGATCGATAGATTTCTGGATCTCCAAGCGAAGCTCCAACTCCAAAGGTGAGTCTCAAATGCTGTATCACTCGGTCTGACCCGAGCGTAAAGCAAAACACAAAACACTCGAGTCAGGATTAACATTCTTATATTAATAAATCCAACTCAAGTGAAATATCAACTGAAATACAAGTAACTTAAAGGATGTTTGGGATAACCATCCCTAAGGATCTGTTAAACTATTTACAATGTAGTAATATTCGCTATTATAATAGTGTCTAAATAAGTAAAGTATAATCATATCGGAAAATAGCGTTAAGGGGATGGAGAACCTTAACGCGGTCGGATCTTAAAATCATAATCGTAGTAAAGCTCGATATGGTAGGTGACACGGCACAACTAGGCAATGCCAGGGTAGATATACCAATTACGCACACGGACTGATGGATACGCATAGCAGCCACTACCGTTCCACCTCGAACAACATTCCCAAATCGGAGGATGGCCATCTAGTCAAATCACAAGTAAGAGTATAATATCGAAGAAATGCGTCCGAGAAGAGGTGCTACCTCACTGGTCCGAGATCGCTCCTGTTTTAGCCACCTTATGCCAACTCACGGGAGTTGGGTCCACGTAACATACCTTAAGAACGCCGCCACCATCCTACTTCATTCTGGAATCTCCACCGCGTACACAGTTATCAAAGTGGTTTTCGGTAAGACAGAGAGTATGTCCATATCCGATCCCGGTCTCTTTGCCAACCAATCGTTATTATAACACCGTGGTCATTTCAAAGTAGTTTATACTTCAAAACTAAAATATCATTTCCATTTCAAACCCAATTTAATACGATATCATTTTCACTTCAAATATATCCATTTTCAAATCATATTACTACTCAAAGTTATAATGTTTTCAAAATCATAACACTTTCCTTTTAAACAGTTTAGACATTAAAATTTCGTTATAGAATAAATTAGTTTCCTCAAATTTCACAAATCGATTCAAATTAACTCGAATTCCAAAAATTTAATTTAATCAAATCTCAAATCATCAGTTTCAACTCGATTCAACTTCTAAATAAACCATTTCAAATTATCAATTTCAAATACGTATCTAAACCATAAAATAAACCATTTCAAATTTGAATATATTTCAAAGCTTTTAAATATTCATCATTTCAAAACTAAATTCGATAAATTTATATATATATCAAATTCACTTACAATTATTTAGTTTTGAAATATTAACTTAACATTTCCATAACATTTGAATACAATTTCATTTTTACAATTCAATTAAACAAGATATCTCATTTAAATATTTACGTTTGGAATATCCATTTAAGTCACCCTTTCAAAGTTCAAGTTGTAAATCACTTCTTTAAATTTCAAATTCAATACATTTCAAATCTAACTTATTTAAGTATAATTCTTAAATAAATATAATTTCAATAAATTTCAAATCATTATAAATTCTATATTCAAAAATATAGATATTAAATAAATACTTAACATATTATTTATCAACTTTATTAAATCAACTTTAATAAATCTTTAAAAATCAATATTTATAAAAACCATATATTTCTTTCAAAACCATAGAAATCATTTTCAAAACGTTTATATATAGACCAACGGTGCCTGTATATAATTTTCTATCCTATGGTCAAGTGATACGGATATTTATCATTTCAATCCGCAATTTAAAACATATTCGGGTATATATCTTTTCAACCCGAAATCCCAAATTCAATTCAATGAAAATCGCTTGGGTTTATCATTTCAACCCATAATGATTTTCTCCTATTCTACAGATCGTTCGGGTATGTATCATTTCAACCCATAGTGATTCTATACTAACAGGGAACTTGCAGAGTGATAACAGATAAAATAACAACAGTAACAGGCATATATCAACAATATGAATAACAGATAATGGTGTCAGATGTCACAGGTGAACAGATACAGATAATGACATATATAAAATCTAAATAACTAACATCAGCATATTTCAATTGACATTTCATTTGAAATCAAATTTAATAAATATAAGAACATTAATCGTGAGTGATTGCTCACCTTTCGAGGCTAGAGGAGTTTTGACGATGAAATGAGATGAGTTACGAATCCAAGCACGAATTCCAAAGCAAGGTAAGATTGGCACGAATTCGACGGTCAAAGCTGATAAATAGGAATCGATGGGAACAAATCAAATTTAGCTTAACATAAACTGGAACAAAATAAATATTATACCCATATATATCCTTCCCTAAAATTTATATAAAATATTAAACTCATATTTTAAAATAATATATATATTATTCCTAGAGAAACATCCAAATATCAATATTTATTATCAAATCAATATAAACAATTTATTATAATATATATATATATAAATATATATATATATATAACTTAACAGTAATTGAGAAATTTAAAATCTATATATAACATATGCATAGTAATACAAACAACTACAACAGATATTCCTAACATAAAATAAACTATATCACATATCTTAAAATATATATACCATAGAGTAACTAACTTATATAACTTAATATATGTACTCATATATAAAACTGCAACTTCTATACAGAACCAGCGAAACAAATATACATATACAAACAGATAAGTGAAATATCTATATATATATATATATATACATTTATCCAGACAATAGAATATGTATATGACAAAAAAATAAATAATAGATTGTATCTAACCTACACGACACCATGCCTATATACTATATTTAAATCAAAGCTTGGCACACCTTATACATCTACAGACCGATAAAAATGGAATCAAAAATCTTCATGTATCGTACTTAAAAATGCTGAAGCAATGCCTATACCATATGAAATATATATTGTAAGTGTACACTATCTGAAAACATTCCTTAACCAAAAAAAAATTTATATATAAAATTTGATGTTAAAATAAACAGTTAAAGTATGAACTGGACTAAGCTTTTAACCGTGGGTATAGATATATATATGTATTTGTACTTAAACTCTAAACAAACTCATACGAAAAAGGTACATACAACTATATATAATTATGTATAACTAAACCCATAGACTATATAACTAAATATATCTCTAACTGCATTATATACTTAAACTAGTATATATGTATATAAACTATATAATTCCAACTATAACAGAACTATGAGGCACTTTATTGACTACATATAAACTAACAGTAACCAAATCTTTATATAAGCTATAATACATCCAGGCATACATTATATGTAATACAAATGCTGCAGGGGAAGTAAATCATTCGCTGTCCCTGATATATACACATATGCCAATGACGCAACATATATATATATATAACTTATATTTTACAACACCTTAATATATTATAAATTTACTATGTTTTTAAAACATACTTTATATATACGCAACACGAGTTAGTCAAAGCTTACATAACATATAAACTTATAACATAAACATATATATAAAGTAATATATAATACATATTTATATATATATACCTTATGATCAAAGATGCAAATTAGCTTGGCTAGGCAAGGCTAAACAAAGAAGGAGACTGCTGCTATGGCACCCGAGTTCGGCTGAAGAGGGGGAAGTGTTCGGTGTTGGCGGCGAAGTGGATAGGCATGTCAGATAATGGCGGGAAGGCGAGGTGCTCGGCTAGCTCGCAGGAGCTTGGGTTGCTAATGGTTCGGTTGTGGTGTCTGACAAGGTGGAAGGAGCGGTGTTTGTCTAGGTGGTCTGGTCACGTGGAGCAGAGCAGAGGAGGAGACGGAAGATGCGGTGCGTCTCGGGTGTGTTGGAGTTGCCGTTGGCTGCTGTCAGGGAGGGTACGGTGGGGTCTTGGCCTCGAGCGATGGGAGGAAGAGGCATGGGTGGCTGGAGGGTGCGCGATGCCTGGTATGTGCTCGTGAGGGGAGGTGAGCTGGAGGTGTTTGGGTGACTTCGTCCAGATCTGGGGTCGCGTGGAGGAGGTGGAATCGATGTCTGCGATGGTGGATTAGCGTGCGTGCGGAGGTAGATCCGGCTATAGATGGAAAACAGTAGAAGTTGAAAGCAAAGGGGAAAGATGATGTGGGTGGAGAAATAATTTGTGAGGTATGCGGCTATGGTAGGAATAAGAACAGAGAGAGGTTGGGAGAGAGAGTGAGGTAATAGGTAGATATATTTACTTCATTTCAATTGAACGGAAGAGTAGCCAGCAAAATCAACGGATCAAAAATAAAGGAAGGGGTTTCCAAACGAATAGCACGTTTGAATTTGAAAAGGTCAAAGACTAAAATAAAAGGATACGGATAGCACGTTTGAATTTGAAAGGTAAGAAAGTGGAAAGTCACAAATTTTGTACCGTTACAATGGAACGTTTTATTATTTCCATCGCGTACCGGACCTCAAAATAAAGAAATAAATATACCGCTGAGATCAGCACGACGAGACGATCAAAACGGTACACAGATATCAGTGATACGGTCATCCGATATAAAGTCGATAACCGGTACCAGAAATGCTGCTATTCAGCCAGAATTAAGATAAACGGAGTAATAGACATCCAAATTTGACGAAACGAAAGATGACGTCTCACTCAGAAGATGATTTACAAATTTTCTATGTAAAAATATTTAGGTTTGGAAAACATTTTATTATCACTAATTTTTAACTGATTAAATCGAAGTAAATTTACGCGTGAAATAAATTTTCATATTTTCGGATGAAAATTTACCAGCTGCTATGTTTAATTAGACGCATTCCAAATATCAAATTTATATTTCAAAATTTTATTGTTTAAAATTTCACAAAATTTAACTAATTACGTTATTTAACAGTTAAAATTTACGGGTCGTTACACTCTCCCCCACTCAAAACTTTTCGTCCCCGAAAAGGAAGGAGGTAGGAGAGTAGAAACAACTAGAAAGAAAAATGGATTAAAAGACTAGATAAGACAATTAATTTAAACCATATAATTTCAAATTAAACTAATTAATATTTAATAATTTGATTTAATCCACTGAGTTCACTTAAGTTAAATTAATTCATCTATTTCTGAATTCATTACCTTATGTCTAGTCATCCTGAATTAACAATTTCTAAATCAATCAATTTGTATAATCATTTAATTTCCTCATTTTTTTTTCAACAAATTTAATTCTTTTATTCTAAATTATTATTAACCTTATTCCACTTAATATATCTTATCACATATATTTAAATTAATTTATATTTAAAATTGATTTTAAATTCAAGGTATTTCTATAGGTTAATCTAATTTCAATTTTGTTAATTCTTTCAAAACAAATTTATTTGTCTCATCTATTATTCAATTGAATTATTATTCTATTTCTCTCTACTAACATCTTATAATAAATTTTAAGTATAAAACATTTATTATAACCACTCAAATTTTACTTATAAATTCATTTTATATTGTATATTATCAAATTACATTTTTAACTTCTGAAAATTTTAGGTAAGTTATGCTAAGATGTAATTGAGTATTATACAAATAAGATTTTACAATTCAGTTATTCTCAGTTAACTATTTATCCAAGAATTTTGACTTTAGTTTATAATTGAAATCATCTTAAATCTAAAATTTAAGAATTTAAATCTCCGATTTATTTCAAACAATTTAGAGATATATATAATATATTTATATCAAATCGGATTAAATTTTTTTAAAATAAGATACCTATATATATAAATCAAATTATACTGAAGAAATTCAAATCGAAATATTTTTTTTTCAAAACAAAACCGTAGCAAAGCTACAAAATGGTTTCTCCTCTTCGAAACTCGAAAATGAATGTCGATGATGCGGCCGTCATCATCGAAATTATTTTCCAGCGACAAAGAGAAGAGCACTGGTTTAAACATTTAAAATTCTTTGAAAACCATTTTATTCAAAAATACTTTAAATAATATACATTTTAGGACTTTAAAACAAAGTTTGAAATCACCAGAAATTTAATTCTTAAATCTTCGATTTAAATTCATTTCAATTCCAAATAAATTTATAACCAATAGTCATTTTGCAATAGTCAATGACTTACAAAACAATAACATCAAAATCAAATATTATCATTTTCAACAACCAAATTATTTAACTTTTAATTCCAAAATATTTTCTTATATATTTATAATATAATCATACAAATTTATTTCATTTATCACATTTGAAAATTATATTGTGTCAGTTTGCTCTGTTCAAGTGTTTTGGAAATTCTATCGATAGCGTTGTTCAGACGAATCGATCGAAAACCCAGATCAACATCAACAACTCAAACAACACAATATATAAAACATTTTAATATTAATATACAAATACCAATACACTCCCTCACACGATGATTCCATAATTGGATTCCGACAAAAGGATAGAGATCCAAATATAGAGGAACTCTAATCAAAGAGAATTATAATCTAAAATAGATAGGCTCGAAACGAAGGTTAGATGATTTCATTTCAAATAGGAAGATGGATAAAGTTGTATAAATCGTGGGAAACCTTAACCGGGTCAACCGTGACTTCATAGATAAGATCGATATAGAATTCTGAAGCAAATCGACATTCAATTACCGGAGGTGAAATTCAGATATAGCATAAGATAGCAGCATCGTAAACCGAGGATACAGAAATCTCCGGTGAATCAATACCGATTGTAAAGGAGTTTCACCCCAGTACAAATTATTCGAAGATTGGCGAGACCGTCGATTTATTATAGAGATTATTCGAAGTGGAGTTATGGGATACTCCAGAATTAAAAGACACGAATAGGGGAGACACGAATGGACTTTGGAACCGAAGTGAACGTCCCAAAATTCAAAGGAACCGAGTCAAAGAAGAAGGAATTCAAGCTCGAACGAAAGTGATTCTGTAATTGAATTTACTACATATGCTGAGTTTTGCCTAAAACCAGAGCTCTGATACCACATGTAACGACCCAATATTTTCAACCATTCGCATCCATTATAAGTGTATAGGTAGACACTCATGCCGGAGTTGAATTGCTCAACATACTGCGTTGTAAATAAAATTTGGCAAAACTCATCATATACAGTAAATAAAATAATTACAGATCACAGACACAGAGTAATATAACAATAATGCAGCGGAAACAAAAGGATAGTAGTTCATGAAGCTACTATATATATAACAGAGTTAAACAAGATACAACAGAGGTCTCGAATACAATAGATGTCTCAATACAATAATCAAATACCAGATCTGAATACATCACTGGAATCAACAGAATAACTGAAAGCAGGATCGATAGATTTCTGGATCTCCAAGCGAAGCTCCAACTCCAAAGGTGAGTCTCAAATGCTGTATCACTCGGTCTGACCCGAGCGTAAAGCAAAACACAAAACACTCGAGTCAGGATTAACATTCTTATATTAATAAATCCAACTCAAGTGAAATATCAACTGAAATACAAGTAACTTAAAGGATGTTTGGGATAACCATCCCTAAGGATCCGTTAAACTATTTACTATGTAGTAATATTCGCTATTATAATAGTGTCTAAATAAGTAAAGTATAATCATATCGGAAAATAGCGTTAAGGGGATGGAGAACCTTAACGCGGTCGGATCTTAAAATCATAATCGTAGTAAAGCTCGATATGGTAGGTGACACGGCACAACTAGGCAATGCCAGGGTAGATATACCAATTACGCACACGGACTGATGGATACGCATAGCAGCCACTACCGTTCCACCTCGAACAACATTCCCAAATCGGAGGATGGCCATCTAGTCAAATCACAAGTAAGAGTATAATATCGAAGAAATGCGTCCGAGAAGAGGTGCTACCTCACTGGTCCGAGATCGCTCCTGTTTTAGCCACCTTATGCCAACTCACGGGAGTTGGGTCCACGTAACATACCTTAAGAACGCCGCCACCATCCTACTTCATTCTGGAATCTCCACCACGTACACAGTTGTCAAAGTGGTTTTCGGTAAGACAGAGAGTATGTCCATATCCGATCCCGGTCTCTTTGCCAACCAATCGTTATTATAACACCGTGGTCATTTCAAAGTAGTTTATACTTCAAAACTAAAATATCATTTCCATTTCAAACCCAATTTAATACGATATCATTTTCACTTCAAATATATCCATTTTCAAATCATATTACTACTCAAAGTTATAATGTTTTCAAAATCATAACACTTTCCTTTTAAACAGTTTAGACATTAAAATTTTGTTATAGAATAAATTAGTTTCCTCAAATTTCACAAATCGATTCAAATTAACTCGAATTCCAAAAATTTAATTTAATCAAGTCTCAAATCATCAGTTTCAACTCGATTCAACTTCTAAATAAACCATTTCAAATTATCAATTTCAAATACGTATCTAAACCATAAAATAAACCATTTCAAATTTGAATATATTTCAAAGCTTTTAAATATTCATCATTTCAAAACTAAATTCGATAAATTTATATATATATCAAATTCACTTTACAATTATTTAGTTTTGAAATATTAACTTAACATTTCCATAACATTTGAATACAATTTCATTTTTACAATTCAATTAAACAAGATATCTCATTTAAATATTTACGTTTGGAATATCCATTTAAGTCACCCTTTCAAAGTTCAAGTTGTAAATCACTTCTTTAAATTTCAAATTCAATACATTTCAAATCTAACTTATTTAAGTATAATTCTTAAATAAATATAATTTCAATCAATTTCAAATCATTATAAATTCTATATTCAAAAATATAGATATTAAATAAATACTTAACATATTATTTATCAACTTTATTAAATCAACTTTAATAAATCTTTAAAAATCAATATTTATAAAAACCATATATTTCTTTCAAAACCATAGAAATCATTTTCAAAACGTTTATATATAGACCAACGGTGCCTGTATATAATTTTCTATCCTATGGTCAAGTGATACGGATATTTATCATTTCAATCCGCAATTTAAAACATATTCGGGTATATATCTTTTCAACCCGAAATCCCAAATTCAATTCAATGAAAATCGCTTGGGTTTATCATTTCAACCCATAATGATTTTCTCCTATTCTACAGATCGTTCGGGTATGTATCATTTCAACCCATAGTGATTCTATACTAACAGGGAACTTGCAGAGTGATAACAGATAAAATAACAACAGTAACAGGCATATATCAACAATATGA
Source organism: Allium fistulosum (assembly GCA_030737815.1). NCBI lineage: Eukaryota > Viridiplantae > Streptophyta > Magnoliopsida > Asparagales > Amaryllidaceae > Allium > Allium fistulosum. Next base: position 474,429,950 of record CM060902.1, read on the forward strand.
ATAACAGATAATGGTGTCAGATGTCACAGGTGAACAGATACAGATAATGACATATATAAAATCTAAATAACTAACATCAGCATATTTCAATTGACATTTCATTTGAAATCAAATTTAATAAATATAAGAACATTAATCGTGAGTGATTGCTCACCTTTCGAGGCTAGAGGAGTTTTGACGATGAAATGAGATGTGTTACGAATCCAAGCACGAATTCCAAAGCAAGGTAAGATTGGCACGAATTCGACGGTCAAAGCTGATAAATAGGAATCGATGGGAACAAATCAAATTTAGCTTAACATAAACTGGAACAAAATAAATATTATACCCATATATATCCTTCCCTAAAATTTATATAAAATATTAAACTCATATTTTAAAATAATATATATATTATTCCTAGAGAAACATCCAAATATCAATATTTATTATCAAATCAATATAAACAATTTATTATAATATATATATATATAAATATATATATATATAACTTAACAGTAATTGAGAAATTTAAAATCTATATATAACATATGCATAGTAATACAAACAACTACAACAGATATTCCTAACATAAAATAAACTATATCACATATCTTAAAATATATATACCATAGAGTAACTAACTTATATAACTTAATATATGTACTCATATATAAAACTGCAACTTCTATACAGAACCAGCGAAACAAATATACATATACAAACAGATAAGTGAAATATCTATATATATATATATACATTTATCCAGACAATAGAATATTTATATGACAAAAAAATAAATAATAGATTGTATCTAACCTACACGACACCATGCCTATATACTATATTTAAATCAAAGCTTGGCACACCTTATACATCTACAGACCGATAAAAATGGAATCAAAAATCTTCATGTATCGTACTTAAAAATGCTGAAGCAATGCCTATACCATATGAAATATATATTGTAAGTGTACACTATCTGAAAACATTCCTTAACCAAAAAAAAAATTATATATAAAATTTGATGTTAAAATAAACAGTTAAAGTATGAACTGGACTAAGCTTTTAACCGTGGGTATAGATATATATATGTATTTGTACTTAAACTCTAAACAAACTCATACGAAAAAGGTACATACAACTATATATAATTATGTATAACTAAACCCATAGACTATATAACTAAATATATCTCTAACTGCATTATATACTTAAACTAGTATATATGTATATAAACTATATAATTCCAACTATAACAGAACTATGAGGCACTTTATAGACTACATATAAACTAACAGTAACCAAATCTTTATATAAGCTATAATACATCCAGGCATACATTATATGTAATACAAATGCTGCAGGGGAAGTAAATCATTCGCTGTCCCTGATATATACACATATGCCAATGACGCAACATATATATATATATATATAACTTATATTTTACAACACCTTAATATATTATAAATTTACTATGTTTTTAAAACATACTTTATATATACGCAACACGAGTTAGTCAAAGCTTACATAACATATAAACTTATAACATAAACATATATATAAAGTAATATATAATACATATTTATATATATATACCTTATGATCAAAGATGCAAATTAGCTTGGCCAGGCAAGGCTAAACAAAGAAGGAGACTGCTGCTATGGCACCCGAGTTCGGCTGAAGAGGGGGAAGTGTTCGGTGTTGGCGGCGAAGTGGATAGGCATGTCAGATAATGGCGGGAAGGCGAGGTGCTCGGCTAGCTCGCAGGAGCTTGGGTTGCTAATGGTTCGGTTGTGGTGTCTGACAAGGTGGAAGGAGCGGTGTTTGTCTAGGTGGTCTGGTCACGTGGAGCAGAGCAGAGGAGGAGACGGAAGATGCGGTGCGTCTCGGGTGTGTTGGAGTTGCCGTTGGCTGCTGTCAGGGAGGGTACGGTGGGGTCTTGGCCTCGAGCGATGGGAGGAAGAGGCATGGGTGGCTGGAGGGTGCGCGATGCCTGGTATGTGCTCGTGAGGGGAGGTGAGCTGGAGGTGTTTGGGTGACTTCGTCCAGATCTGGGGTCGCGTGGAGGAGGTGGAATCGATGTCTGCGATGGTGGATTAGCGTGCGTGCGGAGGTAGATCCGGCTTTAGATGGAAAACAGTAGAAGTTGAAAGCAAAGGGGAAAGATGATGTGGATGGAGAAATAATTTGTGAGGTATGCGGCTATGGTAGGAATAAGAACAGAGAGAGGTTGGGAGAGAGAGTGAGGTAATAGGTAGATATATTTACTTCATTTCAATGGAACGGAAGAGTAGCCAGCAAAATCAACGGATCAAAAATAAAGGAAGGGGTTTCCAAACGAATAGCACGTTTGAATTTGAAAAGGTCAAAGACTAAAATAAAAGGATACGGATAGCACGTTTGAATTTGAAAGGTAAGAAAGTGGAAAGTCACAAATTTTGTACCGTTACAATGGAACGTTTTATTATTTCCATCGCGTACCGGACCTCAAAATAAAGAAATAAATATACCGCTAAGATCAGCACGATGAGACGATCAAAACGGTACACAGATATCAGTGATACGGTCATCCGATCAAAAGTCGATAACCGGTACCAGAAATGCTGCTATTCAGCCAGAATTAAGATAAACGGAGTAATAGACATCCAAATTTGACGAAACGAAAGATGACGTCTCACTCAGAAGATGATTTACAAATTTTCTATGTAAAAATATTTAGGTTTGGAAAACATTTTATTATCACCAATTTTTAACTGATTAAATCGAAGTAAATTTACGCGTGAAATAAATTTTCATATTTTCGGATGAAAATTTACCAGTTGCTATGTTTAATTAGACGCATTCCAAATATCAAATTTATATTTCAAAATTTTATTGTTTAAAATTTCACAAAATTTAACTAATTACGTTATTTAACAGTTAAAATTTACGGGTCGTTACAATAAATACCTCCCATAAAAAGGCTATGAAGTTTGGGAAGGGGATGAATCAACCTCTTTATGGTTTGGTCCTTAGTCACATTCCCATGGGGGCTACTTACGAGGATTTGGTGGAGGTGGCCTTGCTAAATATTATTTCCAAGGATGAGGTGAAGAATGAGTCTAAGAAGGTAAAAGGAAAAGCATTCCACCAGAACTAAAGCAAGGTCGGAGTAGGGACTCAAGGGAAGATAAAGAAGAAAGACATTAGGTACAAGAGATGTAATAAGATGGGGCATGCTATGAAATATTATAGGAAAAACCTCTTGTAGATCAAATGCTATAACTACAATCAACTTGGGCGCATGAAGAGGGAGTGTACGACTGCACCAAAGACCTCTACTCAAGTGGTTCCAACTTATGCACCAGATGATGCTCCTAGCTCAAGTGCACTTCTGGTGGTGGACAAGGGGAAGAAGGTCGTAATTGAAGGTGTGTTAACTTTATTCGATTTATCTATTCATACCTTATTTGACATTGGGGCATCACACTCTTTTATTTTGAGTAGACTAGTAGATCAATTGCACTTAGACGCTAATATAGTTACTGATCCAGTAGTCGTATCAAACCTACAGGAGGATTGAATCACTTAATTATGATTTGTAAGGGTTTAAGGTTGTATATTTTTGAGGTCGAGTTCGATTGTGACGCTTTTGGTCTGGGATTTTATGGATTTGGTTTAATTTTGGAAATGGACCAGATGACCATCTATGGAGCAGTGCTAGATTGTGATAGGAAGGTTATTCATTTGGATACTTGTAGCGGGCGCAGTCTTTGTTTATTGCAACCTCATAAGTTTAGTTACGTTGAGTTACCTATATTCTTTAGACCCATCACACGATGAGTTAGCTTTAGTGCCAGTAGTTCTTGACTACCCAGATGTCTTTTTCGTAGTTACCGGTCTTCCAACCTATAAGGAGATCAAATTTTGAATTTACGATGAGGAAAATGCCAACCCTATCGCCTTACCTTTGAGACGTATGACTCCTAAAGAAAGACATGAGCTAAATAAGCAGTGAATAAACTATTGGAGAAGGGCTACACTAAGAGAAGTATTTTAGAGTGGGGAGCACCGGTTGTCTTTGCCACCACTGCTGATGGCTCTCTGAGTCTTTGCATGGATTAATGTGAGCTAAATAATCTAATAAAGAAGAATCACTATCCATTTCCCTGGATAGGCAATCTCTTTGATCAGTTAGTTGGAGCAAAGTTTATGTTTTCCAAATATGAATTTATTATTATCAGAAAGGAAATATTGTCAAATATTGCAGTTAATTTCTATTTGATATTAATAAATATATATTATATATAATATGTTTGTTTAGTAATTTGTATTTACAAGGTTGTGATTTTAGTAAGAGATATAATTAGATTCAATTGCGTATCTCATCAGATTTGAAATATCTTTCCAATAAAATCAGTCCAAATATTGCATCGAATATTGATTACTCCGTCGTTTGCAAAAGAAGTTCACATTATATACACTCAGAGGTTGTATATAAAGAAAAGGCAACAAATACAAATCAGAAGCAAGGAAACATCAGAATTTATTTTCCACTCTATTGATTCTTATTTTTTACAAAGGGAAACTGTTCTTTTACAATCCATCTCAAATAAGGAAAATATCAAGGGAAATATGTTTTGAAAAGATTTGATCTATCAATAGAACTTGAATATATACAGGCTATCATCATCATTATTCTTTTTCATCGGATACCAATATAAATAACTAGAGTTCTATTTCTATTATTTTCACGTTCAATTTCCAATCAGACAATCATTTTCAAAGCTTCATCATCATCATAGTAGTCTCAATACTACAGCATAGTTCATCTTTATTTCATCAATAACTAGAATCTTCATATCCATCTCATCTACACATAGCTTCAGTATATCATCATCTCGATTGCATCTCTAGATCCATATCCCCATGTCAACAACATAGTTCAGCTTCTATATTCAAATCAGGTGCAACCAGATCTTTAGACAACAAACCTCTTCATATAATCCAAAGCACAACCAGAACACTGCTACAACCCTATTTCACCATCAGCAACTTATCTCAGGTAAAAAAATCCACAATTCCTCAGCCTTGATCACATCTTCACATCCAAATACTTATCTCAGCAAAGTCACCCACATCACCAAACTAGGCTATGGTATCAGATCCCAAAGGAAGAAACAACTCTATATTGGCACACCCTTCAGCATATCCAATACCACGCAGCTAGTACTTCAACAATCAAGTTCAGTTTCAAGGCAATAGTTCTTCTCAAGCACGAAGCTCCACACAATAATCCAAGGTGCACAGATTTCAGCATCATGACTACACACAACAGCAGGTAACACACTTCAAATCTCTTGCACAACGACAGCCACATAGATTTGAAGCAAGTGTTCACCTCTCCAGCATTCGTAGTGATTGTCTCAACATCAACATCACAATAAAATCAATGTAAGCATCTTCACAGCATGAGTTAAACTTTTATAAAGTTGTTTGACATCAGAATAAGACCAGCAACTGATTGAGTACCGAATTTCAACATCAAGGCAACAACAACGGTCCTTAGGTGACGGCTTTACATTTCCAAGTGGAGTTCTTTGCAAGCTATGTTCCTTTCTCCGGGCAATGGAAAAGCATTCGATTTGCAAGTAGAAATGATTACAGGGTTGAGTTTTCCTAGTTGCCGAAATTAATTTGTTTGGTGGAGTTTCTTAGAGTTTTGATTTTAAAGAGAAAATAAAAGAGGGCTGAATTATGAAGGGCTAGAGGAGAGTAATTTGATAGGGGAGTGTCTTTCTTTTATTTTAAGTTTGGTTTGTATTTATTTTTTAATTTGAACTCCAGATCTTCTAGGTGAGCTATGTGTTGTAGTTCGGTGATTCTGATCTTAGGGTATTGAGTTTAAGTAGAGTTACTAGGTATAGGATTAGTATATTCAGGGTAGCAGGAAGTGCAAGTTTATAGGTATTGCAAGCATTAGAATATATTACTCTGGTAGTAACTTTAGAGGCAGCTGTAGGAACTAACATGTTGGTGGTTAAAGATTGATGTATCTGTGTGTTATTTAATTTTAGCATTTACATTTCCATATTATTTATTTGCTTGTTGCAAAGTTTGAATATCACATTCACCCTATCCCTCTCGGGTATATTGGATGATCCTAACAGTAAGACTTTGGTATCTCCTATACTCTAGGAAAATGCAATGTTGCAGCTAAGGCCTTAAATAGGAAGCATGCAGTGTTAAGTCCTATGTTCTTGGAATAGAAGCATTAGGAGTTTGTTTCTATGTTCGACTTTCGACCTTCATCAAACATCACTCCAAGATTGTTAGCAGCTTTGGATGTATTGCCCACACTTTTGCAGCGTATTGGTTCAAGTCAAAAATGAGATGTAGAGTTGTTGGATATTTTCGATAAACTAAGTAAGGGAGAACATTTGAGTCATTCGAGTCATTATACCATTGACTTGAAAGGGTGATTGCGAAGGGATAATAGACTTTGTGTTCATTTCATTATGGAGTGATTGGCATAATACTAGCCGAGTCCCATCTTTCTAGGGACAAAATGCATCGTGATATGAAGAAAGGCTTTTATTGGCCTGGTATGAAAAGGCATGTGGTGGAGTATGTGTCCTAGAATGTGACTTGTCAAAGTGAAGCAAAAGAAGCCGGATGGATTGTTGTAGCCATTAGATATTCCATGGTGGAAGTGGGAGAGTGCCTTATGGACTTCATTGATGAACTACCCAGGAGTAGGAAGGGAAATGAGAGTATTTGGATCATAGTCGATCGACTGACCAAATGCGCTCACTTTATTTCTTTAGAAGTACGAGGACGGCTGCTTCCTTGGCCACATTATATGTGAGAGAGATGGTTCGGTTACATGGAGTTCCTTCTAACATTGTTAGTGACTGAGACTCGCTTTTCACCAGTGAGTTCAGGAGGAGTCTTCAGGAGGCCTTAGGCACCAAATTGAATTTGAGTACCGCGTACGACCCTCAAACATATGGGTAGATTGAGAGGTGAATAGAGTGTTGGAAGACTTGCTGGTGGGATCCTGGGTGGATCACTTGCCACTAATAGAGTTTGCTTATAATAATAGCTATCAGGCAAGCATTGGAACAGCACCGTTCGAGGCATTATATTGTAGACCTTGTAGATTACCGTCTTGTTGGTGGGATACTACGGACAGAATATTCCTTAGACCAAACATGATATGGGATAATTCAAATAAAATAGACTTGGTCTATAGGAGGATGAAAGTTGCGCTAGATAGTAGAAATCTTATGCTGACAGGAGACGCACGGAGTTGCAGTTCGCGGTATGTGACATGGTCTTTGTGAAGGTCTCGCCACTTAGGCATGTCATGAGGTTTGGTAATTCGGGAAAGTTAGTGCCAAGGTTTGTAGGGCATTTTTCAATGAGAGGTTGGGTAGGAAAGTTGGCTTACATGGTAGAGCTTCCGGAAAAGTTGGCAGAGTACACGATTTTTTTCATGTGTCACACTTACGAAAGTGCCTACGCGATCCAGTAGCTATGGTCAAGCCGAGTCAATTAGAGGAGGTGGTAGTGGAAAGGGAGTCACTTGATCGATGTACACCTACCTGTATCATTGAGCATAGTTCAAAGCGACTCCAAAATAAAGTCATTAAACTGGTTAAGGTCCAATGAGGAGACAATCCAACAAAGAGCACATGAGAGTCAGCAGAGTAGATCCGAGCTACCCGTCTAGAGCTCTTTTATGGTACGTTTCCATTTTAGTTAATATATATGTAATTGCTCAGGCACTTAGATTTTAGCTTAGTATACCCCATAGGTGGGGATGTTTGGATAGGAATGGTTATGAATGTGTCACTAGAACATGTTTTGGATGATGGTTGCTGGTGGACTTATTTATTAAGTTAATTATTACATACATGGGGCTAATAAATTCATGTTATTTTATCGAGTTGTACATTGCAAACATGAGTGTCGTAGCCTACGTCACATCAGCACTCAATTTATTTTATCGAGTTATATGCATATAGTTGTTGCATATGTATTGAATGGTTTCTCATTTATATAGAATTGCAAGTATAGGATGTTGCATATATGTTGGATGCATGGCATAAGCACACACATTTCAAGAGGCCGCCTAATTCTTGCATTAGTTATAAGTTCATATGCATTTCATACCTATATGTACATGTTGCATTAGAAATTGAAACTAAGGACAATGGTTGCAAGTGATTGATGGTTGTGTAGATGGTTGTAGATATTGATTTCGATATATATGAGTTGCATTTTTCCATCCTTAGAGATTTCGGGGATGAAATCCTCTTAAGGAGGGAGAATGTGATACCCCATGGAATTACCAGAAAATTTATGAAGAGGAGATAACTAATTTATAATAAAACTAAAGATGAAATTTGACAAAACGTCAAAATTTGACTATGACACTTGCACAGTTATGTTTGTGTCGATTTTTTGAATAATTTTCATACATAAATTTTCATGATAGGAGCTCAAATGTAAAAGTTATTAACGTTAAAAGATTTGAAATTAAAAATAATTCAAAAATGTATTAAAGAAAATAAATCAGTGATTAGTCAAAATACGATAATGTAAAAAATTTCAATAAATTAAAAAGCACTAGTCGACAGCATTTGTAAGACAGGTCGACCCTTAGTAGTTGACTACAGATTGGTCGACCGATCGACGATTGTCGCCTAAGGTTACCCTAGGTCGAACGGCCTGAATTTTATAGATTTAAATCGAACGATTAACGATGATTCCTACAGTTATAAATAGAGACATACACCCTCATTATTGTTATTCTGAAACCATAATCTAGCAGTCAACAGTATGTCCAAATTCTCTTCTCTTCCAAAAATCCACGTGTCTCCTTTAAACTCCAATACAAAATAAAATTAAAATTAAAACAAAATCAAACTAAAAGAATGGATCAACAAATTAAAGGGAAAGCGCAAAGAGGAGACGATTAAAGTCGAAATAAGAGGAAGGGGGCATTTAAGAGGTGAGTCGGTTTAGCAAAGAATATTGTTTCAAAAGTAATTATATTTTCTTATATTTCTATTTGATCTGGAATTGGTTTCTTTTAAATTTGAGATAATAGTTTCTATTTAAAGATTTCTTTAATAAATCGAACTCACCTATGTATAAACAAAAGGAAAAATGTAGATTTTGTATACATTAAATTAAGGGGAAGTAGATTAGATTTATTCTCTTTAAGCCCTCGTTAATAAGAAATTTGATTAAATAAAATGAAGTTGAATAACTTCCTATGTACCCTTATTCGATCTTGAAACTTAAAAAATATATATAAGTTTAGTTGGAGATATAAAGTGATTTAAATTAACACATACCATAAGGTTAACATTTTAAAATCTTTGTAAACAAACTATTGATTATGCATAAGAATCTACCTGAAATATAGATGGGTTAATGAAAAAATCTGATCAAAATAAATATAACATAATTTACGCAGACTTTATAATAATAAAAATTAACGTAAAAATAATTTAAAAGCGGGAATCAAAACCCACGGTCGACGGCTATTTTTAGCCGATCGATAGCAAGCGATCGATCGATTACTGTTTTCCAAGCACAGATTGAACGTCGGCTTGGGGGCCAAGTTTAATATATAATTTATATGTGCATGGGAGATTAATTTTCATTTGTTGACTATTGGAAGCCATGAAATTGAAGCAGACGTATACACGGGCAATCAGGTGTAGACAATATCTATCATGCAAACTTGATATTCAATATTAGGGCGGTTTGATCGCGAGGGTGTGTAGAGCACACGACACTAACGGGAGATTCCTCGATGGCACATGGACACTTTTGGTTGATGTCTGGTTCGATGCATAGTTCGGTACTAACGGGAGGTTCCTCGGGTGTACGTGGGCAATTTGGCCACACACTGTTGGTGGATGCCCGAAGCGGTGCATATGAGACGTTACCATTGAGATCATGACACGGATGCATAGGTCCTAAGTCGTCGAGTTATAGGTTCGACGTGAGCCTAGCATTGCGAGGTTCAATGAATTTGTAAGTACGATAATCGTCATAGTCGTTTTTTGGGTAATGCCAACTCAAGGGTGATATTTTATGTGATCTTATGTTAGGAGTAGTCCAAGAGATTATTAGTCGATCCATTGTTCGATCTTTGAGTATAAACCTGTAACAGTTGTTTGGGTGTAGGTGTAATTGGAATTATATTCCTTAAGTTAAGATGACTAACCATAAGTAGGTAATTCACAAACACAAATAGGGACGTAGATTATAAATGAAGTTAATTGCTTGTGAATACCATGCACTAGTTACACAATTCATTCACCGGACTTTTGCTTGACCCACTCCTTTTATTTCCTTTTTTCCCACCATAGGAAAACAGGGCAGCAGTTGATTTGGCCAAAGCGTAATATGTGGAGAAAGGAGCTAAGCGCTAGAGTTCTATTATTCTTCATTATTCTTCATGTAACTATTTACTGTACTTATTATTTATTAAACTTATTTGGCACATTAGGAGCTCCGTATTTTTGAGACCGTGTTTCTAAAATGTTTATTTTCAGTACTTATATTTTAAATTCCTCCGTTGTGAGATCTGAAAGTGTGTAGAATGCTTTAGATTTTATTTTATTATCTATAATGCTTTAAAACCAGAGAGCTTATACTTTTGAAGCGAGTTTGAAAGTCACTGTAGGCTTTAGATTGGTGTGTCCGGAGATGCAGGTTGTTACAATATATGTTAAGGTAATAGAAATAATCTTTATAACTTAGTTTCGCATCATTGAAATACCAAGAATTTTTTTTCATTTATACCTGGAACACACACTGAAATTTTATAAATAACCATTGTGGTTATAGGTGCAGATGCAAGGCAAGTTAGGTCAGGCTAAGACCATAGTTGAATTGAATATTTATAGACTGATTAAAAGGCTAGGGCTTTTCAGTTCTTACCACATCTGAGATTGTTGTCAAGCCTTACCTAGCCAAAATCATCTTGGAAAAAATCAAAATTTTACGTTTAATTTTCCATTAATTCATTGTTCAAATCATTTTTTTTCGCACTAGCTAAATTTATGCTTTTTCTTTGCAAACCATTTGCTTTCCATTATCAAAGCCAGTTAATTCTTTTGCTTAACATTTTTACTCACTTTATAATATCATTCTTGTTTAAGAACTATTCTTCGGATCGTTAATCGAGAAAAATAGACAACTCATTATCAATCTCTAATCAGATAGATCTATATTAGCATTCATTACTATAACAGAAAAGTAAATTTTCGAAAACTCGATTTCGGTCTCTGTTTCCTTCATTTGAAAGGGGTTAAGTGAAGAACCTCGACCCAACCACCACTCTAAGGTGAGCTGGCCAGAGGCTTTGTGTGCATAGCACACATTCGACTATCGTACCCCTTCCAGTAATGGTCTAAGCACGCTAGGACTCGATATCCCGCTCCCCCGACATGGGCAAATGTTGAGAACCTTTGGCAAGGATACATGGTTCGCAATTTTCTTAATTTTGGGTGTTCGAAAATTTAAATTTTTTTGGATTTAGTTTAGTTTCGGTTTCGATTTTCAATCGTATTTAATGAAACCGCAATAATAATCCTTGAAAATAAAATATAAAACATAGTCTATAAAGAAATATAATCCATAATTTATCTGAAATTATCAGCAGTATCATTAGAATGTAGTTAAACAAAATTAAACTTAATAAATAGCAATCAAATTTAATTATGTTTGTTTGGTAGGTGAATATTTGTTAGCCCAACCCAAAATAAATTATTGAACCGCATTTTATGCTTGGTTAGCCCAACCCAAAACAAAATTAAACTTAATAAATAACAACCAAATTTAATTATGTGGTTTCTATTTTTTTTCGTATTCATTTGACTCGATTTGTTTTAAAACCTTAACCAGAACTGCATTTTATGTTCGGTTCCGATTCGATCAATGACCATACCGTTACGGTACAATCAAAATTTCAACATACCGACCGATACCTCAAACATTGAGAAAGACATATTTTGGATGATCTAGTAACATTTAATATGTTTTGTTGGTTTAGATTTTCACTCTATGATTGTGTCATTTTTTCTTAATTTCTCATAGGAATATGTTGTATTCTGTAGATTTTAACACCATATAACACTATAAAGTATTGTGAATAAAAATTCCAACATGAGTGAGTAATGGTGTTTTATTAGATATTACAACTCCAATTATTTTGGTCAAAATATTTCCCTACCTGACTCTCATTGTTGGCTTCGCCAATTATCATATAGCAATATGAAACAAAATTAAGTTTTACAAAAGTACCATGAACTTAAAAAACATAGCATGCATTTTCATTTTAATAAACTATTTTTTATCTTATTTATCATTTTTTTGTATTTCTCTTTTTGTATACATAACATATAAAATAAGCATATCATGATTCTCAGACACTATCTATCATGCTAACTTGATATTCAATATTAGGGCGGTTTGATCGCGAGGGTGTGTAGAGCACACGACACTAACGGGAGGTTCCTCGATGGCACATGGACACTTTTGGTTGATGTCTGGTTCGATGCATAGTGCGGTACTAACGGGAGGTTCCTCAGGTGTACGTGGGCAATTTGGCCACATACTGTTGGTGGATGCCCGAAGCGGTGCATAGGAGACGTTACCATTGAGATCACGACACGGATGCATAGGTCCTAAGTCGTCGAGTTATAGGTTCGACGCGAGCCTAGCATTGCGAGGTTCAATGAATGTGTAAGTACGATAGTCGTCATAGTCATTTTTTGGGTAATGCCAACTTAGGGGTGATATTTTATGTGATCTTATGTTAGGAGTAGTCCAAGGGATTATTAGTCGATCCATTATTCGATCTTTGAGTATAAACCCGTAACAGATGTTTGGGTGTAGGTGTAATTGGAATTATATTCCTTAAGTTAAGATGACTAACCATAGGTAGGTAATTCACAAACACAAATAGGGACGTAGATTATAAATGAAGTTAATTGCTTGTGAATACCATGCACTAGTTACACAATTCATTCACCGGACTTTTGCTTGATCCACTCCTTTTATTTCCTTTTTTCCCACCATAGGAAAACAGGGCAGCAGTTGATTTGGCCAAAGCGTAATATGTGGAGAAAGGAGCTAAGCGCTAGAGTTCTATTATTCTTCATTATTCTTCATGTAACTATTTACTGTACTTATTGTTTATTAAACTTATTTGGCACATTAGGAGCTCCGTGTATGAACTACGTATTTTTGAGACTGTGTTTCTAAAATGTTTATTTTCAATAATTATATTTTAAATTCCTCCATTGTGAGATCTGAAAGTGCGTAGAATGCTTTAGATTTTATTTTAGTATCTATAATGCTTTAAAACCCGATAGCTTATACTTTTGAAGCGAGTTTGAAAGTCACTGTAGGCTTTAGATCGCTGTGTCTGGAGATGCAGGTTGTTACAATATATGTTAAGGTAATAAAAATAATCTTTATAACTTAGTTTCGCATCATTGAAATACCAAGAATTTTTTTCATTTATACCTGGAAAACACACTGAAATTTTATAAATAACCATTGTGGCTATAGGTGCAGATGCAAGGCAAGTTAGGTCAGGCTAAGACCATAGTTGAATTGAATATTTATAGACTGATTAAAAGGCTAGGGCTTTTCAATTCTTACCACATCTGAGATTGTTGTCAAGCCTTACCTAGCCAAAATCATCTTGGAAAGCATCAAAATTTTACGTTTAATTTCCCATTAATTCATTGTTCAAATCATTTTTTTCGCACTAGCTAAATTTATGCTTTTTCTTTGCAAACCATTTGCTTTCCAATATCAAAGCTAGTAAATTCTTTTGCTTAACAGTTTTACTCACTTTATAATATCATTTCTTGTTTAAGAACTATTCTTTGGATCTTTAATCGAGAAAAATAGAAAACTCATTATCAATCTCTAATCAAATAGATCTATATTAGCATTCATTATTGTAACAGAAAAGTAAAGGTTCGAAAACTCGATTTCGGTTTCAGTTTCCTTCATTTGAAAGGGGTTAAGTGAAGAACCTCGACCCAACCACCACTCTAAGGTGAGCTGGCCAGAGGCTTTGTGTGCATAGCATACATCCGACTATCGTACCCCTTCCAGTAATTGTCTAAGCACGCTAGGACTCGATATCCCGCTCCCCCGACACGGGCCAATGTTGAGAACCTTTGGCAAGGATACGTGGTTCGCAATTTTCTTAATTTTGGGTGTTCGAAAATTTAAAAAGTTTCGAATTTAGTTTGGTTTCAGTTTCGATTTTAAATCGTATTTAAGGAAACCACAATAATAATCCTTGAAAATAAAATATAAAACATAGTCTATAAAGAAATATAATCCATAATGTATCTGAAATTATCAACAGTATCATTAGAATGTAGTTAAACAAAATTAAACTTAATAAATAACAATCAAATTTAATTATGTTTGTTTGGTAGGTGAATATTTGTTAGCCCAACCCAAAATAAATTATTGAACCGCATTTTATGCTTGGTTAGCCCAACCCAAAACAAAATTAAACTTAATAAATAACAACCAAATTTAATTATGTGGTTTCTATTTTTTTCGTATTCATTTGACTCGATTTTTTTTAAAACCTTAACCAGAACTGCATTTTATGTTTGGTTCCGATTCGATCAATGACCATACCGTTACGGTACAATCAAAATTTCAACATACCGACCGATACCTCAAACATTGAGAAAGACATATTTTGGATGATCTAGTAACATTTAATATGTTTTGTTGGTTTAGATTTTCACTCTATGATTGTGTTATTTTTCCTTAATTTCTCATAGGAATTTGTTGTATTCTGTAGATTTTAACACCATATAACACTGTAAAGTATTGTGAATAAAAATTCCAACATGAGTGAGCAATGGTGTTTTATTAGATATTACAACTCCAATTATTTTGGTCAAAATATTTCCCTACCTGACTCTCATTGTTGGCTTCGCCAATTATCATATAGCAATATGAAACAAAATTAAGTTTTACAAAAGTACCATAAACTTAAAAAAACATAGCATGCATTTTCATTTTAATAAACTATTTTTTATCTTATTTATCATTTTTTTGTATTTCTCTTTTTGTATACATAGCATATAAAATAAGCATATCATGATTCTTAGAGTTTACATGGCTAAATAATTGGCGATTAGAGTTTTTTTTTTACCTGTTAAAGATTGACTTGCTTTTGTGATATTATAAGTACCGAACCTTTGAATTTTATCATATAAGCTAAAACATGTACGTCTGTAACTTAATTTTTGAAGTAATAAAATGGTAAACAATCCAAAATTAAATTAAAGTCCAAAATTAACCGGAAAAAAACACATAAAACATTTCTCATTCAATTATATGTTCATGGCCCTGATTCCTTTTTTCTTCCTTTGCTCTACTTCCATCAACATGATGTTAAAGACATGTGGCAAGGAAAAAGGTCTGTTACACGAAGTAGAAGGCAATACTTTCATGCTCAAAGGAAGATCCACTTTAGATGCAGGAAAGGCTTAAGTCCCTGAAAATTTTTCAAAAAACAATTAATAGTTAAAGAGAATTAGGGAGAAGGATAAACTTTGAAGAAAAAAAAATTTAATGAAATTTTATTCCTTCAACCTAATTTTTTTTCAAAGTTGTTCTTGTGCATATTTTCCACTAATTGTTATGTGTATTTATTAAAATTTATATGATTATTCATTAAAAAACCATGTTTAAATATATAAGTTAATAATCGTTTAATTTTATTCCATTTTTAGTGCATGTTGATTATCATCATAAAAGCCAAAATGAAAATTTTAAAAAGAAATAATTTAATACACTAATAACTATTTAATAATATTATTATTGAAGCGTTATCTATAAGCAACCAATATTTAATAGGGACACATGAGCATATTGCAAGGAAGGGGTAAAAATGTAGCAAAATGGAGTTTCAACTCAAAACATTTAAACAGGGGAACAATGGATATAAAAGCTTATTTACTGAGCCAATTAATTTTTTTTTTAAAACCCAGGAGAACCCGGTGGATCGGTAAACTCCTAAGAAGAGTATAGTAAAGTCGTCCGCTGATCCAAGCCTTTATACCCCGGGTAAATTTATATAGGATAGGAAAGCGCATGGTAGGAATCGAACCTGAGTCTTTTTACTAAAATACAAGCCTTCTTTCCACTGCGCCGCACCCGCGGACTTACTGAGCCAATTAAGTCAAAGCCGAAACTACTATTTATCTTGTAACAGCCTATGGCATATTTGAATTAGATTTCTTTATATTTTAAGCATTTCCCATGATTGAACTAAAGAAGAAAAGAAACTACTCAATGTATTGTATAATTATTGAATAATATGATTCATCAATTCTTCATGGTATGCAATTTATTTCAAAACAAAGATAATATATACACAAAATGATAGACAATGACAAAAAGCTCATGGATGGAAGGCTTATAAAAGGAAAAAAGGAATAATGACATATTTATGAGAATGAAATTTTAAGAACATAGAATGCTTAAGTAGGAAGGTGTTCATTTTGGAAATTTTACAGATACTATCTAAAGCTGACGTTTTTATTATGCATAACTACATACTTGTCGCTTCTTTTGAAAATATCACACATTGTAAATACTTAAATTAAGAAATGTAATGCAGCAGTAAATTTCATATATACTGTAGAAAGTCTTTTTTTTCTCTAATGCTCTTACAGAAAGTAAAATAATGTGTATCGTTATAAATAGCATGTATATGAGTATATCACACAAACCTATGGCAAAACAATGATTGAGAGAATACCTTCACCGAAAAGAAGAAGGTTGGGTACATAATCATTAACTGCAACTCCTAATATAAAAAAAGTCCACAGGTTCATTTTCAGGGAATTTGAATAATTTATAAGCAGAAAAAATCAAAACAAATTTTGTTTCAAGAGACAATCAAAATTAACAACCATAACAACTCATAGGTAACAACCATGTTTTGATATGACTTGCGTTTTAAGAGGATCTTAAGCATGGACTATGATCTTGATTCAAAAATAATTTCACCAAAAATCAAATTTTAATTTTATTCAAGATGATTAATAATGATCATACGATTTTTAAATCAAATCAATGTATATAACGTGTAAAAATGAGCAGTAGAGGATGAAATATCAAAGCACGCGCTAATCCTTTTGACAAAAATATCTCTTCAATAGTAACTTAGAAATCCAGAGGTCTGCAAATAATGAAAACATATAGTTCATAATAGACCAACATATTGTGTGAACTTAATGATTTGAAGTGTTAACAATAGACAGCTATGTGAAAAACAACAAATAGGTCTCGAAATCTAACAAACAAAGAATCCACAGATCACAGAAGTAGGCAATACTGCAAGCTGTAAAGCCAAAATTAGTACCCAAACTCCTGAAACACTAATTTAGGTCTAATAAGTAATAACTAATAACTAAACAAAATTAGACTAAAAAAGGATAGATTTTGCAGATGCAAATTTGAAAATCAAATCACTAAAATACCTATAATATACATCTATAAAAAGTACGAATTAATCACCAAACTAATGGGTTTAATTTAAAGAGCAGTTAATTACATTTACAAATAGAATGGAAAGATGCATAATAACAACCCTATTTTGAAAATATATTACCATGGCCTAATATATCTAGATTACTAACATGATTAATTAACAACTTAAACCTATTATGAATTGTTTACTTGATACAGTTTAATCCCCAATTTTATACAAATAATATACCTCCTACTAACATAAGCTGGTCACTGAACTTCGTCGTAATTATTTAATATACGCAAAAGGTAAATTATTTTCCAATTCATGCCATGTTGAGAGCAAGATCTATGATGGAAATTACCTGTCGAACAATAGAACCCTAGAATAAAGCTTGAAATGGGAAAGTAAGGAGCCAATGCATGCATATGATGTAGCTGTTCCACTTTGAACGGGAAAGGAGAAGAGAATAATTGACATAGAGGAATTGAATCGGTTTTTATCAAACGGAAAGGAAGTGTGGCCGATGAAAGTAAAACAACGTAAGGAAACGACAAAATTTAACTGACTTAGGGCTCTTTCTGCAGAATTTCAACCCGGATGGCTAAGAAGTAAGTATTCTCGCTGAAATTAAATAAGAAAAAACATAAGCTTATGTATACCAGCACCAAATGTATAGCAAAATTATTGATTGAACAGCCATGTGTATAGCATTGTTTTCATAACTGAACTGTGAGTCGAACCGTGACGCCTCAAGGTTTAAGGTTTTAATGATTCAATCGGTCAAACCGGCGAAACCGTGATTTCTTTTCTTAAAAAATTTGCACAGTTAACTAAAAGTTATATGCAAAAATATTAAAGTAATGATGTTATGTACACGAGCTGTAGATGGTTTTCAAGGCCTGCAACTGAATTTGTGTGCTGTTGCAGTGCTCAATTGCACAAACACAACTATAGCTGTATATACAGAAGTGCAATGTACAACTATAGAAGTTTAATAACGACAAACTTGACGAATCCTGCAGTGGTATTAAAGGAGTTTACAGTAGTGAAGAACGAAGTGGTGGAGTTTGCGGTTTAGATTTTAGAACGATTATGACTTTTAGAATATAAATTTACTTCTTTTCTTCAAAGTAATACAAAAGATGAAAATGAGGGAGAAGTGCACCATGAGAAAGTTGGGAAAAACAAAAGAATCGCAGTTCAACTAGGTAAAATTGACGGTTGGACGGTTGGTTTTAAGGTCCGCCATGGTTCATACATGACTGATTTCTGATTGAGTTTCGAACCAAGGTAATCCAAGTTCCAGGATTATTCGAAATCGGACCGAGACAGGGTGAGGTCATGAAAGCACGGTTGTATATCACGAATTGGCATTAGATTTTATGTGCTGCTATTGGCACTCAGTTTTTTGCCTGCCAGCGTTATAATTTTATTAGATATTGATATTTTTATATACTTCTGCGCACCATTTTTTATTATTTCACTCAGTATTAATTAATAGTTGTACCTCTCTATCTCTTTTATAAAAATCTCACGTACTTTGTCTAAAAAATTCTGAATCCTAGAACTTAAAAAAAAAACTCATTTTTCCTAATAAATGAAGGAAGGTAAAGATTTAGTGGATAATCCTAATTGCGATGATCACAAAGATTTAGTGCATAATGTTAATTGTGATGATCACAAAGATGTTAGTTTACTTTTCACCCGTGACTGAGATTTGATTGAGATGGACGATCAAACTTCTTGTTGACGATCGTCGGAGAAAGATGCGCATTTTGGTTTGATTTAGGGTTTTGAAGAGAGACTTTGAAATGCTTAAGTGCATGTTGATGAAAACATAATGCTAGGTGTTAAGAAGCACAGAGCAAAAATTATTCAGATGGCCAATAGTTATGGCAGTCGAAAGAAGAAAACTAGATGCCAATAGTAGCATTAGATTTTATATACTATCATCTCATTATTAAACAAGTCCAACTGATTAATAATAATTTATCAAAGAGTTATATTTTTCTCGGTCACTTTCATCAAAGGTATTTCAAATGTAAATAGATATGATATTGCATCAAGGTATTTTTACATCAATTGTTAGTTTAAAATGAATGCAAATGTCCATATAATTGATTTATCTTAGGCTATGGGATTCATTTGGCTTTTTGAAAGAAACAATTCTAGTGATCTTAATTAATGATATTATCAAATATAATAATAAATTATATGAATTTGAAAATTGCTAATGGAAATGCTAAATATTATTACATTCAAATATACATCATATATTTTGTACACTATTAAGATGATAAACAAGGTTTTATTTTCTTTGTTTTTCGAATAAGCCAAAAAGAAGAAAAAAGAAAAAGAAAAAAGAAACCTTATTACTTTTAAAGATTCCTCCATACCTTCTGACTACATGTACACATTGTATACATAAAATACTAGCCTAAATTTGTAATTAAAACCACGTATCCTTTTACCAACATTCGTTAATCTTTTAAATTTTCTCAAAATTAGAATTTGTTCAATAAAATAAATAACAAAGCGAATAACAACACAAGTAATTAACACTGAATTAACTGAAAAGCTTAGACCATTTATTTATTAGAACATACCTTTCACATTAGACTACATATGAAGTTTCAACACGAAAATCCTATATTAAACTAGATATTAGACCACACCTCTTTTGTATTTTTATGGAGGATTATAATCTAGGGCTAATCTGTGATGTCCAGAATGCTCCTACGGCGTTTTGGCCTTTGATCCAATTGGCGGTTAAAGAACTTTTGAGCATGGCTAGCAATTTGCCTAGGCGTTCTGGATTGAACATAATTTTTGGCTATGTTCTCCCACTGTCCTTTTCCATAAACATTTAAGCCTGTCAAGAACAACCTAAATAAGGGAGAAACAAGCGAATTAGAACGTACGTTTTAGGTCAAAATTTAACGTGCCATTAGAGTTTTTTGTTCAAATTCTATAAATCAATTAAAACGATTTGATCAAGATGTGTATTTTTCTTATTTAATATATGCATAAAAATATATTTTTGATTGTTGTCGTGAATACAAACTTGCCTTGGACCTACAATTAAACCTAAATAACTAAATAAACAACAATTTCCAGACCAGACCTGTGTTCATTCTCAGTCCATGCCACCTTCCCTTTGCCAGCTTTTGATGTTTCTTGCATTTCTTGCATTTGAACGAGCTTTGTTTTTTTACCCTGGTCATTTGTTTCTTCATCCTCGGGCTTAGCTCTCTCTTGTACTGGTGTGGATCCTAATGAACTGTAATCTTGCTCCAACATATTCTTTGTTTTGCAGGCTACATTCACCTCCTGAGGGTCTTCTTATACATGAGCAGGTGGTTTTTCTGACTTGGGTAAAACCCATGTACCGATCCATTATCTGTTCTGGTCTTTTGCTTAGAAATTTGGCAAGGAGATTTTCAAACAAACGGAAGAGCTGCAATCAAGCTCATCCACTGCATCTTTGAACGCTTTGATTTCTTCTTTGGTCCAACCTGCACTACCTGAATCCATTAATTATAAGAGCAGGTTAAAGAGGAGAGAAAAATCTTGTATTTTGAGTTACTGGAAAGCAACTGATAGCGGGGATTTTTATAGTGTTTTTTATTGAATACTTTGAAGAGT
This sequence comes from Allium fistulosum, assembly GCA_030737815.1. Taxonomy (NCBI): domain Eukaryota; kingdom Viridiplantae; phylum Streptophyta; class Magnoliopsida; order Asparagales; family Amaryllidaceae; genus Allium; species Allium fistulosum. Next base: position 474,451,122 of record CM060902.1, read on the forward strand.
TGGATATGGGTAGAAGGATAAATCTGTTTATCACGACAACACAGCTATTCACAGCTTAAACGAGATTATCACAGCAAGGCGGCTTATCCCCTCGATATGTCTGACCTGGAACCATAGACACACTTGTAAAACCTTTGTTAATGGTACGCACACTTATGGACCTTTGGGACAAGTTTTGTCTATTAGATGGTGTCCTTGAATAGTGCTAGAAAAATATTGCATGTATGCTCGCATATAATTAATGAGCAAACAATATTTTCCATGGTCAGATTTTCTAGAAACGATGTTCATTCTATGTCAGATTTATCCTTTTACCCATATCCAACTCTTCAAAGTATTCACCAAAAAACACTATAAAAATCCCCATGTATGCTCGCATATAATAAGTGAGAAAACAATATTTTTTGGTTTGCCAGTTTCACTTTTGTTGATAACGGGGTTGATTACTTGTTTAACTTAACTACTTTTTTGGTTGATGAATGCGAATTAGTACGTACTTTAATGAAAGCCTTTGTATACTTTCTACTATTTTGTGCCAATTCTAATTTTTATATGATATCTAAACATGGATGCATATAACGATCGTTCAATATTATATCCTTAGTTGTGTATTTTGTAGTTACTTACAATATTACATAAATACCATACCTTAGAGGATTGCCTCGTATATGTACTGGAAGTCATAGTTGATGATGAAGAACTGTTTTCATAGGATTGTTAGTGGATTTTAGCTGCATGACCTAAACAATGCAATTTGTTTGAGCCTTTGCTAGTCAAGATCAATCAGTGTGTGATGTTGTTGCAACACGGTTTGAACATTTGGCTGAATTGCAGACTACCTCGGTTTCATTAAAACGTTCTGCAACTCTACCAAACAAGTGCAAGATAGACTATCAACCGCGTCCACAGGGTATAATTGCTCGTTCGTTTAAAATTCGATTTTCATCTACACTAAAGAAAACCGATAATATGTTATGAAAGAAAGATTTGTTGTGTATTTCTTTGTTCTCGTCTATTCATTAGTGGAAAATAAACAAAATATTTACCAACAGGGGAAACAAAACACGTTTTTGTGTTGTAGGAAAATCGGACTGTTTAAAATATCTTATAGCAAAATAGAATCGATTTTCTACCTTTTGACCAAAACGATTTCAGAAAAAACCGTTAACATTTTTGTACCAAAAATATAAGTTGCTAGACCACATCGGTCCATCCCAGCCCAGCAGGATTCGGTTCAGGACGAGTCGAGTCTATCGGAAGGACGGTGCATGTGTGCAAGGTGGCCATACAAGCCCCCTCTTTCGACCCAAATAAAAAACGTTGGGTGTCCAAAGGGACCAATATAGAGGTTAAGGAATCCATATATATTGGTTTCTTTCTAAATTTCCTAAGATGTGGACTGTAACAACCCACATATTTTTACGATTGTACATTTAAATGTTTTATTTAAATATAGCGTCGTTAGTCGGATTTAAGTCCGAAATGTCACTTTTTGCAAACGGTCGAATTAGGACTCGGGACCACTTCCATTGAGTCCAAAATGGCATTTGCGATCTTTTTGAGTATAAGCATCGATAAGTTTGGAGTTGAGTAGAATTTTGTTATTTTCTATTTGGGCTTTGGGTTTGGGTTTCAGCCCTGAAACCCAACTTATTACCCTAACTCATTAACTCTTCATCCATTCACTCATTTATTTCCTAGCACTCTAGCTCAACTGAAAATAGAGGAAGAGAATGGGAAATAGAAATTCCAAGCCCTAATTTCCTTTGCAAACTCAAATTCTTGCTCCAAAATCAAAGAGAAGCTTAGGTAAGCCTTCTTTTCACCTTCTCCATCTCAATCTCTCTCCAATTTCAGAAATTTCCTATAACCTAATTTAAAAAATATTTGTTTTTGATCTTAGATTGGAGCTTGTAGAGTTGAAGTGAAGAGTGGTTGATCTTTTCTTTGTGTTTGAGCTTCTCATCATTGTTTTTGAGTTAAAAGGTGAGTTTTTGAACTCACATCTACGTCTATAGTTTTCGTTGTTGTTAGGTATGAATTCCTAACATCTATTCATGTTCATTTGCTTTTGATTTGGATTGATATGGTGAATTCTCCAAATTTTGGTGTTTTGGAGACAAAATCTTTAAAGATCCTATTGTGGATATTTGGACATGTAGTTTGAGGTGTATTGAAGAGCCCATAAGACTGGGTTGTCGCTTGGCGTAATCCCCTAGTCTTCGTTGCTCGTCTGATAGCTTCCCATTCGTTTTAGTCATCAAGGCCTAGGCAAATTGTTGCCCAGACCAGGTCTTCAGACGTCTGAAATGCAAGTTCAGACGTCTAGTTTTAAACCTGGAACACAAAAGTATACGGCAGAAATTTATAAAAATGGCAGAAAACAAAGTCAGACGTCTGAAGCAACCTCTCAAACGTCTGAAACATTGTGTCAGACGTCTGAAACAACCTTTCAGATGTCTAATGCAACATGCCAGACGTCTGATGCAACATGCCAGACGTCTGAAGCCACCCTCCAGATGTCTGGAAGGTTTCGGAATTTCCATTGAATAAATCCAAACGTCTGGATTTTAAATCAGACGTCTGGAACTGCCTATTTGCCTATTTTTGAGTGAATTTCCATTTTTATCAATTCTTGTCGATCCAATTAGTTGTTATCGCATTTTCGACTTTGATGATTCTTTTTAGATTTCGTACACGGGTTTTTATAAAGTGATCTTTTTAAATTGTATTAAAAGCTCGTTTCTTCAACTTATAATTTCTATATAAAACACATAATTTTGCACTTCGAGCGAAGAGGGAGGAGAATTAAATGATTAAATAAAATGTGTGCTATGAACACGTGTGTTTATCTATTCAGTTAATTCCTAATCTATTCGTTTGACCGTTTTGACCTTTAGGTCTAGTTTACCGATGAAATGAGGTGAACTTTGTACTGCTTTGAGTGTGAAATTGACTAACGGTTAGTAAATCGTTTAGTGCGAACGTGTGGTACGGGACTCACGTTAACATTTTTCGGGTTCCTTTCTGAGAGTTGTAACACATTCTGCCAGTTAGTGGTGTCCAGTACTGGGCCTCCGGACCTTCGCCTCTACGGTTTGTTGCCTTCGGGGTTTGTTACCTTCGGGCTTGAGCCTTCGGGGTTTGTTGCGTTCGGGGTTTGTTGCCTTCGGGCTTGAGCCTTCGGGGTTTGTTGCCTTCGGGTATGTTGCCTTCGGGCTTGTACCTTCGGGTTTGTGCCTTCGGGTTTGTTGCCCTATAGTATCGCTTTTGGAGTTGGTCATTCGTCACCGCTCGAGAGATATTTGGGTTTGTTGCATTCGGGCTTGTGGATCCTTGTTATACAGTACTAAGCTCGAGCATCTTTTGTTTCTTTGACAATTATATTTACCTAGTGTATCGCTTTTCGGTGTAGGTCCTTTGAACCACACGATATATAGCGATTACCCTATGAAAACTTGTGTTACCTTTATTGGTATTTGTTATTTGCCTTTTTGGCTTGTTTTGGGATATTCATATCCTTTGTTTATTTGAGTTGCCGATGATATGAGGCTTGTTATAATTCATCTTTTGTTAAAATATCTAGTTATCTCTTTTGGAGATATTTGTGGTATTTTATGACCTTGTATGTTCATTATTATTTAGTTTATCTAACTGATTTGTTTAGCTAGACTGACCCGTGTATTTTATACTCGGGTCAGACCGAGATGTTTCAGGTTAGGTACATTGGACTTAGCCTATTTTGCTTCCGCATGGACTATTCTGCTAGCTCCTTTTTGTTATAGCTTTTTGTGTAGTCCTTTTTGGCCGTAACTCTGATATGTATTCTTTTGACTCGCCTGTATATTGTGGTTTGCTTTACCACTTGACATGTATCATTTTGTATACTCTGTAATGTATCTGTATATGTGTAAATGTATGTGATGATCTACTGTTCTATGATGTGTATTACATTTGAGTTGTTATATTTTGTTCTGATAGATCCTTCAGCCACCTATAGCTTTGTATTAAGTATTTATTGGATATGTCGATCCATTTGAGAAAGAGAAAAAAAATGTATGGCAATTGTCGGCGTATTCAATAGGTAATTAAGACAAGGCTATAGATGGTCGCTCCTATCCAGCTCTATTCTCCGTATTAGCAGACGGTGTTACCTAGTAATACTCTTTGCTAATGTGGGTCTCGGAGTGGGGAGTCACATGGACTAAAAGAAACTCAATATACTAATCAGTATTTTTGAAAATCTATACTTTAATTTAAAAGAAATTCAAACAATCCCCCAACTGAATTTTTAAAAATATATTCTTGAGTAATTACCGAACTTATAAGATTGTGCATACACAAATGTATCTTTCGATTTGAACTTTTGCATAGTGTGTAGGATTCAAACTATAATAGAATGCTACATAATCTTGAACTCTATCTTTGACGTCAAACGACACACAACAATTCTAAGGTGTAGTCAATATCTCATGCATTAAAGGTCATGCACATCTATCCTAGTATGGTTGTAACGACCCACATTTTTATATATTGGTGGATAAATAATATTTTCATGACCAAATGACCATAGATTGGGCTAAAACTTTGGGTAGTATTGTATTTTGACATTTTTGACCATTTGAATCAATTGTGGATGGTTTTGTCTCTAAAATCTTGTAATGACTATATACTTTGATAGAAGTTGAACTTGGGTCTGAAACACATTTCAAATGAAAGATATGATGATCTCTCTTTTTGTAGATTGGTCATAATAGACTTTTGGCAAAGCGGTTTAGGAGATATCACAGTTTTAAATTTGATATTTTTTAGGTAGATTTTAGTGGTAATTATCCTAAGTCCAAACAAAATTAGGTCCACTTAATGATTTCAAGATTTACGCTAATTGTAGCATTAGGGATAACTGCAAATCATTATTCATCACCCTATAAACATATCCAATTCTTCGTTATACATATCTTCTATCTAATCAATCTTAAACCCATATCAAATGCAGTTAAATGTAATAATTAAGGGTAGATTAGCAAAGAGACCAATTAAAGATTGTCAAATTAGCATTTTGAGGCTTGGAGATTTGGATCTCTTCTATTCATTCTCAGATTTGCATTGGTTTGTGTGATATTCATCGATAGGCAAGTGATTTATCATCTCACAACATCTATTATATGTTTTAACATGTTTTGGGCCCATTATTAAAGTCAAAATATGAATTTGGAAATGATTTGATTTTAAAACAAAGTATAAATATATTTAAATTCTTTTATTGTTATTTAAACATGTATATGCTTTGATTAATCATATGAATGATAGATTAGGATATGGATGTTATTTGATTGTTACGCTATGATATAATGATTGTTTGAATATTTTGTTTGCATGTTTGAATGGATTAAATGCTTATCAAAGTGAATTAGGAGTTGGATTGGTTTATGGCAATGATCTTCGAGTAGAAGAAGATGCAAATGTGAAGCTCTCCAATTTGATTACATAAAGAATGGAAGATCTATAGCAATAGAACAAACTTTGATTTATTAAGACTCTTGACTGTATGGAGTTGGATCATGGTAAAAGAGATTGCACGTAGACCAAAGGAGATGAAATAGAGTTGGATCGATGCAAAGATAGTTGAAAAATGACTTAGCTAAATTTTTAGCTAAGTGAGATGGATTAGTACCGATCGACCCATATTGGTCAGTACTGATCGAGTTTCTGGTCAGTTGATGTAGTATTGGGCTCGAGTTAGAGGAAGCATGAAATGGACCAAAGTTTTGGGCTAAATGTGCAAGGGAATCCTCAAAGCAGCCAGTGGGTCAAAGGCATGGGGTTCAAAGGTGCAAACTTCAAAAATGGAGCTAATTGTTAAGGAGAATGGATCGGTACCACCAGAAGTAATTTTTTAATTTACATGGGGAAGGGTCGAAGGAGTTGAAAAATGGCTAAGGCGGAAAAAAAATGGATTGGTATCGATCCATATGGATCAATACCGACTCGTGTATTTTTAGCCATTTACGTGGGTTTGACAAAGGGAACTTCAAAGCAGGCAAGGAGCTTTGTCGATGACACAAGAAAAACACGGGGGTGACTTTGGATAGCAACCAGAGTGGGTATCAAACTTTATTGACTCGGTGTTGTAAGTAACTTGGATCGAGCACTTCAAGTGGGAAGTGTTGGTAGCGTCTAGTGACCTTCTGAGCAAGCAAGTTTAGAGTGGTGATGACCTTCGGAGTGGAACAAGTGGTGGTTCTACTATCGATACGTATTGCTAAGGGATCAATTGATAATTCGAAGTTTTTGATGCGTTCTTGTAACGCTTGAGTGGTTAAGGATGCTCACCAAGGGTAGTCTGTGTATACTTGTATCTCTGGATAGTCTGTGTCTAGTTCCTAGCCACCTGTGTAGGCATAGGTTCGAGCATTGTGTAGCCACGACTTTGAATAGTCGTTGACCATCTTTGTCGTCATGCGAATTATTATATATCAAACGACATTTGAGTGAGAGATGCGAGATGGTGTAATGGTTTCTATGTTTGCTATGTTTGTTTTGGATGTCATGTGTTGTAGGTATTATCGAGTTTGATACCCCGACGCCCTATGTTGTACTTAGAGTAGCAATAACATCCATGTTATAGTAGATTAACATATACTATATTATAAGCTAACTCATTGGATGCACGGATATGTCGGTATGATTATTCGCACCATATGTTCCTATTTATGATATTTATGAATTTTATCAATTTTAAGGTTATTAATTGCTTATACCATGCTTTTTTCTAACCCGAGATTATTTGCATGGCTTTTTATCATCTTGGATACGCTTAAATGCGTAGATTGAGAGATAGGAATGAGATAGCGCATGTCACTATGAAGAGGACAAGAAGGAGGCCGATGCTTTCTTATATATCTATTATCGGAGCCATTATCACTTATATTCTGTTATTCAATGCTATGCAGAGCTATCGAGCGCTATTATATTTAGAGATAGTTATTAGAGTTTATCCTAGTGTATTAGAGATGTATAAACTCTATCATCTCTACTTTATATAATTTGATAAACCTGTTGCACTTTGATATGTTCTAATTTCTGGTTCATTTAATTATGCTACTTTTTCACCTATTTTATATCCATGTTGTTATTATATTTTGTCTATGTGTTATGAGATATACTATAGGTTATTTATTGATTCATAATCATATAACCTTTGACTGCTTCCCCCATCATCTAAGCATCGATACTACTCTCTATATTATTGTATATTGGGCACCAGAGGTGGAGAAAGGTCATCACATGTGGTACCAGAGCTTAGGTTGAGTGAACACCTAACTCTACAAAGGATCCAATAGAGATAATTTTGAATTATCATCTTAGAATGGATTAAAATGATATATGAAAGAGCATACTTGTTATATAGTTTGGTTCCTCAAAACTATACACACATATACACATACATAGGTATGTATGTATGTATATACATATGTATGTATGTATGTATGTATGTATGTATGTATACACATAATATGTATGTATACACATAATATATGTATGTATGTCGCATTGCATACATGATTACCACTTATGCAGTTTTCCTTTATGGGAGACTGACCATTCTTAGTACAACTAGTAAGGATGAGCATGCATAAAAGGAACACAACAAGGAACTTCATATTTGGAGTCGAGACCAGAGTGGGCACCGAAGCAGTTTCTAACCTCAATATGCAGACAATGTTCACTATGATGATGATGAATATAATGCAAAATGCCCAAGAAGGAGCTCCTGGTCCAACAGGTGGCAGTGCTTAAGTGCAAGCGCCCAAAGGTGACTTTGCTAAGTTTAATAAGGATTTCGTTAGTCTGGGACGAAAATCATTTATGGAACATAATCTTCTATGGAGGTGTAGGATTGGCTTAACACTTGTGAGTGTATATTCGATGATCTTGATTTCAAAGATGCTTGGAAGAGGATTTTAGCCTCGCAGCAACTTCATGGTAGAGCGATGGGCTATTGGAATGCCATTAAAGTAGCTACTCCAAAGGATCAATTCACTTGGGAGCATTTTCGGGCTCGCTTTAAAGAGAATTTTATTTCAGCGGCTCAAAAGTCAATTCTATTTAGGAAGTTTGTTGATTTGAAGTAGGGAGATATGTCTGTTTCAGAAGATGTTGCTAAATTCGACACATTGTTGAAATATCAGATGTCATTCATTGGCACACCTCTAAAAAAGAGTGAGAAGTTCATCATTGGATTGAATGACTATCTAGGTGAGAGGCTTGTGAGCTACATTGATGAAAGCTTTGATAAGATAGTAGAGAAGGCCTTGAGGCATGAGAGTTTGTACCCAAATCTGAAGACAGTTGTTGTTCCAAAGGAAGAAGCTAAACCACAAGTGGATGGATGTAGCAAAAGGAAGCGACCAAGGAACAATAAAGGGAAGAAGTAGTTTCAAGGCAAGGATGGTCAGAAGAAAGGAAAACGGGAACCTACTTGTTTCAACTGTGGAGAGAAAGACCATCTCAGCGAGCATTGTAATAGTGAGAGAGGTGGATGCTTCAACTGCAAAAAACCTAGATAAATTAAGAAGGATTGTCCAAAGTAACCGCATAATAAGTAGGTTATGAAGGCTTATACACTAAATGTTGTTCCTACTTCGTCGAGTACTCCATTGAAGAAAGATAAGGGGAAGGGCATCACGATTCAAAGTATGCTTACCATTTATGATATATGTGTGTTTGTGTGTGTGTGTTTGTGTATGTGTGTGTATGTGTATGTATATGTATATATGTTAATGTTTTGTCTGATACTAGTGCATCGCATTTGTTTCTTTCTAGTAACCTGGTAGATAGGCGAGGATTGAGACCTGACTAATAGACTGATCTTTGATGGTGTCAAATCGTCAAATATGTGGGAGGATCAACCAATTTGGGTATGGTTTGTCATGATGTTGTTTTATCGATTCACGGAAGCATGTTTTCTTGGATTGGTTTGTGCTTGGTTTTGTCAGATTTAGTATTATTTTAGGGATGGATGGCTTCAAAGATACGGAGTAGTGATTGATTGTGAGAGGTTATTGGCAATGATAGGGACAAATGATGGGCGTAAACTAAGGAGGATATCCTGATATATTTGAGAAGGTTACATGATTACCACGACATAGAGAGATTGAATTTCGTATCAATTTGGTGAAGGATGTCAGACCTATTGTATTGCCTTTAAGATGAATGACACCTAAAGAGCAATGGGAACTAGAGTGCTAGTGTATGATCTATTAAGGAAGGAATTAATTTATAAGAGTATTTTTTAGTAGGAAGCACATGTAGTATTCACCACTAAGGCTGATGACTCTTTAAGATTTAATGAAGATTACCGTAAGATGAATAAATTGATGATAAAGAATAAATATCCTCTTCCGCGTATAGATGATTTATTCGATTAGCTACATCATGCGAAGGTGTTTTCTCAGTAGAATTTGATGATGGGTTTTCATCAATTGAGAGTGGCAAGGGAAGTGTACTAATTACTGCATCCATGCACCATTAGGATTTTATGTGTAGTTGGTTATGCCGTTTGGGCTCACTAATGCACTAGCATATTTTATTAATATTATGAATTGTTTAAAGAGATCAGCTAAATAAGTTCATGTTAATGTTCGTCAATGATATTCATGGATGAAAGAAGATCATAAGATGCATTTGAGAGTGGTTCTTGAGACGTTGAGAAAGCATTACATCAAGCAAAGTTTTCGAAGTGTCACTTATGGAAGAAGGAAGTGAAGTTCTTAGATCATGTTGTTTTGGACCAAGCCATCGCTACTGATCCTACCAAAGTAGCAGGAGTCCAAGACTCGAAAAGACCTAAGAATGCAATGGATGTAAGAGGTGTTCTTGTATTGGCGAGTTATTATAGAAGATTCATTAAGGACTTCCCAAAGGTAGCTACATCGTTGACTTATTTGACGAAGAAGAATCAAATTCTTGATTGGGACGTAAGGTGTGAGCATGCATTCTTTGGTCTGAAAGAGAGATTGATGAGTACACTCATGTTAGTCATTACAAGTGGGAAAGAGAAGCTAACAATACACAGATGCATGTGGTACTGTACCTAGGGCGGTTCTGATGCAAAGAGGTAAAGTTGTCGCTTATGCAGATAGATGGCTAAACCGCATGAGATAAAAAACCTGACTCACGACTTAGAGCAAGCAACTATAATTTTTGCTTTGAATGCACAGAGGCATTACTTGCTATGAGAAAGATTCGAGTTGTTCACCAACCATAAATAGTTGAAATACCTTTTCTCACAAAAGGGCTTAATATTCGATAACGGCGGTTATTAGAGTTCTTAATCTCATATGACTTTGACATTTCATATACATCTAGTAAGAGAAATGCAGTCATAGATGCATTGTGTAGGAGACATGCTAGCTTGGGAGTTATGTTCCTAAAGTGGATGCAGTTAGAGTATAATTGGATATGATTTTCGAGCGATGTGTGAGCTAGAACCAGAAATGCTGGTGAGCTTCACTATTGGACCGACTGGATAGAGCAGATCAATACTAGTCAAAAGTATGATGCTGACTAGCTAAAATTACTACCAAGTTTGAAGCGTGAGTAGTGTCTAGAATTTGAAGCGGTACAGATTTGACCGATATGGTTGGCTCTATAAAGAGAAATATTATATGCACCCTATGTAGATGGACTTAGAGATGAGGTACTATGAAAGTGCCACCATTAAAAGTTAACTATACATCATCAAGGAAATAAAATTTATAGAGATATGAAGCAGACATTTTACTGGGAAGGAATAAAGAAGGACTTCGTGACATTTATCTCAAAGTGTACGAATTGTCAGCTAGTCAAAGCTAAGCAAAATAAACCGAGTGGTTTGCTGTAACCGCTTGAATTTCCATAGTGGAAGTAGAGCAGATATTGATGGACTTTGTTGATGGATTGACAAGGACTAGAGGAGGGTACAATAACATTTGGGTTATAGCTAATAGAGCGACGAAGAGTGCATGATTCTTAAATATAATGTCCAACACAATGGCATCTAAACTGGTTGAGTAGTATGTGCGTTGAATTGTATGATTCCATCGAATACCAAAGAGCATCATAACCGATCTAATCCCAATATGCATGAGTGGATTTTGGAAGAGCTTACAAGTGGCGTTGGGAAGAGAGCAACATTTGAGTAAAGTTAATCACCCAAAAACTGATGGTTAGACCGAGAGAGGGAATAGTATACTGAAGGATCTTCTACGAGACTGTGTTGACTATGAATGCTTGTGTGATGATCATTTTCATTTAGTAGAATTCACATACAACAATGGTTATTAATTGAGCATTAATATGGCACCATTTGAGGCATTATGTAGCCAATTATGCAATAACCCTTCGTGTTAGTGGGAAGCGGATGAGAAACCGATGCTTGGGCTAGATACGATAAGGGTAACTTAGGATAAGACTAAGGTCATTCAACAACGAATTAAACCTGCACATGACAGAAAGAAGAGCTACACTTATAAGAGAAGATATGACCTTGAGTTCTTTGTTGGTGATATGGTGTTGGTCAAGATTTCTCTGTTGAAGAATACAGTTCGATTCGGTAATAAGGAGAAGTTAGCACCAAGATCTGTAGGAACTATTCCAATACTCGAGAGGATAGGGAATCTTGCTTACAGAGTTGACTTACTTAAAAAGATAATGGGTGTGCACAATGTGTTTCATGCTTCGCATCTTAGGAAGTTTGTGTACGACTCAAACGTTGTTAGTGGTACCAGATCAACTGGATGATATAAAGGTTAAACCTAAAGCATCAAGACGTCGTAAGCATATTCATATAGTCAAGTAAAGCACGAAGTAGCTTAGGAGAAAGACTGTAAAGCTAGTAAAGGTTCAATAGAGGGAAAGCAAAGGCGATATAACTTAGGAGGCCGAAGAGAGCATAAGGAAGGCTTATCCAGAGCTCTTAACTTGGTAATATTCCACTTATATCGTCCACTATCATACTTGCTAGTATAGTATTTTTACATGCTATGGTATTAGCATAGTTTGATTATTTGATATGCTTGTATAGTTGTTATGCTTTGATTATGCATGCTTGATACTGATTGCTTTAGTATGTTTGATTGACGTCGGAATTTCGAGGATGAAACTCTTAAAAGGGAGGGTGTAGGATTGGGAGAATGTAATGATCGACATTTTGACATATCGGCTGATTGTAAAAATATTATTTTCATGACCAAAGGACTTAAATTAGACAAAAACTTATGGTAGCATTGTATTTTGACATTTTTGACTCTTAGAATTAATTGTGGACAGTTTTGATTCTAAAAATTATAATGACTATAAATATTGATAGAAGGGAATTTGATTTTGCAACCTATTCCGAATGAAACATATGATGGTTTCTTTTTCCATAGAGTGGTCATAATAGACTTTTGGCCAAGTGGTTTGGGTGATATCCTAGTTTTAAGTTTGACAGTTTATTGGCATATCTTACTAAGTCATATTTTAGTGGTAATTAGCCTAACCCCAAAATTATGCCTACTTAATGGTTTTGGGATTTTTGCTGGTTGTAGCATTAAAAACAGTCCCAAATCATTGTTCATTTTAAATCTATACAAAGTATATTTACATCTAGTAATTAAGGGGAGATTAGCAAGGAGATCAAATATAAATAGTCCAATTAGCAATTTGGGGCTTGGGAATTCAAATATCTACTGTTCATTCTCTGGTTTGCATTATTCATCTATTTTACATTGATATGCGAGTGATTTATCCTTCCACAAACACTATTCTATGTTTAACATGTTTTGGATCCATTTTTGAAGTCAAAATATGAATTCAGAACTGATTTGATATTGAAAACAAAGTATAAATTATTTTAAATGATTTTAAAGTGATTTAAACATGTATTTTTATGCTTTAATTGATCATAAGAACGTTAAATTAAGCAATGGATTCTATATTGACTGTTATGCTATGATATGATTCTTGTTTTTCTTGTTTGAATATTGTGTTTGCATGTTTGAATGGACAAATTTCTTATTGAAGCGAATTGGGGTTGGATTGTTCTATGGGCAAGATCATCGTATAGAAGGATATGCTAATGTGAAACTTTATGATTCGATTATAGAAAGAATGAAAGATCTGTAGCATTAGAACAATCTTCAGTAGACTGGCTCTAGAGTGTTTGGAGTTTGATCGTTGCAAAAGAGATTGCATGCAAATTGAATGACACAATATAGAGTTGGATCGATGTAAAGATGGTCAAAAAATGATAGAAAATATTTTAGCTTGGTGAATTGGACTTTGACTATCAGAACTCAATGAAACTCCATCAAATACGAAGATCATATCACACATCAACCGCTTCAAGTAGAGTGCTTCCTCAATTGCTTCAATATTAACTATCTGCTCTGCCTCTGTAGGAGATAAAGCAACTACCATTTGCAACCTTGCTCTCCAACTAATTGTTATACCTCCAAAAGCAAACATATAACATAAGGTCCTGTTTTTTATCCCCGAAATTGTCGGAATCACAAAATTAAACCAAACTGAAATCTCTATCTCTACCGCCAAAAACAAGCCCATGGTCTGGAGTCCCTCTAAGATATCTGAAAATATACTTCACTGCCTCCCAATGCGTCTTTCGTGGATTTTTCACATATCTACTATTCAAACCAATAGCATGTGCAATGTTAGGCCTAGTGCATACCATAGCATACATCAAGCTACTAACTTCACTTTCATAGGGTACCTTCTCTATGTATGAATTGTCCTTCTCTGAGATCGGGGAGCCTTTACTAAAAAGTTGCATGTGAAAAGGCATGGGTGTAATAATTGCCTTTGCTCCCTTCATGCTAAACTGAGCAAGCACCTTATGAACGTATTCCTTTTGAGTGAACCTCAAAATGCCAGCTTTATATCCCTTTCGATTTCCATACCCAAAATCTTCCTTGCCTCCCTAAGGCCTTTCATCGTGAATTATGCTTTTAATTACAACTTCAATTTATTTCAGCTTTATCCTTGGAAGAAATCAACATATCATCCACACACAAGGGAAAATATTTCCAATTACAACTTTTTAAATGCTTCAAATAAACATATTCACCTTGATGCTACAATCAAAACCAGGTGAAAGTATAAAAGAATCAAACATCTTCTACCACTATCTAGGCGACTGCTTAAGTCCATAAAAAGGCCTCTTCGACTTGCAAACCTAATCTTCTTTCCTACTTACAACAAATTCGTCTACCTAATTCATGTAAATGGCCTCCTCTAAGTCACCATGTAAGAAAGCTATCTTGATATCAAGTTGCTCCAATTTTAAGTCATGAGCGGCAACTATGGAAAGCAAAATCCGGTTAGCGGTATGTCTCAATATAGGAGCAAAAATATCATGGTACTACATTCATTTCATTTGTGAAAACCCTTTTGCTACTAATCTACCTTGTATCTTCCATCATGTTTCACTCTGAACGCCCACTTCCAGCCTATGGCTTGGCTTCCCTGAGTAGGTGGTAACAAATCTCAAGTCTTGTTCTTCTTCAATGACTCTAACTACTCTTCCATAGCGCAGATCCACTTCGAGCTATCATTTGACTTCATGGCTTCTTCAAGGTCAGATGGCTCATCATGAACCACATGTAATGCATACTCAAACAAATCATACAGGCTTAGGTTTGCATATTATCCATACCTATATAGCGGCCTAATAGTCCTACAACTGAATTAAGTAGGTAAAACATCCCCTAAATTTCTTCCAGCTCCACCTTGAATTGAACTTCCTCCAGCTTCATGTACATCGCCAACACTGCTAAAAGACATTTGTGAACTATCTTGTAATGTTTCATTAATTGCATTTTCACATATCTTCTCTATAGCTCTAACTCTACTTCCAAGGTAAAATGTGAGAACCTCCTCCATCTCCTTAGGCCTATCAGATTCTGAATCTAATGGGGTAGGTCAATCTTCCTTAAGCTAGAACATTGCAAACTCATCAAATGTAACATGTTTGGAATTTACAGTTTTCATATCAATCAAGTTCCAAATGCAATACTCACTGAATCCATATGGATCCTATAAATATGCCCTTATATGCTTTAGTGTTTAACTTATCATCACCTGTATGGTGTACATACACAGGGCAACTAAAAATGTAGTGGTAACCAAGATACACTGATTTATCTCTCCACTTTTCTTCTGTAATCTTCCCATTTATAGATGAGCCATATAATCGATAAAGCCTCAGCCCAAAATCCTTTGGATAAGCCCATGGTCAATCAATCTCAAGCAACATGTCTTATAAAGTAGAGTTCGGTTCATCCTTTTAACAACCTCATTGGATTACGGATCTCTAAGTATAGTGAAATTTCTTTATATAACACATTGCTTATAGAAATTGAAGGACGCCCTAGAAAAAATTCACCACCATTATCATATCTAAGCACCTTCCACTTGCAACCAAATTAGTGTTCAACTAGCGCCTTCTAAGCCTTAAATACTTCAAAGCATTCTGATTTGGGATTCATCGAATACACCCAAACTTTTTGAGAAAAGTCATCAAAAAGGAATAAAATACTTTGCTCCCCTAATGGAATTATAGCTACTAGTCCCCAAACATCTATATGCACATAATCAAGTACCCTCTCTAACCTATGAAGCCCAACACCATATATACCTACATTTTCTTACCCAACACACACTCTTGGTAGAAATCTAACTTGCTAAAGTTTTCTCCTTTTATCATCTTCTATCCATGAAGAAACTCTAAGCCCATCACCAAAATATAACCCAATATGAGATTCCATAGTCTGGTGGCATCCAAAGCACGAAAATATCAACTCCAACACATGACTCCTAAGTACAGTGGTTCCTTTCAAAGGATATAGATTCGAGAACACATCACCCTTCATCAAAACTAGCACACCCTATGAAACCTTCAAACTATCATTCTCCATAGTCACCTTACACCTCATGAATGCCAACTGGCCCAAAGATATCAACGACTTTTGAAGACTAGGAACATAGCGGACACATGCCAAAGTGCAAATCACTCCATCAAACATCCAAATTTTTACTGTACCCTCTCTTATAGCTCTACAACTAGCATCATTGGCCATAAGGATTGCGTTTCCTTCCTTTCTGACAAAAGAGATGAAGTAATCCTTATTTGGCATCATGTGAAATGACTCTCCCAAATCAATCACCCAATGGTCTGATACATCTAATACTACTGTAGTCATCACATTGTCGAATAAATTCTTCTCTATCGCAATCAAAGAAGATCCATCCTCACTCTTCCTCTTCATGTCAGGATAATATCTCTTCCAATGGCCTAGTTTCTTATAATAGTGACAATTCCGATATGTGTACTTTCCTCTCCAACCATTTTTAGGCTTCCTAGATTTGATACGTCCTCTATGATTCCAACTCTTCTTCTCTTTTCTTCTCTTCCTCTCCCAACAAACAGACACTACCTACTCCCTGCACATCCACCTTCACTCATATCCTTCATTTGATCCCTCAAGTCTTCAAATAGAAGACCTAACTTCTCATCTTCCAATATCAAAGTATCTCTTCCACACATTAGATTGTTAGCGAAACCTGTATATCACTCTGGAAGAGAGCACAAAAGATCCATCACCACTTGCTTATGCTCTTCATCCACCTTTAAATCAAAAGTCTTCATCTTCATCAAAAGATTATCAAAGAGACTAAATGCACATTAATCGAATTATCATCCTTCATCTTTATATTGAAAACTGTCTTCAGCATAATCAAATGGTTTGTGAGTGACTTCTTCAAGTAGAGATTCTCCAGCTTAACCCAAATTCCTTTAGTTGCAGTTTCACTACTAATATTTAAGATAACATTCTTTCCCATCGCAAGCTATAGCGTAATAAAAGCTAAATCTTCCTTCTCTATGGCTGAAATATCGACGGGCAATTTCTTAGTATCAAATACCACTTAATGAACCCAATTCCACCTTAGTACAACTTTCATCCTCCATTGCCACTTCTCGATATCACTATCCCCATTCCACTTTAATATTGCCAACTAAGATCCCGATGCTGCATGGGATCCTCTAACATAGGGTCTTGATACAACTGGGGTATCTCCATCTCCTTCCATACTTCCTAACACCTTCCATCAACCAAACAAATATGTCTAATACTAGAATTTCTGAGAAAATTCAGATTAACACCCCAAACACAATGGAAACTTGAGTCAGAATCGTGTTGATGGTGATGTAGAACAAACAAAAAATACCAATCACTAATATCCTAATTCACACAATCAAAGACTATAGATGCAAATAACTGAAAAGTAAAAGACATTGGATTTATAGTGGCTCCATTATTACGAAATAGTGTACATCCACTTTTGGAAGATGAGATTTATATTACTTTCTGAGAAAAGAAATTACCAAAATGATAATGGAGGCTAAGTAGAAGAAGATAAATAAATATAACTTAAGAGGATTATATCAATATCCAAAGAACATCTTCCTTTAAACAAAGATTATTATTTGGGTTTGAAGTAATTTTGTCACTAAATATGTGCCTCATCAATTCACCAATTCATATGGAAAACATATACCCATTTGATTTTTTTTAGTTTCCTCCCAAATGCATACACTCAATAAAATGCCTTCTTTAATCAACCAAATATGGAACTGATTGATTATTTCCATCTCTCAAAAAAATTCCTTTCCACATAGATAATTCCTTGCCTTCTATTTAATGCAAAATTATTCAATTAATATTTTTTAACTATTTTTGAGTTACAATTCCATCTTGGCTCAAAATTTCTCTAAAATTTACTCCAGTTTGGAAATATTAGATCAACAAAATCTAACACAACCAATGATTTTGGTTCTTTTGCTCAATCTCTAATAGATTTATTTTATTTTATTAGATTCGTGGATTTCTACAACTTAAATATAAGATTATATAAGTGGATTTTCACTATTATTCAAATTGCTTTATTCTAATATTTCATGGTTTAGTTACATTGTGTTGCTTTGCTTTTATCAATTGTTTAGTTTTCATTTTTTTCTTTCCAAATTAGGGTTAGTATGTTTATTCATATTAGTGTTTTTTTGTTTTACCTTTCTATTATTCTCCAATATGGCTTAATAATTGGAAGTATACAATACTCCAGATAAATATGTCCTAGTAGAATTTGGAAATATGTGATTGTTGACCTTGTCAGATCAGTTTGAGAAATTTGAGTAAAGATTCTGTTACTTGCATCTTAATGGAAAAATTATTAATAGATTTGCTTAAACTATCTTTTCAGCATTAGCAACTTTCTACAGGTTACACTTTTTGGACATGCCTTCAGCTCCAGAAAATCTATGGATGTTACAACAAGAATCACCTATTAGTTTCTCTTGCACTTTTACAAGTATATACTATATATACAACTAAAGATGAGTTTCAAATTATTTAATCTAATTCATTCTCCTATTTCAACATTCTACTCTTTCCTTATTATGCCTAGCGGCTTCTCCTACATTTAAAGAATAAAATCCTTAGCCCTCGTTAATTCACATGTAATATTCTAACCTCATTCATCTATCTTCCCTCTTTCAAATCATTATTTCACCCTTTCACTTCCTATATAGGTTCTCAACAATCCATCCTCTTATTTTTTTTAATTGCTCTTTCAGTGTTCACAAACTTATACACTAAAATCATGACAATTAGTATTAATCATTTTCTTAGTTTCCCCTTTAGTTGTTAGATGTAATTCATAAGATTTTGAAGTATTTTTCGCTATTGCAACATTGATGTAGACCTTCTCTTGTATCTATCATCGCAAGTACTATTAGTAGGTTACTTAATCTTGGATCACGGTTCTTAATAATTATTAGTCTTAGTTTAACTAATATGGTTCAACTATTCACATGATTTTGTCCATTCAAAGTTTGAATTCAGTTTCAAGGTTTTGGGGTTAATTGTGGTTTTCGAATCCATTTTGTTTTGGAGATATCATTTATGATGTAGCAACTTACAGAATTTTGAGTATGAAAATAATTTTTTTAGAATCCACTAAAAGATATAATTTCATTTATAGCAAATACAATAACAAATAAAAACATAGGATTTTTTCATATTTAATGAATACGTTCACTTTCATGGTTTTAAAGCTTCAAACTTTGTAATCACTTAAATTCATTTACGCTACTTATTCAGTATTTATTTTATTGTTAAATACATGCTTTTCGTCGGCTTTAAGAAAATGCAATGTGTATGGGGAAATGTCCAATTTTAATATAAATGCAATGTATATAAAATATAAATATGTATTGTTTTAACTAGCAAATAGAACAAATGCATTAATTATGATTTTCAAAAGTATATTATACATATGATTCACCTTTATAAGTTTTAATTTGGACCGAGTCAATGGTGAATGAGCCTAATATCAAATAAGTTACATATATTAATGTCACATAATGGTATGTAAATTTCCATGAAGTGAGATTAATTTTCTAATCTTAAATTCTTATTGTGTTTGAAAAAATTATCTATCAAAATATGAAAAAATAAACTACGTAAACATATCGATCTTTTTTCAGATATATTGGTTCAGTTTTAAAAAAATGTGGAAATTAGCCACAAGGGCCTCTCTAGCAAGTGCAATTAGTTTTTAGGACACACGGTTGAAATAATTACTTTTAAGGACAAAATGCAAAATAATTAGTTTCTAAGGCCAAAAAACCTATGAAATTATGTCCTCGAAAGTAATTGGACTGCTGACTTTGTTCTTAAAAATAATTATTCTGCTGACTTTGGCCTTGAAATTAATTTTTGTGGATGTGTGTCCTAGAAACTAATTGGACTGCAAAGTTTGTCCTTCTGGTGAAATGCTCCTTTAAAAATTTTGTCTACATATTGACAATTGGTAAAGGCTTGGATATAATCTAATTATATAATAATTCATTGATCTTAAGAGAAGAAGAGACGCTTCAACTATTGAAATCGATTTTTTTAATAAAAATCTAATATGTGAAACCTATCTTCTAAATTAAGAGAAGGAAAATTAACTAGTCTTTAGATTAGCCTGCCAATTCCTCTCTAATATAATTAAAAAGTCTAAAATTTTAAAATGTATGTCCAGATCTATCATCATTCATGCTGATTTTGTTATGATTTTGTGCAAAAACGAATTTCTATTGGTATATAATCCATACTTATCTGTAATAATCTTAAAAGCGAGCACCATCTCCCAAACTTCGCATGCATGTACCTTTGGTTGTCAGATCTACTCAGATATATGTCGGATCTGAATAGTTCACCTGGTTTCGCCTCGTTAAGAAGTAGTCACATGTCTGAAGTTGTCGTAGTGGCAAAAATACTTTTTTGTAAAGAAGGAAAGTAAATCTACCCAGACCTACTATAGATCTAAGCAGATCTACCCTCTTAATCCTCATTTTAGAAGGAGTTTTGAAGACAGATTTTTGACGTTAGAAGGGGACAGTTTGAAAATTGTGTTTCATTGATAAATTTTTCGAGTTTAAGTCAGAATCATTGTTGTATTTTCCAGTAATTTTTTTGTAATTTTTGGGTGGAAGTTCTCTCCGCCATTATTTTCAGAAGAAGGAAAGTGGAAGATAATGAATGAATTGGCGTTGTATTCAATGTATCTGTTGATTTCCATTTGTAAAGTTGGTGATCTATCAGCAAGCTTTGGGCTTAGGAAAAAAAATCATTGCAGGCTTGGCCAATAAATTGAATTGGATCATATTTGTAAATAATTCCCAAGTGCATAGATTGCATTTTTTTTGTGCATATATATTTAATTGCTTGATAAAGTACTCTAAACTTTATTCCAAAAAAAATTAATAGCCATTTTGTCTATTTTTCCCAGGGTATAATAGGGGAATACTTTTAGCCCTCACTTAAATTATTTAGACGGTATGATGCCTTTTTCCTGTTCAGTCAATAATAAATTACCTAGCATGCTCCCATTCATCACATTTCAGATAAAACTCTTCAATATTTTATTGTAATTTTCTTACGCCATTATTGTCATCTTTTTTTAGTGTTTGGTTCAAGGAAATGAATTTGAATATTTTATTTTCTAAAAAATACTATGGATTTACTTTTGTAGTTGTAACTTATTTTTTATTTGTTATACTATTCGATCTTGATATAAAAAGTATATTGTAAGTCAAGTGGGTTACAAATATAAAGTTGTAATGATCCGTAAATTTTAATGGTTTTAATAACGTAATTAACTGAATTTTTATGAAATCTTAAATAATTGAATTTTGAAATGAAAATTTGATATTTGGAATACGTCTATATAAACATAACAAATAATAAAATTTCATTAGATAATATGGAAGTTTATTTTGTTGTGTAATTTTATTTAAATTTAAATCAGTTAATACTTGATGATAATAAAATATTTTTCAAACCTAAATATTTTTATATAATAAATTTTTAAATCATCTTCTGAGTGAGACATCATATTTCGTTTCGTCAAATTTTGACTTCTATAGCTTCGTTTATCTTATTTTCTGCATTTTTGCAGCATTTTTCGGTAGCAAAAATTCGAGTTTTTATAATTTGATCGTATTGCTGGTATTTGTGTACCATTCTATCCGCATCATCATGCTGATCTCCGTAGTATATTCGTTTCTGTATTTGGAGATCCAATGCGCGACAAAACAACTGATCAGTTCGTTGTAACGGTACCGTAAATTGTGACTTTACTCTTTTCTTCTGTTTCAAAATTTAAACCTGTTGTCCAAACAAAATCAATTGCTTTAAATTCTCTGCTGAATCATAGTTGGCAACAGTTGCTCTTACTTTCACTTTTGTATATATTCACTTGTCATCTTCCCCTCTTGCGAATCTATTCACAAATCAGGTATGTTCCATTTTTTTTCTTTTATTCTCTGTAGCTTGTCTTCCTCCTCAATAATTTTTCCATCGTTTATTCTTTGTGGCCGAGCTTCCTACTCCAGATCCCAATAAAAAAAGGAAAAAACTTGCAAACCCAAAATTTTGCAGCTGCAAGCCTTTTCACCCCTTCAAACTCAAGCTCCAGCTTCCCCAAAATCTCAACAAATGATCCACGTGCTTCCTCTACCATAACCCAGAGCGCTCTCCCTCCACATCGACCTCCCCACCACCGTTTGGCCTACGTCCGCCTTCCACTCGCCCATGCCCAAAACCCCACCTGGTCGCCAGCACCCTATCGGTCGAGCTCTTCCCTCACAAAAACCCGAGCGTCATCTCCCACGGCCCAAGACGCCCAGGCTTCCACCTCGCAGCTCCTCCCCGTCCAAGCCGTGCACCGCACCCCATCATCTTCGTGTAGCCACCTAACAGATCGGCACTAGTATATATATAGCTTGCTGGTTGTTTGCTTAAGAAAGCTTGATCTTATATATATAATAATAAATAAAGTATAATATAGTGTATATATAGTTTACATAGATTCTGATGTCTAATTTTGTCACTTTACTTTCGTATTCTATCTAAGCTTGCTTGGCTATTACCTGTTATTTATACTAGTAAGTTACTTCTTATTTTTATGTATGCAACATCTTACCGTCTTTAACTTTCAAAACAGTATATTGTATTTGTCCTAATTACGTCGATTTTCAATGTATTATGTTTTATGATAAGTAAAATGTGTAGAAATGATATTAACAAAGTTAGCCGATCTACCTAATGTAGTTTAAGTACTTCATGCATAGACAAAAAATAATGGTGGTTCCAAATTTAAATTCAATCAAAATTACTTTTCAAATAGATTTTGGAATATGAAACTTTATAGGTTCATATTATGTTAGATTGTAACTGAACTATTGGCCACACTGTTTCATTCTTTATTTTTTTAACTACTAAAGTAGTTTTTTTATTATACCGTTAAACATGTATTGTATTGGTTGTAACTTAAGATGCTACATAATTAATTTTTTTTCAAATCATTAAAGAATTCAAAATTTAATTTTGTTTCATAAAAATGTAATGCAAAATGAAAATCGAGCAACTCCTAGCTTGTCACCGTCTCGATAGTCGTATCGGTATCCGTATATGTGTGTTTGAATTTAGAATATGACTTTATATATATATATAGTTATATATATAAGTTCACTTATACCATTAATCTTCATCAAATCCAGTTCATCGTGCCTTGCTCTTGTCTCGCCGATGTCCAATTTGGTTGTAGCATCTTTTTGGTTTGCTCGTGTCCGTATCCGTGTGCGTGTCCGTGTCATCTTCTTGTTCTTCTATCCTCGAAAGATGAGCAATCACTCACGATTAACATTCTTATATTTATTAAATTTGATTTCACTTGAAACGACAATTGAAATATGCTGCTAAATTGAACTGTTATTCATTTAATTGCTATATATGATATGCTATTATCTGTAACTGCTGACCTGTGAGATATGACACCATATCTTGTTGTTTATATTTTGTTTTATTTATCACTGATGGTATATCTCTGTTGTTGATATTGTTATATTATTATCATAACTGTTCTCACTCTATAAGTTCCCTGTTAGTATAGAATTCCCTATGGGTTGAAATGATACATACCCAAACGATCTTGTAGAATATGAGAAAATCGTTATGGGTTGAAATGATAAACCCAATCGATTTTCATTGATTGTGAAATTTTAGGATTGCGGGTTGAAATGATATATACCCGTAAATGTTAAATTGCGGATTGAAATGATAAATATATGTATCACTTGACCATAGAATAGAAAATTATATATGGACATCGTTGGTCTATATTTTGAAAAATGATTTCCAAAGTTTTGAAAGGGAATATATGGTTTAATAAATATTGATTTTAAAATAAAATATATATATATATATATGTTATTTTTATATATGTATAAAATCTAGATTTTTAAAATAATATGTTTTGGAAATTTTAATTTATAAGTTAGTTTTGAAAAATACAAATTTTAAGATTTTCTTATTGTTTTATTTTAAAAATGTTTAAAATAAGATTTAATAAAAAATACAATTAATAATAAGATTTAATTTAAAAAAAATTAATTTGATTAATATATAATATGTTTTAAAATATTTATTTATAAATTTATATTAATATTTTAAAATAGATTTATAATTTTAATAATAAAGGTTGGTAGGATAAATTAATGTTGACTTGGAATTTAAATTGGTTAACAATTGAATTTAAGAAAGAATTGATTTAAACTTATTAGTTTTGAGATTTTGAAAAGATATGATTATAACTTGATTTGATAAAGAGTGATTAAATGAATATTCTCAATTTTTAATAAAATTGAGATTGAATATTTAATATTGATTTAAATATATAAATAGGGAATTTCACCAGAAGGACAAACTTTGTAGTCCAATTAGTTTCTAGGACACACATACAAAGAAATTACTTTCAAGGCTAAAATCAGCAGAATAATTACTTTCAAGGACAAAGTCGGCAGTCCAATTACTTTCAAGGACATAATTTCATAGGTTTTTAGGCCCTATAAACTAAATATTTTACGTTTTGTCCTTGAAAGTAATTATTTCAATTGTGTGTCCTAGAAATTAATTCCACTTGCTAAAGAGGCCCTTGTGGCTAATTTCCACTATATAAATTGGGATTTAAATAAATTGTTATAAAAATGGTTAAGAGAATACTTTCCAATTTGAATGAAATTAAAGTTAAAATGTTGAAATATAAATGAAATTTATATGGTAGATGTTTGAATATTTAAACTTGAATCTTATTGTAATTGAAATGATAGTTCGAACTTGGATTTGAAATCGATAAAAATTGAAATGGTTATTGAGAATATGAACTGAATCTTTAACCTTTTAAATTGAGATGGTTAAACTGGAATTGATTTAAATTGAATTTCGGAATTTAAGATTTATTTGAATCGATTTGTGAAATTGGAGGAAACTATTTTTAATGTATACAAACTATTTTAATTTATATAGTATTTTAATATATATATATATATACTATTTTCAACATCTAAACTGTTTAGGTGGAAAGAGTTATGATTTCAAAGTGTTATGGTTTCAAAGTGTTATGATTTCAAAGTGTTATGATTTCGAAAGTGTTGCAAATTTTGAAAGTGTTACATTCTGAAACTGAATATTGTTTAAAGTGAATAATGATATCGAATTTGATATGGTTTTGAAATGAATATGATATTTTGATATGAATTATGAATTATTTGAAATGAAATGACCATGGTGTGAAATAAGCGTTTGGTTGTTAAAGAGACCGGGATCGGATATTTTCATACTCTCTGCCAATACCGAAAACCACTTTAACAACTGTGTACGTGGTGGAGATTCTAGAATGAAGTAGGATGGTTTGGTGATGATTCTATATGGTATTTACGTAGCCCTGACTCCCGTGAGTCAGCTTGATGTGGCTAAAACAAGAGCTATACCGAGCCAAGTGAGGTCATTCCTCCGATCGGGCACATTTCTTTGATACCATTCTATTGCTTTTGTGATTGATTGGGTGCACCCTTTGATTTGGGAGAGTGTCACGAGGTGGGCGGTAGTAGCTGCTATGCATTACCACCAGTCCGGGAGTGCAAATGGTATATCTACCCTGGCATTGCCTCGAGTGCCGTGTCGTATGCCCTATCGCGTCTTCTACGAGTTTGTTTTGTACCATACCTATGTGGTGACCTCTGTGTAAACCACCGGTTTGGTGGAGCATACGGCATTGTATAGACTACGGGAATATATAAATTGTGTTAAGGGGGATATGGGTAACACCTTAACGCTATTTTAATACTTTTACTTTACTATAGACATATTATAATAGCGTATAATACTACATAGTAGATAGTTCCATGGATCCTTAGAGGATGAAAATCCCAAACATCCTTTAAGTTACTTGTATTTCAGTTGACATTTCACTTGAGTTGAATTTATTAATATAAGAATGTTTATCCTGACTTGAGTGTTTTGTGTTCTGCTTTACGCTCGGGTCAAACTGAGTGTCACAGCATTTGAGACTCACCTTTGGAGTTGGAGCTTCACTTGGAGATCGATCTGTATCTATTCAGCTTTCAACTATCTGGTGGATTTGTTCAGACTTGTCATCTGTTTGTATTCGTGACTACATTGTATTTGATATATTCTGTTGTATTTTATTTCAAACTCTGATGTTTATATAGTAGCTTCATGAACTACTATTTATCTATTCCGCTGCTTATTGTTATATTACTTTGTGTTTGTGATTTTGTGATTTATT
The DNA here is from genome assembly GCA_030737815.1 of Allium fistulosum. NCBI lineage: Eukaryota > Viridiplantae > Streptophyta > Magnoliopsida > Asparagales > Amaryllidaceae > Allium > Allium fistulosum. Next base: position 474,477,357 of record CM060902.1, read on the forward strand.
TATTTACTGTATACACTGAGTTTTGCCAAATATAAATTAACAATATGACATTTTAAGCAATTCAAGTCTGACATGTGCGGATGCGAATGGTTCGAAATACCAGGTCGTTACAGTTGGTATCAGAGCTCTAGTTTAGGCAAAACTTAGAAATATAGAGTAAATTTAATTACAGAATCACCTTCGTTCAAGCTTGAATTTCTTCCTCTTTGATTCGGATTTCTTTCGAACTTTGGAACCCTACTTTGTTCTGAAATCCATTCATGTCCTTCCTATTCGTATTCTCCTTGATACTAGAGCATCCCATAGCTCCATTCTTGTCCGGCCAACCTCTTTATGATTTGTAAAGGGGTGAAACTCCTTTACAACAGGTGTCGATTCACCGGAGATTTACTATGTCCTCGGTTTTGATGCTGTTATTTCTTGCAAATCCCGAATCGTCTCTTAGTGGAAAACCCGGGTAATTCTCTTCTTATTGAACGTCGAATGCCTTCGGTTATGCAGGCAGCTCTACTTTCCGTTTGATACTCAGCTTAGTGATCTTGACTATACCCTGATAATCCGGGAACATCCTGATGTTTTGGTGAAGTCACATCTCTCTCATTTAAGCGGGAAATTGAATTTCCGCATCGATTTTTTTCCTGGAATCTCGGTTGACCCGGTTAAGGTCACCCGCGATTAATATTAGTCTATTCATCTTTTCTCTTTTGTTATCTAATCATCTTATCTTCGTTTTGAGCCTATCTTTTAGTTAGAATTCTACTTGATTAGGGTTCCTCTAAATTTGGATCTCTATCCTTGTTTTGAAATCCATCTTTGAATCATCGTGTGAGGGAGTGTATTTGTTATTAGTATAAAAATGTTTTATATTGTGTTGTTTGAGTTGTTAAGTTTGAATTTTGGGTTTCGACCGATTCGTCTAGCCAACGCTATCGATAGGAATTCCAAAACACTTGAACAGAGCAAACTGACACAATATTGTTTCAAATTTGATAAATTTATAAATTTTGTGTGATTATATTTATATATAAAAGTATAATTTTTTTGAAATTAAATAGTTAAATGAATTGGTGGTTAGAAATGATAATACTAGATTTTCATTTATTGTTTGTCAACATTTCTAAACCTAAACCTTAACTCTTGGTAAAATTATAAAATATGGTTTATAAATTTGATTTGAAATGAAATGAATTTAAATTTAAGATTTAAGGATTTAATTTCCAAGATTTTCAAAAAAAATTGGTTTTTAAAGTTTTGGGATATATTATTTAAAAGTAATTTCGAATGAAAATTGTTTCCATAGAAATTTTAAAAGAAGCGAGTCAGTACTCTCCTTTTTATCGCTGGAAAATAATTTCGGTGATGACTTCAGCATCATCGACATTCATTTTCGAGTCTCAAAGTGGAAAGACAACGTAGTAGCTTCGCCACACTTTTGTTTGGGAAAGGAATTTGATTTGAATTTCTTGAATATGATTTGATTTACAAAAGATATATATGAATATATTTTGTTTCAAAATGGTTTGAAGTGCAACTAGGAATTTAACCCTTAAGGTTTAAGTTAAGTAATGGTTTTCAATTATTGAAATAAATAAAAATCTTTGAAATATTTGAAGTGTTTAAATGGAAAATGAAATTGAAACAATTTGAAACAGTTGAATTTGAATAAAAACTTATTTGTATAATACTAAATTGCATTCTAATATATATAACTTGCCTAAAATATTCAAAAAGTTAAACTGTTAGGGTATAATCAAAGGTTACACAAAAAGAAAATTTAAGTAATAAATTGTCCAAAACAAAATCTGGCTTAATATAAATGTTGTAAATAAAATAAAATTTGTATAGTATTTAATTACACTCAGAACCTTAATATAACTTACCTAGAAATAGTTAAATGTTAATAGGTAATTGAATAATATACAGTATAAATGTGAGCAATAAGATGTCCCAAAATGATATTTTGTTAAGAGAATTTATAAATAATGAATTGGATAATGAATTGAACAATAAAAAGAGAATTAATTTGTTGAATAATAAATGGTTATAACAAATGTTTATACACTTAATATATGTTGTAAAATATGTCAAGTGGAATAAATTAAATGAGAAAAGGGGAATGCTATTTAAGAAAATAAATATGAACTTAAGAATAGTGAAATTGTAATTTTTAAGTGAAAGCAACTTAACTGATGGGGAGTGAGGTTGAATTAATTTAATAAACAGGTTTAATAGAAAAAAATTGTTTGAAAGAAATTTTGTAATAAATGGTAATAAATTGAAAAGAAATCAATTGAATAAAAATATATGGAAATGAAACCAATCAAAGGTAAACACCATAAATTTGATTGATTAAATAAAATGAATTGGAATCAACTAATTTAATATAAACCAACTTTAAAATAAATGTAGTTTATATGGTTTTAAATTAATTGTTTTATTTGGTATTCCAATCTATCTTCTCTTTTTGGTTGTTTCTATTCTCCTACCTCGTTCCTTTTCGGGGACGAAAAGTTTTGAGTGGGGGAGAGTGTAACGACCCATAAATTTTAATGGTTTTAATAACGTAATTAACTGAATTTTTGTGAAATTTTAAATAATTGAATTTTGAAATGAAAATTTGATATTTGGAATACGTCTATATAAACATAACAAATAATAAAATTTCATCAGATAATATGGAAGTTTATTTTGTTGTGTAATTTTAGTTAAATTTAAATCAGTTAATACTTGATGATGATAAAATATTTTTCAAACCTGAATATTTTTATATAATAAATTTTTAAATCATCTTCTGAGTGAGATGTTATATTTTGTTTCGCCAAATTTTGACTTCTATAGCTCCGTTTATATTATTTTCTGCATTTTTGCAGCATTTTTCGGTAGCGAAAATTCGAGTTTTTATAATTCGATCGTATAACTAGTATCTGTGTACCATTCTATCCGTCTCGTCGTGCTGATCTCCGAAGTATATTCGTTTCTGTATTTGGAGATCCGATGCGCGACAAAACGACTGATCAGTTCGTTGTAACGGTACCGTAAATTGTGACTTTACTCTTTCCTTCGGTTTCAAAATTTAAACATGATGTCCAAACAAAATTAATTGCTTTAAATTCTCAGCTGAATCATAGCCGGCAACCGTTGCTACTACTTTCACTTTTGTATATATTCACTTGTCATCTTCCCCTCTTGCGAATCTATTCACAAATCAGGTATGTTTCATTTTTTTTCTTTTATTCTCTGTAGCTTGTCTTCCTCCTCAATAATTTTTCCTTCGTTTATTCTTTGTGGCCGAGCTTCCCTACTCCAGATCCCAATAAAAAAAGGAAAAAACTTGCAAACCCAAAATTTTGCAGTTGCAAGCCTTTTCACCCCTTCAAACTCAAGCTCCAGCTTCCCCAAAATCTCAACAAATGATCCACGTGCTTCCTCTACCATAACCCAGAGCGCTCTCCCTCCACATCGACCTCCCCACCACCGTTCAGCCTACGTCTGCCTTCCACTCGCCCGCGCCCAAAACCCCACCCGGTCGCCAGCACCCTATCAGCCGAGCCCTTCCCTCACAAAAACCCAAGCGTCATCTCCCATGGCCCAAGCCGCCCAACCTTCCACCTCGCAGCTCCTCCCCGTCCAAGCCGTGCACCGCACCCCATCATCTCCGTGTAACCACCTAACAGATCGGCACTGGTATATATATAGCTTGCTGGTTGTTTGCCTGAGAAAGGTTGATCTTATATATATATATAATAATAATAATAATAAATATAGTATAATATAGTGTATATATAGTTTACATAGATTCTGATGTCTAAGCCTGTCACCTTACTTTCGTATTCTATCTAAGCTTGCTTGGCTATTACCTGTTATTTATACTAGTAAGTTACTTCTTATTTTTATGTATGCTACATCTTACCGTCTTTAACTTTCAAAACAGTATATTGTATTTGTCCTAATTACTTCGATTTTCAATGTATTATGTTTTATGACATGTAAAATGCGTAGAAATGATATTAACAAAGTTAGCCGATCTACCTAGGATAGTTTAAGTACTTCATGCATAGAGAAAAAATAATGGTGGTTCCAAATTTAAATTTAATCAAAATTACTTTTCAAATAGATTTTGGAATATGAAACTTATAGGTTCATATTATGTTAGATTGTAACTGAACAATTGGCCACACTATTTCATTCTTTTTTTTTAACTACTAAAGTAGTATTTTTTATTATACCGTTAGAGATGTATTGTGTTGGCTGTAATTTAAGATGCTACATAATTAATTTTTTTTTCAAATCATTAAAGAATTCAAAATTTAATTTTGTTTCATAAAAATGTAATGCAAAATGAAAATCGAGCAACTCCTAGCTTGTCGCTGTCTTGCTAGTCGTATCGGTATATGTATCTGTGTGTTTGAATTTAGAATATGATTATATATATATATATAATAATAATCTTCATCAAATCTAGTTCATCGTACCTTGCTCTTGTCTTGCCGATGTTCAATTTGGTCGTAGCATCTTTTTGGTTTGCTCGTGTCTGTATCCGTGTGTGTGTCCATGTCATCTTTTTGTTCCTCTAGCCTCGAAAGGTGAGCAATCACTCGTGATTAACATTCTTATATTTATTAAATTTGATTTCACTTGAAACGACAATTGAAATATGCTGCTAAATTGAACTGTTAATTATTTAATTGCTATATATGATATGCTATTATCTGTAACTGCTGACCTGTGAGATATGACACCATATCTTGTTGTTTATATTTTGTTTTATTTATCACTGATGATATATCTCTGTTTTTGATATTTTTATATTATTATCATAACTGTTCTCACTCTGCAAGTTCCCTGTTAGTATAGAATTCCCTGTGGGTTGAAATGATACATACCCGAACGATCTTGTAGAATAGGAGAAAATCGTTATGGGTTGAAATGATAAACCCAAGCGATTTTCATTGATTGTGAATTTTTGGGATTGCGGGTTGAAATGATATATACCCGTAAATGTTAAATTGCGGATTGAAATGATAAATATCTGTATCACTTGACCATAGGATAGAAAATTATATACGGACACGGTTGGTCTATATTTTGAAAAATGATTTCCAAAGTTTTGAAAGGGAACATATAGTTTAATAAATATTGATTTTAAAATAAAATATATATATATGTTATTTTTATATATGTATAAAATCTTGATTTTTAAAATAATATGTTTTGGAAATTTTAATTTATAAGTTAGTTTTGAAAAATATAAATTTTAAGATTTCTTATAGTTTTATTAGTTTATAAATGATTAAAATAATATTCAATATAAAATACAATTAATAATAAGATTTAATTTTAAAAAAAAATTAATTTGATTAGTATATAATATGTTTTAAAATATTTATTTAAAAATTTATATTAATATTTTAAAATAGATTTATAACTTTAATAATAAAGGTTGGGAGGAAAATTAATGTTGACTTGGAATTTAAATTGGTCAATAATTGAATTTAAGAAAGAATTGAATTAAATTTATTAGTTTTGAGATTTTGAAAGATATGATTATAACTTGATTTGATAAAGAGTGATTAAATGAATATTCTAAAATTTTAATAAAATTGAGATTGAATATTTAATATTGATTTAAATATATAAATTGGGATTTAAATAAATTGTTATAAAAATGGTTAAGAGAATACTTTCCAATTTGAATGAAATTAAAGTTAAAATATTGAAATATAAATGATATTTATATTGTAAATGTTTGAATATTTAAACTTGAATCTTATTGGAATTGAAATAATAGTTCGAACTTAGATTTGAAATCGATAAAAATTGAAATGGTTATTGAGAATTTGAATTGAATCTTTAACCTTTTAAATTGAGATGGTTAAACTGGAATTGATTTAAATTGAATTTCGGAATTTAAGATTTATTTGAATCGATTTGTGAAATTGGAGGAAACTATTTTTATCATATAAAGTATTTTTAATATATATAAACTATTTTAATTTATAAAGTATTTTAATATATATATATACTATTTTCTACATCTAAACTGTTTAGGTGGAAAGAGTTATGATTTCAAAGTGTTATGGTTTCAAAGTGTTATGATTTCAAAGTGTTATGATTTTGAAAGTGTTACAAATTATGAAAGTGTTACATTCTGAAACTGAATATTGTTTAAAGTGAATAATGATATCGAATTTGATATGGTTTTGAAATGAATATGATATTTTGATATGAAGTATGAATTATTTGAAATGAAATGACTACGGTGTGAAATAAGCGTTTGGTTGTTAAAGAAACCGGGATCGAATATTGTCATACTCTCTGCCAATACCGAAAACCACTTTAACAACTGTGTACATGGTGGAGATTCCAGAATGAAGTAGGATGGTTTGGTGACGATTCTATATGGTATTTACGTAGCCCTGACTCCCATGAGTCAGCTTGATGCGGCTAAAACAGGAGCTATACCGGGCCAAGTGAGGTCATTCCTCCGATTGGGCACATTTCTGTTAGGAACTGGAGATAGTGGTTTTGATTACAACAACTTTTGTAACTTATTTTATTATAACTTATATACTAACACTATTGTCTAGATATATATAAATGTTATTATGTAGGATATATATAAGGCAGGTACTGATTATTGAAGACTGTACAGTATAAAGATCAAGAATGAAGAAATCTAGTTTGAAGGCTCATGAGTATCAAGATCAAGATTTCGAGATAAGTGTCTAGTTTATTGTTAAAACTTCATAAGAGCACGGAAATCTTCATTCCATATTTCATTTGGGATGGAACCCATTTCTAACTTCTTAGTGGCTTACAAACCCACGACAAGTAGCTTACAAACCTACGACAAGTGCTTACAAACCCACGAACATTCTGGTTTTGTACAAGTTCTCGAGTCCTGATGTGATGAGAAATTCTATAGGAAGAAGTTTGCAAAACTACTTCAAAATGGTTTTTCAAAATGATTTTCAAAACTGCTTTTCGAAATGTTTTAGCCTTAAAATATTCTTTGTTTTTTGTTTTTAAATAAACTCTTGTTTTAAACTTCGTTTGTTTTTAAAAACTATCTTCTGATTTTTAAATATTCTTTTTCTACTCTTCTTTATTTTAAAACATAGGAAAATTAGTTTATTTTACTCCCGGATCATTTCATCTTGTTTTCCGTTGAATACCATTTTCAGAACAAATTTTACATTATTTTTAACTTAGGGATGTCGACATCATGGGATACCCCATGTCGACATGGTGGCCGTTAAATTCAAAAGTTTCAATTTTCAAAAGAAGTGTCTATTCGTTTAAATCTCTTCACGAATGGTTATGACCGTTACTAGTCTATAAATAGCCTTCACAAACGAATTTTTTTAACTAGCTATTTTCTTATTTTCTTCACTCCTTCTTCTCCACAAATCCATATTCTAAAATATTCATATTTTTAAGATCGTGCCGAAATTCTGCCGAATTCTCAAGTGAATCAAATTAGAATCTCATTCTTGTTTGGTTCTCTACTCTCTCTCGAAGATCAAAGTGCTATTCAGTGTTATAGGATCAATTTATAATCAAAAGTTTATCGAGCCTCTCTATAAGGTGTGGTTGTGCCTGGAAATCAATTGGGTAATCTTGTGGCCTGTAAATCAAGAGAGTTTGCCCCGGACTCGTGAGACAGGAGAGTACCTCAAGGCCTTTAGAAACTGAGGATTGTAATCTCGACTTTGGTATAATAAAAATCTGTATGAGGTGTTCTGCCTTGGTACAGGACTGGATGTAGGGTAACTCCGAACCAGTATAAAATCCAGTGTATTCTTTCCTTTTACTGCTTTTTATTTACTTTCTGCATCTGTGTTTGATTATGTGATTGTTCTGTGATTAAGGTCTGCATTTGTTTGTGTCATAATTTTAATTTAGTCCATATAAGTCTTAGAATCCATTAAACACTATTCACCCCCCCTCATGTGTTAAATTAGCCTTAAGATCCTTAATCCGCACTCCCTTTCATTTGGTATCGGAGCATTGCTTTTCACAGTTTTCATAATCTGAAACTTGAAAAGTTGAAAATGGCATTTTTAGAAAATTTTGTTAATACTAGTTTGAATGTATGCATTTCATCAAAGTATCATAAGTCTGCATATAGTTTTTATGAAAAATCAAGTTATCTACCAAATTGGTTTGTTATGCAGGAACGGACATGTTACATGGCTTTTAAAGAATCAACAACCAATGGACAAACTGTGCAAATTGGGAAAGATAAATGGATACTTGATAGTGGCTGTTCAAGGCATATGACTGGTAATCCCGAGATACTCAATGACATTATATATCAAGATGGTGGATTGGTCAACTTTGGAGACAACTCAGAAGGATATGTGATTGGCATCAGCAATGTCGGTAATTCTAATACTCTTCTTATTTTTGATATTTTGCTAGTTAGGTATTTAAAACCTAATCTGCTTAGTATAAGTCAACTATGTAATAAAGGATTTAAAATTAAATTTGGAAAAGATAAGTGTCACATCGAAGATAATAAGTCAAATATTACTTCATTTAGATTTATTTGGTCCATCTCAAGTTCAATCAATTAATCACAATAAATATGTTTTTGTAATTGTAGATGATTATTCTAGATATACTTGGACAATTTTTCTTAAACTTAAAAGTGATGCTTTTGAATTATTTAAGAATTTTGCTAAAAGAATTCAAAATCAATTTTCTTTAAAAATAAAAACTATTCGTAGTGATCACGGTGGTGAATTTGAAAATGAAAATTTTGAGAATTTCTGTAATAAAAAAGGAATCACTCATAATTTCTCTTTTCCAAGAACTCCACAACAAAATGGAGGGGTAGAACGTAAGAATAGAACGATTCAAGAGTGTGCTAGAACAATACTTTCTGATAGTAACTTACCTAAAAACTATTGGGTTGAAGCAGTCGCTACAGCTTGTTATATATTAAATAGGATTTTAATTAGACCATTAACTAATAAAACACCATATGAATTACTTTATAATAAGAAACCCATAGTAGCTTATTTTAAAGTTTTTGGTAGTAAGTGTTTTATTCTTAATACAAAAGATAATTTAGATAAATTTGAACCTCAATCCGACAAAGGTATCTTTATCGGATATTCTAATAGAAGTAAAGCATTTAGAGTTTATAGTTTAAGAACTAACACTATTGAAGAAACAACGCATGTATCTTTTGATGAAAATTTTAAAGATACTGCACAAATAGAAGATGAAGAAGATTTTGTAACTTTAAATAATGAACCTAATGAAACTAATTATGAAATCATTCAACCTAATAAAAGAATTAGGCTATTAAAAGATCATCCTGTAGAAAATATACTAGGAAATATTGAATCTATAGTTAAAACAAGAAATCAACTAAATAGTATGAGTAATGTAGCTTTTATATCAACTATTGAACCTAAAAATGCAAAGGAAGCATCATCTGATGATTCATGGATTCTTGCTATGCAAGAAGAATTGAATTAGTTCACCAGAAATGATGTTTGGGAACTTGTTCCTAGACCCGAGGATAAAAGTATAATTGGAACAAAATGGGTTTATAAAAATAAAATGAATGAACTTGGGGAGGTCGTGAGAAATAAAGCTCGTTTAGTCGCGCAAGGTTATTGTCAAGAAGAAGGGATTGATTATGACGAAACCTTTGCACCCGTAGCAAGACTAGAAGCTATCAGGATTCTACTTGCTTTCGCAAACTACAATAATTTCAAGTTATATCAAATGGATGTTAAAAGTGCTTTTCTAAATGGTTTTGTAAAAGAAGATGTTTATGTTGAACAACCTCCACTTTTTGAAAATAATGAATTTCCAAATCATGTATATAAACTAAAGAAAGCTTTATATGGTCTGAAACAAGCTCCTAGAGCCTGGTATGAAAGACTAAGATCTTATTTACTACAATCTGGTTTTGGTAAAATAGATACAACTCTTTTTATTAAAAGAAACAAAAATGATATTCAATTAGTACAAATATATATAGATGATATAATATTTGGGTCAACTAATAACATAATGAATAAAGAATTTTCAAATATAATGACTAAAGAATTTGAAATGAGTCATATGGGAGAACTAAGCTTCTTTTTAGGACTTCAAATCAAACAATTAGATATAGGAATTTTCATTAGTCAAGAAAAATATGCCAAGGATTTAATTAATAAATTTGGATTGACCACTTCTACTGGGAAACCAACGACAACTAATGTAGCTTTAAGTAAAGAAAATAAATCAAAAGATGTTGATCAAAAATTATATAGGGGAATGATTGGTTCGCTGCTTTATATAACAGCAAGTCATCCTAACATCATGCATAGTGTTTGTCTCTATGCAAGATACCAATCTCAACTTAAAGAAACTCACTTAAAAGCTGTTAAAAGAATTTTAAGATATGTAATACAAACTTTAGATTATGGTTTATTTTACCCTAAAAATGATGTATTTGATTTAATTTCATATTGTGATGCTGATTACGCTGGTTGTAAATCAGACCGAAAAAGTACAAGTGGAACTAGTCACTTTCTAGGACATTCTCTGGTTTCCTGGTTTAGTAAGAAGCAAAACACTATATCCTTGTCAACAACTGAAGCAGAATATATATTTGGTGCTTTGGCTTGTTCTCAAGTTATATATATGCAACAAACTTTAAAAGATTTTGGATTAACTATAACTAAATCACTAATTTATTGTGATAATACTAGTGCAATAAACTTATCTAAAAATCCAACTCATCGTGCTAGAACAAAACATATTGATATTAGACATCATTTTCTTAGAGATAATATAATAAAGAAGTCAAAACTCTTGAATATATTAATACTGAAAAACAAATTGCTGATATATTAACCAAACCATTAAATGAACAAAACTTTACTAAATTTAGAAGAGAATTAGGCATATGTTCATTAACTGAAATATAAATTATAAATAATACAAATATAGTTAATAATTAATATAAACAAAAAAAATTCAAAAACTGAACTGGGCATGCCGATATGACCCATCCCCCTATGTCGACATACAGGCCGAGATTTTCAAATTTAAATTTCCCTCTAAAATTAGTTATTTGGTTATATATTTATATATTTCGACTTTTACTCCTTTTCTCTGTAATAAACTTCTAAAACAGTAAATTAATGGCTTCCTCTTCTAATAATGAACCTTCTTCACCCACTTCTCCTCATTCTGGCCCTTTTCAATGTTCCACACACGTACGAGTCATCAAACTACAAGAGAAGATGAAAGATTTGCTTCAAATGGTGATGGAAATTCAAGTGAGTCAACTGCGAATGGCTTGAGAACAAGATAGGCAAGGCAGAATTCTTAGGAATTTACAAAAATTCCTTATGGATAACCATGCCAATCCCATTGTCATCGAAGAATCATCCCAAGCCATGGACTCTGAAGAAGAAGAGCCACTAGAAGAACCACAAGAGGATCAAGAAGAAGAACATCCTCTGCCGAATTCGGATGTTCATATGGACGAAGACGATGGCGTGATTTGCATTGGAGAGGTCCTTTTTGATGCTAATGGGAACTTGGTCGAACAACATGGAAACTTTTGTCTCCACTATCCAAATTGTTCGGTCCATAAATCACCAATAGTTAAGGGTCCTCGTTAAGCGTTTTTCGTTTTTTGTTTTTTTCTTGATTGTATATTAGTCTGTTAATTTGTATATAAAGTGTTACCTTAATTAATGTTCTTATAAAAACAATCTTTGGTGTATAAAATCTTGAATTCCATTTAACTTAGGATGCTATATTTCACTCATAAATAGTTGTTATTCTTATGTCATATGTTTGTTTATCTTATTTTCTATTAAGTTCAAGGTTTATAGGTTATTGTTTTGTTGATGACAAACATGGAGAAGTTATATAAAATAGTAGGCTTGGAGTAAGAAGGAGTTGTTGGTGTAAGGGGGAGTTATGGTATGATCGAAGTAGTAAGTATATTTTATAAGGTTGTTATTGTCAAAATGGGGAGATTGTTAGGAACTGGAGATAGTGGTTTTGATGACAACAACCTTTGTAACTTATTTTATTATAACTTATATACTAACACTATTGTCTAGATATATATGAATGTTATTATGCAGGATATATATAAGGCAGGTACTTATTATTGAAGATTGTACAGTATAAAGATCAAGAATGAAGAAATCAAGTTTGAAGACTCATGAGTATCAAGATCAAGATTTCGAGATAAGTGTCTAGTTTAGTGTTAAAACTTCATAATAGCACGGAAATCTTCATTCCATATTTCATTTTGGATGGAACCCATTTCTACCTTCTTAGTGGCTTACAAACCCACGACAAGTAGCTTACAAACCTACGACAAGTGGCTTACAAACCCACGAACATCCTGGTTTTGTACAAGTTCTCGAGTCCTGATGTGATGAGATATTCTGCAAGAAGAATCTTGCAAAACTACTTCAAAATGGTTTTTCAAAATGATTTTCAAAACTGCTTTTCAAAATGTTTTAGCCTTAAAATATTCTTTGTTTTTGTTTTTAAATAAACTCCTGTTTTAAACTTCGTTTGTTTTTAAAAACTATCTTCTGATTTTTAAATATTCCTTTTCTACTCTTCTTTATTTCAAAACATAGGAAAATTAGTTTATTTTACTACAGGATCATTTCATCTTGTTTTCCATTCAATACCATTTTCAAAACAAATTTTACATTATTTTTAACTTAGGGATGTCGACAACATGGGATACCCCATGTCGACATGGTGACCGTTAAATTCAAAAGTTTCAATTTTCAAAAGAAGTGTCTATTCGGTTAAATCTCTTCACGAATGGTTATGACCGTTACTAGTCTATAAATAGCCTTCACAAACAAATTTTTTAACTAACTATTTTCTTATTTTCTTCACTCCTTCTCCACAAATCCATATTCTAAAATATTCATATTTTTAAGATCGTGCCGAAATTCTGCCGAATTCTCAAGTGAATCAAATTAGAATCTCATTCTTGTTTGGTTCTCTACCCTCCCTCGAAGATCAAAGTGCTATTCAGAGTTATAGGATCAATTTATAATCAAAAGTTTATCGAGCCTCTCTATAAGGTGTGGTTGTGCCTGGAAATCAACTGGGTAATCTTGTGGCCCGTAAATCAAGAGAGTTTGCCCCGGACTCGTGAGACAGGAGGGTACCTCAAAGCCTTTAGAAACCAAGGATTGTAATCTCGACTTTGGTATAATAAAAATCTGTATGAGGTGTTCTGCCTTGGTACAGGACTGGATGTAGGGTAACTCCGAACCAGTATAAAATCCGGTGTGTTCTTTCCTTTTACTGCTTTTTATTTACTTTCTGCATCTGTGTTTGATTCTGTGATTGTTCTGTGATTAAGGTCTGCATTTGTTTGTGTCATAATTTTAATTTAGTCCATATAAATCTTAGAATCCATTAAACACTATTCACCCCCCCCCTCTAGTGTTAAATTAGCCTTAAGATCCTTAATTCGCACTCCCTTTCAATTTCTTCGATACCATTCTATTGCTTTTGTGATTGATTGGGTGCACCCTTTGATTTGAGAGTGTGTCACGAGGTGGGCGGTAGTAGCTGCTATGCGTTACCACCAGTCCGGGAGTGCAATGGTATATTTACCCTAGCATTGCCTCGAGTGTCGTGTCGCATGCCCTATCGCGCCTTTTACGAGTTTGTTTTGTACCGTACCTATGTGGTGTCCTCTGTGTAAACCACCGGTTTGGTGGAGCGTACGACATTGTATAGACTATGGGAATATATAAAATGTGCTAAGGGGGATATGGGTAACGCCTTAACGCTATTTTAATACTTTTACTTTACTATAGACTTATTATAATAGCGTATATTACTACATAGTAGATAGTTCCACGGATCCTTAGAGGATGGAAATCCCAAACATCCTTTAAGTTACTTGTATTTTAGTTGACATTTCACTTGAGTTGAATTTATTAATATAAGAATGTTAATCCTGACTCGAGTGTTTTGTGTTATGCTTTACGCTCGGGTCATACTGAGTGTCACGGCATTTGAGACTCACCTTTGGAGTTGGAGCTTCACTTGGAGATCCATCTGTATCTATTCAGCTTTCAGCTATCCGGTGGATTTGTTCAGACTTGTCATCTGTTTGTATTCGTGACTATATTGTATTTGATATATTCTGTTGTATTTTATTTCAAACTCGTATGTTTATATAGTAGCTTCATGAACTACTATTTATCTATTCCGCTTTTTATTGTTATATTACTTTATGTCTGTGATTCTGTGATTTATTTATTTACTGTATATGTTGAGTTTTGCCAAATATAAATTAGCAATCTGACATTTTGAGCAATTCAAGTCTGATATGTGCGGATGCAAATTGTTCGAAATACCATGTCGTTACAAAAGTTATGTCAGATTACTTCAAAGTTCATTACTTTGATGTGATAGCAAAAGGATTATTACATTTGAAGGCGTTTGTTAATTTAAATTTTACCTTAGACATATCATGTAGCATATGGTTATATTTTGATGATGCCAAAATAGCTTGTCATATAAAATTCAAAACATTTATATTTCCATACGATGACATCCTTGGAAATCGATCGTTTATTATAACTAGGCCTTGATATGGATGAAAATAACATCCAAACTTAGGTGAGTCGTCATATGTATTCCAAATTAACTTAAATTAGTGGTTCTCAATCTTAAATTTTCAAAAATAATTTACAACCTTTTCTAAAACTAATATGCCAGAATATTATATGATTGTTGTGCTTAATATTAAATAAAGTTATGGTTTCATATCATGAATAATAATGTATTTGATAGGTTTTCCCATTTTTTTATAATGAAATCAAATTTAGAGACAAAATTCAGTAAATTTCATTATGAATTATTTAAAACAAGGTGCATTTGGTAAAATTTTGTGTTCGCATGGCCATGTGTAGTTATTTGAAGTTAAAATACTCCCCATGTCTTTATTATTCTTCAGATAAGTGCTTTTTCAAGAATTAAATTTTTAATCCATATTTGTCCATGGTGGATCAAGATTAAAAAAGTAGAAAAATTGCCTAAACAGGAGAATTTTATGAATTATTTATTCCAATGTGAGCCATTATATAAATGAATGATTAATAATGTATAGTATTGATTAGTTTTATATGGAACATGTTTATGTGTTTGTGTATATATAATCAGTTTTCAATTATAGGACTTCATCATTTATTGTATAATGCATTTATAGTGCAACTACCTTTATTCCACTGAATAAAAAGTAAATAAGGTTGGATCACTATTTGTAATTAGATTATACTACAAAATAGGCCCTGTATTTATAGTATAATGCATAAATGTGATTTCTATCATCTCCTAAAGAAGTATTCAAAACAAAGGTTAAAGATACTAGCATTGGTTATTTATTAAAAATCCCTTGTCATGAGCAAACATGAGTCCAAAGCTGAACCGTGTGGTTAATGTTATTATATAAATTAAGGTAGTGAGAAGTTTTCCTATACATATACATGAACATAAATATTTGTTACCATGCATTTGATTTATGAAATGAACTTCAAAGATCTTTTGTACAAAGTGATATTTTGGTATATAGTTACTCTTTATGTAGGAAATGTCATTTGAGTTAATTTTTGTTGATATTGTTAATTTAATTCTTCTATATCCTACATTATTTTCTTATCTTATAAATTTTAAACACACGATCAAGTTAGTGTTTCATTTTGTTATCTAACAGGTACTGGCTTTTACAATGTAGTAATTTCTTAGTTTCATGAAAATTTACATTTAATATATTGTTTATGAATTTGGACTGGTCCATTTTACCAATGAAATTTGATATAGAGCAACAAAAAGAGGCATCTGCACTATTAGTTGTGTAAAATTGGACTCATGGATAGTTTTATTTACTAAAATTATGGTTTCTTTTCAATATTTAAAGATCCTAATGGAGATCTCTTTTAGGTGTGGTTTCGCTCTCTTTACAACTTCATTTACACATATGATTATATAATGTCTTATTTTAGAAGTTTTGTGCCTAGGTAAGCACATAAAAGTGTAGTAATGAATTTTTATTTACCTTACATTATTATGTATGTTTTTTTGTAAAATTTATTGTAACAAGTAACCAAATTTACCATAATTATGCATGCATGTTAAGAAAAAACCAATATATAATTGGAATTTCCCACTTTTAATTAAAATAGATTTGTGGTCATTTTCATTAGTTTCAAACAATTAACTCAAAACAGGGTACTCGTGTTCTTATTATATAGTTCTTTCATAAAATATACGTCATCTTCTTTTAATGGAAGTAGAATGATGTTATTGATTACATGAAAATGAAGGTTGTGATTACGATTCATCACCATAATAAGTTGGCCATGCACTAAAGTAAAAACATGTTATCACACATTTCCTAAAGTGATGATTTTGTAAGAATGCAAATGAGGTTATTTATTTTACAATACAGACACGTTTTTAGTGTAATTTCTAAAAAAATTCCTCATGTTAGCTTTATTTGTAATTAACAGTTGGTCATATAACCATTTCTTTTGCATATTCACATTGTTATGCACACCTTTATAGTGAAGTTTATTATATATTTAGTATGTTTTGTTCATAACCAAAACATCAAAAACTATGCTCCATGCTAATTTTGTTAGTAACGACTATACTCATCGATAGAATTCTAAAATAATAATGATAATGGTTTATTTTCGGTATGTCATGCACGACATATATATTTTAGGAACTTCAACGTGAGACAAAAAATATGGAATAAATTTGTACATTTCCTAGAAATGCTCGACGTATAAAACTAATAAGCAAAATAATTTAATTTATTATTCTACTCCTATTATTGCTCACGCCATTAAATTTATACAGGTTCCATTAGTTTTTATGATTTTCCGTGGTACTCTAAAATTGTTTCCTTATCACCAAATAAGCTAGTTGGAGCAAAAGAACATGTATAAGTTTAAAATGTATAGTGACAAATAGGTTTTGCAAGTTAAAAGCGATGATAGTATAGTGAGAGAAAAAGATATGAAACATCAATCTAACATTCCATTGCATGGTCACAATCATTTTAGTTTTTTTTTGTCGTGAAGTTTTGTTCGTTATCATGCTTTCTTCTTAATAAAGTTTTGTTCTCATCATTCTTTTGTAATATTTATGTTTCGGTTATTAGGACAATGATGGTATTTCTTTTGAAATTGAAAAATGTCATAATTGAAGCAGTTCATTTTTCTTTTACATATATATTTTGTTTGGAGTAATGATGAAATTAATAAAAGTTAAGGAATGCTAGCCTTTGATTTCATCTGAAATATAGCTATAGAAATCAGCAAATTTGAATGAAAGTAATGGATAAACATATATTGTAATATGTATTGGTTTATATTATTGAATTGTTTCTGATACAGTCATATATCTTAGAAATATATTACATCATTTTATTATGAAATTATTATAATCTGTGTTATTATTTCTTTTTTTTTTTGGCAAAGCCAGCGGGGATTAATGGCCCCTACCATATATTTATACCATGTAAGAAGCTCTTACAGACATAACGAAAAACATAGAAACAGAGAGGAAGCAACAAAGAAAATGAAGAAAAAAGAAAAACAACAAAGTACAATAGGATGTAGCTAGGAAAAGTGCCAGGCATGAGTTGCAGCATTATCAACTCTTGCCCATTTCAAAGCTTCAGTAGACTTGAGAATTATTAATTGTAGGAGATCCTTCCTACTCTTTCTGTCAGCAGTGAATATCCTTCTATTTCGCTCCTTCCATATTTCATATACAAATACTTTAATTAATATCAGCAGCATTTCAGCTTTTTCGGTTTTCCATCTGGTGGCCTTGTAGAGATTGGACCACTCTTCCTTGCTGTCCCATCTTGGTTGATCATAGTCTCCTTTTGTCTTTATTCTTTTCCATATATAGTACGCAAATGGGCAATTGAAGAAAAGATGCAGAGTGTCCTCTTTTCTGGCATTACATAGAACACATTGAGTGTTATTGACTAAACCTTTGTAGTTTAGATTTGAGAGAGTATGTATTGCATTCTTCATGACTTTCCAGAGCATGTGGTTTAATTTCTCATTTGTTCTTGTTCTCCATATTCTTTTATGCCAAGGGAAGGTTGGAAGGGAGGTGTTATCAGATATAACATTATAGGCCATCTTAGATGTGTGCGGTTTGTTCTCACCATTCAGTAAGTACACTTCAGTCTCTGCATAGGTGTATTGTCTCCCTGTGAGAGATCTCCAATATTCATTCAAAGAATTGCTTAGTTCTCTTGGCAGCGTTACCCTACCATTCCTTATATAACTTATTGCTCTGGCATTGACTGGTATCGTGCTGCTAGAGACTAGATCATAGGATAAGGCCTTATCGAGTATAAGACCCTGCTGGAGCCATGGTTCTCCCCAAAATTTTGCTGTGCTATTATTGCTAAGATGTAGAATGTAATGAGGTTTGAATATGTCTCTTATTTTCAGCACTAATTTCCACACCCAGCTGTTAGCTTGCCTCGGCTTGGTTTTCCATATATCTTCACCTTTTAGATTGTGTTTGTAACACCACTGCACCCATAGGTTATCTTTTTTATTTATGATATCATCAAAGTGCTGTGATAAGGCTGCATAGTTAGTATTTCTCAAGTTTTTGATTCCCAACCCTCCTTTTTTCCTAGGTAATTCAATTTTTTTTAAAGCAATAGGAGGCAAAGTTTTATCGTTCATGTTACCAGACCACAGAAATCTAGTTATAGCTGTTTTAATCATGGCTATCAGTTTAGATGGGAGGAGGAAAGTTCGGCTCCAATAGATCATCATAGAAATGACTAGCGAGTTGACAATTACTACTCTGCCAGGCTGAGATATGAATCTGTTTTCCCATCTAGACATAACCTTAGTTATCTTTTCATATAGTGGAAGACATTGATTATAGGAGATTTTCCTGGTAGCCATAGGAATTCCAAGGTATGTCATAGGAACTGAAGGAGGATTCATCTTGATTATGGCATAGCATAGTTGGGTTTGATTTTCAGGAAGGCCAGCTATTAGTATGTGCGACTTATCATAGTTCATCTCAAGGCCAGAGAAGGATTTAAAGGAGTTTAGAGTGCTCATTATGGAAAGCAAGGATTTTTTTGTTGGCTTTGTGAAAATCATGAGGTCGTCAGCAAAGGCCAGGCATGTGATAAGAGGAGAAAGACATTTCGGATGAGGAATGAAGTTCTTTTGGATCACTTGATATTTGAAAGATTGAGTGAGAGTTTCCATCATCATTATGAATAAGTATGCCGAGATTGGATCCCCCTGTCTTAGACCATTTTTTGCTTTAAAGTAGCCAACATTATGGGAGTTGATAACTATAGAGTATCTTACAGTAGATATGCATTGAAATACCCAGTTCCTGAATGTGAAAGGAAAGTTCATTTTGATCATTATATTCATCATGGCATCCCAGTTGATAGAGTCAAAGGCCTTTTTTAGGTCTATCTTAAGAGTGGCTCTGGGAGATATGTTTTTGTAGGAGTACCCATTCATTATCTCATGAGAAAGTAGGATGTTGTCTATTATGCTTCTGGAAGGGAGGAAGGCTGATTGGTTTGGAGAAATGATGTGAGGCAGAACAATTTTCATACGAGCAGCAATTATTCTAGATATGGATTTATAAATAACATTGCAGCATGCTATCGGTCTAAATTGTGCTACAGTGGTGGGGGATGGCACTTTAGGAATGAGGATTAGATTAGTTGAGTTTATGGAGGATAAGATCTTACCATTGGTGAAGAAGTTGTGAACAGCTTTTTTAACATCTGTATGAACAATATCCCAGCATGAATTGTAGAAAGTGGAGTTGAATCCATCTGGGCCTGGAGAGGCAGACTTTCGCATTGTAAAGAATGATGCTTTGATTTCTTCATCCGTTACAGGAGCCTGTAACATCTCATGCATCTCTGAGGATATGGTCGGCAGGGAAATGTTGCTGAGAAAGGCAGGATCCATGGTTGGAGGGGAGGAGCCAAGCAGGTTGATGTAGTATTTCAAAAAGGCATTATCAATGGAGTCAGGCGTAGTAAAAGAGTTTCCTTTCATGTCATTTATAATGTGAATGTTTTCTCTCGTTTGCTTTATCTTCAAGGAGGTATGATAATATTTCGTGTTTCTGTCACTTAAGAGATTCCAGTCTTCTCTTAGTTTTTGCTTTGCCATATTTGTTTCAGTCATTATTGCTTTTTCCAGGAGAACTATCAGGTCTTGCTCCTTCTGTATCATGGTTGGATCCGAGTGTGAGTTGAATATTTCTGATTGTACCTGCTGAAGCTGATTGGCTATTCCAGTTGAGAGTTTGCTGCCTTGACCATAAACATCCTTTGCCCATGTCTTTAATACTGCTTTTGTGTGCTGAAGTTTTTTTTGTAGCTTGTGCATTGGGTTCCCATAGACTCTTGTATTCCAAGCTTTTTCTACTACCTGCATGAAGGAGTTATGCTCTGTCCATATATCAAAAAATTTAAAGTTAGATTTTTTATTTATGGCAGCAGTCCCCAAGTTAAGGATCAAGGGACAATGATCGGATAATAAGGGCATAGGAATGTCAAGGTGTAAGGAAGGCCAGGTTTGAAAGGCTTTGTAGTTGGAGAAGGCATGATCAATCTTAGAGAGAGTTCTAGGCCTTGTCTTAGATTTATTGGACCATGTGAAGAAAGCACCTGAAGCAGGGATGTCAAGAAGATTGCAGTTGTTAATGGTGTTTTGAAGCGGGATCAGATCAGTCATAGATAGGGGATTGCCACCTTGTCTTTGTGAGGATTGGAAGCAACAGTTGAAATCTCCAATGACAACCCAGGGATGGGTGTCTTGCCTCAGATGTGGGAGGTAATTATGGAGAGCAGTTCTTAGATGAGGGCTATTGTCTGCGTATATGAAGGTTATGTACATGGAGATGTTTGAGAGAGAAAGGGTCAGATGAGCATGTATGAATTGTCTATTGTAGATTATAGGGTGAAGTTGGATGTAAGAGGGATTATATAGTATTAGGAGTCTGCCATATGGAGCTTGAGAGAGATTAGTTATGTATTTCCAAGAGGGGCTTATCAACTTTGCAGCTCTTTGAGTCAAGGTATCATTGAGCTTGGTTTCAGAGATTGAGATTAGTGATAGGTTTCTTTCAGATATCATGTTTTTAATTTGATAGATTTTTTCATCTTTATGACCTCCCCTAATGTTCCATGCTCCTATATTGTACTGCATCATGTAAACTATTTGCAGGAGGTGGGTTTCCTTCTTGTTCTTCTAGCTGACGAGGTTGTTGCAATGGTTTCAGGGTGTAATGAGGGGTTGTCAGATTCATCAGAGGAGGAAGAGGAGAGAGGTGGGTTAGAAGGAATAGGTTTTGTTTTTATTTTGGGTTTCTTTTTGGTTATAGGTTTGGTTATCGTGGGTTTGATGGATGAATTCGAAGTGGAGGGTAACCTTTTGGTAGATATGACAGGAGTTGACGCATTGTCAAATAAGGAGGAATTGCCTATTTGAAGTAAGCATAACTCTGCGGAATATTGATTAGAGGACAAGGGAGGATCAGGAGGAGGAGTTGAGGCAGTGGTAGGTTGTGTAGCGATGTCAGATGGTGGTGATGAATCGATGGCTGAAGGTTTAGCGGAAGAAATGGGAGAAGTTGAAGATTTGGAGTTGTCAGTAGAAGTGTTTGCATGTTTGGTGTTCACGTCTGCATGTATTTGGGTGTGAGTTGTATGCACGTGGGTATTTGCATGGTTTTGGTGCACATGCACAGAGGATATCTGCTCTTTCGTGTTTAAATCTTGTTTCTTTTTTCCCTTTTTGTTGCTCATGTCTGTTTCATGTGTTTCTAACCTCTGGTTCATGCAGCTTGCAGTTTTCATTATAATTACTTCATTTTCAGAATCGTTTTGGTCATTATCACCTTCTAGATCCATGGTGCTCAGTATATGAAACTTGTTTTTTTGTCGGAGATTTTGTTGTTTGCTGAGGTTTTGTTTTTGCATATGATTTCCACTGTTTGCTTGGCTGTTCATGCTACAAGCTTGGACCTGGTTTGCTGTATTGAGAACTGCAGGGGAGATAGTATTTGAAATGTTTTTATTTGCTTCGCTCTCGTGTCTTGTATACTGAGCAATTGTGTATTGATCTTCTTCATTTTGTACTGCCATTTTTTTATTTTCATAATGTTGTCTGCTGGGTCCACCTACTTCATGGCTTCGGCGCTGTTGTTGCTGTTGCAATGTACTTGTTGCTGTTTTCATAGTCCTTGAGGCACCTTTTTCCTGTAGTTTTTCTCTATCACCATACTTTTCAATTACTGTTTCCTTGAGCTTGGAATTCCTAGTATTTCTCTGTACTTTTCGCCATATTTTATTAGTATTATTTTCTGAATTATCTCTGTTGCTCTCCAAAGCAACATTTGGACCTATGTTATTATCTTCCTTGCTTTTCATAGAGTTGCTTTGTTTCTCTGGCTGATTTGCTTTGATATTTCCATTGTTTTGACAGTCTTTCGTACAATGCCCAAATGCTTTGCAATAGACACAGATGTCTGGTTTCCACAGGTAGCTAACATGCACCATTTGCAAGGTTCCATCAGGGCATTGCACTAGAAAATGATCTAGAAGTTCTTCATTTGGGGATATGTCTATTAAGCATCTTGCATTATGCAATCTTTCAACTTTTTCAGTTGTTTCATGCAAGCAGATCAGCCTACCCATTCTACTCGCCAACCAGTTGATACCAGTAGGTGACCATGCGAAAATTGGAATATTATTCATTTGTATCCACACTGGCACCGATTTGATGAGGCCACAGACATTACTTATTGTGGGTTCCCATTCCTTTATTATAAATAGTTTGTTTCTCATAACTATAGGGTCTCCTCTTATTATTCTCTCTCTGTCAGATGCATCAGAGAAAAGGAACAGAAACAATATCCCATCAGATTTAACTTTTACATTACCTTTTAGTTTCCATCTTCTGAGTAGAAAATCAACCACAAAAGTGTATGAAAGTGGAGCATCCAGAAAGAAACCAACTAGGTAGTCGTGCCATACCTCTTTGCCAGCTGCTATCACATTTTCTGGAGGAACAATGGCATCACCAAGATATTCCAGATCCATATGAACAGGTGTGTACTTCCCAGCAGATCGGGGGAGATTTTTGAATAAGGAAGTCCAAGCATGTTCAGAGGGTTGGGTGGGAACATTAGATGTTTTGTAGGTAGATGAGTTGGATTTTAAGATTGTTGAAGAGGGTGGTTGAGAAGTTTGGGTATGTGGATCCGAGTCAGGGATGGAGACAGGGAGCAGTTGTGGTGGGGGTGGTAGTGGATCAGGAGGGGGGTCAGGGTTGGAGTCAGGGAGCAGTTGTGGTGGGGATGGTATTGGATCAGGAGGGGGGTCAGGGAGCAGTTGGGATGGGGGAGGGTCAGGAAGCAGTTGGGGTGGGGGAGGGTCATTGGTTTGAGAGGAGTAGGCAGAAGGGTCAGGGAGAAGGAGGGGAACGGCTGCCATTAAAACATTTTTTTTGAGAATATATAAATATATGTATGTTTGAAAACTTTGGGGCCATGGATACTTTGTATTCCATAGCCTTCGATTAGCCGGTTTTATAAGTGGCCGTGCACTATGTCTCATTATTGTGGCCGCTGGGTATCGAACCGGTGCCACTACAACACAATGTAGCAACTCCACTATGTCTTAACCACTGGACCACTAGAACTTGACAAAACTTTGGGACCATGGATACTTTGTATTCCATAGCCTTTGGTTAAGCCGGTTTTATAAGTGGCCGTGCACTATGTCTCATTATTGTGGCCGCTGGGTATCGAACCGGTGCCACTACAACACAATGTAGCAACTCCACTATGCCTTAACCACTGGACCACTAGAACTTGACAAAACTTTGGGGCCATGGATACATTTGTATTCCATCGCCTTTGGTTAAGCCGGTTTTATAAGTGGCCGTGCACTATGTCTCATTATTGTGGCCGCTGGGTATCGAACCGGTGCCACTACAACACAATGTAGCAACTCCACTATGTCTTTACCACTGGACCACTAGAACTATGTCTGTGTTATTATTTCTTGCATGCACAAGTTCAATAAATTTAATAAAACCTTTTAAGGATTAAAAAATTAAATCAGCATTTTGTATCGTATTCAAATTAATTCAGAAATAACATAAAAATATTATTACACTTCGCATTTCTTTATAACTCTTCCTATTATATTTAGTATACATTCTATTCCTTCTACATGTACTGGCTAAAGAAGAAATTAGAATGGTAGATACATGGTGATTGGAACAGATTGGTTATGGTAAGTTGTGTTGCGCTTCTAATGAAAATCGACAATAAATGGTTTGATGTGGAAATTATAACATATGATTGAATCACATTCTATGAGTTTTATCTTAACAAACTATGAGTAAGTTTCATCAATGCTATGATGGTCGCTTGGATTGAAAGATTTTTCGACATAGCATCTATCTATTCTATTATATAAAAAAGAGAATATGAGACTATATAAATACATACATACATACATACATATATATATATGTATGTATGTATGTATGTATGTATATTGTAATGACCCGGAATTTTTGTCATTTGATTTTAAATATTTAATTAATTTTAATCATTGAAATATTGGTTTAAAAGCTTTAAAACCTGAATTCCAAATATAGGAATTATTTAATATATTTGAAATATGTGAATTGTGAACTTAATATTTGAATAGTGGTTTAAATATCTGGATTTTAAATTAAATATATATTTTAGTGGGTTATTGGTCTTATTTAACTCATTTTAATAAATAAATAATAACAGTGAATTCAATTTGTAAATTTATTTACAGTAATAAATAGTTCAAATAAATAATAAGAAAGTATATTCGTATTTTTAAGACTCGATTTTTATTGACGTGTTTTTAATTTGATTTATCTGATTTTTCCATAATTTTTAATTTGGGAATCATCTAAACTATTCGTTTGATGATTTATCGGCAAACGATGGTATTTTAGTGATTTTAAAAAATCAGTAAACTGGTGTATATTATTATTATTTTGGGGTCACATTGCTGTTCTAAGGGCGACTTTGTTTTATCATTCGGGGTCCATACACGAACGGAGATCTGTGCGGCGAGATGCTAGAAATCGCAAAATCTATATAAGTCAACATTGAGAATAAGCACACACATGTACACATTCTCGTTTATTTGTCTGTCTCCTTTCTTGTAACAACCCATAATTTTAATGAATATTTTTAAATTAATTTTTATTTTGAAACTTTGATTTTTAAATAATTTTAAGTTGAAGTTTGGAATTTTTCCTATGTATTTTGGATTTTTGTATCATTTTTATTATTATTTTTCCAAATACAATTAAATGTTGACTTCTGGAAATGTTATATTTTGTCAAACTTTGACTTTTATTGAAATTAAATGAAATTTTAAATTTTAAACTTTTCCTTTGAAACAGTAATTGGTTTTTATATCTGTTCTGTTTTCGTTTCATCGAATTCCGTTTTAAAACTTTTAAAAATTTGATAAATTCAGCATTTTATACGTAGAATTTTATCTGCACTTTATTTTTCATTTTCTATTTTATTTGCCATCCTTTATTTTTGTTTGGGTTTTGAATTAGATTGTGTGAATCTTGTTGAGTTGGAATTTCCTTTACTAGTTGTATTTTTGTTTACAATTTTAATTCTAGTTTCAATAAAATATACTATTTTCTTTATTTATTTTCCTATTTTTCTAAAACTAATTATTTATTTTCTTTTCTACTTTATTTTGTTTTATTTTATTTAATTGATTTTTATTTGTTTATATTGAATTAAAATGAATTGGAAATTTAAAGAGACAAGCTTTACACTTTAACTTGTGACCTTCCCTTTTCTTTGCCTTTTCATTTCCTTGTCTCTTTATTTTTTTTGGCCGTTCTTTTCCTTTGGTTTGGCCATGTATTTCCATTGCTAAATCACGTGAAAAAAACTTCTCAACACATCATCATTCACGTCCATTACATATTTCTGAAAATTTTGTAAGTCATGGCTTCTCTCTTCTTTTTTTTCTTCTTCTTTTTCTTTGATTTTTGCTTGTTCATCTCATGTTTGCTCGGCCTCTACCCACCAACATCTCCACCGACCACCACCATCACCTCCTCCCCCTCATCTCTCACGGCCAACAACCCTCCTCCTCTAACCAAACACTGCCGTGACCACCCTATGAGGCCAACACCAAAAACATTGCAAAAACACCACAACAATTGCATAGCCGAGCCTCTTTGTCACCATCCCCTTCATTTTTCACTTCGGCCACCACCCCTAGCTCCACCACCATCATGACCTGAACTTTGACCACCAGCATCACCTCTGACCTGACCTGAACCACAGCATGGCCGAGCCCAATATAGTGTAGGCCGAGCCTATGTTGCACCAAACTCCTTTTAGGCCTTGACCCTTTGCATTCCTCACTTGTAACTCCATTCTCTTCACATTCCCTTGCCTAGTCGTGTGTTATTGAGTCCAAACCCGAACCATTTCCACCTCTAAAACATGTATGGCCGAGCATATGATGAGTCATGGTCAAGCATTTGTGATTTGGAAGCAAGGTTAAGCCATTTGTCTCTTTTGTCAATTCAAATTCCACTTCGTTTCAATTTATCTTTGTATTATAAATATATATTTATATTGCTTTGTTTTATTGTTGTATACAAGATTAATATCTTGGCTCTCTCTCCACTTTAATCCAAAGTCATGCTATATCGTGCTTTCTGAATTTATCTGTGTGTTTTGATTTGCGAACTCCAGCTTAAAAGGTGAGTATTCACTCATGACATTTATACTTATATAATTTGTGAAGTGACAACAAGTGAATGTGTAGAATTTTTATATCATGTTATATCTGCCTGTGATGTGAATTATATGATGTTAAACCCTGTTATAAACTTGTCACATCATCTGCTATGTTATATTCCGTTATATTGTTTATTTTATTCTGTTTCTCACATTGCAAGTTCCCTGTAGAATAGAATCACTATGGGTTGAAATGATACAAACCCGAACGGACTTTGGAATATGAAAAAATCGTTATGGGCTGAAACGATAGGCCTAAGCGATTTTTATTTATTTTATTTAACTTGGGATTGCGGGTTTGAAATGATAGAACCCAGATTTTTCTTTGTAAATTACGGATTGAAATGATATATTATCCGTATCATTTGACAGGTTAGAAATTAGTATACAGACCCATGGTTATTTTATATATTTTTCTAGATATTTTTAAGTATTTTAAAAATGTAAATTATGATATTTTGATTTAAATTTGAATTTAAAATGATTTGTTAAAGTGTTATTGATTTTTCTATGAATATAAAATGTTAAACAAATGAATGCTTAAAGTGGTAATTTGGAATTTAACTTGACTTGGAATTTGTGAGTTTTGGTTTAAAAAAAATGGGAGTTTAAGTAAAAGAAAATAAAATGGAAATTTAGTTTTATTTGTGAAATGATAAATTAAATTAAAGTGTTAAGTGAATGCAAAGAATAGGAAAATTGTACACTTGAATTTAATAAGTGAAGTAATCAAAATTTGATATTTATTTGTGAAATTTACTTTATATAAAATCATAAGTTAAAGGATTTTTAAATGACCATTTTAAAGTGGAAAAATATGATTTTTATACAACTAAAATGGTTTAAATTGAAGTTTAATTGTTTCTGAAATTTTAGTGTAAATCTGGAAATTTAATTAGTAGCACTTCAGAAATGCTATCGTTTCTGAATAATAACTAAAATCTGAACTAAAGTGAATCTGTAGCACTTTGTAAGTGTTGTAGTTGCAGAAATGAACTAAAAGGCTAAAATGAACTAAGGGCTATTACAGCACTTTGTAAGTGCTGTAGTCGCGAAAACTAAATTTAAAACCTGAAACTAATAACAGAGCTATTGTAGCACTTGTTAAGTGCTGCAGTTGGCTGAAATGTGATTTGAATGTAATTGAACTAGTACAGCAGTTTGTAAAAGCTGTCTTTGCTGAATTGAACTATTTTGCAACTAAAACTGAACTATTACAGCAGTTTTGTAAATGCTATCTTTTCTGAATTGAATAGTTTTCAAATGCAACTAACCGCAGTATTTCTAATTGCTGCGGAAGCTGAAATTTAAACGTTTAAAGTATTTAAATGAGCCCAGAAATGGTTAAATTTTGAGAATTTAATATTTGATTTGAAGGTATAATGACTTCATCTTTTAATGGTTTAAATGAACAATTTTAATTCGAAATTATAAACCATTTTGAAATCTATAACCGTGGGTACACTTATCTGTATGCCATTTTATTTCCTTGTGATTTATTTGGATGCACACTTTAATTTGAGAGTGTTGCTAGAGGTGGACGATTACTGCAGCTCTGCGCTACCCTAGTCACATTTACACTGTTATTTTCATTGTTTACTTTAATATGGATATTTCTATGATAGTGTCTATTACTACTTAATTGAAGGTTTACGGATCCTTAAAGGATGGGCGATCCCAAGCATCCTTTAAGTTATTGTGCATTACTATTACAGTTCACTTGAGTTGGTTTACATTGTATAAGTATGTATGTCCTGACTCGAGTGTTTGTGTTTTACTTTACGCTCGGGTCAGCCTGAGAATCACAGCTTTGGATTCACCTTCTGGAGCTAGAGATTTGTTGGAGCTTATTTGTCTATCGGTTCATCGACTTCTATTCCAGTTATATTCATATTCTGTATTGTCTCTGTATTTTGACTTATGTATCCTGACTTCTATTGTATCTATATTGACTATGAGATTTTGTATATGGTTTGAGAGTAGTATATAGTAGCTTCATGAACTACTATGGTATTTTATTTCCGCTACGGATTGTTTCCTAGGGGATCCAGGCGAAATCATTGTGTATCCTGCGATCTATGTAGGTCATATTTAGTAGTGAAATCCGTAGGGCTGAGATAGCTTACGGATATGGATTGTTTCCTGGGGGATCCAGGCGTGATCATTGTGTATCTACGGTCTACTAGTCATCATGGCGTAATTCGCAGGGCTGAGAAAGCTTACGGATAGGGATTGTTTCCTGGGGGATCCAGGCGTAACCATTGTGTATCTGCGATCCATGGTTAGACAAAGGTTTTGGTTGTTTTGTTTGGATTGTACTTTCCATATCTGTTTTTAAAAAGTTTTCCAGTATTTTCACTAGGTGTTGAAACAAGTCTACTAAGTACCTGGAGAATTCTAGCTTTGCGCCTGATCAACGCACTGCCAGAGTCTGCAGGAACGAGGATAAACTTGTTAAGGCATCGAGTTATAAAAGTATTTTGATAAAGTATTATATAAAGGATATTTTGATCAGTTATTTTCCTTTCTAAAGGATTTTAAAGTGTTTTAAATATTGTTTACCTCTTTAACTAACAAATTGAATTAAATGACTTTTATGGATATAATAAAATGGATTTAACCAAATTATTAAATATTAAAGAATTCTAATTGAAATTTATATAGTTTTAAATAAATGGTTCATCCTTGTCGTTCAACCCATTTTTCCTGCTAGATATCCCGATTCTCCATTTTTCCTACTTGCTATTCCTATTTCTCTTATTTTTCCTACTAGCTATTCCTATTCTCATGTTTTCTTCCTTTTCGAGGACGAAAAGATTTGAGTGGGGGAGAGTGTAACAACCCATAATTTTAATGAATATTTTTAAATTAATTTTTATTTTGAAACTTTGATCTTTAAATAATTTTAAGTTGAAGTTTGGAATTTTTCCTATGTATTTTGGATTTTTGTTTCATTTTTATTCTTATTATTCCAAATACAATTAAATATTGACTTCTAGAAATGTTATATTTTGTCAAACTTTGACTTTTATTGAAATTAATTGAAAATTTAAATTTTAAACTTTTCCTTTGAAATAGTAATTGGTTTTGATATATGTTCTGTTTTCGTTTCATCGAATTCCGTTTTAAAACTTTTAAAAATTTGATAAATTCAGCATTTATACGAAGAATTTTATGTGCACTTTATTTTTCATTTTCTATTTTATTTGCCATCTTTTATTTTTGTTTGGGTTTTGAATTAGATTGTGTGAATCTTGTTGAGTTGGAATTTCCTTTACTAGTTGTATTTTTGTTTACAATTTTAATTCTAGTTTCAATAAAATATACTATTTTCTTTATTTATTTTCCTATTTTTCTAAGACTAATTATTTATTTTCTTTTCTATTTTATTTTTTTTATTTTTTTTATTTTATTTAATTGATTTTTATTTGTTTATATTGAATTAAAATGAATTGGAAATTCAAAGAGAAAAGCTTTACACTTTAACTTGTGACCTTCCCATTTCTTTGCCTTTTCATTTCCTTGTCTCTTCATTTTTCTTGGCCGTTCTTTTCCTTTGGTTTGGCTATGTATTTCCTTTGCTAAATCACGTGAAAAAAACTTCTCAACACATCATCATTCACGTCCATTTCTTATTTCTGAAAATTTTGTAAGTCATGGCTTCTCTCTTCTTTTTTTCCTTCTTCTTTTTCTTTGATTTTTGCTTGTTCGTCTCATGTTTGCTCGGCCTCTACCCACCATCATCTCCACCAACCACCACCATCACCTCCTCCCCCTCATCTTCCACGGCCAACAACCCTCCTCCTCTGACCAAACACTGCCGTGACCACCCTATGAGGCCAACACCAAAAACATTGCAAAAACTCCACAACAATTGCATAGTCGAGCCTCTTTGTCACCATCCCCTTCATTTTTCAGGCCACCAACCCTAGCTCCACCACCATCATGACCTGAACTTTGACCACCAGCATGACCTCTGACCTGACCTGAACCACAGCATGGCCGAGCCCAATATAGTGTAGGCCGAGCCTATGTGCAACCAAACTCCTTTTAGGCCTTGACCCTTTGCATTCCTCACTTGTAATTCCATTCTCTTCACATTCCCTTGCCTAGTCGTGTGTTATTGAGTCCAAACCCGAACCATTTCCACCTCTAAAACATGTATGAACGAGCATATGATAAGTCATGGTCAAGCATTTGTGATTTGGAAGCAAGGTTAAGCCATTTGTCTCTCTTGTCAATTCAAATTCCACTTTGTTTCAATTTATCTTTGTATTATAAATATATATTTATATTGCTTTGTTTTATTGTTGTATACAAGATTAATATCTTAGCTCTCTCTCCACTTGAATCCAAAGTCGTGCTATATCGTGCTTTCTGAATTTATCTGTGTGTTTTGATTTGCGAACTCCAGCTTAAAAAGGTGAGTATTCACTTATGACATTTATACTTATATAATTTGTGAAGTGACAACAAATGAATGTGTAGAATTTTTGTATCATGTTATATCTGCCTGTGATGTGAATTATATGATGTTAAACCCTGTTATAAACTTGTCACATCATCTGCTATGTTATATTCCGTTATATTATTTATTTTATTCTGTTTCTCACACTGCAAGTTCCATGTAGAATAGAATCACTATGGGTTGAAATGATACATACCCGAACGGACTTTAGAATAGGAAAAAATCGTTATGGGCTGAAATGATAGGCCTGAGCGATTTTTATTTATTTTATTTAACTTGGGATTGCGGGTTTGAAATGATAGAACCCGGATTTTTCTTTGTAAATTACGGATTGAAATGATATATTATCCGTATCACTTGATAGGTTAGAAATTAGTATACAGACCCGTGGTTATTTTATATATTTTTCTGGATATTTTTAAGTATTTTAAAAATGTAAATTATGATATTTTGATTTAAATTTGAATTTAAAATGATTTGTTAAAGTGTTGTTGATTTTTCTATGAATATAAAATGTTAAACAAATGAATGCTTAAAGTGGTAAATTGGAATTTAACTTGACTTGGAATTTGTGAGATTTGGTTTAAAAAAATGGAATTTTAAATAAAAGAAAATAAAATGGAAATTTAGTTTTATTTGTGAAATGATAAATTAAATTAAAGTGTTAAGTGAATGCAAAGAATAGGAAAATTGTACACTTGAATTTAATAAGTGAAGTAATGAAAATTTGATATTTATTTGTGAAATTTACTTTATATAAAATCATAAGTTAAAGGATATTTAAATGACCATTTTAAAGTGGAAAAATATGATTTTTATACAACTAAAATGGTTTAAATTGAAGTTTAATTGTTTCTGAAATTTTAGTGTAAATCTGGAAATTTAATTAGTAGCACTTCAGAAATGCTATCGTTTCTGAATAATAACTAAAATCTAAACTAAGGTGAATCTGTAGCACTTTGTAAGTGCTGTAGTTGCAGAAATGAACTAAAAGGCTAAAATGAACTAAGGGATATTACAGCACTTTGTAAGTGCTGTAGTCGCGAAAACTAAATTTAAAACCTGAAACTAATAACAGAGCTTTTGTAGCACTTGTTAAGTGTTGCAGTTGACTGAAATGTGATTTTGAATGTAATTGAACTAGTACAGCAGTTTGTAAAAGTTGTCTTTACTGAATTGAACTATTTTACAACTAAAACTGAACTATTACAGCAGTTTTGTAAAATGCTTTCTTTGCTGAATTGAATTGTTTTCAAATGTAACTAACCGCAGTATTTCTAAGTGCTGCGGAAGCTGAAATTTAAATGTTTAAAGTATTTAAATGAGCCCAGAAAAGGTTAAATTTTGGGAATTTAATATTTGATTTGAAGGTATAATGACTTCATCTTTTAATGGTTTAAATGAACAATTTTAATTCGAAATTATAAACCATTTTGAAATCTATAACCGTGGGTACACTTATCTGTATGCCATTTTATTTCCTTGTGATTTATTTGGATGCACACTTTAATCTGAGAGTGTGGCTAGAGACGGACGATTACTGCAGCTCTACGCTACCCTAGTCACATTTACACTGTTATTTGCATTGTTTACTTTAATATGGATATTTCTATGATAGTGTCTATTACTACTTAATTGATGGTTTATGGATCCTTAAAGGATGGGCGATCCCAAGCATCTTTTAAGTTATTGTGCATTACTATTACAGTTCACTTGAGTTGGTTTACATTGTATAAGTATGTATGTCCTGACTCGAGTGTTTGTGTTTTACTTTACGCTCGGGTCAGCCTGGGAATCACAGCTTTGGATTCACCTTCTGGAGCTAGAGATTTGTTGGAGCTTATTTTTCTATCGGTTCATCGACTTCTATTCCAGTTATATTCTTATTCTGCATTGTCTCTGTATTTTGACTTATGTATCCTGACTTCTATTGTATTTATTTTGACTATGAGATTTTGTATATGGTTTGAGAGTTGTATATAGTAGCTTCATGAACTACTATGGTATTTTATTTCCGCTGCGAGTTATTCTGATATTCTGTGTCTGTGATTCTGTATTTGATTTTATTTGCTCCAAATTTTCTTGACAATCCACTATTTTGAAGTATTCAAGTCCGACATGTGTGGATTTATTATCGATTTGAATGGTCCAAAATAGTGGGATGCTACATTTCTTCTATCTTCATTCTCCTGTTAGTTAATAAGAAAACATATTCATTCTCTTTATATAAAATCTCAAACAATTTAAAATAAAATCAAGAAAATCAAAAGCTTGTTTCGTTGAATTCGGGAAGCTTAGATCTTCATGTGAGAATGGCAAAGGAGGTTATGGCTTTAAGTTAGGGATTTCGACAGTTGGTAGCTTAACTAGGGTTGGGTTTTTCTGGATTTCAAGGCGATGAGAGGCTGCGTGGGTTTTTGCTTTAGGTTTGTAGCGTCGAAGAGTTCCTGGGGTTGAATTAAGAGGCTGTAGTGCTTGGAGGGTGAACGCATCATCTGAGGGGGTCGCTTACAGGGAGCCAGGTCACGAATGTATAAGTGAGGGCGGACTTCGATTTGTAGTGGTGGATGCGTCGAGCTCGGGAAGAGGGGACCAATGGTGAAATCCGTTCATCAAACGGCCGAGAGATGCTCTGTATCACTAGGGATTCATATACACAGTCATGTGGTTGGTTATTCTGTACACGTTTGGATTGAGAAGAAGAGTTAAGGGGGAGGGGATTAGTTAAGTAGGTAATTAATATAGGATTAGTGAGTTTAAATTATTATTTAAATCAAAAATCTTATAGATGCAATAACTTGTCCATACGAGGTCCGATCGAGATGAAACTTTTTGCATTGCGTTCGTAATGATGATAGCTTTGCAATAGAATTAGCTTGGTTGAATTTGGAGAAAATGAAAATTTGGGCTAAAATTGGACGTCATTCGATTTTAGTTCAAACCAGAACGCTTCGGCGCCAACTGGAATCTCGATGAGTATAACTCACCTCTTTAGATAAATCAGTTGTTATATAGTAGATAAATTACATTATTTTTGTTTGGTTGAAATTATAGGTTGTTTGGTTAAATATTCGCTTTTACAAACGATTGTTATTGAAAATTAAAATACAAGATTTTATTGAGAAATCCAGATTTTTCAATATTGTTACTTTAAAATTTCCAATTATATTCATGTTGATTCTATTTTAGTTATACCCCCGTTATATAGGTTGTTAATTGCTTAATCTTGATTGTTTAGCACTATTGTTTATAATATTGTTGTATGTTCAAAACTTAACCCCTATAGTAATAAAAATCATTAACAATATTTGTTAAGTGCTTTGGTGACTATTGGCCCCAATTCAGTATTTTGAAAAAAAATATTAAGTGTTATTTGGCTTGAAATTGGGTTGTGGATTCGAAGAATGATTTTAAATCTAACGTTTGGATTTTTTGGAATATTCTTATTTAAGCAAACTTTGAACTTTTCTATTTTACCCCAAACTTTTTATTTGTCTTTTCTAAACCATTTAGAAATGTTTTAAAGTGTTTAATTTTTGTTAAATAATGTTTAAAAGTTGTTTGCTTATTTATATTTAATTGTCTGAAGTTATTTATCAATATTTTAATATTGTAAGAAGTTATTTACTTAAATAATAAATATTGTTTAAAGATAATTAATAATTATTTATTAATAATGTTTTGGAATTTATAATAGTTATTTATTAATGATGTTTCAGAATTAATAGTTATTATTTATTGATAATGTTTGAAGATTAATTATTATTGTTTTGTTAATAATGCCTGAAATTATTAATTATTATATTTATATTGTTTAAAGTTAATAATTATTTTTATTAGTAATGTTTTGCTGTTATAATTATTCTTATATAATAATAATGTTTGAAGTGAATAATTATTATTTATTTATAATGTTTAGAAGCTATTAATTGTTATATTAATAATGTTGTGGAGTTAATAAATTATTTTATTAAAGATGTTGGAAGGTTAATTGATTATTTATTTAGGATGTTTAAAATAAGTTAATTTATCGGATTTATGTTATTTATAGATAATAAATTGATTTATAAAAGAAATCTCAATTAATAAAAGAGATTTATTAAAGAGTTTGATACACGATATTTATAAAAGGAGTTATTAAATAAATTTGGAGATTTACAGAAGGAAGCTATAATTATGTTTAGATATTTATAAAAGTATTTTATTTATAAACAATATTTTATAAAAGGAAGTTGTAAATACAAGGAGTTCATAAAAGGGAATTTTATAAAAGAGTTATTTTAGAATAGAGATTTGATTTTCCAAAATGACCTTCTTAATTATGGTGGTAAGGAATATTCTATTCCCTATTTAACACTGAAGGAATAATTTTTAGGTTATCATTATCTCTCTTTTTAATGACTTCGTTTTAACCCAATTTTAAGTATGGTTTTCAAATGAAAATCTTTCTTGAGATTTGTAGATATACTTATACCGTTGAGATAAGTATAAGAGTATATTTTCTAATTATTAAAAATGCAATGATTTGCAAACATACTTATATTGTTATTTAAGTATATAGAAGTTTTGCCAAGTTTATATAAAGTGGAATGGTTTGTGAATATACCTATTCGGTTGAAATAAGTATATTGGTATTTCCCAAGTATTGAAAAGTGCAGAGAAGGGTTTTGTGAAATATATCTTTGTAAAAGTATTTTAATACATGGATTTACAAAATAGTTTAAATTTATGAAAAAGTGCCTTTGGTTTCATTCAGACCCAGAAGTAGTGCCTTCGGTTTCGTTCAGACCCAGAATGAACTTGTATGGATAAATGTTGGCATTGCATTTCTGCTTGGAAGGCAGTGTTAGCATTCTAAGTGTGATTGTTATATTAGAAAAGTAAAACTTAGCCTAAAGCCTTATCAACCGAGAATGACTAAAATCGAGGGAGATGCAGCAGAGCTAAGTAGGTTACACCCATTAGGGTACTGCCATCACCTTTCTAAATATATTCATTTATGGATTTGGTTGTGCATGAGAGCTCTTGGAAAGGTTGCAAAAGCAACCAGGGTGATGAAATATTCGGTACTATCCAGTAAAGGGTAGGTCGGTCCTGTGTTGGTAGGGAGTCCATGTGTGGCTTTCAGTACATTTTTCTAGAGATGTGATGGTACCCTGGTGCCTTGCCATTTTATGGAAATCCATTCTCCAATAAGTGCCTTCGGACATAGTTGTATACCTATTGTGCTGGAATTTAATTAATGTAACAATTTCGGCTATATTCAATATTTATTTTAAACCCTAGACCCTATTATAATATCAAAAGATTTCCTATGAAATGTTTTGGTTATCGTAAGGTAAAAACCTGTCCGTTTTTATGTGCAGCGTGATCTCATGAGATACCTTTAATTTCAAAAGATTCTTATAACATTAAAGTCCAATTGAGGTGTGTTTCTCACGCTGGTTTACCCGATTGATTCGGGTTTTATTTTATTATAATGCTCGGGTTAGACCAAGCATATTTACAGGTTCAGTTTGGATACTTGGAGCTTCAGGAGACGAGCTGGATGCCTGTAAGTCGTACTCATGTATATTTACTTTTCTACTGCATTTGGTTGTTTATATTTACGAGCAATTGTGAGGACAGGTTATTATAACTGTCCAAGCTGTTAATGGATTGATGACTCTAATTGATATATGTATAATAAAGTTTAGTTTTTCTTTTGTAAAGATTATTGTTATATTATAGATTACTCGTCATATTGTGAGATTCTGTTCTGACTTTTCTTTCTTTTTCCCCAAACAATATGTCTTGCCGGCACTCGGATGTTCGACATGTGAATAACGTGGATGTATTAGTGTCGACTTCTAAAGGTAAAAAATACGGGTCTTTGCATATATATTCTTGCTTCTCATTAATTCTTAACCTCAATCCTCTTTTCTGGTCGATTTAAGAAACTTTCAATTACCCCTCTTATAATTACTTACCATTCCGAGCATCAAATTAAATTTCCATTATATGGTAATAGTAACCATATATTATCCAGAAATGTTCCATGCTTATTTTCTCTTCTTACTTTCATTTTATCTTCTTTAATCTAAAGTAAAATTTTCTCTTCACTGGTCCCCTATGTCCTCTACTTCCTATTTCTAAAGTTTCATGCCTTTTCAACTTTGCATTTGCGAGATACTGATCGATCATCGTTAATTTGTACTATCAATCCAAGCAATCCATATCCAAATCGATTCACACCGATCCATAATGAAGTTGTTCCATATCCGATCAATATTAGAGATAGATCATAGCCGATCCATTTTGAAGATGGATCATAGTCAATCCATTTTGAAGATCAATCATAGCCGATCCATTTTAGAGATGGATCATAGTCGACCCATTGTGAAAAACTATCATACCCGATCGTTTTTCAGTTGAAGTGTGAAATTCATACTTAGCCAATTCCAGAATGCTACTCGCATGAATCTGTATGGCTATCGTCCATAGCTTTGTCCATAACCGATCTCCAATCCTAGTAACCATCTCTTCAGGGTTTCTTCCTTGATGATCATGAAGTCTAACTTGTACAATCAGTTCGGATATAGCTGGGTCAAAATGCCGGATAACACTTGCCCACCGAAGTACGTAGTGTGTCGACATGACGTGCTTTGAATCGAAGCAAGTTAGAATCACTGGAAAGAACTCAACCTAGTTTTCCGAGTAGTCGCTATCCTTCTGTTGAATTATTTTTTCAAAGTGTCAATATCTTTTTGATTGCCATGACGCTTGGTCGATTTCCAATAGTATAAAT
Source organism: Allium fistulosum (assembly GCA_030737815.1). Lineage (NCBI taxonomy): Eukaryota > Viridiplantae > Streptophyta > Magnoliopsida > Asparagales > Amaryllidaceae > Allium > Allium fistulosum. The sequence goes on from CM060902.1 coordinate 474,515,519, forward strand.
TCAGGATTGTATTCCATCAGTTGTTATCTGCGTCCGGTTCTACGGGGCTAATAAGCTTCGGCTATCTGATCTAGTCTTTTCTATAATAACTCTATGTGAGAATTCAGTTTCTTTCGGTTTCAAGAAATCGAATTTTTGGGATGCACACATGCACGTTCATGTACATGTTCCTATCGTTGGCTTCCGAATGTGATCATATACTCAAGGGTCATTGCCAATTCATTGTGGTTTAATTGCAATTGGATTGCAATTCCTTGTTTTTTATTTTTTTATAATGAAATAGAGGTCATAATAAGTCACTCGATGAGAAGGAACTTCAAGTTCTATAGGAATCACGGCTTCGGAGCCGTATGCAAGAACGAATGGAGTATGGCCAGTCATGGACTTGTGGGTGGTTTGGTATGCCCATATTGCTGATGGAAGTTTGTCAACCCACTTGCCTCTAGCCTTTTCCAAATGCTTCCTCGAAATGGACTTTATGATTTTTTTTAATAGCTTTGATTTGTCCATTATCTTAAGGGTGAGCAACTGGCGCGAATCTTTTCTCAATATGATGCCGGTGGCAGAAGTCTTTGAATTCAGCACTATCGAATTAGGTCCCGCTATCAGTTACAGTTATTCGGGGAAGATCAAAACGATAGATGCTGTTTTGGACAACAAATTTGATTGCTTTTTTTGTTATGATCGTGGTTAAAGGTTTAGCTCCAACCCATTTGGTGAAGTAATTCATTGCTATGATGGCATATTTTGCACCACCTTTAGAAATCGGCAAGAAGCCGATGATGTCAATACCGCAAGTGGCAAACGGCTGTGGACTGACCATTTGGGTAATTTTCACCAACGGGGCTCTCGGAATTTTCGCAAACATCTGGCACTTGTCGCATCGTCTAGCATAATCAGCTGCATCTCGACTGACAATTGGCCAATAATAGCTGTAGTAGAGTATTTTCTTTGCTAAGGTTTTCCCCTCGGTGTGATCGCCGCATTCTCCTTCATGGACTTCTCTCAAGCTTATTTGATTTCATCACAGCCAATACACCGAAGCAGGGGAATGGAGAAACTCTTTCTATACATGACTCCTTCTTGGATGATGCATCATGAAGCTTTGAGGAGGATTTGTAGTTCTTTATTCCTCTTTTTAGGAAGGATCCCTCGTTGTAGATAATCTTTGATAGGAGTCATCCAGGACTCCTTTTCCAGCTTCATCTCTAGAACCCAATAAATCTCCATTTGGTCGATGCTCGGAGCATTTAGTACTTCAAACGAGACCAAGCCTATCTGCTGCGCATCCCCGGAACTGGCCAGCTTGGGTAGTGAGTCGGCTTTCTCAGTTTGTTCTCTGAGGGTGTGGATAATGGTGTAATACTCAAAGTCTACTAGTAGCTCTTGGACCCGGCGGAGATAAGGAGCAAGTTGCTGCCCATTAGCCTGATAATCTCCCCTGACTTGGTATCCTACTAACCGGGAATCGCAAAAGATTTGTAAACTTTTCACTCCAGTTCCTTGGCAAGTTTGAGCCCAGCGATCAAGGCTTCATACTCAGCTACATCATTTGTTGCAGGGAAGTCAAGCTTCATAGCATAGCAAATTGATTGATCCTCCGGAGTGACTAGTACGACTCCCGCTCTAGGGCAACGATCATTGGATGCTCCGTATGTGCATATTTTCCATCGGTTGGTTGGTTCTCCACTGCTCTCCGGAAAGTCATCTGGTGTGGTAAATTCAGCTATGAAGTCCGCCAATGTCTGTCCCTGGGTAGCTCTTCGAGGGTGATAAGTGATATCGAATTCGCTTATCTCAATATTCCATTTGAGTACCTTCCAAAAGTCTCAAGTCACTGTAGGACCCGTTGTAATGGCTGGTTGGTGTAGACATTGATGGGGTGAGCTTGGAAGTAATGGAAAAGCTTTCATGACGCAATCAACATGTAGCATGTGAGCTTTTCCAACTTTGGGTAGTTTCTCTCAATACCTGTCAATCGCTTGCTAACACAATATACTGGCCCCTGTATCTAATTCTTTTCACGTAATAGTGCGACACTTATGGCATGTATCGACACCGCTAAATAGATGTATAAGTCTTCATGATTCAGTGGCTTGGATAGGTTGGGAGGTCTCTCTAAGTGATTTACCAGAGCTTGAAATGCACCAACGCAGTCTTGCATCCATTCAAATATTCTCTTCCCTCTCCTAATTAGGTCAAAGAAGAGAATTCACTTATCGATGGCGATCTTTCCATTTAGGCTCTGTACCTTGATGTCTCTTATTTACTGAATCTTCTTTGGATTGACTTCAATTTTGCGAGAGTTGAGCATGAAACCCAAGTACTTCCCTGACGCAATACCGAAAGAGCATTTCAAGGGATTGAGTTTCATTCTACATCTTCAGAAAATACTGAATATCTCTACCAAGTCATCGATGTGGTTGTTTGATTTCCATGACTTCATGAGCATATCATCCACATATACTTCCATTGATCGCCCGTTCTAGTCTTTGAACATTCGATTGACCGGCCATTAGAAGTAGTACTAGCATTCTTAAGTTCAAATGGCATCATAACATAGCAATATAATCCTAGATCACTAATGAAGCTGATGTGCTCCTGGTCGGGGACGTGCATCGATATTTGGTTGTATTCGGAGTACGCATCCATAAATGAAAGCAGTTCATATCCAGTGGTTGAGTCTACCAACTGGTCGATCCTCGAAAGTGGAAAGCTATCTTTCAGGCATGTCTTGTTCAGGTTAGAGTAGTCGACGTATGTCCGCCACTTTCCATTAGCTTTTCTCACAAGAACTGGATTAGGTACCTATTTCAGGTTCAGGACATCACGGATAAACCCATTGCATTAGAGCCTATCCACCTCCTCTTTAAGAGCGGTAAATCTTTCTAGATCCATGTCACGCCTTTTCTGCTTCACTGGGACATGCCCCGAGTCGATATTTAATGCATGGCTCACGATAGTCGACGAGATCCCACACATGTCAGAATGGGTCCAAGCGAACACATCAAGATTTGCTTGGAGAAAACCAGCTAATTCCTTTATTATTGTTGCACTGGACTGTGTCCGATCTTTAAGACCCTTGATATGTCATCATGGCTGACCATAATGTCAATCGTTAGCTCAGCGGGTGCAGCCTTGGATTCTTTGGGCACCTCTTCTTCATCTTTCGGGTCTATATCTTTATAGAACCGGCTATGGTATTGTTGCTTGATATTGGCCTTATGTTGTGAGCTAAAAAATGCTTAAGTGGATTTGCTAAAGCGGTGAGGTCGGTTCTGATTCCTTATATTAGTGGGACTTAAGCAGTTTTTTGTTTGACTTGAATGTACTAGACCTTATGAACTTGAAATCGAACAATGGGATATGCCATATATGAATTGCATGCTTGAACTAGCATATGGTCATAAATCGAATGTTTACCACTTCAGACTTAAATAGGTTGGCATATTTGTACTTGTACGGATTGTAGCACATGCCCTGAATGAACTTCAATATGAATGTCAGATTCCTATATGCCGATACCGATCCTTGAGTTCAAACGTAACTGTTTCGCGTAATAATCAACATGAAATCCAGTTGGGACGGTCAATGATGACGATCACTACGGTCGAAGCCTAAAGTCTTGTCATGAGTTATTGAGTCTGATAGTGATGTGTTCAAACGCTTTTAGTGATTATCGGTGATGGTTGAAGATCAGGATTAAAGGAGCATTGAATCAAACACCAAGTAGAGTTTAGTCTCGTGTTGCATGCAGATACATAGCTAGCTTTTGGTTTGAGTTTGAATCTACTTGTATATTTGAGTAATGCGCTTTCCATTCAATATACTCACAATCCATTACTCGTCGTTCGAGTTGGAGTGATGGTCAGTTGCCCATGAGCTTGGTCATCGATTTGATGATTATATCTCTAGGCATCCTTTCGTTCGTAGCCTCGAGTCATTTTAAACATTAGGTATGAGTCACAGTATTGAGCTATCGTAGTTAGTTTTTTGGATGATCACACTTCTATTCTCGGTCTTGGGTTGATAAATGTACTACATGGATGGTCGAGTCTCGTCCTAGTCATGTTTATACTCTCACCTAAGCTTCGAAAACTTAGAGTTGATCGATGAATGGTTGGTTTACATTCATCTTGATTCTTGTTTGTGCCCCCTAAGTCAAGGGTAAATGTCAATAAGTGGAAGGGCATGTTATATTTATTTTGGCTTTACACTTTTTCCCGTCGATTTGTGGGATCGAGTTAGTTAATGGAACGATGAGTCGCGCCTATTCTGGGTTGTATTCTGGATTTTCCTTCCCAGGGGAAGACTTTAATGCCCCTTCAGATTTCGGGAATGAGTCGAGTACTGGACGGTCAATCACGTCCACTTTTGATGCAGATGTCGCCATGCTCTAGGCAAGGACCAAAGAATGGATGGTTAAGTCACATCCAATCTATGACTGTTGCTCCCCTTGTTGAACAAAGGGAAAGGATCAGTGTGTGGACGGTCAAGTCGCGTCCGTTTTCAAACTGATCTTCTAGTCGAATACTGGTCAGAACTAGCGAATGAACGGTCGTGTTGCATTCATTCGGAGATGGACGGCCGGTCACGTCTATTTTGATTTATGTTCTCCTATCAGACTGAGGGATGAAATTAGCTCAGGAGTGGTCGAGTCATGCTCATCTCCCAACAGATCAAAGGAAGGTGATGGAGAATGACTAGTCAAGTCACACTCATTCATGGTTCATTATCCTATCCAGCTCTGGTAGACGTTCGGGCCACATCCATTTGTGGTTGGTGCGGATCGATACCGAGCTTCCATCCAACGACATGATATAGAAAGTTTGGATCGATATTGCTTGTCTACCGATGGCACGATAAAGTCGGCTACTTGTAACTTCGGATGTCATTCTAATTGGATTTTTATTAAGGTACCCTTGCAGTTGTTGCCTTAAGTCATAAAGAACACCAAACCGAAGCTATAGTGAGCTATCGTATTCAGCTTTCAGTAATTTATACTCCTGCCCCCAGTCTTGGGTTAGCGAAGTTAGTTCGTGGATGGTCGAATTCCATCTGTGGTGAGTTTATACTCCTCATGTCGAGTTCAAGTCGGAGTTTATGGAATAGTGAGTGGTCAAACCGTACTCATTATTTGTTTATACTCATATCCACACTCTAGGAATAAGAGTTTGTTGGCGGGTGGTTGAATCACACCCAATTTGTGTTTATACTCCAGTCCACACTCTTGGGACCTAAAGTTATTCCAAAAAATGGCCGAACCACATTTTCCTTAGTCATTTCTTCTGCCCCCAAGTTAGGGGCGAAAGTCGAAGAGTGGTCGGCCGTATCACGTTCACTCTTACTTGGAGTTCTTCATGTCGAATCGTGGGAAGGAGCTGATTAGCGGATGGTCAAGTCGCATCCATCTTATGTTTTATACTTATCCTGTCGGTTTATAAGAGAGAGTTAATAGATGAACGACCGAACCACATCCATTTTCTACCAATACTCTTATCCATGCTCCGGGGACCAGAGTTTGTTGATGGGTGGTCAGTCGCACCCATTTGGTGTTTGTGCTTTAATCCGCACTGGGGACCATAGTTATTTGTGGACAGTCGAACTGCGTCCATGTCTTGGTTTGGATTTTGGGCTTGCCGATGTCCGGGCCATGCTTGAATAGTTCGTCATACTTCAGGCATGAAAAAGGTCATGGATGGACGTATCAGATCCTTCTTGGATTGGATGGTCGAATCACGTCCAATTTTAGCTTGGGCTCCTTCATTCGAGTCCTAGTTTTTCCAAGCCTTGGGAGTAAGATAAGTGTTCTAGCAAACTTTGAGCTTGAGCAGGATTTGATTCAAGAGGCATCGGATAAGGTCATAAAGGTTCACAATCGAATTAAGGAAGCACAAAATCAACGGAAGAGCTATGCAGACGAGAGGCATAGAGACTTGGAGTTCTCAGTTGGAAACTTTGTTTTTGTGAAAGTTTCTCTGATGAGAAGTGTAGTACGGTTTGGAAGGGCTGGGAAGTTGGCTCCTTGATATATAGGACCATTCCCAATTTTGGAGAGGATTGGTACATTGGCGTATAAAGTCTAGTTACTGATTAGACTATCGGGTGTGCATAATGTATTTCATGTATTGCATTGTGTAAGTTTGTGTATGATCCTTCGATGATAATGGAAGCGTCACAGCAAAAGGACTTAGAGATTAAGTTGAACTTGACTATATTGAGATAACCTATTCGTATCGTTGATAAAGATATGAAGCGATTGAGGACTAAGGTTGTTAAGTTAGTCAAAGTATAGTAGAGCAAGGATGCTCGGGATTGTACATAGGAGATGGGGGATGGTATGTGGATGTCACATCCGAAGTTGTTCTCGGACTAGAGATTTCTTATCTTAGTATCTTATATCTTTTGTAGTGTTCTCACTGCTTGAGGTGGAGTCACTTAGTAAGCATTTTGGTTTGCAGTTGGTTTGCATATAGCTTTAGCATTACTCTATATATGTATCTTGTTCTTCTATCTTATTTGATTATCATTCATGTTTGAATTTCGAGGATGAAATTTTCTAAGTAGGGGAGAATGTAGCGACCCGGAAAGTCGAACACTTCGTCTTCGAATATCGTAACATTTTGAAATTTAGCTAAGTGTTATAAATGTGATTTTATAACCTTATTAAATACCTTTTAATTAATGAATAACGATAAGAAATTTTTTTTTAAAATTTGTTTATAAAAATATATTTTTCGAAGAAATATCCATAATGTGACTGAAATTCGGTTTATCGGTAAACAGTTTTTTAATCGATATAAGTTGTTTGAAATCTTTTGTACTAAGCTAATGAATATATGAACACATTAGGTGCTAATTAACACACTTTTCTTCATGGGATAATTGGAATGTTCTAAAGTTTCTAAGTGATAAGTGATATTATCATGTAAGGGGTATAAAAGTAATTAGCTAAAGTAAGAGGTATAAAGCAGAAGTTTTGGGCATGTGGAGGGGTGAGCCTTCCATGGCATACTAGGGGGTGAGAGAAAGCTTAAGCAATGCCATTCTAAGCCTATTAAAGGAGGGTCATACCTCTTGAATCCATTTCACAATTTCACTTAGAAAGTTATCACTCTCTTTCACTCTTTTCCACGTAATTTCCTAAACAAAAATTATTGTTAAACTCCTCCAAATCAACTCAAACTTTGCCACAAGCCTTAGGACAACATCACAACACCTTCCACCAAGTTAGATTTCGAAGAATCAAAGCTAAGCTCTCCTCATCCTCATAGGCCATGAGCTATTGGGTCCATTTTGGGCTAAAGGCAAGTGAAAACAAGGTCGAGGTAGGAAGCAAATATTAGATCCTTGACTTTTGATGTTTTGATTGTGACAACTATATAAGTAAATAATATGTGAACTAACTATATTTGCAGGAGAAGATGATATTTTACTCGACAAATAATCTACCGGATTGCAGACCAGATTTCAGATGGAAGCTTCAGTTAAATATTGTCTATGGTCTAAGTCTAGTAGTAAATTCTTGTTAAAATATCTCCAAAGTGGTATATGCACACACACGTAATTTAAAATCATCCAAATCATAGTTCATATGCCAAGATTTTTAGTAAACAAGTTCACACACAAAAACATTTTTGAAAAATCTTTGATATGGCAGAAAACAGGAAATTCAACCGATTGAAACATATAGGTCAGTCGACTGAATTCCTATGCACGTGCACAACTTTATTTGAATATTCAGTCGACTGAACCATATGATTCAGCCGGCTGAATTACATGATTTTTGCACCATTTTCCCTCTGATTCAAATTTCAATCAATTCAGCTGGCTGAATTATTTCAACCGATCGACTGAATCTTCATAATGGCTATATTTCTGAAAAGATACTTCACTTCAGTGAACAGAAACAACTCTTGATTCAAGAGTTGCTTCTGTATCTTTTGATCGCTACTTTTCACGACCGGTTGCAACACTTAAACACTATATATAGCCATGAATTCATTTGTTTTAATCACTTAATTCTAATTCTATTTTCGCATTCTTATTGTTTAAACAATCTTGCCATTTGCATTCAACACTTTCGATTCTAATCACTTGTTCATTTAAGAAAATCTTATTAGTGATTAAATAAACTTCCTATCTTCACGAATCACACTATATACCACAAAGGAGAAGATTATAGGAAGGGTGTACGTTATTGACTTATCGGTGCTACTCAAGAGCATACCCAATTAGAAGCAATTTTATTGTTTGTATTAGAAGTCCTGTTCGGATGCTTAGGCGGTTGAAGTCCTATTTTGTTGCTTAGGCGGTCGAAGTCATGTTCGGTTGCTCAGGTGGTGTAATACTTGTTCCTCCGGGTCAAGTGAGGGTTTATAGTTGAATTCCAGAAGGAGTCTGTGACTGGACGTAGAACAGAAGTTCGAACCAGTATAAAAATCTCTAGTGCTATTTCCTTTATTATTTTACTTTTATATTTATATTCCGCACAAGTAAATAGTTATTAATATTCCATATTACACGATCCTTAGTCACTTTCACTTGGTATTAGAGCATTGGTCATCATATAACCATAACACCATTATTTGATATTCAGTTAATATGGAAAATAACACTAGCACAAGTTTTATTGAAGGTCGATCCACTGCACGACCACCACTATTTAACGGTTTGAATTGCAACTATTGGTCAACTCGCATAAGTATTTATATGGAGGCAAATGGATAAGATACTTGGAATATCACTCAGAATGAATACACTATACCTACCACACCATATGCACAATGATCAAAAACACAAAAATAGATGCTACTTCAAATGCAAAAGGCATGAATATGTTATTTTTGTGCTTTAGATAAGAATGAATTTAATAGAGTTAGTATGTGTAAAACTGCTTATTAAATCTGGCAAACTCTTAAAGTTACACATGAAGGAACAAACAAAGTGAAACAAAGCAAGATTTCTATGCTTAAAAATCAGTTCCAAAATTTAAGAATGAAACCAGATGAATCTATAAATGATATGTATTCTAGATTCCAAGACATATATCATTCACTATTAGCATTAGGAGAAAATATACTGATTTTGATATTGTTTCAAAAATCCTAACTCTTTAACGGATGAATGGGAATGTAAAGTCTTAGCTATTGAAGAAGCTAATGATATTTCTACCATCAAACCTGAAGAGTTAATAGGAAACCTCAGGTCGTATGAAGTAAATTTGCATGCAAAACGAGATCAAGCCCAAGATAGAAAGAATGTAGCTTTTCAGGCTGAACAAGAAGACTCAGACTCAGATGAAGATGACATGGCATTTATAGCAAAGAATTTCAAAAAGTTTTAGAAATTTAGAAAGAATAAGAAATTCGAAAACAACAGGAGAGACAATATCAATAAACCACCAGCTTCAAATCTCTAATGTTATGAATGTCATAAGAAGGGTCACATAAAGAAAGACCGTCCTAATCAAAATAAAGACAGGTACAAGAATAAGGACAAGTACAAAAAGAAGCAAGCATTCTCTTTTACATAGGATGAATCAGAATCATCTTCATCATCGGATAATGAAACTGACAGTGATTCTGAACAAGCCAATGTCTGCTTTATGGCTTCAAATAACGATGTAAGTGATCTAACCTTTGACGATTTAATAGATATAAACTCAGAGCTTTTGGATAAACTAAAAGAAGTTAAAAGAAAGTATAAAGATGCTTTAGAAAATTAAACAGAAGTGAAATAGAAGTTGATATGCTCAAAGATGAAAAGAAAATCTTAGAAGAAGAACTTGTTATAACACAAGAATCTTTGTCTAACGTTTTTTCTCAACTCACTATGCTATCAAATGAAATTGAAGTGCAAAAAGAAAAGAATATGACATTAGCCTCAGAAAAGCATGACTTAAAATCAAATTTCAAAATTCTTGAATTAAACAATACCAGTCTCAAAACTGATTTAGAGAATATCACTAAAAATGTATCTAATTTTAACAAAGGTAGAGAAATCTTTCTAAAATTATTAAAAACTCTCAAACCAGTTTTAATAAGAAAGGGTTAGGAGATACAAATTCTTCAAAATCTAGTTCAAAGAGGAATAACTCATCATACAAAAATTTCAATTTACATAAGAATTTTGTAAAAGCAAAACTGAAATCAAAGGTTTCCATTCAAAAGAAAGATATTTGCAATACAAATACTATAAAGATTTGTGTATCGAAAACTAATAATAAGTCGGTTAGAAATAAGTATATTAAATATTTTGTAAATTCAGTTCATAAAAATAAAGATTTTACTTATAAAGGGAATTCTAAACCCTCTTGGGTTTGGTTTCCTAAGATCTAACTCTTAGGACCCTAATAAAAAAGTGGGTACCATTGTCATCTCCATATTTTTTGTAGGTACCAACTAAGAAAAGAGGAAAGTGGATACTTGACAGTGGTTGCTCAAAACATATGACAGGAAACAAAGATATGCTCACTAGCATTATCTACTCAGATGGAGGATCTGTCACATTTGGAGATAATTCCAAAGGTTATATCATCGGCAAAGGCGATGTGAGCAATGACGATTTCTAAAGAACTTTAACCTTAAAACAATAACCTGAAATAGATAGTTAACTCTGTGTGTGTGTGTGTATGTATATATATAAAATCAAATTTCTCTTAAACTCATATACAATCTTTACAAATAAATAAACATTTACAATGTCATCTCAAAAAAGCCCTAATCAATCCTCAATCGTTTTTAGCACCCTACCTCGGATTCTTCAAACAAATCAACTCCGGTATATATTCCAGTAAAAATTACTCCTTCCCCAAATCATCACACTGGATATACGCCGAAAGGAAAGCGATCTAAGAGAAACTTATAGTTTGGTTCTCCATCTACCAAAGAAAAAATTAACGACATCCATCACTATCAACAAGAGACGTTGGAATTACAACGTGAAATGTACTACGAACAAAAAGTCAATGGAAAACTATTAAATTTTCTAGAACAAATCACTCTCGAGTTCTGCGGGTCGTTTTCCAAGCAAAGTGTGTACAGTCCGTCTCCCCAACGTCCTCTCGTGTCTCCGAATTCTTGGGAAAGAGGTGCTCAAGGTAATGTTTGGTCTTATATCCATCCACTACATGAAATCACCAAGGATAAACCACGCTCATATGATTCCAAAAATTCAGGAATTAAATTATTTTGTTTATAAATTTTACTATTGTAATATGGATAATTAGATATTTGTGTTTAACATCAGAATAAAACTCAACAACACACGCGCGCGCGCACACACACACATATATGTAGTTTATAACTAATTTAAGTATAAGCTAAAAGAAAGCCCAACCTCAGCCAAACAACAGTTTCAGCCGGCTAGAATCATAGACTCAACAGACTGAAATTTCAAAGTACTCGAATTTTTTTACTGAATTCAACCGACTGAACGCCTCTCACCAGTCGACTGAATTACCTCAAAATTGCGCTAATTTTATGCGGGTTAACATTCTTTGCATATCAGCTGGCTGACCCTCCAACCCAACCGACTGAATATTCAAAGTTTGCATATTTTAACTCAACAATCAACCGACTGAACTCAATTTTTCAATCAACTGAATAATGACAAATTACACTATAAAGTTGTAGGTTAAAAAATTCTACATACCAGCCGACTGCCTGTCTACTTTCAGTCGACTGACCCGTTAATTTTCAGTTTTTTAAAATAGATCTGCACTCTTCCCAACATAACTATTCAATCAAACCCTACTTAACTTCGATCTACTCCTCCATACTCCTCTTACCTAGACACTCTTCTTCCAAAAGAAACCCAATACAAACCCTAGACTCCTCATAAAACTTCATTTATTCTTCAAAATTTCTTCAATCAAATGGCACCTAGATCCAAAAGAGCTCATGAATCAGCTACCGGTCCAACCGAGAGCCAAATTCGTGCTTGGCTACACAACGAAACGACGGTCACTAGGTTTAATTCCATGAAAAATTCAATGGTTTTTGAAGGTGCTTTCGTTAAATTCGCCGACTTCAATGGCTATGCTATAAGAGAACTAGCCGAAGCTAATGGTCTTGATTATCTCATAGAGTATGATTCCAACAACGTCAAAATATACCCTCTTTTAATTAAGCTATTCTTTGCAAACATGAATCTCAGCCACCAAGATCCCTGTAATAAAGATGATTGCATTTGGACCTTGGTGTGTGGAGTAAAAATATATCTACCTCTCCAGCGATTGGGACACATACTACGATGTCCATCCGAAGGATTGGATATTGATGATGTAGAGGTGGATATATATAGCCCTGACGAAGTTTCACATCTCTTTTTGTCAGATGATTTTGTTAGGAACTGAGATGTTGGTTTTGATGACAACAACCTTTTTAACTTATCTTATTATAAAATATATACTAACACTATTGTCTAGATAGATATGTATATGCAGGAACAATGCAGGATATATATATATATATATGCATGTATTGTTAACTGAAGACTGATCAGTATAAAGATTCAAGATTTGGAATGGAGATATCAAGATTGAAGACTCTAGAGTATCAAGATCAAGATTTCAAGATATGTGTCTAGTTTATTGTTAAAACTTCATAATAGCACGGAAATCTTCATTTCAAATTTCATTTGGGATGGAACCCATTTCTATCTTCTTAGTGGCTTACAAACCCATGAAAAGTAGCTTACAAACCTACAACAAGTGGCTTACAAACCCTCGAACATCCTGGTTTTGTACAAGTTCTCGAGTCCTGATGTGATGAGATATTCTGCAGGAAGAAGCTTGCAAAACTACTTCAAAATGGTTTTGCAAAATGATTTTTAAAACTGCTTTTCAAAATGTTTTAGCCTTAAAATATTCTTTGTTTTTGTTTTTAAATAAACTCTTGTTTTAAACTTCGTTTGTTTTTAAAACTATCTTCTGATTTTTAAATATTTTTTTATAACATATATATACTTGAGATTTAAAATCAAATTTATATATACATTCTAAAAATATATATATTTCTAATCTTCTTTATTTTAAAACATAGGAAAATTAGTTTATTTTACTCCAAAATCATCTTGTTTCCTTTCAATACCATTTTCAAAACAAATTTTACATTATTTTTAACTAAGGGATGTCGACATCATGGGATACCCCATGTTGACATGGTGGCCGTTAAGTTCAAAAGTTTCAATTTTCAAAAGAAGTGTCTATTCGTTTAAATCTCTTCACGAATGGTTATGACTGTTACTGGTCTATAAATAGCCTTTACAAACGAATATTTTAACTAACTATTTTCTTCACTCCTTCTTCTCCACAAATCCATATTCTAAAATTTCCATATTTTTAAGATCGTGCCGAAATTCTGCCGAATTCTCAAGTGAATCAAATTAGAATCTCATTCTTGTTTGATTCCATTCCCTCTCTCGAAGATCAAAGTGCTATTCAGAGTTATAGGATCAATTTGTACTCAAAATTTTATCGAGTCTCTCTATAAGGTGTGGTTGTGCCTGGAAATCAATTGGGTAATCTTGTGGCCCGTAAATCAAGAGAGTTTGTCCCGGACTCGTGAGACAGGAGGGTACCTCAAGGCCTTTAGAAATTGAGGATTGTAATCTCTACATTGGTATAATAAAAATCTATATGAGGTGTTCTGCCTTGGTACAGGACTGGACGTAGGGTAACTCCGAACCAGTATAAAATCCGGTGTGTTCTTTCCTTTTACTTCTTTTTATTTACTTTCTGCATCTATGTTTGATTCTGTGATTGTTCTGTGATTAAGTTATGCATTTGTTTGTGTCATAATTTTAATTTAGTCCGTATAAGTCTTAGAATCCATTAAACACTATTCACCCCCCTCTAGTGTTAAATTAGCCTTAAGATGCTTAATCCGCACTCACTTTCAGATTTGACTATTTTGAAATCTAGTGCCTTACGTTCGAAGGCACGAATTATCCACTGAGCACTCATTCGCTCATTACAACCCCGGATCGGTAGCTACGAAAAGGTCTATAAGAGGGATTTTCAAGCCCTATATGATATTTACTCATCCCAAAGAGTAAATTAGGGAAAAATTATTTTGGATGAGTTTCTCACCATAAATCATAAGAGAAACCACAAAACAATTCACTATGGAGCCCATATCATGCACATTTTACAAAGTTCCGAAGTTCCTTTACCCGATTCGGATTTCACGACCATCGGAGAGCTTAACTTGAAGACTCTAAGTCTAATGGGTCTTCTTAAATGCCCCGAACATCAACAAATTATTAGCTTTCAACAATGGGCCGCTAATCGTGAACAAGGAATTCCTCAACCAAGAGACACAAATGTCGCTTCTTCATCCTCTCAACCTCTTTGACAAGAAGAAGAAGAAGAAGACGACGAAATTCAAGACTTCATGGTGATATAACTCCGAAACAAGCTCTTGTAACATTGTCTTGAAATCAAAGCAAGTTTGGACGACGTTTAGCTAACGTTGAGAAAAATGTGACTAAAACAAACAAGAAGCTGAACTCAATCAAAGGCTTTTTAAACAAGATTTGGGAAAAAGTCTCTTGTACCGGCTCTACTTCTACTGGTGTTACTGAAAATCCGACCCCATTCACTTGGTCAACTTCGGAAGAAGAAGAAGAAGAAGTACAGGACAGTGAGGATTTCTAGCTTTTTATATTTCACGCATGATTAACTTGTCGTATTATTTTACTTTGAGACGTTCTCTTATATTCTTACTGTATTTTGATGTTTCTAGGTAAGATTGTTCTTTAATTGTCATATTTACATGCTCTTATATGCTTGTTATCTATGATGTTCATGTTTATTTGCTTCCTCTAAACTATATGCTTATTTGTATGCTTATATGTCTATATTTTTTATACTAATTATTTGTTCCTTTTTGTCGATGACAAAGGGGGAGAATATGATTGATATGGGGAGTATTCAGTCGGGGAGTAAATTGTCTTTTATTTACAAGCTTACATAGTTGTCATCATCAAAAAGGGGGAGAATGTTAGAACCTTAACTTTTGATGTTTTGATTGTGACAACTACATAAGTAAATATTATGTAAACTAACCATATTTGCAGGAGAAGACACTATTTTACTCGATAAATAATCTACCGGATTGCAGACCAGATTTCAGATGGAAGCTTTAGTAATATATTGTCTATAGTCTAAGTCTAGTAGTAAATTCTTGTTAAAATCTCTCCAAAGTGGTATATGCACACACACATAATTTAAAATCTTCCAAATCATAGTTCATATGCTAAGTTTTTAGTAAAAAGTTCACACACAAATTTTTTTTTGAAAAATCTTAGATATGGCAGAAAATAGGAAATTCAGCCAACCGAAACATATAGGTCAGTCGACTGAATTCCTGTGCACATGCACAACTTTATTTGAATATTCAGTCGACTAAACCATATGATTCAGCCGACTGAATTACATGATTTTTGCACCATTTTCTCTCTTATTCGAATTTCAATCAATTCAGCTGGCTGAATTATTTCAATCAGTCGACTGAATCTTCATAACGGCTATATTTTTGAAAAGACACTTCACTTCAACGAACAGAAACAACTCTTGATATTTGTTTTTAATATCCTTTCGATTCTTGCTTTAGAAGCGAATTTAATATTTAATCTATATGTATGGACGTGAATAGACTTATGGACTTGTAGCATAGCCTTGGAACAAAGCACATAGGTTGTAGTTGAACTTTGGTTAGGTTGGACTTGGATTTAGAAGTGCTTTTATAGCGATAGTCGCTATAGATGCACATAGAAATTTCCTTGTGTTCGGCAATTTCTATGGAACTTTGTAGAGAAATCCTTAGGGGTTTCTCGCCATATTTGTGATGTTTTATATGTATGCTTGCTGCTGTAAAAAATTTGAATGTTAAAAAGTTGAATAACATAACGAAAATTGACCAAACTTATACTTGTGCAAAACTGCCTCATTTTAGCCTTTGTTTTGAACTTTCAAGGGTTGAAAAGATATTTAAATTCAACTATTTTGTTTCATTTTTTTATAAGTGCTTGCTAACTCTTATTAGAGTATTTTAAAAGTGGTTTGAAAATTTTAAGTATTTTTAAGAATTAGTTATGAATTTTTAAAGAAGAGAGTTTATTTATAAATATATAGAAAACATGGTTTTTCCAAGTTTCAAAGTGTTTTATAAACTTATTTTCTTAAGTAGTATTTTGAGAAAATGTTTTAAAAGTGATTATAAGTAATTGAAAGTACTTTAAAATCATTTTTAAAATTATACACAAGTGATTTCAAAAGGGGTTAGGAATTGCTTAGCGACTAAATCGTGTTTTGTTTACTTGTTTGAATAGTAATTAACTATGCTGAACTTTAAAATCGAGCGAGGTAGATTTCTCTATTTTTGAGAGTTAAGATTGATGTTCAAGTAGGTATAAAAGCAATAGTGTTTTAACCTACCAACTTCCCTCTTGATCGAGGAATAGTTAAGTTGGAATCTTGGAAACGTGTTAATCGTGTTCATTTTGTACTCATTATAGAAGTACTAATACTATAATTAACACTAAAAACAGACGATATAGACTTATCAATTTGTGAGAGTCAAGAATAGAGTGTCTAGGAAATGCTTTGATATGCAACTAGCACCCTAACTTACTGGCTTCACTCTTGACTGAGGGATAGTATAGGTTGGAATGTCGAAAACATGTTAAGTGTACTAACATTGATTTGTATAAGCGATTATTTTTTTATTAGATATTCAATTAGTCTTCTGTCGATCTTGACCTAATATAACTTAGGAAGTATCTAAAAGCTTCAAGGTTTCATACCCTTTGAGAACCCCCAAGGAGGAGCATTGGTATGAAACGTCTCTAGCATTAAGAACTTATATATATGAGATCTCTTGGAGAGAACTCCTCTTTATATAGTTCATCTACTTCTGAAAGAACCGAAATTGAGTTTACTGAAAATTTATCGAATTAGTTTGGAAGAGACCGGGATCGGTAACTATTGTAACGACCCCGAATTTTATAAATATTTAAAATGATAATTTATTAATTTTTTAATTAAATTTGTGAAATTAATCGATAGATGGAAGCGAGTTTCCCCGATCGAAATAGAATATATTAAATCATATAAATTTAAAAATATTGTATATATGTGATTTGGATTTAAATTTTGATTAAATGGTTTAAAATATAATAATAAATAATTTAGAATTTAGAATTTGGATTTGAAGCTCAAAATAAATGTTTTCAAATGAATTGGATTTATAAATTATACCTTGGGAAAAAATATTATATGTATGATTAATTATTGAATGCAATATAGATACTAATGTTTAAAATTAAATTCAATTCTATCAATATAAATATAAGTATGCAAATATGAAGATATAAATTTAATATTTGAAAGTTAAACTTTAAATAGAAATAAAACTCAAAATTATTTTAGTAAAAATAACATATTGGTACTTTAAGTAAACATATGAAGTACGTATATATCTAAAATGAGTTGTGTATGCAAGAAGATAGATGAAACAAAGTAAATATTTGTATTGGAGAATAAATGAAACAAAGTTGTTATGTACTTATGTACATATAAAGAACAAGTAAACAAAGAAAAGATAATATCTACAAAACAAAACAAAGAAGTACAAAGCAAATTGTACATACATAACAACACAGAGCATAAGTTTGTAAACGAAATAGGAACATTTGTACTCACTGATATCATATCAGCCACAAAACAAAAGAAAAGAAACAAAAGTATACAAGTGTGCTTGCAAGTGAAAACATAAAGTACTAAGCAATTAATACAACATTTCATTTCAGCCTCCTAAAGAGATAAAAGATCTCTGACCTAATTTATAAAATCTTGTACAACCCTGTAACCCATTTCTATATCTCCATCATTTTCATTCTCGTCCATTCCAAGCTATGAAAGATAAAATAAAAACTGAGTAAACACCATTTCATACTTTAACAAAAGATTCAACTGCAAACAACAATCAAAAGAAGGAAGAAAACTGCAGTTTTCAATATAAAGCTCTCTGTTTTCAAATATTGGCAAAGGTGAGCAAACTTACTTATCTTTGTTTTATGTTTTGATGTTGTGTTTACTGTATATCTTTGAGCAAGGAACTCTGTACCTATATGATTGTACTGTGAATTTCATATGTTTGTTTCCTTAATCTCTGGTTACAGGGTAAAGCAAAGTAGAAAGAAAATTCTATATATCTTCATACCATTTTTTTTAAGCTTAGAAATTCTAATTTAACAAGTTGTTTAAACTTGGATCATGACTTAGAATCTGTTTTAAATCTCAATATTGAAGTGTTGCTTCTGTAAATTGAATTTTACAGTAAAGGTATGAACATATGAAAAATTTGAAAATCTTAATTCATCGATTCAATTATATAATTTGAAACTGCATTCGAGAAGAAGATTTTTAAAACAAAAATGGGAATTTTTAATCAAGTATGCTTTGAACAGTATGTAAACGAACCAAAAACGCTTTTTATCCAAATTCCAACGATCAAAGGAAAATTGGATGTTGTAATCTTGCTTGAAGCTAGCTGAGCCATTGATGATGTTGGGAAAATTGTCTAAAAAAATTTCTATTATGTGGGATGATGGAACGAGATCGACTTAGGGTTTAAAGCTTGGGTTTATCTGATCGAAATCGTGAGGCAACCGCGTCGTCGTCAAAGCGGTTCAGGTGATCGCACCTATGGGGATGGGTTCGTGGGTGAGTGGTGGAGGTCTGGTCAGGATCGCGTGGGCTCCGGTGATCGAATTCGTCGGCGGCGAGGTGATTTTCGATTGAAGTATTTTGTTCCAGTTTGATCTCGAATGCTCTTTTCGATTCTAGGGCGAATTCGTCGAGGCTAGGTGATGGGTTGAGTTCAGGAGGTAGTCGCTGATTTGAGGGGAGCAATCGTCGATGGTCTGGGTGGCGAACTCCGGTGTACACGTGCATGTGCACGTTTGGGGTGGCGTATCTGGTCGTTCCAGTTTTGGGAAGGAGAAGTTAGACTCGAAGGAGGTCTCGTGATTTTGGGATTTAGACTCGGGGAGTTTGAAGGTTCGACTCGAGTTTCCTTCTGATACGTTAATCTGGAAAGTAAAACAAGTTTTGTAAGGAAATTTGAAAAAAAGAGTTTACCCGGGGATGGACCAGAGAATTTAGGGTGGTTGGCTCGGGTCGTTTTGTTTTTAATTCCAGGCTTTAAAAAAATTTAAAGTTAAATATCTTTGAATTGTTTTTAACAATTGGATTAAGTGAGAAGTTAAAGGATTATTTAATTAAAAGGGTAATTAACCAAAGGATAATTTATTAATTAAGGGTTAATTATGTGATTGACTTAAGAATGATTTATTTATGGTAATTAATTAAGGATAATTAATTAAATTGTAATTAATTAATGTGATTAATTGAAGGTAAATTGGTTAAGATAATTAATTAAAGAATTAATTGATAATTAAAGGTTAATTGATTTATTATTAAAGGTTAATTAATTAAAATGGTTTATAATTAATTAATGATTAATTAACCAAGATTTGTAGTTCATTCATAAGTAATTAATCTGGTATAAATTAATTATAATCAGATATTAATTGATTCTACTTATGGATGTTTGGATTTCGTTGAATGATTGAATCGTTTGATATCCCTGTTTGTGATTATGATGCTTTGTGATAAAATTACTTTGTGCTGATATGAAATTTCTATTTCTGTGATATATTACTATGTGAATATGAAACCCTTGACCTCAAAACGACATTTGAATTTCGATGCGACAGGGAGTCGGATTCCAGTTGGTTATCCGAAACCCACATCGAATTGTAATAGTGAACCTTTGTGATTGATAAATTTATTTTATCTATGAATCTGTGAATGAAGATAAGCGTTATCGACTTTACCGCTTATCGATATCGATATATCTGTGATGATTGATGTTGTGCACTATTGTGTGTGAAACCCCTGGACTACACCATACACACACAAATATGGATTTCACGTGGAAATCGGTTAAGTCACAGATAATTTAAGTTTAATGTTTTTGAAATTGAAATTTTAATTTCAATTGATTTTGAAATTAGAAATTTGGGTTTAAAGTGAAAAGCTTTTGAAATGGAATTTCAAAGATAAAAGTTATTTTGAATAACTTAATCGAGTTTTGAAAATTTAAATAATTTGATTTAAATTTGAATTCAAGCTTGAAATTGAATTCTATGATTTGAAACTAGGGATTAAAGATGATGTACAAGTTATATACGGGTTAAACCATTTTAAAATTATTGATTTGGGAATTTGAATTTAATTCAAGGGTTTTAACTCGTGTAAATATAACTGGATTTTTCTGAAACGAAACTATTTGTTTTCAAATAGTAAAAGCTTTCACATAAGTAAAGGATTTCCAAATTGTGTTAACAGATTTCAAGTTTGAAATGGAATTGAAATGTTTTGAAAGTTATGAAATGAGTCTTTGATTCAAAGACCGAACGAGTTAATCCAAATTGAAATAGAATTGAAATGTTTTGAAAGCTATAAGTTAAATCTTGATTTAAAGATTTAACGAGTTAATCCAATTGAAATGGAAATTGTTTTGAAATCCATAAATGGATCTTTGTGAATGGGGTTAACTTTGTGAATTAAATCTTTTGTTTAAAAGATTAAAAGTGTGGAAAATTGTTTAAACCATTGAAGGTTTTTGAAATGAATCTTTTTGTTTAAAAGATTGGAAATGGTAAATCGTTTTAACCATTCGAATGAAAAGTTTTGGGCTTTAAGCTGTGATTTAACTGAGACCCCAGTATCCATATGATTTTTAATTACGCTCGTTATTCGGTTTAGCCAGGAGAGGACCTTTGTGTCATATAACCCATTCCGAATAGTGATACGACGATATGGATCGCATTTGAAGACCGGTGGTGAAGACCGGGTATTTGCGAGGGCGATAGGATGACCTATCGATTGTCTCTGCACTGAGTAGCTACGGTATAGAGATTTCCTAAGTGATGGGAAGTCCGATCGAGATTGCGAATACCCGGATTTGCAAGGGCTTCTTTGGAAGTGCCTTCGATTCTGTTCGAACCCGGAACAGACTTGTATGGATGTGTGTCTGACGTTACACTTTGAGATGTAAAGCTGGTTTCTATCAAATACATTTCTGTTGGTGGCGGAGAATTTATTCTCTTAGCTTAACACCCTTCTCTGAGACGTACGAGCTCAGAGGTTATGTAGTTGATGGTTACTAGTGATACATTCCCAATTTGGTAATGTGGCATACGAAGTGCTGCTGATCATTTGTTGATCGAAGCGTGGCTTTGTGAAAAAGCGTTGCTTTGTGGACGAGACTTCATCGAGCCTCACAACCCGGTAATGGTCGAAACAGGAATGTTGCGACAAAGGTTTGTAGGGGTAGCGCCCCTAGGGCATGTCATTTCCTTCTGGATAAAGGGTGGTATCATGGTATGGAGCCCAGATACTTAACTCGTGTGGACACTATACATTTATCACTTTGTGATGTTGCTTTATGATTGAGGTACCGTGGATAAAGGTCGGTAACGACCGGGGGATGACATGACTCGTGTGTTAGTTACCTAGTTACAGCTTACAGCGTGAGGTAGCATCAGTGTGTTAGTTACCTAGTTACAGCTGTACAGCGTGAGGTAGCGTCGGCCTTTTGTTTGCAGAGATCCGGTTAGGATCCGGGGCGTCTTTCCAGAGGCGTTTCTATTTCGATAAGGAAGTTCCTTAGCCTGATCATTTGTTGGAAATCCAAAGAAACAATACGAACCCAGTATGGTTTTAGTTGTATTACCTGCTATGGGATGTGGCGGTAACCTGCTATTGAACGTAGTAGCTATAGTAGGCATACAACAATGGTTGTATGCTGGCTAAGATTTATATTGTATTTTCGAAAGGATTTTCACACTATGCACTAATGATAATAATATCGAATGATTTTGCGTAGTAAGCATTTTTGACTATCATAAGAAGAAATCTCCTCCAATTCTGCGTTTGCATTGTGTGTGTGGTGGGAGGTCTTATGGTAGTTTCATTTTCCAAAAGCATTGCGGATTTCAATGTTTAAGAGCCTTTTGTGTTTGTTTAAAGATAAACTGTTTTTGTTGCTCACGCCAGTCCCATGACTGATCCGGAGTTTATTGTTCCCTTCCTAAACTCTGGGTGCCCACTATTTTCCACACGGGCAGTCTAGAGTTGGGTTTTCTCAGATATTCAGGTTGAGTAGATTATCTGGAGCTAGTTCAGTTCTTGGAGTTCATGGACTGACGTTGCTTATCTTGGAGCATTCTATTGGAGACATTCTATCCGCTGCCGGTGTTATCTATTTTCTTTCCACTGCTATTTCTTGTATCATATCTCTGATGTATATTGATATCTGTTGTATCATTCTGTTGTATCATATTGTATCAGATTTTGTATCTGTCATTATATCAATGTTATGTAATTGATATATTCTTCTTCCGCTGTGTTGTTTACTTAATTGTGTTATAAGCTCCGGCGACTCGGATTTGAACGGTCGAATCTATGGCATTCGAGTACGATGTAAAGTATGGATGTCGATTTTCGAACGGGCAAAATCCGTATCGTTACATGTGGTATCAGAGCTAAGGTTGAACTTTAGCTCAGGAGTATAACACGTTAAGTAGCTCATTTGAGATAGAGTGAAGTAAACTCTAGAATGAGTAATTCTCAAATATCCGTTCGTATGCCTCAGTAAATTCTTTTACTATCCACTGATAGTAAGTATGAGTGCAAGAAGAGAGAACGAGATAGGGGACATGAGAATATGACTATAATCGGTCAATACTCTGTAACAACGAGAAAACAATCCTTTCTCTATCAATCTATTTTATTCGTCATCTTTTCTCAATTCTTCGATAGTTTCTGGTAGATCCAGAAAGGAAATTCGATATATGAATATGGGACGTAAACTCCAAAAAGACCAGAATTGTTTGTTGGATGAATTGGTTGTTTTGATTGTTATGGTTGATAAGTATGTTTTAGTTTCTAAACTGAGAGTTTTGAAATTGTATCGATATATCTATCTATTCTTTGGGTCCCGATATGTTCTACGAATGGTTAGTTATCCTTTTGAACTAACCGATGCCACTGTATATTTCGTAGATCTGGATAACCCGAGTATTTTGTGAAGTGTTAAACAGATTCGTTCTTGTATTTGTTATCGATATTCTGATTTGGTGAGCCAAATGCAGAATAAATGTTCAGTTTGATTAGATGAAACATTCTTCATCTATCTTTGTGTCTCCTTGGTAATTTCGAGGACGAAATTCTTTTAAGGGGGGAAGTCTGTAACGACCCCGAATTTTATAAATATTTAAAATGATAATTTATTAATTTTTGAATTAAATTTGTAAAATTAATCGATAGATGGAAGCGAGTTTCCCCGATCGAAATAGAATATATTAAATCATATAAATTTAAAAATATTGTATATATGTGATTTGGATTTAAATTTTGATTAAATGGTTTAAAATATAATAATAAATAATTTAGAATTTAGAATTTGGATTTGAAGCTCAAAATAAATGTTTTCAAATGAATTGGATTTATAAATTATACCTTGGGAAAAAATATTATATGTATGATTAATTATTGAATGCAATATAGATACTAATGTTTAAAATTAAATTCAATTCTATCAATATAAATATAAGTATGCAAATATGAAGATATAAATTTAATATTTGAAAGTTAAACTTTAAATAGAAATAAAACTCAAAATTATTTTAGTAAAAATAACATATTGGTACTTTAAGTAAACATATGAAGTACGTATATATCTAAAATGAGTTGTGTATGCAAGAAGATAGATGAAACAAAGTAAATATTTGTATTGGAGAATAAATGAAACAAAGTTGTTATGTACTTATGTACATATAAAGAACAAGTAAACAAAGAAAAGATAATATCTACAAAACAAAACAAAGAAGTACAAAGCAAATTGTACATACATAACAACACAGAGCATAAGTTTGTAAACGAAATAGGAACATTTGTACTCACTGATATCATATCAGCCACAAAACAAAAGAAAAGAAACAAAAGTATACAAGTGTGCTTGCAAGTGAAAACATAAAGTACTAAGCAATTAATACAACATTTCATTTCAGCCTCCTAAAGAGATAAAAGATCTCTGACCTAATTTATAAAATCTTGTACAACCCTGTAACCCATTTCTATATCTCCATCATTTTCATTCTCGTCCATTCCAAGCTATGAAAGATAAAATAAAAACTGAGTAAACACCATTTCATACTTTAACAAAAGATTCAACTGCAAACAACAATCAAAAGAAGGAAGAAAACTGCAGTTTTCAATATAAAGCTCTCTGTTTTCAAATATTGGCAAAGGTGAGCAAACTTACTTATCTTTGTTTTATGTTTTGATGTTGTGTTTACTGTATATCTTTGAGCAAGGAACTCTGTACCTATATGATTGTACTGTGAATTTCATATGTCTGTTTCCTTAATCTCTGGTTACAGGGTAAAGCAAAGTAGAAAGAAAATTCTATATATCTTCATACCATTTTTTTTAAGCTTAGAAATTCTAATTTAACAAGTTGTTTAAACTTGGATCATGACTTAGAATCTATTTTAAATCTCAATATTGAAGTGTTGCTTCTGTAAATTGAATTTTACAGTAAAGGTATGAACATATGAAAAATTTGAAAATCTTAATTCATCGATTCAATTATATAATTTGAAACTGCATTCGAGAAGAAGATTTTTAAAACAAAAATGGGAATTTTTAATCAAGTATGCTTTGAACAGTATGTAAACGAACCAAAAATGCTTTTTATCCAAATTCCAACGATCAAAGGAAAATTGGATGTTGTAATCTTGCTTGAAGCTAGCTGAGCCATTGATGATGTTGGGAAAATTGTCTAAAAAAAATTTCTATTATGTGGGATGATGGAACGAGATCGACTTAGGGTTTAAAGCTTGGGTTTATCTGATCGAAATCGTGAGGCAACCGCGTCGTCGTCAAAGCGGTTCAGGTGATCGCACCTATGGGGATGGGTTCGTGGGTGAGTGGCGGAGGTCTGGTCAGGATCGCGTGGGCTCCGGTGATCGAATTCGTCGGCGGCGAGGTGATTTTCGATTGAAGTATTTTGTTCCAGTTTGATCTCGAATGCTCTTTTCGATTCTAGGGCGAATTCGTCGAGGCTAGGTGATGGGTTGAGTTCAGGAGGTAGTCGCTGATTTGAGGGGAGCAATCGTCGATGGTCTGGGTGGCGAACTCCGGTGTACACGTGCATGTGCACGTTTGGGGTGGCGTATCTGGTCGTTCCAGTTTTGGGAAGGAGAAGTTAGACTCGAAGGAGGTCTCGTGATTTTGGGATTTAGACTCGGGGAGTTTGAAGGTTCGACTTGAGTTTCCTTCTGATACGTTAATCTGGAAAGTAAAACAAGTTTTGTAAGGAAATTTGAAAAAAAGAGTTTACCCGGGGATGGACCAGAGAATTTAGGTGGGTTGGCTCGGGTCGTTTTGTTTTTAATTCCAGGCTTTAAAAAAATTTAAACTTAAATATCTTTGAATTGTTTTTAACAATTGGATTAAGTGAGAAGTTAAAGGATTATTTAATTAAAAGGGTAATTAACCAAAGGATAATTTATTAATTAAGGGTTAATTATGTGATTGACTTAAGAATGATTTATTTATGGTAATTAATTAAGGATAATTAATTAAATTGTAATTAATTAATGTGATTAATTGAAGGTAAATTGGTTAAGATAATTAATTAAAGAATTAATTGATAATTAAAGGTTAATTGATTTATTATTAAAGGTTAATTAATTAAAATGGTTTATAATTAATTAATGATTAATTAACCAAGATTTGTAGTTCATTCATAAGTAATTAATCTGGTATAAATTAATTATAATCAGATATTAATTGATTCTACTTATGGATGTTTGGATTTCGTTGAATGATTGAATCGTTTGATATCCCTGTTTGTGATTATGATGCTTTGTGATAAAATTACTTTGTGCTGATATGAAATTTCTATTTCTGTGATATATTACTATGTGAATATGAAACCCTTGACCTCAAAACGACATTTGAATTTCGATGCAACAGGGAGTCGGATTCCAGTTGGTTATCCGAAACCCATATCGAATTGTAATAGTGAACCTTTGTGATTGATAAATTTATTTTATCTATGAATCTGTGAATGAAGATAAGCGTTATCGACTTTACCGCTTATCGATATCGATATATCTGTGATGATTGATGTTGTGCACTATTGTGTGTGAAACCCCTGGACTACACCATACACACACAAATATGGATTTCACGTGGAAATCGGTTAAGTCACAGATAATTTAAGTTTAATGTTTTTGAAATTGAAATTTTAATTTCAATTGATTTTGAAATTAGAAATTTGGGTTTAAAGTGAAAAGCTTTTGAAATGGAATTTCAAAGATAAAAGTTATTTTGAATAACTTAATCGAGTTTTGAAAATTTAAATAATTTGATTTAAATTTGAATTCAAGCTTGAAATTGAATTCTATGATTTGAAACTAGGGATTAAAGATGATGTACAAGTTATATACGGGTTAAACCATTTTAAAATTATTGATTTGGGAATTTGAATTTAATTCAAGGGTTTTAACTCGTGTAAATATAACTGGATTTTTCTGAAACGAAACTATTTGTTTTCAAATAGTAAAAGCTTTCACATAAGTAAAGGATTTCCAAATTGTGTTAACAGATTTCAAGTTTGAAATGGAATTGAAATGTTTTGAAAGTTATGAAATGAGTCTTTGATTCAAAGACCGAACGAGTTAATCCAAATTGAAATGTTTTGAAAGCTATAAGTTAAATCTTGATTTAAAGATTTAACGAGTTAATCCAATTGAAATGGAAATTGTTTTGAAATCCATAAATGGATCTTTGTGAATGGGGTTAACTTTGTGAATTAAATCTTTTGTTTAAAAGATTAAAAGTGTGGAAAATTGTTTAAACCATTGAAGGTTTTTGAAATGAATCTTTTTGTTTAAAAGATTGGAAATGGTAAATCGTTTTAACCATTCGAATGAAAAGTTTTGGGCTTTAAGCTGTGATTTAACTGAGACCCCAGTATCCATATGATTTTTAATTACGCTCGTTATTCGGTTTAGCCGGGAGAGGACCTTTGTGTCATATAACCCATTCCGAATAGTGATACGACGATATGGATCGCATTTGAAGACCGGTGGTGAAGACCGGGTATTTGCGAGGGCGATAGGATGACCTATCGATTGTCTCTGCACTGAGTAGCTACGGTATAGAGATTTCCTAAGTGATGGGAAGTCCGATCGAGATTGCGAATACCCGGATTTGCAAGGGCTTCTTTGGAAGTGCCTTCGGTTCTGTTCGAACCCGGAACAGACTTGTATGGATGTGTGTCTGACGTTACACTTTGAGATGTAAAGCTGGTTTCTATCAAATACATTTCTGTTGGTGGCGGAGAATTTATTCTCTTAGCTTAACACCCTTCTCTGAGACGTACGAGCTCAGAGGTTATGTAGTTGATGGTTACTAGTGATACATTCCCAATTTGGTAATGTGGCATACGAAGTGCTGCTGATCATTTGTTGATCGAAGCGTGGCTTTGTGAAAAAGCGTTGCTTTGTGGACGAGACTTCATCGAGCCTCACAACCCGGTAATGGTCGAAACAGGAATGTTGCGACAAAGGTTTGTAGGGGTAGCGCCCCTAGGGCATGTCATTTCCTTCTGGATAAAGGGTGGTATCATGGTATGGAGCCCAGATACTTAACTCGTGTGGACACTATACATTTATCACTTTGTGATGTTGCTTTATGATTGAGGTACCGCGGATAAAGGTCGATAACGACCGGGGGATGACATGACTCGTGTGTTAGTTACCTAGTTACAGCTTACAGCGTGAGGTAGCGTCAGTGTGTTAGTTACCTAGTTACGGCTGTACAGCGTGAGGTAGCGTCGGCCTTTTGTTTGCAGAGATCCGGTTAGGATCCGGGGCGTCTTTCCATAGGCGTTTCTATTTCGGTAAGGAAGTTCCTTAGCCTGATCATTTGTTGGAAATCCAAAGAAACAATACGAACCCAGTACGGTTTTAGTTGTATTACCTGCTATGGGATGTGGCGGTAACCTGCTATTGAACGTAGTAGCTATAGTAGGCATACAACAATGGTTGTATGCTGGCTAAGATTTATATTGTATTTTCGAAAGGATTTTCACACTATGCACTAATGATAATAATATCGAATGATTTTGCGTAGTAAGCATTTTTGACTATCATAAGAAGAAATCTCCTCCAATTCTGCGTTTGCATTGTGTGTGTGGTGGGAGGTCTTATGGTAGTTTCATTTTCCAAAAGCATTGCGGATTTCAATGTTTAAGAGCCTTTTGTGTTTGTTTAAAGATAAACTGTTTTTGTTGCTCACACCAGTCCCATGACTGATCCGGAGTTTATTGTTCCCTTCCTAAACTCTGGGTGCCCACTATTTTCCACACAGGCAGTCTAGAGTTGGGTTTTCTCAGATATTCAGGTTGAGTAGATTATCTGGAGCTAGTTCAGTTCTTGGAGTTCATGGACTGACGTTGCTTATCTTGGAGCATTCTATTGGAGACATTCTATCCGCTGCCGGTGTTATCTATTTTCTTTCCACTGCTATTTCTTGTATCATATCTCTGATGTATATTGATATCTGTTGTATCATTCTGTTGTATCATATTGTATCAGATTTTGTATCTGTCATTATATCAATGTTATGTAATTGATATATTCTTCTTCCGCTGTGTTGTTTACTTAATTGTGTTATAAGCTCCGGCGACTCGGATTTGAACGGTCGAATCTATGGCATTCGAGTACGATGTAAAGTATGGATGTCGATTTTCGAACGGGCAGAATCCGTATCGTTACAACTATTTTCTTATCGAAAACCACTCCAAAACTGATATACGTGTTTTATGTTTTAGAAACAGTTGTGAAGTGGAATGTTATAGAGTTGAACTATCTATCATAAGGTTAAGTCCAAGGAGAGGTCAGCAGTAGCTTTCATCGAACGACTTATGCTAGGATCCTTGTAGAGATCCGTGGACTGTTCGAGTTGTTGGGATTCATATTCTATTCGAGTGATGATGACTCATGTGAGAGATGCCGAATGTAGCCTCGACATCGGAAATGACAGAAAACAAAGTAGGAGCATAGCCAACGGGGTTTAGCTAACCCATAAGTTA
The DNA here is from genome assembly GCA_030737815.1 of Allium fistulosum. NCBI lineage: Eukaryota > Viridiplantae > Streptophyta > Magnoliopsida > Asparagales > Amaryllidaceae > Allium > Allium fistulosum. The sequence goes on from CM060902.1 coordinate 474,544,768, forward strand.
TATTAACTCCATATCTAGAGTATGCTTATCGATGTTGCTAGCGAAAGTTGATGATATTAGGGATCACGAATGTCTGTGCATGAACCAGCTATGTTTACATTATTGGTATATTTTATCTAGAGATATACGGTGCTTAGAGGTAGTTTTTGACCCTTGTCAGGAGGCTAGCTCCAGTTGTTCTGGGGATATCTTCGATGGAAAATCCATTACGCAAACATACCTTAGCGGTTTTGATTTTACCCTCAATATGTTGTGGTGTAATCAATGTAAGCATCACAGCTATTTGATATGATTTATATTCTACATACTAGACATTATCTATCATATCACTATATTAAACAATGAATGGTTAGTTTCTTTCGAAAAGAAAACCATTACGGGAATCCGTACAGTCTTCTCATCAATGCTCAGTGTCGCCAACAACCAATCAAAAGCATCTCAATACATAAGACGGTCGACGCCGAAGACCATCGACATTCACAAGATTTATTAAGGACGAAGTTATAAGCGACGTTGTTGATGCTATCGAAGCCAAGTCTGCTGAAGACATGGGAGGCGGGATGGAGCTGCAATACCACTATAGATATGGACCTAGGGGTGCGCAAATGGAGGTAATCATTTTTCTTTTCTCTACTCTTAAAATCAAACTCTTGTAAACTCTAAATCGAATTAGGAGCAAAATCTATTTGACTGTAATCATGCATAAACTATATGAACAAGGACTTGGATATACCTATTGTTCTTGGACTATGCCTTTTTGAACGTTATTGACATGCACGTTCATGTGCTCGAACTCCTCAAGTCTAGAGCTTGACATAATTATGTAAATGGAGCTTTGGACTATGACGAGCATATATATGCATAATTATATGGACATTGGACTTTGAATAGAAGAACGGATTACATAGCCCATTGACGAGCTTAATGGATCGTTGTATAAATTTATTACTTGTCTTCTACGCCTCTTATGAACATATGACATGGTGAGGGCCCTTCTTGGAACATCTCTCTTAAAATACCATACGAACCCTTAGATATGTTAACTCCAATTGATCTTAAAAGATCTCGAGCACAATGATTCAAGAAAACATATGGATTTTCACATATTTTGCCTCAAAGGCCTATTAACATCATAAATCCATTCTTTAAAGATTTCATCATGTACTAAGTCTCAAGTGATGAATTGGTCCTCGATAACACTATTAGTTGACATTGATTGAGTCATGCTTAATCGTGTCATCGTAAATGTTCAAATCAAGGATTAATTCATCACAATTGGCATCATGGATGTTATACCAGTTTTTTGTCTACCAAGTAATTCAACGTCCATCGTATGGAGAGCAATACATACACTAGTTTCAATAAATGTATCAATATCATTTTCTCAATACATATTGAATATGAGCATTTAAGAAGTATTTAAATATCGATTTAATACTCATGGTTCTCAACACATTTGTAACTTCAATCAATAAAATATTTCTCTTAAAGGATTTTTTTATAGCAAGAGTGTTGCTTAATTTTAAGTAGATCGCTCATTTTAGTGCCACGAGGATCGAACCCAAGACCCTAGAACCACAATCTAAAAATCTTATCACTTGCGCTAGTAGTCTTTGACTTCTTCTAAGGATTTTCTACTTATATATGTTTAATGTGTTAATTAACATTACTTATATCTCTATATAACAACATATATAAAAGAAAATAAAAACAACAACATGATTTATTTCAAATAAGATTCTTTCATAATAGCTAAGTTATATAATCAAATTACATAATTGCTTAGTACATCCTTAACTATATCAGTATGCATTATTAGATATAATGAGTTTTGAGCATGTCATGCTTTATATCATTTCTATGCGTGGCATGAATTCGTATTAATATTTTGGTTGAAGTTAATGTCACCATGTAATGTTAAGGCTCTGCTTGAGAGTTTTATAGTACTGGTTATGAGAGGTTTCAAGAGTATCAGTTTTGACCGTAAATGATCATAGCGATTTTGATTGGTTTACATGAAGTGTTGTTATAGTCGATCAATATATGCTTCAGAGTGTAACGTACACGGTTGTAAGAGTTTTCCACTAAAGTAATATTACACGTATACCCTTATAATTATTCTCTATTTTTGTGAAGATTAATTTTCAAATATGATTAGTACGAGTATAATTGAAAAATAAGTTAGAACCCCTCAAAACACCGAAATTTGATGGGTTGCCATTAAAATTACACTACACCGGTTTCCACCAGTTTTCTAACCAACAATAACCGGTCTGAAAAAAAAATTACAAGCAAGGATTATCACAACACCTGAAATACAGAGCCGTTTAAAACAAGTCAAAACTGGTAGAAAAAAAACTTACAAGCGGAGCCTAAGGAGGTTTATTAGCATGCGTGTGATCAGATCAAAAAGCTGTGAACCCACTACAATTCCTAATCTCTAATAATAGTTGTAATAGCTTTGATGTCACACTTTTTTTGGTAACAGAATGAATTACCGAAAACACCCATATATATTATCAACTCTTAATCACTTAAAAATAGGATCTAAAATTAATCTTCTTTTACAAATTCAAACGCCATAAAAGTAAGATATAATAATTAAACATGTTTTACAAATTTAAAATGCTTTTAAAAATAGAATCTAAAATTAAATTTTCTTTACAAATTTAAAATACTTCTTTACAAATATACAAATCTTAATATCACATGAAAATAAAAATCATTTTTTTGACCGGTTTAAACATTTACAATTTATAAGGCTAACAAGTCGCGCGTGCCATAACAATCGGACCAATAATTAAGATTATCGAATTGAAGTGGTGAGTCTGGATACGGACCAAAAAAATTGTGAACCTATTACACGTTCCAAATAAAGATGGTTTGACCTTCTAATTATACGTCAAAGCCCACGGGCCGTAATCAGCAGCAATTCTGGCCCATACTCTACTACGATAATATCAAGAAATGTGTGTGCTGATGATGGAAATCATTTCCTTCTTTCCTTTAATAAACTTCTCCTTTGGCATTCTGAAATCGTCCAAAATAAAAGTAAAATAAATCAAATCGCATACAAATGGCAGCTGCTCTCTCCGGTTCCCTTGTCTCTGTTACTGATTTGCAGTTTCGATCCATTCCCGGTATTCCTTTTTCCTTTTTCTTTTTTTCTTTTTTTTTTTAAAATTTCTTTGCTGTTGGGATTATGAAATAGAGTTAGATCGGCGATTATTTAGTTGGTGCTTTATGGACTTGAAGTGTATGCGGCTTGAATTTAAGTCATAAATTTGGGTTCAGAGTGCATTTTTCTGTTATCGATAGTGCTAGGGGTAAAACCAAGCATCTATTGAGGGGATCAAATTCGGGAGGAAGCAAACTTTAGTGTATAATATGAATAAATATGCTTATTGAAACGCAAGTTAGTCGGCAGCTCCCAGTGAGCTCAATGTGATTTCATACTGACTAGTACCATACTACCATGCAAGAGATGGCCAAAACTTTTGTCCATTCTTTTGTATATGAGAAACTGATGTAGTTGAGATCACCACCTTTGTGTTTTAGTAGCTTTAATGGTTCAAATGCATCTCCATTCCAACTTACCATCAAGGATGTTGCATATTATTCAGTTTCTTAGATTTAAAAGGTAAAGCTATTATCTCTTGGCATCCATTCCAACATAAAATATTGTGTTTTAGTCTTTTTCATATTTTATTAAGACGGGAAAGAGTTTTCTTTTCTTTGGGATTTAATGACTAGACAGGGAATTAAAAAGAAGAAGTTTTATGTTGTTTTTATTCTCGATTTCTTTTAGAAAAGCTAATTTGGTAGTTTTAAAGCCATCTTACAAATAATTGACCCATCCCATGTATCTGCACCATGGTAAACAGGCCTTATGAACCTTTTGGAAATTCATGCATCATGGAAATTCATGCACCATGGTAAACAGGCCTTATTAGTTTCGTCATGTTAATAATATGTCAAATAATTGGATAAAATTTTCAATTTTTTATGGTGCGTATAATTTATTTTCCAATTATTATTTGAAATAATTGTTTATGCTATTTATATATATTAGATAAATAAATTAGGTGACATAAAAAGAGTATTGTTATATATAACTTAATTTTCTCTTTTTTTTTAAAATGCAGTATTCCTAATATCCATATAAGTTTGAACTTAATTTTTTAAAGTGGAAACTCAGGTTATGTCCTTGAAATGAAGTATAATGCATAAAATAATCCTCCTTATTCATAAAATATAACCCCACTTCTACTTTGATATTATCAACTTTGTATGGACTTGCATCTTTTTCAATTTTAGATATCATCTTTTTCGTTTTCACTATTAACTCGTAAATCTTATGCCTTTCCCACCAAGATCTATATCTCACATATAAATAGTCAAAATTTTGGTAAAAATTTGTTTGTCACTACAACTATTTGTACTTTAAAGTAGGCGTACACTTTGAAACAGAGGGCCTTAATATTTGCATTAACCTGCACAAATATTTGCATTAATTGTATTTTTTTATTAGTTATTTGGTGCAAACATCTGCACTATCCTAAGTTTTGAAACAAATGATGCAAATGTTTACATTTAGTGCATATTATTACATTTATATTCACCTTGTAATAGATTGTGCAGAATTTTAGCTATTTAGTGAAAATATTTGCAATTTGTAACAGATGATGCAAACCATGGTCATTTGATGCAAGTAATGTTTGCATTTTTTAGTTGTCATAATATGCTATGTCTTAAATGCAAATGTTTGCAATTTAACATAAGATATAAAATATTTGCGCTTCAATGTTAGAAAAAAGCTAAAAGTATTTGGTCAGCGATAACCTTTGTGTCATATATATAAACAAATAGCATTTCTGCTTCTGGGAAAAAAACTCTCACTAATTTCTCAATTCTTTTCTTTTTTTGGTCTTTACGCGGATCACGACCTTGATTTCCATAAGTTATTTTAATATTAATCGATTTGGAATCAAAATTCCTATTTTGATACTTTATATTATTGCAAACGTCTGCAAAAGGACTAATTACTTTGTTTATTCGAGAAAAAAAAGCTTTAACGAATATTATATGTAAATTTTGGCTGATTTTTAAATATGATATATGATATAGAATTATGATTTTGTGATGAAAACAAAATTTTAATTCGATTGTGTCCGAATAAGATGGGGCTACGGTTGATGAAAAGAGTCATGGTGTGTATATAACTGTATTTTGTGGTTAGGAAAGAGGTTTTAAACATTTTCGAAGTAAATAAGGATCCCAAGCAAAACTTTCCTTTCTTAAAATTCACATTATACACAAAAAGATGTGTATAAAAAATATATAAGAAACTGAATTCATGAATAAACCAAACCTCTCATATTTTAACTAACAAAACATCTTCTTTTTTTTTCAATCAGGAGCTCATTTAAATGAAAACCACATTTTTTAAATTTGACCCCTAATCTTTTCTTACAATTTTATTTCAACTGATTTCATCCAATGTTGGATTTTCCGGCAATATTTTGTTTAGCTGGTGTAGTTTTTGCAGTCTTATTTTTGCGTGCGTGCAAATGTGGGTGATAAGAAGATGGAATTGGAATGTATACAACACGACTGTGAAAATACAAGAGATGAGGAATAGCGATATAATAGATATATTAGGGATTTAGGTAGAGTTTGAATTTTTTTTTTGTGTCGTTAGTCGTTACATTGAAGTTTTTTCCTACATTAAATAAGATAGTCTATGATTATAAGCAACTTTTGACATTGATTCATGGCTAGACAATATTCAAGATAGTAGGGATAGCTAAATAAAATGTATTTAACTGGAAGTATTTTGCCATATTCGTATGTTTGTAATAATATTTGCTTCATGGAGCTATTAATTTCTTTAGATATTAAATATTATTGGATTTAAACATCTTTTCTTGCAAACTAATTTATTTATCACTGATTTGTTTTTTGTTTCTTTTTTGTTAAGGCTGTTCCTTGAAGCCTTTGGAGCGACAATTTGTAAATGGTGGCTCAAGGAATATCTCATTGCATTCATGTCACCAGAGAAGACTAAACTGTATACATTATAAAAGGGAGCTATCTATTAGAGCTGGTTATAGGTAGCATAAATTATTAAATGCTCACTCACGCGTGCGCGCGCACACACAAGTGTTCCACTGCACCCCTATGATTTCCAGAGTTAATTAATTCGAAATCGAACAAATGTTTGTGGATATGTTCTTAAATGACTCCAGATCATCCCCCCAGAATTTTAGCGGTTGATATTGGCTCAACAGTTTTAATATGTTAAAAGTTTCAAAATAATATCATTTTTTGTGATTTTAATGTTCATATTGTAGATTGAACATCCCTAAGGCTTCAAGAGAGGGAGGGAGGGAGGGAAGAGGGGGGGGGGGGGGAGCTGTGTTCCTAATAGTTGCGCAACATACAATTCAATAACAGGGGCACCCCCATCTTATGAATATGCAGAAACCGTTTGCTGTGATAAATTAATAGTTCTTACGTGGTATCAGAGTTTTGCCCATTAACTATGTATAAAACTTAGCTCCCACATCGCATGTACTCCATATAATTCAGTTTAAATATCCAGATGAATCACTGGGGTGGATGGTGATAGATTCTATGTTCAAGGCGGTACGGAGCTCTAGATGCCAAGAGCATCCCTAAAGCTCAAACTGAGCCAGATGAGGTTTCACAAACAACATAAATATCAGTAGTACTAATTATTACGTAACATATGCATAAAAGATTTAACATAGTTAACAAAACATAAACATTTGCAACAAAAATGATGTAAATGTGTAAGCATATAAAGTGACATATATGTTTAAGATATAAAACATAATGCAAAATTGAGCCTTAAAAAAGTCCAAAAGCACTCGCTAGTGTTTATTACCGTCTGAACTTCACCAACAAAACTAGGTGTTTTTGATCCGTCGTGTTAAGTGGTGAGCCGTCTCCGTAGAAGATCATTGCCTCTGCAGTGCCCTGCAGCGCTCAGGAAGCACCTCTTACAGCATAAGATGGCATCTACAGAATAGGACGTAGTTCTAAATTGGAACCAAAGCTATGCCTCTGCTGAATGTACTTAGTGTAATTCATTATTAACGTCTGTTTGTTTGGTTCAGTACACACTATATATGAGAAGGCGTGTAATGAGTAGTCCCATATCCGAAAATTCAATAACAATCAAGAAACATCTTTTCAGGCAGCCATGGTTTTATCCATGAATGAGCACACTAGAAATTGAAGTTTTGGGTAACCACTTGTGTGTTAAATTAGTTACTACAAGAAAACTATAAGTTAATATATTAATTTTTTTTGGCATTGGCTAAGTCTAGAATAAATTATGAGAAGGGACCGGCTATTTGGGCACAAAATAAAAGACAATAGGTGACACAATAGATCTGGACCGTTGAATCTCATTATGCTCACACATCGGGTTGAAATCAGAGGGCAATCCAATGATTGAGATTCATTGTGTCACCATTTTGTGTCTCAGTAGATTTTTCTTTATGAAAACATGCTAGTGTTTTCAGAAAACAATTAATGGTAGGGAAAAGATATGATAATTGTAGTATAACCAAGAGTATATGATTGAATAACAAAATCACAACTCAAGCTAGATATATCAGTTTAATACCGCTAACAAAAAGTTCCAATCATTTACGTAAAATAAGGTATTTTCTTGCATAATCCCAAGTATATTGTAATCAAAATATGTAAGTTTTGTTAAGGTGACCTAGCCAAACTTAGTTTTTTGAATATCTTCCTTGGATATTTATTGAAATATATTACATAAAAGTGAAAATATGAATTCGATCTTCTTCATAATACATATGTAAGTCTTCAGCGAGCTAACCTCAGTCTATGTTCAACTTGGCTAAATTTTACTCTCTCAATTTAACATTTTAGTTTGTTTCGAATTGGTGAGCATATTTTGGGTTAGGCCCTATGTAGTTAATATCGGATAGTATCGTTGATATGTCTTGTTAATGAGATTTTTCGTCTTAAAAACTCCCAAGTATTTCTATGAAGTAATCACGATGCTGAACGCTTTTGTAATTATGAATCAACAAAATTAAATGATATAAATATTGTCTTTAAGAGAAGTAATTATGTCGCTTTAAAGCTTACACAATTACGAGGAGAAATATATTAAGAATCAGTTCGTTATCTTGATTCAATCACTGACAAAATTAAAGCAGTAAAATAAAGTACTGAAAATAATAAAAAGACACAGAGAATTTACGTGGTTCGAATATTAAAGAATCTTACGTTCACGGGTAAAATGTCACTTTCTTCTCTCTTGATTCTTATTATAAATAAAAATGACAAAGAGTACAATTTTCGATTAATATGTCCAAAAAGAGTAAAGTAAAAAAATCCTATTTTTTCTACTACGGTCCCCTATTCATCTATAATATTCAGAGATTCGTGTGGATTGCCAACGTCATTCTTCCGCCTTCTTGATTTCTGCCTTTGGATTGTGCTACATGTTGAGCATATATCTTGATTATTTGATATGCATAGGTTGCTAAACGTGGTCTTTGACGGAAAAATGTAAATATGGCGGTTGGATTTTAGACTTAGGCGAGAAGTTTGAAATTGAAGCGGGAAAAATCCAAATTTGAATAGGCCGTGACTTGCTGATTCTGTAAAGCATCAGGCTTGTAGACTGCATATGTGTATAAATGAAGCCGTAATAAGAAACTGCCTCCTAATCCATGAAGGACCACATCACTATTAATACTCCAGGACTTCGCTTTAGTTTATTAAGAGTTGTACCTTTATCATGTCCGAGGTAGTGATACTGCATAGTGTTTGTACTGCATCACCACTGTCGAAGTTGTATTGTACTGTTCAACTCAAAATATCAACAAAGCGTAGTATTGGAGCTGAACCGTGTGGTTTGGTAGAAGAGACTGCTGCTATTTTGGAAAGTGACTGCCTTGCATGACTTTATTCTGAGCCGTTTTGATTGATAGAGAGGACTGCACCACTGCTCTTGTCTTTGAGCTGGGTTTAAAGGCCTTGGGGAATAAGTTGGGATTTCTTGGTTTGCCCTTAAGAAATGAGATTTGGCTCTTGGTTGCGGAGCAGTCTTTTCTATCGCCTCATCCCTCAAGTCGTTATGTTTGTGGTAGTGTCTTTAGGATTGCGGCGTTGTTTTATCACATCAAGATGACGACGCGTTCTTTATCAATTTGATATTGATATAGGATTGCAGCACAGTTCTATCACTTTAACATCAAATCAGAATGACGGTGCATCTTTATAACTTTTTGATACAAAATTGCGGCGTAGATCTAGCACTTTAAATGTTAGTTTAATATTGCGGCACATCCCTGTTTGCGTATAGTCGCTTGAGGAGTGGTACCGTATTTCTGTATTATTAGTGTTGCTTTCGTGACCACAACACAGTTTCTACATCTCATTGTGAATTAAAGACTATGGCGCAGTTTCAACTTTCTAAGTCTCGCTTTTTTGGAACTGTAGCGCAGTCTTCATATTTTGATACCTAGAAGCTATGTCGCAGTTCTACCTATTGAAGTGAGTATTAAGGTTGTAGATTGGTTCCTATTCTTTGTAGCCATCTCAGATTTTTGGCCCACTGTTATGGTGTCAAGGCTACGTTTAATGGGAGGGTGTGTTCTTTATGTTTTGTCGCTTATTCAGGATTTTGACGCAGTACTATCTGGATTTTGCTCTTTCTTTCTTTCCATATTTCGACTTCTATCATGGGAGCAGTTCTTCGAAGCTCGGTGTTTGTATTAATTTCACTTCGACAACGATTGAAAAATATAGGTGTAACATATCTCATATCCTCTTTAACCGATATTTTTTCAAAATATAGCTTAAAATATCTTTAACGATATATCGTCCGATATTTATCGATATATCATTTCGATATTTAATGTAAAATCCCCAATATTTTTTAAGAATATCGTTAATTATTTTATGTCTTGAAGAAAATAAATTTACAAATAAATATCTTTATATTCTCAATATTTGTTTTTGTACATGGTGAATGACAATTTGTAGACCATATTAGAAATCTCAATGCACTAATTTTTTTAATTTTAAACATATAGTTTTAGTCTTCTTCGTTCGTCTTAAAATAAGAAAAAACTCTATTTATTCCATTATTTAATATGTTTTATTTCATGGGAAGACTTTACCGCTATAAACTAGATCGTGTAAGAGCTACTTCTCATTTTAGCGTTTTATTCACTATTTCTAGTTGGTAAGAATAGGCTAGAAATTATAATCGATATCAAATCAACAATATTTTTTCGATAAATTAAGTGAAAATGAAACAAAGAAACTATAAATATGGAAAATTTTGCAAGTAATATAGATGATTATATGACAAAAGAAACAATGAATACAATATAAAAATGGAAAAAATATTAAAGATGCACATTATACAAATTCCTCCCTCGAATTTTTTTGATGAAAAAATTTCGAATATTTTTATGAGCCTATTCTGTAACTTGTGTTTAATAGAATATCCTGGTAAACAGATTGCAATCTGTAAACTATATGCAATCACTCTGATAGTAAATTGGCAATATTGATCCAAATATTTAAAAACATAACCTCGTTATAATTTATAACATTACAAAATAGTACAATCTCATCTTGTAACATATTCTACACATGTCCGATATTTTATCAATATTATCATGATATTTTAAAATATCTCATATCGGTATTTGATACGTATCCGAGACCGATGTTAACTACGTAGGTTAGGCTAATTGGTTGTTGAGCTCATGATCGGCTTTTAGAAGCCTGTGCCAATAACTGTGATGTATTACTGGTTGACATTTCTTCTGATGTGGCATTAGTGGTTTTATATATTGGATGAAAAGAAAAGAAAAAAGGTGTTTTTATCGTTTTTGGATAGCCGGGTGTTGTGTATTGTAGTCACAACGACAAGCAGTGGAGTATAGGATATTGGGACTCTAAATAGTTAACTTGTATGCTACATTGTATTTTTTTCGTTGTTGATGGCAAGGGATAGGGCCAAGTTTGGGTGCTGAAAGACATCCAAGGAGGTCATGCAATCTGTAAAGTTGCGATTACACTTGCTTAAACTCATTTGAATTTGCAGCATGTTGCATATAAATAATTGAGTGGGTATCTTTTGGTGTTTATGTGGCCATGAATATCAGTTGTAGAGTGACGATTCAACATTTGTGGTTAATGAAAGCATAGTTTTCATGACTGTGCCGTGCCTCGAACCGTCGTGATGATTGAAGGTTTAAGGTTTTGATGGTTCTACCGGTCGAACCGTCGAAACCGTAATTTATTTTTTCGAAAAATTTGCACATTTAACTACAAACTATACACAAAAATATTGAAATAATAATGCTATGTACACAAGCTGTAGATGGTCTTCAAGGTCTGCATCAGAAGTTGTGTGTTGTTGCAGTGCACAACTACAGGTTTGTATATAGTAGAGTAGTGCACAACGATAGAAGTTTAATAACGACAAACTTGACGAATCTTACCGTGGTATTAGAGGAGTTTGCAGCAGTGAAGAACAAAGTGATGAAGTTAGTGGTTTAGATTTTGGAACGATTATGATTTTTGAAATATATATATTTTCTTCAAAGTAATGCAAAAGATGAAAATGATAGAGAATTACACGATGAGAAAGTAGGAAAAAAACAAAAGAACCGTGGTTCAACCGGGTAAAATTGACGGTTGGACCATTGGTTTGAAGGTCCGATCAAGGATCATGGATGAATGAGGTCCGATTGAGTTTCGGACCGTGATGGTCCAAGGTTCAGAGTTATTCGAGGTCGGACCGAGGCAGGATGGGGTCATGAAAACACTTTATGAAAGTGTTTTAATTTGAGTTTATTCACCGATGTTAAAGTATATTATGTGCTTTGACTTAATTACATCTTAGTTAATTTTGTGCATAATCTTGGTTATTTTGTAAGAACAGCATAGGATTCAAAGCTTTTGCCCAAATGAAGTTCACATCTTACCTTACTCTGCTTACGTTGCTTGCACTTCACGTTTGGTTAAGTTGTATCTTTTATTATTATTTTCCTCTGTGTTTTAGTATATTAGCGTTTGATTCACTAATGATGACAATAATTCTAGCTCCACTTTTATGCGTCATTCTAGTGAAAGTGGAAGACCAAGCAGTTCAAGTGTCTTTATTGGCGGCTTTATCCTTGGAGGAATAATTGTGGGAACACTTGGTGCGGTCTATGCACCTCAGGTATGCTAATGTCGTAATCTTTTTTTTAGAAAACATGTAATGGCTAGTTCTCTTGACTAATTTCTTAAATTCGTGGACTGTTTATTAATTAGAATGTGAAGTAGATGTGTTTTGGCAATTTAATTGGTAATTAGTTCTTGTAACTTTCCTTTGAACAAATACATTCTTTGAACACAGATCAGCAGAGCTTTGGCTGGGACTGACAAAAAAGATCTGATGAGGAAGCTGCCAAAATTTATATATGATGAGGAAAAAGCTCTGGAGGTCTGCCTTTTATTTTCTTAGACCACACGAGGGCAATAATAGTAACAAAAATTTCACTCTTAAATATGGATATAACCAGCATATGATCCATTTATAAAAGCTTTATGTCCCCATGTTATTCAAGTTTTCTTCCTGCCTCCATATGCTAACTATGCCAGATTTTGTTTTAAACCCATTCATTGAACGATCACATTTATATGCTTATAACATAGTATCTTATATATTTTCTCAATACACGCACACACATAAAAATATATAAAAAAGGAGTAAAGGGAACCTTTTTTATTTCCATAATTTGATGTAATCTACTGTGCTTAACCTCAAGCAGTAAAATTAGTACATACTGTTCATTAGATTTTCCTTCTTTTCAAAAATGCTTATAAGTGCACTGCTTTGTTAGTACATAGGTGTGCGGTATCTCATATATCTTAGTCTATTACTTAATATACTTTATTTTGCTGACATTATTTTGTGATCCGATAAATTTCAGAGAACCCGCAAAATATTGACAGAAAAAATCGCACAATTAAATTCTGCAATCGACGATGTGTCGTCTCAGCTGCGAGCTGATGATGCTCCCAATGGAGCAGCAGTTGCTTCTGATGAAGTTGAAGCGGCAGCCTGAATCTGAGTGGGAATATGTACTTATTTCCTCGTTTATGTACTTAATAATGACATTCAGGATCATATGAATATCGTAGCTATGCGGTCGTGTTTGTAAAGAAACTTGTGATTTTTGTACATGTTTATGATCATATTAAATTGTTAATCTTTTAGTTTTATTTGTCTATAACCCGCATGGCTTTACAGACGTTTTTGTGTTGGAAATTCTCAATTATAAATGGAAACGTGAATAAATCAATTTGGTATGGACTGCCCAAATTGAGAGAACCGTAATGTTTTAAAATAAATTAAACGTACGTTTTATTTCATTATTAGCACGAAAATTTTGATTAGTAAATATCATTTGCCTTTGTCAACAGAACAAAAAAGATTACAGGCTGCTGACAAAACGAAGAAACAACGCATTTGTTTCTCCATGCACTTATAAAGTATTACAATTACAAACTAAGTCATCTCACTCTCATTATTAACCACACTACCCTGGCTGGACTTCTCCATTCTCTTTCTTTTTGCCTTTGTTTTTCTATCCTCTTCCTTATCATCGACGAAAGATAAAAAAGAATGAAGACTACGCATGGATTTTGAACTAGAAGTCCCTTCAGAAGCCAGTTCAGGAGACGTTTGAGGTACGTGCCGTGAAAATTTACATACCATGAGGACAAAATACACAAGAAGAGACAGAAAGCAAGCCAAACCACATATAAGAAATAATCCCCAAAAACTCGATAGTTGAACTTGATCTGAGTCGATCTCATCCCTTTCTAACTTGCATGCAGTTGTCCTTAACCATTTGTCGCTGATTCTTTGAAGATCGCCATTTTCCGACAGGGAAAGGATTGCAGTCGACATGTCAATCGCCAAAGGAGAGTCCCGTGGAAATGCCTGTAATAAAAAATAACTTCATTTTTCATAGCAGTACCAAAAACATACCATAAACAATTTAAAAAGAACTTACAAAACCCCATCCGGTTCTGGTGAACTCGGAGCCAACTATAGTGAATTCACAATGAGTGGAAAGAAAGAGCTCAACATAAGCACGTTCATCGATGACAGCAGCCACACCTCCATTGTCAGGACCAAGCCTTAAAGCTGCAGAGTATTGTTCAGGAGAACCAAGAGGTATCAGTCTGCTTCTTGCTATGTGAAGTTGCTCCACCATATAGTTCTCAGCAAATGAACCTACTTGAAACCCAATTGGTTGACCACTTGCTATTAATTGATCGAGCCCTTTAACAGGTGACGATAGTAGTCGGACTGTGAGGATTGAAGTTAAACTTGCAGTGTAGCTCGACTGTATTATCAACACTACGAAGAGCCATATTATGAGCAGCATTCTTCCTAATGTGCTCACTGTATTCTCTCCTAAATCAAAATTAAATCAGAAATATTTACACGTTTACCAAAAGATAAGTTTGGTGTGTTTACTTACTGTGGGAGAAAAACAACGTTGAGAAGCTAAACCTGTAACAATAAAGCATAAAGAGTTTACATTCAGGTCTTTTTAATGTATTGAGAGAACTATTATAGAATCTTACCAAAATACTGTAACAAATTGCTTGCTCGGAGGCCCACGAAACTCATCATTGCTTCTGTGTTCAAGAATCCAAATTACTACTCCAACGACTATAAAAAACAAGCCTGTAATGCACCACATTTCCAGTGTAAACGGTTGCAGAAAGGCCCATGCATTGGACCTATCTTCTTTGATTGGTGCTACTATGACCAGCCCTGACTCGATAAACGGTTGTGTAAAATCCACATTATTTGTGCGGTTCGTCGTGATCACAATGTCACCTACAGCAGCATCGAAACTCTGTAACACCCAAAAATGTACAAGGTCACACTGCATATTCTTTTTCTGAAGCTTACAGTTAATATAGCAACAAAGAATATATACTCACTTTTGATAAAACCATGCTTTCAAGAGCATTATAATCTGGATTCTGACTGCCATTCCCAAATGGTATAAACCTAAAAGGAACAGCATAAGGTAGCAAACTAACAGCTGCAGTAAACACATCTATGCAGAAGCCAGTTACTGCTCCAGTACTTGGAGACAGTGAAACAAACGCTGTAAAACTAACTCTTCTAGGCACTCCAATTTTTAGCTCCACCCCATTGTTTGGAAACACCCATCCACGTGGTTTCACCACTGTCTGCCCTGGCCATACCACACTTAATAAACTCTGCTTCGATCGATTTGCTGGTTTAGTGTAAATCTCCTCAGGGGTCGTAGAGGATAAACCGGTGTAATTAGTCCAATACCCTATTGTTCTAACGCCACTTCCAATCACGTTGACTATGTCATAAGCGGGTCTTAGGAGATTACCATGCGGGTCAAACTCTACCCGGCCTGTCACGCCTGTGAAATTGACACTGCGAATGGCTTTCAATAAACTTCCCCCTTCGTCAAAAATGGACATCGCGTCAAGTTCAAGAATACTCCCATTTTGCTTACGCAATCTTACATCCCTAGAGAATGAAATATTCCCTCCGTTTTCAAGAAAATCGTGTATCGCACGTGCAACGACCCACACCGTATCATATGCATATAGCCCGTAAACGTTAAGGTGAAAATTTTCTTTCTTGTTTAGCTCATTCCATCTAGAAACAAATGCTTTTTTCAACTTGGAAGTAACTATGGTATGTTGCCTCAATGCAAGAAAGCCTTGCATTGTGTTCATCGTATCTGAATCCAGTGGAAAGTAAGTGTCTAGTAGAGACGTAAGCCAATCGGTTGCTACCCAAACGTAACCAGTGCCCATCATTTCAAGATAGTTTGCAATTTCTAGAATGCCGCGTCCTATAGTAGGATTTGCAAGCACTACGAATACCCGAGACTCCATTGTATTAACTTTAACTAGTAATTTTAAAATGTCGTTTTTATCTGCTTTAGGAGCAAGAGGGGCTTTGTAGGAGATCTTGCATCGTCTATCGTTGAGTTTGTCGGATAAAGAAGATAGTCCATTTCTACCGTAGTCATCATCTATGTAGATAGCAATGACTTTTTTGAATTGGTAGAAGTTTAGTAGATCAGCTATGGCCTCCATTTGGAAATTGTCGCTTTGGGTTGTGCGTACAAAGAAGGGGTACTCGAGGGATGATAGGGTGGGGTCCGTTGCACCGAAGGAGATTAATGGGACTTGGAGTGCAGTTGAGACTTGGGATACAACGTGGGCTACGGTTGAACATTGAGGCCCGATGATCGCGATCACGTCTGATTCCATAAACTGTAAAGCTGTTTCTAACTTGTAAGTGGTATACTTAGCTAATACAGATAAGAGAAATGCTATTGTTACTCTCCTTTACATGAATGAGGTGGAGAATATGGCATCACTAGAGAACGATGATAGCATTTCCACACTGATAACAATGCTAACACATTTACTATGATCTAGTGGCTCTAAGGCAACCAGAGTATCACACTTTTGGTTTTTTTACCAAATTAGGTGATCTGATTCCTTTTGATTGGACAGCTTTTCTACTATTGAAACTAACAAATTTGTGAAAAATCTATATGAAAAGTACTAAAGAAAACTGAAGAAGAATATTGAATGTACTGGACTAGTTTGATTTTTAATACAAAGTCTTAAACAACATGGAGGAGGAGAAACATGAAAAGTAAAGTAAAAGAGTACCTTTGACAATGCCAACAAATGCGCTGCAGTTGGAGTCTTGCATTCGGACTCTAAGTTGGGACCCTGGAAGAAGGTTATGATCAGCATTGATATCAGCAACCGCAGCTTTAATGGCGATTTTGGCAACTTTGCCAATTGTTGAGTTGAATGCAAATATTGCTCCAATATTCAAAACTGGAGGTCTAATTGTGGCATTGTTTGTGTTACTGCTTATACTTGAAACACTGACACAAATTAGAAACACGAGGAAATGAATAAAAATTATCCTCATAGTGGACCTGAGGATATCTATATACTTTCAAGAACTTGGTTTTAATTTTCTGCTTATAGATAAGAAAGCTCAGATAGAACCCTCTCAGAACAAATTGGCAAAATTACCCAAACAGTGCAAAACTTTAAATAATCAGAAATCAGATGAAAAGGAGGCAAAAGTGAAAGGAAACATGAATGCGAAGCATATTTCTACAGTTTAACATGTAAAGCAATAATGGAAACCAAAATATGTTACTCATAAACTAATGTTTGTAGCACCAAATTAGAAAATACAGAATCAGAAATGGCTTAAAAATCAAGAAAGGAACAAAGTGGAACAGCAGATAAAATTTCAAAAAAACAAATAAAGTATGAACAGTAAGATTGACTGATTCTTTTGAGTATTGTGTTTGGTCATAAATAACACAGAACTTATTTGTATACAATTAACTAATGAACAGAAAGAACCAAGAGCTACCCATAAAAAGTTGCAGACATAAAAAGAACGAAACAATGGATGATTTAACAACAGACAAGGACTAGAACAATAATCTAAGTGTTAGATGCATAGATTGGCTGACATACACAGAATTTTAAATGTGCAAAATCAGCAGTATATGTTAGATAAGATATTTACTCCAACTTTCAAAATTTAATATGCATTGGAATGAAAATCTCTGAAGTAAAAAAATGTAATCACGCCCATTAGTTTGAAACTTTCAAGATAAAATAGAATTAATCTGAGAAAAGTGGACAAAAGCGCTATGATAAGTTCACACGAGGCGAGTACGACCCCTTTTTAAAGTGGCAAGTTTCGCTTTTAAGTTGTAATTCATTTGTAAACAAAGAAAAGAAAGTTAACCACACTCTCCTTTAATGGACTGTTGTACCATATTGAAAGTAGGAATACTTATGTTGTTGTCACACTCCACCCATGATACGTAGATTCCAACCATATTCTCCCAAAGAAGAGCACACTCTATCTAAAATATGTGAACAGTTTATAAAGTATGTTTAGTTTATTTATGATATACGAAAATAAACAGATAACTTTTATTATCGCGCTCTATATAAAATATATGAACAATTGGTAACCGACAAATCGGTGGTCACGGAGGAACAGTTGATTGGTGTGTGATGACAGTGATAGTGCATCCTAAAAGGACTTGATTGCTGAAACGAAAGTAGCCGTTTTTATTTAACTCACGGTCAAATGGGACAAAAACTCCTTCTATACGACTGTTTTCATGCTGCTGTAATACATTAAAAATTGGTGATATGCTTCACTTGACAGTTTCTTAACAAATTAATTTTTGTCGATTTCACATTTAAATACTGTACTTTCACATTTGCATACTGACATTTCGTTGGATGAGGAGCGTTTTGAGTATATGACGTTGCAGGGGTTGAGTTTCACGACAAGAAGGAACAGCATGGCAAATTACAGAATCCAATTAACCAGTTACGATCATGCCTTTGATACTTTTTAAGTCTTTATCGTCTTGGATGTGTTTTGGTAGATGTAGGCTGGATATGTTTGAGGGCTCAAACATGGATAATTTTGTCATAAATACTGATCATTATGTGAACATGATTTATGTTAGACGCTACCTTGTGGTTGAATGAATATAAACCGGTATGTTGTCGTACGTATACAGTACAGTGTCGTATGCATACATTGTATGTGTCTATTTAGACAACATGAAACACTAAATGCAGCTTATTATTTTTGCATATGAAACTAAAATTAGGAGAAATCTAAATCTGTTGTATTTGTGTTCTGTTGGTTTGATTTTTCATAACCATCAACAACTCAATGATCGAAGGCTTAGCTTTAATCTTTCAGGCACGCTTTAAGGGCTTCGACGTTATCGAAGACCATAAGCAGTCGCGGAGGGTTGAGTCGAATCTAATGAATTATCGGGGTAGGTGTTGTTAATTAAGCCGAGTCAAAAGCAGTAAATACAAACACACGGATTTATAGCGATTCAAGTCTAAGCCCTAGACCATTTTATACTTTCATTCTTTAGAGTTTATATCGAAGCCAGAAGGATTTTACAATGATAAGCTGGCAGAACCCACTGTTAGTGTGTTTCACAAAAAGCTCTAACATAGAAAAGTACAATAATTTTCCACTTAGTATCTGAATTACCCCCCCCCCCCCTATTGGGATTAATGCATATTTATAGCAATTTGGAGAGAGTGCACATTGATGATGTAAATGCATTTCCTATGCTATATCTAAAATTACATGTAGATGGTGGAGATTTCTATGACAACCCGCACTTTCCAACACACCGATTCAAAATCCATGTGACTTTCGAGCTCCATCATGCCGAGAAAGACGGGCCGTCGAGGTTATTTTTTAAACATTACAGAGACTAAATTGACTGATACATTTATGATATATTACGCTTTCAGAACTCACAGTGGAAGGAACAAAACATATAACACTGAAAAGTATCCATCTCAGAAAATATCTGAATCACGGACTCAGAAAACCAATACATGGTCCAATACAGAGTACATAGAAAATATCACTCCAAGTCTAATAAAAGAGATAAAATGTACCGATAAAATAGATAAATACATGGAGAGCAAATATGATAAAAGCAGTCTTCAAAGATAAGTTCGACTCTCCAAGTATCAAGAATAGCCTAATCATTTGCTACTTTGTCCACCTATGGTGGGAAAAAGAAGGAAAAAGACTAGGTCATGCAAAAGTCTGGTGAATGAGTACAAGTTTAATGTGTGATGATCATGTGCAGTTAACTTTAATACTACTCTAAATAATATAGGATGTGTTGCAAACGTTCGTGCTTTCTTAAGGTTCATTGCCTAAGGGTTCTTGTCCAATACATACCTACACCACAACTCATATAGGCTAATATAATGATTGAACTACAAATCGAACCTCACAATTAATGATTGACCATCGCTCCTAGAGCTATCCAACAAGGAATCACCGCAACTAGGCTACTGTTGAAAAAAATTCCACTTATATCACCGCATAATGCTATTGTAGAGACTATTCCCCACTAATATCATCGTTATTAGGCTACTGGGAACCGATTTTCCCCAAACGACAACTACTACACATACTCCCAATCATGTATCGAGGGGGAATTCGCATGTCGACTCGCCGAAGTGTCTCATCATAACGATTCGCCTTTTCGACCCTCGGAAGTTGACACTGATACATCCGCGGTACTCGCGTGCCGAACAACCAAGTGCCGAAAAGACAGATGGTTAGGGGAAAGAAGAAGAAAGAAGATAATGATAAACTAAACAATACAGAATCTCACATCGCAACGAATAATCTATAATGTAACAATGTCTTTATAAAAGATTTTTTTTTATATACATACATCCATCAAAGTACTAGTCTATCATCTACCCGGACAGTTATAACAATCTATCCTTACAACTACTGATACAAATTTCATGCAATACAGCGGAAATAAAGAAAATACGAGAGATACGTCATGGACCTCCAGCTCGTCTCCTGAGCTCCAAAGCTAATCTGAAAACATGCTCAGTCCGACCCGAGCATTATAAGAAAAATAACGCCCGGATCAGTTTGGTAAAACAAACGTGAGAAACTCAAATCACAAGGAATTTTATTTATTATACTTATAAAATCATTTAAAATCAAAGGTATCTCTTAAGATTACGCCACACATAAACACGTACGGATTTTTACCTTACGGTAACCAGAACATTTTCTATAGAAAATCCTATGGTATTATAATAGTGTCTAAGGTACATATACATATTAATCATAACCGAAATTGTTACATTAATTAAATTCCAATATAATAGATATAAAACTAAAACCGTAAAGGCACATATAGGAGAATGGATTTTCATACAATGATAAGACACCGGGGTACTACCTACCATACACCTGTAGAAAATGTACCGAGGGCCTCGCCTAAACCACCGGCCTACCCCTTAATGGATAGTACCGAATATGTCATCACCCCGGTTGCTTTGCAACCTTTTCCTAAGAACTCTCATGCACAACTAATACCATAAATAAGTATATCAGTATCTAGAAGGGTGACGGCATGCCTTAATGGGTGCGACCTACTTAGTTCTGATGCATCTCCCCTGATTTTAGTCATTCCCGGTTGATGAGGTTTGAGGCTACGTTTTACCTTTTTATATAGCAAACCCACTTGGAACGCTAACACTGCCCTTTAGGCAGCAATGCAGTGCTAGCATCCATCCATACAAGTTTTGTTTAGGATATGAACAAACCGAAGGCACTACTTCTACTACATCCATTTTGGAATCACCATCGGGATTAGTAGCAAGTAGCCCTTGCACTTCAAAAGCTCCATCTTCGATCCCATATCTTCAAGATGTCTTCAATACGTCGATTGAGTTGGATTGAAGTGGTTTTTGGATTATTCATCCGATCCCGGTCTCTTCGAAACAACACTCGATAATTTCCAGTAAACTCACTCCCGATTCTTTCAGAAGTATGCAACAGGTATTTGAGTCCTCACCAGGGAACTCGAATATACAAAACATACTTCCTGAGTAAAAACTGGCTAAGATTTGATAGTCGGTTATTTAACTATCAAATAATCAACCATATTTTCCAGTAAACTCACTCACGGTTCTTTCAGAAGTATGCAACAAGTATTTGAGTCCTCACCGGGGAACTCGAATATACAAAACATACTTCCTGAGTCAAAGCTGGCTAAGATTTGATAGTCGGTTATTTAACTATCAAATATCAATCAACAACTATCCAAATATTTAACTAGCCTTAGCAACCACTAAGCCTCAAAATAAATCTTTCATTTATCTAAATCTCTTTCTAAAACATTTATCAAAACATTCATATACTTATCTCACTAGCATAAGTATATTCACAAATCATTGTGGAAGATTTCTTATTTCAAAATCATATTAAAAGGAACAAAACAAATGTTATTTAAATTTTAGATAAGAATAACCCCACACGCTATTCCTTCGATGTTAAGCATAGAACGAAAGTTCAACACCAACGTAATTAAGAAACTCATTTAAGGGAAATCAAAATCTCAAGTTCTTTTATAAATTTCTTAAATGAATCCCTTTTAATACATCATTTCCATTTATGAAGACTTCTTTGCTTAAATTCTAAACCATTTATAAAACTCTTTATAAATATCCAAAAATCATTTATAAAATCTTATTTTATAAATATCCAAAATCATTTATAAAACTCTTTTAGAAATCTCTATTTATGATTCACTTTCTTAAAAAAATATCATTTACAAACATCATTCGTAAATCTCCTTTAAATAAATCATTTATAAAATATTATTTACAAAATATCATTAGTATATATCTTTATTATAATAAATGAACAACATACAGAATTATTTAAAACACTTAGAATTAAAGTCAAATTAAAAACCATAACTTTAACGAATTTGAAGGGAGTCTTAGTGACCACAATGGTACTAAATCAAGTTAATATTTATTTAAATTTTGTCTTTCAAATCACATAACAGTCACTTACATAAGCCATCATATATGTAAATACAATCCATAAAATAAATCAGGGAATAACATGATAATATAAACCAACTGGCAAATACATGTCCAAATATCATAATAGCGAGATTGTGATTTGTTCTGCAAAATATATGTCCAAACAATCTATTTAAGTTTAGTTATAGCAGAACGGAGATTTATTCTGCTAAAAGGATGTCCAAATAATCAACTCAATTAAAGTTATAGCAGAACGATGTTTTATTCTACTAACTGATGTCAAAATTGAGTATAACCTATTCACATTTGTATGGTTACTTAATGGTATCGACAATAAAATCCCTTGTGTTCAAAACTATTCTTTGTAAAAGAAAGTTGCCTTTGAACAAATTGATCCTTGGAGAAAAAAGTAATTAAGAACTTAAACCTCTTTTTAAATAATTAATTACAAGTTAAATCCTTTGTGAAAACATAATTAAATCTTAATTAGGTCTTAACTTAACTTAATTATTAATTAAGAAATAATTAACCTTTAATAAATATTTTATTTATAAATTAATACCCTTAATTAATTTATAATTAGAATAATTAAATTAAACACTTACTTAATAATTAACTCTAACTTAATTGATAATTAATTACTTAATTCATAACTAATTACAAATTAATCTTACCTAATCAAAGATTACTTAAAATTAATCTCACATTTAAAAGATAATTAATTAATAATTAATCTTCACTTAATTATAATCAATAGACCTTGTTTAGTACTTAATTAATTATTAAATACCAAACTTAATCAATTAATAAATTATAAATAAATTCTTAAGTAACTATCTTTAAACTTACTATTAAGTTTATAAAAAATTTCTAAAGTTTACTTAAGTATAAAAACTCTATTTCGCAAAAAATTGAATTTTTACCAAAACTGCATTTATAGCGACTATCGCTAGTGGTACCATAAATTGAAATTGTTTTCCTAAGTTACTTTGAAATCACCTTTGAAAACTTTACCTCTCCAAAACATAAAATAAGCGTTCTCAAAAATAAAACAAAGTTTGAAATTTGAAAACGATTTGATTTCTGCAACCAAACATCCTAGTTTTTATACAAGGGATTTCACGTTGCCAAACCATACAAAGATGCTAACTTTTTGGCATATACATCACAAGTACACCATCACATAAACATATATGTCACAACAACATAAGCAAGATGACAACCATATATACATCCCATAGCAACAAAACACAAATAAGACCATAACTTTCTAACTAGTCTCAACATTAGATTTCGTTTTCAAGTCTAAATTTCAACATCACATACAAGCAGATAACTACTAAACATTAATACAAAAACAACCGATATTATTTAACAATGCTACCAATAAATAAAGATGAAACTTTTCTCAAAAAGACGTGAGTTTTACTATCCAAAACTCAACTAAATCGACTAGAACTTGAAATGGTCCTAGATTTGAGCCCCATCTTGGATAAAAATGTGATTTTTGGACCTAAAGAGGCCTAGGTGGTTTGACTTTGGGCTTAGTAGGCTCGACCATGGCCTTCTTGGGGTGTTCTTGCTTTGTTTTTGAAAGAGAAGAGGGTATAGAGAAGAAAGGAAGCATTTTAAAGTGTTTTAAGGAAGTAAAAGTGAGAAAAGGTGGGTTTTTTTAATAAAAAAACTTAGAACATATTTGAAAGCCATTAGAGAGCTTTGGAAAGCTTAAGAGAGAAGGTGGAAGATTTTCAAAAGTTGAAAATGAAATGAGAATGAAAAGAGAGAGATTTGGAATTTGTTTTATATAAAATGAATTTAGTAAATTATCCTTTTTCCCCTAAAGTACATACCCTCCTCTCAAATTTGAACACATCACCACCTTATCCCTCCATCATGATCCACTCGCCTAGAACCAAAGGTCTCCCCCTTTAACCCAATGTGTAATGCATGAATTAGTACTAATATGTAAGAGTGATAAGGACATGTCATGATTTCCTTTCTTATTTAATTTTTAAACTTAAAAATTTGTCACATCTTTCTTACATAAGTACACTTATGTTATTTGTAACGACCTGGCATTTTGAAACATTCAAATCGACAATCATCAACTCATGTCAGACTTGAATTTCTCAAAACAGCAGATTGTTAATTTATAATTGGCAAAACTTAGCATATATAGTAAATAAATCAATCATAGAATCACAAACACAGAGTAATACAACAATAAGCATCGGAATAGATAAATAGTAGTTCATGAAGCTACTATATAAACAATAGAGTTTGAAACAAAATACAATAAAAAAATCTCAAATACAAAGCAACAGACAAGTCTGAACATAAACAACTGGGAACAACTGAGAAAATTGGAAAGCTGAATAGATAAGAGACAGATATTCAAGTAAAGCTCCAAGCTCCAGGGGTGAGTCTCAAATGCTGTGACACTCGGTCTGACCCGAGCATAAAGCAAAACACAAAACACTCGAGTCAGGATTAACATTCTTATACTAGTAAATTCAACTCAAGTGAAATGTCAACTGAAATACAAAATAACTTAAAGGATGTTTGGGATTCCCATCCTTTAAGGATCCGTTAAACTATCTACATACATAGTACAATACGCTACATATATAATGTCTACAGTAAAGTAAACTATTAAAATAGCATTAAGGCATTACCCATATCCCCCTTAACACATTTTATATATTCCCGCAGTCTATACAGTATCGTAATTCCTCCGTAAACTGGAGGGTTATCAGAGGGCACTCCATAGGTACAGTACGAACAAACTCGTAGAGGGCGCGATAAGGCATGTGACAAGGCACGCGAGGCAATGCCCAGAGTAGGATTCTACCGTTTTGCGGATCCGCACTGGTGGTAACGCATAGCAGCTACTACCGCCCACCTCGAGACACACTCCCAAATCAAAGGTACACCCAATCAAATCACAAAGTAATAGAATGGTATCGAAGGAATGTGCCCGATCGAAGGAGCGACCTCACTTGGCCCGGCATGGCTCCTGTTTTAGCCACATCAAGCTGACTCGCGGAAGTCAGGGCTGCGTTAATACCTCATATAAAATTGTTGCCAAACCATCCTACTTTGTTCTGAAATATCCACCACGTACACAGTTGTTAAAGTGGTTTTCGGTATTGGCAGAGAGTATGACAATATCCGGTCCCAGTCTCTTTAATAACCATATCCTTATTTCACACCGTGGTGGTTTTATAAATCACTTTTATAATCATTTCAAACAGTTCATACTTCGTATCAAAATATCATATTCTTTTCAAATTCATATCACTTTCGAAATCATATACACTTTCGAAATCATATCACTTTTAAAATCAGTATTTACTTTAAATCTTAACAGTTCCAACTATATATTAAAATAGTTCCAACTATATAGATAAAATAGTTTTAAATCATAACAGTTCCAACTATATATTAAAATCAGTATTTACTTTAAATCATAACAGTTCCAACTATATAGATAAAATAGTTTATATATAAAAATAGATTATAGATAAAAATAGTTATATATTAAAATAGATTATAGATAAAAATAGTTTATATATTAAAATAGCTTATATATTAAAAATAGTTTCAAATTATAATTGTTTCTTCCAATTTTCACAAATCCATTCAATTCAACTTTAGTTCCAAGAATTCAACTTAAATTAATCTCCGTTCAACAATTTCAAGTACTAAGATAAAAGGTTCAATTCAAATCCTCATTAAACCATTTTTAATATATATCGATTTCAAATCAAGGTTCGAACTACAACTTTAAACCATTTCCAATTCATAGGTTTGAAAGTTAATATTCAAACAATTTACACTAACTCAATTTGACAAATTTCATTTATATTTCAAAATTCAACTTTAGTTTTATTTAAATCTGAAAATATTCATTAGATCACCTTTAATTAAATCAAGTTATAAAATCATACCTTTCAAAATCTCAAAGTCAATAAGTTTCCAATCAAATTTTTATTTAAATTCAAATATTAACCAATTTAAATTCCAAGTCAACATTAATTTATCTTTCCAACATCTATTATTAAAGTTATTAAAAAAATCTATTTTTTTAATATTTATATAAATTTAAAAAAATACTTAAACATATTATACTAGTTAAATTAAATTTTATTAAATTAAATCTTATTATTAAATTTATTTTATATTAAATCTTATTTTATATATTTTTAAAATAATAAAGTTATAAGTAAAATCTTAAGAATTATATTTTCAAAACTAATTTATAAATTTAAAATTTCCAAAACATATAGTTTTAAAAATCTAAATTTTACACATATATAAAAATAACATTTATATATTATATTTTAAAATTCAATATTTATTAAAACCCATATATTTCCTTTAAAAGATTTGGAAATCATTTTTTTTAAAATAAACCAACAGTGTCCGTATATAATTTTCTATCCTATGGTCAAGGGATATGGATATTTATCATTTCAATCCGCAATTATTTAAATTTACGGGTTTATATCATTTCAACCCGCAATCCCAAAATTAAAATTCAATGAAAATCGCTTGGGTTTATCATTTCAACCCATAACGATTTTCCCCTAATCTATAAGATCGTTCGGGTATGTATCATTTCAACCCATAGGGAATTCTAAACTAACAGGAACTTGCATAGTAAGAACAAATATGATAATAATATAACATATCAACAACATGCATATATCATCAGTAACAAATTAAATATAATATATACAATAGGTTATGGTGTCATATGTCATAGGTAAACAATTGCAAATAATGGCATATCATATTTTACAATTAAATAACTTAACAATTCAAATTTAACAGAATATTTCAATCGTCATTTCATGTGAATTAAATTTACTAAATATAAGAATGTTAATCGTGAGTGATTGCTCAGCTTTCGAGGCTAGAGAACAATGGGAATAAGCAAACAAATACGCACACGGGTATGGACATGAGCAAAGCAAAAAGCTGCTGCGACCAATTTTGGACAGCGGCGAGACAAAAGCAAAGCACGATGAAATGGATTTGATGAAGATCAATTATATAAGTGAACTTATATATATAATAAAATCATATTTTAATTTAAACACATATTAGAACAATATATATATATATATATATATATATATATATATATATATATCAAAAATCATTGTTTAATTTAAAATACATATTAAAATTTAACATAAAACCCTTACATTATACTTGAAACCCAAAACTCATGTATATACTTATATATATAAACTAACATATCAAATATAACTTATATAAACCTATATATATACACAAACAGATCATACAAAGCTTAAATAAACTTATATATATACACAAATAGATTATATATAACTTATACATCACAACAACTTTATATATATAAACAAACAGATCATATAGCTTGTATAAACTTTTAAAACTTACAAACGGATCATATAGCTTGTATAAATTTTTAAAACTTACAAAAAGATCATGGGTGGAAAAGTAGGCGGTAGTTGGTGGTGAAAAGTTGGCGGACTCGGCAATGAAAGAATAAGGCAAGCAAGCTTTCTTCTCCATGCAAATATAAATTAAAAGCTATATACAATTTTTTTTACAAAGGAGGGCTGATGCAAAAATAAAGGTGGAACGTTGGGAAGGGTCACAGGAAAGGCGTGGGAAGGGTGTTGTGCGTGGGCTACGTCAGGAGCAGTGGGCGAGGCTGTCTTAGGTTTTGGGTTATGACGTGGAGAATACGACTATGGTGGAAGGAAGAGTTAGTAGTCAGGGCATTTGGTTCAAGGGAAAAGAAGGTGGGCTCGGGTGGTTGAAGGGGTAAGGTGCAGGTCAACGGAGGTCAGTTGGAGTTAGGGAGGGGCAGATGGGAAAAAGTGGAAGGTGGAGAAGGATTCGAGATGTGGTGAGCAGCTTTGGGTTGTGTAGCATGGAGACGTGGCTATTTGGAGTGAGGGACGCGTGGATTCGTGGGTGATGTGGTGGCTACTGATGGAAGGTGGTGGAGCGGAGGTGTCGGGTCATGGGAGGGTGACGTGTTGGTGATGGTGGAGGGGCGGTCATGGCGTTTGTGTGCTTAGGTGTGAAGACGGGCAAGGTTGAATTGGTAGAGACGATGCTAATGGGTTTCACAATTATGGAGGGGACGAGCCATGTTCTCTGTTACATAACTTTGCTTTGATATTATTATTATTATTTATATAAGAAGGAGATGCAGAGTCTGTTAGGAGGAAGAAGGTGGTTCGAATATTGGGGAAAAGGAAAGTGACGAGCTAAGGTAGATTTCAGGATAGAGGAATGCAAACCGTTATATTATATAAATTTTCTCAATTAAACGTACAGAACCAAAACTGAAAGGCAGAGAAATGTAAGTGAAAGGACAAGTCAAAAAATATTATATTGAAACCAGAGAATATTAATAGTCAAAGGCTGAAAATAAGGTAACCGGAGCTAGAGTAGTCCAAATTTAGCGAAACGAAATATGACGTTTCTCTCAAAAATGATTTACATTTTTATTATATGAAAATATTCATATTTTGAAAATATTTTATTTCCATCAAATTTAACTGATTTAAATTGAAATTGAAAACTACACAACATAACTAACTTTCCTCTTTTCTGATGAAAATCTACCATTTGCCACGTTTAATTAGACGTATTCCAAATATCAAATTTTCATTTAAAATTTTAATATATATTTTCAAGAATTTTTTTAATTAATTACATTATAAAAATTATTAAAAATTCCGGGTCGTTACACTCTCCTCCACTCAAAACTTTTCGTCCTCGAAAAGGAACGAGATAGGAGAATAGAGCAACATAAAGTAAAGATAGATTTGAAATACCAAATATCAAATACAATAATTAATTCAACCATATAAATTTTATTTTTGTAAATTTCCTTAACAAAATTTCATTTTTGGATATCTTATTACCTACATTTTATATTATATACTATTCAATTACATATTCAAATGAACATTTTAACTTTTTGAATACTTCAGTTAAGTTATATATGTTCTAGAATGCAATTGAGTATTATACAAATAAATTTTATCCTAGTTTAACTTTGCAAGTTGTTTCAATTCCATTTCTCATTTTAAACACTCCAATTATTTAAATTTTTTTGCTTCATTTTAATAATTGAAAACCATTACTTAACATAAAACTTAAGAAGTAATTTCCTGTTTCACTTCAAACTATTAATAAATGTATTCATATATATATATATATATATATATATGTGTGTGTGTGTGTGTGTGTGTGTGTGTGTGTCAATTCATACTCAATAAATTCAAATCAAATCCATTTTCAAAAACAAAAGTGTAGCAATGCTACTAAGTGGTCTCTCCACTTTTAGACTTGAAATTGAATGACGATGATGCTGCAGTCATCACTGAAATTATTTTCCAGCGACAAAAGAGGAGAGTACGGACTTACTTCCTTTAAAATTCTTTGGAAACCATTTCTATTCGAAAATACTTTCAAATAATATATATTTTCAAAACTTTTGAAAACCAAATTTAGAAAAGCACCGGAAATGAAATTCTCAAATCCTAAATTTAAATTCATTTCATTTACAAAATCAGATTCATAAACCATGTTTTAAAACTTCACCTCATTATAACATATAACAATAGTTAATGGTTTTGGAATGTTGACAAAACAATAAATGATAATCTAGTATTATCATTTCAAATAACCAATTCATTTGTCTATCTAATTTCAGAAAATCACACATTTCTATATAAAATAGAATCATACATAAAATTATTTCATTTACCAATTTCGAAAACAATATTGTGTCAGTTTGTTCCGTTCAAGTGTTT
Organism: Allium fistulosum; assembly: GCA_030737815.1. NCBI lineage: Eukaryota > Viridiplantae > Streptophyta > Magnoliopsida > Asparagales > Amaryllidaceae > Allium > Allium fistulosum. The sequence goes on from CM060902.1 coordinate 474,575,130, forward strand.
TGCAATTCCTATCGATAACGTTGGCCAGACGAGTCGATCGAAACTCAAAATTCAAACTTAACAACTCAAACAATACAATATAAAACATTTTAATATCAATTACAAATACACTTCCTTCCAAGATGATTCAAGAATGGACTATGAAACAAGGATAAAGATTCAAATTTGAAGAGATCCTAATCAAAGAGAATTCCAACTATGAAGATAGGCTCGAAAGGAAGATAAGATAATTAAATTACAAAAGAGGAAAGATGGATAGACTTATACTAATCATGGTGACCTTAACCGGGTCAACCGAGATTTAGGTAAGCGAGAATATCATCAAAGAAAGTGGGGACAAACTTGTTGAGAACATCGCGGAAACGCGATTCATGAAATCGACGAAGAAGGCAGGAGCATTGGTTAATCCAAAGGGTATGACTAACCATTCATAGAAACCATACTTCCAGGAGGAAGGACAACAGGTCGAGCTTTAGGAATATGATCGATGTGGAATTCAATTTCCCGAATCAGAGGAGGAGTTTACTAAACATCAGGATAATCCCTGACTATCGGTGTGGAGTCAAGATCACTAGGCTGAGAATCAAGCGAAAAGATAGAACTGCTTGCATACTCCTGAAGCAATCAACATTCGATCACAAGAGAATTACCCAGGTCGTCTACTAGAGAAACGGTTCGGGTTATTCAATAAATAACAACATCAAAACCAAGGACATCGAAGTCTCTGTTAAATAGGTGCCTGTTGTAAAGGAGTTTCACTCCTTTACAAATCAAAATAAGATTAGCGGGACTGCTGATGGGATTAGTCCCACACAAGGATGAGGTTGATGGTTGAGGTTGAAGCTATGGGATGCTCCAGTCAAGAAGAACACGAACAGGAAAACAAGAATGGATTTCAGAACAAAGGGATGGAAGATCTAAAACTCAAAAGAAATCCTAATTCTAGGAGGATCCTAACGAAGAATTTCAAGCTCAAACGAATATGATTCTATAATTGATTCAACTCATTCTAGGGTATCACTACCCTATCTCTAATGAGTTTCTACTCCATATGCTAAGTTTGCCTAAACCAGAACTTTGATAGCAACTGTACCAACCTGGCATTTTGAACCATTCAAATCGACAATCATCCACTCATGTCAGACTTGAATTGCTCAAAACAACAGATTGTTAATTTATAATTGGCAAAACTTAGCATATACAGTAAATAAATCAATCGCAGAATCACAGACACAGAGTAATACAACAATAAGCAGCGACATAGATAAATAGTAGTTCATGAAGCTACTATATAAACAATAGAGTTTGAAACAAAATACAAAAGAAAAATCTCAAATACAAAGCAACAGCCAAGTCTGAACATAAACAACTGGGAACAACTGAGATAACTGGGAAGCTGAATAGATAAGAGATGGATCTTCAAGCAAAGCTCCAAGCTCCAAGGGTGAGTCTCAAGTGACACTCAGTCTGACCCAAGCATAAAGCAAAACACAAAACACTCGAGTCAGGATTGTAACGACCCAGAATTTGGATATTTGAAATTGGAATATTTAAATTATTTTAAATATTTAAAAGTTAATTTTTAACCTGAAATTCAAATATAACCATTTATTGGATAATTTAGTTATTGAATTTAATAATTGAAAATTGGATAAAATATTGAATCCTGAGTTTTAAGCTTGTTAAACATAATTTAAAGGCTTATAAAATTTATATTAATAATAACGAAGATAATAAAAACTTTTTAGATTGAATTTAAAAGTGATTTGTCCATATATCATTTAAATTGACATTTAGAAATAGCCATCCGGGGAACAATCTCGGATTTCGATGAAACCAGTTCCATTGGATCCGTAATAGTGTATTATTATCGAATTTCAAATTTCGTAGTGTTTGGAGTTATCGTTTGGTCGTATGGTATATAAACGCGCTGAAATTTATATCGTAAATTCAATATAATAATTGGGTCTAAAAAGCTATCTTCTCCATACGATCGAATTAGGACTCAAAACCTTTTCCATTGCATTCAGAATAGGGGTATAACATTATAAACGCCTAGTGGCACGCCTCGATAGGAGGTTGAGATTTTAAGCTATGAAATCGAGACGTTTTGTAATTTAAATAATATATATTTATATTGATTGACTTGACCTATATGATAACAGCAACCGTTTTCTTTCAAATTCAAGTTACTATACATATCCACCAACACGCCAACATCTTTTCTTCCCTCCCTTCACCTTTTTAAAACCACACGACCGATTTCAGAAAGAAAGAAAAAGCAGAGCTTCAAAAAAAATCTTCCTCCTCAAATACCCTGTTAAAAATCTTGAAAACTTGTTTGTAAAATCTTATTTCTTCATTCTCTTCGAATTTGTATACGAATGGGAAGGTGCGGCACAGTTTGATGATGATCGACGGTAAAGTGAGTGGACTAGGGTTTCGGTTTTTTGGGTGCTTGGAGGCGAGATTACTCGAGGTGAGGGTGGATTCGTGATCAGAGGTTAGAGGCGCGCTGTTCAGTGGGATTTTGTGGTACTCGGTGGCGGTTTGGGGGTTGCGACCTGATGGTGGTCGACATGGTATGGTACGATCGCTTTTTTGCTTCGTACAACCGGAGGAGGCAAGGCGGTGGCAGTGGAGAGAGGAGGAGCAGAGGGATCAGTTGGTGGTTTCGGGTCGATGGATGGTGGGGTGGATGATCGTGCACTGTGCACGGCGTAAATGGGTTCAGGCAATAGGCGAATGTTTTTGGAGAAGAAGGGGATTGGCATGCCGGGTTTTAAATGTTTGGGTATGAGCTTCCTTCCTTTTGTTTTTTAAAAAAGAATTTGTTATATAAATTACATTCAAACTTATAAAATGCGTATCTCATGCATACGAGGTCCAATTCGGACGATTCAAGTTGCGTTGGGATCCTTGTGTCATCATCTACGCATAGAAAATGGTTTTGACGAATTTGGAGCTTTTGAAATCTTCAGATAATTTCAAACGCGTTCGGATTCAATCGAAAACGGAATGCGAAAGCGACAGAAAATCAAAGTGAGTTAATCTCACTCAATTTTGGATTATTGCAATTAATTTTAAATAGTTTAATTTAATTATTGATTTATTGGTTGAATTGATAAATTATTATCATATGGATGTGATATTATATATAGTAGTATATATATTGGAGTGATTGATATTCCCGCAAATATATAGCGGATGAGACCCTATGCGCCCCGCATAATAGCGGATGACCCTATATACCGCGTTATCCCCCTCGAAGTGGGATTAGTATTTTTATATTGTATTAACATCTATGGATGTAGGGAAACAGGTTGGAAGGATCCAACTGGATTCCTCAAAATGTTGAAATTATTTTCATATTCAGTGATATAATATGTTGAATAATCTTTGATAGATAATAGCATGATTTGAAATTATTTGGTGCTATGGTATTACTAGTTCAGATTTTGGTATTTTGAAATACCATAAATATAAATATTGAATTTAAAAGAAAATTTGAAGTAAAAATATTTATAGTGAAGTTTGGATTTATTAAAAGAAATGAATTTTGGTAAATAAATAGTTGACTTCAAAATTTGTACTTGATAAATTTTGGAATATGAAAAATAGGGATTTTGGAATAATACAAACAAAAGGATTTTTAATAATGAAACTTAAGCGATTTGTTTAAGTGTAAAAAGATTTTAAAATCGAAAATTAAAATAGTTTTGGGAAAATAAAAAGGAAATTTGAAAAAAATATGAAATTGATGTTCCAGATTTAAATAAGATTTTAGATTATAAAAAGGAAGTGTAATCTGAATTTAGTTGGGTTTTGGGATATATTTGAGTTATTTAAGAAGTCAATTTAAAAATGGAATTTTATTTAGAAAATCGATTTAAAATTGATTTAAGTATTGTGAAACGGTTATAAAAGGGAAATGAGACTATGAAATTTATAAACAAGGTTTATAAATAAAGTAAAGTGATTATTAGTGGATAAATTGAATTACAAATGCATGGTGAGGATTTATAAAGATATGGGTAAATCGGTTTAAAAACAAATGGTAGATTTATTTTTTAGAAATGTGGAAAGGAATTTACGGAATTTGGGACGTAAATTAAATTGGAAATAAATCGAGAAGGATTTATTAATATTAGACTGGCTATATGGGAGTTGAAAAATATATTTTTCTGAGAAGTTAAGTTTATTTTAAAAAAAGAGGATTTTTGAGTATTAACTAGAAAAAAATTAAAAGTGTTTAAGAATATTTCAGAAAATTAATTATTTAGTTGTTTAAAATTGTTTAAAGTATATTTAAATATTAATCAAGTTAGTTTATAGTAAGTTAATTATTATTTAAAGACTAATCAGTGTTATTGTTTTAAAATGATATATTATTTAATATTAACATTTTATATAATAACTTTTATAAAAGAGTATTTTCCTAAAGTTTAACTTGGAAAATTATTATAGGAATTTTATAAGTATTATTTTGAAAATTATTAAATAAAGTTTCGAAAGGTAATGATATACTTTCATGGCGAAATCGGAGGCAGTGAGTGCCTGCAGTTAAGTCTTGGATTTCTTTGGAATAGAGACGTAACCATTGAGCTATGAATCCATGGTTTATAAAAGGGGTTCCAAATATTTTTGGAAAGATAGTTTGTGAATTTACTAAATTCGATAAGATAAGTATATGTTTTGGATAAAGAGATTTAATTTATAAAAATTAAATTTAAAAGAAGACTTAGTGTTTTTCAGTGGAAAATGGAATCTTTGATTGTATGATTGTTATCTGATAGTTAAACAACCGACTATCAAATCTGAACCCAAAATATAGCTTTGAGAATATCTTGGAGAAACACGAGAATTATACGGTACAGTTGCCGTTCAGGTGCTATACTGTACGTATAAACTCATTTCGTTCTTCTAGGACGATTATAAGGAAATCCATCCACTAACGATTAGGAGGTGATCTCCGATCTTATTTTTGTCTGTTTATTTCCTAAAGAACCGGGGTCGAATTTACCGGGAAATATCGAACGTTGTTTCGAAGAGACCATGATCGGATAAGTTATCCGAAAACCACTTCGATCCAACGAGTACGTTTTCGAAAGGAAAACAAGAGCATGGAGTCGAAGATGGAGCAGTGAAGTGCAAGGGCTAATCACTAATAATCCTGAGGATTATTCCAAAATGGATGTAGTAGGAATAGTGCCTTCGGTTTCGTTCGGACCTAGAATGGACTTGTATGGACGAATGCTATCAGTATATTGTCATTGGAGGACAATGAGCATTCCAAGTGAAAATTCCTTCAAAAGGTAATCGTAGCCTCTAGCCTCATCAACCGGGAATGACTGAAAATCAGGGGAGATGCGGCAAGGCTAAGTAGGTCGCACCCAATTAGGGTATGTTTATCACCTTTCTAGATACCCGTGGATATTATTACTACGGTATATGGAAGGAGCTCGAAAGAGGGTGGGAACACCCGGGGTGATAGCATATTCAGTCTATCCAGGTTAGGGATAGTCTGGTCTTGTGTTGTGGGGGATCCCAGCGTTGTCCTCGGTACGCTGTTTCTAGATGTGTACTGTGACAGGTGGTACTCCAGTGTCTAGTCATTCATATGGAATCCATTCTCCAATACGTTCCTTACGGTTTTGATTGTAGAGCCTAGTATGCTGGAATTTGATTAAAGTAACAATTTCAACTATTTGAATAATTATTTGTACTTGGATACTATTATAATATTAGAGGATTTGATATAAAATGTTTTGGTTATCGTAAGGTAAAAACCCATCGTGTTTATTTGTGGCGTGGTCTTAGGAGATACCTTTGTTTTTCAAAGGATTTTGAAACTTTAATAATTCATATTGAGTGTGTTTCTCATGCTGGTTTTCCAGACTGACTCGGGTGTTATTTTATTATAATGCTCGGGTCAGACCGAGTATCACAGATTCAGGATAGGATGCTATGAGCTCAGGAGATGAGCTGGATGACGAAGGCGTATTACACGTATTTGATTTTATTCCGTTGTATATTGTAGGCTGTATATTCAGAACTTGTGAGGACAAGTTATATAACCGTCCAATATTGATTTGTTGATTTATTATACCCTGATGATGTAATGTATAAGTAACAGTTATAGTTCTTTTTTTTTTGTATAAAGACCAGTTGTTATGTATTATATATTGTTCCGCTATGATTGTGAGATTCTGTGCTGTTGTTTCTATTTTCTTCTTCTACCTCTTTCTTCTTTTCCCTAACAATCTGGTATTTCCAACATTCGATTGCTCGGCTTGTAATACAGTGGACGTATTGATGTCGATTTTCAAGCGTCGAAAATCTGGTTCGTGACATTTGGTATCAGAGCTGAAGGTTAAGTGAGAACCTTAGCTCTGGTGGGCATTACTCATTAGAGATAGGGTCAACAACACCCTAGAATGAGTTTGAGTGTATTAATAGATATGAGCGCGTATTTGTTAGTGAATATTAAATTGTTTATATTATGTTGATTAATCTATTGAGTGGCTTATGAATTTTGGTCAATACGAGTAATTAACGTTATTGGTAGGGATCTCTAAACACTTGAACCGAGCAATTCGACACGGTATTGTTTAAAATGGGGTAAATGAAATAATTTTACCCAAATTATTTTTATATATGAAAGAAATAATTTTTCAGAAATTATTATAGTATATAGGGTGTGCTTGGTTGTTAGGAAATGATAATATTAAACTATATCATTGTTGTTGTGGAAATTGAATAAAAGTTGATATTATAACCAAAAGTTAAGAAAGTAATTCGTATAACAAAATGGAATTTGTAAATATGAGTTTATAAATGTGATTTATAATTTGAAATGAAATGAAATTCCAGAGGAATATTTTAAAAATGATATGGTTTGTAAGAATGATTTATAAAGGATTCAAAAGTTGGAAATTTTGGAATTTAAATCCCGTTGGTTTTGAAATATTTTTCAAAGTCTTGGAAAATTATAGTAGTATTATTTGGAAATATTTTTTAATTGAAAATAAAATCTATTGAGATTTGAAATGAAAATATTTAGAAATGGTTTTAAAAAGGAAATAAAAGCATTGAACTCACTTCGGTCGCTGGAAAATAATTCCGATGATGATCGCGACATCATCGATGTTCATTTTCAAGTTTCCAAGGGAGGAATTGCTACCTTAATAATTTGCAATTTGAGTTTTGTTTTGGAAAAACTAGTTTTGGTTTGAAATACCAAGGAATAATTTAATATACAAATGGATTGTGTATTTGTAATTGATTTCAAAAATGATTTTGAAATATTTAAGAAATTGTTTAAAACTCTAGAGTTTGATCTAAAATGATTTATGGAATAAAATAAGTTTGATAGCTTATAAAAGTTTGAAATTTGATTTCGAATGGAATTTAACTTGAATTAAGTTAAATAAAGAGAATTTTGAAAATCTAGCCTAAGTAGGCTAAATGAAATAATTATTGAAAATAGAATTTTTTAAGATTGAAAATAAATGTGTGGATGAACAAATTAATTTAATTTGTAAGTAAATAAAAATTTAAATTGTATATTGGAATGATATTTAACTTGAATCATGTTAAATAAGTGAAATTGAAAAATTAGTTCGAGTGGACTAAATAAAATAAAAGTTTGGAAATAAAATTTGATTGAGATATGAAATAAATTAGTGAATTAAATATGGTTTGAGAGATGGTTGATAAAATTCAATATTTAAAGATTTGGAAGGTAAATTGAGTTCAAATGAAACTGAAAATTTAATTTGAATAGAAAGGGATATAAACCAAAGTGATGGAGTGGAAATACACATAAGAGTTTTGTATAAAATGTTTATAATAAACTTAAGTAATTGATGGTGAAGTTCTTAAGTAAATTTGGTTTTGGGAAATATACTGAGTAAGTTTTTGAATGAAGGTTTAATAAAAGTTGTGAAAAAGGATTATTGTGAATAAGTGAATGGAAATTAAAATAAATGTGAATAGAAAGAAATTGATATAGCTAATAATCAATTGGAAATTAATACGTAAGTTGTACGTATATTATTTTATTCGCATAGCGATTCGATCCAGATTCGAGCACAAAATTTTGAGATAATTTATATCGATCCGAGTTAGGCTTTTTTTCACTCGATTTTTGACGGCGAACCCTGGATATGGTTTTTTGATTGATTCTGAAATTCTCTATCATATTAGATGGCTATGCAAGGAGAATGATGGTTTCTAATCAAGAAACCAGATCTGAGTCCGCACTAGAGAATCGTGTGAACGATACTAGTTCGGAAGTGAAAAGGTGTGGTTGAGTGAGCGATCAGAGTTGATATTGCGTACGGATGATATATGTACATCGTACGGGTTTTGGGTGAAATAAATATTGGAAATTGAAATTGCTGAATAAAATGATTTTGAATTGTATGATTGGATACTATTGGTAAATAAGGTGTAGGTATTTGAAAGAAAAAGCTAAACTGATGTCTTCGATTTCAGAAGTAAAATTTAAATTGCCCGACAAAAAGGTATGTGTTTAAATTATTGTATGAAATTGATGGTTTTTTGATTGAGCCACTTGGCTTTTGTTTTATTTTGATGATTTGGGCCCGTAAAGGCGTTTTGTATTTTTTCGGATCTAGCCGTGCAAAGGAGACGCTGGTGAAATTTTTCGAAAATTTAAGGAGTTAGAAAATTTTTGAAGAAATTTTGATATCTAAATGTGATTTTAGATTATAACTCGAAATGGTTGAGTAAAATATATTCTTTGAAATCTATAGATGAGATTAGAAATTAGTAAAAGTGATAGAGTGTTTCCAATGAATTTTTTTTTCGAAAAGTTGTTTGAAACTGATTGGTTTTGAAATAGTTACCAGGTTTTGGACCATTCTTCTTACCTGGCAATTTCGAGGATGAAATTTTTATAAGGGGGAGGAATGTTACGACCCAGAATTTTGGCTATTTGAAATTGGAATATTTAATTGATTTTAAATATTTAAAAGTTAATTTTTAACTTGAAATTCAAATATAACCATTTATTGGATAATTTAATTATTGAATTTAATAATTGAAAATTGGGTAAAATATTGAATCTTGAGTTTTAAGCTTGTTAAAAATAATTTAAAGGCTTATAAAATTTATATTAATAATAATTAAGATAATAAAACTTTTTAAATTGAATTTAAAAGTGATTTGTCCAATTTAAAAAATATATCGTTTAAATTGACATTTAGAAATAGCCATCTAGGGAACAGTCTCGGATTTCGACGAAACCAGTTCCATTGGATCTGTAATAGTGTATTATTAACGGATTTCAAATTTCGTAGTGTTTGGAGTTATCGTTTGGTCGTACGGTATCAAACGCGTTGAAATTTATATTGTAAATTCAATATAATAATTGGTTCCAAAAAGCTATCTTCTCCATACAATCGAATTAGGACTCGACCTCTTTTCCATTGCGTTCGGAATAGGGGTATAACATTGTAAGCGCCTAGCGGCACGCATCGATAGGAGGTCGAGATTTTAAGCTACGAAAGCGAGACGTTTTTTAATTTAAATAATATATATTTATATTGATTGACTTGACCTATATGATAACATTAGCCGTTTTCTTTCAAATTCAAGTCATTGTACATATCCACCTACATGCCAACATCTTTTCTTCCCTCCCTTCACCTTTTTAAAACCACACGACCGATTTCAGAAAGAAAGAAAAGGGCAGAGCTTCAAAAAAAATCTTCCTCCTCAAATACCCTATTAAAAATCTTGAAAACTTGTTTGTAAAATCTTATTTCTTCATTCTCTTCGAATTGTTATACGAATGGGAAGGTGCAGTGCAGTTTGATGATGATCGACGGTATAGTGAGTGGACTTGGGTCTCGGTTTTTTGGGTGCTTGGAGGCGAGATCACTCGAGGCGAGGGTGGATTCATGATCAGAGGTTGGAGGCACGTCGTTCGGTGGGATTTCATGGTGCTCGGTGGCGGTTTGGGGGTTGCGACCTGATGGTGGTCGACATGGTGTGGTACGATCACTTTTTGCTTCGTACGACCGGAGGAGGCGAGGCGGTGGCAGTGGAGAGAGGAGGAGCAGAGGGATCGGTTGGTGGTTTCGAGTCGATGGATGGTAGGGTGGATGATCATGCACCGTGCACGACGTACATGGGTTCAGGCAAACAGGCGAATGTTTTTGGGGAAGAAGGGCATTGGCGGGCCGGGTTTTAAACGTTTGGGTATGGGCTGCCTTCTTTTTGTTTTGAAAAAAAAGAATTTGTTATATAAATTACATTCAAACTTATAAAATGCATATCTCATGCATACGAGGTCCGATTCGGACGATTCTAGTTGCGTTAGGATCCTAGTGTCATCATCTACGCATAGAAAATGGTTTGGACGAATTTGGAGCTTCTGAAATCTTCAGATAATTTCAAATGCGTTCGGATTCAATCGGAAACGGAACGCGAAAGCGACAGAAAATCAAAGTGAGTTAATCTCACTCAATTTTGGATTACTGCAATTAATTTTAAATAGTTAAAATTAATTATTGATTTATTGGTTGAATTGATAAATTATTATTAGATGGATGTGATATTATATATAGTAGTATACATATTGGAGTGATTGATATTCCCGCAAATATATAGCGGATGAGACCCCATGCGCCCCGTATAATAGCGGATGACCCTATATACCGCGATATCCGCCTCGAAGTGGGATTGGTATTTTTATATTGTATTAACATCTGTTGTTGAGTCAAGATTTTTATATAGTTTTGATTTCTGACAAAGGGATAAACCGTGATCGTCAAAAAGAAGTCATTCATTGAGACACAACGAGCTTCATACATTAGAGGTGGATTATTTGGTATGTTGGTAATATTAGTTATGTTAAAATCTATCCTCAAAATAATCATGTATCTCAAAAGAATCGATGTATAAACGTTTTGGATGACAGCGCACATTCACTGTGCAATTTAACAGCGACCGGTCGACCGGTCCAAAACCAGGCGGTCGACCGTTCCTGTGTAAATTGCACAATGAACGTGCACACATGCACATAACGTCTATATATTTGAAATTTTCGTCTACTGGTCATTTTTGACCTGTCGACCGTTTTTAAACAGAAAGCAACCTTTCCCAAAAGACACTTCTTTCTTCAATGGTTGCTTCTCTTTCCTTTCATCAATGATCACATCTTTTAATGGCTACTCTTCACAAAGAGTTACAACCATTTATTCTCTATATAAACATATCTAAATCATTGATTGAAATACAACAATTCTTTGCTTTAAAATTCTGATCTTAAATTCTAAATACTCTTGCATTCTAAAAGCTCTCTACTTCAAATTGCTTATTGAATCATTGAAATTATTTCATATCTTTTGATTCAAATAAGTAATATACTTCCTTCAATCTTTACAAACATCATTCACATATTTTGAGGATAAGATTATAGGAAGGGTGTACTACAAGTGACAAATCGGTGTTGTTAAGAGCACAAGTTGTCAACGACAATTGTATTTATTTTTTGTTGAAGTCCTCGGTGTTGTAAGAGGAACGAAATCCCGTTCGGCTGTTCGGGTGTTATAAACCTGTTCCTCCGGGTGAAGCGAGGTAGTTGGTAGTGAAATCCAGATAGAAGTCTGGGACTGGACGTAGGACGGGAGGTCCGAACCAGTATAAAAATCCCTGGTGTGATTTTTACTGTTTACTGCATTTACCATTCTATATCTGTGAATTGCTATATAGTTAGTTTATTGAATATTTACTTATATAGCAATTGTATATAACATTCCGCATATATTAGTCCATATTACACGATCCACAATTAGTGTGCATAAACATACAAACTTTCATTTGGTATCAGAGCACGGTCATCATATAACCGTAAAACCGTTATTTGATATATTCTTGTAATATGGCAAATAACGCAAGTACTAGCTCTAGCACTTACACGGAAGGTCAATCAACACAAAGACCTCCATTCTTTAATGGTCTCAACTATAGCTATTGGGCTACACGTATGTCATTTTTCATGCAATCAAATAGCTATGATGCTTGGAATGCTACTCAAAAAGAAATAGTAAATCCAACAACTGAATATTCAGAATGGACAACGGCTGAGAAAACAGCAGCAGCTGTAAATGCAAAGGCAATAAATATGTTGTTTTGTGCATTAGACCAAAATGAATATAACCGTGTTAGTATCTGCACTACTGCATATCAAATTTGGCAAACGCTGAAAACCACTCATGAAGGTACTAACAAGGTTAAACAAGCCAAAATAGCCATGCTGAAGAGTCAGTTTCAAAATTTCAAAATGAAACCGAATGAGACAATCAATGATATGTATTCAAGATTTCAAACTATTCATCATGCACTTATCGGATTAGGGCAAAAATATTCAGATTTTGATGTTGTTTCAACAGTCCTACATTCTCTGACTAGTGAATGGGAAGGAAAAGTATTAGCAATTGAAGAAGCTAATGACCTTTCCATCATGAAGCCAGATGAATTGATAGGAAATTTAATGTCCTATGAAGCAAATTTGCAGGCTAGAAAAGAACAGAAAGAAGAGAAGAAAAATGTAGCATTTCATGCTGAGAAAGATGAAAATGAATCAGATTCTGAAGATGAAGATTTGGCATTCATTGCAAAAGGATTCAAAAAATTCCTAAAATATCGAAAAGCCAGTCGCTACAACAAAAGGAAACCTGGATCAAGCAAACCATCTTCATCAACTATAGAATGTTTCAACTGTCACAAAAAGGGGCACATGCAGAAGGATTGTCCAGAACAGAAGAAGAAGTCAGAAAATGATAAATTCAAACATAAGAAGGACAAGTCAAAGAAACGAGCCTTCTCAGTAACATGGGATGATTCAGACTCATCCTCATCTGAAAGTGAAAGTGATCAGGAAAATGAACAAGCTAATGTTTGTTTTATGGCAACAGAAGATGAGGTACAAATTCCTACATTTGATGAATTACTTGATATAAATTCTGAGTTGATAGTCAAATATAAAGACATAAAACGTCAATTAAAAGTAGCCAAAGCAGATTTGAGTAGAGTAGAGTTTGAACGAGATATGTTAAAAGACGAGAAGAAAATATTAGAAGAAGAACTTGAAAAACTTCAAGAATCATCATCTAATGTTGACTCTCAATTATCTCTTTTGAGTCAAGAAATTGAAACTCAAAAAGAGAAAAATGATGCTCTCGCTACTGAAAATCATGAGCTTAAGGCAAAAGTCAAAAATCTGGACCTAGAAAAGGCGAGCTTACAAACTAAGTTAGATGATATAACTCAAAATGTTTCTAACTTTAACAAAGGTCGAGAAAATTTGACAAAAATCATTGAAAGTTCACAATCTGTTTCAAATAAACAAGGTTTGGGATATAGGAAACCAGAAACCAAGAAACATCTTGGTAATGGAAGGAAAAAGAAAGTACAAAAGACTGAAACTAAGAAAAATCTTAGTGTATTATATTCCAAACCAAAACCAGTTGTGAAATTTCAGAAGAAAAATGTCAAGACTATCAAAATATGGGTTCCTAAAACAAATAACAATTTGATTAGGAATAAATATATTCAGAATTTCATGAATACTGTACATCTTAATACTAATTATATATATAAAGGGGATACCGGACCCGTATGGGTTTGGACTCCTAAGACCTAACTCTTAGGACCCCATAAAAAGTGGGTACCATGGACTTAATTTTATTTTTTGCAGGTCCCACTTAAGAAAAGAGGAAAGTGGATATTGGACAGTGGTTGCTCGAAGCACATGACTGGAGACAAGAGCTTATTAACAAATATTACATACTCAGATGGTGGCTCCGTCACTTTTGGAGATAATTCAAAAGGCTATATCATCGGCAAAGGCGATGTGAGCAATTGCGGTACATCTAACTTACCTCTTATTACAAATGTCATGCTAGTTAGAAATTTAAAACACAATTTACTTAGTATCAGTCAATTATGTGACAAGGGTTTTACAATTTCTTTTTCAAATAATAATTGTAGTATTCTAGATAAAGATCATAATTTAATTTTCGAAGGTTATAGAGACAGAAATATATATATTCTGAATATGAATATTAATCATAACTCAGATATGTGTCTTATAGCTAATGATAATGATCCATGGCTATGGCACAAACGCTTCTGTCATATAAACTTCAGAACTATTGACAAGCTAGCCAAAAACAATCTAGTTAGAGGATTACCCAAAATGAGTTTTAAGGTCAACAATATCTGTGATGCATGTCAATTAGGAAAATTAACCAAATCATCTTTTAAATCCAAGAAAGTCATATCAACACTACAACCACTTGAGTTACTACATATGGATTTATTCGGACCAACACAAGTTCAGTCGATAAACCATAATCGATATGTATTTGTAATAGTTGATGACTATTCTCGGTATACATGGTCTATTTTCCTGAAAAACAAGAGTGACACTTTTGAACATTTTAAATCTTTCGTCAAAAGAATTCAAAAATCGAAAGGGCTAAAAGTTAAAAACATAAGGAGTGATCATGGTGGTGAATTCGAAAATAACGAATTTGAACATTTTTGTACAAAGAAAGGTATTAACCACAATTTTTCGTTTCCTAGAACTCCACAACAAAATGGAGTTGTAGAACGAAAAAATCGAACATTACAAGAATGTGCAAGAACGTTATTAAATGGATCTACTTTACCAAAACATTTCTGGGCAGAAGCCGTAGCCACTGCGTGTTATGTTTTGAATCGTGTGTCCATTCGACCACTCACCAAGAATACATCTTATGAATTATTTAACGAAAGGAAGCCAAATATATCTTACTTCAAAGTATTTGGTTCAAAATGTTTCATTTTAAATACGAAAGACCAACTCGGGAAGTTTGATCCGAAAGCTGATGAAGGTATATTTGTCGGTTATTCGGAAAGAAGCAAGGCATATCGTATTTTTAATAAACGAACCAAAACTATTGAGGAATCTCTTCATGTTTCCTTCGATGAAATCTTTCAGCCCTCTCAACCAAAATCTGATGATGACGAAACTATACTTTCTGACACTCCTATCATCACAAATTATGACTCTGACTCTGAAAATATTGTTGAAAATACTTCTCAACAACATCCAGCTTGTGAAATACGTTCCCCTCCAAGATTATTGAGACACCATCCGGTTCAAAATGTAATTGGGGAGGTCGACTCACAAGTAAGAACTAGGAGTCAATTACATCAAATGGGACATGTTGCATTTCTATCAAATATCGAACCTAAGAATCCTAAAGAAGCAGCTACCGACGAATATTGGATCATTGCCATGCAAGAAGAACTAAATCAGTTCGTGCGCAATGACGTCTGGGAACTTGTTCCAAGACCAACTGATCAGTCAGTGATTGGTACTAAATGGGTCTATAAAAATAAGGCTGATGAACAAGGAAATATCACCAGAAATAAAGCAAGGTTAGTAGCACAGGGATATAATCAGGAAGAAGGTATCGATTATGAAGAAACTTTTGCACCAGTTGCTCGACTAGAAGCTATTAGGATCCTTTTATCTTTTGCTTGTCACCACAATTTCAAACTTTATCAGATGGATGTCAAGAGTGCATTTCTTAATGGATTTATCAAAGAGAATGTATATGTCGAACAACCTCCTTTGTTTGTACATGAAAAATATCCTGATCATGTGTTCAAACTAAAGAAAGCTCTTTATGGTTTAAAACAAGCACCTCGTGCTTGGTATGAACGATTACGTAGCTATCTTATTGACTCAGGATTTCAAATAGGCAGAGTCGATCAAACTTTGTTTATCAAACATTCTCAAAAGGATATTTTTGTTATTCAGATATATGTAGACGACATCATCTTTGGTTCAACAAATGATAAACTCTGTAAGGAATTTGCAAGTATTATGACCAAAGAATTCGAAATGTCTCATATGGGAGAACTGTCATACTTTCTTGGACTTCAAATCAAACAACTTCCGAATGGTATTTTTATTAATCAAGAAAAATACTGCGGAAATCTTATCAAGCGCTTCGGATTAGAAAATACATCTGGTAAACCAACTCCTATGAGTACAACTACACATCTTGAAAAAGATGATAATGGTAAGAGTGTTGACCAGAAATTATATCGAAGCATGATTGGTTCTCTTCTTTATCTTTCAGCTAGTCGTCCAGATATAATGATGAGTGTTTGTCTATGTGCTCGTTTTCAAGCAAATCCAAAGGAATCACATTTACGAGCAGTGAAGCGTATAATTCGTTATCTTAATAATACAAAAGATTTCGGTCTTTTTTATCCAACAGAATGTCCATTCGAATTAGTTTCATATAGTGATGCTGATTTTGGAGGTTCTCGAACGGATAGAAAGAGTACAAGTGGTACGTGCCATTTTATTGGAAAATCACTTGTCTCTTGGTTTAGTAAGAAACAGAATTGTGTTTCACTATCAACATGTGAAGCCGAATATATATCAGCGGCTCTCGCTTGTACTCAAGTATTATATATGCAACAAACACTTCAAGATTTTGATATTCATTTATCAAATTCTATTATATACTGTGATAACACGAGTGCTATAAATCTTTCTAAAAATCCAGTGAATCATTCTAGAACCAAGCACATTGATATCCGTCATCATTTCCTTAGAGATAATATTGAAAAAGGAAATATATGTCTTGAATATGTCCAAACTGATAATCAATTAGCGGACATTTTTACTAAACCCTTGCTCGAATCTAGTTTTATTAAATTAAGAAGAGAGCTTGGTTTAATTTCTTTAAAAAACCTTGTCTAATATTTACTGATGTTAAACTTTTAAGTTCTTTCGTTTGATTATTTTTTAACTATAGCTATTTTAAGCTTTTTTAATTTGAGCCTCTGATTATTTTACACCATCAAATTCCTCTTTTTACTCTTATTCATAGGCTTATATATAAGAACTGTCTATATAAGTTGTCAAAAATATTCGTTCTATTCATCTTCCCTTATCTAATCATAAATACAAATTTTTCTATGGCACATATTTGTGATGAGTGTGCTCAAAAAACTCACATTTCCATTACAAGTTCTGAATCAGAAGAATATCTTTCTCCTGAAACACCAAAATATAAACCAAAGTGCCATCATCAATGCTCTCGTACACCTGGAAGTACGCCTAAATCAAAAAAGGCAAAGAAAGTGCTATTCTATTCTCCTCAAACCAAAGAGAAGATCAATGAAATTCATCACTATCAAAAACATCAAATAGATCTTCAACGTCAGCTTCATTATGGACAACAACAGCTCCATCATGAACAACAGCAGACTTCGGCACGATTATCTATTTTAGAAAGAATGGCATTCTTCTTCTGTGGATCAAACAAACGAGATGTTCATGAGCCAATGCCAAATGCACCTTCATCTTCTAGAACCCCAAACTCATGGGACAGAAACTATGCTCAGAATGAAGGGGCAACTGAAAAATGGTCATCTTGGAAGGCTCGCATTGATGATATTAACGAAGATTCAACCGATCTTCCTTCTCCCACTCTTCATTAATTTTATTTTTATATTGTACCGTTGTTTATTTTCTTTTGTAATCACTCATTTAATAACAATTAAATATTATAATAAGAGTGATATATAATTTATAGGACACAACTATATTGAAAACAGGCTGAACTGAGCTTCCAGAACAGCACCGGTCGACAGCTCAAAATGGACCGGTCGACCGTTTTGCTCTCTGGATAAAAACGGTCGACCGCCCCATTTTCACCGGTCGACCGGTTACGAGCATTCTTGTTTTTTTAATATATCCGTCCATTCTTTTTACCCCTATCACTCTTTTCTTCTTCATAACCAGTCTTCTTCCCCCAAATCAAAGAAACCCTACTTTCTCTTATTAACTTTCTTTCTTCAAACTTATCCCTAATGGCTCCTCAACAAAAGAAATTTAAGCAAGCCTCTACCTCAGAGACTCAACCCATTGATCTCTCTATCAAGAAATGGCTTGTGGATCCAATTTCACTCAAAAGGTGGAATGAAATGAAAGATTTTACTATCCATCCGGGTTCGTTTGTTAAATTCTCAGATTTCTCTAGTTATCGTATTTTAGATTTAGCAAGGGATACCGACATTGAAAACCTTATTGACTATGATCAAAACAATGTGGAAATTAACCATGTCATGATCAAGTTATTCTATGCTAATCTAAATATAGAGAAAAACAAACCCGCAAATCCCAATTATTGTCTTTGGTCTGTTGTATGTGGCAAAGAAGTGTTTATCTCATGTGATAGGATGGCAAGTGTTCTTGGTTCTAGGTTTATTGGTGAAAAATTCTCAAATGACTTTTGCAATATTCATATCCGTAATCAAATTAGTCATCAATTTACTGAAGATGACAAGGATAGCACTAAGTCTATTGGCTTAAGGCCGTCTGCAAGAATTCTTCATCATACTCTTATGCACTCCCTTTTCCCAAGAACTGGAAATTTTGATGCCGTCTATAAAGAAAATTTCAAGGCATTATACGCAATTTATGGGGGTATTCGTATAAACTGGATTGGTATGATCTTCGATGAGATCTTGAAAGTAAATGATAGCTCTAGACCTCACTTGTTTTATAACGAGTACATTATGCGTCTCTTGCTCGATTGTGGCATTGAACCACCAAAGTCTTCCATTTCCAAACCAAAAGCCATCAACAAAGCTTCGATTGCAAGAATGAAGCTTCCAGCTCCATACTTCAATATTATGCCTTTTGAACAATGGAAAGACCAAGGACATAGAGAGGCTTCCTCCCGTTCATCCCGATCTAAACATGGAGAAGTTAAACTTTTAAGATCATCTTCCTCAACAAAAGAATCACTTAACACTATTGCTCAAAATCAATTTCTTCTAGAAGCTCGACTTAAGCGCATGGACACCAAAATGGATAAACGATTTAACAAACTTAAGTCGTTCTTCAGTTCTATATGGGAAGCAATATCATGTGGAGCATCATCCTCATCCATGCCAACTCAAGACCCTGGCAAGCGCCCAGCTCCTCCTACTTTTGCTTGGACATCCTCGGAGGAGGGTACAAGCTCGGGAACGAGTCATGGACGTGGATACGGAAAATCTCAGCTTGTTGACGAAGAAGAAGAGGAGAGTGAGACAGATTCAGATTGAATCCTTTTAGTCTATGTCTTTATTTACTATTATGTGTAAATTATGACTTAGTTCTTGCTTTAAGACATTATCTGGCACTTGTACTAAATAGTGTCGCATTTTAATTCGTACTAGACTCTTTGGCATTATCATATTATGTGACTCTTAACTCTTGATCTATGGAAGTAGTCTTATTTTGCTTATACTCTGAATTATATATTTTATATCCTATATTTTAATAAACTCCTTTTTGTCGATGACAAAGGGGGAGAAAATTGTGCTAACAGTATATATGCAGGAAAATATAAAGTTACAGGCACAATCTCAGGGGGAGATCAAATACAGGGGGAGATTCATAACTATGTTGTCATCAATCAAAAAGGGGGAGAATGTTGAGTCAAGATTTTTATATAGTTTTGATTTCTGACAAAGGGATAAACCGTGATCGTCAAAAAGAAGTCATTCATTGAGACACAACGAGCTTCATACATTAGAGGTGGATTATTTGGTATGTTGGTAATATTAGTTATGTTAAAATCTATCCTCAAAATAATCATGTATCTCAAAAGAATCGATGTATAAACGTTTTGGATGACAGCGCACATTCACTGTGCAATTTAACAGCGACCGGTCGACCGGTCCAAAACCAGGCGGTCGACCGTTCCTGTGTAAATTGCACAATGAACGTGCACACATGCACATAACGTCTATATATTTGAAATTTTCGTCTACTGGTCATTTTTGACCTGTCGACCGTTTTTAAACAGAAAGCAACCTTTCCCAAAAGACACTTCTTTCTTCAATGGTTGCTTCTCTTTCCTTTCATCAATGATCACATCTTTTAATGGCTACTCTTCACAAAGAGTTACAACCATTTATTCTCTATATAAACATATCTAAATCATTGATTGAAATACAACAATTCTTTGCTTTAAAATTCTGATCTTAAATTCTAAATACTCTTGCATTCTAAAAGCTCTCTACTTCAAATTGCTTATTGAATCATTGAAATTATTTCATATCTTTTGATTCAAATAAGTAATATACTTCCTTCAATCTTTACAAACATCATTCACATATTTTGAGGATAAGATTATAGGAAGGGTGTACTACAAGTGACAAATCGGTGTTGTTAAGAGCACAAGTTGTCAACGACAATTGTATTTATTTTTTGTTGAAGTCCTCGGTGTTGTAAGAGGAACGAAATCCCGTTCGGCTGTTCGGGTGTTATAAACCTGTTCCTCCGGGTGAAGCGAGGTAGTTGGTAGTGAAATCCAGATAGAAGTCTGGGACTGGACGTAGGACGGGAGGTCCGAACCAGTATAAAAATCCCTGGTGTGATTTTTACTGTTTACTGCATTTACCATTCTATATCTGTGAATTGCTATATAGTTAGTTTATTGAATATTTACTTATATAGCAATTGTATATAACATTCCGCATATATTAGTCCATATTACACGATCCACAATTAGTGTGCACAAGCGTACACACTTTCATCTGTGGATGCAGGGAAACAGGTTGGAGGGATCCAAATGGATTCCTCAAAATGTTGAAATTATTTTCATATTCACTGATATGATATGTTGAATAATCTTTGATAGATTATAGCGTGATTTGAAATTATTTGGTGCTATGGTATTACTAGTTCAGATTTTGGTATTCTGAAATACCATAAATATAAATATTGAATTTAAAAGAAAATTTAAAAGGAAAATTTGAAGTAAAAATATATATAGTGAAGTTTGGATTTATTAAAAGAAATGAATTTTGGTAAAGTAAATAGTTGACTTCAAAATTTGTACTTGATAAATTTTGGAATATGGAAAATAGGGATTTTGGAATAATATAAACAAAAGGGTTTTTAATAATGAAACTTAAGCGATTTGTTTAAGTGTAAAAAGATTTTAAAATTGGAAATTAAAATAGTTTTGGGAAAATAAAATGGAAATTTGGAAATAAAATATGAAATTGATGTTCGAGATTTAAATAAGATTTTAAATTATAAAATGGAAGTGAAATCTGAATTTAGTTAGGTTTTGGGATATATTTGGGTTATTTGAGAAGTTAATTTGAAATGGAATTTTATTTAAAAAATCGATTTAAGTATTGTGAAACGGTTATAAATGGGAAATGAGACTATGAAATCTATAAACATGGTTTATAAATAAAGTAAAGTGATTATCAGTGGATAAATTGATATAAATTTACGATGAGGATTTATAAAGAGATGGGTAAATCGGTTTAAAAATAAATGGTAGATTTATTTTTTAGAAATGTGGAAAGGGAATTAATGGAATTTGGGACGTAAATCAAATTGGACATAAATCGAGAAGGATTTATTAATATTAGACTGGCTATATGGGAGTTGAAAAATATATTTTTCTGAGAAGTTAAGTTTATTTTTTTTAAAAGGGGATTTTTGAGTATTAACTATAAAAAAGTTAAAAGTGTTTAAGAATATTTTAGAAAATTAATTATTTAGTTGTTTAAATTTTTTTAAAGTATATTTAAATATTAATCAAGTTAGTTTATAGTAAGTTAATTATTATTTAAAGACTAATCAGTATTATTGTTTTAAAAGGATAAATTATTCTATATTCATATTTTATATAATAACTTTTATTAAAGAGTATTTGCCTAAAGTTTAACTTGGAAAATTATTATAGGAATTTTATAAGTATTTTTTTTTAATTATTAAATAAAGTTTCGGAAGGTAATGGTATACTTTCATGGCGAAATCGGAGGCAGTGAGTGCCTGTAGTTAAGTCTTGGATTTCTCTAGGATAGAGACGTAACCATTGAGCTATGAATCCATGGTTTGATACCACAGTGGTACTTCCCACATTATTTTTAAAAGGGGTTCCAAATATTTTTAGAAAGATAGTTTGTGAATTTACTAAATTCGATAAGATAAGTATATGTTTTGGATAAAGAGATTTAATTTATAAAAAATTAAATTAAAAAAAAGACTTAGTGTTTTTCAGTGGAAAATGGAATCTTTGATTGTATGATTGTTATCTGATAGTTAAATAACTGACTATCAAATCTGAACCCAAAATATAGCTTTGAGAATATCTTGGAGAAACACGGGAATTATACGGTATAGTTGCCGTTCAGGTGCTATACTGTACGTATAAACTCACTTCGTTCTTCTAGGATGATTATAAGGAAATCCGTCCACTAACGGTTAGGAGGTGATCTCAGATCTTATTTTCGTCTGTTTATTTCCTAAAGAACCAGGGTTGAGTTTACCGGGAAATATCGAACGTTGCTTCGAAGAGACGGGGATCAGATAAGTTATCCGAAAACTACTTCGATCCAACGAGTACGTTTTCGAAAGGAAAACAAGAGCATAGAGTCGAAGATGGAGCAGTGAAGTGCAAGGGCTAATCGCTACTAATCTTGAGGATTATTCCAAAATGGATGTAGTAGGAATAGTGCCTTCGGTTTCGTTTGGACCCAAAACAGACTTGTATGGACGAATGCTATCAGTACATTGTCATTGGAAGACAATGAGCATTCCAAGTGAAAATTCCTTCAAAAGGTAATCGTAGCCTCTAGCCTCATCAACCGGGAATGACTGAAAATCAGGGGAGATGCATCAAGGCTAAGTGGGTCGCACCCAATTAGGGTATGTTTATCACCTTTCTAGATACCTGCGGATATTATTACTACGGTATATGGAAGGAGCTCGAAAGAGGGTGGGAACACCCGGGGTGATAGCATATTCGGTCTATCCAGGTTTGGGATAGTCTGGTCTTGTGTTGCAGGGGATCCCAGCGTTGTCCTCGGTACGCTGTTTCTAGACGTGTACTGTGATAGGTGGTACCCCAATGTCTAGTCATTCGTATGGAATCCATTCTCCAGTACGTGTCTTACGGTTTTGATTGTAGAGCCTAGTATGCTAGAATTTGATTAAAGTAACAATTTCAACTATTTGAATAATTATTTGTACTTGGACACTATTATAATATCAGAGGATTTGATATAAAATGTTTTGGTTATCGTAAGGTAAAAACCCAGCGTGTTTATTTGTGGCGTGGTCTTACGAGATACCTTTGTTTTTCAAAGGATTTTGAAACTTTAATAATTCATATTGAGTGTGTTTTCTCACGCTGGTTTTCCAGACTGACTCGGGTGTTATTTTATTATAATGCTTGGGTCAGACCGAGTATCACAGATTCAGGATAGGATGCTATAGAGCTCAGGAGACGAGCTGGATGACGAAGGCATATTACACGTATTTGAATTTATTACGCTGTATATTGTAGCCTGTATATTCAGAACTTGTGAGGACAAGTTATATAAATGTCCAGCATTGATTTGTTGATTTATTGTACTCTGATGATGTAATGTATAAGTAACAGTTATAGTACTTTTTGTATAAAGACCAGTTGTTATCTATTATATATTGTTACACTGCGATTGTGAGATTCTGTGCTGTTGTTTCTATTTTCTTCTTCTACCTCTTTCTTCTTTTCCTTAACGATCTGGTATTTCCGGCATTCGATTGATTGGCATGTAATATAGTGGAATTATTGATGTTGATTTTCGGGCATCGAAGATCCGGTTCGTGACAAGGATTAGCATTCTTATACCAGTAAATTCAACTCAAGTGAAATGTCAACTGAAATACAAAATAACTTAAAGGATGTTTGGAATTCCCATCCTTTAAGGATCCGTTAAACTATCTACATACATAGTACAATATGCTACATATATAATGTCTACAGTAAAGTAAACTATTAAAATAGCATTAAGGCGTTACACATATCCCCTCTTAACACATTTTATATATTCCCGCAGTCTATACAATACCTTAATTCCTCCGTTAACTGAAGGGCTATCAGAGGGCACTCTATAGGTATGGTACAAACCAACTCGTAGAGGGCGTGATAAGGCATGTGACAAGGCACGCGAGGCAAAGCCCATGGTAGGATTCTACCATTTTGCGGATCCGGACTGGTGGTAATGCATGGCAGCTACTACCGCCCACCTCGAGACACACTCCCAAATCAAACTTGCACCCAATCAAATCACAAAGTAATAGAATGGTATCAAAGGAATGTGCCCGATCGGAGGAGCGACCTCACTTGACCCGGCATGGCTTATGTTTTAGCCACATCAAGCTGACTCGCGGGAGTCAGGGCTGCGTTAATACCTCATACAGAATCGTTGCCAAACCATCCTACTTCATTCTGGAATCTCCACCACGTACACAGTTATTAAAGTGGTTTTCGATATTGGTAGAGAATATGACAATATCCAATCTTGGTCTCTTTAACAACCAAACGCTTACACCGTGGTCATTTTGTAAATCACTTTTATAATCATGTCAAATAGTTCATACTTCGTATCAAAATATCATATTATTTTCAAATTCATATCACTTTCGAAATCATATACACTTTAAAAATCATATCACTTTCGAAATCATATCACTTTTAAAATCAGTATTTACTTTAAATCATAACAGTTCCAACTTAAACAGTTTAAATATTTCAAATAGTTTATATATTGAAATAGTTATAAATTAAAATAGTTTATATATAAAAATAGATTATAGATAAAATAGTTTATATATAAAAATAGATTATAGATAAAAATAGTTTATATATTAAAATAGATTATAGATAAAAATAGTTTATATATTAAAATAGCTTATATATATATTAAAAATAGTTTCAAATTAGAATTGTTTCTTCCAATTTTCACAAATCCATTCTTTCAACATTAGTTCCAAAAATTCAACTTAAATTAATCTCCATTCAACAATTTCAATTACAAAGATAAAAGGTTCAATTCTAATCCTCATTAAACCATTTTTAATATATATCGATTTCAAATCTAGGTTTGAACTACAACTTTAAACCATTTCCAATTCATAGGTTTCAAAGTTAATATTCAAATAATTTACAATAACTCAATTTAATAAATTTCATTTATATTTCAAAATTCAACTTTAGTTTTATTTAAATCTGAAAATATTCATTAGATCACCTTTAATCAAATCAAGTTATAAAATCATACCTTTCAAAATTTCAAAGTCAACAAGTTTCCAATCAATTCTTATTTAAATTCAACTATTAACCAATTTAAATTCCAAGTAAACATTAATTTATCTTTCCAACATCTATTATTAAAGTTATTAAAAAAATCTATTTTTTTAAAATATTTATGTAAATTTAAATAAATACTTAAACATATTATACTAATTAAATTAAATCTTATTATTAAATTTATTTTATATTAAATCTTATTTTATATATTTTTAAAATAATAAAGTTATAAGTAAAATCTTAAAAATTATATTTTCAAAACTAACTTATAAATTTAAAATTTTCAAAACATATAGTTTTAAAAATCTAAATTTTACACATATATAAAAATAACATTAATATATTATATTTTAAAATTCAATATTTATTAAAACCCATATATTTCCTTTCAAAACTTTGGAAATCATTTTTTTCAAAATAAACCAACGGTGTCCGTATATAGTTTTATATCCTATGGTCAGGTGATACGGATATATATCATATCCGCAATTATTTAAATTTACGGGTTCATATCATTTCAACCCGCAATCCCAAAATTCAAATTCAATGAAAAACGCTTGGGTTTATCATTTCAACCCATAACGATTTTCTCCTAATCTATAAGATCGTTCGGGTATGTATCATTTTAACCCATAGGGAATTCTAAACTAACAGGGAACTTGCAAAGTGAGAACAAATATGATAATAATAAAACATATCAACAACAGGCATATATCATCAGCAACAAATTAAATATAATATATACAACAGGTTATGGTGTCATATGTCATAGGTAAACAATTACAGATAATGGCATATCTTTTTTTACAATTAAATAACTTAACAATTCAAAGTTAATAGCATATTTCAATCGTCATTTCATGTGAATTAAATTTACTAAATATAAGAATGTTAATCGTGAGTGATTGCTCACCTTTCGAGGCTAGAGAACAGCGGGAATAAGCAAACGAACACGCACATGGGTACAGACATGAGCAAAGTAAAAAGCTGCTGCGACCAATTTTGGACAGCGGCGAGACAAAAGCAAAGCACGATGAAATGGATTTGATGAAGATCAATTATATAAGTGAACTTTTTTATATATATATATAATAAAATCATATTTTAATTTAAACACATGTTATAACAAAATCTCAATATATATATATATATATATATATATCAAAAGTCATTGTTTAATTTAAAACACATATTAAAATTTAACATAAAACCCTTACATTATACTTTAAACATAAAACTCATGTATATACTTATATATATATATATATATATAAACTAACAGATCAAATATAACTTATATAAACCTATATATATATACAAACAGATCATGCATAGCTTAAATACACTTGTATATACAAACAAATTATATATAACTTATACGTCACAACAACTTCATATATATAAAAAACCAAATCATATAGCTTGTATAAACTTTTAAAACTTACAAACAGATCATATAGCTTGTATAAATTTTTAAAACTTACAAATAGTTCATGGGTGGAAAAATAGGCGGTAGTTGGTGGTGAAAAGTTGGCGGACTCGACAATGAAAGAATATGGCAAGCAGGCTTTCTTCTCTATGCAAATATAAATTAAAAGCTATATATAATTTTATTTTATTTTAAAAGGAGGGCCGATGCAAAAATGAAGGTGGAACGTTGGGAAGGGTCACAGGCAAGGCATGGGAAAGGGTTGTGCATGGGCTACGTGAGGAGCAATGGGCGAGGCTGTCTCGGGTTTTGGGTTATGACTTGGAGAATACGGCCATGGTGGAAGGGGAGTTAGCAGCCAAGGCATTTGGTTCATAGGAAAAGAAGGTGGGCTTGGGTGATTGAAGGGGTAAGGCATAGGTCAATGGAGGTCAGTTGGAATTAGGGAGGGGCGGATGGGAAAAAGTGGAAGGTAGAGGAGGATTCGAGATGTGGTGAGCAGCTTTGGGTTGTGTGGCATGGAGACGTGGCTGTTTGGAGTGAGGGACGCGTGGATTCGTGGGTGATGTGGCGGCTACTGATGGAAGGTGGTGGAGCGGAGGTGTCGGGTCAGGAGGGTGAAGTGCTGGAGATGATGGAGGGGCGATCGTGGCGTTTGCGTGCCCAGGTGTGAAGGCGGGCAAGGTTGAACTGGTAGAGATGAGGCTAATGGATTTCACAATTATGGAGGGGACGAGCCATGTTCTCTGTTATATAACTTTGCTTTGATATTATTATTTTTTTATAAGAAGGAGATGCGGAGTCTGTTAAGAGGAAGAAGGTGGTTCGAATATTGGGGAAAAGGAAAGTGACGAGCTACGGTAGATTTCAGAATAGAGGAATGCAAACCGTTATATTATATAAATTTTCTCAATTGAACGTACAGAACCAAAACTGAAAGGCAGAGAAATGTAAGTGAAAGGACAAGTCAAAAAATATTATATTGAAACCAGAGAATATTAATAGTCAAAGGCTGAAAATATTAATTCCTGATGGTTCTTTGTTTCACGGTGAACAATGAAGGGACAGTAAACCAAAAAGGCCAAAACAATACCGATACGGCCCAAATTTTGCAGATTTTACCGCGTACCAGACGCCGAAATACAGGAATGAATATACTGCGGAGATCAGCACAACGAGACGAACAAAATGGTACACATATATGAGTGATACGATAAATCTATCAAAACTCGATATTCGTTGTTAAATTGCTGCTAAAACGCTGAAAATAAGATAAACGGAGCTATAGCAGTCCAAATTTGGTGAAACGAAATATGACGTTTCTCTCAAAAATGATTTACATTTTTATTATATAAAAATTAATATTTTGAAAATATTTTATTTCCATCAAATTTAACTGATTTAAATTGAAACTAAAATTACACAATAGAGCTAACTTCCCTCTTCTCTGATGAAAATCTGCCATTTTCCACGTTTAATTAGAAGTATTCCAAATATCAAATTTTCATTTTAAAATTTTAATATATATTTTCAGGAATTTGTTTTAGTTAATTACGTTATAAAAATCATTAAAAATTCTGGGTCATTACATTATTAATCTTCATTTTATTTTCTGATCCATGTCTATATTATTTGAAGTGTGTAAATGTGTTAACTAAGGTGTTGACAACTTTTTAATGGTGAAAAATTTGAAAAAAGCTTTTCGGTCACATTTTCGAGTTTCCTTTAAACTATTTACTTTTGTAAACACATTTTAAAAATGATTTCACCATCACCGGTTATTTTTTAATGAGATTTATTTAACCATTAAAATCATTAATTTTGAATATTTAATATTAATTAAATATTCATAGGTCAAAGTGATAAAATTCTGGGTCGTTACACTCTTCCTTCCTTAAAAGAATTTCATTCCCGAAATTTCACCCCCTGAATAACTAATATTATCCATAAGTCTGCATGATGTTCATAGATCATCTATAAACAAAATCTGATTCAATTACCACTCAAATACATAACCTCACTTCCGAACTAGTACCGCTCACCCGATTCTCTAGTGTGGACCCCAATCAGGCTTCTTGACTAGAAACATCTATTCTCCTTACATAGCCATATACTATGATAGAAAACTTTGGTTCCCTATCAAGAACCCTCATCAAGTGCTCGCCCTTAAAATCGAGTGATAAATGCTTATTCAGAATAGTGTAAAACACATCAAGTCATGTACTCGAATCTTGGATTGGGAACTATATAAGAAATGGAAATGATCTACATACAACCTATGTGCTCCTCTAAAGGTTCTCATCTACCCAATTAATTTTAACCCTCCAAAAATATTTATGAAAACATTTCACCAAATCCTAATTTAGGTCCGACATTTTAAAATGATACAACTTATATATGAAACCTTTCATAAAATCATCTAAATTTATTAACTTGGGTAATACCCTCCTATATCCTAATAGTATATATAAATAGCATTTGATTTTTAACTCTTTTCACTTTTAACTATTTAGACGTCGACCTAAATAATTTTGGGTCTTCAAACTGAGTCGACCGGTTCAACCTCTTTACCCATTTGGTCTGGCAAGTAGCTAAGAAGAGTAGGATGCTAGTATCCAACTCAGTCATAGAGTCTACTTTTTCTTGGACACCTCTAAGGTAAAGGTGTTCATTAACTGGCCCAATAACATCAAATAA
The DNA here is from genome assembly GCA_030737815.1 of Allium fistulosum. NCBI lineage: Eukaryota > Viridiplantae > Streptophyta > Magnoliopsida > Asparagales > Amaryllidaceae > Allium > Allium fistulosum. The sequence continues at coordinate 474,604,458 of CM060902.1, forward strand.
TATTTAACCTCCTAACTGTTAAAATCCAAAAGACACTGTTTAATAAAACCAAGTTTAGTAGACCTTCTTATTAAATTAACTCAATTTTAAAACTTCATTTATTAACCCATTTTAAATCAAGATACTTATACACCCAGAAATCTTAGGACGCAAATACCCGAGTTTAATTCAAAAATCTTTTGAAATAATACCGTGTATTTTATTCATAGGAAATATACATATAGCTCGAGTAACCCCAAAATGATACTAAGGAACTGGGTATTACCAAACAGTATAGTACGTCCCCTTACCACGAACGGTAATACTCAAGAAAAGTGTTTACCATCTGAACATATCTCTTCCCCATTTTAAGTTATTTTCGGGTCACTCGAACTAGTTAACTTAAAAATTCTTGTTCTATTTCCAAATCCTCCTTTTGAAACAATACTTTACATATTTTCAACAAAATATTTATTACCACTTGCTTTGGGATCGTTCGGATTTGAACTCGTTTAGATCATACAATGATAAAGAGAATAATTTACTAAGTGCCTTACAACTACAACATTCTCCAAGGCAAACATCTGATCATCACTTAGAAGATTATTCAAACCATCACAAAACAAATCGAGACTCATTACCCGAACCAATCTAAAGAAAATACTTCTTACTTAAAATTTCCATTCCCCAAATTTTTACACCTAAACCAAAATACTTTCAAATAGAACTATTATTACTTTCCAAAACCTTGAAAACCATCTTCAAAGCACTGGGATTTAAATCCTTAAGTTTCCTACTTAAATTCTTTTATTTTAATGATCTATCTAATAACTCAATCTTTATAAAACCATTTCTTCTATGAAATCATTCCTAAATATTCTAACTTTAATAAACACCTTTTATTAAACCAAATCCTTAGCCCAACATTAACATCGAACGCCCTACAGTCAAATTGTGAAACTTGATTCACAAGGTGTTCGTTTCAATGTTGCCCCAATTTACTATATTCCCAACCCATATTTTCAAAAGGAAAACTATCTATATAAAAACTCAACCCTAGCCAATGCTCAAATGGACGAGCATAATTAATAAAACCCTAAATGATAATAATATAATATTATCATTCCTTAGCAAATAGTACATAAAAAAACTATACTATTTTTTAAAATCGTTCTTTTATACATAAAATATATCCTAGGTAAAATTATTTCATTTACCTATTTTAAAACAATACTATGTCAGTTGGCTTAGTTCAAGTGTTTAGGGATCCCAATCAATAACGTTAGCTACTCATATTAACCAGAATCAATATGCCACTCAACAGATCAATCAACAATATAAAACATTTTTATATCACTAAAAAATACGCACTCTAATATATATACCCACTCAAACTCATTCTAGGGTGTTACTAACCCAATCTCTAATGAGTTACCCTACCAAAAGCAAGGTTCTCGCTTAACCTTGCACTTTGATATCACGTGTAAAGATCCACCTTTTCGACCCTTAGAAGTCGACACTAATACATCTACGGTATTCATGTGCCAAACAACCAAGTGTGGAAAGATAGATGATTAGGGGAAAGAAACTAAAGAACACTGAATCTCACATCGCAACGAATAATCTATAACATAACAATGATCCTTACAAAAAAACTTTTATGTACATACACCATTAGAGTACTAGCATATCATCTACCTGGACAGTTATAACAACCTGTCCTTACAATTGCTAATACAAATTTCATACAATATAGCAGAAATAAAGAAATATACGAGAGAAACATCTTGGATCTCCAGCTCGTCTCCTGAGCTCCAAAGCATCCAAAGCTAATCTGAGAACATGCTCGGTCTGACCAGAACATTATAAGAAAAATAACGCCCTGATCAGTCTGGTAAAACCAGCGTAAGAAACTCAAATCACAAGGAATTTTGTTTATTATACTTATAAAATCCTTTAAAATCAAAGGTATCTCGTAATACCGCGCTGCACATAAACACAGACAAGTTTTTACCTTACGATGACCAAAACATTTTCTATAGAAAATCCAATGATATTATAATAGTGTCTAGGGTACAAATACATATAAATCATAGCCTAAATTGTTACATTAATTAAATTCTAGCATAATAGGTACATAACTAAAACCGTAAAGGCATGTATTAAGGAATGGATTTCCATACAATGACAAGACACCAGGGTAACACTTACCATAGTACACCTTTAGAAAATGTACCGAGGGCCTCGCTTGGACCCCCCACCAACACAGGTCCGGCCTACCCCTTATTGGATAGTACCGAATATGTCACTACCCCGGTTGCTTTGCAACCTTTTTCCGAGAGCTCTCATTTACAACCAATTACATAAATATGAATATCTGTATCTTAAAAGGTGATGGCATAACTTAATGGGTGCAACCCACTTAGCCCTGTTGCATCTCCCCTGATTTTAGTCATTCTCGGTTAATACGGCTTGAGGCTACGTTTTACATTTTTATATAGCAAACCTATTAAGAATGCTAACACTTCCCTCCAGGCAGCAATGCAGTGCCAGCATCCATCCATACAATTTTTTCAGCATATTAACAAACCAAATGCACTACTTCTACTACATCCATTTTGGAATCACCCTCAGAATTAGTAGCAAGTAGCACTTGCACTTCAAAAGCTCCATTTTCGATCCCATCATCTTCAAGATGTCTTCAATACGTCGCTTGGGTTAGATGGAAGTGGATTTTGGATTATTCATCCGATCCTGGCCTCTTCGAAACAACACTCGATAGTTTTAGGTAAACTCACTCCCAGTTCTTTCAAAAATATGCAACAAGTATTCAAGTCCTCATCGGGAAACTCAGATATAAAAAACATACTTCCTGTTATCCGGATTTTTAACCCAGAAGGATCCGAGAAAAGATGGAATGACTGGATGGAATCAGAATGGCTCAGGACTCCACCAAAAGGGCTAAAGCAATAAGTTAAAGAAAGCCAAGTTCTATTACAAAAGCAACAACTGAGTTTGACCAAACCAAGAGACGAGAATCCGTCCAGTCCAATCAGCAGCCAAATGCAACTAGAAAGTTGATCGTCATCGAAACAAAGCAATGTGCAACGGGACTCTGTGAACAACGTCGATACAAGACGATGAGAGAATGCCAGATACCAAAAGTTCAGAAATAAACCAAGTGTATGGATTACCAGCGTTCCATAAACTTCACCAGTGGGTCGCTAAGCAGCTATGGCACATGGGAGAAAAGAAGCCTAGAAGATAAAATGCAAAAATACGCTAAGTGTATAGATCGCTAGCGATCCATACACTATGGATCGCCAGCGATCCATACAAAGCCATGGAATTCTGGTGACCTGATGTAGTAAAGCAATGAAGAAAGGAGCTAAGTTATTAGCTCGCATGCGAGCTAAACCTATGGATCGCTAGCGATCCATGCTTTTGGCTCGGGTCGCGAGCTAAGCTCCACTAGGTCGTCCTGTGTCCATCTGCAAGCAACTGACGTATGGGCCTGGCCCAATAGCTCTCCGATCTCTATAAATACCATCCTACCTGCAACATAAAAGGGATCTTCTCCGAATTGGTTGCCGAAACTCTGCTAGAAACATTCTTCACTCTCTGCCTCCCTCACAACAATCTCCAGTAGGATTCGCTATGATTCTCCAATGGATTCCAACTCTGGAGATTCATCTAGCTAAGGATAATCAAAAGCATTGTAATCAAACACTACTTGTAATAGCAATCAGTTATAATAGAACTATAAGTGGACGTAGGCTTCATTAACAGTCGAACCACTATAAAAATTCTCTGTCTTCTTTCTTTTACTGTTCTTTTTCTATATCTGTGATCTGTGATATTGCCCTGTCAGAACAGGGCTGGTCCTTTCAGACTCAAACCAGGGTGTTGATCTATTTTCTGGTTTAACATTTTGGTGATTTCACTGAGAACTCCAACTTATGGTTCAGATCTAGCTATCGATGTTGGATCCCATAGGTCCAGAAGTTAGATCCTCAATCTCTACTTAGAAGGTTTTCTGTTGAGAAAAGAAGAACCAACCAAGAAGGATCGAAGAAAAAGCAAGCAAACACATGCTAAGGTGATGGGTCGCTAGCGATCCATGATGTTCACTCATGGGTCAATCAATTCTCTCGCATCATGATCCAATAGGCACCCCCAAAAGACAAAGCACTCAAATCAGTTAAGTACAGGGATCGCCCACAATCCATACTATGGATCGCCAGAAGCTATGGATCGCCAGAAGCTATGGTAAGCGAGACCCCCGTCGGGGTCGTTCGAAGGGGATATAATCGAAAGGGAGCAATGGGTGGAGCTCTAGGAATCATGACGAAAGAAAACGTTAACACTCCACCTACTGCAAAAGCACCAGCTACAACCCTGAACTTAGGGGTGAAAACCCCATGGAAGGGTATAACGATGGCTCTCCCCGGCTCTGAAGATGACAAACAATTTGAGGAAGGAAAATTGGATGAAAAGGCCAAAAAAGCTAAAAGAAGCTCTAAAACCCATGTCGTAGCACAGTGCCAAGCAATGGACGAGGAACTGCTACTCAAACGGTATTCTTAGAGGCAGGAGGACCGAGAAGATATGATATAAACCGAGATCAATTACAATGCCAAGCTCCGATGGTATATGGTGACCACTCCCATCCGGCCAGTCTCCAATCCCATCATGGAGCTCCCATCATCGAATCACGAATGGTCATTGAGAAACTCACTTCAGGGTTGACTCGAAGTCGAACTCGGGTAATTGCCTATTTGCTCGAAGCAGATTTTAGAAGTCCCGACTCAAAGTCGAACTCGGGTAATCATCCATTTGACTCGAAGCAAACCTAGGAAATTCTAGCACGAAATCAGACTCGGGTAAAACCAAGGTTTACTCCATGCAAACATGCAAATGGCTCCAAGCATTGTTTGTCTCCAACCCAACACTTTAAATCTGTAACTCCAAGCGAATCATGTGCTGACTCCAAGCAAATGGAAAGTTTTCTCGGGTCGGACTCCAAGTAAAATACCACCAATCCATCAATGTCGATCCATCTTCTTTTTCCCATAACTTAAACGTGCGAACTCCGAATACCTTAAAATTTGGAATGCAACCTTGTGGGGCCTTCTTGGTCACCCCAGACCGATCTCATTTAGTTTGAAAATTTTTGGGATCATCGCTGATCCATGACACCATCATAATTGATTTGTCGTTCAATCAGCATTTCCAATCATCTAAGCATAGGCAATCATGCATATATCATTCTCAAGCATTATAAAAAGCCGTAACTTGAAAACGGATCGATCTGGCAACGATTAGAGCATCTTCCCCAATCGAAACCCATTCACCGAAGCCACTCAGCATGCAGAATATCCAAAGAAGTTTATCATGCCAACTATACCTTTTATACAACTGAGCAACTGATTCGAAATTGCTTCTTTACAGGTATGGCTAGCATATGGACGAAGCGAGGGCGACGGATGCAGTTTGCTGCAAGGCACTCAGGAATCATTAAAGGATGAAACAAGCTACTATCCTGGAAGAATTCTATGGGAAGGCAAACTGGTTCTAAAGACTAGAGGTAGTGCAATTGGTAGAAGGCAAGCCCGACAATTTTCTAAAGAACATACCAAATATTGAAGGAGCTACAGGACCTATAGCGACCCACTTTTCCATATAATTTAAACTGACAATAAACACTCATGTCCAGTCCAGATTGAACGGAAAGGTGGATAATTAGGAAAAAGAAAGAAGATAGAAGGCAAGAAGAAACTAAACAACGCAGAATCTCACAGCGGAACGAATAATGTATAATATATATAAACAATCTTTACACAAAACAAAACAGTAATTTATATATATACAGACATCAATCAGAGTACACTAATCTATTTCAGCACGGACAGTTATAACGACCTGTCCTCACAACTGCTGTATAATATACAACAATGTAAGCAACGAAAATATAATCATCTACGTGAATACGTCTCTAAACCTCCAGCTCCTCTCCTGAAGTTCCAAATATCCATTTAAACCTGAAAATATGCTCGGTCTGACTCGAGCATTTAGGAAAAATCACGCCCGGGTCAGACTGGTGAAACCAGCATGGGAACTTAAATCACAAGCAATTTGATTTTTAAAATTAACAAAAACCTTTCAAAACAAAGGTATCTCGTAAGACCTTACCGCAAATAAACACGGACGGCTTTTTACCTTACGATAACCCAAAACCTTTTATATCAGAAAATCCAGTGATATTATAATAATGTCTAAACATCAAACTAAAATATGAAAATAGCTGAAATGCTTGCATCTCACATTTCAACATAGTTGAACACAATCAAAACCATACAGCGCGTATTGGAGAATGGATTCCAACTAATAACTAGGCACTGGGGTACCACCTGCCACATTACATCTAGAAAATGTACCGAGATCGAACCTATCGATCCCTGCCAACACAAGACCGGTCTACCCCTTACTGGATAGTACCGAATATGTCATCACCCCGGTTGCTTTGCAACCCTTTCAATCGTGATTTCATGCACAACCAATCCATAAGTATATGGGTGTATCCAGAAGGGTGATAACATACCCAAATGGAAGCGACCCACTTAGTCTTGTTGCATCTCCCCTGATTTTCAGTCATTCTCGGTTGATGAGGCTTGAGGCTATGATTTACCTTTCAAGAAAATCATTCTTAGAATGCCCATTGTCCTCCAATGACAATGCGTCGATAGCATTCATCCATACAAGTTGTTCTGGGTCTGAACAAACTAAATCTTCAATTCTATGCTCTTCACAATATCTTCACTTCGAAACGCATTCGTTGGATCAAAGTGGTTTTCAGATAACATATCTGATCTCGGTCTCTTCGAAACAACGCATGATATTTTCGGTAAACTCAACCTCGGTTCTCTAGGAAATAAACAAATGGAAATAAGATCGGAGATCACCTCCTAACCATTGGTGTATGGATTTCCTTACCATCGTCCTAGAAGATTCACAAGTTTATACATACAGTATAGCACCTTCGACGGTAACCGTACCATATAATTCTCGCATTTCCTCTAGATATATCCAAAGTTACGTTTTGGTCCAGGTTTGATAGTCGGTTATTTAACTATCAAATAAACATACATTCACAACACAACATTTCCCACTGGAAGTCGCTAAGCCTCAATTATTTAAATCTGAAATCACTTTACTACTTAATTCATCAAAATGAATATAATTGCCCAATGTTCCCTTCAAGATGCTTAACTTGTAAGACAAGTTTAATAGCTATATTCAATACCATTCATGAATTAAAAACCGCTTAGGTATTATAGTCGTCTTTAAGTCAAAGAACAAATCTTTGTTTCATAATAACCTTCATAATTGATTATAAACTCATTTCAAAAATCCAAGTTTAAACTTAAGTAAGATTCTCTTTCAGAAGCATTGATAATATTTATAAACTTCTATTGCTATCTTACTTCAAATCACTTGAAATCCTTTGTTCAACATTTCTTTATAATCAAACCCATTGATTATCTCAAATGCATCTCCACTTTCAACATCACTTGAATAATTTACTCCTTCCATTTAGCCTCTTAAAGAAAATTAATAAGATTTTAAGATAACTAATAACCATAAAATAAACTTATTATATTACTCATTAACCGTTAAATAATAATTATCCTTAAACCATTATTAATTTTTGAACAAATTATCTTTGAAATTTTTTAATACTGATAAATTCTTAAATAACTAAATTTTAAATCAAATCATTATAAAATAACTTTAATTAATAATTAAAATATACTTTTAAATAATTTGAATAATTAAATAACTTTGGAAAACGATAATTAAATACCTTTAAATAACTTCTGAGAATTATAAAGTAATTAACTTTAAATCATTATTAAATAATCAAATAAATAATAACCATTCTTAGAACAACTTAGGTTCAAGAATCGATTTCCAAATTTGAAAGACGCTTATCAATCCCAATGGTACTTAATCAAGTCACCATCAATTTCATAACAATCTAGAATAACAGATTAAGATATTCATAGAATCAATTCATCACATTGCCAATATAATCAACAGGATAATAATTAGGTGTCCATACAAATGTGATAGCAGAACAAGGTTTATTTTGCTAAGTAAATGTCCAAATTTTAACTTATAAATAAATGATAGCAAAATTGTGATTTCTTTTGCTAAACAGGGAATTAATCAAATATAATTAGCCGACCAATGTTTTATTCCGCTAAACATATGTTTAATCATCTTATTTACTCTAAAATAATTCTTTAGTATTTTTCTCTAGCAATTTACACCGATGAATATAACGTATAAATTCTAAACGACTTAATTTGATTAAATCACGTATTTAAAACTTGACCGTTTTAAAATACTATAAATTATTACTCGATCAAATCTGACAATGAGCTTCATGACATCGAAGAACTCGTCGATACGAACCCATCGCAAAAAGGATCGAGTTGATTAGGTCTCACATGAACGAGTTATAGCACTTTAAAATTTTTATCTATAAATATTTTTAAATTAAACAAATTAAAAACCAATCCTACACCCTTATTTTCTTCGGGCTAAAGCCTAAACCCTATACCCTGAAGAAAAAAACCCGATACCTTCTCCCCTTCCTCCCGTTCTTTCTCCCAGTTCTACTTCTCTTTCTCACATTGCCTGATCCTTCCTTACCAGATCAATTCCCTAAATCCAATTCAAGCTCGAACCCAAACTTCACCACCCACTTGACTCGACCCTGAGCGACCACCTCCTATCCCCTGGACCGAACCTAAAGTCCCTCCTTCCCAAATTTCCAATCACCATGGCCAAGCTTTGCGTGCACACTGTGCATGTGTACACCCATTCAGGCGCCTGCTCCATCACCGCGACAACTCGAATCCACTCCACTCCGATCCCTGACTTCCTCATCACCTCGTCGAAGCTCCAGCACCCTCGATCAAAGATCGAGCCTTCCAACCGAACCCAACAAAGAAACCCACCTCCACAAATCTTCGAACGTCTCGCACCTCACCCCACTAATCCACTCGCCGCTACCACCATTCGAAGCCCAGTTCCCATCACCTCCTCCATGCCATGTCCCACGACCTCCGGTCACGCCATTCTCCTTCAATTCGATCGCGTTCCAATGCCAAGAAACCAAACCCCAAAACCCTAAAGTTGGCTCACAACCCCAATCTACAACACTAGAACAAAATTACCTCGGTCAAAACGTCGCTCTCGACCCCACGATCACCCCGAAGCCTGAAGTCAATGGCCCGCCGCCTCGTCCATCCCCAAACCCAAAATTAATTTTTAATTTAAAAACCTTTAACCTCGAATTTCTCTTTATCTAAGATCTTAAAAATCAGGATTCTTCCGCTAAAATTCATAATTTAGCAATACAATCATACTTATGAACCTGATTCAATGTTTTGAATATGTTGAAAATTATCAAAAACTGGATGGTTTACTGTAAATTGGAAACCTCACACAAAAATATCAAATGAACAAGCTACAAACTATTTTTAGTATGTTCTACGCTCAATAACAAACAATTCATTAGTTTACATCATCTACAAATCTGAATTGGAATGAGAGATATTGATTTTTAACACTAGAGCATATATAGTTTTAACTCTGTTTAACTTGATAGAATAATATTAAAGCATTCCCAAGTATTCAAATTTAAAGTTCTCACCTTGATCATGCTTTAATCTCTTCAAAACTTCAGTTTAAATCCAAACTATGATCTTGGTCTTGATTAACTTTGCCTTGCTTTGGATTTTGTAAGAATAGAAATGCTTTTCTTCTTCTTTTCTTTTTACAGTGATTATAGGGTTTTGACAGGGTTTAAAACTAAAGCATACTCACATATCCATATATATATATATGTGTGTGTGTGTGTGTAGGCAAAGTAATGATGAACTAGTACACAATTTAGGAGCTCAAAAAGGATTTGAAAATCCTAAGGCTGTCTGCACAAATAATTTTGATGTCTGATATGATATTTTGGTGGCTAAGTAGATATGTATACTTTAGCCTACAATTCTTTGATCAAATATGCAATTTCCTTTCATACTAGCCTACATTTTGACTAAGGTGAGTATTCTTCCTTTTTCATTTTGACTTTTGAATGGCTTTGATATTTTTGTTAAACTGTAAGTTCTTTTGCTTTTCTATTTTTAAAGTATGAAAATAACATCTTTGTTTATTAACTCATCCTATATTGTTTTTCATATATATATATATATATATGTATGTATGTATGTATGTATGTATGTATATGTATATTTTCTTTGCTTCTTTTTTTCCACTTACCATTTGATTTTTTTTAAATGCTTCAACTATATTTTTGAGAACAAAATAATGTAAAGTGGCATTAAGTATAAATAGTTTAAAACATATTTTTCTTTTCAAAATGATTAAATGATTGTATTTGAATTTTTCTTACTTCCATCACATATTGTTCCATGTATATTTGTTTTTATACCCGGAATAGTATTGTTATATGTATATGCATAAGAAAATTCAATTTTTAAAACTCTTTTCTATTTATACAACCTTATTTATTTGGCTTGAAAATAATATATATATCCCTTTTTTTGAACTTAAATGTACATATATTCTTCTTATTCATTTAAAATAACAAAATAAATGATTTTATAATCATAAGTAAATTCCAATTATAATACCAAATTTTCATTTATAACAAAAGCTAGAATTTTGAAGACCTCGGTTTGATTTTAAAACAAATTTTCAATTATGAACTTGTATTCAATTTACATATAAATTTTGTTGTTATGAATATATATATACACATACATATAAGAAATTCCAAATCAGATCAATTTTCTATTTTATAAATAAAACCTAGAATATTCAAAATCTTATCTTGATTTAAAACTATTTATTATTACAAATTGCCATTTAATAAGAATTTTATTTTAATTTAAAGACCATATTATTGAATATTAAAAATAAATATCCACAAATCAAGAAGATTAAAATCCCGGGTCGTTACAGGACCTTAGCCAAGCAAGGCTACTAAGACCCAGTAGAAAAGCGCCCCAGCTAACTGATGAAGTCAGACGAAAAAATGATTATCAAATAACACTCTAGCTAGCTAGCAACTAAGGAATGAGACAGCAAACTAAAGCGATGCCTTCTCATCCATCCTTGTCTACTCTCCTTTTCCGAATGAGCCGTACCAGGATACTAGGGGCATTGCAGACAGCACGGCGAAAGAAATGCTTTTATGCCCTCGACAAGTCATGTCAATCCCCCTTCTGAGAACCGGCGTTGCTGGTGGCATCAAGAAGTCTTGTTTAAAGGATCGTCGAACAAACAGATCCAACACCTTATCTTACAGGAACCGACAAAACTATGTTCATAATAACTACCCGCCGAGTCGAAGAAAGCAAATCGACTCAAACCGCTGGATCGGTGGAACCCGATCCTTCCCTTCTAAATACCGATGTTGCTCCGGCAACATCGGGGTGACCCAAAATTACACTCCTCACGTTGCCCGAAGATAGGCAACATCGAGGAGTACTAAAAGTCGCACATTTCATAAGCCCCACCAAAACATACGCTCCTCATATTGCCCGAAGATAGGCAACATCGAGGAGTACCAAAAAACCTTTCACGAACGTGAAGGTCTTTCACGAACCAAAGCATCATGAAGGCAAACCGATAGATCAGCGGTCATCTGATAAAAAAAAACCTTCACGAATGCTAAGGTCATTCATGAACTAAAGCGTCGTGAAGGTGAACTGGTAGATCAATGGTCATCTGATCCAAAAACCCTTTGCGAACATGAAGGTCTTTCATGAACTAAAGCATTGTGAAGGTGAACCGGTAGATCAGCGGTCATCTGATCCAAAAAACCCTACGTTAATGTAAAGGTCTTTCACACACTAAAGCATCGTGAAGGCAAACTGGTAGATCGGCGGTCATCTGATCCAAAAAACCCTTCGCGAATGCGAAGGTCTTTCACGAACCAAAACATCGCGAAGGTAAACCGGTAGATCAGCGGTCATCTGATCCAAAAACCCTTCGCGAATGCGAAGGTCTTTCATAAACCAAAGCATCATGAAGGTAAACCGGTAGATCAACGGTCATCTGATCAAAAAAAACACTTCGCGAACGAGAAGGTCTTTCACGAACTAAAGCGTCATGAGGGCGAACCGGTAGATCAGCGGAATTTACATATGACTAATATCCACGAAGGTGAACTGGAAAATCAGCAGTCATCTGATCCAGAGCTCCCCGAAGTCACGCTCCGGGGCCATAAATCGATAATCATATCGGTCACTCCCCAAAATTAATGGAATCACTTCCAATGACCAATGAGACAAACGGTGCTAAATTACAGAGCTTCAAAGTCGCTGAAAGAAACTAAGCCAAAACTGAACTGACCGTGTGATCAATCAAAGGCCAACTTGAATCAAGCCAGGATTCGACACCTGGGAAAACCGCACCCACTGGACCGAGGGCAATCTAACAAGTTGTGGAGAGACCATGGATACAAATCAAGCGTGACAACAGCCTTGTGGCATGGAGGGCACCGCACACACTTGAATAGTCATAAGAAAGGCCGAGATTAATCATACCACAGTTCTATTATGCATGATCAATAGTTCTGGCATTCTGACAACCGCGGACTTAATGACCTAGCTAGTGCAATAAATGAAATACTAGCACAATACTTGCCCACTTCCTTCAACTACTATTTTACCGCTCTTGGTGACAAATTCCTCTTCCTCTTAGACCGTATGCCAATTAAAGACCCATTCTCTAAAGGCGGTTTGGACCAAGAGCTAAGAGCCATGCCCTAAACTCTTAGAAGCTCTTTCTTCAATCCATCTTCATGCAGTCAGCTATAGATCTCTCAACCATGGCAGCCTGATCTATTTTGATGTGTACATCTTCTAGAAACACGGAAGGATCATCCAAGCCATGATTGCCCGAACAAAAAACTATTTAGCTTCTTGAACAAATAAAACCGTGTTCATGTAAGCAACCTGCTGAGTCGACGGGTCAAATCGACTCGAAAATTATTGTTTAACTGCTTGGACTGGTCAAACTGCGCCCGAGTGTGCTCTATCAACTCATTGAATCAAAGAAAGTGAATCGACTCAACCGCCAACTCCTCACGTTGACCGAAGATAGGCAACATCGAGGAGTACCAAAAGTCATGCATTTCATAAGCCATGCCAAAACATGCGCTCCTCACATTGCCCGAAGATTGGAAACACCGATGAGTACCAAAAGTCATGCATTTCATAAGTCGCGCACTAACTCTCAAAAAACTTAAGCTCCCTACATTGCCCGAAGATAGACAACACTAAGGACCATCGTCTAAAAATCACGCTCTATAAGCTTAAACTCCCCATGTTTCCCCAAGATAGGCAGCGCTGAGGAGCATCAGAACCAGATCGACGAGCATCAGAACCAGCACCAACCACTTCTATGATTGGGAATAATGGGCACAACTACAACAAAACTGGAGCGCTACAAACCTACAAAAAAGTTTCAACTGATGACACTTAATGATTAAAACTTCCCTCAGTTAACCCGTGCGATGTGCACCTCTCAAACACGCATATATTGCATACTTGCAAGAATATCACAAGTAACTTAGATTACATGCTAAAGTTGCAAAACTTCCGAAAGAAGGAAAATCAAGCTGTGACTTAGCCAAATTTTAAATTTAATATGAAAATTATCTAAACTAGAAGTTACCGATCATTTGAAGTAAACATCCCTGTGAACTGGGAGGCATACACCAGTACTTAAAAAAAAACAATTGAAAACAATAAGTTCACAAGTTCTGTTACTCCAAACAAAGAATTGTTGCTCCAAATAAAAAATTTGGCAAAAATCACAAAAATTGGGTAAGTGTAAGCAAAACAAGCAAAAGTGCACAGAACACACATGAACAGAGAAATAAGAATACAGTCAGAATTTCAATATACTGCTTATAATTTTCTATTATACAGGGTCAAAACGTGGGGACCATACCCACACAACACCGGCCAACAAAATGAAAATACAGACTCCATGACAAAAACACTAAGTGCAGACTATACACTTGAACAAAATGACTTAAAAAGAACGAAAGTCAGATCTGTTTCCACACAAGCTACTCAGTGCTTTTTTACACCTCTCCCCTTTTCGCCCTTTGTTTGCAGTTTCTGCCTTGTTTCGGGAGTGGTGTCGCTACCAGTAATATCAACAAACTCCTCAGCGGCAACGTCAAGAAGTTCCAAACCCTTCCGGGTCGATAGGTGATCATATCGATCCCATGAGCCGCGCACTCTCAAAAGCCGTGCATTTCGTAAGCCACACACTCTTAAAAGCAGTGCACTTCGTAAGTTGTGCATTTTCATAAGCCATGCAAACACCACTTGAAGTTGTTCTAGCATCATCGACAAACCGTTAAAATTTTCTAAGTACTAGTGTTGTCCCGATAACACTGGGAAACTTGTCTATTGCAGGATTAACAGGATCGACTCCCAATGCCCGAAAGAAGCAGCATTGCTTCGGTAGTGCCGCAAAGCTCACAAACCAAGAAGTTGACAAATAATTTTGATCTTTGACCAAAGTTAATGTACAAAATGTCAAAATTCAAGAAACCCAAGTCACGAGTTCCCAGAGATAGGAGCTGTGACGTACCTTTGACTGGGGGGCATCTAGGGAGCCGCCAGAACATCAAGTCTCACATCAATTGTTCAGAATAATCAGCCTTGTGGACTGAGGGGCACATAACACATTAACACTTGGTTAGGATAAAAGATCGCTCCAACTTGCAATAAAAGGAGAAACTTACCATCATACATAGATAGACAATGACGAAAATCATTTTCCGAATCAAATCATCAACGCACCAACTTTCAAAGACAGAAGCAGGTGCTCGAATGAGGTCTCAAACCCTAACTTGCAAAAAACCAACGATTATCTGAAGACAGACAACAGCAAGGAGAGAATACTCAAAATCGAGCAGCTGAACCATTGATTCCCGAAGGTTGGAACCAACAAATAAGGTTGATATCCGCAACAATGCTATTAGTCCAGCATAATGCATATGGCCTGAAACAAAGCAAGGTTAGATGTCATGGATTCAAGACAAACACTACCGAAATCTACCAATCCATGATCAGTATAGGAATGAACGCGGTCGTACCGGGGGCAATGTGATGACTTTCTCCACAATTTCAAATTTTCTATAAAAACCTGGAGTTTGACCCTAGAAATGAAGGGTTCCGCTAATAATCGTCAGATCATAACAAAAAACGGTTGGAGGAAGTTCGATTTTTCGTGAATGAGAATAATTATGGAATTGGTTGAGCAACAGCCTTGCATCTCCAAGGGTAATACTTGACGGTTATAAACAAAGTTGGCAACGAAGACACCTGGGACTCTCACCCTTCCAGAACGTGGCATATCCCAGATTTAAGCAATGTTGAGAAAACAACCACATTGGGTTAAAAGGAATCTACTCAACTCTACAGGATCGGATGAATGAATCAATCCTCAACAACGTGACTTTAACACTGCTCGAAGATAGGCAGTACTAAGAAAATACTTCTACAATCCAATCTTCAAAGTGCTAGTTTTTGAAGACCGAAATTAGTACCTAACTGGACTAAAAGTACCGTCGAATCGACGGGGAAAATCGACCCCGAATTCCTGACTGTCGGTGTTGCCTCGGCAATGCCAAGGCCTTCTTTTATCTTTCAAGTACTAGTGTTGCACTGGCAACACCGAGAAAATTTTCCATTTCCTAAGTACCGTTGTTGCCCCGGCAAAGCTGGCAAACTTTCTACTCACTAAGTACTGGTATTGACCCTGCATGCCAGAAAAACTTTAATCTACGGAGCTGATGAGAAACACTCATTGATGCACTAGCTTTTGAAGATAGATGTCGGGCCTCAACTGAGTTTCTACCCCTGTCTTCAGAAAACTACTGTTGCCCGATGACAGGCAATGACCGAAAGACATATCCTTTCATAGGTCAGTTGGATGATTCAACCTAAAATCGCAGGAATCAGCCGTTGCATAGGAATAGAGCTACGCAAATAGGAAATCCCAGGATTGAATTGCTCCTGTGCTAATTTCTAAGGATGAAAGATGGTGGACAATCGAATTTCCAAAATTCAACTTAGAAAGAATCTACATACAGTGAAAAAATAGGCAACCTTAAGAAAATGTTATTTAGAACCAAGCAGCTAGGTTATCAATTCCCGAAGATAGGAATTGGCGTATGAACAGGACTTCCGTGACGACAACAATCAAGCAAAGCATGCACAACTAAGGACGTGTAGGAACAATCACGGAAGGTCAGAACTGAAACCACCGGAATTTCGCAATCCTAGAATGGAATTGAGAGCCAGACCAGAGGAAATCAAATCATGTGTCCCAAACCTCTCCATCTCTCATAATCACCCAAATACAAGCATTGGAAATAGATAGTCCCTCGAACAGGGATAGACGCACAAATACTTGATCGAAATAAATGTTGCGAAGTCCAAACACGAATAATCACAAGGTTGGTTAGATAATGGTTCTGTATTGCAAAACAGGCATTCTGGCAACCAAATCGCCAAAAAATGAAATGAAGGATTTAACCTTCGAAAATCAACCATCGCTCATAGTCTGGAAATGAAGAGAAAGATCGATGACCCACTCAAGGTCTAACTAGATCATTTTGTTCCAACTTGCAGGAATATGCCATTACCCGAAGTTTGGTGATGCTAAGAAGAAACTCCCAGAATGAAACTATTGATACATCGGCTTTTGGAAATAGAACCAAAAGCTTGATCGACTCTTTAATCCTACCTTCTGGAATCTTACGTTATCCGAAGATCCACAACATCAAGGAAAAATCCACAGGTTTGAGTCATCCGTACATGAGTTTACGAAGATAAAAACTTACACATGATTAAGATCTCAACACTGGACTCAGAAGAATTTACTTTAGCAAAAGATGCTAGAAATGCATCTTTCTAATGCCTACGGACATCATTACAAAAAAATCATATATGGGGATTAAGCAACAAAGTCCCTAGTTCCCAAAGATAGGAGCTATCGTGTTAATCGAACTGGGGCAATCGAACTTATTGCTTAGGAGACCTAAATTCCTAAAATGTGTTGGTTCAGTAGTCAAAGTAATCAGTCCTACGGGCTAAGGCATTTACACCAACTCTTTGTCAAACGAGCTCAGCTAAGCATGAACTCGATTGAACACAAACAAGAATGGTCATGAAACTGGCTAGACCAAGCTACCTCATAGTTCTATAAAAAGCAATTCTCAAAGCCGACGAATTAAGCCAATAACCCCTTAGACAGAAGCTAGTGTGTAGATCGAATTCCAAAAACCACAAAGGAAGGATATTCACTAGTTTTCGAAGACTGAAGCTGTGCCTAATCGAACTTCAACTACAACTCTACAAGACTAGCTGTGCCTTGTAATTTAACTGTAATCGATCATCCTAATACGAGAGGAATAATAAGCGAAGCCTAAGTTGCAAAGGAACCAGCTTCTGGAGGAGTGAAAGTCCCTTCACCGAAATAAATATTGGATGATCGAAAAGTCATTTTCAACAACAAAACTTGGCATTCAATCCTGTCGGGTATGTTTTACTTTAAATAAGATCCTCATATAACCAACACGTAGAATCCAAGGGAAGTCGGAGTATGTTGACCAGTCGGGTTCCGAGCGTTGACCGGGGCAGATCCAGTGTTATCTACATGAGAAGAGTCCGGTATCCTAAATACTGCAAACAAAAAATATAGTGTAGATATCTTGCTTACATTTGAAAAATAATCCATATCATCCTTTGAAATTATCTTTTTCGCACTTACTAATTATAAATCAACGATCGATAACAGAGCCGCTGTCCGAAGCGACGCGGGAAGCTTTTCTTTCCAGGATCACTACAATATAGAAACGGGAAGAGAGATAAGATTGAATCATCCACTATATTTGATTTTGGAATAAATTGTCGCATTGGAATTCAAAAGCATCGACGAGAACTTAACCAAATTCTCGAGAAGAAAAGGCTAAAGACAAAGAGCAAGACTTCGTTCCAGAATGGCATACAATCATTTGAGACAAAACTTAGCTTCACCGCTAGTCGAATTAAAACTATATGGGATAGCTCCAAACCTACATCATGCACCCACTTACCGACCTAAACCCTTGCGTAAACTATGGAGCAAAGACTACATCGTCAATACCAGGAAGTGAAATTCAGATCTAAATCAAAAAACGAGCAGCTGTTAGAAGTCAGTCAATTGAGAACAACATCTTGAGGTGGACTCCGACGATTCACATAGAAAATTCAATAGTCAAAGCCAAATTTGCATGGTAACCTCGACACGATCAACTAGATTTCACAAAATGAAAACTCAAAAGAAGTTACTTCAAGAGCACGCCTTGTTTTCAACGAAGGCATACTCTAGGTGGGGACAAATGTTATCCCGATTTTTAATCCAGAAGGATTCGAGAAAAGATGGAATGACTTGATGGAATCAGAATGGATCAGGACTCCACCAAAAGGGCTAAAGCAACAAGTTAAAGAAAGCCAAGTCCTATTACTAAAGCAACAACTGAGTCTGACAAAACCAAGAGATGAGCATCCATCCAGTCTAATCAGTAGCCAAATGCAACTAGCAAGTAGATCGTCATCGAAACAAAGGAATGTGCAACGGGACTATGTGAACAACGTCGATATAAGGCGATGAGAGAATGCCAGATACCAAAAGTTCAAAAATAGGCCAAGTGTATGGATCGCCAGGGATCCATAAACTTCACCAGTGGGTCGCTAAGCAGCTATGACACATGGGAGCAAAGAAGCCTAGAAGATAAAATGCAAAAATACGCTAAGTGTATGGATCGCTAGCGATCCATACACTATGGATCGCCAGCGATCCATACAAAGCCATGGAATTCTTGCGACCTGATGTAGTAAGGCAGTGAAGAAAGGAGCTAAGTGATTAGCTCGCACGCGAGCTAGACCAATGGATCGCTAGCGATCCATAGACCATGGATTACTAGCGATCCATGCTTTAGGCTCGGGTCACGAGCTAAGCTCCACTAGGTCGTCATGTGTCCATCTGCAAGCAACAGACGAACGGGCCTGGCCCAATAGCTCTCCGATCTCCATAATACCTTCCTACCTGCAACATAAACGGGATCTTCTCCGGACTGGTTGTTGAAGCTCTGCTGGAAACATTCTTCACTCTTTGCCTCCCTCACAACAATCTACAAAGGAATTCACTGTGATTCTCCAGTGGATTCCAACTCTGGAGATTCAATCTAGCTAAGGATAATCAAAAGCATTGTAATCAAACACTACTTGTAATATCAACCAGTCATAATAAAACTATAAAGTGGAAGAAGGCTTCATTAATAGCTGAACCACTATAAAAAATTTCTGCCTTCTTTCTTTTACTGTTCTTTTTCTATATCTGTGATATGTGATATTGCCCTGTCAGAAAAGGGTTGGTGCTTTCAAACTCAAACCAGGGTGTTGATCCATTTTTTGGGTTAACACTTCCTGAGTCAAATATGGCTAAGATTTGGTAGTTGGTTATTTAACTATCAAATAATCAACCAACAACTCTCCAGAGATTCGATTACCCATAGCAATCACTAAGCCTCAAAATGAATCTTTCATTTATTGAAATCGCTTTCCAAAACATTTATTAAAATGTTCATATAATTATCTCACCGACATATGTATATTCACAAATCATTATGGAAGATTTCTTATTTCAAAATCATATTAAAAGGATTGAAATAAATGTTATTTAATTTTTAGATAAGAATAACCCCATACGTTATTCCTTCGGTGTTAAGTATGGAACGGAAGTTCCACACCACCGTAATAAAGAAGGTCAGTTAAGAGAAATCCAAATCTCAAGTTCTTTTATAAATTTTTGAAATAAATCCCTTTTAATAAATCATTTCCATTTGTGAAGACTTCTTTGCTTAAATTCTAAATCCATTTATAAAACTCTTTATAAATGTCTAAAATCATTTATAAATTTTCTTTTATAAATATCCAAAACCATTTATAAAACATTTTTATAAATCTCCATTTATTTTCCTTTTCTTAAAAAAAATATCATTTACAAATATTATTTGTAAATCTCCTTTAAATAAATCTTTCATAAAATATTATTTAAAAAATATCATTTGTAAATACCTTTATTAAATAATTGAACAACTTACAAAATTATTTAAAACACTTAGAATTAAAGTCAATTTGAAAACCATAACTTTTACAAATTTGAAGGGAGGCTTAGTGACCACAATGGCACTAAATCAAGTTACTATTTATTTATATTTTACTATTTGTTTAAATTTTGTCTTCCAAATCACATAACAGTCGCTTATATAAGTCATCATATATGTAAATACAATCCATAAAACAAATCAGGAAATAACATGGCAATATAAATCAACTGGCAAATACATATCCAAATATCATAATAGCAGGATGGTGATTTGTTATGCTAAATAGATGTCCAAACAATCTATTAAATTTAGTTATAGCAGAGCGGGGATTTATTTTGCTAAAAGAATGTCCAAATAATCAATTCAATTAAAGTTATAGCAGAATGGTGTTTTATTCTGTTACCCGATGTCAAAGTTGAGTATAACTTATTCACGTTTGTATGGTTACATAATGTTATCGACAATAGAATCCTTAGTGTTCAAAACTATTCTTCGTAAAAAAGTTGCATTTAAACAAACTGATCCTTGGAAAACAAAATAATTAAGAACTTAAACCTCTTTATAAACAATTAATTACAAGTTAAATCCTTTGTGAAAACATAATTAAATCTTAGTTAAGTCTTAACTTAATTATTAATTAAGAAATAATTAACCTTTAATAAATAATTTATCTATAAATTAAAATCCTTGATTAATTTATAATTAAAATAATTAAACACTTACTTAATAATTAATTAATAAATAACCATATAGTTAATTAATAATTATTTAAAAATAAATGATATACTTAATTCATAATTAATTAAAAATTAATTTTACTTAATCAAAGATTACTTAAAATTAATCTCACTTTTAAAAGATAATTAATTAGTAACTAATCTTCACTTAATTATAATCAATAAACCTTGTTTAATACTTAATTAATTATTAATTATCAAACTTAATTAATTAATAATTTATAAATAAATTCTTAATTAACTATATTTAAACTTAATATTAAGTTTATAAAATATTTCTAAAGTTTACCCAAGTATAAAAACTGTATCTCGCAAAAATTTGAATTTTTATCGAAGCTGCATCCATAGCAACTATAGCTATGGATACCATAACCTGAATTGTTTTCCTAAGTTACTTTGAATGCTTGTCACCTTTGAAGCTTATTTACCTTTCCAAAACATAAAGTAAGTGTTCTTAAAAATAAAACAAAGTTTGAAATTTGAAAAAAAAATTGATTTTTGGAACCAAACATCCTAGTTTTTATACAAGGGATTTCATCATCAAACTATACAAAGGTGCTAACTTTTTGGCATATACATCAAAAGTACATTATCACATAAACATACATGTCACAACAAAAACATAAGCAAGATGACAACTATATATACATGCCATAGCAACAAAACACAAACAAGATCATAAATTTCTAACTAATCTCAACATTAGACTTCATTTTGAAGTCCAAATTTCAACATCATATACAAAGCATATAACTATCGAACTAAACTTTCACTATAATACAACAACAACCAATACTATTTAACAATACTAACAACATAAATAAAGATGGAATTTTTCATAATAAGATGTGAGTTTTACTCACCAAAACTCAACTAAATCAACTAGAACTTGAAATGGTCCTAGATCTAAGCCTCCTCTTTGATAAAAATGTGGTTTTGGACCTAAAGAGGCCTAGATGGCTCGGCCTTGGGATTAATAGGCCCGGACATGGTCTTCTTGGGGGTTTTCTTGCTTTGTTTTTGGAAGATAAAAGGGTATAGAGAAGAAAGGAAGCATTTTTAAGTGTTTTAAGGAAGTGAAAGAGAGAAAAGGAGATATTTTTTTATAAAAAAACTTAGAAAATATTTGGAAGCCATTAGAGAGCTTTGGAAAGCTTAAGAGAGAACGTGGAAGATTTTAAAAAGTTGAAAATGAAATGTGAATGGAAAGAGAGAGATTTGGAATTTGTTTTACATAAAATGGATTTAGAAAATTACCTTTTTGCCCCTAAAGTACAAACCCTCCTCTCAAATTTGAACACATCACCACCTTGTCCCTCCACTATGATCCACACGCCTAGAATCAAGGGTCTCCCCCTTTTGCCCAATGTGTAATGCATGAATTAGTACTAATGTGTAAGAGTGATAAGGACATGTCTTGATCTCCTTTTTATTTATTTTTTAATTTAAAAATTTGTCACATCTTTCTTACATAAGTACACTTATGTTATTAATCTTTATTTATTTTCTAATCCATGTTTATATCATTTAAAGTGTGTAAATGTGTTAACTAAGGTGCTTACAACTTTTTAATGGCGAAAAATTGAAAATTTTGAAAAAAAAACTTTCTGGCCACATTTTATAATTTCTTTTAAACTATTTATTTTTGCACACACACTTTAAAAATGATGTCACTATCACTAGTTATTTTCAAAAGAGACTTATTTAACTTTAAATCATTAATTTTGAATATTTAATATTAGCTAAATATTCATAGATCAAAGTGATAAAATTCCTGATCGTTACACCCCTTGTCTGCATCTGTATCCCCCTCACAATCACAGTGTTGGTCGCTTATTGCACCCATCCGGATCCTCCATCAGAACTGTATCACGTCGTGTCAGAAATTGTGCATACTGGGATTTTCATTATGTCAGGCCACACTTCATCAGGCATCCTCGTCAATGCTGCATGTCCACCGTGGAACCTCCTGTGAGTGTCATTTGCGATAAAAATCGTCCATGTCGAATAATCGACCTTAAGTTGGGTAAACAAAATTTACCCAACACCATAACAACCTAGTGCCCACTGATAGGGAACTGGCTTCCCTACTATCTCTAATATAAACATTTAACCATAAAATAGGCTCAAACAAGTAATTAACATTTATATAATTTTTATAATTTTATCTTAAATTATAGAATTTTTATTTCTAACTGGAACTTAGGCCGAGGTTTAGGTTCTGCATTTTTCGTGTCGATCGATCGACCGCTAACCCTAACCGGTCAATCGTTGGGATGGGGTGGGACCGATCGTAGGCTAAATTTTAGGGTTCGTTAATTTTTACTGTCGATTATAAATTTTCGAATACTTTGTGCCGATTGCATTTTTACAGTGAGTGTTAAGCACTAGTTTGACCGGTCCATATTTTAGTTTTTAATATCGGTTTGTTCAATCTAAGGTTTATTGTTTTAGTATCTACTAATTTTAGGGTTACAGTTTAAATAGAAAAGAAGTATGCTAACATCAGCGTCAGGTTTAACAATTTACAGTGATTTAATTCTACCCTAAATTATAGGTTTCAAATTAAGATTTTATGGTTTTAATTTAATAAACTAACACCATAAATCAATTAGAATAGATTAAACCTAACTGTAATAATCATTTTAATCAAAATTGTTCTTACTCGCCTCAAGCCTATGCTCTTCCTACTGCTTTGCTTGAGAATCACCCTTCCGTATGCTTGCTCTGCTTGCTTCATATAGATCCAATTGATGGTGTTCTTCTAATTTGATTTTATTTTGATTATTGAAGAATTTTAGGGTTAGTGGAGAGGTTTGAATTGGATAAAATTTTAGTATAATAAACTGTTGCGAGAATTTTAGAGTTAGGTTAGGCTTGAATTTATAGGAGTTGGCAAATAGTTTAGGCTGTTGGTTTTAGATTAGTGAATCTTTATAGTGATCACGCATGCTCATCTAATACTTGGCAACAAAGTAACCTATCACCACCATTCGAATATGTCACAAACAACTATGGCCAACCGCTACTCTATCTAGATTATATCAACCACACCCCAGTAGGCTCGAATTTCCACTAAATTGCAAACCAAGTCCACCAAAGTATGGGTCGTTTGTTTGGTATCCTACAAATAAACAAGTGAATGCATATCAAAGCACCAACGATATAACACACAGCGAAATAACAAAATATAACAAGTCATATAGTTACTAACCAAGGTTTGATACTTCCATAGTCTGGTGTCTCTGTCCGTATCAACACTACAACAGTTTATGGGTTTCATAGCGTTTGAAAAACGCTATAACAGGCTACCATAGCGTTTCAGAGAACGCCGTGGAACCATTAGCTATGGTAGGCCGACATCATTACATAGCAGGAAGGAAAACGCTATAATAGCTAATAGCGTTTACAAAAGGGCATAGCGTTTGCAACCTACCATAGGGTTTTTTCTCTGTTATTAAACTTAAACGCTATAGGGAATATAATCCTTCATTTAACTTCTATAGCGTTTTCGAGCGCATTTTATAGCGTTTCATCAAACCATGTTATAGCGTTACAATGTTTTACGATAGCATTTCTTGTCATGCTTGTATAGCGTTTTTATTTTCTACTATAGCGTTTTTGATTCTATTATAGCGTTTTTGATGCATAAATCTTACATTTCATATAGAGTTGCGATAGCGTTTGATGAATCAATAGCGTTTTTCAAACGCTATTCTATATAATATTAATTTTTAGCATTTGTTTCAATTTTCTTTTTATTATATTATATATATATATATGTGCACACAGATAGATATATGTATACACATTACACACACACACACACATATATATATATATATATATATTGATAATGAAGCAAAATCACTTCGAATCTTGATTCAGTTATACAACAATTAGAAATCTAGAATAACAAGCTATAGAACCAATTGGAACAAAAACCATAATTTGGAACAGATAATACGGAGTCTTGTAGCAGACAAATATTGTTTGGATCTCACTAGTTGGTACATACAACTCCACAGACAAACCCCCAATGCCTGTACATCTCTTGAAACTCATTTTGGCAATATTAACCACCTCAGAAAGAGTATTCCTTCAAATCCCCCGTTGAATCGCCCAATTCAATGTCCGTTGCACACTCCTCTTTAGATATAGGAGGAAGCTGCCTTGTCTTTCTCTTGAGATTATGCTTGTGCCAGTCAGTTTTAAAATGTTCTCGGTATTGTTTTGCATCTCCAATGATAGCATCACACGTGCTACACCTGTTTTTCTTAGGCTGTTGTTCACCACTAGAAGTTTCAGCAGCCAAGTTTTGCTTCTTTAATCTCTCGGCTAACTGGACTGTTGAAACTGAGTTATTAGAGTTTGATTCCTGGGATAGACGCGCTGGTAATTCGCTGTTATCATTGTATTGGTGGCCAGCATCGTTTTCATCGTACTGAACTGTAGCAAAAAGCATATCCAGTTTTCCTTGTAAAGATCTTACTAATGCATCACAATCACGAAAATACCCAGGCTTAATTTCACAAACAATAGAAAGCTGGTCATTGGAAAATAAATCTTGTGAAATCACGTTTGAATTCCAGCTCTTAAGCTTTTCCATTAAAGAAGAAAGGTCTTTCTCTGGTAGGGTTAGCCGTAACCTCATTGGTGCTCTTTTTATAGGATAATGCTTTTGAAGCTCTCGAATAACTTCAAGGGCCTGCTTCTTTGAACTGTTATGAGGATCAACAGCAAAATGGATTTCATGCATAAGCCGTTCGATCATACTAATAGTATAAGGGCGTTGAGTATCTGGATTTATAGTCTTTTCCATCACAATTGTCGCAATATCACGGAACTGACTTGACAGCTGAGATTCTCTCTCCTTTCCAGCTACTTGAAGCTCCCCTTTCTCCAAAATCTCTAAGCATATCTTTGATTGATCGTCATTTCCAAACGCATAATAGATCTATATGTGTTCATAAGCATCGACAACCAGTATTGGAAATCACCTTTTTATACAAATCATATATCAAACTCTGATTTTTCCCATTACTATGTTAAAATATGGTTTTTAGTGAAACTCTTCGAATTAGCAAAAGAATACTTCACTATTTGACAGAAGCATTGTTCAGTAACTTCTAAATACACCAGTCTGACCTGATAGAGGATATCAATTTTTTAGCTTCTTTCACAGCTTCTTGCATGGAATATACAGATATTTTCTTTACCTGCATACAAAATATGGAACAGCTGTCAGGTCAGTTTCTACATCATGTGAAGCTAACTAATCCGGGCATAGAGTTATAAACCAAGAAAAATAATAAGATCTTTAGTTCATAACAATTGGAACTCAGATGGCAAAATATTTCTACTTTTCTAGACACACAGGAATGCACACGAGTGAGCGCGCACATGCACACTCAAAAGTCAAATCACTAACTCAATAGCATAGATCCTTACAGAATCCAAAGGAGCTTGAAAGATATGCCTGAATTCTTTCCAGTGCACCTGCAGGTAAACAACTAGCTTTGGCACATCCTCTCTTCTGAGTATTCTCAAACAGCATTACCCCTAGGAGAATCCTTGTTTATATATGATTCATGAATACACTTTGATATCTGCTTCCCTGGCAATTTTCTTGCTTGTTTATACAATTCTTGCATGTCCTTGTGATGATGTTGTTTTTGCATTTCTTTTATTAGAGCATTTTGCCACTCAAGAAATTGCACCTCAGAAGAATGTGTCATGATATTTACCTGAGTGTACACAATGAAGCGGGAATAAATTAATCTTTCATATACTCAGAAAGATAAATATTTCCTATGGTTTTCTAACAATACAAAGAGAACAATGAAATCCATTTGTTTACCATTGGATTCATTACCATTTCAAGATATGATTTGATATCGTACTTAAATGAGATTTCCCTGATTAAAATTTTAACTGTTTAGAAATCTACAAATCTTTTTAAATATGAACGTTTAACTTTTTTATATGTTTTTGAATTTCAAATATATTTATCTTTGAGTACTATAAATTAATTTAAGTAACTTTTAGTTTTATTAAATCAGAATTTTTTAATTACAGTTTCTGAAAGCGGAAACTACAGAGTGCTAATTTTCTTTATTTTCCTATTTTTCTTACTATAAACAAATAAATATGCTAAGCTATCCTCCTTACTATTTTCCTAATTTCCTTTCCATCTGTCTTTTAGACTCTACTACGAAGAACTAATGACCAAATAACCGTAAATATGATTGCCAACGAACAATATCCACCAAAAGAAACAGCCGATTTCGAGAAACTGTCATTATCTATATTTTTTTTAACTTCCATAACTATTTATGATAAACAAATATAACATTTTTATTAAACACCAAATGCATAAATGGGTAACATTATAATTATACAACAATGATTATTCACAATCAATTACTACCAAAAGGGTAGTACCATAATTATTTGTACTGTAATTATTATTTTATTTTAGTTTAGCAAAAATATAGGTAATATACCTGCATTCCTCTCGATACGTTAAGATGATTGGGATTACTGGAATTACATGCATTGCCACAGGTAAAAATTGCATTACTGGCCAGCTTTCGTTCATTATTCATGCCATCTGATCAAGCTTTACCTACATTGTCACTGGTAAGATTTGCATTACTGACACTTACTCCCAAACAATGGAATGTATTTTCCTATATGGCACAAAATTACACACAATGATATTCAATGATACCCCAAATTATGGTAGTATAACAAATACAGACCCATGAAATATAAACTCTAATTAGTGCATTGACTTATCTGATGTTTTGCACATTGTATATGTGAATGCTCTAGAGTAGTTGGTTCAGGAGTTAGTTTTCTACAGTCGATTAGGTTGCATAATATTTTCTTTTCTGCTTTTGATAGATCTGGGTGCTCCCGATTCATATAAAATAATTTCTTAATAAATAGTAAAACAGTTGTTTCTTATTGAACTGATGATGATATAATGTTGAATTTCAGCAAACCAAAGTGTAATAAATATGATTTCTTATAACTCATGATCATCTTGGTTTGAAAAATACACTGACTGAAGTACATAAACCAAGAATTAGCTATATTTGGGGTATATGTATATTTCTGTGTGTGGATGTGTATGTGTGTATGTACATATAAAGTGATAAATAGACTCTTGGGTTGCTATTTCCAAAGATAACTCTGAATAAACCCAACTGTAAGAACAGTTATCAATCGCACATCATGACTGACATGACAATGAAACAGAAACCAACGATGAAGCGAAATGAATACATTGAAACTCCTATGATTCAAAAAATTCGAATTGATATTTCCACAGGTTATGCTTGAATCATAGTTATACACAAATTTAGTTTAAAGATATTGCTCATGTACTATGTATGCAATTTTACTAATCAATATGGTAATTGTTTAAGGCATCCTTAGGACACAACACTTGACTATAAAATAAAAGATTAGCTAGAACAGGAAGTTCCAAGAATTTGAAGTACATGAAAAAATTGTATTTTATATAGATACATGGATCTTGAATAAACAAGGAAATTTATGATGGAAACTAATTAGAGCATTATTTTAACAAATTCAGTAAAAAAAATTATTAGCCAGTTTTCAACACATTAATTACCATTGTTATCATAAATTTGGTGTCACCTGAACAATTGATTTAGTCACCTGAACAAAGAAATTCGGTGTTAAAACTAGTTCCCAGATGATCGTTTGTGCAATATTTGAATTATTCTGACCTGTACTTTGTCATAATTGGCCATAATGTGAGTAGTGACTAGATATAGGATTTACCGTATTAACTTTTTGGATTTTAAATATGGTTGCCAGGTTAACTGAGCGTGCTGTGTCCTTTTAAGATAAGTAATTTGTTGCTTGGTCATAGAGAATCAAGATTTTGTATCTTTTATTTACCTACAATGCATGTTCTTGCTTCTGGATGCTTGGTGTTCAAAACTAAAGCTCTCTTTTAACTAGCACCTGCGACTATTTTTGGGATTACGATATCTAACTCCCAATATACAGTATGAGTTTGAGTACTATGTCTATATGTAACACACTATGAAATGTCCAAGCAAAATTATAACTTGAACCATATGATACGCCGGGATATATCGGCATTTAAGAATACTGCCCTTTTTAAAATTTCATTTTGTATAGTTATCTATTTTATATTTCCATATATTGCTATATTTGTATTTGCCTTAATTGTATTTTCCTTTTACTCTGTATTTTCCTTTTACATTTTTACTTAATCTACAAAACACACTTACAACTAGATGTTATGTAATAGGTTTCGATCAATTATATTTGTGTTCTTCTCCCTCCTTTTCTTTTCTATTTTTTCCTTTTTGTTTTTTTTTTGGTATTAAATTTTTGTTCTTGTTAAGTATCAGAGCAGAATTTTATGGATTTTGTTATCTAATTTATGTTTGTTTGACTACGATGTCAAATCCATTCAGAAAACTACCACCACTTTGTTTTTAGTTTACTTGTCAATCAACATTAAATTTTCAATCATCGCATACATTTGTGATTAACTTAACAAAAAACTAAATTAGGATTATCGTACCATCAAAAGATAAAATATTTTTGCATAAGGTGCACATGGCGGGCTTTCGTCTTATTAAACTAATCGATTTGAGAATCATTGATGAACTGATTTGTTATATAATTGCAATACTATGTACCTATATAATAATAGTGGTACATAGTCAAGAATTAAATCACATGTTCAAATATGTATACATCTTAAAATTTTGTATCTATAAAAGAAACAATATATACTTACCAGAACTTGATTCTGTTACAACGTTTGGGGCTAACCACGCTATTGTAGAGCCTACATCATTTTTAATGCAGACAAGGTCAGAAGTCAGTCTCCACAAAAAGCAGATTAGTCGGTCTAACTAATCTTCTTTTTGATGCTCCCCAAATGCATCCCATTTATTGAAAAATAGGCACTTTTTTCCACTCCTCATCCAGTTTAAATCTAGCCTGCAAAATGTAAATTTCACTGAAAATAGTTTCCAAAATAATTTTATAATGTTAAATGTTAGAGAGAATTATTTTATTAAAATCGTAATTTCATAGATGCCAGCCTAGGAGAAAATAGATATCACGTTTGACATGTCCGTTTTTTTTAGAATATGGCACATGAGACACAAAAATATTTTTCATAGATGCCAGCCTTAGTAACAGCTATTATTTTAGCGGCTTTGCATCGCTAATCGGCATTAGAAATCAATCCATACTAGTGCTAGTATGCAGGATGGATGCAGACGCACTTAGACAGTTTATGTCAAACTTTGTAAACCTATAGGCTGACGATAAAGACGATGATTTTGAAGATGCGGTGGAAAGTAGTAGAATTGTTACTCGGCGTTGGACGATAGCATAAACATAGGGTATTGTATTTTATATTACGTTTAATTTAACTTCAAATTTTGAGCCCTAATTTTTGGACTGTTTAAATTAAAATGATGTGAGTATGGGACTGAATTTAAATGACGTGACTATGAATTGAATTTAGCTTAAATTTTGTATTAATGCAATTATATATTAGAACTAAACTACAATAACTTATGGTTTTGCATGCATGAGTTTAGAAATTCGAATATGTGTTTGCTTGAGTTTCTAAAACTCAAGTAAGTCAAAGCTACAGGGTGACTGTCATCTGCTATCCAGTATTTTCTTTTGAGATTAAAATCCTTAAATTCTAAACCACTGGGGTATTGTTTGAATGATCCTATTGAGATGATTGTATGTTGCTTGCTTATTAAAAAGTTTTCACGCTCAAACTTATATAAGGTACTTGCCAATTCCTGTTACGAGTAAAATGATACACGTCAAATCAGATGGTTCACTTCATCCAGAATCTATGAAATTTGACTTTAAAACATTGAAAAAATTGTATTCATGGAACATAAATAACAAACAAATAGAAGTTAATATTATTCCAACAAGAGAATTGCCACAGATATGACTCGATTGAGCAGCAGAAAGAGTATTATAGAAAACAAAGGATGTAGAGCATCACCTAAGAAAACTGATTGCATAACATGAACAAAATTTGATAAACAGAAGCACATGACGAAAAAATGGCTGAAGCATCAAAAAATTCAACATTGCAAACCCAAATGACGCAAGAAACATAAGATAAATACAATTTTATATCATTATGTGTGTAGAGTTAACTTTACTTAAATATGAATAAATTCCACATTTCACAGTCTAACTACAGCAGTTTCGTAGCCTATATCCATACCCAAAACTTATCATCAAACTTACCTCAAAAACTAATTTCGCGCCTCTCAGCAAAGGACTTTCCAGAAACAAGATTCTCCGATATCCTCAATGCAACCCAAACTCCAGTGTCTGCCGCATCCTCAGGCAGCATATTTCCCACATAATTCGTCACAGTAGTCTTCACCCAACCAGGGCAATAACAGTTTATATATATTTTCTTCCCTTCTTCCCTATTCAACAGCCGATGTGCCATCAAACGTGTGCAAGCGTTCGCTGCCAGTTTTGAAATCGAGTAATCAGTGAACACTTGAGGACATTCTTTCAACTACGTCTCCTCGTCTTTAACTCTGGTTTGTTCGATAAATTTCATGACCATACCATCTATTAAGTCTTCAGAAAGGCAACTGTCTTTCAAAAGCTGATCCCTTAAGGCAGCATCACCTATTCTATTGCGCCTTCCATTGATCCTACCTAGTCTTCAGGTCACATTCAGTATGCGAGCACCATGCTTAGAAGCCCTCATCAGTGGCAACATAGCTTCTACCATCTTCTCTGTCCCAAAGTAATTATACCCAACTTAAAGTTTATATATGAGAACTGATGTCTGTATCGACTTACTTCATGGGATATTACTTCTTAATATCATCTAAAACTCCAAACTCAACTCCTACAGTGAAACACACTGCCATGATTGGATCTCTTAAAAAAATTGTATCATGATTATTATTACTAGCAATTCATGTTCAATCTTCCATAACACAAGTTCAAAGTTTTGGTGGAGGCTGCGCTTTACTCTACGATTTAAGTACTTTTTCGACCACAAAATGCCATGATTGGATAAACTTTCACATTCATTATTCATATTAAAATCGACCAAACACACCCGATTTGGGAACTTTCCTAAAACAAACTAACCTTGAGAAACATGCATACACTTTTGGGAAAAAAAATAGTTTAAAAGAAATGGTACTGCAAAATAAATCAAAAACTTTTAACTTTAAAAATTAAATGTTACCTTAGGAAGTACAACTGCGAAAAAACTTTAACATCAAAAGAAAAGGAAAAATCAAGGTTTAGTTTAAAAAGAAAAGAAATGGTTGTCAGAAAAATAAGCAACCATAGTCAAATTTAGAGCCCAATCTTAGATTGATCCCTACAAAATCCATGTTCTTCACATTTTAACAAAATCAATAATGCAACACGTCTGATGTTATGACGTATTAAAGTTCTACGTGCATAACAATAGACATGTTGATACAAAACTAGAGGAAGAATTGTAAATTTTAGCTAAATTAGTGGAGCAGCGATAGAGGAAAACTCAAAGGAAACTCCCAAGGCATCAGGAATTGCTTTGGCAATTGAACCACCACAAAATAATTTTGCAGCACTACAATGAGATGAGTTTTTTCATCACAACAACACAAATATAATAGATAGCGGCTATATGTAATTCTTATACGAATGTAAACTTTTAACGAAACGTATATATATCCCCATGTTTAAGCGTGTATCAACTTCTATCCACTAATTATGTTAAGAAGAAATTTTACGCATAGTAATGATAATTAAAAGTATAGAATAATACCTCTTAGGAAGTACAAATTGAAGACGCTTGAGGATTGACTGTGTGAGAGAGAGCTTACGGCATTGATCGACTATTGACGACGGTGGTTAGGGTTACACGATCGGGGGTTTCTGGAGGTGATGATGACGGCGGCTAATGTTTCTGAAGGTGATAAAGTGAAATGTAGAATGTTTTTTGGGGGAGGAAGTGATGAAACAATACATGCTTTTTTTTAATTTCCTGCACAAATTTTGTTTCCAGCCCGCCATTTTACTAAATAGCGTTGTAACCTGAAATTACCAAGTTGAATAGCGGTAGAAACCCTAGCTTGCATAGCGTAGCAAAGGTGGTATGCGGGAACGCTATATGTTGGTGCTATCAAAAGTCCATTTTGTTGTAGTGCGAGCATAGTTAAGGAACCTATCCTTCTACCATCTCCGTCTTGTACCAGTACTTGTCCTTCTAAGATATCATGTGGGTTGTAATGAGAAGGATCTTGAACAACCTTCTGGTGATTGGTAAATTATACACTTTATATATAATACTAGTTTATGCTGATTGCCTTCTATCATATGTTATGTCTTTTATTTTTTATTAGTCATCTCGACTCCACATACGCGTATGATTTGCCCCCATCTACCCATAGTAGACTATAGCTATATACATGTGTGTTTGTAAGTACCATGGTCCCCCATTGGACAAAGATATTATCCCCGTTAGTATCTAAAACTCAGCACCCCATCAGGATCCATCACCATCGCGTAACACGTTTTCATCACCCCTTATACCGAGGAACTCCCATGGTGCCTAATAATGGATTTTCAATAATTTAGCCGTACTCTAAGTTGCATTTTTTAGGATTTTTAACTTTTCTGCTTCCTGATTGTAGACTCAGTTCTACGAACAATAAGTATGGTGGACTCAACGCCACCGGCTGTGGACTCTGCTCCACGGACTACCTCATGTACATCGAAAGAGTTCTCTAAAAGGGTTAGCTAGCCTTTTCTCCTAACAAATAAACTAGTAAATACACGTTCGCGATGCATGGCATATCATGGACCGTACACTAGTAGGCAATGTAGCCTGTTAGGTGTAACCCTTGTCTTTCTCGTTGATCGCTAAGGATTGATGGTGTTCTCGACCTATGTGCAACGCCTACTCCTTAATTTGGTACCAGCATGTACTGACATAAGGTCGTTCTTCGCTCACCATCTGATTTAGATTTCCTATTCCAATCAATGAAATACCCCCCTTTTCCTATTTATGAAGTAAACTCTCTTTTCTATTAGGGTATTACTCTACCCATATGCAAGTGTATACTCTCCATGGGTCCTACGGTTAGATATGTCTCAAGTTAGTATAATATATACACAATTGGTGGTAGCCCCTTGTGGTGGGTAGATTTCCATTGAGTAACACTACTGACTTCGCATTCCAACCCATTCTAATGACTATCATTTTATTCATTTAGTAATTTATTAACTTTAATAGTTCACACCTGTCATAAACGCATACTTGAGGTTAAGTATGTCTATATACACACACACACATATGTATGTATGTATGTATGTATGTTCATTATCACTTAATTATTGTGACTCTCCAGTTTATTATTAACCATGATTCTTTACCTCAATATACATTTGTATCTTACTTGATTTTAGACTATTTATCATTTCTTTTTAAAAGTTTGCAATGTCGTTTTCCATTCTTTTACTCTTTTTTTATTTTCCACTTCTATTCCCTTTTTAGCTTTTAAATTTATCCCTGCCAACTTTTCAGTTTCTTTTTATTTCATTCCCATGTTTATTTGTACTGCGCATCTTTTCTCTTAGAATGTTCTTATCACATTTATATTTCTTTATTTATCACTTAAGGATTTTCTGCATTGCATTGGAATTATGTTTCTTCCAAACATAAAGGTTAACACTATAAATTTCTATATCATATCCAAAATGAAGATCTGTGTTGCATTTGAAATTAGAAAGAATTATCTTTTTATAGTTATTGAAATAGATAGTAAAAAATATGGTAAATATCCCTATTTTATACATTTCTTTCTTTTTAGGTGTATTCCTTATCATTTCAAACGACATACATTTATTTATTTTAAACTTGATAATGTATAGAAATCTACATTGCAATATCTTATATTCCAATGAATTAAACTACCACTTAAACCCCTAAAATCTTATTGTGATTTTTTTATTTTACATTCTTATTTTTCAATCTCCATTTAAGTAACAATCTAGCATTATTACATCATTTACAAGTTCATGATATACTATTATTCAATAATAAACTCAGGGATGCTAATATCCAAACCTTTTCTAGATTTACATTCATACAACATATAGATATATATCAAGTTACAATTTTAGAATATGTAGGCATATTATATAATTTCATTGCATGTGTATAGATTTAACCTACAAATCCAATTTACATTTCAGGCATATAGGAATAGATCTATAATGATATAAATCCAATATCATACAAAACTATATAATTATTCTCAGTCACCTTTTTAGCTTTTCAAATCTCTATATCCTATCCATGTTATTCCACTTTGACTTCATTTTCTCCCTATTTGGATTTATACACTGCAAGCGTATATAGATTTATCAGAGATCAAGATTAGAAAAGAGAATTGGAATTTGATTTGTATTTTATATTTAGGTTTACAATTTACCTTGGCTGGCGATTTGATTTGAACCTATTCCCTTCCTCAATCATCTTCTACAGTTATCCAATCGTGTATATGTATAAACTAGAACTATTCCTAGGAATTCAGAATATTAGAGGAGAAGAGAAAATGGAAGAGCTCCGACGTCACTCCAAAAATATGGGTTTAGAATTGAGGGTCTAGGTCTATATCTATAAGGGTTCAAATCAATGCCAGCCATCCGATTAAATTATAATAAATCCAGGTTGTTTAGCCAGAATTTACTATCAAATTAACATGGGTAACAGTCGACCATTCATGACCTTGGTGTCGGTCGACCCAGTAGCATCTTGGGTCGACCATCGTTTGTTTAAACGGTGATTTATTTAGTGCATTGATTTCTTTAATTTTCTTCTTTGTTTAACCGATTGCGTTCATTTGTTTCCCACTTTGCATATCTTTTGAAATTTGATGTTATCATTAACATTCCTTATTGTTTAAGGTTCCATTAACATTTAATTTACTTTTATTTCCAAAATTACATATAAAATTATTTCTGATTAAAAAACTTCAAACACTAACAATTTTTTCATTTGGAATCCGATCGGAAAACTTTATATATGAAAATTTATCAAAAAATTTCCATGAACCCAATGGTGCAGGTTTCGTAGCCAAATTCTAAAGTTTGTAAAAATTCTAATTTTCGGCATTTTTATTTATTAATTAATTTCTTTTTAATTAATTGTTATAAAATCATGGGGGCGTGACATGGATCGACTACTACCGATCGACTAGTCGCCTTGTTAAATTGTGTGGTTTTATTTTTAATTTTTTATTCTATTTTTAATTATTTCAATGCCCGCAATTTTTCCGTATTAACTCTGATTACAAAGTGTTATATATGAAAATCGTCCAGAAAATCATTACGAACGCAATGGTGCAAATTTCGTAGCCAAATTCGAAAATCTGTTAAAAAATCATTCCAGTCCTTGTTTTATTTTAACTTAATTTTCTTATTAAATTTTCCATTAAATTCTCGGGCTGTTACATTCTTCCTCTTAAAAGAATTTCATCCCAGAAGTCTTAAAGGACGGAAAATTGTAACTTATGCACATAACAACCATTAGCTATAACCATCTACTCATCCATCATCCACGGACAACCATTGTCCTTGGAAATTTTCTAATGCAATATGTACAAAAATATAACATGAAATGCACGTGAACCTACATTAATGGAAAAAGTAGGTGATCTACTGATCTAGTCGACCTCCTATCATGCAAATGCCCATGCCATGTATCCAAATGTATGTAATGTCCTAAGTGGATATACTTGCAATTCTATAAGTATGCTCAACCATTTCAACTTATATGCAACATCCATATCATAACATTTATTAGCATCACAACAATCAAAAGATAACATGCCTAAAATATATGTGTATGTGTGTATACCTAGAGGATATACTGTCCTAAACGTGTAAATAATAACAGTCCAAACAATACATTCAAATACATCCATCATACATAACACATCCTATTGACATGTTTACAACCATTTCTGCAATCTAATGGTCTATACCCAAAGGGTATGCCAAGCTAAGTCCTATACATAAGTAATTTATAGTTATAAGAATTAAATTGGAAACATACCATAAAAAAGTTATGGGTGGGTAGTGTGGATCTTTTCCTATGTACTCTTCACTGGGTCGTCCCTCATTGGACTTTAACAAGTCCGATCTCCTTGTTCCGGAGGTTATTTATGTCATGCCCAAGAATACGAGTGGGTGCACGATGAACAAATGACTCCCTGTCAACCTCCACTAGCTGACTTGGATCGACCAAGGTAGTTGCATCGTGTAAGCACTTCCCTTAGTGTGACACATGGAAAACATCATGTAACCCCACTATCTTTTTTGGAAGCTCTACTCTATATGCCGACTTCCCTATTCTAGCAACTATCGGGAAAGGCCTTACAAACCTCGTGCTAGCTTCCCTGAGCTACCAAATCTCATAACATGCCTACGGGGTGAAACCTTCACATACACCATGTCACCCACTACGAACTCTAACTCCGTACACTTCTTGTCAACATACGATTTCCATCTATCCTGAGCAGTTTTCATCCTCCTACAGATCAAGTCCACCTTCTATGATGTCTTCATCACCATACCCGACCCAAGAGTAATCCTATTCATAGTGTCCTCCCAACATGACGACGATCTAAAGGGTCTAACGTATAATGCCTCGAATGGCGCCATCCTAATACTAGCTTGATAACTATTGTTGTAGGTAAACTCCACCAACAGTAATTGATCCCCCAAGAACCTCCAAAGTCCAAGATGCACATTTGTAGTAAGTTCTCCAATATCTAATTCACCCTCTCTGTCTGTCTATCCATCTGCATATGATATGCAGTGCTCAAGCTCAACTCGATCCCTAAGGCCTCCTGTAGGCTACTGCAGAACTTGCTGGTGAAAAGCGGATTTTAGTCGCTAACTATACTAGTAGGAACTCCATGTAACCTAATGACCACTCTCACGTATAGAGCTACCACTGATGTCCCCGTCCTCGTACTCCTCACTGGTATGAAATGAGCGCACTTAGTCAATCGATCGGCTATGATCCAAATGCTCTCATCCCCTCTCCTACTCCTTGGTAGACCATCCATGAAATCCATAGAAATACTCTTCCACTTCCACTGAGAAATATCTAATGGCTGCAACAATCCTCCTAACTTCTTCTACTCTAATTTTACTCTTTGGTAAGTCATATATCTAGCTACATACTCTGCCACATGCTTCTTCATACCGGGCCAATATAATACTCTCTTCATATCACAATACATCCTGTCTCCGCTGGGATGAATGGTCATCCTAGAACGGTCAGAATCAGCTAGTATCGCATCTACCAAATCCATACTACGAGGAACATAAAGCCTATCATCCCTCCGTAACAATCCTCTTGAGTCACTGGTATAATGCATCAAATGATTTGATGACTCTCCTCTTCCAATCCTCTCAATAATGTCTACTAGCTCCTTATCCTCCTTCTTCCTAGACCCAATACACTCCATCAATGTAGGCTGCACATCTAAAGCTTCTAGTAATCCTAAGGTAATATCCAATGATGGTCGGAAATCAAAAGTAGAAATGTACTCCAACAGCCTCTACTCTAAGAACTTGGGACTCAATACTGCACGATGTCTTCTCAAAGCATCGGCCATTACAGTTCCTTTACCTAGGGTATATGAGATATAAAATTCATACGATGCCAAGAAATCCATCCACCTTTGTTGCCACAAATTTAGGTCTTTTTGGAGAACAAGTACTTCAAGAATTTATGATCTGTTTATAGCTCAAACCACTCTCCTAAAGGTAATGCCTCCATAACTTGAGTGCAAAGACAACGGCTGCCAACTCAAGATCATGGGTAAGGTATTTTCTCTCGTGGTCTTTAGTTGCCTACTCACATAACTCACCACTCTTCCTTTTTTGCATCAAGACTGCACCTAATCCTATACCACAAGCATTAGTGTAAACTGTAAATGGCTTCGCCCCATCGAGTAATACCAAAATAAGTGCACTTGTCAACGTTTTCTTCAATTTGATAAAAGAATC
This sequence comes from Allium fistulosum, assembly GCA_030737815.1. Taxonomy (NCBI): domain Eukaryota; kingdom Viridiplantae; phylum Streptophyta; class Magnoliopsida; order Asparagales; family Amaryllidaceae; genus Allium; species Allium fistulosum. The sequence goes on from CM060902.1 coordinate 474,643,566, forward strand.
TTCACATTTTTCATCCCACGAGAAAACTAGATTTTCTTGGTAAGATGGGCCAAAAGGATAGAGGTCTTCATGAAGTCCTTAATGAACTTCCGATAGTAGCCCTCCAAATCAAGGAAACTTCTCACCTTCGTGGCATTCTTCGGCACATGCCAATCCTGAACTGCTGCCACTTTACTGGAATTAACCGCCAATCTAATTTCTAAGACAATGTGTCCCAGAAAGCATAACTTCTCTCTCTAAAAGTGGCACTTCAAAAACTTCTCCTTTAGCTTATGCGTATAGAGTGTACTAAGCACTTCTCCTAAATGCAACATGTGCTCCTCCTTGCTCCTCAAATAGACTAGGATATCATCCAAAAATACCATGATGAACTTGTTAAGAAACCCTCTAAAAACTCATCTCATCACATCAAAAAAGTAGAGGAGTGCATTGGTTAGTCCGAAGGGCATGACTAACCACTCATAAAGTCCATCGAGTGTACGGAATGCTGTCTTATGGATATTGTCCTCGGCTACACATAACTAGTGGAATTCGGTAGCTAAATCAAGCTGTGAGAACAGCTTAGCTTCATCTAACTGATCGAAGAGATCGTCTATATGGGGAAGTGGATACCGATTTTTCTTCATTGGTTTATTTAGCTCGCTATAATCCATATTGAATCTTAGAGAACCATTCGCCTTGGTCCAAAAGACAACTGGTGCTCCTCGCTTTGAAATGCTCCTCCTCATAAAATCCTTCTCCAACATCTCATTCACTTGCTTGTTTAACTCGCATCTCTCCTTTGGAGCCATATGCCTCAATGGTAAGCCGCAAGTCTAGCATTCTCAACAAGATAAATCCTAAACTCGATCTCTCTTTGGGATGAGAGATCGATAACCTTGGCAAAAACATTTGGGAAATATCTAACTATAGGCACTGTATTTAGCTCATCATGTGATAGGCCTAAAAAATATAAGTAGCTCAACATAACTGATCTTCAGGGGTCGCAATAAACCTCCAAGCTATGTGCACTACACGTGCTAAATCTAATGACCTTCTTATTGCAGTCTAAAATAGCCCCATAGATAGTCATCTAATTCATGACTTATATCAGTCCAAATCCAGAGAATCCTAATACAAAGGCATCACAATCAAACTCGGCCCCTAAAATAAGCAACTTTAAACCCCTAAATACCATGGACAAATATATTGATCCTCTACGGGGTTTGACACAACTATAGGGTCCGCGACTATACTAGTGGGTAAGTGTAATTCATTAAAAAGTCTACTAGAAATGAAAGAATGTGAATCCCTAGTATAAAATAAAGTGCGAATAGACAAACCGGAAAGAGTCAACACATCTTCAATCAACACTTTCTTTCCCTTGTCCACCATTGGTTGGGAACTCAAGCTAGGGACTGACTCCAGTGCATAAGCTTCTTACAGTGCACTTCTTATAGTGCACATCCTTCTTCTGTATCTTTCCTTTGGGTCCACCTCCCCCCTTACGCTAGTTCTACTTCACTATCCCTCCAGTCTTCTTGGGTTCTTCTTCCTTACCTCTTTCCGTGGAGATAGTGTTTAGCAAGGTCATCTTTACTAGATCCTCATACGTAGAACCCATAGGAATGTAACTCAAATCTAAACCTTGGACAGGTTGGTTCAGCCATTTAGCAAACTTTAAAGTCTTCTTATGCGGGGTATCAATCAGTCCCATCCTAAATCTAGCTAGCTCATTGAACTGATTAACATATTCTTTCGCTAATAGGTTTCCTTGCTTCAAGTGAATGAACTTTTCCAACAAAACACCTTCCTTTGCTCTAGAAAGAAACTTTGTCTCGAATCGCCTACAATACTCATTCCAAGAAATCTCCTTTCCATCAGTCTCAGACTCAACAACCCCCACCAGCTCAATGACTCACCCTATAATTGCCATGTAACTAACTGCCTCTTCATCTCGTCGGTCAAACCCATCAGGTCAAAGATCCTCTCACAAGCGCGGATCTATGTCCTCGAATCTAAATAAGACTATGTGTGTATGGATTTCCTCCATGGCTAGAAAAATATTTGCATATATTAGTAAAGCCTGTAGCAGTAGGTGGACTGGTAGGAACCACACATATCGCACTCTCCACGGGCTCTTTAGTGGGATTTAGCTTGGCATGTCCCCTCGCTTGGAAGTATCGGTGGAACCATATCGTGATGTTCTCACCCAAGACCTTGGCAGCATCGTTGGAGCCTGAACCTGTGAGGTCACTCATCTTCTATCTGTGAATTTTAAGAATTTTATTTGTAACTTATCACAAATATCATAAAATTGAGTAAGAGATAAGAGACAACATATGCTCGAATGGGAATTAGCATAGGCACAAAAAGGAGAGATTATGATATGTATAAAATATTTTGAAAGCTTTTCTTTGAAAAATCTTTACTTATATACATTTATATTTTTAAAACTCATTTTGGAAAACATTTGGAAAACCTTTTGGTAAAACAGATTTTCAGAAAATTTTCAAATGTGTTCTCTTAATACGGTCCTAACCCCTTCTCTTAATATGGTCCTAACCCCTAAGGAACTCCGAACCTATGCTCTGATGCTAACTGTGTCAACCCGCACCTTCTAACACACTGATCCAAGGCCTAGTGTGACTTTCGAGCTCACGTCATGTCGAGAAATACAAGTTGTCGCGGTTTTTTTCTAAGCATTACATAGACTAAATTGAAAAATATAATCAAGATATACTAAACTTTAGAACTTACAATGGAAAGAACAAAAAATATAATACTGAAAAATATCGATCCTAGAAAATATCCAAATCGCAGTCTCAGAAAAATAGTACGTGATCCAATATAGAGTACATAGAAAATATCACTCTAAGTCTAACAAAAGAGATAAAATGTACTGATAAGATAAATAAATACATGGAGAGAAAATATGATAAAAGTAGTCTTCAAAAATAGCTTGACTCTCCAAGTATGAAGAATGGGTCAATCACCTGCTACCATGTCCACTTGTTGTGGGCAAAAAGAAGGAAAAAGAGTGGGTCATACAAAATTTTGGTGAATGACTACAAGTTTAATGTGTGATGATCATGTGCAGTTAACTTTATTACTACTTTATATGACATAGGGTGTGCTACAAGTATCCGTGTATTCCTAAGGTCCATAACCTTAGGGTTCCTGTCCAATATATACCTACACTACGACTTGTATATGCTACTATAAGGATCGAACTACGTATCGAACCTCATAACTAATGATTGGACACTGCTACTAAAGCTACCCAATAAGGAATCACTGCCACTAGGATACTGTAGAAATAAATTTCCACTTATATCATCGCAAAACGCTATAGTAGAGACTACTCCCTACTAATATCACCACTACTAGCCTACCGAAGAACCGATTTTCCCCTAACTATGACTTCTACATGTAGTCCTAACTGCTCATCGAGGGCGAACCCTCAATGCTAACTCACCGAAGTATCTCATCGTCTGCATCTATATCTGCCTCTTGATCGTAGTATTGGCCTCTTATTGCATGCGCCAGGATTCTCCATCAGAATTTTATTACATTACATCAAAAATCGTGCATGCTATGACTTCTGTTATGCAAGGCCACACTTCATCAGGTATCCTCGTTAGTGCTGCACATCCATCATGAAAACTCTTGTGAGCGCCGTTTGCGATAAAAATCACTCGTGTCGAATAATCGCCCCCCAAGCTAGGTAAACAACATTTATGCAACACCGCAATGACCTAGCATCCGTTTATAGGGAACTAGCTTCCTACTATCTCTACCATACACATTTAACCACGAAATAGGCTCAAACAAGCAATCAGCATTAATATAATTTTTATTTTAAATTATATAATTTTTATTCCTAACCTGGGCTTTAGGGTGAGGTTCAGGTTATGCATTTTTCACGTTGACTGATTGACCACTAACCATAACCAATCGACCATTGAGGATTAGGGGTTGACCGGTCGTAGGTAAAATTTTAGGGTTGTTAATTTTTACCATCAATTGTAAATTTTTGATTATTTCATGCCACCTATAGTTTATAGTAAACCAAGAGCACTAATTTGATGAATTCATATTTTAATTTTTACTGATTTAGAATATACTGATTTTAGAGTTTATGATTTAAATAGAAAAGGGGTGCACTAACATCAATGTCAGGTTTAACAATTTACAATGTTTTCAATTCTACACTAGATTATAGATTTCAAATTAGGGTTTTACCGTTTTAATTTCAATTGACTAACACCCTAAATTAATTTAAATAGATTGAACCTAACTCTAATAATCATCTAATCATAATTGTTCCTGCTTACCTTAAGCCTAAGCTTTTCCTATTGCTTTACTTGAGAATCGTCCCTCTATACCTTTTCTCTGCTTGCTCTGTATAAATCCAATTGATGGCGTTCTTCTAGTTTGATTTTATTTTGATTTTTGAAGAATTTTAGGGTTAGTAGAGAGGCTAGAGTTGGACAGAGTTTTTGTATAATATACTGTTATGAGAATTTTAGGGTTGGGTTAGAGTTGAATTTATAGGAGTTGGCAAATAGTTTAAGCCGTTGAATTTAGGTTGTGAATCTTTATAGTGATCACACATGCTTATCTGATACTTGGCAATGAAGTAACCCATCACCACCATTCAAACACATCATAAACAACTCGATCTAACACAGCTACGGTCGATAACTATCCATCTAGATCTACTGCTATTGATCGACCTTCGACCCCCTTAGGTCGACCAGTCACCTTGTTAAATTGTGTAATTTTGTTTTTAAGTGTTTATTCTATTTTTTATTATCCCAATGCCCATAAATTTTCCGTATTAACTTTGATTCTAAAGTGTTATATATGAAAATCGCTTAGAAAATCACTACGAATGCAATCGTGCATGTTTCGTATCCAAATTCGAACATCTGTGAAATTTTTATTGAGTCCTTGTTTTATTTTAATTAAATATTGTTATTAAATTTTCCATTAAATTTTCGGGGTGTTACATTTTTATACTATCATAGTTTCGATGTACATTCTTTTATGTTGATCTTGTCTCCTAATGGCTTTATCTTTCAGAATATCTTATTTCTCGGTCTTCTGTTCTTATCCGATAGCTTGTACTTATAGATAACTACGCCTAATGTTATGTTATGTTGATGCTTCAGCTTAGGCTTCAAGGTTTAGTCCTATGATAACAATAACCATGGACTAAATATAGAAAAGTAAGTTAGGCTCTTCTTAATATGTTAATCCCTTCGGTTCATAAGCCTTAGGATTTATACCTTCGGGCGTGGATTTCATAGGTTGCTTATGACTATCCTAAGCATCCCAGTTATTGGGTTGGCCACTCCTTTCGGTTTTCTTTATTTTGTTTCAGGAATGAACTGCCCATAAACACTTAGGCCTTGGATACATAGCTAAATGTCCTTTGGCAAAATATTGTATAACACATGCCCTAAAATTCAATTTAGTTATATACAAAGTAAAATTTAAAAGTATGGCTTCGGTTTTTTGTCGAAGTTTATGCTTGTGAAAAGAATAAACCTGTCTTCTTTGTGCAATTAAAGCTTTCGAAACTTGGCATCTACAGAGTAGCTCGTAGAAAAGGCGACTCATCTTTTTCTACGTAAAAACTATATAAATTCAACCATTGTAGCTTGTTGAAAAGAAATATTTTTGTATTTCAACGGCTATTGGAATATGCTATTATGATTTTTCTTGATTATTATTCTATTTATTATATTTTAATTTAAATACTATGGGGTTTATATTATTTTCCTGAGGTTTTCCAAAACTTCTACACATTCGGTCCACATTAGAATATGGAGACTATTCAACTTTGACTGGACAGATAGACTTAGATCGATTCTTAGTGGATCACGGCATAATCGGAGTCGAAGTCATAGCTCTAGGACCGAAGAATGCATGGTTCGCCTAACCATGGAGATGCTTTATTTGAGTTATGAAATACTTATCATATGGAGTTTCTCTACCTTTAGCTCCTTACTTTGTTGACCTCTTACAATATTATAACCTAAACCTTTTTCAGTTGTCTCTAGTTTCATATAACACTCTTTCGGACACAAAAACAATGTACCATTTTCGAGGGTATGAGGTACCGTCTCATGACGAGGTAAACTATCCTTTTGATTTGTGTGATTCAAAAACTATAACTCTACGCCCTACATATTACTTACAAATCTAAACAAAGCAACCCCTTGAATGACCCACTAGTAAATTACCATGGAGAAGTGGTTGTATGCTCGGTCTACATATCCTAAAGTCATCACTACCTTCCTCGAAGCTAGTAAGATCCTGTTTTAATTTAGTATTCATATTTTATAAATTTATGTTATGATTCTAACTAACCTTTTCCTTTTACAAACGGGCCCGAAAAGCCAGAACTTTCAAAAACATTCAAATTTCATTTTGACAATGTATTGTCCCTTCCAGTAGACCAGCGCCAAAGGCATTTGGTCTTGACCATTGAGAATCTTAAAGTGTCTAGCTTTCTTTCCCCTACCACCTCTTTCAGGGGTTATACCCGGGAGACTTCCCAAAAAGGACCATTAGGGCGACGCAAACTATGATGGCTCAAAAATAAAGTAGATGGATAGGCCTGCACATTCGAAGATTCAATGCAATCTTCCATTACTTCTTAGAACTCTATCCCTAAGCCCGAGTCTAATCCTTGGATTCCAACCATTTATCGTTAGGACTTAGCCATTTTCACTTAGGATTAAGTTTACTGCTATGTGTTAGTTCGATGTTTAATGAATTAAACTTATGTTTTATTATTCGTCTATGAATGGATGATCTTGCCATTGACGCGTTTCTATTAAGAAAGCAAACTGAGGTCGAGAAGTTTACAGGAAAATCTTCCTACCAAAAATGATTTCTTTCAGTTAACAATTCTCCAACCGCCACCTCATCATGCATCTCCTTTACTCTCTTTTGAATCGCTCTACATTTCTCCTTAAGTTAGAAACTTCCATATGATTGTCTCTTTAATTTGTACTCCATTTGTAACACCTTGCGATTTTCCCCAAAATAAATAAGGAAATATAATTAAAAGATAAGAATGAACCTAAAAGGAGAATTTTTGCAAACTTCCCAATTTGACAAAGATACTTGTACCATTGTGTCCGTAACAATTTTCTACACAAGTTTCATATATAATTTGTTGAAATCTGAGCTAGAAACGAAAAGGTTATAAAGGTTTGAATAAATAAGAAATTAAAAAAAGAAAAAAATACAAAAATGATTAAGGGCAGGTCGATCCACATTGGGCCCAGGTCGACCGGGGGAGGTCGACCTAGGCCCTAGGACGGTGGACCCAACCCTGTGCGATCGTAGGGTCGCGATCTGAAGTCGGTTCATTTCGTGCATACAAGATTGTTGCATGCGGCCACAGTTTCGGACGACGAACGAGATGATTTTGGACTGAGATCTGATGGAAGTAAGTTGAGGTGTTTCCCTGTAAATTGATAGCTAGTGTTAACCTAAACCTAATTCTCTCCATTGCACCGAAGCTATGCCAAAATAAAACCCCAAACCCTGATTTCACAAATCAATTTATAAACCCTAATTCTATTCTAAATCTCAACCTAAATTAAAATAAAAGGAGATCTACCAATTGAAGGAGAGGCCTAAGCGAATTTAAGAGAGAAAGCATATAACGTCAGAGGCAAACCTAACGCTTAGGATAGAAGTGAGTGGGCATAGATTTAAAAAATTAATTAAATTAATTGATTTTAATTTCTACCCTATATTGATTTGACTGTTAATTCTAAGATTAATTCGTTAAATATTAAATTGAGATGGATCTTTTTATCTAACTATAATCGACATATGTAAGTGTAAAACCATAAATCATATGTTAAAATTGGATTTGACACCTATAATTTTCAAATTGGAATAACGTAAATGCTGCGAAAAATGTAATAAAAATAGGAAAAATAGATTAGCCCAGTTGAAATAAAAATTAAACAAATTAAGAATGATAATCGAATGAAATGAATTAATTTGCTTAAAATGGTAAATTGAAAGATGTTTGGATTATAGGCAATCAACCTAAGACTAGCGTAGGTCGATTATCGTAAGTCACTTTAAACTTAGTAGATTGTTGAGGCCTTGAGCCCATAGATGTATGAACCTTGTTGTTATCTAAATTGCTTGATTGGCATAGACACATTTAGGTGTTCTTATTCATGATGGCAGACATCGTTCACATTTCCATATCTTAGAGTAGGATGCAGAGTGTCGTTGAGACATGCAATTTATGTTATCAAAGGTGCACACATGTGTTGGGATCGGATTACCAGTCATTAGTCTAGGTGTTGGAATCAGATTACCGGTCGTTAGTTGGGGTGTTGGAATCAGAGACTGTGTAGATGATGGATATTCCCGTGGGCTTGTACGAGCGTAGATGTTGAAAGATAGGTGATGCCCGGTACGAACAATAGTTAGGCACAGTAACTCCCGGGGGTACATAAGAGGTATTTTGCCGCTAGGATCAAGGGGTTAGGCATGAGTGCATACGATGAGTCACTATGCGAGTTTACATGCATGTTCTTCCTCTCCAGGCCTAGTGTGAGTTATAACGGGATAGCAGTTATTCAAAACTAGATGATCGTTCAGTGAGGTACGATCTGTTGTTATTCCAATGATGTTAGGCTGTTGACCTTTGATATGTGACCTTAGGTGCACGAACATTGTACACACGCTCTATATCACCTAGAGTAGACTTGGAATCAATTGTATTTAATTTTCTTATTAGTCTTATTCTCATTCACCAGACATATGTCTAACCCATTTCATTTTTCCTCCATTATAGGTGGACAGAACAGCTACTGACAGATCCATTGCTACCTTTTGATTATCATGCCAGGAGTCTAGTTCTATTTTATCCTTTATCAAGTATTTCTTATCAGTACATTTTCAATTTCACTACATTGCTTATGAGGGATTATTTTTATGGTACCCTGATGTTGACATATAGTGACGGTTTTTTAAGACTACGGTATTATGATATTTTGAAATCAGGATATTTTGATGCTTTGATATTTTTATTACTGTTTTCTGAGATTATTCATATATCTGATATTATATTTCCATTGTGATGACATTTGGATTAGATAGATTATTTCTTCTTTGATATCTTAGTTACTGCGATATTGCTTTTAACCTAAATCGATGATCCATGTTTCCTGATATGGCGGTGTTTGGCATGTCAAGGGACGTGGTTTGTCACATGTTGTATCAGAGCCAGTTTTAATATTCCTAGGGATATGAGGGTATTTGACCGGGTGTGTGTATGTGTATGATTTTGAAAAGAAAAATGATTTTTGAATTTTTTTTTTTCGAAATGGACTTCCAAATTTATATATATAAGTATTTTGGAAAAAAATTCGTCAAGAATACCTCAAATTCGTGGCCGTGCTTATTACAATTCCCACCTATGTTGTCCTTTATCTTGAATCTTGTTTGAGCTTTCTATGGAAGTATCTAATTGAATCCTTACTATTCATAGATAGAGATAGTTGATCCTACATGATCTGGTTCTATCGGCATCACTAATATTCTAGGCATGAACATGCCTATTTGGTTCCATCGTTACTTACAGGCTAAGGGACCAGTTGAGCATCCGATTAGAGAGCCTACGGAGGTGGCAGATGGTAGGGTTCCTGTCCACCCACATATCGCTCATGACTTTGCTAAGCTATGCAAAGACTATTCCAACTTGAGTGGAAAGGCGTTGTTGGGCATTGAGACTTTTGTTGATGTTAGAGCTTAGATTCGCAGTTGTGAGCGGATATTTGGACTTATGGGTTTAGCAAATGAGGTTAGTAGGCAACTTGCTACCTGGCAGCTGCACGGAGAGGCTCTCAGTTGGTGGGAGGTTTTTGAGGTGGAGACTGATGGTGGTATCGTGACTTGGAGGGAGTTTAGGTGGAGGTTTGAGATGAAGTTCTTATTACAGGCTGGGGAGGGAGTTATGTTAGAGAAGTTTATAAATCTGAAGTAGGGTGATTTGTCAGTTTAAGAATATGTTAATTAGTTTAATGAGCTTGCGAGCTTTGGGATGGAGTTGATCAATACCCCTACACAAGAAGGCGCTCAAGTTTGCTAAGAGTTTGAATCGGCCACTATAGGACTTAGCAGTGAGCCATGTTCCTATGGGAGCAACTTATGAGGGTCTGGTTGAGATGGTGTTGCTTACTTTTATCGTTAAGAAAGTGGAAGAGGCTCCAAAGGCTAAAGTGAAGAACTTTTTGAAGGGGAAGAAGAAGGATGGACCTCTACCTAAAGGGAAAATTCAAACGAAGGAGTTGAAGTGTCATAGGTGTGGTAAGATAGGGCATCTTATTAAGGATTGTTCGCTACTGAAGTCAAAGTGCTTCAATTGTGATCGGGTTAGGCATATTAAGAGGAATTATACAACACCACCCAGAGCTACTTCTTTGGCTTCTACTCGGGTGGTTCAGGCATATGCTATGGAGGTTGTTCCTACTTCTAGTGTCCAGGCGGCACTAGATAAAGGGAAGAAGGTGGTGATTGAAGGTGTGTTATCACTTTCTGGTCTTTCTATTTGTACTTTATTTGATGCTGAGGAATATCATTCTTTTATCTCTAGTAGACTTGTTGATGACTTGCACTTAGACACTAGTATTTTAGAGGACTCTATAGTTATTTCAAATCCCATAGAGGGATTGACTTTTTTGTCTATAATATGTTAGGATTCGAAGTTACTGATTCTAGGGGTCGGGTTTGAGTGTGATGCATGTGTACTGGGATTCTCTAGTTTTGGGTTGATACAAGGCATGGATTGGATGTCCATGTATGGGTATATACTGGATTGTGATAGGAAGACTGTTAGACTGGGCACTTGTAGTGGGCATAACTTAGAGGTTTTCTGTGATCTGTAAGGATCAGTTATGTTGAGGTACCTTTACTCCTTAGAGCTACCACAGGATGAGCTTATTCTTGTCCTAATAGTTATAGATTTTCCAGATGTATTTTTTGAGGTTACTGGTCTTCCGTCCCAGAGAGATTGAGTTTAGGATCTATTTTGTAGAGAATGCTCAACCAGTTGCTTTTCCTTTGAGGCAAATGGCTCCAAGGGAACGGCGCGAGTTGAATAAGCAGGTAAATGAGTTGTTAAAGAAGGGCTTCATTAGGAGGATTATTTCTGAGTAGGGGGTGCCAGTCATCTTTGCCACCAAGGCGGATGGTTCCCTTAGGCTCTGCATTGATTACCAGGAGCTGAATAACCTGACAAAGAAGAATCACTATCCTTTGCCTCGCATAGATGATCTCTTCGATCAGTGGTTGGAGTAAGAGTGTTTTCCCAGCTTGACTTAACCACATATTTCCATCATTTGAGAGTAGCTGAAGATAGTATTCAGAATACTGCATTTAGGACTCCTAATGGGTTATATGAGTGGTTAGTTATGCCTTTTGGACTATCCAATGCTCCCGCTTATTTTGTTGATTTGATGGGCCGAGTGTGTAGGAAGTTGTTGAATAAGTTTGTGGTGGTATTTGTGGATGACGTCTTGGTATACTCTAAGAGTAGGGAGGAGCATGCTTTGCATTTAGAGGAGGTGCTTAGGACCCTCCAAGCACATAAGATTAAGGCTAAATTTTCTAAGTGCGACTTATGAAGAGATGGGATTCAATTTTTAGAGCACATTGTTTCAGATAATGGATTGGCTGTGGATCCTAGTAAGGTGGTGGCAGTACACGATTGACATGTCCCAAGTAATGCCATGGTAGTGAGGAGATTTCTTGGTCTCATGGGTTATTATAAGAAGTTCGTTAAGGACTTCGCTAAGATATCTACCCCCTTGACTCGCCTCACCAAGAAGAATCTAGCTTTTGCATGGGATGGTAAGTGTGAGGATGCTTTCTTTAGGTTGAAGGAGGCTTTGAACTGTGCATCTATATTAGTGTTACCTAATGGGAGTAAATCTTTTACGATTTATATTGATGCTAGTGGTACGGGACTAGCAACAGTGTTGATGCAGGAGGGTAGAGTGGTATGCTATGCTAGTAGGCAGTTAAAGACTCATGAGAGGAACTGCTCGACGTATGATCTTGAGTTGGCAGCTATAGTCTTTGCTCTTATGTCTTGGAGACATTATCTTCTAGGTGAGAGATTTGAGCTTGTACATACCATAATTCCTTGAAGTACTTGCTCTCCCAAAAGGGCTTCAATCTAAGGCAGCTGAGATGAATGGATTTCTTAGCCTCGTATGACTTTGGGATTTCTTATACTCCGGGTAAGGGGAATTTTATAGCAGATGCATTGAATAGATATAGAGCTACACTGAGTCCTTTATTTTTGAAGTGAAAACATTTGAACTATATTTCCACCTTTGACTTTAGGCCATCGTCTGATATAACCCCTAGATTGTTTAGTCGACCTCGATGGAGCATATTGGAGCTAGGCAGAGAGAGGATAGTGAGCTAGCAGACCTTTTTGTTAGATAAGCATAGGGGAGTCATCGAGTTATCTTAGGTGTTATGCTATAGACTCGAGAAGATGGTTGAGGAGATATGGTAGGTTGTGTGTTGCTTGTAGTGCGAACTTGGTGGATGCAGTATTGACAGAGTCTTGCCACTTTAGGATGACCATTCATCCTTGTGGAGATAAGATGCACTGAAATATGAGGAGAGTTTTCTTTTGGTCTGGGATGAAGAAGCAAGTGGCGGAGTATGTAGCTAAGTGTATTACTTGCCAAAGGGTTAAGGCAGAGCAAAAGAAGCTTGGAGGATTGTTGCAGCCATTGGACATTCTATGGTGGAAGTGTGAGAGCATTTCTATGGACTTCATAGATGGACTACCCAGATCTAAAAGAGCAAATGATAGCATTAGGGTCATCATGGACAAACTGACCAAGTGAGCTCATTTCATACATATGAGGAGCACCAAGACAACAACTTCATTGATAGTTTTATATCTTAGGGAGGTGGTTTGACTTCATGCAGTTCCTACCGGTATGGTTAGTGATAGAGACCCACTCTTCACTAGTGAGTTTTGAAGGAATTTGCAGGAGGCTTTAAGGACCAAGTTGAGCTTGAGTAAAACATACCATCCATAGAATGATGGTCAAATAAAGAGGGTGAATTGGGTGCTGGAGGATTTACTTAGGACGTGTATCATTGATTTTGAAGGTTCTTGAGAGGATCATTTGCCATTAGTAGAGTTTGCCTACAATAATACTACAAGGCTAGCATAGGGATGGCACCATTCGAGGCTTTATATGGAAGACCTTGTAGATTGCCATTGTGATGGTGGGGTACTACAGATAGGATTATCTTTGGGCCTGATATGGTTAGGGAGAATTCAGAGAGGGTGGACTTAATATTGAAGAGGATGAAGACAGCTTAGGACCGACAGAAGTCTTATGCAGATAGGAGGCACTCTGAGTTGGAGTTTGCAGTTGGGGACATGGTATTTGTGAAGGTCCCACTCCTATGACATGTGATGAGATTTGGGAGTTCGGGGAAGCTAGCTCCAAGGTTTGTTGGACCATTCCTGATAGTGGCTAGGATTGGGAGATTGGCTTATAGAGTTGGACTTTTGGAGAAGTTAGCTATAGTGCATGATGTTTTCCATGTTTTGTACTTGCAAAATTGCTTACATGATTCGGCTATTATTGTTGAGCCTAGTAATTTGGAGGAGGTTCACCTTTTCGCTGTTTACCCACCCGCATCTAGGAGCATGGCACTAAGAGGCTCCGCAATAAGGAGATCAGATTAGTAAAGGTCAGTAGGGAGATGACCCACTTGAGAGTAAATGGGAGCCCAAGGAGAGGATTCGAGCTTTCCACCCATAGCTCTTTTCTATTACGTCTTACATTTTGATCTTTCTCTAGCTAGAAACCTTACATAAAACCTTGGGGGAGGGTAGACTGTATTAGGTAGAGACCGTTGGATGATAGTTATAGTTGTAAACATGTCAATGAGACATGTTATGGTTGATGGATGTTGTTGGATGTACATGGATGTTTATGTATGCAAGTGGTTGCATTTCATACACTAGGATATTGGGTCCCTTAGGCACACACATTCATACCTTATGCATATTGCTTGCTGATTTTGGTTGTTATCCATTGATGATTTTTGCATATAGATGTTGCATTTTGATGTATGGATGAGCATATATGTAGAGTTATCTATTTATCTTTGGACTTGTATACATTTGGATGCATGGCATAAATATATTTGCATAAACAGGAGGTCGATTGAATCAGTAGACCTACCACTCTTTTGCATTAGTTAGGTTCATGTGCATTCCTCGCTGCATAATTACATAATTACATAATTACATTAGAATTATTAAGGATTATGGTTGTCGTGGATGATGGATGAGTGGATGAATGTAGATTTGGTTGCTGGTTTTTATTTGCATTCTTCTATCCTTGGAGATTTCGGGGACAAAATAAATTAAGGGGGAAGAATGTAGGACCCCACGATTTTCCTGAAAATAAATAAGAAAATATAATTAAAAGATAAGAATGAACTTAAAAGGAGAATTTTTACAACGTCTGAATTTGACTACGGGACTTGCACCATTGTGTATAGGAATTTTCTGGACAACTTTCAAATATAACTTGTTGAAATTTGAGCTAAGATGAAAAATTTATAAAGGCTTGATTAAATAAGAAATAAAAAAATAAAAAAATATATGATTAAGGGCCAGGTCGACCCTATTGGGCCCAGGTCGACCGAGGGCGGTCGACCTGGTCTCTAGGGCGGTCGACCCAACCCTGTGTCGATCGTAGGATCTCGACCCGAGGTCAGTTCATTTTGTGGGTGCGAGATCGTTATGTGCTGGCCACGGTTTCGGACGATGAAAGAGGTGATTTTGGACTGGGATCTGACAATAGTGAGTTGAGGTGATCCCCTATAAATTGATAGCTAGGATTGACCAAAACCTAATTCTCTCCATTACAGCGAAACTCTGCCAAAATAAAACCCTAAACACTGATATCCTAAATCAATTTCAAAAACCTAATTTTATTCTAAATCTCAACCTAAATTAAAAGAAAAGGAGATCTACCAGTTGGAGGAGAGGTCTAAGTGGATTTAGGGGAGAAAGCTTGTGGCATCAGAGGCAAACCTAAAGCTTAGGACAGAGGTAAGTGGGCACAGATTTAACAAGTTAATTAAATTAATTGATTTTAACCTCTATCATATGTTGATTTGGCTGTATTCTAAAATTAATCCATTAAATTATTATATTGGGAATTTGGAATAATGGATCTTTTTATCTATTATAATTGACATATGTAAGTTGAAAAACCATAAATCATATGTTAAAATTGGATTTGACACCTATAATTTTCCAATTGGAATAATGTAAATGCTGCGAAAAATGTAATTAAAATAAGATAAATAGATTAGCCAATTTGATATAAAAATTAAATGGACTAAGACTGATAATCGAATGAAATAGATTAATTTTCTTAAAACAGGTAAATTGAAAGATGTTTGGATTGTAAGCAATTGACCTAAGAATAGCGTGGGTCAACTATTGTTAGTCACTTTAAACTTAGTAGACTGTTTGGGGCCTTGAGCCGGTAGGAATATGGACCTTGTTGTTCTCTAAATTTCTTGATTAGTGTAGACATGTTTATGTGTTCTTATTTGAGGTGGCGGACTTAGTTTGCGTTTCTGTATCATATAGTAGGATGCAGAGTGCCGTTGAGACATGTAACTTATATTGCAAAAGGTGCACATAGGTGTTGAGATCGGATTACCGATCGTTAGTCGAGGTCTTAGGATCGAATTACCGGTCGTTAATTTGGGTGTTGGGATCGGAGATTGTGCCGATTATGGACATTCTTATGTGTCCGTATGGACATAGATGCTGAAAGCTAGGTGGTGCTCAGTACCACCAAAAGTTAGGCATAGTAACTCACGGGGGTACATAGGAGGTATTTTACTACTAGGATCGAGGGGTTGGACACGGGTGCATACGATGAGTCACAATGCGAGTTTACATGCATGTTCTTCCTCTCTAGGCCTAGTATGAGTTATAGTGGGATAGCAATTCCCCAAAACTAGACGATCGTTCGGTATGGTACGATCTGTTGTTATTCCCATGATGTTAGGCTATGGACCTTTGATATGTGATCTTAGGCATGTGAGCTTAGGTGCACAGACACTATATACACACTCTATATCACCTAGAGTAGACTTGGAGTTAGTTGTATTTTATTTTCTTATAAGTCTTGTTCTCATTCACCAGACATATGCCTGACCCATTCCATTTTCCCCTACTACATGTGGACAGAGCATCCATTGATAGATCTATTGCTGCCTTTGGATTATCGTGCCTTGAGTCTAGTTCTATTTTATCCTTTATCATATATTTCCGATCTGTACATTTTCTCTTTCATTAATTTGTGTCTGAGTGATTATTTTTATGATCCGATGTTGACATGTACTGATGGTTTTCTAAGACTATGATATTTTGAGATCTGGATATTTTGATGCTTTGAGATTTTTATTACTGTTTTATGAGAATATCCATATATCTAGTATTATGTTTCCACTATAATGACGTTTGGATTAGATAGATTATTTCTTCTTTGATATCTTAGTCTTCACAACACTGCTTTTACCCTAAACTGATGATCTATGTTTCTTGATATGACGACGTTTGGCATGTCAAGGGATGCGAGTTGTCACACTATTGCTTTAGAATTTACTTGCATCTCTTTTATAGTCTCAACAATCTACATAGAGGTCTACCATCAATATTCATACCCCACACCCCCTCATGAATATTAAGTTGGTAGTCTCCATCCATGCTCCAACGATTCAAGTATTTGAATGATTTACATATTTGAAATTCTAGCTGTAGCAAGGATACCAATATAGGAAAATGATCGCTGCTACTCGAGGGGAGATACTTTAGTTCGTAAGATGTAAAGTTTAGTCCCAACCTGTATTAGCTAGAGATAAGCATACTTTTGTTATTATATTTATTTTTGGACTCAACTGACATAAGAACTTGTAAACTCTAATATTCAACTCAGTTAGACCTACTCTAGCCATACATTGGTCAATCTCATTCATTTTTCCGATACATACCCTATTTCCTATATTCTTGCTCACATGCCCAATGTAATTGTAGTCACCAATGAGTAGCCAGTGATGATATATGTTTTATGCATTATTCTCTATGTTATTCATTAATCTAACACGTAACTGTTCAAAACTACGGCCACAAACAAACATGCAGGCAAACGTTGGAACCCCTAATCTCCTTAGCTGAATTGTGATATGTCGCGCTCATGGATAAGATACCAAAATCACACACTTCATTGTCAATTAGAACTATAATCTATATTTGAAATAGAATTCAAAAGTACTATAATTTTCCATCTATCATAAAATTGCTTACCCCACTTTATAATCTTCTCTGCTTTTAACTTATTCATTAAAGACCTACAAAACTAGTCTTGCACTTATATACATGACTCTTAACATCCAACATTCTGGAGGGTTTGTGTAGCCCCCTCACATTCTAACATAAAATGTTCACTTATTGGACTTAGGCATGCTCCTACTTCTTAATTCCATTCCCTCGTAAGCGTTAGTTTTTGACTCACCCCATTTCTTATTATTTCGATCTTCCCATGTCAGGTTGTTTTTAACTAGAAGTTTGGCTATCACTTTACCCAATTTGTTACCTTCCCCAGTGAGGCTCCTAGGCAGTCCAATCATTTAGTCTAAGCTCGGTTGTTGATTGCAATCATAGACACTAATGGGACTATTAGGTTTGTTGACAATTACTTGCTCTTTGGTTTAGTCATTCGATACCTATATATATATATACACATATATATATATTTAATATGATAAACCATTACTCGATTCAGAATTTCTGCAAATAATTTAGATGAGTTTAAAGAGGAAGTTATAGGGCCCAATGATGAATCTCCATTGATGTTTGGGGCCATTGGTACGGGGTTGAAAGCCCCAAATTTTGTCGTGGCTCCTTTATTCCTTGAGGTAGAAGTATAACAATAAGCATCTAGCCTTACAAGCTATGCCCCTACCTCATTGTATTTTAACTGAGTGTTCTTTTTTCTTCAACAAGTTCCTTTCCCTCTATGGATACAATAACACCATACATTTCTCAATCTTAAAATGGTCTTGCCAATTTCTGTCTAGCCATATCTATATTTCATTCTCCGGCGTTTTTCCCCTTTTCCTTTAGGGTTCTCCAACCCTAAATTGTGACTTAATTTTTATCAGTGTTCAAGCATGCTTCAGTTTCCTCCTCCAACTTATAACCATTCCCCAATTTTTTAGCCTCCATCACTTTCTGAACATTTTCCTTAGCCATCATTAAACGCCTCATTAATATCTCTTACTATTTTAGATAGTTTCACCATCTCATCCTTCCTAGCTACATCATCCACATCATTAGTCACTACTTACGCCCCCTTCAACATATGGATTTCCTTCCTAATCTTCATGTTCCCTTACGACACTCGAATCTGCTTTAACCTCTGACTCATACTCCTTCTTGTCCACTGGTTTCCAAGCCATGGCCATCGGGCATTGGTTTCCAGTATGACCGAAACAAATACAATTGTCACGTCTCAGAGGTGGATTTTAAAATTCCACCTTTTCTTTATAAATCCCTTCGTCCTTGAAAACTCCTTCAATTTAATCTGGAAATCCCACATCTGCCTTCAACTCCACCAACACCTTATTATATAAAATATGGCTTATATTTGATTTGGCACATCAATTTGAATGGGATGTCCGATTGTGCTAATATATGCACTAATTGCCACCTGACCCTATACATTAAAACCAAGTCTCGAAAGCTTAATCCATATATAAATAGAGAGCAACAAGTCCTTATCATTTCTCATTTTAGGATTCATTCTCTTCATTATTATAAGGTTTTTGTCAAAAAACCACGGACCCTCATTTAAAATGTGTTCACACACTTTCTCATCATTAAACTTTTCCACAAAAAAACATTCTTCTTATACTGGGGAGAAAACCCTCCTTCTGATTTCCACTCCTTTTTCAGGCAAGCTTCCTAATTCTTGAAATATGGTCTCAAATCTACTATATATTCATAGAGTTAGGGATGGCCCTATGGGTAATTCTGTAGTTTATTATCAATTATTAACTCTGTGATAAAATCTTGCTCAAAATAAAATATTTTATAATTGTTGTATACTTGTTATAACATGTTATGATTAATTAATTATTTAATTTAAGTATATTTAATAGAAAATCCATAAGTGGCGTATTTTGTGATAGTAAGTACAAGGTGTTGTAACCATAAGCATTTATCATAGTATAATAAATACGCTAATTTAAATATTTCATGTCAAGATGTATCGAGACTGGATATCGATGTGTCCATTGACACTAATGTACGCAACACTCTCCTTGTTGGCCAGTGTATTACTCATGGCTTCTGGAGGCACTAATGGGTTATGTACTAATAGTTATTAGATAACTATGAATGACTCACTCGATAGTTTTCTATTGGTTAATATAACTAAAGTAAAACAAAAAATATCTATGCGACAATATTACACAATTCTCTCAACGTGAGGATAATTTAAGCTTTAATGTGGAAACTCCGCTTTGATTATAGTTAAATCATGGTATAGAGTCTATTGAACGACTATAGTTGGGTCGAGTGGAAACATTAGAAGTGAAACACTATTCGGTAGAGAATTTGTCTCCTCGGTTATATGAGGTTAGTATCACTATCAACTGAAGTGAACCCAAAGCCAAAGTCTCTTGCCAGAGCAGTTCGATTAATAATAAACATTATTACTGAACCAAGGACATTATGTTTGGACTATAAAATTGAATATGGATGATATTGGAATTTTAACCGTTACCAAATTCCATAAGTCATAGTATGATATAGTTTTGACTAAGAGAGTTAGTGTAAATATTTGTCATTGGCGGGTAATGCTTAAAATAAGTAAAATTAGATTTTACCAAAGCAATGTAAGTGAAAAATTTAGCCATAATGTCATACCACTAGGTGAGGAGACGTGTAAATGTTAATATCTGAATTGTTCAATTTTAATCATTGACAGAATTAACACCTAAGAATCACACAATTAAAATGTTGAATACTCTGACTACCGATTGATTTAATTAATTATAATTGTTATAAAGTAACTAATATTTATGAAATATTAATTATAAAATTTTATTTAATTTTTGTTTAAAATAGTGTGTATATAAAGGTTGTATGCACATGTATCGCGATAACGTTTAAATTAGATTTAAATGTATTTTATTTGATCGGGCTTGAAGTGATTGGGAGGCCCATGAAGGGATTTAATGTAGCCGACCATAAGGGGTCAAAATGGGGTTGAATTTGATTCAAAAAGATTTTGAAATGGCTAGAGGGAATACTGGATCAAGATCCACTTTTAGCTCCTCTCTCCGTTATTTAAATGCCATTAACCCTACTTTCGGATCTCTAATTTTTACCTCCTTCTTTATCAAATCTGGCCAAACCTACCCTCTACACTCCTCTGCATTTTTAAGCAATTAGAGTACAAATTTGAATAAAAACGGGAAAAATGTGTGTTGCTTTCAGTCTGATATCACTATTTGAAAGGAATTGAAATCAAATTCAAGAGAAGTCAAATGATTCAACGTTCAAGGTGTTAACTCTAGGCCATAGTAAGATACTAACTTTAATTACATTTATATATATATATATATAACTGTTTATTGTGTCATTCTTTTGCCTTAGATTGTATGTATATTATCACAAATCCACTTATATCCGTGGTGTCAACATTAGAAGAATATATATATATATAATTGTGTATAGCTTACGGTCATAAAACAAAGTTTAAAATAATTCGAATCAAATATTATTTTAATAGGTTTTTAAAACAGAATTTGATTTTTAATGTATAAATTAATATATAAATTACGTATAATTTTTTTTTACAAAGCAAGCGAGGTTGACTGGACCCCTACCAGTTTTATTACAACAACAATAAACTGACAAAAAACAAGCTTAATGTCAAAAAAGAAGAGTAAAAGAAAAAACAAGGAAGAAAAAATGACAGCAAACAGAGGAGAAAAGAGAAGAAGCAAAAAACATGAACTACTTCTAGGCATCAAGCTGAAAGGTACTGAAGGTATACTTACTCAACTTCAAACCATAAGCAATATCTCTCAACATGGCATTCCATAGTTGCAAGGCAGACATGCACTTCCCTTGAAAACACCTTCTGTTTCTTTCCTCCCACACAACAGTTAAGTATTTCTTCAAAACAAAAAATAATATAGCCTTATCCTCCTTCTTCCACCTTGTTGTCTTGGGGATTATTTCCCAATCAATCGCAAAAACTCCAGTCATACCTTGGATTCCAACCTTATACATTAGAGAGGTCCACAGATTAAGCACAAAAGGACATTCAAAGAACAAGCACAGATTACACTCATTGCTGGACTAACAGAGATTGCACAAAGAAATATTTTTCATTCCATACTTCACCAGCTTATCCTTGGTCATTAGAGCATCTTTAAGTGTTTTCCATAATATTAAATTTTCTCTGCCTGGTGAGTGGGAGCACCATACAACATTGTACCACTTACAGTCGGCCAAAGCTTCATGGCCAAAGAGTAGGGAATAAACAACATCGATGCTATGATATTTTCCTTTCCAAAGAAGTGAATCACTGTGTCCCAAAGAAAAACAAAGATCACCCACTCCTTGCCATATTTCTCTGAGAACCTGGTCGCTTGTACTCGACACTAGCAGCTTCTCGTGGTGGATGAAATCATTAGCTAATGCATTTGTACTTATAGAAGTCTGATGAATCTCTTGGGAAGATAACAGCCTTGACAAGATCATCCAATCATCAATCCATGGATCCCTCCAAAAGCTAATAAGGCTTCCAGTTGATAAAGAGTACTTGATGAAGGAAAGAAGAGTACCCCGCAACCCAAGTATCCTCCTCCAAATCTAGCTGCAGCTCTGAGGAACATCCATTGCCCAGAAATCTTTACTTCCAATATTGAACATCCATGTCCACTCAGCCCAAGGAATTTTCTTTCTGCTCAATAATGCATTGAAATGAAAACTGACAGCTGCCTTGTTCCATATTTCCATATTAATAACCCCAAGGCCACCTTTCCTTTTTGGCAGTTCAATCCAAGCGAAGGAGATAGGAACTACCTTTCTTGTATGGATTGATCCAGTCCAGAAAAATTTAATCATGGCACCCCTAATCATCCTTGGTAGCTTAGTTGGAAAAATGAAGGTTCTAGCCCAATGGACCATCATAGAGAAGCAAACTGATTTAATGAGAACCAGTCTACCAGCCTGAGATAGCAGTCTAGTTGTCCAATAGTTCATGATGCTTGTAGGTTTTTTATAGAGAGGAAGGCAGTCAACCATATTAACTCTTAAAGTACACAGAGGCAGACCAAGATATTTTATATCACCAGACATAGGCTGAAGGCTAGAAAAAGCTTTAAAGTTCCTCCTTGAAAGTAAGGGACACTCCAAAGATGAGAATGTGGGATTTGTTGGAGTTCAACTTGAGACCAGATGAAAGATAGAAAGATTCCAGACTATCCAGAATGCTAGCAATAGACTGCACATTTGGCTTAGTGAAAATGAGTATATCATTAGCAAAATAAAGGGAAGTTATATTCAATGCCTTGCATTTGGGATGGTAATGGATTTTGGAAGGGAGAAAATTCATGTTCATCATGCATGTTAGAGCCTCCATCACAATTATAAATAGGTAGGAGGATAAGAGGTCACCTTGTCTTATATCTTGTCTTCTCTTAAAGAAAACATGTTTCCCACCATTATAATAATATTAGTATGATGGTGTGGAGATACATATATAGATCCAGGCAAAAAAAACCTTAGGGAAACCCATCACAGCCATGATCCTAACAATTGTAGACCACTGGATACTATCATTGGCTTTACTAAGATCAAGTTTTAACATAGCACTGGGAGATGCTTGACTTCTACCATAACCTTTAATGAGTTCATGATCCAACATAATATTATCTAAGATATTCCTATTTGGCAGAAAAGCAGTCTGGTTTTTGGAGATAATGAATGGGAGCACTTTAACTAATCTAGAAGCAAGGATTTTTGAAATACAATTGTAAACAACATTGCAACATGATATTGGCCTAAAAGAAGAAGCATGCATGGCAGGGGAGGACTTTGGAATAAGAGTCAGATTAGTTGCATTAACCTCTTTCAGCATCTTAAACTTATGAAAAATGTTGTGTATAGCTTTAGTGAAGACATCACCAACAATATTCTAACTAGAAGTAAAAAACACAACATTATATCCATCTGGTCCACCACAAGATTTTTTGTTCATTGAAAAAAGGGCATTTTTAATTTCAGAATCAGTAACTTTTTCAATAAGGATAGGAATCTGATCATTGGGGGAGAGTGGGCAATGGGAGATTATCAAATAATGCAAGGGAATGCTCAAAATTAGAAGCATTACCAAGAAGTGTTTTATAGTAGTCAAGAAAAATTCTATCCACATCATTAGGATGAGTTTGCAGGGTAACCCTTTGATCATACAAGGTTCTTATCTGCTCCTTTGCTTGCTTGTCTTTAATGGAGGCATGGAAAAAGGCAGTGTTGCTATCTCCCTCACATGTCCATTTCTGATGATATTGTTGTCTCCTCATACTTGCTTCCTTGACAAGGGCATCATTAAGCTGGGTAAAAGGTACACCTTCCTTCATGGTAGCTTCATGGTTATCTGGATTTTCCATCATGAAATCTTGAGCATCCTTCAGCTGAGCTTTTACTTTGGTGGATTGTAGAGAACCATCACCAAACCTAGTTTTGTCCCACTCCTTATGAGTAGTCTTAACTGTCTTCAATTTCTTGCATAAAACATACATAGGATTTCCAAAAAAAATTAGAAGACCATGCTGATTGGACAATATTTTGATAATCATTTTCCAAAACCCATGTATTATAAAATTTAAAAGCTCTCTTCCCTTTATTAGGCTGATGACCCGGGGAGATAATGATGGGGGAGTGATCTGAAAGGATGGGATGAGGCAAGAAGGAAGATAAAGAAGGCCAAGATGTCAAAGCTTTTATGTTACAAAATGAGTGATCAATAATTGAGAGGATTCTGACACCTAAACGACTCCTATTATTCCAAGAAAAAGTAGCACCAGAGCTGACAATAGGCAATAAAGAAGAATCAATTATGGCCATATTCAAGGGGAAATATCTCTAAGCATAAGTGGAAGACCCCCATGCTTGTCATTTATATTGAAACAATAGTTAAAGTCACCTAGGACTAACAAAGGATAAGAATCTTATCTCAATGCTGGAAGAAGATTAAGAAGGTGCTGCCTGGATGCAAGAGCATTATGAGCATAGATGAAGGCGAGATAAAAGGACAGATTGGTATGAAGATGTTTTGCATAAAAGTGTATCATTTGAGCGGTTGTGTGGATGGGATTAAGAGAGTATGTGATTGGATCATGCACAACAAAGATCCTACCATAGGGTGCCTCATCCAAATTATGGAAAAGCAGCCAAGCTGGATTAATTAACTTTGCAGCATTAAGTGTTAGTGAAAGATTGAGTTTTGTTTCTAGAATGAAAAAAATTGAAATACAATGCTTGTGAATTAATTCCTTGACATATTCAAGTTTGATGGGTTTGTGAGCACCCCTGATATTCCAATATGCTATTTGGTGTGTCATTAAGATGACTTGAGAGACTGGTGTTTCACTCCTATCTTACTACTTATTGAAGGGGATTAATTCTAATAGAGCTTAATTTTGCTATTAAATTGGTAGCTCTAAGAGATTTCTGCTTGCAAGAGGGAGGAGCAGTGACCGGACTATGCGGAGAGAAATCCAGCCTGGCAAGTTGCCATTGAAGATGCAAGGTGAAACAGAGGGATGAACGGGTGATTGAGAGATTGGGATTGTGGAGTTGTGTTATGAGGTAGCAGCTTGGTCATGCATTGAAAATACTAAAAAAGAAATATGCTTTACTATTTCTTTACAACAGGTAGTGTCAAAACTGTCATCTTTGGCATGTTTAAAGTGTGCATGGTTATCAATGTTTGTTTTGCATGGGGGTTGTGCATTTAAGTGGGCATTAACTGATGCATTCAACAATAAATCACAACCCAGCTCTCCACCTTTCACATTAGACTGTTCCTCTGCCTGATTTATCAAGTTTACCTTTTCCAAGGTTTCCGCCATGATTTGTGGTACTTCCACTTCAATTCTCGCTAGATCAAATTCACCCAGCTATAAATCATCGCCTTCTTCCCCATCACACTCATCCCCAGTCCCTGCTTCATGAAGGACAACAAAATCATTTTGCTGCAAAATACCCACAGCAGCACCAGGATTTGTTTCTTTAATCAAACTATTACCTTCCCTGCTATCACGGTTAATCTGTTGAATTTTCTTAAATTTTTTGCTTGTACTATGATTCTACTTCACATTTTCAGCATTTTTAACATTTTTACCCTTTCTCCCAGCTACCTTTTTCCATGCAATAAACTTGTTTTGTTGCTTTTTAGCTTGTTCACCTCTTGTTTTATTTGTGGCTACATGTACATCTGATGCATGAGGCACATTACTATCCTTCACCTTTCTTTCTCCTTCCTCCTTCCTCCTTTTATCTATTTTACAATATGCTCTTTCATGTCCAAATTCTTTGCAAGAACCACAAATTTGAGGCTTCCACAAGTAGTCAACCCTTATCATTTGATCATATCCATCTAAGAGCTTGACAGGGAATTCCTCAGGCGGTTCAACTTCAGGAGTTACCTGCACCATGCATTTTCCATATCCGATCCTTTCAAGCCTTTCAGTTGACTCATCCATGCATAGAAACCTTCCCAACCTTGATGCTAGACAATTTATGCCAATGTGTGACCAAGAGTACAATGGTATGTTTGACAGTTTCATCCAAACAGGAACTGATTTGATTATGCTAATACTATTACCAATAGTTGGATCACATTGCTTAACTATGAAGAGCTTGCTCCTTATGACAATAGGGTCAGATTCAATAATTTTCCTTCTATCCTCCTCAGAGGAAAGATGGAAAAGGAACAAGTTTCCATCAGTTTTAACATCAATGCCTCCTTTCAATTTCCATACCTTTTTGAGATGACCGAGAACTGTCATATATGGTAGAGGCTTGCCAAGGAAAAAGCCAACCAGATATTGTCCCCAGACTTCATTTCATGCCCGAACTACTTCATTGGGTGGAACCATAGCTTCCCTTGAAAAGACCGGTGGAATGTCAACAGGAACATATTTTCCAACATTCATGGGTTTCTGTTTGAAAAGAGAATTCCAAGGCACGAAAGAAGAAGAAAGGGCAGAAGAAGAAGGTTAGGAAGAAGATGAAGGGTTTATGGTGGCAGAGGGGGAAGAAAAATGGGAAGAAGGTAAAGAGGATGGTGGCAGATGGTTAGACAATGGAGGAGGAGGAGGGTCGGGAGGCGGGGGAATGGATGTTGCTGGAAATTGCGGGGAGGGATGGTACGGTGGGTAAGGTGGTGTTGGAAGGAGTGAGAAGTTTGAAACGATGGGGGAAAAGGACCAGTAGCCATGAAAAGAAAGAAGAGCTTTTTTTTGATTTGAAAGATGATATTTGAAATTGAAAAAAATTATACATAATAATATTTGAAAATGAAAAAATTATAGTTTATCTATAAAACCATATATACAAATATATATATATATATATAATATTATGTTTTACATAATTTAATATTAAACACACACATTCTATAATGAGGGAATTAGGGAAAAGGACAAACTTTGAAAAAAAATTAGGCTGAAGGACAACAAGTTTCATTTTTTGGCTGAAGGACAAACTTTGAAAATAAATTAGGCTAAAGGACAATGCTAGTCATAACTAGCATTATATTAAGTTTTTACACTATACAAAATGCTAGTTATAACTAGCATTATATTCAGTTTTACACTATACAAAATGTTAAGTATAATTAGCATTGTCCTTCAGCCTAATTTTCTTCAAAGTTTGTCCTTCAACCCAAAAATGAAACATGTTGTCCTTCAGCCTAATTTTTTCTTCAAAGTTTGTCCTTGTGCCTATTTTCCACTTATATAATATATACATATAATAAGTACAAAATATTGAATGTTACAAAATTATACTTTAAAAATAAATTATATATATACACACATATTAACAATTTTCGGATGGAAATTGGTAAATAAAAAATTAATTAAATTTTAAAGTCGTAAGTTTTTTTATTTTTTGTTTCGGTCGAGAGTATATATACATAAACATTTGTGTGTGTGTATATATACTCACTTATCTCTATATCATTTTATATTTATTTTAAACATTAATTTTAATATATCTATTTAAGTGTATACATATTTTCATTATACATTTTTATTTAATAATAATACATATTATTTGCACATTTGCATATATATATATATATATATATTTGTTAAATACAGTTTATTATAAAATAGTTTTAAATTTGAAATTATTAGATAATCTAAAGTAGATCTGAAATTTGAAATTCAAATTATTTATATTCGAGTTAAAGGTATTATAATTATGCAAAGTTATATATACACATGTTTATACAAATTTTATATTTTATAAATATAGTTTTATTTCATACGAAACTATATATGCTTATGTGTATTAGACATCATATATGTATATGGAAGGGCTAATATGCCATTGCGGTGATAATCCGAGCACTTATATGTAGGCCTGTTAAACCATGTACATTGTATAAGTTGGACGTGCGCACGTGTGCACACACACATGTATATGATACTTATATTTATATTATATAGTATATATAAATTAAAATAAAACTTTATTTACAAATTAAGCAGAATATTGATTTTATTTAAAATTAATTTAGATCGGATCTGAATGAATTTAGGCTTCATAGGCCGAATAAGATCCAAAATAGAATAATTTTTTCAAATTTACCCATTTAACCAACTGTGTACTGGTCCCGATCTAACAATGGTATCATAGCCTAATAGCCTATACGGTCTAAATTAGTCACGTTATGGTTAACTAATTAAGTTTACCCATTTAGCAGGGTGTCTAAAAAGTAGTATCTAGGCCGAGTTTGGGTAATCAATTATCCTGCCCTACCTAGCTACTGGCCTAGTTTGAAAGGTGAGCTAAGCCCAGAGGTTGCCTCCAATAGAAATGACCTAATTTGAATCAAGTCTTGAGGAATTCGCAAAATCTTTTAGAAATTAAAATTAAAATTTTTAATTTTAATATAAGAAATATATTATAAATGTTATAATATAATTTTCAAAAGTGTTTTGGAAATATAATAAATTTATTTCAAAAATTTTAAAATATTTATTTAATTAATAAATTAACTAAATAGTTAATTAATAAAAGAGAGAGTGTGTGTAATACATCTAACACCCCATCTTTATACCTATACCGTCGATGTACTAGTAGATAATACGATCTGATAATACGGAGAATGAGATGATATTGAGCTATCACACATGAATATTCCCTTGGACTAACACTACTACTTATTTCAAAATCGAATAAAGAAGTCAACCATACGTACACAGTATCAGCATAAAGTAATAAATACGTGCATTTTCAGGATAGAACAATACATAATATAAAGAAAATCACAGAGAACACAGAGTCACCCACGTAGTGTTAACATATATTAATAAACATACATAAAACCCAAGTAGATCTACAAAAATAGTCAAATGCCCCCATCATCAAATATATACATAACACGTCTAATGTATGTACACATCTCATCAATACACGAACACGTATAACCACAATATACAAAATGATATACAAATACTCCATCCTTCATATATGTCCAATATCCACAACTGATCAACTCTCCCCTGAACCTGGAATGTCTCAACCTGACCAGATTTTTACATATCTACACACAGATCAAACTATGTCTAAAATGTTGATATCAATATAAAATAACAACGGGTACGGTTTAAATAAGTAAAACACAAGTGGCATACACATATATCGAGTGATGACATATCTCAAACCCTTGCATATAAAATATAACGCATTTCCAAGTAAAGTTGATCAACACATCAACAGACATATAATCAAGTGGGTGGAAAACCATACAACTAACTAATTGCGCCAAAAATGGTCACAAACACCCAATTGCAGATGAAAGCACCAAATCACAGTCACAGATCACAGATAGATTTTATGTAATAGAAATAAATATGAAGAACACTCAAAAGATTAAAAGGAAAACAGTAGAAAGACCAGATTTATAGTGGTTCAACGTTGTAGCCTACGTCCACTTTGAAGAGTTGTCGTTTTATTGATGATTCTCTACTGATTTACAAGAGTACAATTGATAGTATCCGAGTTACAATGGAGTTTAGCAGAGTAACGGCGTAGAAGAGCCAAAAGATCCCCTTTTATGAAGCTCTTGGACTGCTATTTATAGGTGTAGGCTGCAAATATCTCGCTCAGATCTTGGGAGACCTTTTCTCTCATGTGGGTAGGCCCACACGATCGATCCCACGCTATTTGCACTCGATCCGTGATCGATACGAACGAACTTCGTATCGATCAATATTTCGTCCAATCGAGACGAGATCAATCATGATCATTCTTGAGGATGTACGCAAGACTTTTAGATTTTGAGTTATGATCGATGCCATTTTGATTTGTTGATATGCTGCCGAGCTCGTATCGATCCACTTCGCATCGCTCTGGTTGTATCGCTTCCGAGCATGTACTTGCTAGTTGACGTGGCGCTAACTTCTTGGATCGATCCACTTTTCATGCCCAGTGACTGTTTCTGTCATTTGAATCGTGCTCTATTCGTATCGACCTGGTATGATTCTTCATATCGACCTGGACAGCTCTTTTCGTATCGATGCTTCAGAGGCTGATTCGTATCAATGGGAAGTGGCGTCCTTCGTATCGATCCGTCATGCGTTCTTCGTATCATTTATTGGCTGATCGATACAAAGTGTGTGGATGGGAGGTTCGATACGAAGTGTGTTGAAATCGAATCGATACGAAACGATGAACATTGATGGATACGAAAGGGAACGAGCTTGATGGATACGAAGAGAGGTGGTATTTGATGGGTACGAAGAGAGCTACCCGGATGGATACAAAGTGGACTCACTTGCTACTGATCGATATGAAACCGTGCGCAGTTGATGGATTCGAACAAGATCGATACGAAGAGGGTTGGGGCCTAATGGATACGAAGTGAGGCTAGTGATGGATACGAACATGATGGATACGAGATTGGTGGAGACATTGTTTGTTGATCGATTCATGGCTCTGACTCGAAGTAGACCCTCTGGGGACTCGAAGCAAACGATTGGTGACTAGAAGCAGCTTGTAAACATGTTAATCTGTCCAAGACCCGAAGCAGACTCATCTCTGACTCGGAGCATTTTGCTTGGAAACCCCAACTAAAGCTTGAGACGACTCGAAGCAAACCCCAAACAACTTGAAGCGACTCGATTTTGATTGATCAATATCTTGTGTGCACGAGCTCCGATTGACTTGAAATTTGAAACGTTGGCTTTCATAGTTTTGATTGTCGTGTCATGTTAATTGTAGCTCGATCCGGACTCGGACAAAATTTACCAGCATCCTTAGTGAACTTTGTAGGTAATCAATTGTCGGGACTGATTATCTTCCGTTTTCAGTCAATTCTTTGGTGTCACGGCCTTGCCAAAAGGCAGGATAACACTTGCCCCCGAAAATATGCCTTGCGATAGGAATGTGTGTTTTGTAGTTCGACAAGCTGGATGTTCGTATCCTGATAATGTCCTATAAAGAAGTTGATAATCTTACCTGACTGTGAATAGCGATCGTTCGAGATCGTATGCCTTCGGGGCGGTATATGACCATTCGAAGTCGGATGCCGTTTGAGGCGAGTTGTGACCGTTCGCGGTTGGGGTGCCGTTCGTGGCAAATGGTGACCGTTCGCGGTCGGGTGCCATTCGAGGCGAATTGTGACCGATCGAGGCCGGGTGCCGTTCGAGGCAAATTGTGACCGTTCATGATCGGGGTGCCGTTCGTGGCGAGTTGTGTGTGCCCGGGGGGGGGGGTACTTAGTATCATTAATGTCGGATTTCACGTTCGAGTGAGTTTCCGAATTGTTTGTCATGGCGGTTTATTTCCATCTCAGAGCATGCCTGAGGACCGTTCGCGATCCCGAACATGTGTAAGTGACTTAGCCGTTATGGAATTAAAAATACAAGATTTACATTCAAAATGAGTCTTACAACCAAAATGTCCAACCAAATCAAGTCCAGATGCAAAGAATAGAAAACAAAAGCAAAGCAGAGACGTCAAAGTGCAGACACCTACACTAATGCGGTTGATAGTCATCTCAGAGCACGCCTAAGGACCGTTCGTGGTCCTGTACATGTGTAAGCGACTTAACCACACTAGTGTGGAGTTTGCGACTTATTCGTCATTATTTCAATCAGTTAATGACAAGCTGATGCCTCGATCCTGAGCCGTCCCCAGTTGATGCAGATGGTGGTCGTTCTTGCTCCACCGTTGTTGCTCGCCTTCTCACGTACTGTGATAACATGCCGTTTTGGATATGCCTTTCTATCTCATCCCTCAAGTGTCTGCAATCATTTGTACTATGGCTGCTTAGCTCATGGAATAAGCAGTACTTGTCCGACTTCCTCTCATTGCTGGTCGGATCCCTCTTCATCGGCCTTCGGTAGGTAACCTGCCCCCTAGTGTCTTGGTAGTTTCGTTCCAAAGTCTCGTTCGGCTCTGAATAAGAGGTGAATCTTGGATCCTTTCGCGGCCGCTTTGGCTCATCACAATTGTCCTCTGCTTTCCGTTTCCCTTCCTCCTTGCCTGAATCCTTTCCGGGCGGATCTCTGCTTTTGACTGCATAAACATCAACCCCCTCTCCTTCCTCTCTCTCAGCATTTGCATTCTCTTGTCGCAGAAACCTTTCTGCCTCATGGTAAAACTCTCCTAAGTCCATAGGTGGATCCCTCGTCAGCGAATTCTTGAATTCTGAGCCATCAGCTATGCCAGATACAGCTGCCATGAGAACCATGGATGGATCTGGCCGATCCACTGATGCCGCTGCTGCATTAAATCGTGTTAAGAAGTTCCTCAAATACTCTCCGATCTTCTACTTCAGTGTCGTCAGACTCATCACATTCTTGGGCCTCGAGATGTGAACCCTGAACTGCCTCATAAACTTTTCAGTCAACTCGGTCCTCGTTCCAATCGAACTGCTCTCCAATTGTCCAAACCATAATGTTGCTATGTCCGTCAAATATAGTGGGAAACATCGGGCCATGATCTCCTCTGATGCCCCCAATACTTCCATATGCCGCATACACCTTGTCAGATGAACAAGAGGGTCTGTCCTTCCATCATACATCTCCAATGTCGGTAGCTTGAATTATGGTGGATTCCTGGCCTGCCTAATTGCGGGAGCGAAGGGGCTCCTGTTAACATCTTCCAGATCTCTATTCACTAATCCGCCTCTCATGGCTCGTCTGACCATCTCCGCCAATCTGTCACTATCGTCAAACTGTAGTCCTTGTCCGTTGCCTTCGATCTGTCCCCCGAGTTCGCGAGGGAATCCTAGAATCTGCTCTCCTGGACGGGCATCCATTCCTCTATCAATGCCGTGTTAAACAGCTCCTCCTGGTATCCTGCCTGAGGTTGGATCAACATGCTCCTTGGGAGTGCCCCCCAGTTCATGGGCTGCTCCTGATGGTCCTGCTCTATTCTGAATCATGGTTGTTCCATGCTCCTGATCCCTATCTCCAACACCCCTTGCAGTGGTGTTCTCTTGATTCTGCACTCTAGCTTGTCCAATTTGCTGGAGTAGGTTCTGCACCATCACTTCTGCCTTTTCAGCATTCCCTCCTGCATAGCTTCCATCATCATTTCCATCTCGTCTCGGGTGATGAAGACTGAGGCCTGATTCGCTCCTGAGGAAGCCTCCTAACTTCCTTAATGCTGGCTTCTTTCTGCTCTTGGTCTCCTTGCTGATTGCTTCACCATTGCTTTCCAGATCTAAGTCCTTAAGCCTTCAGATCCAAAATCCAAGTTGTAGAATCCCTGAGTGCTAGCCTTCTCAGTGAAAGCACCAAAATGTTTACGCCAAAAATGGTCACAAACACCCAATTGCAGATGAAAGCACCAAATCACAGTCACAGATACAGATAGATTGAATGTAATAGAATTAAATATGAAGAACACTCAAAAGATTAAAAGGAAAACAGTAGAAAGACCAGATTTATAGTGGTTCGGCGTTGTAGCCTACGTCCACTTTGAAGAGTTGCTGTTTTATTGATGATTCTTTACTGATTTACAAGAGTACAATTGATAGTATCCGAGTTACAATGGAGTTTAGCAGAGTAACGGCGTAGAAGAGCCAAAAGATCCCCTTTTATGAAGCTCTTGGACTGCTAATTATAGGTGTAGGCTGCAAATATCTCGTTCAGATCTCGGGAGACCTTTTCTCTCACGTGGGTAGACCCACACGATCGATCCCACGCTATTTGCACTCGATCCGTGATCGATACGAACGAACTTCATATCGATCAATATTTCGTCTAATCGAGACGAGATCGATCATGATCATTCTTGAGGATGACGCAAGCTTCTATGAAAATTTGGTGGCATTTGGACTTTTAGATTTTGAGTTATGATCGATGCCAGTTCAATTTGTTGATATGCTGCCGAGCTCGTATCGATCCACTTCGCATCGCTCTGGTCGTATCGCTTTCGAGCACGTGCTTGCTAGTTGACGTGGCGCGAACTTCTTGGATCGATCCACTTTTCATGCCCAGTGACTGTTTCTGTCATTTGAATCGTGCTCTGTTCGTATCGACCTGGTATTATTCTTCGTATTGACCAGGACAGCTCTTTTCGTATCGATGCTTCAGAGGCTGTTTCGTATCGATGGGAAGTGGCGTCCTTCGCATCGATCCGTCATGCGTTCTTCGTATCAATTATTGGTTGATCGATACAAAGTGTGTGGATGGGAGGATCGATACTAAGTGTGTTGAAATCGAATCGATACGATGAACATTGATGGATACGAAAGGGAACGAGCTTGATGGATACGAAGAGAGGTGGTATTTGATGGGTACGAAGAGAGCTACCTGGATGGATACGAAGTAGACTCACTTGCTACTGATCGATACGAAACTGTGCGCAGTTGATGGATTCGAACAAGATTGATACGAAGGGGGTTGGCGCCTGATGGATACGAAGTGAGGCTAGTGATGGATACGAACATGATGGATACAAGATTGGTGGAGACATTGTTTGCTGATCGATTCATGGCTCTGACTCGAAGTAGACCCTCTGGTGACTCGAAGCAAACGTTGTGGTGACTAGAAGCAGCTTGTAAACATGTTAATCTATCCAAGACCCGAAGCAGACTCATCTCTGACTCGAAGCATTTTGCTTGGAAACCCGAAGTAAAGCTAGGGATGACTCGAAGCAAACCCCAAACAACTTGAAGCGAATCGATTTTGATTGATCAATATCTTGAGCACACGAGCTCCGATTGACTTGAAATTTGAAACGTTGGTTTTCATAGTTTTGATTGTCATGTCATGTTAATTGTAGCTCAATCCGGACTCGGACAAAATTTACCAGCATCCATAGTGAACTTTGTAGGTAATCGGTTGTCGGGACTGATTATCTTCCGTTTTCAGTCAATTCTTTGGTGTCATGGCCTTGCCAAAAGGCAAGATAACACTAACTATCATTAAGCATAGAAATTCATCAACACTACAGGACATGCTCTCAACAATGCCCAAGATTATCTCTAAGATAACACTAACTAACAGTTACAAAAACTGTGTGGAATTAGTTTCTTCAAGCTTGGAGATTTTCAACCAGTGAGAATTGTGATGGGTACAATAAGTGATTCTTCAATCTCAAACTTTTTCCACGCATTTTTTGAAAGGTTCTTGTTCAATAATGTGTAACGTGACCTCAACACTGAATTGTGTTATCTTTTTGTAATAAGCCTTTGATAATCCTCTTTAAAAAATTATACAGTACAGTACACATCACACTGACTTGATCCCATTATTAATGTAGCTCCACATGATTTTTTGCAAAGGTAAGAAATTCTTCTTAGTGAGATCAATTTTATTTTCAGAAATTCTCTAATTGAGTAGCACATCTATTATTACTCTATATCAAGTAATTGAAAACAAAATAACAGAAAGCAAGCATGGAATTACCTTCAATATGCCATCAACGAAAGCAAGAAAGGAACGTAGCTCTTTCATTCCTCCAATTTTTTAGTCTATCAGAGAAGTGGAAGCAAGATAAATGAAAGATAAAATGCTTCTTAACACATTTTTTGTAATTACTCTATATCAACTGTCTGGAACATAAATTACCTTCAATTTATTATCATTGAAAGCAAGCATTGAATCAAAATTCCAAACACAATGTTCGGGAACAAAGAAGGTTTGGAGTTGAACACTGTTACATCGTAGGTAGATATTGGTTCAAGAGCTAACATGAGTACGTAGTGACTCAATTGTAACCATAACCATTTTTGTGTATTTATTAACCAGCACAGTACATACAATAGCATTAAAAATAAGAGAACAAAAACCAAGTTAAGTACTTTTTACAAATGATGCAGGGCTACGCTAAGACTTTTTGATTTAAAAGTGCACTACTGTCATCACAGTGAATTTTGATCATTAAAAAAGATGAAGACAGATCATTAAAATCATAGGTACGTATCACATTTATGTGATCCCAACACTCCCATTAAACTGTCTTCCATTGTTCTAACCATGTTATGAATACCACAAAAAATCATCGGCCTGCGATTCTACTAAGAGAAACAACTAAAATTAGTTTGACGTACGTATGAAATAACATGTAAAGAACCATTCCCCTTTTAATTAGAATCGTTAGTAATAAGTAAATGCTCCGTTAAGTTCAAGAAGTTTAATCTTTTCCTATTAGAGTTTATAATGACAGTGACATCACTGTCATTATGTTTAAAACGTTAGCATTAGCCTTTTAGTTCATATGGTATTTTGTATAATAGTTTAAAGTAGCCAAACCTAAAACATGTTTGGGAGTTCAAACTCTCTTGAATATGTAAGTATAAGAGATAAGTTTCGGAAATAACGAATTGAATACCAACTATGAAAAGGAAATGTATGGATAATTCCAATTTTATATAAAGGTTTACCTTTGTGTACTTCACATCTTTTCCTTCCACTGATAGGAGCTTTCACACATGTTGAACTACCCCAAATTAGTTGAGGTTTATACATTGTAATGAAACAAAATATTGTATAGAAAAAAAAAAAGCTATAATTAGTTATTGGTTATGGCAAAAACAAACATTCATTCGTTCACACGGATCAGATAACAGTCAGTATTCCTATCAATGTTCCGTCTCATACAAATTGCTTATTCGAAGATTGCAAGAAACCAACACAGCCCAAATGTTAAAACTATACATGAGGAAAACTCAAAATACCCAATAATGTCAATGAATTAACCATACCATGTATTTATAATAAAATTAAAAAGAGGCATAGTTAGTAACATAGATGTGTTATCTGATAATTTCACAAGAAGATTGAAACAATAAGAGTTATGTATACGACGCAAATAATCAACTGATATGAACAATTTTAAAAAAATCAACAAACAAACGCAATGATGGAGAAGAAAATAGTCGTCACTGATTTTTTTTACCGGTGCGGCTTCATAAATTTTGATGGTGCTTATTAAAGATAGGAAATAAATTTGAGTTTCTCAGCGAGTGGATAATTATTGTGGTTTGTTTTGTATTTTGTCTCGTTTCACCATATACATGCGTCTTGTGCATTTTTTGTATGGATGAAAATAGAAAACTAAAAACGATAAACCATCCCCAGCCTTAGTTTTTTTTTGAAAGAGGAGGAATTTTAAATTGGAAGTGTAGTAACTGTTGCCTCTTAGTTTCGGAGAGTCGGAACAAAAGAAAGGATGATGCTAGAGACCCCGAAATGATGAGGTCGGGGATGTGCGGATCTTAAATTGAAAGGTGAAAAATAAGAGGGTTTAGCTTATCATGCGACCACAATTGATTTTGTCACTTTTCCTGGCTTACTTTCCGGGCCTGGAAGCATTATTGCAAAAGAAATAAGAATTAGTAACTTCTAATGTTTGTGCACTATCAACATGAACATGTGTCAAGTCCACAAGATGTGGATTCTCTTACCCTATTTAAATAAGTTTGTGGCTCGTGCTACACACGGACAGTATTGATATCCTTAGCTATATGATTGTTTGTACAAAGTGGTTGTTTCTTATTTCTGTTATTATACACGAGATTTTTTGACACAT
Source organism: Allium fistulosum (assembly GCA_030737815.1). Classification (NCBI taxonomy): domain Eukaryota; kingdom Viridiplantae; phylum Streptophyta; class Magnoliopsida; order Asparagales; family Amaryllidaceae; genus Allium; species Allium fistulosum. Next base: position 474,680,980 of record CM060902.1, read on the forward strand.
GCAACGCACGAGCATATAAAAACATATAAAATTATTAGATTTGAAATTTCTACGTAATTTGATAAATATAAATAAAAAATGTAATTTTTTTTATTGGAAAATGGTTTGAACTTGTATCATTGTCAAAATTTCCATTTGAAGGTAAATATTAATTTTTGTCGCGATGAGATTCGAACTCCTGATCTCTTATTTGTATATATGGGTGTTTTTGGAACTTCACCGTCAGACCAAAAAATTATGCTTCTATTCCAATTATTAATAAAAATGAATAATTAGAATTAACATTTAGGTTTAGATACGTCTAGAGTAATTGTAGGAAAATTTTATCTCCTAATTTATCGAGGAGATTGTATGAAATAACAATTTAATATTTAAAAAGTTATATATAAAGGTATTTTGAGAAGTTCGCGATCAGACTAAAAGATTGTGCTTCTATTCCAACTATTAATAAAGATAGGGTTTGTTAATTTACGTCTCGTAAGAAGTACATGTTAAGAATGACAACTATATGTTAAAAAACAAAAACTTTTATTTCAAATATTTAATTTATTCTTATAACATAAAAAATAGATAAAATTTAAAAGAGTTATTTGGATAAATTTGTCATGGTAATAATTCATATTATGCATTTACTAGTGTAAATCGCACGTACGTGCATTTAATAGTTAGAAATATTTATTTTTTATTTAATAAATTTTTTTTTGGACGGATGTGTGCTTATAAGTGCAAAAATTTTGTTTGTCACAACACTTATATTGTAAGCAAATTGAGACTGAATTTTCGTTGATTGGTGGTTGGTAAGGAAATGGCGATGGAGGTTGCAAACCGATGATGAAATTCTGTTGATTGATGTAGAGTTTTTTCAGAATTTCAAAAAGACACCGTAAAAATCTTATTCATTGAATTCACTTTATTAACAGTAGAGATGTGCCACGTCGTCTTAGCGTGGAACCATCGTGCTAATTTATTCACATGTTTGCAAAGTTGTCGCTTGGAGATATAAATATATATTTTTCACGTACATTTTATAGCCTTCACGCCCAGGCTTTCGGATTTAACATGGTGTGAAGCTTGTGTAGATATTATTGATTCAAAACAGAATGCAACAGCCTGCGTTACTACAAAACGCAATGCAACAGTATTATATGTTACAAGTTACAACATCCAAACAGCAACACTTTAAACGTGTTCAAGCAAACTGCAACAGTTTTATCCGTCACAGATTTGGTACATCAGTAATTGAAATCAAGAAGAATACCAAAGTACGTCGGAGGCTTGTCGTGACAATCGCCTTAAGACTTTAATTCGAAGTCTCCCAGGGTACAACCGACGAAACCGCACGAGACTGTAAGGAGTATGTCAGTCTGAGTCGATGATGGCAACAGAAATGAATTGATCGAAGAAAGCAAGTCGGGGAAGAAGAAGAACTGTTAAATTAGTTAGTGATTTGATCAGGATCCGTCACTAATTTATAGTTGCCGAATGGTCACGGTTGCGTCCGTTCAAAAATATATCCGTTCTTGAAAAAACGGCATCCCTTTATTCTTCCAACGGGTCGCACCCGTATTCAATTCAAATTTAAACGGGCCGCGCCCGTATCTGGTTGTTACTGTTACCGTAGCCAAAAAACCCGCCGAAATTTGCAGTGTTTTTTGTAGCAAAAATAAGATTTCATACCAAGCCCAAGCCCAAGCCCGGCCCGGACGGTTCAAGATGAAATAATTCATCGATTAGCCAAGTATATCCGATGAGTGTTAACAAGGGAAAGTTCAAAGTGAAACATCTACTCATCCTTCAAAAGTATTATTCCATACGTAGTCTGAGATATTCCACTTTGATGTGGGGGAAAAGTATATTGTCATTCATGTGGGGGATTGTTGACAATTCTAAAGAGATGAATGAAATATACTTTAGTCCCACATTGGCAAAATGAAAGATTAAATTGTGTATATATGTAGGATCCTCATTCCCTATATTGGCCTTTAGGGTCAGGTAATTTTGTGCGAGAGGGAGGATCCAAATCTGATGAACACACGCGCGCGCACGCCGCCCGCCCGTCCCGTACCGAACCGGGCCGGGCTTGGGCTTGGGCTTGGTATGAAATCTTATTTTTGCTACAAAAAACACTGCAAATTTCGGCGGGTTTTTTGGCTACGGTAACAGTAACAACCAGATACGGGCGCGGCCCGTTTAAATTTGAATTGAATACGGGTGCGACCCGTTGGAAGAATAAAGGGATGCCGTTTTTTCAAGAACGGATATATTTTTGAACGGACGCAACCGTGACCATTCGGCAACTATAAATTAGTGACGGATCCTGATCAAATCACTAACTAATTTAACAGTTCTTCTTCTTCCCCGACTTGCTTTCTTCGGTCAATTCATTTCTGTTGCCATCATCGACTCAGACTGACATACTCCTTACAGTCTCGTGCGGTTTCGTCGGTTGTACCCTGGGAGACTTCGAATTAAAGTCTTAAGGCGATTGTCACGACAAGCCTCCGACGTACTTTGGTATTCTTCTTGATTTCAATTACTGATGTACCAAATCTGTGACGGATAAAGCTGTTGCAGTTTGCTTGAACACGTTTAAAGTGTTGCTGTTTGGATGTTGTAACATATAATACTGTTGCATTGCGTTTTGTAGTAACGCAGGCTGTTGCATTCTGTTTTGAATCAATAATATCTATTGTTGAAATTCCTTAAAAAGATAAAATTGAATGATATATACAATAGTTCCACATCGCCAAAAATAAGAGAAGTTTCATAGATATATACCAATTCCTCAAACCCTATATTGGCCCTTAGGGTCAGGTAATTTTGTGCGAGGGGGAAGATGTATATCTTATGACCAAAACACACACGCGCGCGCGCCGCCCGCCCGTCCCGTACCGAACCGGGCTCGGGCTTGGGCTTGGGCCTAAATGAAATCTTATTTTTGCACAGAAAAACAAGGCCGGTTTCGAACAAGTTTTTCTGAAGAGGTGTGACCTCTGGTGGACGGTAGCAACGGATATAAACGGACGCGGCCCGTTTAAAACGAACAGTTATGCGCGGTTCAAACGAACAGACGCGACTGTCTGAAGGGATGCAAACTGGACTATAAAAAGGACAGAATACTGATCACATTCTATTAATTTGAAACTCCAGTTTTCTATCTTCTTCTTCTTCCGAACTACTGCTGCCATATCAAACATCACGGAGTGACGTTGCTCGTTACAATTTCGTGCAGAATCATTCTGTTGTATCTTGGGAAACTTTGGAAATAAAAGTTTTAAGGAAATTGCTAAGGCAAGCCTCAGAATTCCTTTGTTATACAGTTAGATTATTCTGTTTTTTCTTCATTTGAATACTGCAAATCTACATCTTAAAACTTTTACAAAATTCGTAGAATTTTGTGCACTCATACAGTATTCGGTCGACTGGTTATCATATTCAATCCACTAGTTACAGTGTTTTATCGCTGATCTAGAAAGTTGCGGACTTTCTGCTATTCAAACTTGTCTACGTACAGTTTGCTATCATACATTTCCTAAGACTGTTTCTATTGCAACAGGAAATGGCAGCGGTAGAAATTCCAAACAAAAATGCTACCCACAACAAACCAGATCCATTCAAGGGAGACGGAGATGATTTTCTGACATGGCAGAGTCAGATGCTCTTTTATCTCACAACCCTTGGTCTGCAGAAGTATCTGGATGAAGATGAACCGGTGCCACCTACACCAGGCAAAACCACTGCGTCAACTGAGAATGTTAATATTGATGCATGGAGGCACTCGGATTTCTTGTGCAGAAATTACATCCTTAACTATTTGGATAAGGTTTTGTACAAAGTTTATCAGCCACTCAAGACTGCGAAAGCTCTCTGGAATGCGCTTAATGCAAAGTACAAAACGCAAAACGTGAGCCTGAAGAAATTCATCGTAGACAAATTCATGGACTACAAGATGATAGACTCAAAATCTGTAACTGCACAAGTGCAAGAACTTCAGATTATCATCCACGAACTGGAATCAGAAGGCCATCAAGTTGGGGAATCCTTTTTAGTGGAAGCAATAACTGGAAAGTTGCCACCGTCTTGGAGAGACTACCGCAACTATCTGAAGCATAAGAAGAAAGAGATTTCTCTACAAGACCTCATCGTACGTTTAAAGATAGAGGCAGATAACCGTGGAGTTACAAAACAAACCGAGGAGGCGTTTGTAGCAGAAGGGTCAAAGAACAAAGGCCACTTCAACAAAAAGAAGAATTTCTCAAAGAAAAGAAAAGCTCCTGAAAACAAACCAAAAGACAACAAACAAACCAAGAAGTTTAATGGTGAGTGTTGGGTTTGTGGTAAGACGGGACACGCCGCTAGAGATTGTCGACACAAGAAGCAGAAAAATTCTGAAGCAAACGTTGTGGAAAATATGGATATCGATGAATCCAATTTTTCAGGAGTTGTATCTGAATGCAACTTGATTCAGAATTCTGCACAATGGTGGTTGGACACGGGTGCTACTAGGCATATATGTTCTGACAAATCCGTATTTTCAACCTACACCAAATTAGATCAAGATGAGAAACTCTATATGGGCAATTCATCGGTTTCCATGGTTGAAGGCAAAGGGACAGTCACCCTCAAGTTCACTTCTGGGAAGACTATTAAACTGAATGATGTCCTTCATGTTCCAGATATTCGCAAGAATCTCATTTCTGGATCCGTGCTTTCAAAGAAGGGATTCAAGATGGTCTTCGAGTCAGACAAGATGGTTCTGTCTAAGGCAGGAATCTACATAGGAAGGGGTTACTTATGTGATGGCCTATTTAAGGCAAATGTAGCCGTAGTTGGCAAAAATACTATGTATTCTGATTGTGATATCAATAAAATTGAAGTTTCTTATTTGGTTGAGCATGAAATTTTATTATGGCATGATAGATTAGGTCATGTAAATTTTCGAAAAATGAAAAAGCTTGCAAACTTAGGATTAATTCCTAAATTCCAAATAGATAAAACCTACAAATGTGAGACATGTGTAGAAGCTAAAATGGCTAAGAAACCATTTCATACTATTGATAGAAGTACTGAACCATTGGGAATGATTCATACTGATTTATGTGATTTCAGAAACTTACCTACAAGAGGTGGGAAAAGGTATTTTATTACATTTATCGACGATTATACACGATATTGCTATATATATCTTTTAAATAGTAAAGATGAAGCAATAACATCATTTATAAAATACAAAGCTGAAGTAGAAAATCAGCTTAATAGAAAGATCAAGATATTGAGATCTGATCGAGGTGGAGAATATGAATCACCATTTGAACAATTATGTGCCGAAAATGGTATAATTCATCAAAGAACAGCTCCATATTCACCACAACAAAATGGTATCGTCGAGAGAAAGAATAGAACGTTAAAAGACATGGTTAACGCTATGCTTTTAACTTCAGGCCTACCAACGAACTTGTGGGGGGAAGCCCTAAATATGTCTAATCATATATTAAACAGGGTTCCTCATAGCAAAACAGGAACAATCCCATATGAGTTATGGAAAGGACACCTACCTAGCTTCAAATACCTCAAAGTGTGGGGGTGCTTGGCAAAGGTTCCAGTTCCGCCTCCCAAGAAGGTCAAACTTGGACCAAAAACTGTAGACTGCTACTATCTAGGCCCCGCTGAAAATAGTAGTGCCTATAGATTTTTAGTTTTCAAGTCTGATATAAATGACATCTGTGTAAATACAATCATGGAGTCAAGAGATGCTTCATTCTTTGAAGATGTTTTTCCACATAAAAGAAATGATGGAAATCTTGCCTCAAAAAGGACAAGAGATGACAGAAATGAACCACATGAAAATGAAACTCATCGAGACAGAGATGAAGTTGAACCAAGAAGAAGCGTAAGGGCACGAACTTCCAAGTCATTCGGCTCGGAATTTCTAACTTACGTACTAGAACATGAACCTCAAACATATAAAGAGGCAATGTCTTCTTCTGATTCTTCCTGTTGGAAAGAAGCAATCAAAAGTGAGATTGATTCAATTCTAAGTAATAAAACTTGGGAAATAGTTGATATTCCCCCTGGAATAAAACCGATTGGCTGCAAATGGATTTTCAAGAAGAAAATGAAACCGGATGGCTCTATTGATAAATATAAAGCCAGATTAGTAGCCAAAGGATATCGTCAAAAAGAAGGAGTAGACTTCTTTGATACCTATTCACCGGTAACACGAATAACCTCTATAAGAATGTTAATAGCAATTGCATCTATCTATAATCTAGAGATTCACCAGATGGATGTAAAAACAGCATTTTTAAATGGAGATCTCGATGAGGAGATTTACATGGAGCAACCTGAGGGTTTCATTTCCAAAGGAAATGAAAAGAAAGTATGTCGATTAGTAAAATCACTATACGGACTAAAACAAGCTCCTAAACAATGGCACGAAAAATTTGACAGTGTCATGATGAAAAATGGTTTTCGTATAAATGAATGTGATAAATGTGTTTATTACAAACAAGTTGGACAATCATTTGTAATGATCTGTCTATACGTTGACGATATGCTAATCTTTGGTCCTAACACTAAAGTAATAGAGACCATAAAGAAGATGTTAATCAACAATTTCGATATGAAAGACTTAGGAGTTGCCGATGTTATTTTGGGAATCAAAATAATAAGAACACCTGATGGAATTGAATTATCTCAGTCACACTATGTAGACAAAGTGATTGAAAAATTCCAAGACTATGGAATTAAAGGAGTGAGAACACCTTTTAATCCATCAGAAGTACTGCATAAAAACACTAATGAGAGTGTAATGCAACTGGAATACTCTCGTGTAATAGGATGTCTCATGTATCTCATGAATTGCACAAGACCAGACATAGCTTATGCAGTAAGTCGACTGAGCAGGTATACAAGCAATCCAGGAAAGGAACACTGGAAAGCACTAATGAGAGTGCTTGGATATTTAAAAAATACCGCTAACTATTCCTTACATTATGGAAAATATCATGCCGTCTTAGAAGGGTATAGTGATGCAAACTGGATTGCAGATTCAGAGGAATCAAAATCGACAAGTGGTTATGTCTTTACCCTAGCAGGGGCAGCAGTATCATGGAAATCTACTAAACAAACATGCATAGCTCGATCCACTATGGAATCAGAGTTCATTGCATTAGATAAAGCAGGCGAAGAAGCAGAATGGCTTCGTCACTTTTTAGAAGATATTCCGTTCTGGCCTAAACCTGTACCGGCCATATGCATACACTGCGATAACCAAGCAGCGCTAAGCAGAGCGCACAACTTTGTGTATAATGGAAAGTCACGACATATTCGACGACGCCATAACACAGTTAGGCAGTTACTCTCTAATGGAACTATTTCCATAGATTATGTGAGGACAAATGATAACCTAGCGGATCCGTTTACTAAAGGTTTATCCAGAGAGAAAATTGACTGCGCATCGAGGGGAATGGGTTTAAAAGCATAAACCAACAAGAGTTAACTTATACGGAAACCTAACCTAGCGACTGGAGATCCCACGGACTAGGTTCAATAGGCAAACCAGTTATGATTAACTCAAGAAGTAATGCATTTGTTTGGACTTAGTCCTACCTAATTCCTATGATGCAAAATAAAATGCATACCTGATTCCTTTTGTGAGGAAACACGTCTTCAAAGAATGAGGCATCTCTAGATTCCATGATTGTATTTACATGAATATCAGCTATATCAGATTTGAATACCAAAAATCTATAGGCACTACTATTTTGGGATGGCCCTAAATAGTAACAATCTATTGTTTTTGGTCCAAGTTTGACTTTCTTGGGAGGCGGAACTGGAACTTTTGCCAAGCACCCCCACACTTTGAGGTATTTAAAACTTGGTTTGTGTCCTTTCCATATCTCATATGGAATTGTTCCTGTTTTATTATGAGGAACTTTGTTTAATATGTGATTAGACATATTTAAGGCTTCCCCCCACAAGTTCGTCGGTAGACCAGAAGTTAAAAGCATGGCAGTAATCATGTCTTTTAATGTTCTGTTCTTCCTCTCGGCTACACCATTTTGTTGTGGTGAATATGGAGCTGTTGTTTGATGAATTATACCATTTTCGGCACAGAACTGTTCAAATGGAGACTCATATTCTCCACCCCGATCAGATCTCAGTATCTTGATCTTTTTATTTAGTTGATTTTCTACTTCAACCTTATATTTTATAAAAGATGTAATTGCTTCATCTTTACTATTTAAAAGATATACGTAGCAATATCTTGATGGTCATCAATAAATGTGATAAAATATTTTTTTCCTCCTCTTGTAGGTAAGTTTTTGAAATCACATAAGTCAGTATGAATTATTTGTAATGGTTCAGTACTTCTATCAATGGTATGAAATGGTTTCTTAACCATTTTTGCTTCTACACATGTCTCACATTTGTATCTTTTATCTACTTGAAATTTTGGAATTAAATCCATATTTGCAAGTTTTTTCATTTTCCGAAAGTTTATGTGTCCTAATCTTTCATGCCATAATAAAGTATCATACTCGACAACATAAGAAACTTCCTTTTTATTTATTTCGGAATTACAATACACATTATTATTGCCGATTACGGCTACATTGGCCTTAAATAGGCCATCACATAAATATCCTCTCCCTATATAGATTCCAGCCTTGGACAGAACAACTTTATCTGACTCAAAGACCATTCGGAAGCCTTTCTTCGAGAGTATAGGTCCAGAGATCAAATTCTTGCGGATGTCTGGAACATGAAGCACATCATTCAGCGTAATAGTTTTACCAGATGTGAACTTGAGGATTACCTTCCCGCTGCCCTCAATCATTGACACTGTAGAGTTGCCCATGTACAGTTTTTCTTCATGATCGAGTTTGTTGTAAGTGGAGAACATGGACTTTTCCGAACACACGTGACGTGTAGCACCTGTGTCAAACCACCACTGAGAAGCATTCTGGACTAGATTGCATTCTGACACAACTCCAGAAAAATTAGATCCGTCAATATCCATGTTTTCCACCACATTTGCTTCAGAATTGTTCTGTTTCTTGTGTCTGCAATCCTTTGCTTGATGTCCAGACTTGCCACAAACCCAACACTGCCCATTGAACTTCTTGGACGGCTTCTGATCATTTTGTTTGGTTTCTGGCGCCTTCCTTTTCTTTTCTTTTTTGTTGGGGTTTCCTTTTTTCTTTGCCCCTTCTGCAACAAAAGCTTCTTCGTTTCTTGGTTTAGTGACTCCGCGATTATCTGCCTCGATCTTCAATCTGACGATGAGGTCTTGTAAGGATATCTCCTTCTTTTTGTGCTTTAAATAATTGCGGTAGTCCTTCCAAGATGGTGGCAACTTTCCAGTGATTGCTTCAACCAAAAAGGATTCACCAACTTCGTGGCCTTCTGCTTGCAATTCATGAATAATAATCTGAAGTTCATGCAGTTGTGTTGTGACAGATTTCGAATCTACCATCTTGTAGTCCATGAACTTGTCAACTATGAACTTTTTCAGGCTCACGTTTTGCGTTTTGTACTTTGCATTCAGCGCATTCCAGAGAGATTTCGCAGTCTTGAGTGGCTGATAAACTTTGTACAAAACCTTATCCAAACAGTTAAGGATGTAATTTCTGCACAAGAAATCTGAGTGCCTCCATGCATCAATATTAGCATTCTCAGTTGACGCAGTGGTTTTGCCTGGTGTAGGTGGCACCGGTTCATCTTCATCAAGATACTTCTGTAGACCAAGGGTTGTGAGATAAAAGAGCATCTGACTCTGCCATGTCAGAAAATCGTCTCCATCTTCCTTGAATGGGTCTGGTTTGTTTAAATTCGCTGTCTTGATCGACATTTGTTCTGCCACCATCTATGTTTGAACCAAAACAAAGCTAAAGTCTTAAGATGTAGATATTATTGATTCAAAACAGAATGCAACAGCCTGCGTTACTACAAAACGCAATGCAACAGTATTATATGTTACAACATCCAAACAGCAACACTTTAAACGTGTTCAAGCAAACTGCAACAGTTTTATCCGTCACAGATTTGGTACATCAGTAATTGAAATCAAGAAGAATACCAAAGTACGTCGGAGGCTTGTCGTGACAATCGCCTTAAGACTTTAATTCGAAGTCTCCCAGGGTACAACCGACGAAACCGCACGAGACTGTAAGGAGTATGTCAGTCTGAGTCGATGATGGCAACAGAAATGAATTGACCGAAGAAAGCAAGTCGGGGAAGAAGAAGAACTGTTAAATTAGTTAGTGATTTGATCAGGATCCGTCACTAATTTATAGTTGCCGAATGGTCATGGTTGCGTCCGTTCAAAAATATATCCGTTCTTGAAAAAACGGCATCCCTTTATTCTTCCAACGGGTCGCACCCGTATTCAATTCAAATTTAAACGGGCCGCGCCCGTATCTGGTTGTTACTGTTACCGTAGCCAAAAAACCCGCCGAAATTTGCAGTGTTTTTTGTAGCAAAAATAAGATTTCATACCAAGCCCAAGCCCGGCCCGGTTCGGTACGGGACGGGCGGGCGGCGTGCGCGCGCGTGTGTTCATCAGATTTGGGTCCTCCCTCTCGCACAAAATTACCTGACCCTAAGGGCCAATATAGGGAATGAGGATCCTACATATATACACAATTTAATCTTTCATTTTGCCAATGTGGGACTAAAGTATATTTCATTCATCTCTTTAGAATTGTCAACAGCTTGTACATATTTTTCTTCATGTTTGCAAAGCTTGTATACATTTTATAGCCTTCACGCCCCGTCATACTTCGTGTTCATTTTATGGCCACGTGTACAGTTAATCACGTCAAATTATACTTTGCGTAATTAATTAAGGCTATAAATCCTTTTTTTTAACGTAATCATATATATGCAATATGTCCCTTTATATATATTTCGTGAGTGTTGTTATAGGGGTGTGTGTGTATGTGTATATATTTTCGCATGTATTTGATCATTTCTTTATTATCAATGACGTATGTTCATGTGAAAAAATTTATTTACTTGCCTTCGTGTCAGGATTGCCTGGCTTTGCACATTTGCATGCATATCTACATGTGAAAATATAGGCATGTATATTTTTTTCGCAACACGTTTGCATGTAGTATTGCTTGGTCTTCGTGTGCACCGGTCTAGCCTATCGAGAATAGTAATTTGCGCGAGATGAAATGATATGCGATAGGAAATGAGATTAGGATAAAAGGGTATTATCGGAAATCCTAAAAGACATGGTTGAATATAGTTTATTGAATTATTATTATTAATAATAAAGATAATGATTATCATTATTAACAATAAAGATAAAAGACAAAGATATAATCCAATCTCATATTGCAACTTCTGCTCCGATCAACTTCTTCTTCCTATGTCATTACTCTTCTTCGGTCTCACTTCTTATCCTGATAATTTCTCTCTTCTTTCTACTTTTATTTCACTTAAATCTCTCCACTTCTATTTCCGTTAAATTCATCTCAATCTATCATTACTTTTCTCTTTTTCTCATCAAGTCCAGATTATTTTTCCACTCCAATTCTAATTTCAAAAACCTTAATCCAACAACATAATGTATAGCAAAATGAGATGATGAAATTGGTAACCACAGAAAATTTGGTGGTGCTAATTGGATTTTGAGGTGGATTTAGAAACGGGAAGGAGAGAAGAAATAGAACAACAGTCAAATTGGGAGGTAAAGAGAGAAGTTAAAAATGATGTAAGTTATAAATAAGATAGTAATGGATGCGATGGTAATCGTATGAGCGCAGACCTAGAAACGAAAAGTAAGGGCATTTTTGGAATTTCAAAAAGACAACGAGTAAATTAGTTCAACAAATTTTCTTTATTAGTAGTAGAGATTTGTAAGCTATGCATTATTTGATTGTTTTATGCATAATTGTTTTTCATGTATGATATATATATCGATTTAGAGTTGAATTTTTTTTTAAGTAGATAGTGTTAGAAAGTTAGTTTAAAATGCTATAATATTATTAAACGAATATAACTTGATACAATAATATGAAAGTATAATCATATTCTGAATCAATGATACAATGTTTGATTTTTAATTTTAAGTAGGGAACATTGCATACAATTTTATATCCAAGGAGTTGGCTAGATTAAGCATTCGCTTCTATAACCTCTCTCATGATGGAAAAAGTATGTTGGACATTAAAAGAACTTTATTGTGGTGCATATGAATGGTACGCTAAAATTACATGGAAAAGCAAATATTTCCAATTTGTTGTTAAAGTCAATTGATAGATACATTTTATGGTTTATTATGTTGTAAATGGAGACAGTCATTATGTAAAGCAACAATTAAATTTAACCAATATTCCTCACAAATTATGAAAAAATTTCCTTTGAATATACGTATGGTACACACATATAAATTACAGAAAAAGTAACCGAGCACTATACTCGACGATTATAGCTTAAACACACAATTGTTAAATTTTAGTGATATACAATCACATATAGAAAGAAACAAATATGCAAAAGAAAGAAAAAGAATATTTTGTTTTCCCTAATTAACAGGCATATTTGGCTATGTTTATTTTTCTCTCTAATTGGCTAATCAATTTAGATTTTGCCATATAATATTAACTTGGGCATTAATTAATTGATGTTATAAATAGAGCTAGAAGAGAGAGTGGGAGAGTGTGGAAAAGTATTTGGTATTTCTCTCTTCTTCCATCTTTGTTCCCCTTCTCCAAACACTAAGAAACATTGTTATAGAGATCAAGACTCATTTTCAATTAGGTTATTGATTCTATTTTTTTTTGTTCACTTCTATTTGGTGGTTTAACTGTAAACAATTGTTTTTTGAGAATCAATATAAATGGTTATTGGGTGAAATCTTGTGTGTTGCTCTCTTGATTTTTTTGTGTATTATCTACCTTCACCATTGTTTATCTTCAAATATTCTTAGTTTCATCCAACACCATCCATTTGTACTTGGGTGATATAAGATTCTACGATAAGCTTCTGCAACAATATTATCTTTTGTTAGGTTTTGCGCAACAACAATCCTAACAAATTGGTACCAGAGCTAGATCCTCGCAAGGCTAAGGGTAATTTTGATTTATATAATTGTTGAGATGTCAGATTTAATTTCCTTCTCCGAGATTTCTCTTTTAAACGGAAAAAAATTAGGGTATTTGGAAGTCTAAGATGGAGGATGTTTTATATGTCAATGATCTTCATGAGCCAATTGAAGATGATGGAAAGAGACCCTCAAATATAGAGGACGGTAAATGGAAGAAGATGGACAAGAAGAAGATTGTTTTGATTCGTCAGTATTTTGATGATTTAGTTTTCCACCATGTGGCTGTTTGTAAATCCGCAAAGGCTTTGTGGGACAAGTTGGTATCTTTATATGAGTCAAAAAATGCTATCAGTAAGGCTTTTCTTGTTCGATAATTGGTTCAGTTGAGGCTGGATGGAAAGAAGTCTATAGCAGAGCATTTGAATGAATTTCAAGATGTAATAAATCAGTTGTCAGGTATGGATGTAAAATTTGATGATGACTTACAAGCTCTTTTGTTGATGAGTTCGCTTTCAAAAAGTTGGATAATATTGGTGGTGTCATTAAGTAACTCCAATGCTAATGGAACTATTTCATTGGATACTATCCGGAATAGTCTCTTGAATGAAGAACTTAGAAGGAAAGAGTCAATCTTGAAATCGGTTAAAGATGAGGTTATGGTAGCAAAAGACTCAAAGTGGGATACAAAATCGAAAAAAAATGTCGTTGATGGTAAAGATATGTCGAAAAGTATCTTTTGTTACTATTGTCATAAAAAGGGTCATATGCACAACAGGCACGAAGCGTATGAAAGAGATCAAAATAAAGCTATAAATAGTGATAGCGATACACAAGCGGACGTAGCTGAAGGTAGCGACAGTGATACTTCTTGTGATGTCCTCATTAATGATGTTAAGCCTTGGAAGATGGATTCGGATGCTAGTTTTCACATAGTAGCGATGTGAGGAATTTTTCTTCTTATAAGAAGATCGTCGATATGATTAGGACCGCCAATGTAGTAAAACTACCAGTTTGTGGTATCAGATCTATCCGATTTCATATGCATGATGGCGTAGTTAAAGAAGTCTTGGGCATGAGGCATATTCCTATTAGTTCACATAATCTCGTTTCTCTTGGTTAGTTGGACCACCATGGTTGCACTTATGAGACTCAAGGTGAAGTTTTGGAAGCGAAGAAGAGTGGTCATATTGTGATGAGAGTGGTATTAAATGATGGAAATATTTATAGATTGGTTGGTCATGTGGTCAATAATAGGAAGCGAGTGATAGTTGAAGAGCCTAGTCCACAGGTAGGTGGTGAGGTGAATGCACGCACTGCTTTTGATGGTCGTGTTGGTAGTCATACTTTCGACAGGGGTCTTCATTTTGATGATGCTTGAGGTATTAATAGTGATCGTGTGGAGAGCCCGGGTCAAGTAGTAAACGGGTGTCGAGTTGGGAAATCTACGAAGACTATGGAGGTCTTTGTGGTATTACAAACGCTTTATAGGCCAAATTTTGTGGTGTATCTCATGGTGGATGATGCATCACTTCTAGGTGGTGGCGGTGGTTTGTTATTTGTTATGATGAAGAAGAAAGGAATGGTGATTGATCTAAAGATGGTAGGCTTGTGTGTTTTATTTGATGAGACTACTTTCTTATTTTTCTCTTTGAAGAGACGATTTGATTGAAGGTGAAGATCAAGGATGTGTTGGAGATACGTGATTTTTCATTAAGGTGGAATGTTAAATTTTAGTGATATAAAATCACAAATGGAAGAAAACAAATATGCAAAAGAAAGAAAATATTTTGTTTCCCCTAACTAATAGGCATATTTGGTAATGTTTATTTCTCTCTCTCTAATTGGCTAATCAATTTAGTTTTTGCGATATAATATTAATTTGGGCATTAAGTAATTGATGTTATAAAGAGAACCTATAAGTGAGAGTGGAAAAGTGTGGAAAAGTATTTGGTATTTCTCTCTTCTTCCATCTTTGTTCTTCTTCTTCAAACACTAAGAAGTCATTGTTATAGAGATCAAAGACTCATTCTCAATTGGATTATTGATTCTATTTTTTGTTTTATTTACTTTTATTTGGTGGGTTAATTCTAAGCAATTATTTTTTGAGAATCAATACAAATGGTTTTTGGATGGAATCTTGTGTGTTGCTCTCTTGATTTCTTTGTATTTTTGATCAATCTTCACCACTGTTTATTTTCAAATATTATTATTTTCATCCAACATCATCCCTTTGTACTTTGGTGATATAATATTCCGCGATAGTCTTTCGCAATGATAATATCCTTTGTTAGGTTTTGTGCAACAAAAATCCTAACAAATTGGTATCAGAGCTAGATCATCGCAAGGCTAATTAAGGGTATTTTGGATTTATATAATTGTTGATATGTCAGATTTAATTTTCTTCTTGAAGACTGCTCTTCTAAATGGAAAAAATTGGGGGTATTTGAAAACCAAAGATGGATTTTTATATCTTAATGATCTTCATAAGCCAATTAAATATGATGAGAAGTGACCCTCAAATATAGAGGAGGGTAAATGGAAAAGGATGGACAAGAAGACGATTGCTTTGATTCGTTAGTATGTTGATGATTCAGTTTTCCACCATGTGGCTAGTTGTAAATCCGCAAAGGCTTTGTGAGACAAGTTGGTATCTTTATATGAGTCAAAAAAGGCTATCAGTAAGGTTTTTCTTATTCGAAAATTGGTTCATTTGAAGCTGGATGCAGAGAAGTCTGTAGCAAAGCATTTGAACGAATTTCAAGCTGTAATGAATCAGTTGTCGGGTATGGATGTCAAATTTGATAATGAATTACAAGCTTTTTTGTTGATGAGTTCGCTTTTAGAGAGTTAGGAAATATTGGTTGTGTCATTAAGTAACTCCAATGCTAATGGAAATATCTCATTGGATACTGTCCGGAATAGTCTCTTGAATGAAGAACTTAGAAGGAAAAGGTCAATCTTGAAATCAGTTAAAGAGGAGGTTATGGTAGCAAGAGACTCAAAGTGGGATATAAAATCGAAGAAAAAAGTCGCAGATGGTAAAGATATGTCGAAAAGTATCTTTTGTTACTATTGTCATAAAAAGGATCATATGTGCAACAGGTGTGAAGCGTATAAAAGAGATCAAAAGAAAGCTATATATAATGACAGTGATAGCGATACACATGCGGACATATTTGAAGGTAGCGACAATAATACTTCTTATGACGTCCTCTTAATGATGTTAAGCTTTGGAAGATGAATCCGGGTGCTAATTTTCACATATGTAGTGATATGAGGTAATTTTCTTCTTATAAGAAGACCATCGATTTGATTAGGACCGCCAATGGAGTAGAGCTATCGGTTTGTGGTATCGGATCTATCCGATTTCGTATGCATGATGATGTAGTTTGAGAAGTCTCGGGCATGAGGCATGTTCCTACTAGTTCACATAATCTCTTTTTATTGGTCAGTTGGACCACCATAGTTGCACTTACGCGACTCAAGGTGGAGTTTTGAAAGTGAAGAAGGGTGGTCATATTGTGATGAGAGGGATATTAAATGATGGAAATCTTTATAGATTGTTTGGCCATGTGATCAATAATAGGAAGCGAGTGACAGTTGAAGAGCGTAGTCCACAGGTAGGTGGTGAGGTGAATTTGTGCACTGCTTTTGATAGTCGTGTTGGTAGTCATATTTCGACAGAGGCCTTCATATTGATGATACTTGAGGTATCAATGGTGATCGTGTGGAGAGCTCAGGTCAAGTGGTAGGCGGGTGTCGAGTTGGAAAATCCACGAAGACTTTATGGAGGTCTTTGTGGTATTACAAACGCTTTTGAGGACAATTATGTAGTGTATCTCATGGTGGGGGATGCATCACTTCTAGGTGGTGGTAGCGATGGTTTGTTATTTGGTATGATTAAGAAGAAAGGAGTGGTGATTGATCTAAAAATGACAGGTTTTGTGTGATTTATTTGATTGAACCACTTTATTATTTTTCTCTTTGAAGAGACAATTTGATTGAAGGTGAAGATCAAAAATGGATTGGAGATATGTGATTTTTTCATCAAGATGGAGTGTTAAATTTTAGTGATATAAAATCACAAATAGAAGGAAACAAATATGCAAAAGAAAGAAAGAAAAGACTTTGTTTCCCCTAATTAATAGACATATTTGGTTATGTTTATTTCTCTCTCTAATTAGTTAATCAATTTAGTTTTTGCGATATAATATTAACTTGGGCATTAAGTAATTGATGTTATAAAGATAACCTATAAGAGAGAGTCAAAAAGTGTGGAAAAGTATTTGGTATTTCTCTCTTCTTCCATCTTTGTTCTTCTTCTCCAAACACTAAGAAGTTATTGTTATAGAGATCAAGACTCCTTCTCAGTTAGGTTATTGATTCTATTTTTTGTTTTGTTTACTTTTATTTGGTGGATTAATTGTAAACAATTGTTTTTCGAGAATCAATATAAATGGTTGTTGGGTGGAATCATGTGTGTCGCTCTCTTGATTTCTTTGTGTTTTAGATCTATCTTCACCATTGTTTATCTTCAAATATTATTATTTTCATCCAATATCATCCTTTGTACTTGGGTGATGTAAGATTCTACGATAGGCTTCTGCAACAATATTATCCTTTGTTAGGTTTTGCACAATAAAAATCCTAACAACAATCTTACGTTGATGTCGCATCTCCTACTTCTTAAGTCCATATTCATGCAGTTCCGCCTCCTCCACTTCATGCTACTGATTGTGAACCAACACACATTCTGCATGTTAATGAACGTCATGTTATCATTACTCAACAGATGCACATGATTAAGATCAAGTTAGTCTGGCACCAGTGCAGGTTGCGGTTTCTCTTGAGCATGCTCAAGTTGTTGCGTTATTAGCTGCAGATACTCGGGACCTTCCTGCAAATTCTGATTCAATGTTCTCTATTGCACTACTATATGTATTAACTCATGCCCGTACAAATCCCATAAGTTTCGATATGTTATGTGATGATGTTTAATTTCCCCATGCTTTTGCCGTCGATCATTATCCTAGCGTACCCGATCATGTTCAATCTGTCTAGAAGCTTGTGCATCACCTTATGCACCATCTATGCTCAACCAACTGATGCTGCACCCTATCCCTATACCACTGCTACTTTTGAACTTCAATTTGATGCTATGTTGCTTGGTTTGCTTACTTCTATTGCTTGATGCAGTGCCACTTACTGTGCACATTCTACAAATCATGCTTTATTCCCTACAGCTATTCATGTACAAGACGGTTGTTGTAGCCAGCAATACCTAGTTTTTTGAACAAAATACTCTGGCA
This sequence comes from Allium fistulosum, assembly GCA_030737815.1. NCBI lineage: Eukaryota > Viridiplantae > Streptophyta > Magnoliopsida > Asparagales > Amaryllidaceae > Allium > Allium fistulosum. The sequence continues at coordinate 474,699,352 of CM060902.1, forward strand.
TTTTATGATCGGCCTGCAGTTCATGTTGCTGCTTTCATTTTTGACCAGTCTCCTCTTACTCTTGCTCAAGCTTCTGTGGCCACAGTCACTCATCATCTTATCCAATATGATGACATACTTATGACCGCACCGATGCTTCTCTTTCCACACACAATTCAACTAGAACACCATCAGGCTTTTGATAATGCACCTATTGTGCATGTATAGAACCACATCCTCGATTCAAAAGCTTGCACTTTCATAGATACTCCCTCATAATGTGCATTTCATGCACACTTTGATATATAGTCTAATGCAAAGCTACACTGATACACATACTATCCAGGCAGCACATGAAGACAGCACTAACATCAATGCACGGCCGAGAAGAGTGATACACAGACCTAGAAGGTTCTTTGACTAATAATATGCATAGGAGGTAATGCAAATTGGTTACGTACTGCAAATTAGTTATGCTTAAGGACAAAATAGGCTAACGTGTATTTTTCTTTTCTTTAATATTTCCTTTATTGTCTGCTAAAGTTATTACAGCATAGTGGTCCTTGTTTGGCCACCTAGGAGATTTGTTACAAAGAATCCTGTATATGTACATGAATGAAAGGAGTAATGCAGAAAATATTTGCTTAAAATTCCTCTTCTTCTCTATTTCTTGACCTCTAATTACTCTTATCTTCCTCAAACTTCTCTATTCTCCTCCCTGGTTTCCCCCCTGCTCATATCAGGCATATCATTTTGGTGCTTTCACCACTTGATCTCCCCTCCTCCTCCTCCCTAATATCCAAACTGTCCCTATCATAATGACCCGAATGGATGAAGCCTTCCAATAACTCACCCACCACCAAGAAGCCATAGACACCATCCAAACCACCCAAACCACACACAACACCATGCTAGAAACCCTAACGGCCGACAATATCGACATTAAATCAGCACTCCAAGACCTCACCAAGCATATGGCCGATCTCCACCGGAAACTAGATAACCAACCAATCTCATCTCCAACTAACCAAACATCAACCACATATCAACCACCACCCAACAATCGACAACCACCAATATTATCCATCCCGTCACAAACCCGAACACCCAAATGTTCCTTAACCATGTTTAATGGATCCAACCCACACGATTGGATATTTCAAGCCGATCAGTTTTTCGCCTATTACTCCACACCGGAAGACCAACGAGTTGATCTCGCAAGCTTCCACATGCAAGACCAAGCACTTTCATGGTTTCAATGGATGCATCGTAACAACCAAATCTCCACTTGGCCGGCGCTAACAAAAGCAACCGAACAACGCTTTGGACCACCTACATTTCTCAACCCACAAGCCACCTTGTTTAAACTCAAGCAAATTACCACTGTCGAAAACTATCAATCCACCTTTGAAAACCTCTGCAACCGCGTCACTACACTATCCAACGAATCCATCCTCCAATGCTTCATCTCCGGCCTCAAAACACACATACAAAACGAACTCCACATCCTTAAACCTACAACCATCTCCGACGCAATAGACAGTGCCAAGCTCATTGAACGCAAATACAATGACCAAGCCAAACTACCCTTCACCAGAACATCCCAGTATTCTCCAAAACAGCCCATTAACCAAACTCCTACTCAGTCATTTCACCAAACACCACATGTGCAAACAGCCAAACCATCTATCCCAATTAAACAACTGCCCTCTTCAGAAATGCAAATTCGTAAACAACAATGACTATGCTTCAATTGCGATAAGAAGTACCATTTTGGCCACCGCTGCAAACCCACACACATTCTGATGATCTTACCAGAGCTTAACTCCGACGAGACACCATTGGAAACCACCCCGGAACCACAGCCAGACACTTCCATCGACAACACCGAACTCCAAGATCAACCTCCCCAAGAAATTTCCTTCCACGCCCTTATAGGCTCCACTCATCCCCGCTCAATTCGCTTGCCTACAACAATCAACGACAATCCAATCTCTATTCTGGTCGACACTGGCTCCACCCACAACTATCTACACCCAAAAGCAGTGCGATTCCTTGGCCTCGAGCAAGACAACACAAGTTCATTTGTGGTTACGGTCGGCAATGGGGAAAAACTGAGGAGCTCCGGCAATTGCTCTGGAGTCAATGTCGAGATCCAAGGGAATCAATTTGAAATCGATTTTCATTTGCTCGAGATCGCCGGATCTGATGCTGTATGCGGAATACAGTGGCTTGAGAAACTAGGCCCTATAACTGTTGATCACAAAAGGTTGACAATGGCCTTTATTTTCAATGATAAGCCCATTTGTTTAACTGGGCTGGACCAAACTAAATCCCCCACTCCTATATCAGTCCAGCAACTTCGCCGTTTGGAAACTACTTCTGCCGTTTCCAGTTACCTGTATTTGCAATTTCAGCCCACTACGGCCTCACCTGCTCCACTACCAATAGCCCATAGCGACCCACAACTAAAAAAACTTTTATCATCCTATAACCATATATTTACCAACCCAACGAACTTCCACCAAACCGATCCCTTAATCACCATATAAATCTCGTTCCCAACTCCCAACCAATTAACACCAAACCTTATCGCTACCCCTATTTTCAAAAAAATGAAATAGAACGCCAAGTTCAAGAAATGCTCCACTCTAAACTTATCCAACCATCAACTAGTCCCTTCTCTTCACCGGTCCTTTTGGTTAAAAAGAAAGACGGGACATGGCGATTCTGCGTCGATTATAGAGCACTTAACACTATAATGATTAGAGACCGTTTTTCGATTCCAACGGTGGACGAACTCTTGGACGAACTTTATGGCGCAACCTTTTTCTCAAAATTAGATCTACGAAGCGGCTATTTCCAGATCCGAGTTCACCCACCTGATATTCCAAAAACGGCTTTTCGTACTCACGACGGTCACTACGAATTTTTGGTCATGCCATTTGGATTAACAAATGCGCCATCCACCTTTCAAGCTACAATGTACAATATATTCCGTCCGCATTTGAGAAAATTTGTGCTTGTGTTCTTCGATGACATTCTCATTTATAGCTCGTCATGGGCCTCCCACTTAGACCACCTCCAAACCACTTTGTCTATTCTCGACAAGCATAAATTTTTTGCTAATTTAGCCAAATGTAATTTTGGACTAACGAAACTTAATTTTTTAGGTCATATAATTTCCGGTAAAGGCGTACAAGTAGACCCTTCAAAAACCGATGCTATGCTTCAATGGCCAACACCTAAATCAATGACCGACGTCCGTGGATTTCTGGGCTTAACTTGATATTACAGGCGTTTCATTCAGCAGTATGCCCTGATTGCTAGCCCATTGACGGATTTGCTTAAATTCAATAATTTCACTTGGACACAACAGGCCCACGAAGCTTTTGAGCATCTCAAATGGGCTGTCACCCATACACCCATATTATCTCTTCCAGATTTTTCAAAACCTTTCACCATTACAACAGACGCCTCCTCCATGGCCATCGGCGCAGTATTGTCCCAAACCAATCACCCAATCGCCTATTTTAGCCTCAAGCTCCCGCGCCACCTGCAAAAAGCTTCGACCTACTCCAGAGAAATGTTCGCCATCACCTCCTCCGTAAAGAAGTGGCGCCATTACCTTCTTAGCCAACCCTTCCAAATCCACACCGATCATCAGAGCCTCCGCGAATTAGTCTCCTAGTCGATACAAACGCCGGAGCAACAAAAATGGTTGACTAAATTACTTGGGTTCGACTTCACAATCCACTACCGCCCAGGCAAAGAAAACGTGGTTGCTGACGGCTTATCGCGGTTCACCAAAGAAGCTTCCATGAATGCCATCTACGGTCCCACATTTCCGCTTATAGAGGACATCCGAAACGCCTTGCTCACTGACCCGAAAACACTAGTGCTAATCGATCAGATCCGTTCAGGTACAAACCCTAATCCTAAATTACAGTGGCGTAATGATCTTTTATTTTGGGACAATCGTGTTTATATTCCTCATGACATCGATTTACAAAACAAATTGATCACCGAGCTTCATGATTCCAAAACTGGGGGTCACTCGGGAATTAAGAGTACCATCGCCAGAGTCGCCAGTAATTTTTATTGGCCCAAACTTGCTGCAAAAGTTCAGTCATTCGTGAAACAATGCTCCACTTGTCTACAAACTAAACCCGATAACACACCGTACAAAGGATTATTACAACCGCTTCCAATTCCCAGTCAAATTTGGGAGGATATAGCTATGGACTTCATCACACATCTACCACCATCTGCCGGAAAAACTACAATTTGGGTAATTGTTGATAGGCTCTCGAAGTACGCCCATTTTTGCTCCTTACCGACATCAGTTTCAGCCACTCAACTAGCTTCCTACTTCCTTCAAGAATACGCCCGCTTACATGAATTTCCCCGATCCATTATTTCTGACCGAGACCGCCTCTTTACTAGCCAGTTTTGGAAGGAGCTGTTTCACCTTCATGGAACGAAGTTTCGAATGAGTAGCGCATACCACCCACAAACGGACGGGCAATCGGAAGTGGTCAACCGTTGCCTTGAAACATATTTGCGTGCAATAATAGGTGATATTCCCACAAAATAGGCTAAATGCCTTCCTTAGGCGGAATGGTGGTATAACACCTCCAAACACTCCTCCATCGGCTTGTCCCCCTTTCAAGTTGTTTACGGACGCCCACCACCGATACTTTCCAATTACATTCTACACACTACTAGTATTCCGGAACTAGACGAATGGGCCACCTCCCGAGATCAACTCCTTCAACTTATTAAAGCTAATCTCCAAAAAGCCCAAACCCGCATGACGAATCACGCCAATCAACATCGTAGTGACAAAGAATTCGTCGTGGGCTCATGGGTTTTTGTCAAACTCCAACCATACCGTCAAACTACTATACGCAACAACTATCACAAACTCTCCAAAAAGTATTTCGGCCCCTTTCAAAATATTGAGCGTATTGGACCGGTAGCTTATAAACTCCTCCTTCCCCAAGACTCCCGCATCCACCCGATTTTCCATATTTCACTTCTCAAATTGTGCCCAAACCCGTCCGCTACCACACCACAACCACTACCACAGATTTCTACTAGCCACAACCTTGAGGACAAGGTTGATCTTGATGAGGTGGGCATTGATACACATACTATCCAGGCAGCACCTAAAGACAGCACTAACATCAATGCACGGCCGAGAAGAGTGATACACAGACCTAAAAGGTTCTTTGACTAATAATATGCATAGGAGGGAATGCAAATTGGTTACGTACTGCAAATTAGTTATGCTTAAGGACAAAATAGGCTAACGTGTATTTTTCTTTTCTTTAATATTTCCTTTATTGTCTGCTAAAGTTATTACAACATAGTGGTCCTTGTTTGGCCACCTAGGAGATTTGTTACAAAGAATCCTATATATGTACATGAATGAAAGGAGTAATGCAGAAAATATTTGCTTAAAATTCCTCTTCTTCTCTATTTCTTGACCTCTAATTACTCTTATCTTCCTCAAACTTCTCTATTCTCCTCCCTGGTTTCCCCCTTGCTCATATCAGGCATATCACATTTCAAATGAACGCATCCATGTCATGGAATTGTACATAGATTGGAAAACCACATGCCTTTTGTATCTTAACAAATAAAACATGTTAGAATCATTTTCGAAGTTGGAGAATTTTTTGAACATGGGCTCAACTTTATGTAATGCTGCACAATATAAGGAAACTATTAAAAACTATCCCACTTAGGTAAATATGTAGTGAAACATATTACCAAAATAATGAGTTTAAAATGATATTATATGCTAACCACAGCCAACTTTGTTCATAGATAACTACTTTTGATTGCTTTAAATTTCCATCATCTCCGATTGCCTTCTCCACACGGATACGAAATAGCATATAACTTTAAATGTCAGTTTAAGATTAATGTTTTACCTGAACGGGGAGGGGAAAAAATGAACACGCATGCTTCAAAAATACATAACAATATCAAATGAATGAACTTCTTTTGAATATCAAATGAATAACAACATTTATAGTGCCCTATTGTTTCCCTTGTAGGGACCCACTCAAGTATACATCATGACAGTACTACTATAATGAAGTCGGAAATATAAAATCAATACCATCTTGTAAAATAATGCATATTAGATGTAACCAAACCCAGAAAATATGCAGTGATATACCATACTACCTTTATCTATTATTAACATTACTAACAATATAAATAGAAACTATAATCTAACCTGGCATTACATTTAAAAGAGTGATATTTTATATGGTAACACTGGGAGGAAAAAAAAATAGGGATGATGCTTATGTGTTACTATTTGCATTTGATTAAAATCAATAAAACAATAAAATATATTTTAAAACGTCTTTGGTGTATGCAGTAGTATAAATATAATATGTTTCAGTTCTTTCAGTGTCGGTACTTGATTATACCGGTTTGCATATGAATTTAATAAACTTGCAGGATGTGAGAGAGAATAAATTGTAATAAAAGGGATTACATAATGACATTATGGTGAACGACGAAACTTTTTAATTTCCTGTTAATTTTAATAGAACGAAAATAAATTAAAATAACTCATTTAATAATTGTTGCATCCTAAACAGAGATAATGGGATCAAACAAAATGAAATAAAATGGAGGGTCTTATATCAGCATTTATCATACTTATGCCACATCATATGAAGACACCTATCAAGCCAGCAAGCAAATTGCAGTTTCAACTTTCCCATTTAACCAAGAGATTAGCCAGTAATAAAAAGGCACAATATCAATAATAACTACCCACTCATATATTAATTTCTTTCATCATTATGAATCCCCTATATGTAAATATTTCACATCCTTTAGCATATTGGTTGTCTTTATCGTTTCCACATGTTTCATTCCAACTGAATTCATGAGATTAGGTAGCTTTTGATCTCTAGAAAAAATATGGTTTAAAAATAGTGATTATCCAAGAGATGCGAGTAAATATTACTTGGAATTCCCTATAGTAGTTTGTCTTCTTTCCCAAACAATTTCAGCTTCAAACTTATCTTTACTACTAATAATGAGAATTCCTTGAATAGGAATTCAACCGTGTCTTTTTGAAATTCCAAATATACCCTCTTACATCTTATAGAGAAATAGTATTCAAATATGAGAATATAGCATGTTATTTTCTAAGTACAACTGTCAGTCCCCATGGAGAACTACAGTGTACGTTCACAAAATGAAGTATCCGAGTATTTCATATTGTCCGTAATTTAGGTGGGAGTTAATCGGTCGAAGTCTCGTCGGATTCCGAGTTAGTATGAAGAAAATATTGCAGTCTGAACAAAAAAATAGCAGATTCTGCACTAGGCGGAGTTCAAATATGGGGATGTGATAGCCTATTATTTTCTAAGTACAACTGTCAGTCCCCATGGAAAACTACAGTGTACGTTTACAAGATGAAGTATCCGAGTGTTTCATATTGTCCGTAATTTAGGTGGGAGTTAATCGGTCGAAGTCTCACCGGATTCCGAGTTCGTATGAAGAAAATATTGTAGTCTGAACAAAAAAAATAGCGGCTTCTTCACTAGGCAGAGTTCAAATATGGGGATGTGGTAGCCTGTTATTTTCTAAGTACAACTGTCAGTCCCCATGGAGAACTACAGTGTATGTTCACAAGATGAAGTATCCGAGTGTTTCATATTGTCCGTAATTTAGGTGGGAGTTAATCGGTCGAAGTCTCGCCGGATTCCGAGTTAGTATGAAGAAAATATTGCAGTCTGAACAAAAAAAATAGCGGCTTCTACACTAGGCGGAGTTCAAATATGGGGATGTGGTAGCCTGTTATTTTCTAAGTACAACTGTCAGTCCCCATGGAGAACTACAGTGTACGTTCACAAGATTAAGTATCCGATTGTTTCATATTGTCCGTAATTTAGGTGGGAGTTAATCGGTCGAAGTCTCACCGGATTCCGAGTTAGTATGAAGAAAATATTGCAGTCTGAACAAAAAAAATAGCGGCTTCTGCACTAGGCAGAGTTCAAATATGGGGATGTGGTATCCTGTTATTTTCTAAGTACAACTGTCAGTGCCCATGGAGAACTACAGTGTGCGTTCACAAGATGAAGTATCCGAGTGTTTCATATTGTCCGTAATTTAGGTGGGAGTTAATCGGTCGAAGTCTCGCCGGATTCCGAGTTAGTATGAAGAAAATATTGCAGTTTAAACAAAAAAATAGCGGCTTCTACACTAGGCGGAGTTCAAATATGGGGATGTGGTATCCTGTTATTTTCTAAGTACAACCGTCAGTGCCCATGGAGAACTACAGTGTGCGTTCACAAGATGAAGTATCCGAGTGTTCCATATTGTCCGTAATTTAGATGAGAGTTAATTGGTCGAAGTCTCACCGGATTTGGAATTAGTATGATGAAGTTATTGCAGTTTGAACAAAAAAAATAGCGGCTTCTGCACTAGGCGGAGTTCAAATATGGGGATGTGGTAGCCTGGTTTTTTCTAAGTACAACTGTCAGTCCCCATGGAGAACTACATTGTACGTTCACAAGATGAAGTATCCGAGTGTTTCATATTGTCCGTAATTTAGGTGAGAGTTAATCGGTCGAAGTCTCGCCGGATTCCGAGTTAGTATGAAGAAAATATTGCAGTCTGAACAAAAAACATAGCGGCTTCTTTACTAGGCGGAGTTCAAATATGGGGATGTGGTATCCTGTTATTTTCTAAGTACAACTGTCAGTGCCCATGGAGAACTACAGTGTGCGTTCACAAGATGAAGTATCCGAGTGTTTCATATTGTCCGTAATTTAGGTGGGAGTTAATCGGTCGAAGTCTCGCCGGATTCCGAGTTAGTATGAAGAAAATATTGCAGTCTGAACAAAAAAATAGATGCTTCTGCACTAGGCGGAGTTCAAACATGGGGATGTGGTAGCCTGTTATTTTCTAAGTACAACTGTCAGTCCCCATGGAGAACTACGGTGTACGTTCACAAGATGAAGTATCCGAGTGTTTCATATTGTCCGTAATTTAGGTGGGAGGTAATTGGTCGAAGTCTCACCGGAATCCGAGTTAGTATGAAGTAAAATATTGCAGTCTGAACAAAAAAAATAGCGGCTTCTGCACTAGACGGAGTTCAAATATGGGGATGTGGTAGCCTGTTATTTTCTAAGTACAACTGTCAGTCCCCATGGAGAACTACAGTGTACGTTCACAAGATGAAGTATCCGAGTGTTTCATATTGTCCGTAATTTAGGTGGGAGTTAATCGGTCGAAGTCTCGCCGGATTCCGAGTTAGTATGAAGAAAATATTGCAGTCTGAACAAAAAAAATAGCGGCTTCTGCACTAGGCGGAGGTCAAATATGGGAATGTGGTAGCCTGTTATTTTCTAAGTACAACTGTCAGTCCCTATGGAGAACTACAGTGTACGTTCACAAGATGAAGTATCCGAATGTTTCATATTGTCCATAATTTAGGTGGGAGTTAATCGGTCGAAGTCTCGCCGGATTCCGAGTTAGTATGAAGAAAATATTGTTGTCTGGACAAAAAAAATAGCGGCTTCTGCACTAGCGGAGTTCAAATATGGGGATATGGTAGCCTGTTATTTTCTAAGTACAACTGTCAGTCCCCATGGAGAACTACGGTGTACGTTCACAAGATGAAGTATCCGAGTGTTTTATATTGTCCGTAATTTAGGTGGGAGTTAATCGGTCGAAGTCTCGCCGGATTCCGAGTTAGTATGAAGAAAATATTGCAGTCTGTGAACAAAAAAAATAGCGGCTTCTGCACTAGGCGGAGTTCAAATATGGGGATGTGGTAGCCTGTTATTTTCTAAGTACAACTGTCAGTCCCCATGGAGATTTACAGTGTACGTTCACAAGATGAAGTATCTGAGTGTTTCATATTGTCCGTAATTTAGGGGGGAGTTAATCGGTCGAAGTCTCGCCGAATTCCGAGTTAGTATGAAGAAAATATTGCAGTCTGAACAAAAAAATAGCGGCTTCTGCACTAGGCGTAGTTCAAATATGGGGATGTGGTAGCCTGTTATTTTCTAAGTACAACTTTCAGTCCCCATGGAGAACTACAGTGTACGTTCACAAGATGAAGTATCCGAGTGTTTCATATTGTCCGTAATTTAGGTGGGAGTTAATCGGTCGAAGTCTCGCCGGATTCGGAGTTAGTATGAAGAAAATATTGCAGTCTGAACAAAAAAAATAGCGACTTCTGCACTAGGCGGAGTTCAAATATGGGGATGTGGTAGCCTGTTATTTTCTAAGTACAACTGTCAGTCCCCATGGAGAACTACAGTGTACATTCACAAGATGAAGTATCCGAGTGTTCCATATTGTTCGTAATTTAGGTGGGAGTTAATCGGTCGAAGTCTCGCCGGATTCCGAGTTAGTATGAAGTAAATATTGCAGTCTGAACAAAAAAATAGCGGCTTCTACACTAGGTGGAGTTGAAATATGGGGATGTGTTAGCCTATTATTTTCTAAGTACAACTGTCAGTCCCCATTGAGAACTACAGTGTGCGTTCATAAGATGAAGTATTCGAGTGTTCCATATTGTCCGTAATTTAGGTGGGAGTTAATCTGTCGAAGTCTCGCCGGATTCCAAGTTATTATGAAGAAAATATAGTAGCCTGAATAAAAAAAATAGCGGCTTCTGCACTAGGCGGAGTTCAAATATGAGGATGTTGTGCCATGGTATTTTCTAAGTAAACTATCAGTCCCCTTGAAGAACTACAGTGTGTGTTCACAAGATGAAGTATCCAAGTGTACCATATTGTCTATAATTTAGGTAGCAATTCATCGTTCGAAGTTTTGCCTGATTCCGAGTTAGTATGAAGAAGTTATTGCAGTCAGAACAAAAAAATAGCGGTTTCTGCCTAGGCGGCGTTAAAATGTGGGGATACTACTATCAAATCTACTTCCACATGTATAAATAAAATGCATGCACATTGTGGTTTAATGCAGGCCCACCTGGACGTGCATATGTACTCGTAATAATAATAAAGTTTTGTTTATTATAGACATAAGCATAGTGCAAATGTTGGATTACTGTATCAAATGTTGGATTTAGTTCATCATTGAAGCATAAACATGCATTCCATCCAAACTTATTATATGCACATCAAAGCCTGAAACAAACTAATGCTAGCAAAATAAAAGGTAGTATTTGAAGTTTTTTTACTTAGTAAGGAGAGAACTCCATATAATACATCCATTAAGTCTTTTCACAATTTTATATCGCATATTTTCTATGAATCGTAAAAAATAAACTGCTTATCGATAATAAATTCTGACCTTCAGTAAATGATCCAAGTAGAAATGTCCTAATGAATTTGCTACCATCACCATGAGACATTGATTCCTATGTTGAAATACATTAAAAAGTATTGTTATAATGGTTTATTTATTAAATTCAAATAGCCGATCTATTAAATCAAAGTACCATTAATATAAGAAGTCAATTTTAAAATTGTAAAATCCGTTGAATAGTACCAACATTAAGGCTGTAATTAAAAAAATTCTGTATGACCACAACTGTACACAATAAATTATGTATTATAATCAACTTCTTTAAGCTTTGGTAAAGCATTATTTGAGAATGGAACGTTTCTTCTATTACTTCATAGACGACATATTCTCATGTCCTAGTTTGACAGGATAAATATTCACAAAAGCATAGCCAGGTCCATTGTTAGAATTTAATCCCATGAAATTTATAGATTTTGGATTCAATTACCTCATGAGCACTGAGCAGCGTCAATGTCAGAATCGAAAGGGTTGATTTCGATGAAGTCGTCATCACTAGAGTCATTGAGATTTAGGCAATACTACGGACATCACGGCATTATTTTCGGGAAGATATGGTTCGTCAGGCTAACTGAGAATATCGATTTGGATTTGTCACACTGTTAGATTTTCTTTGAATGTTTTTGGTTGGGTGTTTTGAGAAATAGGAACTACCAAATGGAGTATACAAAAGAGCAAGGAAATCAACGTTGTAGCTAATTTTGCCATATATTTGGATGCTAAGAAAGGACAAGCGTCGAATAAGTAGTGCGTGGATTCTCCTTTCCAATATAGACAATAGATAATTGAAATAATGGATGGATTAGATACAGCAGATCATACTCCAAATTATCCTTAACAAAATTTAAAATAGATTTTTGTTAATAATAGTTTCTGTTCATACATAAATCACATTCAAACTTATTATTCCAAAATATTATTTTATGAAACTTCCAATTTATTAAATTCTTATAAATATAAGGGGGAATTAATTTAAAGGACAAAAATTTGTATATTTTTAGTCCCAAGGACACGACCTCAATATTTTAACCACAAGGACAAACATTCTCCTAAAAATTATTCATAAGGACAAACATTCTTTCAAAATTATTCATAAGTTCAAACATTTTTTCAAAACTGCTACCGAACTAAAAACTGATACCTAAAAACTGCTACCGACAACTACAAACTGATACCTAAAAACTTAAAAACTGATACCTAAAGAAAGTTGTCCTTCAGGCTAAAATACTGAAGGTCTTTCCTTGAGGCTAAAATGCTGAGAAATTTTGTTCTTGACAATAATTTCCTGTAAATATAAACCCATCACTTTATAATGCAAATTTTAAATTACTATTATAAAGATCCTTCAAATACTTTTTAAAATATTTTAATTTCGATCAAAACTTCACATTTTAATTCACTATGCCTTTCCAATCAATATTAAGTGTCGTTTCCGATTAGTGTGCTACTATTGGCATCTAGCTTTTTTCTTCTTGCTATCACTATAATATCATTAGACATCAACATTTTTTATGTACTTCTAGCCATCGTATACTATTCTTTTACTGAACATTATACAATCTATCTCGCGTGTCTTCTCAACAAATCTTACATATTTATCAAAAATTCCAAATCCTAAACCCACAAAAAAACTAATAATCTCTTTTTTCCTAATAGACGATGGAAGGTGAAGATTTAGCGGATAATCCTAATTATGAGTACAAATATGTTAGTTTCATTTTGTGTGTAAAGTCTGTTTTTATTTAACAAATCTATCATGAATAAGTTTTTAGAGTTTTTTATTATTCAACAAATCAAACAACCGCGACCAATTCAAATACGATTTGAAAATCTAGGTTTTGCAAAAAAAACTGGAAAGGAATGCTTACTTGATGACTGCATAGGTTGTTGAGAGACAATGAGCTTCTGACTTGCTAGCAAATGATTTGACTTCTTTATTTTTCCTTCTGGTGGTTGTGTTTGTTCTGAAAGAACAAAAAGAAATAAACGTTTTGGATTTTGAATGTCCGATCACATGAAGAAAATAGTAATTGGTGTTAGAAAGAGAAAAATTGGATTGTTTGAGGTGACCCTTAGTTTTGGTGGTCAGAAGAAAAACATCTGGGTGCCAACAGTAGCGCACTTCCGGTTATTTACAAACATCTATTTACTGTGCAATAATGTGTAATATTTGTGCATTCGACAATCCACCAATATCTCATTGCAACAATGATTAATATAGGATTTGCAATACTATTCCAACTAATTCAATCTATACTGACCAATAATTCATTTCCAAACAAGCATCCAAACTGTTGGAACTGGACTAGCCCGCGGCGGAAGTTATGGGTGAATTTCAAAACATTTACCCTATTGGATCTTTTATTGAGCCTATGAAGTCTAACTGAATTAGAACATTTCTAAATTTCATTTAAATAAAATCATTTATTTTATTTAAATTCAAATATATTAAGATATGAAATTAATTTTATTTGATTTAGTTTATACAAAAATGTATCATATACATATATGTGTGAGTGCATGTGTAATATAATAATCCGTGAAAGGTATAATATGCCGATATGTAGATGTTAGGATTTACATCGCAACAGACATATTAGCTCATTTTGTATCTAATGTATGTTGTCCAAATATGTGCATGTATATGTGTTATAATACGCACACATATGTATGTATAAATATATTATATATAATATATGAACATAAGACATTTTTATATATATATATATAGAAAGAGAGAGAACAATTATTAAAATTTATTTATAATTCAAAATTAACTTAGTTTTGCAAACATAATAATTTTAGTATTTTAATTTGTATACATTATGAATAAAATAATGTTTTCATTCATAAATAATTAACATAAAATAATCTATTGATGAAAAGTTAAATTTAACAATTTTCAAAAATCTAGGATCATAAAATAGAGCTTAGGAAAAATCTAGAGATTTTTCAAAGTTGAATTATTATTTTTAAAAACAAATACATTGATTTTGGAAGTAATTATTTAATATAAAATAATATATAAATTAAAATTAAAATTTTAAAATTTTAGAAATTTTAGGATCATGAATGAAAGGTTACAAAATTTTTGAAGAATTTTCAATTAAATTAATATTTTTAATAAATCATAAACAATTTTTTCGAAATAATATTAATTATTAAAAATAATAAAATTTATTGAAAAATTCCTAAATTTTTTCTATACGTTTCTGAAATGATTTAATATTTTTTAATAATATAAAATTTAATTTTTAATGTAATAATAATTTTATATATAATAAACAATTCAAAAATTCAATAAATGTTAATTTAAAAATATGAATATATGTATGATAATTAATTGTCGAATTTTTAAATTCATATTATATATAAATAAGTGTACTAAATTTTTTAAATCATATATATATCTTATATATGCATATATGCTATTATGAGTGAGAAATATACGCTAATATATATATATATATATGAATTTATTAATAAATATATATAAAACAATTATTAATGACAAAAATTGATTTTTTACAGTAAACAACATTTGTCTATACATAATCAAATTGTATAATAAACAAATTATGCACATAACCAAACTGATTTGTGACAACCACATCTACTTACAAAATCTCACCTAACTAAACATATAGTAGCAATATATTTAAACAGATATGAAATTGCTCATTATAGGATCATAGAATATAATTTAATTACTGTAATATAAATTAAAATTACTAATTTAATGATGCCTTTGAATCCATGTTGAAACAATGACTTCCCTTCCTTTTACTGTTCTTAATTCGTCAGATTGCAAGTTCGGAATCACCGACCTTTAACTATCGAATAGTATTATTTTAATTTGAATATATTTGAGAATTTTGGAGTGGATTGAGAGCTATGTTTTAACCAGCAATGTAGAAGGTAATGGCGGCCAAAAAGGTTAGTAAATATTTTTAGAGATACATATACATATACATATACATATACATATAGGGTTGTATTAGAGAGAAACGAGGACACTTTATCTCAACCCATTATCTCCAAGCCAATTCCCTATATTTTAGCCACCCCTAGACCTTCCCAAAATCGAAATTTTGCAGCCCTAACGATGGTCCTTATCTAAACCCAAGCCAAAATACCATTCAATTAAATCTAATTTAATCGCTTGTCGATATTGTATATCGATCGATATATTTATAACTGTTATAAATATATATAACATTATTTATTTCTCAAATCATATTCAAATTTTATAACTAATATTTCATAAATATTAATTAATTTAATTAATTTATAACAATTATAAACTTATTAAATCGTTCAGTCTTAAGGGAATTCATCACTGTGTAACTCTTGGGTGTAAATTTGGTCAACAATTAACATAGAACTATTCTAATGTTAACGTTCACACGTCACTTAGCAGGTGGGTGACATTATGGCCAAATTTATCGCTTACTCATTTTTGATAAAATCCAATTTTAGTTTAATAAGCGTTACTCGGTTGTGACATTTGTTTACACTAATTCTCTTCGTCAAAACTATATCACTTTGAACTTATGGAATTTGGTAATGGTCAAAATTCCAACCTCATCCACATTCAACTTTATAGTCTAAATACAAAGTTCTTGGTTCAATAATAACAATTATTATTAACCGAAATGCTCTGGCCAGAGACTTTGAATTTGAGTTAAATTGAGTTGACTGTGATACTAACTGCATATAACTGAGGAGACGAATCCTCTCTTGAATAGTGCCTCACTTCCAATACTTCCACTCGACCCAACTATAGTCACTCGATGGACATCATGCCATGGTTTGGCTATAATCAAAGTGGAGCTTTCATATTAAAGATCCACAGTATTCTCAAGTCGAGAGAACTGTGTAAATCAGTCACATCGATATTTTCTGTTTAACCTTAGTTATATTAACCAAAAGAAAACTATCGAGTGAGTCGTTCCATAGTTATCCAATAACTATTAGTACGTAACCACTAGGTGCCCCCAGCAATCATGAGTAATACACTGCCTAACATTTGGAGAGTGTTACGTACTCCAGTCTCAATGGATACATCGATATCCAGTCTCGATGCATCTTGACTAGGTACATTTAAAATGGTATATTTGTTTCATTATGATAAATTACTCACGGTTACAACACTTTGTAACTACTATCACAAATATACCATTTATGGATTTTTCTATTAAATATACTTTTAATTAAGTTAATTAATTAATATAATCACATTATATCAAGTATATAATAGGAAGAAAATACCTTTTATTTCGAACAAGATTGGTCAACGAGTTAGATATATGTAACAAATTACATAATTGCCCCTAGGGCATACACCTAATTCTATCAATCTCCCACTTGCACTTGGGTTCAATTATGGAATCTAATTCCAACTTCTCCAATCAGTTTTCTCAAAACCAATTAGGTCAGTCCCTTAGTGAATGGGTATGCTATTATGTTTTAATTATCTACTTTGTCGATTAACTCTCTCTAACACTGATAAACTGCCTTTATCATGTGGAACGATTCGAAGTATGTCTTTCGACTTCTAGTGAGCTTTAAGTTCTATCATGACCAATTTCATGATATTGTTGTCTTATAAAAATATTATAGGATTCTCTACATTTGGAATCACCTTTGGTTCAATTATAAATTTGTGCATTTATATTTATATACATTGGTTTATTGTTGCGCTATTCAAGTTAATGTTCTCAACATTTCATTAAATCGACGACAATCACTTTTATTTTGAAACATTTTCAAATTAAAGATTTTAATTTGAATTTTATCATGGACATGTTATACTCAATATCACTTATAAAAGTTTGCATCCAAACGTTCCATCATAACGAGTTCGTTCTTTCTATAAACAATTCTCTAGTATTTCATAAATACGCGAGAATACCTCAAACAACCATTTAGTGATATCAATTTGGATTTTATATTTTCTCCATATATCAAATACATAAAAAAACACAATATCATACACAACATAACCTGTTTGAAAATTCCTATTGCTAATGCATAAGGAATCCAACTTACATGTTCTCCTTTTAATAGGGTGCTCTTGTATATTATTTTGAGACAATCCCTATATCTTTTATACTCACTATAAAAGACATCATTTACAATCCAAAATTGAGTATTAAAATAACTAAAGTTGATTTTAATACAAGCATATTGTTAAAATCAACAACGTGTTGTTTACTTATAGTTTAGAAATATCAATGTACCTTTTAACGTTCTTTCTTATGAACACACGCTTCCTCTGCACTTTGATTGAAAATCAAACTATTTGATATTTCTATCAAAATACTTATTCAATCTTGATGCTTATAAAATGATACATTCGTATCATTTCTTGGATCATATCCAAAGACTCACAAACCCAATATAGCTCCCACTGATTTTGAGGCATTTTTGTTTAATATGTGTAAACGGCTTACTCTAAATCATTATTTAGAATTTTCCGTTTCAATACATAAGTACCGAATACTAAGTCTTATCGAGCGATAATTTTGTGAGTAAATTTGAATTAACTTGAGCATGTTGAATACCGAATCTGTTATGCTAATTTCAACAATTGAAATTTGCGATATTATTCTTATCAACATTGCTTATTTAATTTCGACCACATTAGTCTTTCCAATAAAGACACAATCTCGGCCGATAGATAACATCTCTTTGGTTACGACCACCAAAATCATATTTTGATAGCGTACTTGGAATTCTTTCAGATCTGTGCATCATACCATATATCATCAACAATCTTAATGGTTTAATTGAACAACCGAGGGTAATGTATGTTTTCGACATTAATAAGAAACTCATAGTTTCTCTACGATGTACGAGAATACTTATTAGACATTATAATGCTTTGTGATTATTTAGGTTAGTTAATTTCACTTCATCTCATATAATCAGTTCTATCCATGGATCAGATCCAATTCCATTTAACTACCAAAAATTCCTCAAAGAAATTCCTTCACAATGAAGTTGATATATCTTGAAACAACAATTGTTTCTTAGTGCAAATAGAATAGGGATTCATAAACGCTTTATGAACCTTTTTATTTACAAAACTGATTTTAGTTTACAAAAATTATGTTCAAAACATAAATATGTCATTTGATGACAGACCTTTCCAAAAAACCTTTTGGAGATTCATACAAGATCCCTCATGAACAATTATTACGTGCAATCTTTCGACTCCCACAACCTGCCAACTCCTTGGCCTAGGATATGTTGGGATTTCTTACAAACCCTTATCTTATATGATTTTGTAAACTATCGTTTAGATGAAATAAAATCAACCTTGTGTACTAATCTTAAGTACATGACCTTATAGAAAGAAACTAACTCAACTTCACTCACAATTAATCGTAATTGTCCAACAATGTCTGTTTACTCCTTATCGATGCATCATTATGTATCACATGGAGGAGTGATTTTGAGATTGAATCTATATTCATTTTTAGGTACATTTGGAACTCTTTCCAATATACTCACTTATTCGAGCAAATCAAATCATTTTATTTTATTGTATGTTATTTTATTTACTTTTCTTTTATATTCTATGATTTTATCATAAACTTACTACATGTGTATCTAATACACATGTTCCTGTTGGTAAAAAATCATCGATGAATATAATAAAGTATGTGGAACCCTTTTGGTATTCATAGACTTGTGATTGCATACATCAACATGTATTAATTCAAAGAGTTCATCAACTTTTATGATGCTCCCACTGAATGGGTGCATAGACATTAATTGTTTGAGATATAATTAACATGTATCATATGATTCATAATCATATAGTACAATTATATCTCAAAACTACAGTTTAGTCTATAATTCTAAAACAACTGTAAATAATATTAGATACATATGTATTTTGTTGCATCACTTTTACTATGAAAACAAATTCCATAATATAGTTCTGTTTCATAATGAATATTCATAATACTCATATTGAAATATAGTTATATCTATTTTTCAGTCAATACCAAAAATAAACATTATTTCGCAAATAATGTTCGGTACATTTTACGAAAACAATTTTCGTAATTTGATGCAATCATTAGGTGCTATATGGCATGCTCCCACTATTTCCGCCATTATTATAATAGCGTACTAAATTTAGAGGCATACCATTCACTTAATACTGTTAATATTGTTTACTTATTTCATATGCTGCAACTAGTTTACAGAGGAGAGTTCTTTGATCAAATATCTTGAACTCAAAGAAATAAATGTTATAGAATTTTTTTTATATGAAATTACATTTTGGAATAAAAATCATATTTCATATTCCAATATTAAGTATCGGTTATTATTACAATTCTTGTTTCCAACGTTTCTCTATGAAGCAGAAGTGACTATTCATTCTCTTCATTCTAACTTTACCTTAAATTACATCTATTCTTATACATTCATTTTTCTTTCAAATGGTCAAACTATTCAAAAGAAAAACCTTGCTACAATATCATAACAAACCTTTTATAAAAGCGCATTCGATTATTCTTAATATTTAAGACATCAAATATGTTGCATTTTATGTAAACCGATCAAGATGACATTTCAACGATCGAGTTCTTAGATGTATCTCGTAGTTTTTGGTCTTGTGTTACATTAACACAATATGATCCTTTTGAAATCATTCAAGTTGAATACATGATCTTAAAATACTGTTTATTGGCTTACTTCGAATGAACTAACTTCATAGAAATATTGTACCCTACAAGCTATGACTGTTCACCATATAACAGTTATATGTGAAAGTTCATGGATCAAATATCCATAGTCTTGAATTGCATTTAGAGTTCAAAAACTCATAAAATGCAATACACGGTCTAAACCAAATAAACATATAAGTGACCAACTTACGAATGTATTAAGTAGTTGAAATTGGGCACTTGCATGGGTATAGAAACATTATATAACATGCAATTAGAATTATTAGTAAGTATATATTATATTTCTATTTGTCAACGTTCAATTCAGTTTGTTTATATATGTTAATTGACAAAAGTTTTATCAATCATATTAAATGCACAAATTTATCATTGTAGATAATTATAACATTATATAACATATGTTCTTACAATATTAGAAAGGTTAAATGTTACCATTTCATTTTTCTAACAAGGCTCCTACTAGTCTTTTATATTTCTCCAAACCCTAAGATGAAACATAGAAGTCTTACAACTTCACTAGTTGGTGTTAGGACTCGTTTGTTTTGGTATTCTGACCTTGAGTTTGCTCAACAAATCATAGCCCCACAAACGATGGATAACTCCTTATCGGTTGTATCATATACATCTCCTAACCCATTTTCCTTGTTCTAATCTCATTTCGACCTTGAGTTTGCTCAACAAATTGAAAGAGATTATTCACTCATACCCACCATATCGTGATGGCCTAAGTATAGTATATGTACCTTGAGTTTGTTCAACAAATACATATAATTATCTTACCTCATCTGTTCAATATATTAATAATACTACGCATAACATCCCTAGCTTGAGTTTGCTCAACAACTAAGGAGTATGTAAGTAATTTATTAATATATATATATGGTAGAGGACAACATTATATTGAAGATTCATAATCTTCAATATATATATATTGAGTGATATCGACTTATAGAATAATATATTTCTTATAAAATACCCTAGCGATTCAAGTGTCAAACACATCATAAATCACGGTATATGTACATGTACGAATGTATTTATTTCTCAAGTCTATTTGGGTTTCTTTAATGTTCCACATTTAGTTTATACACATATCGTATAAGTTTTATTGTTATATAACTTTTATATTTCATATTACTTATATGATAGTCTTACGTATAATATATCATTAATTAAATCTTAGCTAATTAATTTTAATCCATTAACTCTTTAATTAATTTTAAATTAGTATTCAAATATAACTTTTATATTGGACATATCTACTATAACATTTATAGTGTACACTATAACCTTTATAGTGTAACACACATATATCATATATATGTGTATTTTATTTTATTAATTAATCATTAATTAATTTATTCAATTAAACATTTTTTTAAATTTATTAATTTCAAAATTTATCTTGTATACATGCATGTATACTTATGTTATCTTAAACATTTTAAAATAACATAACATATATCAACATATGTAATACATGCATTAATTAATTAACGTATTTAATTAATTTGTTTTATTAATCTTATTAATTAATTTTGAAATTATTATATAAATATTTTCAAACATTTTGAAAATATCATTATCATTTCAAACATTTTGAAAACTTATGTATTATTATAATTTTTATAATAAACATGTTTTATTTAAATTTAACTATTAAATTTAAAATCTTTAACATTAATTTTCAAAACGATTTTGAAAATTAGCCCAAGGCCCAAATTAAGTTGGGCATTTTCTATTAGGAACAACCTTTGGACTCACTTCACCTTTTGGGCCGGGCCGGCAACCAGGTAGGACATGGTACTTGATTACCCAATTCCAATCCTAGACATTACCTTTCTAGATACCGTACTAAGTGAGCAAGCTTAATTAGTTAGCCCTAATATGACTAATTTAGACCGCATAGGCTATTGGGCTCTGATACCATTGTTGCAACTAGACTAGCCCGCAGCGGAAGTTATGGGTGAATTTCAAAATTTTTACCCTATTGGATCTTTTATTGGGCCTATGAAGTCTAACTGAATTAGAACATTTCTAAATTTCATTTAAATAAAATTATTTATTTTATTTAAATTAAAATATATTAAGATATGAAATTAATTTTATTTGATTTAGTTTATATAAAAATGTATCATATACATATATGTGTGAGTGCATGTGTAACATAATAATCCTTGAAAGGTATAATATGCCCATATGTAGATGTTGGGATTTACATCGCAACAGACATATTAGCTCATTTTGTATGTTATGTATGTTGTCCAATATGTGCATGTATATGTGTTACAATACATACACACATGTATGTATAAATATATTATATATAATATATGAACATAAAACATTTATATATAGATAAATATATATATAGAAAGAGAGAGAACAATTATTAAAAAGTATTTATAATTCAAAATTAACTTAGTTTTGCAAACATAATAATTTTAGTATTTTAATTTGTATATATTATGAAGAAAATAATGTTTTCATCCATAAATAATTAAAATAAAATAATCTGTTGATGAAAATTCAAAATTTACAATTTTCGAAAATCTAGGATCATACAATAGAGCTAAGGAAAAATCTGGAGGTTTTTCATAGTTGAATTATTATTTTTAAAAACAAATACATTGATTTTGGCAATAATTATTTAATATAAAATAATATATTATTAAAAATTCAAAATTTAAAATTTCAGAAATTCTAGGATCATGAATGAAAGGTTTCGAAATATTTTTAAGAATTTTTCAATTAAATTATTATTTTTAATAAATCATAAACAGTTTTTCCAAAATAATATTAATTATTAAAAATAATAAACTTTATTGAAAAATTCCTAAATTTTTTCTATATGTTAATGAAATGATATAATATTTTTTTAAATATAAAATTGAATTTTAATGGTAATAATTATTTTATATATAATAAATAATTCAAAAATTCAATAAATGTTAATTTACAAAAAATTAATATATGCAGGATAATTAATTTTCGAATTTGTAAATTCATATTATATATAAATAAGTGTACCAAATTTTTAAATCATATATATATATATATCTTATATATGCATATATGCTATTATGAGAGAGAAATATACACTAATATATATATATATATATATATATATGAATTTATTAGTAAATATATTAAAAAAAAATATTAATGATAAAAATTGATTTTGTACAGTAAACCACATTTGTCTATACATAAATCAAATAGTATAATAAACAAATTATGCACATAACCAAACTGATTTGTGACAACCACATCTACTTACAAAATCTCACATAACTAAACATATAGTAGTAATATATTTAAACATATATGAAATTGCTCATTATAGGATCATAGAATATAATTTAATTACTGTAATATGAATTAAAAATACCAATTTAATGATGCATTTGAATCCATGTTGAAGCAATGACTTCCCTTCCTTTTACTGTTCTTGATTCAATAGATTGCAAGTCCGGAATCACCGACCTCTAACTATCGAATAATATTATTTTAATTTGAAATATACTTGAGAATTTTGGAGTGGATTGAGAGCTATGTTTTAACCAGCAATCTAGAAGGTAATGACAGCCAAAAAGGCTATTAATTGTTTTTAGGGATACATACATACATACATACACAGACACACACACACACACACACAGATATATATATATATGGTTGCATTAGAGAGAAACGAGGAAAACCTTTTTACCCATTCTCACTTTATCTCAACCATTATCTCCAAGCCAATTCCCTATGTTTTAGCCACCCTTAGACCTTCCCAAAGCCAAAATTTTGCAGCCCTAATGATGGGCCTTAAACCCATCTAAGCCCAAGCCAAAATACTATGCAATTAAATTAAATTTAATCGCTTGTCGATATTGTATATCGATCGATATATTCATAACCGTTATAAATATATATAACATTATTTATTTCTCAAATCATATTCAAATTTTATAATTAATATTTCATAAATATTAATTAATTTATAACAATTATAAACTAAATAAGTTGTAACAACCCGCATATTTTTACGATTTTATATTTAAATATTTTATATAAATATAGCGTCGTTAGTCGGATTAAAGTCCGAAAAGCTACTTTTTGCAAACAGTCGAATTAGGACTAGAGACCACTTCCATTGAGTCCAAAATAGTGTTTGCGACCTTTTTGAGTATAAGCATCGATATGTTTGGAGTAAGTTGATTTTTTTGCTATTTTCTGTTGGGCTTTTGGGTTTGGGTTTCACCCCAACTCACTCTATAACCTAGTTCAGCCCCTCTCCTCTTCACTTCAATTCTATTTTCTTAAACACTCAAGCAACTGAAAATGGGGATAGGAATGGGAAATTAGAAATCCAAAACCCTAGTTTCCTTAGCAAATACAAATTCTTGCTCCAAATTCAAAGAGAAGCTAAGGTAAGCATCTCCATCTTCTTCTCCAACTCATTCTCTCTTTAATTTCAGTTATTTCCTAAACCTAACTTAGGAAATTTTCTTCTTTTAAGCTTGGATTCAAGCTTCTAGAGTTGAGATTGAAGAGTGGTTGATCCTCTTTTGTTTTCAAGCTTCTTCCTCCTTGTTTTTGTGTAAAAAGTGAGATTTTTATCTCACATCTATGTCTATATCTATCTTGGTTGTTAGGTATGAATTCCTAACATCTATTCATGATCATTTGCTTTTGATTTGAATTGATATGGTTGATTTACCAATTTTTGAATTTGAAGTCCAATTTTTGTGGAAATCCTTCAATGGATGTTTGGATATGTTGTTTGGGAGTATCGAAGAGCTTATAAGACCGAGTTGTCGTTTGGCGTAAATCCTTAGTCGTCGTTGCTTGCTCGATCCCTCCCGAATCGATTTGGCCATTATGGCCTAGGCAAATTGTTGCCTTTACCAGGTGTTCAGACGTCTGGAAACCAATGTCAGACGTCTGGTTTTGCCTCTAGGAGAAAAATAATGCACGGCAGAAAAATAAATAGGGCAGTGACTAATTTCAGACGTCTGAATTATCGTTCCAGACGTCTGAAAGGATGTCAGACGTCTGATTTATAGTTTCAGACGTCTGGTTAGTTCTCTGGAATATTTCCAGAAACCAAAACCAGACGTCTAAATCTACCCCCAGACGTCTGAAAGGATTTCAGACGTCTGATTTTAGGTTTCAGACGTCTGGATGGTTTTTTGGAATATTTCCAAAAACCAAATCCAGATGTCTGGAACAACCCCTCAGACGTCTGGAAATTCCTAGTTTTGCTTATTTGCCTAATTTTGAGTAAAATTCCAGTGTTAATCGATTTTTGTCGATCCGATTAGTTGTTATCACTATTATCGTCTTTGATGACTTCTTTTTACGGATTTTTGGGAATATCCATTTTGATGGATTTGGTATCGATTTCTTTGGATTTAATTCACGTCTTCGAACGTGAAATTTTGGTGATTGATTGTTGTTACAATCATTTTTATGGTTTGTCACTTTAAAACGCAAAGGTTTCTATACTAGTAGTAAATACTCAAACTCTTTCATCAAAACGATTTCAACACTACTTTTAAATACAAAACTCGTTTTAAAACCGTTTTCCAATCTATTAGTATATACAAACCTTTACCTCATTTGTATGAGAAATATAATTAAACGGCTTAGTAAAACAAGTGGTATGAAACGCTTGCGTTTACTTCGTCGGTTAATTTTTGGACTTGTTCGATTGAAACTCTTGTGACAATTTTCGAGTGGAAATCTACAATCTATTCGTAAATATTTGAGTTAAGCAAGTGGTTATGGGACATGAAGCTAAACTCTTATATTTACTAGCTTAGTGTAATCGACACTTCTTGATGATCGATGATGGTCATTTTATGGTTAGACTAGCAATGTGCGATGTCTCTTTGTCCATGTGAGTGGACTGTACCTCGTTTTATTGAGTTTCGTCTCATTCTTTTATGGGCTAGCGACCCATGTTCTTTTATGGTGTTCGGTTTACCGGATGTACCGTTATTGTACTACATCGATGTCCTGACTTTTTGGTTCATCGGACGTACCGTTATTGTACTACGTCGTTGTTCCGAAGTTATGGTTAGCGACCATGGAATAGCGTTCCATTTGTGATACACGTGTTGGTGAGTTTTCATGCTCCCGTTTGTGATAGGCCTTCCCCCTTTTTTGTGATTTCTGGATTTCTATTGATGATTTCTAGAATTTATGTTTCACCAATTTTCATGATTTCATTGATAAGATTTATCAATATTTGTGCATTGGTGAATTTGTGTTTCTCCAACATTTATGACTTGGCGAATAAAAATAAAGATTATGATATTCATTTTTCTTTGATCTTTTGAGAAGATTCCTGTGATATTGAATGATTAATGGTTGATCTTCAAATATATATATTATCTCAGTATGGCATTATCGTTATCACATGTTTTTGTCATACCTCTTACTCTATCTCATTTTTCATGATAATTATAGCTAGACTGATCCGTTTATTATTTTCTTATTAAATAATACTCGGGTCAGACCGAGATGTTATAGGTGCTCCTGCTTAACTCTTCATCTGGGATCATCTTCTGACTTTTGTCTAACTACATTATATTTGTAGTTTTTGTTGTTATACATTTGAGATATAGACTCTATGATGTATACTTATTCTTTTGCCTAGCACTTGTATCTATTCTTTTATGATATTGTGGACCTGGATTGACCACTACTCTGTTGAACACTTTTATGTTTTATATTCATATCTGTTTCCGCCTTTGAGATATGAACCTCTGTGACTGATTTATGTTATGCTTATTTCTATATTTGTTTCTGAAGGCCTCATAGCCACTGTGTGGTAGCTTCGAGTTTGTATTTGATATGTTGGATTTATGAAATGTAAGTTATTTTATCTGACATATCGGTACTCGCCCAAAGCAATTACACAGATGGTCGCTCCTCAACAGTCTTATTTTTCGTGCTAGTCGACAGCATTACCCAGTAGTGTTCTTGGCTAGTGTGAGTATAGAGGTGGGGCGTCACAGCTTGGTATCGGAGCCAAACTTCGGAACAATGTAGAATAATCTAGCAAGGATCATTGTCCTAAGTCTTTCTTAGGAATCGTGCCATAGGATTTAATTCGAGTCTTCGTACCGTTCTATCCTATTTCTTTTTTATGATACCTTGTTTTATCAATCAAGTTTGTTTGATATTCATTTTGTGAATAAAATTTTTCCTCTTTTCTTTCTTTCTTAAAGAAGAGAAATGGTTAGACCAGGCCATCCCAACGCCGGTCAATCTAGTGCTACTCCTCAGGATGGAGTATTTATGTCTGCTCAGCAACTTCTAGGTCTCGTGAGAAATGCTCAAGCTGCCGGACCTATTCCGGAGCCTACTCACCCTAAATCTGGGTTTGCACGCTTGTGCAGTGATTACACCAACTTGGGTGGAAAGCCATTCAAAGGTTCCGAGAGCATTATAGAAGTCCAGGCTTGGCTTCGAACATGCGACCGCATCTTTTCTTGCATGAATCTTATTGATCTTTATCGAGTCCAAGTGGCTTCTAGTATGCTCCAAGAAAGAGCATTAGACTGGCACGAGCTTCTGATCTCTGAAATTATTGAAGCGGATCTTACTTAGGAGAAATTCCGGGAAAGGTTCGAGTTGAAATTCGTGTCGAAAGCTGAGAAGGTATCTTTAGCTCGACGATTTATCGACCTTGTTCAAGGTGAATCTTCCTTGACGGACTACGTCGCTTCTTTTGAATCTCTATCTAAATATGAGGTCGAGTATATTAATACTCCATTGAAGAAAAACCAGAGATTTGTTTATGGCCTAAACAAGAGCCTCAAAAAGCCATTACTTCTGAAATTAGAAGTTTCTTTTGACCAACTTGTTGATATTGCTCTTCAACTCGAAGAGGCTGATAAAGATAGTGATGCTGAGGTCAAACCGAACATCAACAAGAAGAGACCATTTAAATTCAATCCTAATCCCAACAAAAAGGGAAAGCAAGCAACACCGGTAGCAAATACTCCTACATCTCGTCGTGGAGAATGTTATAATTGTGGTTCTAAGGACCATTATGCTAATAGATGCCCAAAACCCCACTTTTGTCGTTATTGCAAAAATTCGGGTCATCTTTTATCTTCGTGTCCCAACCTTCCAAGCAAGAGAGAGGGAAAGCTAAATGTTTCTCAAGCCCCTGCTAATACTTCTCGTGGTCAAGGTAGTTCTCATTCTATCCTTGATGGCATTATTATATTTCGTGATTTTCCTATTCGAGTTCTTTTTGATACGGGTGCATCTCACTCTTTTATATCAAAAGAACTTGTGGATGCTTTGTCTTTGAATGTTATTGGCTTGATGACTTCTTTGAGAATTGCGAATCCGGTTGGTGGATCCGCAACACTCAGTTTACTTTGTAAAGATGTCAAAATTATTTTATGTGATTACTCTTTCCGTGCCGATTTGCATGTCATGCGTTACCTAGGTTTTGGAATGATTTTGGGAATGGATTGGCTCAACCGTTATGAAGCCCATATCCTGTGTCCTGAGCGGACTATAAATCTTCGACATCCTCAGCCTGTTAAGCAGATTTCTCTAGTTCTGAATGATTCAGATTCCAATTCGAAAGCATCCTTGTATTCTCTAAATCCTCATGATGACGATAATGATGATGAGGAAGATGTCATTTCTCTTATTCACATTGTTCGTGAATTTCCCGACATATTTGAGTCTGTTTTAGGATTACCACCTAAGCGAGCAATTGAGTTCAGAATTAATCTAATCCCTGGAGCTCTACCTATTACTCGTCCTCCTTATCGTATGTCCAATAAAGAAAATGAGGAGATGCGTAAACAATTATCCGAATTGGAAGCAAAGAAATTTATTCAAACGAGTTCCTCTCCATGGGGAGCTTCGGCTATTTTTGTGAAGAAATCTGATGGTACACTTAGGCTTTGCGTCGACTACCGCAAGCTTAACGATCTCACCATCAAGAATAAATATCCCTTGGCTCGGATTGATGATTTATTCGGTCAACTTAGTGGGGCTAAAGTCTTTTCACATTTGGACTTAGCAACCAGTTTTCATCAGCTCCGTATTGCAGAGGATAGCATTCCTCTAACATCGTTCCGCACTCGTTATGGATCTTATGAATGGCTTGTTATGCCATTTGGTTTGACGAATGCTCCAGCTTATTTCGTCGACCTTATGAATCGAGTTTTCAAAGACTTCCTCGATCAATTTGTTCTCATCTTTATAGATGACATTCTTATTTATTCTAAAACCGAAGAGGAGCATGAAAAACATCTTCAGATTGTGTTGGAAACTCTTAGGAGCAACCATTTGAAAGCAAAATTTTCTAAATGCCACTTTTGGCAATCTTGTGTGAAATTTTTGGGGCATATTATTTTTGAATCCGGAATTTCCGTGGATCCTTCAAAGATTGAAGCGATTCAAAATTGGAAGAGACCGGAGAGTGTGACAGAAATTCGTAGCTTTCTCGGATTGGCGGGCTATTACCGTCGGTTCATAAAAGACTTTTCTAAAATTTCCGTACCTCTTACTAATTTGACAAAGAAGGGAGTTAAATACATTTGGTCTAACAAATGTGAAGCTGCTTTTCAGAAACTAAAGGAACTCCTTTCTGATGCTCCTATTCTTGTGATTCCCGATTGGAACCAAGACTTTATTGTTTATACCGATGCTAGTCGTGTTGGTTTGGATGCCATTCTCATGCAGCGGGAACGTGTTATCGCTTATGCTTCTAGGAAATTAAAGCCTGCTGAGACTAGATATGCCACTCAAGATTTGGAGCTCGCAGCTATTGTTTTCGCCCTTAGAATTTGGCGTCATTATCTTTTGGGAGAGAAATTTGTTCTCTACACCGATCATAAATCATTGAAGTATTTATTTTCTCAAAAGGAACTTAATTTGCATCAACAACGTTGGCTCGAGTTCCTCGCATCTTATGATCTTGATATTATTTATACTCCCGGAAAGGGAAACCTTGTTGCCGATGCCCTTAGTCGTATGCAACAAGCGATTGTTTCTATGATGATATCCGAGTGGAATGATCTCACGACTTTATCCACTTGTGAGATTCGAGATCGTGAATCCAACTCATGTTCATCTCTTGTTTTATGTAGCCTTGAGGCTCATACTTCTCTTTTAGACCGCATTCTTGAAGCTCAAAAGCATGATCCTGAATTGGTTCTTCTTAGCCAAAGTTGTAGGGATAAAATTGATATTGAAGGTTTGAAAGACTTTGATATTGATGCTCGTGGCAGTATTCGAAAATTTGGTAGACTTATCGTGCCAAATATTATTGATCTTCGTAAAGATATATTAGAAGATTCTCATCGTTCTAGATTTACCATTCATCCCGGTAGTAGTAAAATGTACGCGGACATGAAGCGACTTTATTATTGGGATGGGATGAAATCTGATATTGCTAACTTCGTTAAGCGTTGCATGACTTGCCAACTCGTTAAGGCCGAACATCAAAGGCCCGGTGGGTTGTTGCAACCTTTGGACATTCCAGTTTGGAAGTGGGATCAAATTTCCATGGACTTTATTGACGGTTTTCCCCATTCTCGTTCGGGCCATGATAGCCTATGGGTGATAGTAGATAGACTTACAAAATCTGCCAACTTTCTTCCCGTTCGGTCCAACCGGACCGTACCTATTTTGGCTAAACTCTTTGTCAAAGAAATTGTTAAATTGCATGGAGTTCCTACTTCTATTGTTAGCGATCATGATCCATTGTTTACTAGTGGATTTTGGAAAGGTCTTCAAAAAGCTTTGGGAACGAAGCTTAATTTTAGCACCGCTTATCATCCTCAGTCCGATGGACAAACCGAGCGTGTGAATCAAACTCTTGAAGATCTCCTTCGTGCTTGTGTTCTTGATTTTGGTGGAAGCTGGGAAGATCATATTTCTCTTATTGAGTTTTCTTATAAAAATAGCTTCCAATCTAGTACTAGTATGGCACCTTGCGAGGCACTCTACGGAAGGCCATGCCGATCTCCTTCGTTGGCTTGAAGCCGGTGAGAAGCTGGTTTTAGATCCAGATTTTATTCGTGATTCCATAGAAAAGATTGACCTTATTCGTCATAGGATGAAAGAAGCTCAAAGTAGAAAAACGTCCTATGCCGATAACCGAAGAAGGAATTTGGAATTTTCTATGGGAGATTTGGTGTTTATTCGTGTTTTACCTATGAAGGGTGTTGTGCGTTTCAGTCGATCGGGAAAATTAGCACCTCGATATATTGGTCCATTTCCCATCACTGAACGTATTGGTTCCGTGGCTTATCGCCTCTTATTACCGGCTCAATTTTCTGCTATTCATGACCTGTTTCACGTTTCTCAACTTCGGAAATGCCTCTAAGATTCTGATTCGGTTCTTGAGCCCGGTGTTATTGAAGAAATTGAAGTTTCGCTTAATTTGACTTATGAGCAACATCCTATTCGTATCATTGCTTCAGAAGTTAAACGCCTTTGAAATAAAGATGTTCCTCTTGTGAAAGTTCAATGGTCCTCAAATCCTAAGGATTGCTCTTGGGAATCCAGAGAATTCATCGAGCGAACACATCCGGATTTAGTCTCTCGTGCTCCTTAAGGTGAACTTTTATTTCAAATTTCTTCTTTTTGTGTCGATGTGCTTTTATTGTTGTTACTTCTCATTTATTTCTTAAAGATTGCGAGGACACAGTTTCTTTAAGGAGGGGAGTCTGTAACAACCCGCATATTTTTATGATTTTATATTTAAATATTTTATTTAAATAAAGCATCGTTAGTCGGATTAAAGTCCAAAAAGCTAATTTTTGCAAACAGTCGAATTAGGACTAAAGACCACTTCCATTGAATCCAAAATAGTGTTTGCGACCTTTTTGAGTATAAGCATCGATATGTTTGGAGTAAGTTGATTTTTTTGCTATTTTCTGTTGGGCTTTTGGGTTTGGGTTTCACCCCAACTCACTCTATAACTTAGTTCAGCCCCTCTCCTCTCCTCTTCACTTCATTTCTATTTTCTTAAACACTCAAGCAACTGAAAATGGGGAGAGGAATGGGAAATTAGAAATCCAAAACCCTAGTTTCCTTAGCAAATACAAATTCTTGCTCCAAATTCAAAGAGAAGCTAAGGTAAGCATCTCCATCTTCTTCTCCAACTCATTCTCTCTTTAATTTCAGTTATTTCCTAAACCTAACTTAGGAAATGTTCTTCTTTTAAGCTTGGATTCAAGCTTCTAGAGTTGAGATTGAAGAGTGGTTGATCCTCCTTTGTTTTCAAGCTTCTTCCTCCTTGTTTTTGTGTAAAAAGTGAGATTTTTATCTCACATCTATGTCTATATCTATCTTGGTTATTAGGTATGAATTCCTAACATCTATTCATGATCATTTTCTTTTGATTTGAATTGATATGGTTTATTTACCAATTTTTGAATTTGAAGTCCAATTTTTGTGGAAATCCTTCAATGGATGTTTAGATATGTTGTTTGGGGGTATTGAAGAGCTTATAAGACCGGGTTGTCGTTTGGCGTAAATCCTTAGTCGTCATTGCTTGCTCGATCCCTCCCGAATCGATTTGGCCATTATGGCCTAGGCAAATTGTTGCCTTTACCAGGTGTTAAGACGTCTGGAAACCAATGCCAGACGTCTGGTTTTGCCTCCAGGAGAAAAATAATGCACGGTAGAAAAATAAATAGGGAAGTGACTAATTTCAAATGTCTGAATTATCGTTCCAGACGTCTGAAAGGATGTCAGACGTCTGATTTATAGTTTCAGACGTCTGGTTAGTTCTCTGGAATATTTCCAAAAACCAAAACCAGACGTCTGAATCTACCCCCAGACGTCTGAAAGGATTTCAGACGTCTGATTTTAGGCTTCAGACGTCTGGATGGTTTTCTGGAATATTTCCAAAAACCAAATCCAGATGTCTGGAACAACCCCTCAGACGTTTGGAAATTCCCAGTTTTGCCTATTTGCCTAATTTTGAGTAAAATTCCAGTGTTAATCGATTTTTGTCGATCCGATTAGTTGTTATCACTATTATCGTCTTTGATGACTTCTTTTTACGGATTTTTGGGAATATCCATTTTGATGGATTTGGTATCGATTTCTTTGGATTTAATTCACGTCTTCGAACGTGAAATTTTGGTGATTGATTGTTGTTACAATCATTTTTATGGTTTGTCACTTTAAAACGCAAAGGTTTCTATACTAGTAGTAAATACTCAAACTCTTTCATCAAAACGATTTCAACACTACTTTTAAATACAAAACTCGTTTTAAAACCGTTTTCCAATCTATTAGTATATACAAACCTTTACCTCATTCGTATGAGAAGTCTAATTAAACGGCTTGGTAAAACAAGTGGTATGAAACGCTTGCGTTTACTTCGTCGGTTAATTTTTGGACTTGTTCGATTGAAACTCTTGTGACAATTTTCGAGTGGAAATCTACAATCTATTCGTAAATATTTGAGTTAAGCAAGTGGTTATGGGACATGAAGCTAAACTCTTATATTTACTAGCTTAGTGTAATCGACACTTCTTGATGATCGATGATGGTCATTTTATGGTTAGACTAGCAATGTGCGATGTCTCTTTGTCCACGTGAGGGGACTGTACCTCGTTTTATTGAGTTTCTTCTCATTCTTTTATGGGCTAGCGACCTATGTTCTTTTATGGTGTTCGGTTTACCGGATGTACCGTTATTGTACTACATCGATGTCCCAACTTTTTGGTTCATCGGACGTACCGTTATTGTACTACGTCGTTGTTCCGAAGTTATGGTTAGCGACCATGGAATAGCGTTCCATTTGTGATACTCGTGTTGGTGAGTTTTCATGCTCCCGTTTGTGATAGGCCTTCCCCCTTTATTGTGATTTCTGGATTTCTATTGATGATTTCTAGAATTTGTGTCTCACCAATTTTCGTGATTTCATTGATAAGATTTATCAATATTTGTGCCTTGGTGAATTTGTGTTTCTCCAATATTTATGACTTGGCGAATAAAAATAAAGATTATGATATTCATTTTTCTTTGATCTTTTGAGAAGATTCTTGTGATATTGAATGATTAATGGTTGATCTTCAAATATATATATTATCTCAGTATGGCATTATTGTTATCACATGTTTTTGTCATACCTCTTACTCTATCTCATTTTGCATGATAATTATAGCTAGACTGATCCGTTTATTATTTTCTTATTAAATAATACTCGGGTTAGACCGAGATGTTACAGGTGCTGCTGCTTAACTCTTCATCTGGGATCACCTTCTGACTTTTGTCTAACTACATTATATTTGTAGTTTTTGTTGTTATACATTTGAGATATAGACTCCATGATGTATACTTATTCTTTTGCCTAACACTTGTATCTATTCTTTTGTGATATTGTGGACCTTGATTGACCACTACTCTGTTGAACACTTTTATGTGTTATATTCATATCTGTTTCCGCCTTTGAGATATGAACCCCTATGACTGATTTATGTTATGCTTATTTCTATATTTGTTTCCGAAGGCCTCATAGCCACTGTATGGTAGCTTCGATTTTTTATTTGATATGTTGGATTTATGAAATGTAAGTTATTTTGTCTGACATATCGGTACTCGCCCAAAGCAATTACACAGATGGTCGCTCCTCAACAACCTTATTCTTCGTGCTAGTCGACAGCATTACCCAGTAGTGTTCTTGGCTAGTGTGAGTATAGAGGTGGGGCGTCACATAAATCATTCGGTCTTAAATTAATTCATCATTTCAGCTGTGTAACTCTTGGGTGTAAATTTGGTCAGCGATTAACATCGAACTATTCTAATGTTAACGTTCACATGTCACTTAGCTGGTGGTGTGACATTATGGCCAAATTTATCGCTTATTCATTTTCGGTAAAATCCAATTTTAGTTTAATAAGCGTTACCCGGTTGTGACATTTGTTTACACTAATTCTCTTCGTCAAAACTATATCACTTTGGACTTATGGAATTTGGTAATGGTCAAAATTCCAACCTCATCCACATTTAACTTTATAGTCTAAATACAAAGTCCTTGGTTCAATTATAACAATTATTATTAACCGAAATGCTCTGGCCAGAGACTTTGACTTTGACTTTGAGTTGACTTGAGTTGACTATGATGTTAACTGCGTATAACTGAGGAGACGAATCCTCTCTTAAATAGTGCTTAACTTCCAATACTTCCACTCAACCCAACTATAGCCACTCGATGGACTCCATTCCATGATTTGGCTATAATCAAAGCAGAGCTTTCATATTGAAGATCCACAGTATTCTCATGTCGAGAGAACTGTGTAAATCAGTCACATCGATATTTTCTGTTTGACCTTAGTTATATTAACCAACAGAAAACTATCGAGTGAGTCGTTCCATAGTTATCCAATAACTATTAGTACGTAACCCCTAGGTGTCCCCAGCAATCATGAGTAATGCACTTCCCATCATTTGAAGAGCGTTATGTACTCCAATCTCAATGGATACATCGATATCCAGCCTCGATGCATCTTGACTAGGAACATTTAAAATGGTATATTTGTTTCGCTGAGACAAATTACTCACGGTTACAACTCTTTGTAACTACTATCACAAAATATACCATTTATGGATTTTTCTATTAAATATACTTTTAATTAAGTTAATTAATTAATATAATCACATTATATCAAGTATATAATAGGAAGAAAATACCTTTTATTTCGAACAAGATTGGTCAACGAGTTAGATATATGTAACAAATTACATAATTGCCCATAGGGCATACCCCTAACTCTATCACAAACAAGCAATGAAATAGAAAAATAAAGGAGCATCTAGACATTGTTTGTAAGTTAAGAAAATAACTCACCTTATAGAAGCTTTATCCTTTCCCAATCATACACTCGAAATCCCCGAATCAATTAGCCAAACCCTATACCGACTCAAAGTGCAGCTCATCGCCACTCCATGTTTTACTTCCTAGATCATCATCCTCCTTCAATCTAGTAGGCTCCTTGTTCATTCGGGTCAGTGCACGAGTATTGGCCATGGTGGGATGGGAAGAAATGGTGTTACTTGGTGATTAAATGGGATTCAGGTGAAGTCAGATTGTAATGTAAAGAAGATGAATGTCAGAGAATAAGAAGAGGTGAAAACATGAAGAACAAAAGTATACAACAATAAAAAGAAGTGCACGTAAATAGCAGGTAGAAGAAAATCTGGTGATAATTTTATTAACTTGAATCTCAAAACATGTACATGCTTTTATCATCATATATACACACTATCCAAGCCAGACTAGTTCAAACTAGCGTTACATAATACAACTCATCATATATTTTTATTTTAGAGAATTAAGTGATTAAAACTAGCCTAAACATCAAAAGTATAAATCCAAGTTGTGCATGTGCACATGTACACAACGTGCACAGCATCAATTCTTGTCTTCTATCGTCGAGCTTGCATTTCCACTTTGCTTTATATTATACCTAAGTCTTCTCTAAACCTTTAGCAATCATTTTAGTTGTTCAAGATAATCGAGTTGTTATGTCGAGCTTCCTTTTCTAATCTATTTGTGAAATTGCCTCTTCAAGTTGTTGCTGTCTAGGTGTTTGTTGAAATGTCTGCTTGTAACAATTTCCCTTTCGTTTAAAAAGAGACTTGTCTCATTGTCTAAAGTGTGGAATTTCTTAATAATATTCCAATAATCTTCCCAAGTAGAATCTGATATAGGTTTGTTTCGCCATTTGATCATTGCTTGAGGGACTGGTTTACTATCTCCATGTATAAGTCTTTTGTCTATAATGCTTTCGGGTTCATTAATTAGTTCTTCTCTATGTGATGGTAAACTCTGCTGTGGAACTATGTTTGGACCCATTTTTCATTTTAATTGAGAAACATGGAACACTGGTGTATTTGAGAAGAGAGTGGTAGCTCCAACTTATAAGCAACATCACCAATTCTTTGGATGATCTTAAATGGTCCATAATATTTGGGAGAAAGCTTTGTGATTTTAGTTGTGCTCACATAGGTTTTCCTATATGGTTATATCTTCAAGTAGAACCAATCATTAATAGAAAAACATCTTTCTAATCTTCTAGCATTTGCGAACTTTCGCATTCTGTCTTGAGCAATCATTAAGCTATCCTTTAAAAATTGGAATGTAATATCTCTTAAAAATAAATGTTGCTCCACTTGTTCAACTTTTGCGTTGTTTGGGATATAAGGCGGGAGAGTTGGTGGTTGCTTACCATGCAAGACTTCATATGGTGTCAATTTGGTAGATTCCTTCCAAGAAGTATTAAACCAAAATTCAACTAAGGTTAGCCAGTTTGTCCATTCAATAGGCTGATGTGATACAAAGCATCTTAGGTATGTTTCTAAAACTTTATTTGTTATCTTAGTTTGACCATCTGTTTGGGGATGGTAGGCCGAACTATATTTGAGTGTGCAACCTTGAAGATTAAATAACTCTTGCCACAAATTACTTAGAAAAAATAAATCCTTGTCACTAATAATTGTTTTGGGCATGCCATGTAATTTACACCCCATTAAAGAAGACTTTTGCTACTTGTTTTGTTGTGTATGGATGTTGAAGTAAGAAGAAGTGTGCATATTTAGATAATTATCAGCCACCACATAAATAACAGTGGCATTATTACTCTTTGGCAAATGAGTGATAAATCCATTGTTAGATCTGTCCATACATGCTCAGGAATAGGAAGTGGCTAGAGTAGACCTGGAGAAGCCACATTTTAAGACTTAGCTCTTTGGCAAATATCACATTGCTTAATATAGTCTTCCACTATTTTCTTCATATGTTTCCAAAAGAAAACCTTGTTAATCCTTTTTAATGTTTTCTTTACTCCAGCATGCCCGCCCAGCGATGATGAATGGAACTCAAAAGGGATGATATTTAAAAGGGAAGTATTTGTAGGATCATGGAATTCTTCCCTTATGTAAATCATCAACTAGTTGATATTCGTTAGAGTCTAATATGCCTTGGAGAATTTGTTCCTTTTAATCTAATAAAACGAAGTTTGATTAACTTCTTGTCTAAGCTCAGAAACCCAATTAGATTGCACTACTAAGATTACTTTTATTTCTGGCTATTCATGTAATCTTGATAGACTATCTGCAATAATATTCTCTTTTCCTTTTTTGTGTTCAACTTGATAACCATACCCATATAATTTTGCTAGCCATTTCCCTTGAATTCCTATTGTCAATTTCTGAGATAGGAGTATACTTTGATGATCGGTTCGAATTATAAACTTCCTGCCTAATAAATATTGAGACCATTTTTTTATTGCATGAATCAAAGCTAGCAGTTCCTTCTCATAAGTAGGTAAATGTAGATTTCTTCCCTGTATTGCTTGACTAATATCAGCAATATGCTTATTATCTTGAAGTAACACTACTCCAATCCCAGATCCACTTGCATCACACTCAACAATAAATTCTTTGTTGAAATTAGGGGAAAAAATTAGGCATAGCTAGAATTAAAGGGTTGATAGGACAAGCTTCAATTTGAAGAAAGCCTCTGTTGCTTCCTGAGTCCAGAAGAAGGAATTATTTTTTAGCATTGAAGTAAGAGGTTTTGCAGTCAACCCATATCCTCTAAACAAATTTTCTGTAGTACACTACAAGACCAAGAAATCCTCTCAATGCTTTGATATTTTGTGGTTGAGGCCATTCTAAATTGCTTTAGTCTTTTCTTTATCCACTGCAACCCCATTCTCTAAAATAATTTGGCCTAAATATTGTATCTTATCCTCAATAAATGAACACTTAGGCATATTAATAACAAGCTTGTTATCTCGAATGATTTGTAGTGTAAACCTCAAATGCTTTATGTAATCCTTCCAACTCCTGCTATAAATTAAAATATAATCAAAGAAAACCAGAGTAAATTGTCTCAAATTTTTTAAATGCTATGCATGAGAGACTGAAATGTAGATGGTACATTCGTCAAATCAAAAGACATAACTAAGAATTCATAGTGACCATCATGTGTGCTAAAGGCAGTTTTATGAATATTGTTCTCATGCATTATTATTTGATGATATCCTGATTTTAAATCTAATTCAGTGAAGTATTTGAACCACAAAGTTCTCTAGGAGATCATCACTTGAAGGTATGAGGAACTAATTTTTAATAGTTTGTTTATTTAATCCCTTATAATCTACACATAGTCTCCAAGAACCATCTTTTTTCTTTACTATAATAATTAGGGTTGTAACGACCCATATTTTTGGACTTTAGAATTTGAATATTTAATTTGTTTAAATATTCGAATTTGAATTAAATTATAATAAAATATATGTTTCAAATAATTCACCGATTTTTAATGATGTATTTTTATTTTATTTTTTGGAATTTTTCCATAATTTTAAATTGGAAAATTATTAAATTTTTGTTTGACGTATTTTAGTCAAACGTCGGTATTTTTGAAACTTTACATAATATGCTAACCAATGTATTTTATTTTTGTTTTATGACCGCGTTGCATTGTTGTGCGTGACCATATTTTTAGTTTTGCCATTCACGGCTCGTACACGAACGTTATATGGTGTAGCGGTATACCGCAAAAGTTTTTAATCAAAGACTTTCAAAACAAAAAAAAAACGGCAGAAACAATATCACACGCAAGCATCTCTTTCCTTGGACAAGACTTTG
This sequence comes from Allium fistulosum, assembly GCA_030737815.1. Lineage (NCBI taxonomy): Eukaryota > Viridiplantae > Streptophyta > Magnoliopsida > Asparagales > Amaryllidaceae > Allium > Allium fistulosum. The sequence continues at coordinate 474,739,017 of CM060902.1, forward strand.
GTTCAATTTACAATATTTTGACTTTTCTATTCCTTAGCCATGAAGTATTATCTTTTATGTATATATTAAATTGATTTGTACAAAGAAAATCATACAAGGACATGCACATTTCATACAAATAAGAAGATGAAACACATTTTCCTTGTTTCTCTTTCCTCATTTATTTCCGATTTTATGTGGGGAAATGATTAGGTAGACATGATCATTTTGTTGGAAATATGTTGCCTTTATATATACACAGGGGTATATATTCACGCAAAGAGGGATACACAAACGTAAATATGAACATATCATTTCTTTTCTTATCTACATGCAGATTTACGCACAGCAACAACCACCTTATTTTTGCTTAGAAGCAATACACATAGTTGACACTTGATCCTACCATTTTATTTAATCATCCTAGCAATGTTGAAGTGGGTTTGTTTGGCGATATTGGTTGTGGCTGCTGTAGCTTGTATGTGCGTGGCTATGTGTGTATGTGTATTATGTATTCGTGCTAGTGTGTGTTATTTGTCAGTGTGTAAGTGTAGTGCTAGCATGAAATAGAAGAGAAGGGGGATGTGTGCAGGGGTATGCGTGAGTCGTATGGAAACAAAAAAAGAGAGTGGAACGTGTGTAAGTAGCAGAAGTTGTCATAAGGGAGATGTTTGGAGGAGGCTCGGCTTAGGGTTTATGCGTGGCAGTGGGTGATGGAGTGGGTGATGCATGTATGGGGGAGGAGATGCATGGAAAGTAGCAGGATATTTCAAAGTGAAAGAAAAAGGAAGAGTATTGTTTAACGCAAATAAATTTGCAAATAGGTCCACATTAATATGTTCCTTTGCATGCGAATGATGAGGGGAGGGAATTGAGGGTGTGGGTCAGGTTGTTTTCGTTTACGGGCTTTTGGCCGATAGCAAGGGTGAGATTTTGATTGTTATTTATATAATAATTATATAATTAAATTTGTCAAAACTTTGAATTGCTATATCTTGCTCGTATGAAATCCGATTGACATGCGAATTTTTGCATTGTACCGGTATTGATGAGTACAACATTGTAGTGTAACTTGTCGATAGCTTTGGATATGTAAAAAATTCTGGCCTATGAAAACAGACATGATTCAAATTACATTATTTTAATTAATGACGTAGTTTAAATTTATATACCTTAAATATTGATGTTTATTTGGCCATAAAATACTGTTGAATAAAACTGAATCGAATACAGTAATTGGACATTGGTTTAGAGGAATAAAACATTGTTCCGCTAATTAAATTAATTTGACCATTAATCCACAGAATAAATCCCCGTTCTGTTATTTTATGGATTTGGACGTTTGATTATATACTGTTAATTGATATTCCGCTTTGAATTAGTGATATATTAACTAATGATGGTTAAGTGTTGGACTTATTTACATAGTCATGGATTATTTAAATATTTGTTATTAAGTTGAAAAGTTAAATTAAATAATATGATAGCTTGTTTAAGTACCATGGTGATCGTTAAGCCTCCTTCAAATTAGAAAACCTATTATTGATTTAAAAGTTATTTTAAGAACAATTATTTTTATTATAAGGTTTGAAGACAATTATTATTTAATAATATGATTTTAAAAAGTAGTAATTATTTATAATAATATTTTAAAGATAAATTATAATTGTTTTAATAATGATTTATAGTTAATTATTTTATTTATATGATTCTTAAAGGTTATTTTTTAAAGGTTATTTAAGAATGTTTAATTATTATTTTAAAGTTATTTAGTTATTGTTTTGAAATGTTTTAATTTTACTTTAATTATTTATTTAAAGTGATTTAACTATACTATAGTTTTTAATTAAAGTTAATTAATTAATTATATCGATTTAAGTTATTTAATTATATTTATAGGTTAATTAATTATCATACTAGTTTAAAGTTGATTAATTATTGTATTAATAACATTTTAAAGTTAATTAATTATTATTAAATTAATATTATTTTGAAGTTAACTTATTTATACAATAATAGTCTTAAAATTTATTTAATACATTATTAATGACATTTTAAAGTTATTATTTTAGATGATATTTAATTAAAATGAACTAGAAGGGTGTTTAAATAATAACTTATTATTTTAAGTTATTTAAAATTATTCTAAATACTTTATGGTTTATCAAAGGAACTCTTTTGACTTAAAGAGTCTATTAAATAAGTTTATTTAAATATGAAAAGAGTTTTATAAATGGGTTGGATATTTATAAAATAAATTATAAATGAGTTTTAAAGATCTGAAATGGAGACGTTTTATAAATGGAGTTTTAGGATATATAGAGAATGTCTTATAAATAGATGGAAGATTTATAAAGAAGCTTTATAAATGGATTTGGAAATATTTATAAGATAAGGAAATTTAGAAAGAGATGGTTGATTTCCATGGCGTAATTCGAGGGGCAGGGATTGACTGCGGTTTACAATGGATTCGATGGGATAACGACGTAACCATTATGTAAACTGCGATCCATGATTAATGTTGAATGGTACTTTCCATATCTATTTTTAAGAGTTTTCAAGTTTCTAAGTTTTTAAGTTAAATGGTTTGTGAATATACTTATACCATTGAAATAAGTATATGGTTATATTTTTAAGTATCGAAAATATAGTGGTTTGTGAATATATTTATCCTATTAAGATAAGTATATGGAAGTGATTTCCAAGTATTTGAAATTTGATTTAAATTAATGAAAGATTAAATTAAGAGGCTTGGTGATTTTCGTGGGAAATATAATCTTTGTTTGGAATGTTTGTTTATTTGATAGTTAAATAACGGCTATCAAATCTTGGCCTAAATATGTAATCCTTCTTAATTTTGGTGGTAGGGAAATATTCCCTTCTAAACACCGAAGGATTTTAACTCTGGAAATATCTAGGGAAACATGGGGTTTATATGATAAAGTTACCATCGAGGGTGCTATATTGTACGTATAAACTCGTTTCGTTCTTCTAGGACAAATAATAAGGAGATCAGTCCACTTAAATGGTTAGGGATGATCCCCGCTCTTATGTATTGTCTGATTATTTCCTAAAGAACCGGTATTGAGCATTCCAGAAATCGGCGTTTGGTTTTGTGGAGCACCCGGGAAACAGAAGAGTGTACTCGTAAGAGATGACTCGAACCTGCAACCACTCCAAAAACCATATACGGTTCTATAGAGGAGATTCATGATATATTGAGATGTTGGGAACCATGTGTGATTTCGAGACCCACTGGGGTATGGGAATCCGGGTGTGATTCTAAGATCTAATTGAGATATGGGAATCTTTGCGTGATTCCGAGACCCGTTGGGGTATTGGAATCCATGTGGGATTCCATGATCTATTTTGATGGCGGTGCATGAGCTGGAATGTCGGACGTAGCCTCATCAGTGGGAATGACTAAAACCAGAGATATGAGGCATGGCCAATAGGGTTGGCAAACCCATAGGGTGTAGTCGGCTCCTCCTAGATGTCACTTATAGTTCTTATGCATGCATGGGGCGATGCACTCGGTCTTAAGAAGACCAGCCATGTTTTTCGTAAAGGACATCACTAGGGATGTATGCTGCTTTGGAAGGATATCTCTGATTCTTGTGCAGGAGGATCGTTCCTCGAAGTACTGAGGGCACCTCCATGGAAATCCTACACAATTAGCGAACTTGCCTTATTGGTTTTCGATTATATACCTAATATTGTTGTGATGTACACTCACAAGCATCATAGCTACTTTTTTATTATTATTTTCACCCTTAGACATTATTATAATATCACTGGATTTTCTGATATAAAGGGTTTGGTTATCGTAAGGTAAAAACTCATTTGTGTTTATGTGCGGCGTGGTCTTACGAGATACCTTTGTTTTGATAGGTTATTTGAACTTTAAGCATCCATTTGATTGTGATTCTCATGCTGGTTTTACAAGACTGACTCGGGTGTTGTTTTCCTATAATGCTCGGGTCGGATCCAGCATATTTCCAGGTTTAGATGGATTTCTTGGTGCTTCAAGAGATGAGCTGGAGGCCCAAAGACGTATTCACATAGATGGTTATTTTCCATTGCATTCATTGTTGTATATTATTCAGCAATTGTGAAGACAAGTTGTTATAACTGTCCGGGCTGAAATAGGTTAGTATACTCTGATTGACATCTGTATATACATATATTACAGTTTTGTTTTTGTGTAAATATTTGTCATATATTATAGATTATTCATTCCATTTTGAGATTCTATGTTGTTTAGTTTCTTCTTGTCTTATTTCTTCTTTCTTTTCCCTAACTATACGCATTTCCATTCAATTTGGGTTGGACATGTGTGTTAGCTTAAACTGTTCGAAAAAGTGGGTCATTACACTTAGTATCAGAGCTTAGGTTGAGCGAACACCTAGGCTTTGGTGGGGTTGAATCATTTAAGATAGGGTAAGTGAGACCCTATGATGAGTTTGAGAGTATATATAAGAGCGCGTATTTGTTAGTGATAAAAAATGTTTTGTATTGTGTTGTTTGTTTTATTAAGTGGCTTAAGAATTCTGGTTGACGCGTTTGGCCAACGTTATCGATAGGAATTGCCTAAACACTCGAACGAGACCATTTGACACAGTATTGTTTTAAAATGGGTAAATGAAATAATTTTACCTAGAAATATATTTCATATATACAAAAGAATAATTTTTCAAAAATTTAATATAGTTATTCTTGGTTGGCTTGGTTGCTAGGAAATAATAATATTTTATCATTATTTTCGAGAATTCGATTAGTCATGCTCGTCCAATTCTGAGCATTAAATATCATCCATTAATCTATCTTGAATCTCCCTTTTTGAAACCTAGATGGGATAGATGGGAATTTTGGGAACATTGAAACGAATACCTTATAAATTAAATTTCACAGTTGAATATAAGGCGTTCGTTGATAATATTGGGTCAAAATTGGATTTTTAAGGATTGTTTATTTAAAAGAAATTTGCATATTTTGAATGAATATTTTGAAATAATTTTATATAAAGGATTGATTTGATAAAAATTAAGTTTCAGTAAATGTTGTTTTATTGAAAGAAATTGGAATATTTTGAAATAAATATCTTGGGAATGGTTGAATATAAAATGTTGGTTATTTTAAATTGGGGTTTTATAAAAGAAGTTACTAAAAGAAAACTTGAATATTTCTAAATTAAATACTTGTAGAATGATTTATGTAGGGAAGCTAGAATATTTTTGCAATAAATATTTGCGAAATAATTCCCTTTAAGGAGAGATATTTTACAAATTTGATTTATACAAATGTGTTTACAATCAAAAGGAATTCGAGAGTTTAAATCCCGATATTTTCGAAAATGGTTTTCATGGGTTACAGGTTAATAATTGTAATTGAAGAGGTTCTTGGGATAAAAACATTTCTTATTAGGGGATTGCTGCCATAGGATTTCGCTATATAATTGTTTTGATAAAACAAATTTTTATCTGATTCCAAAAGTATGGTTTTATTTACCATAGAGTAAATATGTATATTATTATTTCAAATGATTTTGGAGAAAGGAAATAATAATTTTATTCGAGATAGTTTTAGAGTAAGTGACTAATAATAATGGTGTTCTTAAAGGGGTTTTTGGTGTATCAATATTTTGGAGATAGTTTGCTTAGAAACATATTTAAGTACAAATGTCTTTAATTTTTTTTTTAAAGAAAATGTATATTTCTTTAGATTGGTTCGGGGACTAAGTTCTGATTTGTTTTGTGCTGATCAAAATAATCTTCTAAGTGACGGTCGAATGTTTGCTTAGGCTAACGGTATTGTGCACTTAATAAATTATTCTTTTTGTCATTGTGTAGTCGGAACGAGTTCGAATCCGAGCGAATCCAAAGCAAGTTAGAATGGGATATTTCAATGAAATATTTCATTAGAAATATATTTGGTATTGTTTCAAAGTGGATTTGAAAAGGCAGAAATGCATCTTTCAATTAACTAGTGTGAGTAGCTCGGAAGTAACTAAACATGGGTGGAGATGCATTCAGATGGAAAATGTTTCTCTTGAGTATTATTCTTCTTGTATGGAAGTATATGATATTGTTTGGTAGTGCCCAGTTCCTTGGTTCTATTTTGGGTTTTCTCAATCCATATATATATATATATGTTATGGATTAAATATATATAATATCATTTCAAAAGTTTTTGAAATAAATATCCAAGTATTTGACCCTTAAGTTTTCAGAATACATAGTATCATTTCAAAAAGAATTTTTGAATAAAAACTTGGGTGTTTAAAATTCTTAAATGAATTCCGAAAATAAAGGTTTGAATCTAATGGTTGCGTATACCCTTAGGGTATGGTAGAGAATTTTGTAAGTTTTACAACTTAAGCTATGTTTTATGAAGATGTTTTCATAAATAATTTGTGGTAAAAGAATTGGTATTAGTAATAACCAATTAAATAAGTGCGAAGGTGGACATAAATCATTTCTCTTTTCATATAGTTTTGATCTAATATTCGAGTACAAGGTTTTGAAGTGTTTTATACCGCTCCAAATAAGGATCCGTTAATCGATTTTGGACGGCGAACACTTGATGAGGGTTCTTGGTATGGAACTAAAGTTTTCTATCATAGCTACAGCTGTGTAAGTAGAATGGAGGTTTCTAATTTAGAAGCCTAATCAGAGTTTGCACTAGAAAATTAGGTGAGCGATACTGGTTTGGAAGTAGAGTCGTGTATTCGAGCAGTGATCGAATCAGATTCTATATATGAATGATTTATGAACATCATGAGGGCTTACCAATAGTATTGAGTATTCTTGTGCTGAAATTTCGGGGACGAAATTCTTTAAAGGGAGGAGAGTGTAACGACCCATATTTTTGGATCTTAGAATTTGAATATTTAATTTGTTTAAATATTCGGATTAAAATTAAATTATAATATAATATATGTTTCAAATAATTCATCGATTTTTAATGACGTATTTTTAATTTAATTTTTAGATTTTTTCCATAATTTTTAGATTGGAAAATTATCAAATTTTTGTTTGACGTATTTTACATCAAACGTCGATATTTTTGAAACTTTACATAATATGTTAGCCAGTGTATATTTTTTGTGACTGTGTCGCATTATTGTGTGTAATCGTATTTTTATTTTTGTCGTTTGCGGCTCGTATGCAAATATGATATGGTTTAGCGGTGTACCACAAAAGTTTTTAATCAAAGACTTTCAAAACAAAACTAAACTGGCATAAATAATATCACACGCAAGCATCTCTTTCCCTGGACAAGACTTTGGTTTACTTTACAAGTTTTTGACTTTTCTATTCCTTAGCCATGAAGTATTATCTTTTACGTATATATGTACATTCATTTGTACAAAGAAAATCATACAAGGACACACACGTTTCAAACAAATAAGAAGATGGAACACATTTTCCTTGTTTCTCTTTCCTTGTTTATTTCCATGTTTGGTGGGGAAATATTTAGGTAAACATGATCATTTTGTTGGAAATATGTTGCCATTATATATACACTCGGGTACATATTCATGCAAGAAGGGATACACACACATAAATATGAACATATCATTTCTTTTCTTCTATGCACGCCAATTTACGCATAGCAACATCCTCTATATTTTTTCTTACAACTATACACATAGTTGACACCTGATCCTACCATTTGATTTAATCATCCTAGCAATGTTGAAGTGGGTTTGTTTGGCGATAGTGGCTGTGGCTATTGTAGCTTATATGTGTGTGGCTGTGTGTGTATGTGTATTATGTATTCATGTGTGTGTGTGTAAGTATAGCGCTAGCATGAAATAGAAGAGGAGGGGGATGTATGCATGGGTATGTGTGAGTTGTATGGAAAAAAATGTAGAATGTGTGTAAGCAACGGAAGTTGTCATAAGGGAGATGTCTGGAGGAGGCTCGGCTTTGGGTTTATGCGTGGTAGTAAGTGATGGAGTGGGTGATGCATGTATGGGGAGGAGATGCATGGGAAGTAGCAGGGTATTTAAAAGTGGAAGAAAAATGAAGAGTATTGTTTAATGCAAATGAATTTGCAAATAGATCCACATTAATATGTTCCTTTGCATGCGAATGATGTGGGGAGGAAATTGAGGGTGCAGATCGAGTTGTTTTCGTATATGGGCTTTGGGCGGATAGCTATGGAGAGATTTTGAGTGTTATTTATATAATAATTAAATTAAATTTGTCAAAACTTTAAATTGCTATATCTTGCTCATATGAAATCGGATCGCTCATATGAAAACGGACATGATTCAAATTACATTATTTTAATTGATTACGTAGTTTAAATTTATACACCTTAAATATTGATGTTTATTTGACCAAATAAAATACTATTGAATAAAACTGGATTAAATATAGTAATTGGACATTGGTTTAGCAGAATAAAACACCATTCCGCTAATTAAATTAATTTGATCATTAATCAGCAGAATAAATCCTCATTCTGCTATTTTATGGATTTGGGCATTTGATATATACCGTTAATTGATATTTTGCTTTGAATTAGTGATATATTAACTAATGATGGTTACGTGTTGGATTTATTTACATAGTCGTGGATTATGTAAATATCTGTTATTAAGTTGAAAAGTTAAATTAAATAATATGGTAGCTTGTTTAAGTACCATGGTGATCGTTAAGCCTCCTTCAAATTAGAAAAACTAATTATTGATTTAAAAGTTATTTTAAGAATAATTATTTTTATTATAAGGTTTGAAGACAATTATTATTTAATAATATGATTTTAAAAAGTATAATTATTTATAATAATATTTTAAAGATAAATTATAATTGTTTTAATAATGATTTATAGTTAATTATTTTATTATATGATTCTTAAAGGTTATTTCTTAAATGTTATTTAAGAATGTTTAATTATTATTTTAAAGTTATTTAGTTATTATTTTGAAATGTTTTAATTTACTTTAATTATTTATTTAAACTGATTTAACTATACTTTAGTTTTTAATTAAAGTTAATTAATTAATTATATTGATTTAAGTTATTAAGTTATATTTATAGGTTAATTAATTATCATATTAATTTTAGTTTAAAGTGGATTAATTATTGTATTAATAACGTTTTAAAGTTAATATATCATTATTAAATCAATATTATTTTGAAGTTAACTTATTTATACAATAATGGTCTTAAAATTTATTTAGTACATTATTAATGAGATTTTAAAGTTATCATTTTAAATGATATTTAATTAAAATGAAATAGAAGGGTGTTTAAATAATAATTTATTATTTTAAGTTATATAAATTATTTTAAATACTTTATGGTTTATCAAAGGAACTCTTTTGACTTAAAGAGTCTATTAAATAAGTTTATTTAAATATGGAAAGAGTTTTATAAATGGGTCTGGATATTTATAAAAGAATTTATAAATGAGTTTTAAAGATTTGAAATGGAGAAGTTTTATAAATGGAGTTTTGAGATATATAGAGAATGTCTAATAAATAGATGGAAGATTTATAAAGAAGCTTTATAAATAGATTTGGAAATATTTATAAGATAAGGAAATTTAGAAAGAGATAGTTGATTTCCTTGCGTAATTCGAGGGGCAGGGATTGACTACGGTTTATTATGGATTCGCTGGGACAATGACATAACCATTTTGTAAACTGCGATCCATGATTAATACTGAACGGTACTTTCAATATCTATTTTTAAGAGTTTTCATGTTTCTAAGTTTTTAAGTTAAATGGTTTGTGAATATACTTATACCATTGAGATAAATATATGGTTATATTTTCTGATTATCGATAATATAGTGGTTTGTGAATATATTTATCCTATTGAGATAAGTATATGGAAGTGATTTCGAAGTATTTGAAATGCGATTCTAAATTAATGACAGATTAAATTAAGAGGCTTGGTGATTTCCATGAGAAATATAATCTTTGTTTGGAATGTTTGTTTATTTGATAGTTAAATAACCGACTATCAAATCTTGGCCTAAATATGTAATCCTTCTTAATTTTGGTGGTAGGAAAATATTCCCTACTTAACACCGAATGATTTTAGCTCTGTAAATATCTAGGGGAAACACGGGGATTATACGGTACAGTTACCATTAGGGGTGCTATATTGTACGTATAAACTCGTTTCATTCTTTTAGGACAAATGATAAGGAGAACCGTCCACTAAAACGGTTACGGGGTGATCCCCGTTCTTATGTATTGTCTGATTATTTCCTTAAAAACCAATACTGTGCATTCCAGAAATGGGCATTTTGTTTTGTGGAGCACCCGGGAAATGGAAGAGTGTACTCGTAAGAGGTGACTCGAGCCCATAACCACTCCAAAAACCATATACGGTTCTATGGAGGAGATTCGTGACATATTGAGATGTTAGGATCCATGTGTGATTCCATGGATCCATGTGTGCTTCTGAGACACATTAGGGTATGGGAATTCGGGTGCGATTCCAAGATCTAATAGAGATATGGGAATCTTTGTGTGATTCCAATATTCCAAGACCCGTTGAGGTATTGGAATCCATGTGGGATTCAATGATCGATTTTGATGGCGGTGCATGAGCTTGAATGCCGGACGTAGCCTCATTAACGAGAATGACTAAAACCAGAGATAGGAAGCATGGCCAGTAGGGTTGGCAAACCCATAGGGTGTAGTCGGCTCCTCCTAGATGTCACTTATAGTTGTTATGCATGCATGAGGCGACGCACTCGGTCTTAGCGAGACCAGCCATGTTTTTCCTATGGGACATCACTAGGGATGTATGCTTCTTTGGATGGATATCCCTGATCCTTGTGCAGGAGGACCGTTCCTCGAAGTACTGAGGGCACCTCCTTGGAAATCCTACACAATTAGCAAACGTGCCTTATCGGTTTTCGATTATATACCTAGTATTGTTATGATGTACACTCACAAGCATCAAAGCTACTTATTTATTATTATTTTCACCCTTGCACATTATTATAATATTACTGGATTTTCTGATATAAAGGGTTTGGTTATCGTAAGGTAAAAACCCGTTCGTGTTTATGTGCGACGTGGTTTTTCGAGATACCTTTTTTTGAAAGATTATTTAAATTTTAAGAATCCAGTTGATTGTGTTTCTCACGCTGGTTTTACCAAACTAACCCGGGCATTGTTTTTCTATAATGCTCGGGTCAAACCTAGCATATTTCCAAGTTTAGATGGATTTTTTGGAGCTTTAGGAGACGAGCTGGAGGCCCAGAGATGTATTCACATAGATGGTTATTTTTCCATTGCATTCATTGTCGTATATTATTCAACAATTATGAGGATAGGTTGTTATAACTATCCGGGCTGAAATAGTTTAGTATACTCTGATGGGCATCTGTATATACGTATGTTACAGTTTTGTTTTTCTGTAAAGATTTGTCATATATCATAGATTATTCGTCCCGCTGTGAGATTCTATGTTATTTAGGTTCTTCTTGTCTTCTTTCTTCTTTCATTTCCCTAACTATCCGCCTTTCCGTTCAATATGGATTGAACATGTGTGGTTTATTGTCAGCTTAAACTGATCGAGAAAAGTGGGTCGTTACAGAAGCAAAGAAAGGACTAGAACTATTTCTAATGGTACTAGAATTAAGCATATCAACAATAAGATTTTCTAGCTCATTTTTAACATGATGAGAATATCTTTAAGGTTTAAGACAAACTAGTTTTGCTCCTTGTAATAATGGGATTATATGATCACATTCATGTGCAGATGGAAGAGATTCTTTTGAAGAAGTAAATAGGAAATTCATTGAGTAAGTTTTGAATTTCCGGATGTATTCGTGGTGTAGAAGGTGCTGTTGTTGCTGATGATAGGAGTATAAACTTTAGGCGAGCAGAGTTGAATTCCTTGGTAGGTTGTTTGTCATCACATGGCTAAAAATATGATTGAGTTAAGCCTTTCCATTTACACTCCTTGCCTTTATAATAAAACCTAACCTGTAGCTTCTTAAAATTAAGACATATTTCATCTAATTCCTTCATCCATTGTGCACTTAGAACTATCTGACATCCCTCCATTGGAAGCACTAATAGATCAATGGGCATCTTGCAGGTTTGGTATTTGAGTAAAATTTCATTTCCCTATAGTTTTTGACCATTGGCCACCTACACCTCATAATTTCTTGCTTGACTTCTTGATAAATTTAGCTTCTTTGCTAAAGAATTAGCAATAAAACTTTGAGTTGAACTAGAATCAATCAAGAACATAACGTATTTAGTATTTATCATACCTCTAATTTTAGTGTATGTAATGTAGGAATACCTAATAAAGCATTTATAGAAATTGTTAATAATTTATGATCTGAATTTTGATTGTTTTCTAAGTGAGAAAGTCCTAAATGATTATCATTGGAATCATCAGAGATAGAAAAAATTTCTAGGTCCATAATGCTTTCTAAAATATACAATTCTTTGGATTTACATTTATGGCCATAGTAATATTTTTCATTGCAACCAAAATAAAGATTGTTTCTTTTTTTCCTAATATTTCCTCTGGGGTAAGGCTTTTAATCTTTGATGGTTTATCAGAAGAATTTTGAGGAAATGATTTAGAGAGAGACACTTGATTATTTCCAGAATCTTTTTTGAAATTAGAGTTATTTAAAGTGACTTTGTTTGGAATTTTTTTTGGCCGAGAGCCATTTAGTTTCAAAAGTTTTGGCTAAAGGGATTGCTGCATCAAAAGGAGGGTTTGCAACTATAAAAAAAAATTAATTTCCTACCTTAAACAACCTTAAATTTCTGTAAAAGGTGATTAAGGGTAATTTGTTCAATCATACCTTCAAGTTGCTCAAATTGGTTAACATAGTGCATTACTGATGTCGTTTTCTTGAGGGAAGAGAAGGTATCATAAGGTCTTTCTAATTCATTAGGATTAAGACGCACTTGAATGGCTTTATAGAAAGTTGACCATTGATCATAATCTTGTACATTGCGAGAGAACCTACAGAGCGATTGTAAGGCTTCCTTTTAAGGTGAAGGAACAAATATGCACCAATTCTTGAATGTCAGTGTTGTTGTGTTTTAAAAATTGCTTTACTTATCTTAGCCAATTAACTATCCATCTTCTCCTAAAAATGTAGGAAAATCTATTTTGATATTTAGCTTGGCAATGTCTCTTGAGTGCAGAATGATCAGAGTTTCTTGAAAGGGAGTGGTGGTCAATATTGATGGTTTGTGGTCTACCCAGAATAGGTGGTTGGTTGTTTGGTGGAACATAGATATTTGATCTTGTTTGAGCAGAATTTTGAGGGAGAGATGATGATCTTTTGATTTCTGATTTGAATGCACTCTTATGAGATTTTTGGTTCTTGATTTCTTTAAGCTCAGAGAATAAATTTGCCAACATTTTTGCATTTTATCCATTTTTTCATTGACTTCTTAGCTGCTTCTTGTCAAGTTTTGGGTAGTAGTTGTTAGGTCTTGAGTTGTTTTCTCAGACTTTTTCAATGATGAAGCATTCTTATTTTTAATCAGGTCTTGCGTTTGTCATAACTCTGGTAAGTGTTCATCATTTGTAGATTTCAATAAAGAGGAGCTTTCCTTGTTTGCATCAAGATTTAAGGAAGGATCTGCTTGATGAGGGTTTGAATCATGCTCACTAGGAAGGTCTGATATCAAAGTGGTAAGCTCCTTGTTCTTTCGGGTCTGTGCTCGAGTGTTGGCCATGGTGGGAAGGGAAGAAATGGTGTTACTTGGTGATTAAATGGGATTCAGGTGAAGGCAAATTATAAAGAAAAGAAGATGAATGTCAAAGAATAAGAAGAAGAAGTGAAAACAAGAAGAATAGAAGTACCCAGTAATAAAAAGAAGTGCATGTAAATAGCAGGTAGAAGAAAATATGGCAATAATTTTATTAACTTCAGCCTCAAAACATGTACATGCTTTTATCATCATGTATACACACTATCCAAGACAGACTAGTTCAAGTTAGGCGTTACATAACACAGCTCATCATATATATTATTTCAGAGAATTAAGTGATTAAAACTAGCCTGAACACCGAAAACATAAATCCAGGCTGTGCACGTGCACATGTGCATAGTGTGTGCAACATCAATTCTTGTCTTCTATCTTCGATCTTGCATTTCCACTTGCTGCATATTGTATCTGAGCCTTCTCTAAACCTTCAACAACCATTTCAGTTGTTCCAAATAATCGTGTTATTGTGTCGAGCTTTCTTTTCCAATTTGTTTGTGAAAATGCCTCTTTAAATTACTGTTGTCCAAGTGTTTGTTGAAACGTCTGCTTGTAACACAATCTGCCGTTGCCATCTTCCTATTATCGCCACCATGCACCTTTAGCCATTGTCGCCTCTCAGGCACACGTTCCCTCATCAACGTGCAGTCCACGTCACATGCGAAAAAATCCATTGCTATCAGCATCTCCGCACAATCCTAGTCACATCACCCATCACCTTACACACGTGCATGACAGCTCCTCCTTCCACACGTCGATCGCGATTGTCGGCCTCCATCGTTCGCTATCTGGCTTTGCCTTCGCTCATGATTCATTCTGTTTTTTATGATTTGATTTTGGCTTTGGGATAGATTAAGGCAATATGAAAAGGGCCGAGACTTTGATTTTTGGGGGTAAGAAGAGTTGGGGAAGAAATAAAGGAATGGGTTTTGCCTTAAAGGAATAGTCTAGAATGAGAAAAGTTGGAGGAAGTGAGCTTGGGCTTTAATTTAGGCTTCTAGTTCAAAATTAATTCGTTTCTTCTTTTCCTTTTAAATAACCCCTTTTTTGTAAATAAATCCCAACCCGATTTAATTGAATTCACACTTCATTCTACAAATTTATATTTCAATATTTGGACAATTTTATTTAATTCAATGCCCGTTTATTTTTATTTAATCATCCATTGTATTATTATAGAATAAATTTATTTTCCAACCATTTTGATTATATAGAAATTATTCACCTTTGAAAATATTTATATTGATTATAATCATTAATTCGATTTCAGTATGTTATTCAAAAATGATTTATTAACTTAATTCAATTTATTAAAATAAAATCTTTTATTAAATAGAATTTTAGTAAATAAAAATTTATTTTCAAGATACTAATTATCACAAATTAAATTCAAACATTTTATTTTATTAATTTTGTTAGTTTATTCGGCGTAGAGAGCAGAGTTATTATAGATTTTCCCTCCTTAAAAAAATTGCGCCCTCGCAATTTGTTATAGGGAAGATATCAAACACAAACACGACTCTAGTACCCTAATTTCTACAAACTACCGCAATATCTCAATGACTAAACTTCGTCCTCTTCAAATTTAACTCAATACATAGTGTGGCTTAACATAAACAAAGGCCAAACTTCATCTTCATCATCTTATCGTATGCTAAGAATTAAAATAGATTCATTTATCGACTTTCTATTTTTCGCATACGATATAACTAGACGAAATTTTTTCTAAGTATCGAAATTTTCAGAAAATTTCGGCAGTCTCCTATGTACGGAGAGCATCCAAAAATTGACAACATAAATAGTTACATGATAAATTTCAACAATGAGGCATCTCCAAACATAGAGAAACGATACAATAATATATATCCATCTCCATACACGTAAAAACGTACCTAAGGTTGTATTTTTTAAGCATTTTTGCTTAATATTTATGCAAACAAAATGAGCATGCATCTAAATCCAATTAATAAAGTCTTCATGTACCTAATCTCAACTCAAATTAAATACACAAGTCTCATATATATAAATTTTAACATGTCATTCATTGCACTTAACATAATATATTGAAGTGTTTTTATAATGCAATCTGATGATGTCCATATGACCTTTCTTAGAACCCGTTTCCTAAAATAATGCAAAATCAAATTAGTCGAGTCCATATGTTTCTTACTCATTCGCATCAGCTGTAACCAGAGTTGGATGGATAAATGTATCAATAGAAACGTTGTCACTTTTCAAATATGCAAAATTCCAAAGACATAGTGTTGTAGCATGTATGTAACTATTCTAATTTGGTGCTTAATGCTTATCTGTGCATGTCCATAAAGTTATAATACATGTTTAGTGCTATACACATCTGCATATGATTTCTTAAAGCTCTACGATAAGTTTGAGATTATGAACTAGACGACTAAATGGATATGGAGAAGTAAGAATTAATACATTGTTGGGAAAAGAGGACCTTAACAAAATATTACAATTTTATACATAGAAATTCAGTTAGCAAAAAATTGACAATTATGGGTTAGATTAGGTGTAATGCTACCTTTTCCAATAAGAAATTGACCAACCAAATGCATATATACAAACAGATTTTGCATATTAACCTGACTTACAATATCACTTCATAGATCATGGCACTTAAAATAAATTTGAATTGCATCAACTCTATTTGCATAAAACGATGCATTTTATTTTCTAAAAACTTGTTAGCTTTTTTTTTACTTTATTTAATATAAGATAATGCAGCAACTAACTCTATGGGCACTTCTTTTAGGTTATGTTTGTGGGAAGGTTCGTTGCTGATATTAATCTTGGTCACTATCTCACCGTTGCTGCCTTCATTGGCATACAAGCTACTGTAACTTTCTGACATGTAATTTATTTTTATTTTTATTTTTTTTAGTGAGTTTCAAATGAAATTCTTTATTAACATCCCCTCATAATTGATCGCTATGACGCATCTTATGAACCTTATATTAGGACTTTGTTGGTTTCGTTTATTATTAAATATATCTTATCAAAATAAAGAAGGCAAAGGAACTTGTATGAAGTATTATTTGAAGACCCTTCATTTAATAACCATGGGCACATAGCTCCACAAACTATATGCTATAGCTAGTTAAACTATTTCAGGCATTAGCAATGAACAAAAAGAATAAAATGGCGATGAAAACTCAGAAGAGTCGATAGCATAAAATAAGGTCGTAGAAGAAGATATGTTGGAAAACATAAGGCGAAAATAGTCTGAGGAACCAAACAAACATGTTCAAATTACTGCTGGTTTCACATTTTTAAATTACTACTAGTTTTTAATTAAAACACGGGATTCATTAGAAGAAGAGTTTGCAGTTTGGGCTTAGATATGGGTTTCAACATTGGTTATGCTAATTAGCAGCGAAAAAGCGAGCCTTTTCCATATCAGTTTTACATTTCAATAAAGAATAATTTGACATATGACAAGAATTCACTCTTATGTAGTGTGCACATGTGGTTAGATTAAAATAAGTGAAATGTCGAATTAATTTCATATATCAGATCAGATTGGGCAAGTATAAAGCTAACTACTTGGAACCGTTGAAGTAATGAAAATTTGAGGACGTGATTGATAATAATAGAATGGAAAGAAGCACATGTCATACATGGTTGAAACAAATCCCTAATACAAAATTGAATGTGCAAAAGTAGGCATCCATTACATCCAAATAAAATTCATTTTTAACACATCACAATCCACACAACTTTATTTTATTTTCTTCCAAAAATAAATAACTTTAACTTAATCAATTTTCAAAATATTTTGTCCAAATGTCTCGTTCTAGTGTTTAGAAATCTCTATCTATAACGTTGGTCAGACGCATCGACTAGAATTCTTAAAGCACTCAATTGAAAAATTAACACCAAAATAACTACTCAAATATTTTCAATTGTTTTATAAAATCAAATCATATGCTTGCTTTTATAAATTTAAATATTAATGAAGATTATGTATATAACCAAATAATATATCACTAGCAACAAAAAATTAAGCAATCAAACATCCAGATACCACTATGCACATCCACAAGCAAGCATTTAATTTAATTGATAACTCTTTATATTTTAATTACTTGTTTATATGAATATTAGTTTCTTTTATTCAAAAAATAATTTTTCTATCCCTTGTGGTATTAGAAAGACCATTAGCTTTAATAATTTTGGCTTCATCTAGACTTAAGTGGGTTTATAGCTTTCAAGCGACAACTCCTACTCAATCCTACACTCTAGACAAAGCCCAATTATTTTTCTCTCAAACATTATTTCAACAAACCACAAATCAATCAAACAGACACACAACAACCAAAGTACTCAGCGAAAAGCAGTTTATTAGCTTCCGTTGTGCTACTCTGATCACTACTAGATTAGGATATCCATTCAAAGCCACACAGAGGTCTAATCAACTTTACCAATGCCGACTCTACTAGTTGGACTAACTACTTCTACCTTCATAACTTTATCAACTACTTTTTATCATACTCAAAAAGGGTAGAAGAAAAGATATAATATAGTAAGAAAATAACAAGTACATTCTTAGATGATTACCCCAGTAATCATTGCATACTTCTACTACTACTTATGTATATACGATAATCTACCACACATCCATGGGGACAGTGACTCTAAGTCTCATCTAAGACCAAGACTCGTAGCTCTTATACTCTGTATTGTTCTAAACCTACTCTAATATCAACTGTAATACCCCGGCTCTATACTCATACTATCAAAGAGTATTACTAGGTAATACTGTCTGATAATATAGAGAATGTGAAAATATTGGACTGTCACAGTGAATATTCCTTTGGGTTGCCCTGGTACATATTTCAAAATCGAATATAGAACTCACCTACAGGTACATAGTATTGGCACAAAGCAATAAATATGTGCGTTTCTAGGATAGAACAATACAAAATATAAAGTAAATCACAAAGAACATAGAGTAACCTACACATATTAACATATAATAATAAATATACATAAAACCCAAGCAAGTCTAAAAAAATAGTCAAATGCCCACTACCATTAAATATATACATAACATGTCAAATATATATACACATCTCATCAACATATGAACATGTATAACCATAATATACAAAATGATATACAGATACTCTATCCTCCATCTATGCCCAACATACATAAATAGTATGCTCGTCCCCGAACCTGAAATGTCTCGGATTGACCAGAGTATTATATATATAACACACGGGTCAGACTATGTTTAGTATATAGATGTCAATATAAAATGACAACGGGAATGGTTTGAATAAGTTCAACACAAGTGGCATATGCATATATCAAGTGACAACATATCTCAAAACCATGCATGTAAAAATAATTCGTTTCCATGTAAAGTCGATCAACACATCAACATGCATATAATCAAGTGGATGAAAAACCATACAGCTAACTATCATAAAGTATGGGAACTCATTAACATAAATGACAACTCTCAGCGATGCCCATGATTATCTTTCATATAATCGTAAAGGAGACATACTCGGGGTCTGTCTCACTCAATAAATATGTATAACACATAACAATCACCCAGACCAAACATGCACGAAATATAAATATGGCATACCCTCGGTAGCCATGGTCATCTCTCATATGACCATGTAAAAGATAGGTACAAGGTCCAACTCCATGCTCCTAGCATTTCTATCTATCCTCGATAATGGTGTAATCAATGTGTACGGGATTGCACAATTGCATAAACTCTCAGTTCTCATAAAAAAATCCAAGAGATCAATGGCCACATAATAATCATCTAGACCTTTAATCTCATATTAATCGACTTGGCTCTCAGCCAATGAAATAATCATATGGCCTCTCAAACCTCTACAAATCCACTCCACTCTCAGTTTCTTGGATAGTCAACGGGACTCTCAGTCCTATGTGCTCTCAGTATCATAAATATTAATTTAGGCATCAGTTTCGATAAATGATCAGATCGGCTCTCAGCCATAAACACAGTGATATCATATAGGTGAATAAGTAGGGGTCTATAGCATCTCATGTTATCTCATCAATATTAACCTATTGGGAAACCGACAGCTCTCATCATGCTCTAGGAGCCTTCCTCACACGCTCTCAGTGCTACTCCTGCAGTCTTAGTTACCATGATGGCCATCGTAACCTAATATCCATCAAGTGCAAGACTATGCTATGCATTAGTCACGACCATACAAATGCCCATAATGGTAACAGACTGTTGGATTATGTGACACAGGGGCAGTGGCTCTCAGCCATATACATCAAAAGGTGGGCCAAAAATTTGGGGAGCGACCCCACAATCAGACTGCTAGGATGCATTCTACCCAATCTGATTTACTCCATATCGTATAATAGGCGTATACACACAATAGATACACACTTATAGCTCTCAGCCTGCACACTCTCAATGCGCATTACCATAAATATAATACCTCGTATACTTGACCCTATTAGAGTGACATTTACTTGCAATGAATAATCGAATAAGTGTCAAATCAGTGTCCCACATTCCACCGCACGATACTTAATCCTTATTCACAATGCATAAAATACACTCAATCCCCACAATATTCTACATAACGGATCCAAAGAATAATCGACGTAATATTATCGAATGCCCCATCTCAGATTGTACTATAACCTTGTTTACTTTAATTCCTTATCACACAAGAATAAAAATCATTCAAAACACATAATGCTACTATTTATTGATTTGGAAGGTGTTTTAAAACAAAGTACACTATTTTTTATCCAAAATCTTTAAAACAATTTCAAATATCAATATTCAATTAAACAAAAAATCAAATTATAAAATTCTCATTCTTTCTAAAAATATCCATCTACAATTTCAAAATAAATATTTGCAAACCTCTTATTTAATTACTAGGAAACCTATATACTGAAATTCATTTAATGTTAAATCCCTTAAACTCCTTTTAAAAATATTTCTTCACCATAAAATTTTTCTTTGACAAATTAAAATAATAATACCAAAGAAGTTCTGTAATTTATAATTTCCTTTAAACAACAAATTTGAATAATCCAACTTTCCCAATAAGGATTTTCAATATTAAAATATTTCCCATAAGCATAATATAAAATCCCAAAATCAATATTTTAAAACCCTTATTTTTCTTCTAAACCCTTCCTAAACTACTATAGGATAATAGTTACTCAAACTAAATTTCTCTTTGTATGAAACCTTCCAATATTCAACATTCAAATATCAATTTATATAATTTATTTGGATGACAAAATTCAAAAATATTTCTTTATTTAAAATAATTAGATACATAATATCATACTCCAATTATCTTTAACAAAATTTAAAATAGTTTTTTATTAATTATAATTTCCATTCAATAAATAAATCACATTCAAGCTTATTATTATTCCAAAATATTATTTTATAAAAATTCCAATTTATTAAATTCCCATAAATATATACAACCTTCCTTATAATATAAAATTTAAAGCACTGTTATAAAGATCCTTCAAATACTTTTATAATCTTAGATTAATAAAGTTATATATTCACAGTCCACTTAGTTAAACAAATACTGCAATGAAAATTATAACCTCGTAATATTCCTATCATAAATAATATTTTCCAACATTAAATAAAACTCATTCCAAAAATTCACTATATACTTAAAATATTTTTATAATGGTCAAAACTTCACATTTTAATTCACTACGCCTTTCGATCAATATTAAGTGTTGTTTCAGTTATTCACAACATTTATTTATTGTGCAACAATGTGTAATATTTGTGCAATCGACAATCAACCAATATCTCATTACAACAACGATTAATCTGTGATTTGCAATATTATTCCAACCAATTCAATCCATATCAACCAAGAATTCATTTCCAAACAAGCATCCAAACGAGCATCCAAACGAGCATCCAAACGAGCAATTAAATAGAAAAGTAAGTGCACATCTAGACATTAGTTGTCAATTAAGAAAATAACTCACCTTATAGAAGATTTCCCCTTTCCCAATCATACACCCAAAATACCTGAATCAATTAGCCAAACCCTAGCTAGCACCGCTCCTTGTTGCACTAACCACCTATGTCACCGACCAACTCAAAGTGTAGCTCACCACCACTCAAAGTTTTACTTCCCAATCATTATCCCTCCTCAATCCGCCATCACCATCATCTCGATATCGTCACCTTTGCACCTTCAGCCATCGTCGCCTCTCAAGCGCGTATCCCCTCATTAACATGATGTCCATGTCATAGTGAACAAATCCATCGTCATTAGCATCTACATACACATTACCTGACAAGCACACACAACAGCTCCTCCTTTCACACGTGATCACTGTTGCCGGCCTCCATCGTTTGCTACTAGTCTTCGCCTTTGCTCATGATTCATTCTTTCTATTTTCGTGATTTGATTCTAGCTTTGGGATAGGTTAAGGTGAAATGAAAAGGATTGAGACTTTGATTTTTGGGGTAAGAAGAGTTGGGAAAGAGATAAAGAAACATGTTTTGCCTTGAAGTAATAGTCTAGAAAGAGATAGAATTAGGAGAAGTTGGCTTGGGCTTTAATTTGGGCTTCTAGTTCTAAATTAATTCATTTCTCCTTTTTCTTTTAAATAACCCCTTTTTATTTGTAAATAAATCCCGACCTGATTTAATTGAATTCACAATTCATTCTACAAATTTATATTTTGATAATTAGATAATTTTATTTAATTCAATGTCCGCTTAATTTTATTTAATCATCCACTGTATTATTACAGAATAAATTTATTTTCCAACCATTTTGATCGCATATAAATTATTCACTTTTAAAAATATTTTATATTGATTGTAACCATTAATTCAATTTTAATATGTTATTCGAAAAGGATTTATTAATTTAATTCAATTTATTAAAATAAAATATTTTATTAAATAAATTATATTAACTAAAAATTAGTTTCAAGGTAATAATAATAATAATTTAAATTCGAATATTTTTACTTTTATTAAATTTATTGGTTATATAGTGTAGAAAGCATGGTTGTTACAATATATAATAATATATGTTACATTATTTTGAATTGTGTAAGATGATGTAAGTATATATGTATATATAATAAAATTTTAAAATTAATAAATAATCAAAATTATTTAATTAAATACATTAGCTAAAAGTTAATTAGTAAATAATATATATATATATATATGAAGACATATGTGTATAACTATAAGTGTTATAGTATAAATATTCAATATAATTTTTTTAATTCAATGATATAAAATTAATTAAAATTTTAATTAATTAAATAAGATTTAATTAATATAATATTATACACAAGACTATTATATTAGTAAATAAAAATTATAAAAGTTATATAATAATTAAAACTTATACTATATAAATGTATAATTAAAGGTGGAACAATAAGAAAACCTAAATACACTTAAGGGATAAATCATATGTATAGTACGTACACCATGATATCTGATGTGTTCGACACTTAACTCACGAGGGTATTTCATGAGAAATATATTATTCCATGAGTTGATATCTCTAATTTTAATATATGAAAGATTATTAATCAATATAAAGTTGTCCTCTACCATTTATACATTAATAGATCACTTGCATGCTCCTTAGTTGCTGATATTTATCAAGCTAAGGATGATATGTGTAGTACTATTAATATATTGAATAGACGAGGTATGATACACACACACACATATGTTTGTTGATATTCCTCAAGATACTTACATTTATACTTAGATCATCATGAAATGGTAGGTGCAAGTGAATAATCTCTTTCGATTTGTTGATGTTCCTCAAGGTCAAAATTGGATTAGGACAACGAACCACAGGTTAGGAGTTATATATGATACAATCAATAAGGAGTTATACATCACTTGTAGGATATGATTTGTGGATATTCCTCAATTTCAGAATCCCATGGAAAACGAGTGCTAACACCCATTAGTGAAGTCGAAAAGACTTATGTGTTTCATCTTAGGGTTTGGAGAAACATAAAAGACAAGTGGAAGCTTATTAGTAAAATGAAATGTAATGTTTAACCTTACTAATATACTAAGAACATCTAATATAAAAATTTCCTAATCTACTAAGTTAAAATTTACAGAAAAATATCTACACCCAATTTATTTTATGAAAATAACAAACTCACCGGACCTAACTATGTTAATTGGCTATGAGCAATAAAGATAGCATTCATTTAGGAATGTCTTTGGTCATCGATAACGAAACATCATAAGGTTAGACCTGCTTATGATGTGGAACTCGGACAAAGATTATCTTATAATAAATGGGTCTCAGACCTTGAAATCGCATAAGTTTTCATATTGTTTACAATAGACAAGCCATTGTAGAGGCAGCATGAAAAATTGTATGTCCATGATATTTTTGATTGTCTCCAAGCTCTATTTGATGAACAGTCCCATTCTGCAACTTATAAACTTACAAAGAAACCATTCAATACCAAAATGACCAAGGGACAAAAAGTGGACGATTACGTTCTAACGGTGAAAGGATATATTGACAGACTCTCATAGTTCGTCGTAATGATAAGCAACAAGATGCAAGTAGACTTTATCCTTGGGTTTCTAACCCCTTAATATGATTCATTCATATTAAACTATAATATGAACCAATTTAACGTGAGCCTCATGGAGCTCCTCGGTATGTTGAGGTCAACCGAATTTTCATCCAAGGATCAAGAGGCTGTACTTGTTGTTAAGGGGAACATGCATCTATGAAAGGTTCAAAGAAGAGGAAAAGGGTTCATAAGTAGTACAAGAAGACTTTTTCGACTGATAAGGGTGAATGTCATCACTGTCGCAACAAGGGTCATTAGAAATAGAACTGTCCGAAGTACTTAAAGATTGCCAAAGAGAAGAAACAAAATGGTTTTGCTGCTCCTGGTATATTTATGATTCAAAATTGTTTTACAATCAATATATTATCTTGGGTTTTAGATATTGGATTTGGAACTCACATCCATAATTCGTTACAGGGGCCTAGGAACAGGTGTCATGCGACAAATGGAGAGATGATGCTTTAAGTTGTTGATGGATCTCTAGTAGATGTAGTGGCAGTTGGAGATATTCATTTAAGTTTTCCTAGTGGATTTTTTTTATATTAAATAATTGTTATTATGTAAAAGACTTTATTTATGGGATTAGTTCTATATTTAGATTATTTGGGACTGGTTTTATTTGTCGCTGTGTTGATAATGTTATAGACATTATTTTATATGGCAGTAAAGTCTATGATGGTACTTTAGATAATGACATTTACGTGATTAATAGAAATTATGTCTATGCGGTGGATAATTCTTCGAATAACAATATAAATAAAAATTATCTTTGGCATTGTAGGTTAGGTCATATAAATGAAAAATGACTGCATAAACTGAAAACTGATGGTTTTCTACCATCACTTGATTCTGAATCACTTGATATGTGTGAGTCATATGTCAATGGTAAGATGAGCAAGCACTTTTTATTGGGAGCGACGAAAGAGTTACATAGTGATGTATGTGGCCCGATGCATGTAATTACTAAAGATAACTGTTCTTATTTTGCAACCTTGATTGATGATTTCTCAAGAGTACGATATGTGTATCTTGTGAAGAACAAATCCACTGTCTATGAGAATTTTATTGAGTATAAGAATGAGAATAAAAATCAAACTAATCAAAATATTAAATATTTCTACCTGATCGAGGAGGTGAGTACATTGGACAAGAAATCCAACAGTGCTTAATGGATAATGGAATTATCTCTTAGGTTACACCACCGTATACTCTACAACATAATGATGTTTCAGAGCGCAGGAACCAAACCCTATTAGATATGGTTCATTCCATGATGAGTAAGGTTGAGTTACCTTTATCTTATTATGGATATATAAAAGAATCATATCGATGGTGTTTTGATGATAACAACCAAACAACAATGCTACTAACGTTTTCACTCAGTATATTATAGATTTATTAAGCAATCATTAGAAGAGATGAAAATATAAGCACATATCAGAGAATACATTGCTTCAAAAGAGTATGCGAGCTTCAAAAGAGTTGCAATGGTATTTACTACTACAACGCATCAAAGCCAAAAGATGTACACCGACGAACTCAAAACAATACTATAATGGAGAATTCAACAAAAATACGAAGGACCATTCGATTGAATCTTAGTCCAGTTAATTGAACCAGCTGATGAAATGGCATTTCAGTCTTCTGAATTTGACTTAGGGTCCGGGCATAAATTTTACACTAGGCCAGTCGACTGAACCCAGTCAACTAAAAACAATGCCTTGTCTTCTAAATTTGATAATCATCTCAGGCTTGAATTTTAGACTAAGACAGTCGACTAACGCTTCCTTTTAGTTGACTGAAATGGCTAGTTTCCTAAAGTAGTGTATTCGAATCTCTTCACTCCTGCAGTTGCTTCTCTTCGCCAATGGCGAATTTGAAAGGTTGCACCTCTACTTTCGCATCCCTACAACAACTATAAGACTTCCTAACCATCCCTGAATCACTACACATTATAACACAACTCAATGCTATTCCTAGATACTCAATTCATAGACTAATACTCCGAACTTCAAGAAATTCATGTAATTCATAGATTTCGACTAATTTGCTTCATCTCCACATCCCATATTCTAGTCAAATAAATTCCTTAGCCTCTACCTCCACTCAATCTATTTTGGTTTGGTTATAGGAGTCATTGTACATCAGAGAGACATTATGTATATCAAGATACATTGTGTCATAATGTATCATTTGTTACACTGCTTGTAATAGTTGTTGAAGTCCTATTCGGTTGTTAAGGCGGAGTTTGTAAACCTATTCCTCTGGATGAAGTAAGGGTATTGATAGTGAAATACCAAAGGGGAGCTTCAGGACTGGACATAGGATGGGAGGTCCAAACTAGTATAAAATTGACTGTGTAATCTACTATATTATTCTACTGCACTTACATTGTTTACTACTATTGGCCATCTTTGATCCAATGCATAGCGACTAAATATGCACTAGAAACGCAAATGCATATGCTGAATTTATTACCCACTTAGTCTGTGCCTAAGATGTCATATAAGATGTGGTATGGGAGAAACCCCACCTCAATTATTTAAAGGTGTTGGGTTATCCATCTATGTTAAGAATGTTACTCCCAATAAGTTGAGGCAAGATAGATCTTGTGTAAACTCATTGTATATCCGAAGAACACTCTAGATATATTTTCTATAATACTGAAGGAAAAATGGTCATTGTTTCTTAACATGATTTATTTTTGGAAAAGGAATTTCTATTAAAATAAACTAACTGCGAAGTAGTGGAATTGGATGAGATATGAGAGTCGAACATGAAGACTGAACCAGTGGGAGAACCAAGTTCAACCGTATATGAAAACACACAGTTTATTAGAATGTTTAGTAAGAGAACTTACACACTAGAGAGATATTATGGTTTTATCGTAGATGGCAAGAAGGAGGATTGTATCTTCGATGATGACACTCCTCTATCATTCCAAGAAGCACTATAGAATAAAGACTCTACACTTTGGCTTAGAGAAATGGAATTTGAGATGGATTCCATGTATGAAAACAAAGTGTGGACTTTGTCTGACATACCCAAAGGGATAAAACCATCGGCTACAAATGGATTAATAAGAAAAATTTAAATGCAGATGGACAAGTATAGACTTATAAGACAAGGCCAGTTGCGAAAGGATTTCATCAAATTCAAGGTGTTGATTATGACGAGACGTTCTCGCCCGTAGCAATTCTTAAGACCATTTGGATAATGCGAGCTATTATGACATTCTATAACTATGAAATATGGAAATGGACGTGAAGATGGGATTTCCAAATGTTGATTTAGAACAGACCATCTATATGTCGCAGCCTAAGGGTTTTGAGGTTGGTGGGAGTGAGGGTAAGGCTTGTAAGTTCTTATGGTCCATTTATGGACTTAAACAAGCCTCAAGAAGTTGGAATACCTATTTTGATAAAATAATCAAACAATTTGGTTTTATCAGAATATAGAGAAAGCATGCGTATACCAAAAGGCGCAAGGAAATGTTATCATATTCTTAGTGTTATACATTGTTGATCTTCTATTAATTGTCAGTGATGTTTAATTATTGCAATCAATAAAAGCTCGGCTTTTCAAAAAATTCTCCATGAAGGATTTGGGAGAAGCAACCTATATACTAGGTATAAAGATATATAGAGGTGGATCTAAGAGGATGTTAGTATTGTCTCAATCCCTACACAAAGACTACATGATAAAAAGGTTCGGTATAGAGAATTCCAAGCATGAAAATGTTCCAATGCAATCTGAAATCGTCTTTTCTTATATGGACGCTCCTCAGACTGATGATGAGAAAGAGCGTATGAAGAGGATATCGTATGCTTTGGAAATCGATTTTCTAATGTATGCTATGTTATGTACTAAACCGGATATGGCATATACATTAAGATGCATAAGCCGATACTGTTCTAATCCTAGAGAAAGCATTAGACAACTGTAATATACTAAAGTATTTGAGAAATATTATGGACTTATTCCTGATATATGGGAATATAGACCTCCTTATGAAGGGAACTTTAGCTTTCAAAGTGATATCGATGATAATAAGTCGGTGATAGGTTATGTTTTTACTATTAATGGTGAGGCTGTCAGTTGGGAAAAATTCCAAACAGGAAATAATAGTTAATTCCATAATGGAGGCCAAATAAAACTCCCTTAACGAAGCAAAAAAATTGAGCTCAGAGTGATTCTCGAAATGGAGAATCCAACCACATTGTTTTTTCATAACAATATGGCGATGCAGATAGTAAAGGAACCCAGAGCACACAAGAAGCCGTGACTTATTCTTCGAAAGTTCCACCTAATTATAGAATTCATTAAGAAGAAAGAGGTCATGGTACCAAGGGTGCTTACCAAGGTAACCATAGTAGATCCATTCTCGAAGGGATTAGCTCCATCGGTTCTCGTCAAGCTGATCGAATGAAGAGGATTGAGATTCCATAAGTAGCCCCATGGAGATTGATAGAGTTATGGGTATGCCCTAAGGGAGTTTCTGTAATATATTGTAAATTATTAACTCTATAATAAAATCTCGTTCTAAATGAAAGATGTTTTTATTTATGTTATATACTTGTTATAATGTGTTATAATTAATTAATTATTTAACTTAAGCATATTTAATTGAAAATCCATAAATGGTATGTTTTGTGATAATAATTACAAGGTGTTGTAATCACGAGCAATTTATCATAATATAATAAATGCGTCATTTTAAATATTCCTAGTCAAGATGTATCGAGACTAGATATCGATACATTTGTTGAGACTAGAGCACGTAACGTTCTCCAAATGTTAGGCACTGTATTACTCGTCACTACGGGGGCATCAAGGGGTTATGTATAGAATTTTTTTGGATAACTATGGAATAACTCATTCAATAGTTTTCTGTTTCTTAATACAACTAAAGTCAAATAGAAAATATCGATGTGACAATATTACACATTTCTCTCGATTTAAGAATATTGTTGAGCTTTAATGTGGAAATTTCACTTTGATTACAATTACATCGTGACACAATGTACATCGAACAGTAGTGGAAACATTGGAAGTGAAACACTATTCAATAGAGAATTTGTCTTGTAAGTTTATGAGGTTTATATCATAGTCAACCGAAGTCAACTCAGAGTTAAAGTCTCTGGCTAAAGCAATTTGATTAATAAAAAATGCTATTTTTAAACCAAGAACTTTGTGTTTGGATTACAAAGTTGGATATGGACGATACTGGAATTTTTGCCATTACCAAATTCCATAAGTCATAATGTAATATAGTTTTGACGAAGAGAATTAGTCTAGATAATTGTTGCTAATGGGCAACGCTTAAAACAAGTAAAATTGGATTTTACTGTAACTATGTTAGTGATAAATTTGTCCATAATGTCACATCACTAACAAGAAGACATGTGAACGTTATTATTCGAATTATTCGATATTAATTACTAACAAGATTTACACCTAAGAGACACAACCAAAATGTTGAACACTCCAACTACCGTCAATTTAATTAATTATAAGTGTTATAAATTAATTAATATGTATGATATATTAATTATAAAATTTTATTTGAGTTGTGTTACAAATGGTGTGTATATAAAAGTTGTATACACACATATCGATATACGATATCGTTGTATGTTTAAATTAGATTTAAATGTATTTTATTTGATCAGGCTTGATGTGGTTAGGAGGCCCATAAATGGACCTAATATGGTTGGCGATAGAAGGTGAAATGGGGTTGAATTTGACTCAAAAAGGTTTAGAAATAGCAAGAGAAAATAGTGGATCTGGATCCACTTTTAGCTCCTCTATTTCTACTATTCAAATGCCTTTAACTCCCACTTTTGGATCTCTAATTTTTGCCTCCTTCTTTGTCATATCTAGACGAATCTACTGGCTACCTTCCTCCATATTTTCAAGCAATTAAAACACAAATATAAATAAAAACAGGACATCGGTGTGGGGTCCTTTCGGCCCAATAGCACCACTTAGAAGGAATTAAATTCAGATTCAAGCTGATGTTGGATTTTAGGTTTTGATTGCTAACATGACACAACAATTCATGATTCTACGACTACAACAACATCCGGACTCAATGACTCAAAGTATGGTTCATATAGTTATATACTTTAACAAGAGTCATGTAATGTGTATACAGAGTCTAGTCTAGTTGCTTTGTTAAAATCTTTCCTCAAGAATCATCATTCTCATTCATTCATATTCACATATAAACTGGCATTCAAATTTAAACACCTTTCGATTTCAAATGCACACATTCTTCACTGAACTGCACTGTTTAGTCGACTGACCATGTGCTATCAGTCGAACGAATCAGTATATATATTTTTATATATAACACGGACCAATCGACTGAATACACATGGTCAGTCGACTGGGTCTGTGTATATGACTTGTGCACTTTTTGAATTCAGTCGACTGGCCAAGCACTTTCAGTCGACTGAATCCTGTAACAGTTAAAATTATGAACAGACACTTCTATTTCTCAAAGGTTATCGCCTTTCCCAAGTGTTGCATCCATTAGCTTTTCATAGAGAACTATTACCGGAGGTTATAACTCTTCATACACTATAAATGCACTCAAGTTTCAATGATCAAATCACATAATTCTATCATCTTTCTTGATCTAACGTGCATAGCATTCTTGATTCTATTGCTTACAAAACTTTATACAATCATTGCTTACAATCTCACTTCCATATTCTTTAAGCAATTCAAATCTTCCTATTCTTCATACACACACAATTATACACATCATGCTTGAGGAAAAGTTTATAGGAAGGGTGTTCTACAAGTGACAAATTCATGTTATCCAGAACACACAAAGTCAAGGCAATCTAGTTTGTAATAAAGTCCTGTTCGGTTGCTAAGGCGATCAAATCCTACTCTTTTGCTCAAGTGGCCAAGTCCTGTTCGGTTGCTCAAGCGGTGTAATATTTGTTCCTCCGGGTTAAGTGAGGGTTGCTATCTTTAATTCCAGAAGGAGTCTGGGATTGAACGTAGAATGGGAGTTCAAACCAGTATAAAAATTCCTGGTGTCATTTTACTTTACTGCTATTATTATTTTAAAGTTACTTTCTGCACAAGTTATATATTATATATTCTATACTATACGATCCTATTGCACAGTTACTTTCATTTGGTATCAGAGCAAGGTCATCATATAACCGTAACATAGTTATCTGATTTTTTTAATATGGAAAACAACACCAGCACTGCAACTAACACTACCTTTCTTGACGGTCAATCTACTGCACGACCACCTCCATTTAATGGAATGAACTATGACTATTGGGCTACTAGAATGAGAACTTATATACAAGCAAGTAGTTATGAAACCTGGAACATTATGCAATCTGAATGTACCGTACATACGACTGAATATTCACAATGGTCTAACACACAAAAATTGGATGCTACTGCAAATGCTAAAGCGATGAACATGTTATATTATGCATTATACAAAAATGAGTTTAATAGAATAAGCATGTGTAAAACAGCTTATGAAATTTGGCGTACACTCAAAGTTACACATGAAGGTACTAATAAAGTAAAGCAGAGTAAAATTTCTATGCTCAAAAGTCAATTCCAGAATTTTAAAATGAAGCAAGACGAGACTATAAATGAAATGTACTCTATATTTCAAGGTATATATCATTCATTGATAGCATTAGGAGAAACTTATACAGATTTTGATATTGTTTCAAAAATCCTCAACTCACTAACGGATGAGTGGGAACGAAAAGTCTTAGCAATCGAAGAAGCTAATGACATTTCAACCATAAAACCTGAGGAGTTGATAGGAAATCTAATGTTTTATGAAGATAATCTCTAGGAAAAATGAGTACAGGCTCAAGATAAGAAGAATATAGCATTTCAAGCAAAAAAGATGAATCAGATTCAGATGAAGAGGATATGGCGTTCATTGCTAAAAATTTCAGAAAAAATTTGAAATTTAGAAAGAGCAACAAATTTAGAAATAACAAGAACAGCTCCAGCAACAATAACAACACTAACAAACCATCATCGTTTGCTCTAGAATGTTATGAATGTCACAAGAAAGGCCACATCAAGAAAGACTATCCTGAGAAAAAGAAAGACAAACATAAGCACAAGATAGACAGATTTAAGAAGAAAGTTTTCTCTGTCACTTTGGACGATTCAGAATCATCTTCATCATCAGATAGTGACTCGGATAACGATACAGAACAAGCCAACATATGTTTTATGGCCACAAAAGATGAGGTGAGTGATCTAATTTTTGATGATTTATTGGAAATAAACTCAGAATTACTTAACATACTAAAAGACATCAAAATAAAGTACAAAGAATCTCTTGAAAAACTAAATATAACTGAAATTGAAGTAGATATGTTAAGAGATGAGAAACAAATCTTAGAAGAAGAACTTAAAATTACTCAAGAATCTTGTTCTAATATGACATCTCAACTCTCAACGTTAAGTCAAGAGATAGAAACACAGAAAGAAAAGAATGATGCTCTATTAATTGAAAATCATGATCTTAAAGCTAATGTCAAGATTTTAGAATTAGATATCTCTAGCCTTAAAACAAAGTTAGATGATATTACTAAAAATGTCTCTAATTTTAACAAAGGCGGGGAAAATCTTTCAAAAATTATAGAGAATTCTCAAACTGCTTCAAATAAAAGAGGACTAGGATATAAGCAATCTTTTAAAGTTATTCCAAAGAAAAAGAATTCTACATATAAAAGGAAGAATAATAAAATTGAAAAACCTAGTTCAAAATTTTCAAATTTTACTAAATCAATTAAGATTTGGATTCCTAAGACAAATAATTCTTTGATTAGAGATAAGTATATAAAATCTTTTCATAAAAACAAAGATTTTATTTTTAAAAGGAATTCTGAACCCTCTTGGGTTTGGCTTCCGAAGACCTAACTCTTAGGACCCAAATAAAATTGTGGGTACCAATGTTAATTCTGTATTTTGCAGGTACCACCTAAAAAGAGAGGAAAATGGATACTAGACAGTGGTTGCTCAAAACACATGATAGGAAACAAAGGGATGCTAACGAACATTATCTACTCAAATGGAGGTTCTGTCACATTTGGAGATAATTCCAAAGGATATGTCATCGGCAAAGGCGATGTGAGCAATAACGGTATATCTAATTTACCTCTTATTACATATGTTTTATTAGTTAAAAATTTGAAGCATAATTTACTTAGTATCAACCAATTGTGTGACAAAGGATTCAATATTTCCTTTTCTAAAAATAAGTGTAGCATTTTTGATCAAAATAAAAATCTTAATTTTTTTATATAAATATATGTATATCAATTTCTGTTTTTCTTCTCATTAATATACATATGTATGTTGTTTTTCATTTATAATAAATACTTTT
This sequence comes from Allium fistulosum, assembly GCA_030737815.1. NCBI lineage: Eukaryota > Viridiplantae > Streptophyta > Magnoliopsida > Asparagales > Amaryllidaceae > Allium > Allium fistulosum. Next base: position 474,772,748 of record CM060902.1, read on the forward strand.
TATATTTCAATACTTGATAACAAATTACAGTTTCCATTCTGCATTTTTCAACAGTCTAGTTGGCTAACCAAGCTCATTCGGTCGACTGAGCATGACTTTTTAACTGTAATTTTTCTCTATAGTCGGTCGACTGAACTACATATACAGTCGACTGAATTTGGCAAATCTGAACTAAAAACTCTCGGGAAGGCTTCAGTCGACTGAATCCCCAAGTTAGTCGACTGAACCCAGATTAATTTTTTTTTAATACCCAGTCAGTCGACTAGTCATGAATATCCGGTCGACTGGAACTGGTAACCGCGGTCATTTCTTGCCAACGGACACTTCAAAACCTTTGAATGAAAATATTTTCATTAAACTTAGAAGAGAATTAGGAATTATGTTCTCAAAAGATCTCTAATTATTTTTGCAAAAGTTTTTCAAAAATAATTTTTTTTCCAAATTTTATTTCTTTGGTTCTTATTTATTTTGACAAACTTTTTATTTCAAACAATGGTTGTGTGGTTAAGTGTTGTGTGTTATGAGGTTTTGGGGTAGTTATCTTAGACTAACTATATAATATTTAGACAATGATAATGTGGTATTGTTTTGTATGTTGAAAACTATATGCTTACTACGTCTCTTTGTCATATGTTCTGAGTTATCATCATTATTATAAATAATTTTTACTTTGAGAACTCTCCTTTTTGTCGATGACAAAGGGGGATAAAAGATATCGTTTGATAATTATTTACATGAATATTTAACATAGATTCAGGGGGAGAAAACTATAGCACAATTGTAGGAATATATTCAGGGGGAGAAATAGATCAACAAAACTTGTCGAGATTCGTTCGCAGCAAATGGAGTTGTCATCATCAAAAGGGGGAGAATGTTGGATCTTAGGTTTTAATTTCTGACATGACATAAGAATTCACGAAACTACGACTACTACAACATCTAGACTCAACGACTCAAAGTTTGGTTCGTATAGTTATATATTTTAACAAGAGTCATGAAATGTGTATACAGAGTCTAGTCTAGTCGCTTTGTTAAACTCTTTCCTCAAGTATCATCATTCTCATTCATTCATATTCACATATAAACCAGCATTCAAATTTAAACACCTTTCGATTTCAAATGCACACACTTCACTGATGCAGTGTTCAGTCGACTGGCCATGTGCTATCAGTCGATTGAATCAGTATATATATTTTTATATATAACATGGACCAGTCGACTGAATACACATGTTCAGTCGACTGAGTCTGTGTATATGACTTGTGCACTTTTTGAATTCAGTCGACTGAATCCTGTAACAGTCAAAATTATGAATAGACACTTCTATTTCTCAAAGGTTATCTCCTTTCCCAAGTGTTGCATCCATTAGCTTTTCACAGAGAACTATTACCAGAGGTTGTAACTCTTCATACACTATAAATGCACTCAAGTTTCAATGATCAAATCACCTAATTCTCTCATCTTTCTTGACCTAACGTGCATAGCATTCTTGATTCTGTTGCTTACAAAACTTTATACAATCATTGCTTATAATTTTACTTCCATATTCTTTAAGCAATTCAAATCTTCCTATTCTTCATATACACAAAATTATACACATCATTCTTGAGGAAAAGATTATAGGAAGGGTGTTCTACAAGTGAAAAATCCATGTTATCCAGAACACACAAAGTCAAGACAATCTAGTTTGTAATAAAGTCCTGTTCGGTTGCTCAAGCGGTCAAGTCCTGTTCTGTTGCTCAGGCGGTCAAGTCCTGTTCGGTTGCTCAGGCGGTGTAATACCTGTTCCTCCGGGTTAAGCGAGGGTTGCTAGTTTTAATTCCAGAAGGAGTCTGGGACCGGACGTAGAATGGGAGTTCGAACTAGTATAAAAATTCCTGGTGTCATTTTACTTTACTGCTATTATTATTTTAAAGTTACTTTCCACACTAGTTATCTATTATATATTCCATATTATATGATCCAATAGCACAATCACTTTCAGCCGAGTCAAACGATTCAACATTTAAAGTGTTGACTCTAGGCCATAGTAAGGTACTAACTTTATTTACATTTATATATACATTTAATTGTTTATTATGTTGCCTTAGATTGTTTGTATATTATCATGAATCCACTTATATATGTGTTGTCAACACTTGATGAATATGTGTATGTATGTATAAATATTATATACATATGTGTGTGTGTATGCACAGCTCAAGACCATAAAATAAAATAAAATTTGAATTAAATATTATTTAAAAAAATTAATTTTTTAATGTATAAATTAATATATAAATTACATATAAAATTTTATTAAAATATTTACCTTGCAATATTCGAAATTAAAAAAATTATAATTTATTTATAAATCCACACACACATATATATATATGACATACTGTTTTTTATAATTTAATACACATACGCTCATATCTCATAATATATAATAAGTTTAATAAGTATAAAATTCTGAATGTTACAAAATTATACTTTCGAAATTATACATACATACGTATATATATATATATATGTTAACAGTTTCATATGTAAATTGTTAAAAAAATATAATTTTTTTTAAACGTAAGTTTAACAAAAATTGGGTCAAGAGTATATATACATAAATATATTTATTTATGTTCATACCATTTTATATTTATTTAAACATTAATTTTAAGAATAAAAATATATTTAGGTATATATTTACATTATACATATTTATTTCATATTATACATATATATATATACTATTTTCATATATGTGTGCATATATATATATATATATATATGAATATATATATATATACACACAAACATACATATAGGTATATTTATTAATACAATTTATTGTAAAATAGCTTCAAATTTGAAATTATAACATTTTTCAAAGTTTAGATCAGATTTGAAATTTGAAATTAGAATTTCGAATTTAAATTTAAAATTTAAATTATTTATATTTGAGTTTACAAATATTATAATCATACACAGTTATATATACATATATGTCTGTACAAATTTTATATTTTATAAACATAATTTTGTCCTATATTAAATGTAATGATCCACCTTTTCGACCCTTAGAAATCGATACTAATACATTCACTGTATTCACGTGCTAAATATTCGAGTGCTGGAAAGACAGATTGATGGGGTGAAAGAAATTGAAGATAGAACAGAATCTTACAACATGACAAGATAAATATATAATATATACAAGATCTTTACAAAAAGAAATCATCTTATTTATACATATATAACACAAATCAAAGCATACTAACCTATCTCAGCCTGGACAGCTACAATAACCTATCCTTACAATTGCTGATGAATACATATATATAATCAAGAAAAACAGAATAGCGGAAACTATAAGATACATGAATACGTCTTAGAGAATCCAGCTCGTCTCCTGAAAGCTCTAAAGTAGCCAGCTAAATCTGGAAAATATGCTCGGGCTAATCTGAGCATTATAGGAAAATAACACCCGGGTCAGTCTGGTAAAACCAGCATGAGAAACTTAAATCATAAGGAATTTTATTTATTATAACTTGTAAAATCCTTAAAAATCAAAGGTATCTCGTAAAACCACACTGCACATAAACACGAATGGATTTTTACCTTACGATAACCAAAACATTTATATCGAAAAATCCAACGATGTTATAATAATGTCTAAGGGTGAAAATAATAATAATCAAGTAGTTGTAATGCTTGTGAGTGTACATCACAATAATACTAGGTATATAATCAAAATCGATAAGGCACGTTTGCTACTTGTGCAGGATTCAATGAAGGTGCCCTCGGTACTTCGAGAACGGTCCTCCTATACAAGGATCAAAGATATCCTTCCGAAGGAGCATATATCCCTATTGACGTACTGTAGGAAAAAGATCGCTGATCTCGCTAAGACCGAGTGCACCGCTCCACGCATGCGCAATAACTGTAGTAACGTCTAAGTGGAGCCGACTACACCCTATGGGTTTGCCAACCCTACTGGCCATGCCCCCTATCTCTGGTTTTAGTCATTACCGCTGATGAGGCTACATCCGGTGTTCCAGCTCACGCACCGCCATCAAAAGAGATCATGGAATCCCACATAGATTCTAATACCCCAACGGGTCTTGGAATCACATATGGATTCCCATATGTTAAATAGATCTTGGAATCACACATGGATTCCCATACGCCAATGGGTCTCGAAATCACACATGGATTTAAACATCTTAATATATCACGAAACTCCTCCACAGAATTGTATACGGTTTTTGGTTTGGTTACGGTATGAGGCATCTCTTATGAGTACACTCCCTCGCTTACAGGGCCCAGAAAAACCAATCGCCGATTTTTTCCGGAATGCTCAATACCAGTTCTTTAGGAAAAAATCAGACAATACATAAGAGTGGGGATCACCCCTTAACCGTTTAAGTGGATGGATCTCCTTATTATTTGTCCTAGAAGAACAAAATGAGTTCAAATGTACAATATAGCACCATCGACTGTAACTGTACCATATAATTACCATGTTTCCCTAGATATTTCTAGAGTTAAAATCCTTAGGTGTTAAGTAGGAAATATTTCTGTACTACCACAATTAAGAAGGATTACATATTTAGGCCAAGATTTGACAGTCGGCTATTTAACTATCAAATAAATAGACATTCAAACAGAGATTATATTTTCCATGGAAATCACTAAGCCTCTTAAAATTTATCTTTCATAAATTAAATATCTTTCCAAAATATTTATCAAAATATTCATATACTTATCTTGCTAGTGTAAATATATTCACAGATCATTCCTTTCAAAACTTGGAAAACCTTTTCATATACTTATAAAATGGTATAAGTATATTCTCAAAAACATTTAGAAAGATTCTCCATTTCAAAATCATATTAAAACGATCAAACCCAAATGTTATTTAAACGGAGATATACATAACCCAAAACGTAACATCCCCATACTTGGAGGCCCAAAAGTAACGGCTATGGATGCTATAGTCATCCATATTTATTAATCCTCGATGACCAAATATGGCGATATTAGATACATTGATACACAGAAACATGGAAAATTTTAAATAACAAACAAATTCCACCTTCCATTTCAAAATATTCCAAATTGATTACATAATCCCAGTACGCAGACCATGTTCAGATAACATATAATTAATACAAAATATACCAAGAGTGACATATGAAGATGCCCCCTTGGTTGATCAGAGTATATAATAAGACACTAAAACAAGTTTGCCTTTACAATCAAAACACACATCGGAAATAAAAGAACTCTAATAACAAGCTTGCCCCCTGCACGTCTTCGGAATCTTTATTCGTCTAAAAGAACATCTGGAAACCTTAACCCTCAACCTACTCAAAATCAATTGAGTACTCGAGAGTTTAAGGGGAAACCAAAAACTTCGAGTCAAACAAAAAGCCTGGTATGAATAATAATCTACCATCTCAAACCATTTAAAAATCTAGTGAGACCATGCCGCTTAGCGGGATGGGACTTCCCCTCACCAGTATCCTAAAACATTTACAAAACCATATACTGTGCTCATGCATCCACACATAGTATCTCAAAATATTATGATGATATGCAAAACACAAGTAACCTTGTATTCTGACTATCTGTCTCAATTACAGTTTCTAGGGTTACTATTAACCTGTTAAATATATATGGACTGTTCGATTTCATAGTTTTCATGGGATCACTAAGAACCTATTGGTAACTCCAATATCTTTTCTCTTATCCTAGTTTTCATGGGCTAACTAGGAACGTATTGACTGACTGTTAATTTCCTAATCTTGATATAATTTTCACGGGCTAACTATAAACTTATTGGCCCATGCCAATATCTTTTGTTTTTACATAGTTTTCATGGGCTTACTGTGAACCTATTGGCCCCTGCCAATATCTTGAATTAAGATTTCTAACCTTTCTTAAGTTATATTCACTACTGGGTCAACCTAGCTGGTTATTCCGACCTTCCCCCAAAGTAATTTTATGGGTTAATTACAATGTGAATAAATAAATGAAGAAGTAAACTTAACATCAAAATAGTACCAACACCTGTAGTTTATCATCCTTGAGACCATTTTTATATGAATTCTGGCTGAACCCTTTAACCTGTTAATCAAGGAAAGCTTCTTCAAAGACCCCATTTCATTCTTTATTTATTTATGCCATGGTTATTCCTTTACATTGAGATTGAGTTTATGTTTTGAAATCTTAAAACATCTCTTTCGAAACCTCTGGATAACCTCCTTCAAAAGAAAAGGGAACCTCTTTTCAAAAGACATTAAAATGCCATTTGAAGCCTTTGTTAAATAATCTCTTTCGAAACCAAATATGCCTTTTGATGGCATCAAAACGTTCTTTGAAACATAGCTTCAAAATAAATGAAAGTACCCTTTTCGAAAGTATTGGGTTTATTCTTTAGAAACATCTTTTGGGTGAAAGTGGTTATGTACGAAAGTTCTCTTTCGAAACCCTTATAAAATTGTTTGGGGAAAAGTTGATGGATTCGGAACCATCTATTCGAAAGCACAAACCTTTAAGTTAAAACTTCGAAGGATAGCGTCAAAGCCCCCTTTCGACCTCGTTGCCTACGAAACCCTCAACCCTTTTCGAAAGCCTTTAGAAAGTAGCTTAGCCTAAGTTAAAACAAAGATAATCCTTTGAAAGTATTGACGGCTTCAATACACTCGGAAGGTAAAACAGCGGTTGGGTTTCGACTTAGTTGAAACCATCGCTTTCGAAAGCACTTACTGAAAATAAAAAGGCATCCCTTCGAAAGCTCATACTTTATTCATAATATGGCAACTTTCTTCGAAAACTATTCATAAAACCCCTTCGAAAACATTTGTTTCGACTATGTCGAAAGCTCAAAGTAAGACAAAGGCAAAAACTTAACTTTTAAAAACAAAACAAGGTTTCGACCCCATCGGAAGCAATCCTTTCAACAACATGGCTTCCGCCTTCCTTCCAATCCACTACGTACCATCGAAGTGATACCTTGTGCATTGGTTTCAACTAAGTGGGTTTCACCTGAGATGGAGCGGAGTTAATGGATTCGAAAGGTACTGCTATTTGAGGTGGAACCAACTTTTCTTATTTAAAGGCTTAATTTAGCTACGTTTTGTAATTGCTTTATAACAACTTGCCTACTTGTAAGCCTTTTATTGGTTGCCTTAAATTTTTTAAAATACTTTACATTTAAAACTGCCGCATTTAATTAGATCTAAATTAAATAAATTATAATGTTTAATCCCTTCCATTTAACAAAATTAACTTTTATAGATAAGTCCCTCTTTTAAAATAATTTATTTTCCCTACAAATTAATTGGGAAAAATCCCCAGAAATCACAGAAATTAAATTTCATCATGTAATCAAATATATTAAAATTTCAGACCCAATTTCTTCCTGAAATTCTTGAAGTAAAATTTAAACCCAATTATATCTCATTTTCCTTTAGAAATTTATACTAAAGATTCCATAGCTCGGAAAATTATGAAAATTAAAACCGATCTCCAAATTTATGTTTTACTTAACATAAAAAATTTCATGGCATTCTAAAATCAATAACCCTCGGTTTTGTCCTAAAACCATGAAAATTCATATGTAAATGAATTAAATTAAATCAATCATAATATGACTCAAGCATATCATCATTTATATCATCATAAAAAAAAGTTTAATCTTAAATCTGAAAACATATGAACATAAAGCAAAATAGAGATGGAATAAATCATTATTCACCTTAGATATGATAAGGAATTTGAGATTTGTTGTTGATTAATCCTTCCTAGCTTTTGATCCTTAGCTTTAGATTGAATTTTTCTTCTTTTCCTCCTTGTTAATGGCCGACTCTATTTTAGTTTCTGATTTGCGTAGGTGGAGAATGAGAAATGAAACATGAATGGGCAATTACAAAGGAGTATAGCCATTATAATGAAGTGACTATTTACTAATACACCCATATGTAATTTAATTAGCTAATAACCCATTTAAAGCCCATTTATTGTATTATTAAGCACGACCCTATAGGATTTATTCAAATCTCAATCCCCTTATCATCATTATTCTATTTAATTTATCTAATTCAATTTCTTGAATAATTTTGATAAAAAATTAAGGATGTTACAGGCTCCCCTCCTTAAAGAATTTCTTCCTCGAAATTTTGTAAGGAATACATACTAAACATAGTAGTCATCTGTAACAATTGCTATCAACCATAATAGCCTATCCGGCTAGCAAATATATATATAAATCTAATATAGACATTCCCTTAAATTAGATCAGGATAGGTATCTCTAATCATGTCCTCTGTCTCCCAAGTATAGTCCTTCTCGTTGTCACTCCACTGAACTTTCACCAACCCGACTGTCTTGTTCCTTAATCTTTTATCATCTCTAACTACAACCCGTAGTCAAATTAGGCTCTACTACCAAGTCTTCCAACCCTATTGGAGGAATAGTAGTCTTTGGATCATGCACATACTTGCGTAGATGCGACACATGAAATACATTATGGACACCTATCATACTGCTCGGTAACTCTACCATGTATGCGAGCTTTTCAATCCTCTCTGTAATCGGGAATGGTCCAACATATCTCGGGGCTAACTTCCCCGACTTTCCAAATTGTACCACACCCTTCATAAGTGATATTTTAATGAAAACCTTATCTCCAACTGATAATTCTAAGTCTTTACGCCTCTTATCTCCGTAACTCTTCTGTCTGGACTGAGCTTCCTTCATCCTTTCTCAGATTAACTCAATCTTCTCTTACGCTTCTTTGACCAAGTCTGGACCTAAGATTAATCTATCTCCAGTCTCCAACCAACATGCAGGTGAGTTACATGGCCTTCCATACAAAGTTTCAAAAGGAGACATTCTTATACTAGTCTGATAACTATTATTATAGGAAAACTCAACCAAATGTAGGTGATCTTCCTAAGATCCACCGAAGTCCAATACACAAGCTCTCAATAAATCCTTGAGTACCTTATTGACTCTCTCTGTCTGCCCATCTGTCCGAGGGTGTTATGTAGTACTTATATTAAGCGTGGTACCCAACACTTCCTCTAAATTCTTCCAGAATTCACTAGTAAACAAAACATCTCTTTCACTGACTATACTACCAAGAACTCCATGTAGTCTAACTATGTTTTTCATGAAATTAGCTAAAACATGTGCCATCCTGGTTGACTTGACTGGAATGAAATGGGCACTCTTGGTCAATCTGTCCACTATAACCCATATAATTTCATTACATCTATTTGACCTTGGCAACCCTCTATATAATCCATAAATATCGAATCTCATTTCCAAACTGGAATCTCTAAAGGTTGAAGCAACCCACTTGGCTTTTGATGTTCGGCTTTTACTTGTTGACAGTTAGCACACTGCCTAACCCATAAGCCAACATCCTTCTTCATACCTTTCCAATAGAAGCTTCTCTTCATATCCTGATACATCTTGGTTCCTCCAGGATGAATTTTAAACTTGGGCCGATGACATTCTCCAAGAACTTCCTTCCTCAAGCCCTCCACATTCGGAGCACACAACCGTCCCTTCTTTCTCAACCATCTTTTTTGGTCAAGGCTAAAATTCTTTAGATCATCGATCTCAGTTTCAACCTCAAGTCTTCTTATCCTCTCGGCTAACACTGGATCCTCCTTCTGCTTAGACGCAATCCTCTCAATCAATACTGGTCGAACTTCTAAACAAGACAACATGGCGGTACTTTGACTGGAATCAGCAGTCGATCTTAACTGTACCCCACAACTGGCTAAGGCTTCTGAATCATTCCACTCCTCCAATATAGCTAACACCACATTTTGATGTTTTCTACTGAGAGCATCTGCTACCTTATTACATTTTCCTAATGTATACTCTATACCAAAATCATAAGCGCCAAAAAACTTCAGCCACCTCTGATGTCTCATATTCAACTCCTTTTGAGAGAATAAAAACCGTAAAAAATTATGATCGGTATAAAGCTCAAACCTCTCCCCTAAGAGGTAATGTCTCCAAATCTTTAATGCTAAGATCACCGCAACCAACTCCAAATCATGAGTAGGATATCTAAATTCATGCGGTCTAAGTTGTCGTGAAGCATTGGCAATAACGTTACCCTTCTACATCAACACTGCTCCCAATCCAGTTCTGCATACATCAGTATATACCACCAACCCTTGATTTCCGTCTGGATCTACTAACACTGATGCATTGGTCAAAAAATGCTTTAACTTAAGGAATGCTTCCTTACAGTTTGTCGGACTAGACAAACTTCACCTCCTTCCTGGTTAACTTAGTCAAAGGTGCGGCTATCCGCGAGAAATCCTTAATGAATCTCCGATAGTAGCCAGCAAGTCCAAGAAAACTTCTGATCTCGGTCACCATCTCTGGTCTCTTCCAATTATTCATGGCTTCGATCTTATCTGGATCGACTGACAATCCTTTTTCTGAAACCATGTGACTAAGAAACTTAACCTCTTTCTTCCAAAAATGACACTAGTAAATTTCGCCTTCAGCTGATTCTGCCTCAACGTCTCAAGCACCACTTTAAGATGAACTTTGTGCTCTCTCTCATCCTTAGAGTATATTAAAATGTCATCTATAAACACCAGCATAAACCTATCCAAGTACTCTTGGAAAACTCAGTTCATCAAATCACGAAGAAAGCATGTGCATTTGTTAATCTAAATCGCATCACTAACCACTCATATGAACCATATCTAGCCCGAAATGCTGTCAAAGGAATACTGTCCTCCGCACTCTTAACTGATGGAAATCGGTCGCCAAATCCAACTGGAAAACACTTTGGTTACATTCAACTTATCGAACAGATCATCTATTCTTGGCAAAGGATATATATTCTTAATTGTCCTTTCGTTTAACTTACGATAATCGATACACATCCTCAACGACCCATCTGGTTCCATTACGAACACCACGGCCGCTCCCCAAGGCGAACTACTTAGTCTAATAAAATTCCTTCCTTCAAGATCCACTAGCCGCACCTTCAATTTCTTCATCTTAGTAGGTGTCATCCTACGAGGTGGTCTACACACAGGTTCGGCTCCGGGCACAAGATCTATTATGAACTCCACAGCTCTTTTCGGTGGTAGTCCAGTGATTGGCTCAAAGACATTTGCAAACTCACTCGCTACCCGAACCTGACTTAACTCATCTCCTACCTCCATAACATTAAGCAAAGCAATGACACTTCGGTCAGTATACTCTACTGAGAATATCACTTGGTTATGACTATCTAGGTGTCTCAGTGATATCTCTTTATCCTGGCAAAATATTCTAGCCTCATACCTACCTAACCAATCCATACCCAAGATGATCCTGAAATCTACGAAATCAATAAATACAAACTGCATGCAAACTTATGACCTAATAAATCAAGTTCTAACTGGTCACATCTTAACCCTAGAGTTGCTTACTCTCTTATTGGATTTGCAACCCTTAAGGAAGTAACAAGATAGGTGGGTTCTAAGAATAATCTATTAACCAAACACTGAGATATAAATGAATGTGATGCACTGGTATTAAAAAGTACTCTAACTAGAATACTCTGAATCAAAAGTGTAACTTCCATCACAGTCTTTCCTTTGTCTACTGCAGTAGGCCTAGCTAGTCCAATAGAAAAGACCTTTCCTTTGTCCTCCCTAACTGGCTCTTGACATTGGCTCTTGTAATGTCCAATTTGATCATAGTTGAAGCACTTCACATTCTTCTTAGTTGAGCTTTCTTCCCATTTCCAGACCGGCACTCATTCGCAAAGTGACCCCTTTTGTCACACTTATAGCAAACTATCTCAGCTTTTGACTTCTTAGCAGTATCTCCCTTCTTGACCCCTTTCTTCTTAAAGAACTTTCTCTTCTTCCCCCGAGAACACTGAGTTTCCATTGACTTCTCTTTTTCATGATCAGCAAGTAACTCCTCATGGCGAATGGTCATCTCCACCACTACATTACAAGGATCGCAGACATTTGTCATGGTCGCTCTAGCAAGCTTGGGCCTCGATCCCCGAATGAACCTCTCATTTCTTCTGATGCCAATATCTATAGTAGCATATCCATATCGAGATAGCTCTTCAAACTTAGTAGCGTACTCGACTATTGACATCTCTCCCTGAACTAGATCCATGAACTTCCTCATCAGCTCAGACTTAGCAAACTCAGATACAAACTTCTGTTCAAATCCTCTTTTAAAATCAGCCCAAGTTAACTGCTCTTCTAGAACTCTAGCAGTGATACTATTCCACCAGTGTAGCGCTCACTCCTACAACTGTCTAGAGGCCAACCTTCTCTTTTGCCCATCATTTAGACCCAAATCAGTAAATATACGATCACAATGCAACAACCAATTCTCAACCTCCATGGCACTCTCTGTTCCCAAGAATGTCTTTCCACCTAAACTGGTGTAATCTCTACTCAGCAAAGCATAATTATTCCCAACTGGAGCCACATGACTAGCTCCTCATACATTTCCAGCAACACCAGCAGTAGATTCTGCCTGCATCAAACCAACAAAGAACTGATACATTGCCCCCATATCTACTGGTGGATTTCCAGCACCCACATTGGCATCAGCATTTTAATTACTAGCATTAGCCGGTCGACCCGGGTTCCTCCTGGTAGTGGGTCGAGCATTCCCATTAGTTGTGGTTCTTCCTCCACCGAGATTTCCTCTTCCGTTTCCTGCTTCCATATCTCCTTTCTCGCAAATTTGCATACAAGCCTTAGTAAGATACAGAAGAACGGTCTAAGAGAGCGGGGAATATGTACTTATGTATATATAACTATATATCAAATACAAGTGCGTTACTATAGCATTAACCCAAACCCCAATCTTATTATTTGATTCGTTGGATTATGTTTGAAAAATATTTTAGGTTTAAGTTTCTTTTAAAGTTTCATAAACCTATGCTCTGATACTAACTTGAAACATCCCCCTACTTGGAGGTCCAAAACAAACGGCTACGGATGCTACAGTCATCCATAGTTATTAATCCTCGATGACCAAATACGGAGATATTAGATACATCGATACACAAAAACATAGAAACATGGAAAATTTAAAAAAGCAAACAAATTCCACATTTCATTTAAAAATATTCCAAATTGATTACATAATCCTAGTACGCAGACCACATTCAGATAACATATAATTAATAAAGAATATGCCAAGAGCGACATATGAAGATACCCCCTTGATTGATCAGAGTATATAATAAGGCACTAAAACAAGTTTGCCTTTACAATCAAAACACAGCGAAAATAAAAGAACTCTAATAACAAGCTTGCCACCTGCACGTCTTCAAAAGCTTTATTTGTCTAAAAGGACATCGAGAAACCTTAACCCTTAACCTACTCAAAATCAATTGAGTACCCGAGAGTTTAAGGGGAAATCAAAAAATTTCAAGTCAGACAAAAAGCCTGATATGAATAATAATCTAACATCTCAAACCATTCAGATATCTAGTGAGACCACGCCGCTTAGCGAAACGGGTTTTCCCCTCACTAGTATCCTAAAACATTTATAAAACCATATACTTTGCTCCTGCACCATAATGATTAAAAACATAGTATCTCAAAATATTATAATGATATGCAAAATAAGTAATTCAAATATGGATTTCCCATCCCCTTGTATTCTGACTATCTATCTCAATTATAGTTTCTAGGGTTACTATTAACCTGCTACATGTTTATGGACTATCTATCTGATTTCATAGTTTTCATTGGATCACTAAGAACCTATTGGTAACTCCAATATATTTTCTCTTATCCTAGTTTTCATGGGCTAACTAGGAACGTATTGACTGACTGTTAATATCTTAATCTGGATATAACTTTCACGGGCTAACTATAAACCTATTGGCCTATGCCAATATCTTTTGTTTTTACATAGTTTTCATAGGCTTACTGTGAACCTATTGGCCCCTGCCAATATCTTGAATTAAGGTTTCTAACCTTTCTTAAGTTATATTCACTACTGGGTCAACCTAGCTGGTTATTCCGACCTTCCCCCAAAGTACTGTTATGGGTTAATTACAATGTGAATAAATAAATGAAGAAGTAAACTTAACATCAAAATAGTACCAACACCTGTAGTTTATCATCCTTGAGATCATTTTTATATGAATTCTGGCTGAACCCTTTAACCAGTTAATCAAGGAAAACTTCTTCAAAGACCCTATTTCAAAATTCTTTGTTTATTTTTGCCATGGTTATTCCTTTAAATTGAGATTGGGTTTATGTTTTGAAATCTTAAAACATCTCTTTCGAAACCTCTAGATAACCTCCTTCGAAAACAAAGGAAACCTCTTTTCAAAACACATTAAAATGCCTTTCGAAGCCTTTGTTAAATAATCTCTTTCAAAACCAAATATACCTTTCGATGGCTTCAAAACATTCTTTAAAACATAGCTTCAAAACAAATGAAAGTACCACTTTCGAAAGTATTGGTTTTATTCTTTAAAAACATCTTTTGGGTCAAAGTGGTTATGTACGAAGGTATCTCTTTCGAAACCCTTATAAAATTGTTTGGGGAAAAGTTGATGTTGTCGGAACCATCTATTCGAAAGCACAAACCTTTAAGTTAAAACTTTGAAGGATATCGTCGAACCCCCTTTCGACCCCATTGCCTTCAGAACCCTCAACCCATTTCGAAAGCCTTTAGGAAGTAGCTTGGCCTAAGTTAAAACGAAGATAATCCTTCAAAAGTATTGGTGGCTTCAATACACTCACTCGGAAGGTAAAATAGCGGTTGAGTTTCAACTTGGTTGAAAACATCGCTTTCGAAAGCACTTATTGAAAATAAAAAGGTATCCCTTCGAAAGCTCATACTTTATTCATAATATAGCAACCTTCTTCGAAAGCTATTCATAAAACCCCTTCGAAACCATCTGTTTCGACTATGTCGAAAGCTCAAGGTAAGACAAAGGCAAAAACTTAACTTTTAAAATAAAACATGGTTTCGACCCCATCGGAAGCAATCCTTTTAACATCATGGCTTCTGCCTTCCTTCCAATCCACTACGTACCATCTAAGTGATACCTTGTGTATTGGTTTCGGCTAAGTGGGTTTCAACTGAGATGGAGCGGTGTCAATAGAGTCGAAAGGTACTGCTATTTGAGGCGGAACCAACTTTTCTAATTTAAAGGCTAAAATTTAGCTACTTTTAATAATTGCTTTATAACAACTTGCCTACTTGTAAACCTTTTATTGGTTGCCTTAAACCTTTTCAAATACTTTACATTTAAAACTGCCGCATTTAATCAGATCTAAATTAATGAAATTATAACGTTTATGCCCTTCCATTTAACAAAACCAACTTTTACAGATAAGTGCCTCTTTTAAAATAATTTATTATCCCTAGCAAATTAATTGGGAAAATCCCCAAAAATCATAGAAATTCAATTTCGTCGTGTAATCAAATATATTAAAATTTCAGACCCAATTTCTTCCTGAAATTCTCGAAATAAATTTTAAACCCAATTATATCATATTTTACTTTATATATTCACACTAAAGATTCCATAGCTCGAAAAATTCTGAAAATTAAAACCCATCTCCAAATTCATGTTTTACTTAACATAAAAATTTTCAAAGGCATTCTAAAATCAATAACCCTCGGTTTTGTCCTAAAACCGTGCAAATTCATATGTAAATGAATTAAAATAAATCAAACATAATATAACTCAAGCATATCATCATCTATATCATCATAAAAACGGGTTTAATCTTAAATCTGAAACATATGAACATAAAGAAAAATAGAGATGGAATGAATTATTATTCACCTTAGATATGATAAGGAATTTGAGATTTGTTGTTGATTAATCCTTCATAGCTTTTGATCCTTAGCTTTAGATTGAATTTTTCCTCTTTTCCTCCTTGTTAATGGTCGGCTCTATTTTATTTTTTGATTTGCGTTTGTGGAGAATGAGAAATGAAACATGAATGGGCAATTGCAAAGGAGTATAGCCATGTATAATGAGTGGCTATTTACTAATTTGCCCATATGTTATTTAACTAGCTAATAACACATATAAAGCCCATTTATTTTATTATTAAGCACGACCCTATATGTTTATTCAAATCACAATCCCCTTATCATCATTGGTCTATTTAATTTATCTAATTAAATTTCCTGAATAATGTTTATCAAAAATTAGGGTTGTTACACAAAATACCATTCCTTTTCATAAATCCCTTTTATTATATAAATAAATATCTCCTTTATAAATTTCCAATTCTATTTATAAAGTTTCTTCATAAGTCTATAATCTATTTATAAAATACACTTTATAAATCTCAAAACCCCATTTATAATACTTCTTCTTTCCAGATCTCTAAAACTCATTTATAAATTCTTTTATAAATATCCAAAACCATTTATAAAACTCTTTCCTTCATTAAACAAACTTAATTAGTAAACTCTTTAAGTCAGTAAGGTTCCATTGGTAAACCATAAATTATTTAAAATTACTTAAAATAGCAAGTTATTATTTAAACATCCTTCTATTTCATTATCTTTAAACCTCATTCAAAATAATAACTTTAGAATCTCATTAATATATATTAAATTAACCTTAAGCACTATTATTGTATAAATAAGTTAACTTCAAAACACTATTAATATAATCTTTAAAACGTTACGAATATGATAATCAATTAATTTTTAACTAATATTAATATGATAGTTAATTAACTTATAAATATAATTAAATAACATAAATCAGTAGAATAAAATAACTTTAATTAAAAATTAAAGTATAGTTAAATCACTTTTAATAAAGAATTAAAATATAATTAAAAAACATTTTTAAACAATATTTAAATGATTTTAAAATAATTATTAACTATTCTTAAATAACTTTAAGAAATAACTTTTAAGAATCATATTAATAAATTAATTAACTTTAAATCATTATTAAAAACAATTATTAATTATCTTTAAAACATTGTTAATAAATATTTATTACCTTTTAAATCTTATTACTAAATAATAATTATCTTTAAAACCTTATAATAGATCATAATTGTTCTCAAAATAACTTGCAAATCAATAACTAACTTTTTCAAATTTGAAAGAGGCATAACGATCACAATGGTACTTAAACAAGCTACCATATTATTCAATTTAACTTTCCAAGTTAATAACTGATATTTACATCATCAAAACTATGTAAATAAATTCAACACTTAACCGTTATTGGTTAACATATCACATATTCCAAGCGGCATACCAATTAATGATGTATAAACAGATGTCCAAATCTATAAAATTGCGGAATGGGGATTTATTTTGCTATTTAAATGTCAAATTAATTTTATTAGTGGAATGGTGTTTTATTCCGATAAACGAGTATCTAAATTAACCTATTCAATTTACTTTAGTAGTATGTGATTATTTGGCCAAATAAATAACATGATTAAGACGTTATTAATTAAAAATAACGTAATTAAAACTCAGTCCATATTATTATGTTATAAATTTATACATCATTCCAATCTATCAACAAATTACACTACAATGTTGTACTCGCCAATACGAGTACAATGCTAAAATCCATGTGTAAATTGGATTTTAAATGGGGAAGATATCGTAATTTCAAGTTTAATGCATATAATTTAACAACTTAAATTAACTATTAAACAATTTATCACCAAAGAAACAAAGCCCAAAAGCATGCACGGCCCAATAGCTCCACATCACGCATGCTCCTATTCTTCACGCTTGCTTCTCCCCACAGCAAACCCAAATCTCTGTCTTACAACCAACCTCCACCGCTGCTTAACCCTGACCCACACTGCCGCTGTTTGCTCCTTACGCCCAACCTCAAACACTTGGTCGACCCATGAACTCACGACTGTACATTTCACTTCTCCCCTTCACGTTTCTTCCAGGCCTAGCACTTCACTTCCATTCATGCAAACTCCTCTACCAACGATGTGGACAACCATGTCCCACTTATTTTCTTTGATGGTGGTCGAGTTGCTGCTTTTAGACAAGGCCATGGGTACTATAGTTGACACCATCCCTATCTTATGTCTTACTCATGAAGAATGGAACAAGGATAAAGTTCAGGTAGCGACTAAAGTTGCTTAAAAATTTATAGATTAAGTGAATTTGTATAGGTTTAAGTAGAAAGAAGTTTGTACATAAAGGGAAATGATTAATCATGGAGAGAGGGACAAGGAAAGGCCTCCGTGTGTTCATTTGCAATGAAAGCAAATGGAAGAAAAATGCATGTGCATGAATACCCAGAGAAGAAAGAAAGAAAATGTGTAAAATGTGTCCCTGTGTCTTTTTGTCTTGATGTATCACGAATGAACATATATAATGCAAATTCCTTCAAGGCTAAGAACACTTAAAGTACAAACATTAAATGTTATGTGTAAACAAGGACAGTAAAAACGAGTGTGGTAAGATTTTCAAAGATTGTTTGCTTATAAAATTTGTGTTTAGGAAAAGCTAGTTTTGGGGTACCCCACCACGCAATATCACATTCGCATATGAGCCGCAAATGACAAAAATAAAAATATGGTCGCATACAATAAGGTGACACGATCATAAAACAATGATAAAATAGACAAGTTATCTTATTCTAAGAAGTTTCAAAAATGCCAACATTTGCCGTAAAATACGACAAATGGAAACAAATTAAAATTAATGGAAAATTTTTATAAGTTAAATTAAAAATACGTCATCAAAATTGAACAATTATTTGAAACATAAAATTTATTATAAAAACCCTAAATCGAATATTTAAAACTAATTAAATATTCCAAAAATCGAAGTAATAAAATTCCAAGTCATTACACTAACCTTTACATACATACATACATACATACATACATACATACATATATATATATATATATATATATATATATATATATATATTAGACAACACATATGTATGTTGAAGGGCTAATATGTCCATTACGGTGTAAATCCTCGCACCTATATACAAGCATGTTAAACCATGTATACTGCATAAGTTGTAGGTACACGTACAGACACATGTGTATATGATACACATGTTATATTATATAATATAAATATAACATTAAAACAAAACTTTATTTACAAACTAAATATAATATTAATTTTATTTAAAATTAATTTAGAATAGATCAAAATGAATTTAGACTTATAGGCCTAATAAAGTCCAAAATGGACTAATTTTTTTGAAATTTACCTATTTAGCCTGTTGCATGCCGGCCCAGATCCAACACATTTAATAAAACAAAGAATTTCCACCTTTGCTCAGCTTCACTACCACCCTCTGGGTCAAAATACCCCTTCTTATGTCATTCACAGTAGTTGATTGGACAAATTGAAGTTTTACTTCTATAGTACAATTATTCCGCTCACCTCGAACTGCCTCTATGGATTATATGGAATGCCTTATTATGAGTTTGAATGTATTATATAAGAGCACGTATTTGTTAGTGCTATAAAAAGTGTTTTATATTGTGTTAATTGATCTATTGAGTTGCTTATGGATTCTTGTGACGCCCCACCTCTATACTCACACTAGCCAAGGACACTATGGGGTAATGTCGTCGACTAGCATGAAGAATAAGGCCACTGAGGAGCGACCATCTGTGTAATTGGTTTGAGCGAGAACTGATACGTCAGATAGTATATCAGGCATTTCATTTCAAGAGGAAATCCAACATATCCAATCCAAACTCAAATCTACTACACAGTGGCTAAGTGACCTTCGGAATCAATATAAAATGAACACAATATAAAATCAGTCACATGTATTCATATCACCAAGGCAGAAACAGATATGAATATATCACATAGAAATGAAAATCATAGTAGTGGTCATACAAGATCCACTACAAGCCAAAAGAATAGGTATATGTACTACATAAAAGAATAAGTGTACATCAAAGAGTCTCTATCTCGTATACATGAAAGACAAAAACTACTATGCTAAAGTAGTTGGCCAAAATTCAGAAAATAGTCCCTGCTAAGAAGTCAAGTGGAAGCACCTGAAACACCTCGGTCTGACCCGAGTATTATTTAAGAAGAAAAATAATAAACGGATCAGTCTAGCTATAATTATCATGTAAGATGAGATAGGATAAGAGATATGACAAAAATATATGATAACAATAATGCCATACTGTGACAAGTATACATTTGATAACAATGAAAATCATACAATATCTCAAGTCTCCTCAAATACCCAAAAAATGAATATCATATTCTTTAGCTTATTCACCAAACCTCAAATATTGACAAAACACATCAATGCAAATCACAAAAATTAGTGAAACACAAATTCTAGAAATCAATAATTAGAAATCCAGAAAACACAAAGGGGGAGGCCTATCACAAACGGGAGCATGAAAACTCACCAAAACGTGTATCACAAACGAGATGCTTTCCCATGGTTGCTAACCCATAAAATTTGAGCCAAAGCTCCACACACGGCCCGAAGACCATGGGTTGCTACCCCACCAAATTGAGTCGAAGCTCCACTGAAACGGGGTTTAGTCCCCCACGCAGACAAAGAGACATCGCACATCGCTAATCTAAATTACAGAATGATCATCATTGATCAATAAGTTTAAATTACACTAAGCTAGTAAATAAATGAGTTAGGCTTCATGTCTCATAACCACTAGCTTAACATAAA
This sequence comes from Allium fistulosum, assembly GCA_030737815.1. Taxonomy (NCBI): domain Eukaryota; kingdom Viridiplantae; phylum Streptophyta; class Magnoliopsida; order Asparagales; family Amaryllidaceae; genus Allium; species Allium fistulosum. Next base: position 474,793,425 of record CM060902.1, read on the forward strand.
TATTTATCAACAAATTGTAGATTTCCACTCGAAAATTGTCACGAGATTTCAATCGAACAAGTCCAAGAATTAACCGACGAAGTAAACGCAAGCATTTCATACCACTTGTTTTGCTAAGTCGTTTAATTGGATTTCTCATACGAATGAGGTAAAGGTTTGTATATACTAATAGATTGGAAAACGGTTTTAAAAACGAGCTTTGTATTAAAAGTAATGTTGAAATCATTTTTGTGAAAGAGTTAGTATTTACTACTAGTATAAAAACCTTTGTATTTTAAAGTGACAAATCGCAGAAATGATTGTAAAAACAATCCATCACCAAAAATCCACATTCGACCACGTGAATTAAAACCAAGAAAATCGATCTTAAATCCAGCAAATGGATATTCCCAAAAATCCCGAAAGGAAGTCATTAAAGTCGATAATAAATGACAACAACTAACTAGATCAACAAAAATCCATTAGAAATGGAAATTCGCATAAAAATAGGCAAATTGGCAAAAATTCAACAGGACCTGATGTCTGGTTGGTTTGACCAGACGTCTGACTCTAGGCTCTGTCATTTCTTTTGTGTTCGTTAATATTTTTTCTTCCAAAACCCCCTAGCAGACGTCTGGTTGCCTAGGCCTGGGCAGAATTTGCCTAGGCCAATATGGCCAAATCAATTCGGAAGCGATCGAACGAGCGATGGAGGCTAAGGATTTATGCCAAGCGACAACTCAGCCCTATAGGCTCTGGGATACACCCCAAATAACATGTCCAAATATCCAAGATAGGATCTTTAAAGATTTTTGACTTCAAAACCAAAATTGGAAAATTCACCAACCCAATTCAAATCAAAGCAATTGAACATGAAATAGATGTTAGGAATTCATAGCTAACAACAATGAAAGCTATATACATAGATGTGAGTTCAAGAACTCACCTTTAAACTCAAAAACAATAATTGAGAAGCTCTAAAACAAGGAAAGATCAATTCCACTTCAATCACAACTCTAGAAGCTCCAATCTATGATCATACGCAAATATTTCCTAAGTTAGGTTATAGGAAATTATGAAAATTGGAGAGGGATTAAGACGGAGAAGATGAAGAGGATGCTTACCTAAGCTTCTCTTTGATTTTAGAACTAGAACTTGAATTCCTAAGAGAACCAGGGCTTAGGAATTTTGGTTTCCTCTTCCCACCATTTTTCCTAGGGCTTGAGTGTTAGGAATTTAGAAAATGGAATGAATGAATGAAGAGGAGTGGAGTGGGAGTTATTAGGTAGAAGAGTTTGGGTCTCTTATTGGGTCAATGGGCAAGAACCCAAGATAAAAGCCCAATTGAAAATACCAAAATCCTAATCAACTCCAAACATATCGATGTTTATACTTAAATAAGTTGTAAACGTCGTTTTAAACTTAATGGAAGTGGTCTCGAGTCCGGATTCGACTGTTTACAAAAAGTCACATTTCAGAATTTAATCCAACTAAAGATGCTATATTTAAATAAAACATTTAAATATATAATCGTAAAATATGCTGGTTGTTACAGACTCCTCTCCTTAAAGAAATTGCATCCTCGCAATATTTAAGAAGAAAATAAAGACTAAGAATAATAACACAAAAGAAAAAAAAATGAAATGAGTAGTTCACCTTAAGGAGCACGAGAGAGTAAATCCGGGTGTGTTCGCTCGATGAATCCTCTGGATTCCCAAGAACAATCCTTCGGATTTGAGGACCATTGAACTTTCACAAGCGGAACATCTTTATTTCGAAGGCGTTTAACCTCCGTAGCATTGATACAAATATGATGTTGCTCCTAGGTCAAATTAGGTGAAACCTCAATTTCTTCAATAGCACTTGGCTCAAGAATAGAGTCGGAATCTCTAAGGCATTTCCGTAGTTGAGAAACGTGGAATACGACATGAATAGCAGAAAACTGAGCCGGTAATAAAAGGCGATAAGCCATGGAACCAATGCGTTCGGTGATGGGAAATAGGCCAATATATCGAGGGGCTAACTTTCCTGATCGACTGAAACGCACAACACCCTTCATAGGTAAAACACGAATGAATACCAAATCTCCCATAGAAAATTCCAAATTCCTTCTTCGGTTATCGGCATAGGACGTTTTTCTACTTTTAGCTTCTTTCATCCTATGACGAATAAGGTCAATCTTTTCTATGGAATCACGAATAAAATCTGGATCTAAAACCAGCTTCTCACCGGCTTCAAGCCAACGAAGGAGATCGGCATGGCCTTCCGTAGAGTGCCCCGCAAGGTGCCATACTAGTACTAGATTGGAAGCTATTTTTATAAGAAAACTCAATAAGAGAAATATGATCTTCCCAACTTCCACCAAAATCAAGAACACATGCACGAAGGAGATCTTCATGAGTTTGATTCACATGCTCCGTTTGTCCATCGGACTGAGGATGATAAGCGATGCTAAAATTAAGCTTCGTTCCCAAAGCTTTTTGAAGACCCTTCCAAAATCCACTAGTAAATAATGGATGACGATCACTAACAATAGAAGTAGGAACTCCATGCAATTCAATAATTTCTTTAACATAGAGTTTGGCCAAAAGAGGTACGGTCCGGTTGGACTGAACGGGAAGAAATTGGGCAGATTTTGTAAGTCTATCTACAATCACCCATAAACTGTCAAGACCCGAACGAGAACGGGGAAGACCGTCAATAAAGTCCATGGAAATTTGATCCCACTTCTAAACTGGAACGTCCAAAGGTTGCAATAACTCACCAGGCTTTTGATGCTCGGCTTTAACGAGTTGGCAAGTCATGCAACGCTTAATGAAGTTAGCAATATCAGATTTCATTCCATCCCAATAATAAAGTCGCTTCATGTCCGCGTACATTTTACTACTACCGAGATGAATGGTAAATTTAGAACGATGAGAGTCTTCTAAAATGTCCTTACGAAGGTCACTAATATTTGGCACAATAAATCTACCAAATTTTCGAATGCCTCCACCAGCATCGATTTCAAAGTCTTTCAAACCATTAATATTTCTATCCCTACAACTTTGGATAAGACGAGCCAATTCGGGATCATGCTTTTGAGCTTCAAGAACGAGGTCTAAAAGAGATGGATGAGCCTCAAGGCTACATAAAACAAGCGATGAGCATGAATCAGATTCACGATCTCGAATCTCACAAGTGAACAAAGTCTGGAGATCATTCCATTCGGATATCATCATGAAAATAACCGCTTGTTGCTTACGACTAAGGGCATCGGCAACACGATTTCCCTTTCCGGGAGTATAAAGAATATCGAGATCATAAGATGTAAGGAATTCAAGCCAACTTTGTTGATGCAAATTAAGTTCCTTTTGAGAGAACAAATACTTCAAAGATTTATGATCGGTGTAGAGAACAAATTTCTCTCCCAAAAGATAATGACGCCAAATTCTAAGGGCGAAAACAATGGCCGCGAGCTCTAAATCATGAGTGGCATATCTAGTCCCGGTAGGCTTTAATTTCCTAGAAGCATAAGCGATACGCTCCCTTTGCATGAGAACGGATCCCAAACCAACACGACTAGCATCGGTATAAACAATCAAGTCTTGGTTCCCTTTGGGAATCACAAGGATAGGAGCATCGGAAAGGAGTTCTTTTAATTTCTGAAAAGCAGCTTCACATTTGTCTGACCAAATGTACTTAACTCACTTCTTTGTCAGACTAGTAAGAGGTACGGACATTTTAGAAAAATCTTTTATGAACCGACGGTAATAGCCCGCAAATCCAAGAAAACTACGAATTTCCGTCACACTCTCCGGTCTCTTCCAATTTTGAATCGCCTCAATCTTTGAAGGATCCATGGAAATTCCGGATTCAGAAATAATATGTCCTAAAAATTTCACATGGGATTTCCAAAAGTGGCACTTAGAAAATTTTTCTTTCAATTGATTGCTCCTAAGGGTTTCCAACACAATTCGAAGATGTTTTTCATGCTCTTCCTCGGTTTTAGAATAAACAAGAATATCATCAATAAAGATGAGAACAAATCGATCGAGGGAGACTTTGAAAATTCGGTTCATTAGGTCAACGAAATAAGCTGGAGCATTCGTTAAACCAAATGGCATAACAAGCCATTCATAATATCCATAATGAGTACGGAACGATGTCAAAGGAATGCTATCCTCTTTAATACGAAGCTGATGAAAACTGGTTGCTAAGTCTAACTGTGAAAAGACTCTAGCACCGCTAAGTTGATCGAATAGATCATCAATCCCAGGCAAGGGATATTTATTCTTAATGGTAAGATCATTAAGCTTGCGGTAGTCAACGCAAAGCCTAAGTGTACCATCGGATTTCTTCACAAAGATAGCTGAAGCTCTCTAAGGAGAGGATCTAGAACGAATAAACTATTTTGTTTCCAATTCAGATAATTGTTTACGCGTCTCTTCATTTTCCTTATTGGACATACGATAAGGAGGACGAGTGATAGGTAGAGCTCCAGAGATTAGATTAATTCTGAAGTCAATTGCTCGCTTAGGTGGTAATCCTAAAACGGGCTCAAAGATGTCAGGAAATTCACAAACAACATGAATGAGGGAAATGACATCTTCCTAATCTTCATTATTGTCATCATGCAAATTTAGAGAATATAAGGATGCTAATGAATTGGAATATGAATTTTTAAGAACAATATAAATCTACTTAACAGATTGAGGATGTCGAAGATGGATAGTCCTCTCGGGACATAAGATGTGGGCTTCATAACGATTAAGCCAATCCATTCCCAAAATCATTCCGAAACCTAAGTAACGCATAACATGCAAATCGGCATGGAAAGCATAATTACATAGAATAATTTCAGCATCCTTACAAAATAAACTGAGTGTTGCGAATCCACCAACCGAATTCGCAATTCTAAGTGAAGTCATCAAGCCATAACATTTAAAGACAAAATATCAACAAGTTCCTTGATATAAAAGAGTGAGATCCACCGGTATAAAAAAGAACTCGAATAGGATGATCACGAAACATAATAATGCCATCAAAGATAGAATGAGAAATATCGACGACGTGAACTAAAACCATGAAAATCGATATCAAATCCATCAAATGGATATTCCCAAAAATCCAGAAAAGAAGTCATCAAAGTCGATAATAAATGACAACAACTAACCGGATCAACAAAAATCGATAAGAAATGGAAATTCACATAAAAATAGGCAAATTGGCAAAAATTCAACAGGACCAGACGTCTAGTTGGTTTGACCAGACGTTTGACTCTAGGCTCTCCCATTTTTTCTGTGTTCGTTAATATATTTTTTCTTCCAGAACCCCCTACCAGACGTTTGGAAATTTCAACCAGACGTCTGGCTGCCTAGGACTGGGCAGAATTTTCCTAGGCCAATGATGGCCAAATCAATTCGGAAGCGATCAAACGAGCGATGGAGGCTAAGGATTTATGCCAAGCGACAACCCAGCCCTATAGGCTCTTCGATACATCCTAAATAACATGTCCAAACATCCAAGATAGGATCTTTAAAGACTTTTGACTTCAAAACCAAAATTGGAAAATTCACCAACCCAATTCAAATCAAAAGCAACTGAACATGAAATAGATGTTACGAATTCATACCTAACAACAATGAAAGCTATAGACATAGATGTGAGTTCAAGAACTCACCTTTAAACTCAAAAACAACAATTGATAAGCTCTAAAACAATGAAAGATCAACTCCACTTCAATCACAACTCTAGAAGCTCCAATCTATGATCATATGCAAATATTTCCTACGTTAGGTTATAGGAAATTATGAAAATTGGAGAGGGATTAAGACGGAGAAGATGAAGAGGATGCTTACCTAAGCTTCTCTTTGATTTTAGAACTAGAACTTGAATTCCTAAGAGAATCATGGCTTAGGAATTTTGGTTTCCTCTTCCCACCATTTTTCCTAGGGCTTGACTGTTAGGAATTTAGAAAATGGAATGAATGAATGAAGAGGAGTGGAGTGGAAGTTATTAGGTAGAAGAGTTTGGGTCTCTTATTGGGTCAATGGGCAAGAACCCAACACAAATCCCAATTGAAAATACCAAAATCCTAATCAACACCAAACATATCGATGTTTATACTTAAACATGTTGTAAACGTCGTTTTAAACTTAATGGAATTGGTCTCGAGTCCGGATTCGACTGTTTACAAAAGTCACATTTCAGAATTTAATCCAACTAACGATGCTATATTTAAATAAAACATTTAAATATATAATCGTAAAATATGCTGGTTGTTACAGACTCCTCTCCTTAAAGAAATTGCGTCCTCACAATATTTAAGAAGAAAATAAAGACTAAGAATAATAACACAAAAGAAAAAAAATTGAAATGAGAAGTTCACCTTAAGGAGCACGAGAGAGTAAATCCGGGTGTGTTCGCTCGATGAATCCTCTGGATTCCCAAGAACAATCCTTCGGATTTGAGGACCATTGAACTTTCACAAGCGGAACATCTTTATTTCGAAGGCGTTTAACCTCCGTAGCAATGATACAAATATAATGTTGCTCATAGGTCAAATTAGGTGAAACCTCAATTTCTTCAATAGCACTTGGCTCAAGAATAGAGTCGGAATCTCTAAGGCATTTCCGTAGTTGAGAAACGTGGAATACGTCATGAATAGCAAAAAACTGAGCCGGAAATAAAAGGTGATAAGCCACGGAACCAATGCGTTCGGTGATGGGAAATAGGCCAATATATCGAGGGGCTAACTTTCCTGATTGACTGAAACGCAGAACACCATTCATAGGTAAAACACGAATGAATACCAAATCTCCCATAGAAAATTCCAAATTCCTTCTTCGGTTATCGGCATAGGACGTTTTTCTACTTTTAGCTTCTTTCATCCTATGACGAATAAGGTCAATCTTTTCTATGGAATCACGAATAAAATCTGGATCTAAAACCAGCTTCTCACCGGCTTCAAGCCAACGAAGGAGATCGGCATGGCCTTCCGTAGAGTGCCTCGCAAGGTGCTATACCAATACTAGATTAGAAGCTATTATTATAAGAAAACTCAATAAGAGAAATATGATCTTCCCAACTTCCACCAAAATCAAGAACACATGCACGAAGGAGATCTTCAAGAGTTTGATTCACATGCTCCGTTTGTCCATCGGACTAAGGATGATAAGCGATGCTAAAATTAAGCTTCGTTCCCAAAGCTTTTTGAAGACCCTTCCAAAATCCACTAGTAAATAATGGATGACGATCACTAACAATAGAAGTAGGAACTCCATGCAATTCAATAATTTCTTTAACATAGAGTTTGGCCAAAAGAGGTACGGTCCGGTTGGACTGAACGGGAAGAAATTGGGCGGATTTGGTAAGTCTATCTACAATCACCCATAAATTGTCATGACCCGAATGAGAACGGGGAAGATCGTCAATAAAGTCCATGGAAATTTGATCCCACTTCTAAACTAGAATGTCCAAAGGTTGCAATAACTCACTGGGCCTTTGATGCTCGGCTTTAACGAGTTGGCAAGTCATGCAACGCTTAATGAAGTTAGCAATATCAGATTTCATTCCATACTAATAATAAAGTCGCTTCATGTCCGCGTACATTTTACTACTACCGAGATGAATGGTAAATTTAGAACGATGAGAGTCTTCTAAAATGTCCTTACGAAGGTCACTAATATTTGGCACAATAAGTCTACCAAATTTTCGAATGCCTCCACGAGCATAGATTTCAAAGTCTTTCAAACCATCAATATTTCTATCCCTACAACTTTGGATAATACGAGCCAATTCGGGATCATGCTTTTGAGCTTCAAGAATGAGGTATAAAAGAAATGGATGAGCCTCAAGGCTACATAAAACAAGAGATGAACATGAATCCGATTCACGATCTCGTATCTCACAAGTGAACAAAGTCCGAAGATCATTCCATTCGGATATCATCATGGAAATAACCGCTTGTTGCTTACGACCAAGGGCATCAGCAACACGATTTCCCTTTCTGGGAGTATAAAGAATATCGAGATCATAAGATATAAGGAATTCAAGCCAACGTTGTTGACGCAAATTAAGATCCTTTTGAGAGAACAAATACTTCAAAGATTTATGATCGGTGTAGAGAACAAATTTCTCTCCCAAAAGATAATGACGCCAAATTCTAAAGGCGAAAACAATGGCCGCGAGCTCTAAATAATGAGTGGCATATCTAGTCTCGGTAGGCTTTAATTGCCTAGAAGCATAAGCGATACGTTCCCTTTGCATGAAAACGGATCCTAAATCAACACGACTAGCATCGGTATAAACAATCAAGTCTTGGTTCCCTTCGGGAATCACAAGGATAGGAGCATCGGAAAGGAGTTCTTTTAATTTCTGAAAAGCAGCTTCACATTTGTCTGACCAAATGTACTTAACTCCCTTCTTTGTCAAACTAGTAAGAGGTACGAATATTTTAGAAAAATCTTTTATGAACCGACGGTAATAGCCTGCCAATCCAAGAGAACTATGAATTTCCGTCACACTCTCCGGTCTCTTCCAATTTTGAATCGCCTCAATCTTTGAAGGATCCATGGAAATTCCGGATTCAGAAATAATATGTCCTAAAAATTTCACATGGGATTGCCAAAAGTGGCACTTAGATATTTTTTCTTTCTATTGATTGCTCCTAAGGGTTTCCAACACAATTCGAAGATGTTTTTCATGCTCTTCCTCGGTTTTAGAATAAACAAGAATATCATCAATAAAGATGAGAAAAAATCGATCGAGGAAGTCTTTGAAAATTCGGTTCATTAGGTCAACGAAATAAGCTTAAGCATTCGTTAAACCAAATGGCATAACAAGCCATTCATAAGATCCATAATGAGTACGGAACGATGTCAAAGGTTTGCTATCCTCTGCAATACGAAGCTGATGAAAACTGGTTGCTAAGTCTAACTGTGAAAAGACTCTAGCACCGCTAAGTTGATCGAATAGATCATCAATCCCAAGCAGGGATATTTATTCTTAATGGTAAGATCATTAAGCTTGTGGTAGTCAACGCAAAGCCTAAGTGTACCATCAGATTTCTTCACAAAGATAGCTGAAGCTCCCCAAGGAGAGGAACTAGAACGAATAAACTATTTTGCTTCCAATTCGGATAATTGTTTACGCGTCTCTTCATTTTCCTTATTAGACATAGATAAGGAGGACGAGTGATAGGTAGAGCTCCATAGATTAGATTAATTCTGAACTCAATTGCTCGCTTAGGTGGTAATCCTAAAACGGGCTCAAAGATGTCAGGAAATTCACAAACAACGTGAATGCGGGAAATGACATCTTCCTCATCTTCATTATCGTCATTATGCAGATTTAGAGAATATAAGGATGCTACAGAATTGGAATCTGAATTTTTAAGAACAATAGAAATCTGCTTAACAGATTGAGGATGTCGAATATGGATAGTCCTCTCGGGACATAAGATGTGGGCTTCATAACGATTAAGCCAATCCATTTTCAAAATCATTCCGAAACCTAAGTAACGCATAACATGCAAATCGGCATGGAAAGCATAATCACATAGAATAATTTCAGCATCCTTACAAAATAAACTGAGTGTTGCGAATCCACCAACCGGATTCACAATTCTAAGTGAAGTTGTAACAACCGTGATTTTATTACCGTCGTAATGAATATTTAAAATAAAAATTTAAAATTGAAAGAAAAAATAATAATAATAAAGTTTCAAGAATGCAAGGTCAATTTCAAGGTCAGTGGAGAATAGCTTCATTATTTTTTTTGCCATTCACGTGTGAATGGGTCCAATGTAAAGGCAATATTATACACACTTTTGATGAAGCAAAGATGAACGTGCTGTCACCACACATTTTATCAAATGAAATATAAACTTGCTGTCTTCAAATTTGTAAAGAAAAATGTTTGAACACTTTTGCTAGCAAAGTTTGGACACACTTTGTTTTTGCTATCATCATTTTCCCTACAAGCAGTGTGTACTTCCTTCCCACTTTCTACGTTTTCATTAATGCCTTTGTACAATTGCCAGCACTTTTATTTGACTTGTTCACTTTTTGAGAGAAAAAAAAAAGGCAACCTACATCCCTTCTTTTGCTTAGGCACGTTGCCTTAAATGCTATTGTACCACAAATTGACAAGCACACATCTTTCAATTTGGTTCATTTTTCTTCGAGTTGCCTTCATCATTTCTGTTGTTTAAAAAAATTTCCAGTGGATGCATCACTTTGTTCCATCTTCTTTAGTAGCTTGTTAGAAGCTTTAATGGCAGCTCCAAATTTTTGCTCCTTATCAGATCTCGGTTGCTAAATTATTCCGTAACAAATTTGAGGTGAGTATAAACTCACATTTCTAGTTGATTCTTCACTTTATTATCTGCGCACCTGATTTATTACACACAAACTTAGCTACGTGTACACATAGGCAATTTGCACTTCCAGCATTAGTGCTTGTACGTGCTCATGTTTTACCGCCTGTACATCATTAAACTCACACACAGTTGGGTGTCCAGGCGCAAAAGAAAAAAAATGTCCTCCCCCTTAATTACGTGTGATATATATATGCAAGGAGATAAACCATTCACGCGTTAAAACATACGCAAGCAAAACCCAATACTGTCTTCAAACTCATACACGTGCAAACGGGATGACACTAGAAAATCCCGGTTTCATAAAAATTTAATTATGACATTTTTGTGAAAGAAATTTAAAACTTTATGGCGGACGTATATCAGTTTGCATGAAAATTTTATACTTGCTCGAAGTCAAATTTCAGAACATTGTGTTCGCTTGAATGCTTATGGAGACATTGTCCAACTGAAGTGCATGCTAAAGTTGGTAGAATATATATCAGAGGAAACAACAAAATTCCCCATCTTATAATATGAAATTCGACAGACTTCGTTAAAATGAACTAGAAAATATGAGTGTAAAAGTTGTCCTTCATAGAGGTATGATGCGTTTCTCTTCTATTATGTGATGGCCCTTACACCATTACTCTGCTATAAATATCCTACTGTTTGCCACTTCACACTTTCAAATATAAAGCATATCCAGGCATCATTTGCATGCCTACAAATTTTAGTGTGAGTGTGATGAATGTAGTGTGTGTGCATATTTGAACTGCAAAAGAAAAGTTAAGTGAATCCAAGTCCAATATTTATGCTAAAGTACAGCACGTATTTTAGTCAAGAATACATTTTCTATTTTGTTGGTGCAAATCCACATGTCAACATAGTGTAGCCTTGCCCAAGTTGTTTTATTTTTCAACTTCAAATTTGGTGCGTGCATGCATATTATATGACAAGGGTAGTTATGTTTTATTTTTTTACTTCATTTCGTGCTTGCATGTATACAAAGGTTTATAGCGCAAAGAATAGGAACCGGTCATTGATATTTTTATACTCTATGCGTGTAAATAATTCAAATATATTTTGTTTTTATTGTAGTGCACTTGTATATTGAGGCAGTGCAATGTTTTTGATGAAAATATAGTGGTGCAGTCCACTATTTAATTTACGTTGAACCGGCGTTTTGTTTTAAAACGTATTTTGCGCCGTTATTTTTATAACGGAATTTTTACGCCGGTATTATATTTTTGAAGCGTGTTGTTTTAATGAAATTTTTAACGAATAAAAATTACTGTTGTTTTGACTTCAGTAACGGTCAAATTTAAAGTGAATTTTCAAGCGGCTATCCCGCAACGCTGATTTGGTATCCATTTTTACGGTGTTTTGTGAAGCGCAATTTTCTCATCGAAATTGCTACAGATGTTGCTGTTTAATCACGTATTTTAAAAATCGTTTTAAAATAAAAGTGTTTCCAAAATTTTTACAGTTTGCGCTTTCAAAAGAATGAGGAAGCGATTTAAACGCTTCAGCAAAATTGAGGACTATGAACCCTCACTTTTACTGATTCGCTTAATTCCGGACTTGTCCGTTTGAGAACGTAAAATGTTATTTATTTAAATTACACAATTTTGCACTTTCAAGGAAACGATGAAGAGATTTAAACAATTTAGCAAAAGTGCGGAGTATGGAACCACACTTTTACTATTTCGGTTAAGTCCGGACTCGTTAATTGAAACATCTGCTGTTTGATGATTCTGATGATTTTGTTGGGCTTTCGAGCCACTCTGCTGGACCTTCGGGTCATCTGATGGACCTTCGGGTCAATTACCAGTACTAGACCTTCGGGTCACTCTGCGGACCTTCGGGTCATCTGATGGGCGCCAAAATTTATAGTACTTGGTAGGCTTCGGCCATCTGAGATGCACGTGCGGCGTAGCTAAAACTCGCCATCTGCTGGGATCGATCCACCTTTTATGCTGATTTTTCTAGTTATCTTGTTTTGATTTCTAGATTTTGTGACTGTTGATTTTCTAGTTATCTATTTTGATTTCTAGATTTTGTGAATTGCTGCTTTGAATTCAATTATGAATTTGGAAGTTGAGTTTGTGTATAATCTCATCTGAGATTATAAATTTGCGTATGACTGTTTTAAATTCAATTGTGAATTTGAAAATTGATTTTGATGGAGTTTAAATTGAGATTTCTTCATTTAAACTATGCTGATTATTTATGTTGTATAGTCTCATTCGAGACTATAATTATTTGTTTAAGTGTTGTTAATCATTCACTTATTTCTGAGAATAAATTAGACTGATCCGTTTATTATTTTCTTTTAAATAATACTCGGGTCAGACCGAGTCATTTCAGGGTAATCTCTATCTCTGATTCAGTAGCAGCTTCAGCTTTTGGGATTTCGCATCATCTTTTGTCTAGCCTTCGAGGAGTTCTTTTGGTTTATTAGTCCTCATCTTATGTATGTATTGATGGATATGTATATGTATCGGTTCATGTGAACTATCGATTGTTGTAGCATGTATTCAGACTTGTCTTCCGCTATATATCTGATATTTCTGTTCTGGTGTGATTATACTATCTGTGTTATTGTTATTATGAATTGTTCTGGATTTTTCTTAAGCCACTGTAGTTTCGTTTTAGATTTGGATTGAATATACATCTTTGGGAGTAATTTTATACAACTCCTATCGATGTAATCAATACTCGTCTAAGGCATAATTTACGGATGGTCGCTTCTAACAAGCCTTATTCTTCGCAATAGCAGACGTTATTCCTTATAATAACCTTTGTTATTGTGAGCATAGAGGTGGGGCGTCACAGCTTGGTATCAGAGCTGAGATTCAGAACAAATTATAATAAACACAGAACAGAAACAGAATGGAACATGTGTTACAACTATTCGAGGGTTTTGTTTGTGCCTTTCTAATCGATTCCTTCGTTAGTCTTAGACTTTTATCCTCTTTATCATCTTGGAGTATGTCTAGGGATAAATCCCATATCCCCGTAGTATTCCATTTGTTACATTCCTTTTTCAGTCTTAGATTTGGAAGAGGGTCATTGGATTTATGATTGTCCAACTGCTCCTAAGATGTCTCGAATCCGGGAAGCTTAATGTTGCTTAAGCTTCGGGTGATTCTTCTAAGCCCAAAGGTATAACTCCTTCTGTTTTGGAAGGTTTTATTTTATTTCATTGTCGTTCTATTAAAGTCCTTTTTGATACGGGTGCATCGCATTCATTCGTGTCAAAGGAGCTTGTTGATGCTATCTTTTGGATGTTGTTAGACTTTGCGACCCTTTGAGGATTGTGAATCCTATTTGTGGATTCGCTACTCTTGGTTTGTTATGTGTTGATGTTGAGATTATTCTTTGTGGTTTCTCCTTTCTTGCGAATCTGCATGTTATGGATCATCTTGGTTTTGATATGAATTTGGGTATGGATTGAGTCGTCCGTTATGAAGTTCAATCCTAGGTCCCGAAAGAACTTTATATTTCAAGCATCCCGATGCTATCGAGCATTTACCTATTATATTTCGAAAGCTATCATTTCTTCCTTCGAATCAGAGGATGTCATTGCTAATATTCCGGTTGTTTGTAATTTTTCGGTTGTCTTTGAGTATATTTCGTGCTTGCCGCTGAACAGAGCAATTGGGTTCCATATTGATCTTATCTCTGGTGCTCATCCTGTCAGTCGTCTTCCCACGAGGATGTCTGCTATGGAAATGAGGAACCCATGTAAGAATTATCTGAGATTGGAAGCCAAGCAATTTATTCGTTCTAGCTTTTCTCCCTACTCGATTTTGCCACCGGTTTTCATCAGTTACGAGTGGTAGAAGATAGCATTCCACTTACCGCATTCCACACTCGTTATGATTCTTAGGAATGACTTGTTATGTCATTCAGTGTGCCCAGCTTATTTCATCCATTTTATGAATCGAGTATTCTACGAATATCTCGATGACTTCATTTGTGTATTTATTGATTTTGGATGAAAACAACAATTTAAAATTTTGCAAATTTTTTTCATAAGATTTATTTACAAGTATAATTAGATTTGTGTTTATCATATAGAAGATGATTTTGTGATTGTATTGCCCATTGAGTGCTTTAAAAATTCTGGTCGATGCGCTTGATCAACGTTATCGATAGGAATCTCCTAAACGCTTTGATGAGACAATTTGACACAATAAATAGAGCTATAAAAAGTAAAATTTTCTAGAAAATGATTTCATAAAGATAATGGTAATTTTGGAAGTTTTAGCTTTTCAAGAATGAAGATTATTTGAAAGAACTCTTTTCCGATACTCTTATTCTTGTGGTTCCCAAAGGAAACCAAGACTCTATTGTTTATACCAATGCTAGTCGTATTGGTTGGGTGTCGTTCTCTTGCAAAAAGAAAACATGCTATCACTTATGCTTCTTTACAATTAAAACCTAACGAGATTCGTTATGCTACCTATGATTTGGAGTTAGCCGCCATAGTCTTTGCTCTAAAGATTTGGCGAAATTATTTTTGGGCGAGCGTTTTATTTTCTTCACTGATCACAAATCTCTGAAGTATTTATCCACTCAGAAAGAACTCAATATGAGGCAACAGCGTTGGCTTGAATTTCTTGCTTCATATAACTTTGATATTCTGTATACCCCTGGTAAGGGATATCGAGTTGCTGATGCGCTTAGTCGCAAGCAGCAATTTGTAGTTTCCATGATGCTAGCAAAGTGAAATATATTGGAAGCTTTATCTCCTTGTGATATTAGAGACTGTCCTTCAGTTTCTGATTCTCCCGTGCTTTTATTTAGCATGGAAGCTATTCCTAGTTGTTGGATCGTGTTGACCGATGCCAGAATAAGATGCAAATCTCTCTTACCTTATTCCAAGTTGTAAAATCGGAATCCCGAAGTGAAAATCTAAAAGGATTTCTTGATATTCATGGTTGTATTCAGTAGAAGGGTAGGTTGATCGTCCCTATTGTTTCTAGTCTTAAAAATGACATTCTCGAGGACTGTCATCGATCTAAGTATACTATCCATCCGGGTAGTAATAAGATGTATGCTGATATGAAACTCTTATACTATTGGAAGGGTATGAAGTGTGATATTGCAAGTTATGTAAGTCGTTGCATGACTTGTCAACTTGTTAATCAGAACACCAGCGTCCAAGTGGTCTTTTGCATCCTCTTGAGATTCCATTAAGGAAATGGGATCAAATTTCGATAGACTTCATTGATGGCCTACCTCATTCGAGGTCGGGCCATACTAGTGTTTGGGTGATTGTTGACAGATTGACCAAATCAGCCCATTTTATTCCTATCAAGTCCAATCGGACTGCTTCTTGTTTTGGTGGTAGTTGGGAAGACCAATTACCTCTTGTTGAATTTGCTTATAACAACAGTTTTTAATCCAGTATCAATATGGCTCGTTTCGAAGCTCTTTACAGAAGACCGTGTCGATCACCATCTTGTTGGTTGGAATCGGGGGAACAGTTAGTTCTCGGCCCCGATTATATTCGTGAATCTTCTGAGAAAATTGTTATCATTGACAGAGAATGAAGGAGTCTCAGATTAGGCAGAAATCTTATCCCGATCATCGTAGAAAACCTTTGGAATTTTCTGTTGGCGATCGCGTATTCAATCGTGTTTCCCCGATAAAGGGTGTGGTGCGTTTTAGTAGCTCCGGGAAACTGGCTTCTCGTTATATTGGACCGTTTCCTATTACGGAACGCATTGGCCTTGTTGCTTGTTGCGTATTGTTACCTGCTCAGTTTTCTGGAATTCATGACGTATTTCATGTATCCAAGCTTTGTCAATGCCTTCGAGATTCGGATGCTATTATTGATCCTCATTTGTTACAAGATCTTGAGATCTCACCCGACTTGTCTATTGTGCAAAATCCTATTCGTGTGCTAGCTTCGAAGGTTAAACGCCTTCGGAATAAAGAAGTCCCGCTTGTGAAAACTCAATGGTCAGCAAACTCCAAGGATTGCACTTGGAAGACCAGAGAATTCATCGAGCGTTCTTATCCGGGTTTTCTCTCCTCTTCGAGTGGAGGTGAGCATTCTTATCCATCTTTTCTATTTTAGTCTTTGATGTGATGAATTATTTGTGTTATTGACTGCTTCTAGTATGAAAATTGCGGGGACGCAATTTTTATAAGAGGGGGAATCTGTAACAACCGTGATTTTATTACCGTCGTAATGAATATTTAAAATAAAAATTTAAAATTGAAAGAAAAAAAAATAATAAAGTTTCAAGAATGCTAGGTCAATTGCAAGGTCAGTGGAGAATAGCTTCATTATTTTTTTTGCCATTCACGTGTGAATGGGTCCAATGTAAAGGCAATATTATACACACTTTTGATGAAGCAAAGATGAACGTGCTGTCACCACACATTTTATCAAATGAAATATAAACTTGCTGTCTTCAAATTTGTAAAGAAAAATGTTTGAACACTTTTGCTAGCAAAGTTTGGACACACTTTGTTTTTGCTATCATCATTTTCCCTACAAGCAGTGTGTACTTCCTTCCCACTTTCTACGTTTTCATTAATGCCTTTGTACAATTGCCAGCACTTTTATTTGACTTGTTCACTTTTTGAGAGAAAAAAAAAAAGGCAACCTACATCCCTTCTTTTGCTTAGGCACGTTGCCTTAAATGCTATTGTACCACAAATTGACAAGCACACATCTTTCAATTTGGTTCATTTTTCTTCGAGTTGCCTTCATCATTTCTGTTGTTTAAAAAAATTTCCAGTGGATGCATCACTTTGTTCCATCTTCTTTAGTAGCTTGTTAGAAGCTTTAATGGCAGCTCCAAATTTTTGCTCCTTATCAGATCTCGGTTGCTAAATTATTCCGTAACAAATTTGAGGTGAGTATAAACTCACATTTCTAGTTGATTCTTCACTTTATTATCTGCGCACCTGATTTATTACACACAAACTTAGCTACGTGTACACATAGGCAATTTGCACTTCCAGCATTAGTGCTTGTACGTGCTCATGTTTTACCGCCTGTACATCATTAAACTCACACACAGTTGGGTGTCCAGGCGCAAAAGAAAAAAAATGTCCTCCCCCTTAATTACGTGTGATATATATATGCAAGGAGATAAACCATTCACGCGTTAAAACATACGCAAGCAAAACCCAATACTGTCTTCAAACTCATACACGTGCAAACGGGATGACACTAGAAAATCCCGGTTTCATAAAAATTTAATTATGACATTTTTGTGAAAGAAATTTAAAACTTTATGGCGGACGTATATCAGTTTGCATGAAAATTTTATACTTGCTCGAAGTCAAATTTCAGAACATTGTGTTCGCTTGAATGCTTATGGAGACATTGTCCAACTGAAGTGCATGCTAAAGTTGGTAGAATATATATCAGAGGAAACAACAAAATTCCCCATCTTATAATATGAAATTCGACAGACTTCGTTAAAATGAACTAGAAAATATGAGTGTAAAAGTTGTCCTTCATAGAGGTATGATGCGTTTCTCTTCTATTATGTGATGGCCCTTACACCATTACTCTGCTATAAATATCCTACTGTTTGCCACTTCACACTTTCAAATATAAAGCATATCCAGGCATCATTTGCATGCCTACAAATTTTAGTGTGAGTGTGATGAATGTAGTGTGTGTGCATATTTGAACTGCAAAAGAAAAGTTAAGTGAATCCAAGTCCAATATTTATGCTAAAGTACAGCACGTATTTTAGTCAAGAATACATTTTCTATTTTGTTGGTGCAAATCCACATGTCAACATAGTGTAGCCTTGCCCAAGTTGTTTTATTTTTCAACTTCAAATTTGGTGCGTGCATGCATATTATATGACAAGGGTAGTTATGTTTTATTTTTTTACTTCATTTCGTGCTTGCATGTATACAAAGGTTTATAGCGCAAAGAATAGGAACCGGTCATTGATATTTTTATACTCTATGCGTGTAAATAATTCAAATATATTTTGTTTTTATTGTAGTGCACTTGTATATTGAGGCAGTGCAATGTTTTTGATGAAAATATAGTGGTGCAGTCCACTATTTAATTTACGTTGAACCGGCGTTTTGTTTTAAAACGTATTTTGCGCCGTTATTTTTATAACGGAATTTTTACGCCGGTATTATATTTTTGAAGCGTGTTGTTTTAATGAAATTTTTAACGAATAAAAATTACTGTTGTTTTGACTTCAGTAACGGTCAAATTTAAAGTGAATTTTCAAGCGGCTATCCCGCAACGCTGATTTGGTATCCATTTTTACGGTGTTTTGTGAAGCGCAATTTTCTCATCGAAATTGCTACAGATGTTGCTGTTTAATCACGTATTTTAAAAATCGTTTTAAAATAAAAGTGTTTCCAAAATTTTTACAGTTTGCGCTTTCAAAAGAATGAGGAAGCGATTTAAACGCTTCAGCAAAATTGAGGACTATGAACCTTCACTTTTACTGATTCGCTTAATTCCGGACTTGTCCGTTTGAGAACGTAAAATGTTATTTATTTAAATTACACAATTTTGCACTTTCAAGGAAACGATGAAGAGATTTAAACAATTTAGCAAAAGTGCGGAGTATGGAACCACACTTTTACTATTTCGGTTAAGTCCGGACTCGTTAATTGAAACATCTGCTGTTTGATGATTCTGATGATTTTGTTGGGCTTTCGAGCCACTCTGCTGGACCTTCGGGTCATCTGATGGACCTTCGGGTCAATTACCAGTACTAGACCTTCGGGTCACTCTGCGGACCTTCGGGTCATCTGATGGGCGCCAAAATTTATAGTACTTGGTAGGCTTCGGCCATCTGAGATGCACGTGCGGCGTAGCTAAAACTCGCCATCTGCTGGGATCGATCCACCTTTTATGCTGATTTTTCTAGTTATCTTGTTTTGATTTCTAGATTTTGTGACTGTTGATTTTCTAGTTATCTATTTTGATTTCTAGATTTTGTGAATTGCTGCTTTGAATTCAATTATGAATTTGGAAGTTGAGTTTGTGTATAATCTCATCTGAGATTATAAATTTGCGTATGACTGTTTTAAATTCAATTGTGAATTTGAAAATTGATTTTGATGGAGTTTAAATTGAGATTTCTTCATTTAAACTATGCTGATTATTTATGTTGTATAGTCTCATTCGAGACTATAATTATTTGTTTAAGTGTTGTTAATCATTCACTTATTTCTGAGAATAAATTAGACTGATCCGTTTATTATTTTCTTTTAAATAATACTCGGGTCAGACCGAGTCATTTCAGGGTAGTCTCTATCTCTGATTCAGTAGCAGCTTCAGCTTTTGGGATTTCGCATCATCTTTTGTCTAGCCTTCGAGGAGTTCTTTTGGTTTATTAGTCCTCATCTTATGTATGTATTGATGGATATGTATATGTATCGGTTCATGTGAACTATCGATTGTTGTAGCATGTATTCAGACTTGTCTTCCGCTATATATCTGATATTTCTGTTCTGGTGTGATTATACTATCTGTGTTATTGTTATTATGAATTGTTCTGGATTTTTCTTAAGCCACTGTAGTTTCGTTTTAGATTTGGATTGAATATACATCTTTGGGAGTAATTTTATACAACTCCTATCGATGTAATCAATACTCGTCTAAGGCATAATTTACGGATGGTCGCTTCTAACAAGCTTTATTCTTCGCAATAGCAGACGTTATTCCTTATAATAACCTTTGTTATTGTGAGCATAGAGGTGGGGTGTCACAGAAGTCATCAAGCCATAACATTTAAAGACAAAATATCAACAAGTTCCTTTGATATAAAAGAGTGAGATCCACCGGTATAAAAAAGAACTCGAATAGGATGATCACGAAACATAATAGTGCCATCAAAGATAGAATGAGAAATATCAACGACGTGAACTAAAACCATGAAAATCGATATCAAATCCATTAAATGAATATTCCCAAAATCCAGAAAAGAAGTCATCAAAGTCGATAATAAATGACAACAACTAACCGGATCAACAAAAATCGATAAGAAATAGAAATTCACCAAAAAATAGGTAAATTGGAAAAAATTCAACAGGACCAGACGTCTGGTTGGTTTGACTAGACGTCTGACTCTAGGCTCTCCCATTTTTTTCTGTGTTCGTTAATATATTTTTTCTTCCAGAACCCCTACCAGACGTCTGGAAATTTTAACCAGACGTCTGGTTGCCTAGGACTGGGCAGAATTTGCCTAGGCCAATGATGGCCAAATCAATTCGGAAGCGATCGAACGAGCGATGGAGGCTAAGGATTTATGCCAAGCAACAACCCAGCCCTATAGGCTCTTCGATACATCCCAAATAACATGTCCAAACATCCAAGTTAGGATCTTTTAAGACTTTTGACTTCAAAACCAAAATTGGAAAATTCACCAACCCAATTCAAATCAAAAGCAATTGAACAAGAAATAGATGTTACGAATTCATACCTAACAACAATGAAAGCTATAGACATAGATGTGAGTTCAAGAACTCACCTTTAAACTCAAAAACAACAATTGAGAAGCTCTAAAACAAGGAAAGATCAACTCCACTTCAATCACAACTCTAGAAGCTCCGATCTATGATCATATGCAAATATTTCCTACGTTAGGTTATAGGAAATTATGAAAATTGGAGAGGGATTAAGATGGAGAAGATGAAGAGGATGCTTACCTAAGCTTCTCTTTGATTTTAGAACTAGAACTTGAATTCCTAAGAGAACTTGGGCTTAGGAATTTTAGTTTCCTCTTTCCACCATTTTTCCTAGGGCTTGAGTGTTAGGAATTTAGAAAATGGAATGAATGAATGAAGAGGAGTGGAGTGGGAGTTATTAGGTAGAAGAGTTTGGGTCTCTTATTGGGTCAATGGGCTAGAACCCAACCCAAAGCCCAATTGAAAATACCAAAATCCTAATCAACACCAAACATATCAATGTTTATACTTAAACAAGTTGTAAATGTCATTTTAAACTCAATGGAAGTGGTCTCGAGTCTGGATTTGACTGTTTACTTCGGAATTTAATCCAACTAACGAAGCTATATTTAAATAAAACATTTAAATATATAATCGTAAAATATGCTGGTTGTTACAATTCTGGTCAATACGAGTAGCTAATGTTATTGATAGGGTTCCCTAAACACTTAAACAAGACCAATTGATACAATATTGTTTTAAATTGGGTAAATGAAATAATTTTACCCAGGATTACATTTTATGTATGAAGAAAGATTTTCAAAAATAGTACAGTTATTTTGGTGGGTTGTTTGTTAAGGGATGATAATATTCTATCATCATTACTTAGGACTTGATTCAGTAGTGCTTATCCAGTTTGAGCATTTACTGTTGTTGAGTGGTATTGGTAGCTTCCCCTTTTAAATCATGTTGGGTAAATAAAAAAACAGGAAACATTGAAACTGCCACGTTATGAATTAAGTTTCACAATTTGACTATAAGGCATTCAGTGTTAATGTTAGGTTTAAAACTTGATTTAATAAAAGAGGTCCATTAAAAGGAAAATTAGAATATTAAAAATGATTTTATATCAGAAAAGGAATTTATAAAATTATTTTATAAGATGTGACTTGTAAATAAAAAGAATTCAAGTAGAAAACTTAAGGGCTTAAATCTTGATCTTGTTGTTTTTGAAAAATGATTTTTCAAGGTTTTAGAAAGTAATAATAATATTACTTGAAAGTATTTTGGTTTAATTGCAGAATTTGAGAAGGGAAATTTTGTGTGAAAAGTATTTTCTTTGGGTTGGTGTGGGTAATGAATCTTGATTTGTTTGTGATAATCTGAATAATTTTCTAAGTGACGATCAAATGTTTGCTTAGGCAAATGTTTTAGGGAACTTAGTAAATTATTCTCTATATCATTATACGATTGAAATGAGTTCAAATCCGAATGAACCCAAAGCAAGTTGGTAATAAATGTTTTGTTAAAAATACGCAAAGTATTATTTCAGAAAGGAGAATTTTGAAATAAAAGAAGTATTTTTAAGTTAACTAGTTCGATTGGCCCGGAAATCACTTAAAATGAGAAAGAGATGTGTTCAGATGGTAAACATTTCTCTTGAGTATTAACCTTCTTGGTAAGGGAATGTATGATACTGTTTGGCATTAACCGGTTCCTTATTATCATTTTGGGGTTGCTCGAGCAGACACACACACACATATTCTATAGTTAAAATATATGGTTTCATTCAAAAATGGTTGAAAGAAAACCGGGTATTTGACTCCTAGGCTTTCATGATGTAAAGGTATCTTGATTTAAAATGGTTAATAATGAAGTTTTAAACTTGAATTAATTTAATAAGAAGGTTTAATAAAACTTGGTTTTAATAAACAGTGTCTTTTGGATTTTAACACTTAGGAGGTTAAATATTATTTAATGTTATTGGGCCAGCTAATAAACACATTTATCTTAGAGGTGTCCAAGAAAAAGTAGACTCTAGGATTTAATAAGAAGTTTTAAACTTGAATTAATTTAATAAGAAGGTTTAATAAAACTTGGTTTTAATAAACAGTGTCTTTTGGATTTTAACACTTAGGAGGTTAAATATTATTTAATGTTATTGGGCCAGCTAATAAACACATTTATCTTAGAGGTGTCCAAGAAAAAGTAGACTCTAGGACTGAGTTTGGACACCAGCATCTTGCTCTTCTTAGCTACTTGACAGACCAAATGGATAAAGAGGTTGTATTAGTAGACTCAGTTTTTATGATCCAAAATTATTCGGGCCTACATATGAGTAGTTAAAAGTAAATAGAATTAAAAATCAGATGTTTTGTGTATATATATATTGTTAGGATATAGGAGGGTATTATCCAAATTAATAATTTTAGATGATTTTATGAAAGGTTTCATAGATAAGTTGTGTTATTTAAAAATGTTTGAATCCAAGTTGGAATTTTTATGAAAACATAAATATTTGTGGGAGGGCAAGAAGGTAAATGGGTAAATAAGAATCTTTAGATGGGTACGTAGGTTGTACATAGATCATTTCCCTTTCTTATATAATTCTCGATCCAAGATTCGGGTACATGACTTGAGATGTTTTACACCATTCGAAATAAAGATTTATCACTCGATTTTTGATGGCTAACCTTGGTGAGGTTTCTTAATGTGGAACTAAAAGTTTTCTAGCATATCATATGGCTATGTAGGGGAATAGAGGTTTCTAATTAAGAAACATGATCAGAGTCCGCACTAGGGAGTCTATGAGCGATACTAGTTCGAAAATAAAAGCTATATATTTGAGTGAGTGATCAAATCAGGTTTTGCAGAGAAATGATCTATGAACATCATACATACTGATGTGTAGTGTTAAATGTTGCTGGGTTAGGGTTGTGATGGAATTTCTGGGACGAAATTCTTTTAAGGGGGAAGAATGTAACGACCTAGAATTTCATCACTTTAATTTGAGAATATTTAATTAATTTTTAATGTTCAAATTAATGGTTTTAATAATTAAAAAACCCTTTTTTAATTTATAACTAGCAACGGTGAAATTATTTACAAGATATGTTTACAAAATTAATTAGTTAAAATGAAACTAAAAAGTGTGACACGAAAGCTTTTTCAAAAAACTTGATTTTTGATCATCTAAAAGTTAAATGATTGTAAAACACCTTAATATATTTAAACACACATTTATACAAATAACGAGTACTTAATTAAGTGTGTGAAAGTGTAAATATTGTTTATTTTTGATAAGAAAATAGATGTGACAATTTTCATAAGATTTAAATAAAAAAAGTAAATTATGAAATGTCACACATCATTTCACATCTTAGCACACTTAGGGGATTTGCATGGTGGGTAAAAGGGTTAACCCACGGGTATTGCATGTAGATCCAAGGTGAGGGGAGTATGTGGTGGTGTGTTTAAATTTGAGTGAAGGGCATTTGTACTTCAAGGCATTTTGGTAATTTACCAAATACATTTTATATAAAACCATTTCTTCTTTTTCCTCTCTCTCTCGTTTTCATTTTCACTTTTATTTTTTCAAACTTCAGTTTGTTTTCAAAAGCTTTTAAACTTCAATGGCTTCCACTTTGAATTTTCAAGTTTAAAAATAAAAAATTTCCATTCTAAAATCTTCTAAAACTTGTTTAAAACACTTGTTTTTCCTCCTGTCTCTCTTTCCTTTTCAATTTCTAGCCCTACACCCACCTCACCATCATGGCCGAGCCTAAACCCTTATTGGATGAGCCCAAGAAGCCATAGACTGAGCTCATCTTGTTTCGCTTTGGTCCAAAATCACTTTTTGCAAAAAAGATTTACAAAGTTCTAGGATTTTCCTAAATTTGGAAAGGACTTTGGTTGATTTGGTGAGCAAACTCTTTTATATTTTGGAAAGAATATATCTTTATGTGTTGCTATGTATATTGTATAATATGTTAGTTGTTTGGTTGTAGATCCATGTTGTTTGGATGTATATGTGTGGTACTAGTTGTGTTTTTGATTTAAACTTGTGAACCAAAGTCTAAGGTGAAGTTTTTTAGTGTAAAAATGTGGTCTTTGGCTATGTTATGATGACGATATGTTTGTGTAGTTAAAATCATGGATGTGTTGATTATGTACCATGTATGTTAAAGAACTTGTCATGTTAAAGAGGCTTGAGATCCCTTTGAAGTAAAAATCGTGTTTACTAGTTTTAACTTTGCAAAATGTTTTTCAAATTTCAAATTTGGTTTTAAATTTTGAAAACCCTTTTTACTTATGTTTTGAAATGAGTACAAATTATAGTTAAGTTTGGAAAGGTTTAACTTGGAAGCTAATTCTAAGTTATGGCATCCATAGGGATCGTCGATATGGATGTAGTTCGGGAAAAGTTATGTTTTCTAAACTTAAAAGTGTTTTCTTTTTAAAATGTTTTGTAAACTTTTTTAAACACCAACTAAGTGCCAAAGTTAATTATTTTGTAATTACGTATGAGTTTAATAATTAATTATATTTATTATTTAAAGGATAATTATTAATTAATGTATAATTAAGTTAAGTAATTAGTATTTAAGTAATGAATTAAGAAGTTAATGATAATTAATCAATTAAGGAAGTTTTAATTAATGATTAATTAAGATAAGAGTTAATTAAGAATTAAATTATTTCTAATTAAGTTAATCATAATTAATTATTATTTAATTAGAGTTAATTAATAATTAATGACTAATCGGGCATGTTTAATTAATTTATCTAATCATATTAATTAAGGGTTAATAAAACTGATTAAGTTTAAATTAAGATCTAGTTTTGATTTAATTATGATTTAATAATGATTACTTAATTAAATTAAGTTTTAATTAATGATTATAGTAAGTTTTTATTTTATTTAATTAAAGGGTTACTTTTAAACTCTATCAGTTATACTAAACTTGGACATCTGTTGGCAGAATAAATTACCGTTCCATTATAACTTAATTGAATAGATTGCTGGACATATGTTAGCAGAATAAATCCTTATTTTGCTATTACTTAATTGAATTGATTATTTGGACATCTTTTAGCAGAATAAATCCCATTTCTACTATAACTAAACTTAATAGATTGTTTGAACATCTATTTAGCAGGACAAACCACCATCCTGCTGTTATGTTGTTTGGATATGTATCTGCCAGTTGATTTATATTAACATATATCCCCTGATTTAGTTATGGATTATATTTACATATTTGTTGGCTTATGTAAATAACTGTTATTGATTTACGAGTCAAATTTAATTAAAATGGTAAATTGACTTAGTACCACTGTGGTCACTAAGCCTCCTTTCAAATTTGTAAAATTATGGTTTTAATTGACTTTGATTCTATATTAATTTGAGGATAAGCGTTTTAAATGAATTTGTAAACTGATGTAACGACCCGTATTTTTAACTATTTTAAATTATTAAATTTAATATGATTACTGAATAAAAACGGTTAGAAATAATTTTTTTAATGATTTATTAGTGTAGTAAATTTAATATGAACTTGAATAAAATTTTGAAATAACTAATTTTGAAGATTTTGGCGATATCAAGTATTGAAATGAAATTTTTTATGTTGAATATGTTTATAATCAATAACTGGAATAGGATAATAAATGTTGAATTTTTTAGATGATAATAAAATAATTGTTAATAAATGTTGAATTATTTATTAATGTAATTTATTTGATAATTGAATTGTTTAAATTTAATATTGGAAATTGTTTAAATAATTGAATCCTGAATTTAATATGAATGAAAATGATGTCGAAAGTTGATTTAAATTTTATTCAAACAAATATGAATTTTGTTAACTTTTAAAATTGAATTTAAAGTGACTAAATTTATTTCTAGAAATTACTTGTTTTAATTAACGAGTAAAAATAGCCATTTTGGCCACTATCTCAGATTTCGACAAAACCAGTTTCATCGGATCCATAATAGTAAATTATTGTAGGATTTCAAGTTTCGTAACGATCGAACTTGTCGTTTGCCTGTGCGCGCTTGAAACGCGTGGAAATTAATTTAAGGAATTCGATTAAAATAAATCGATTTCGAAAAGCTATCTTCCACATATGATCGAATTAGGCCTCGAGACTTGTTCCATTGTGTTCGAAATAGGAGTATAACATTATGAGAGCCTGGCGGCACACCTCGATTGGAGTCCGTAATTTACAGCCAAATATTAAATTTAAATAATATATTTCAGTCGATTTAACTTCATCCGCTATTATATCCAATCAACCACCCTATTCCTGTGCAGCCACCTACTTTGTTGACTTTCGTTTCTTTCCCTTTTATTTATTCATGATCATGCTTACCAGAGAATAATTTACAATGCTTAAAGAGAGGAAAAAACAGCAAGTTCAAAAAAATAGATATCTCAGCCTATACGAATCGAAAAATCTTGAAACCGATTCCAAAATTCCTAATTCATCACGAGCTTCCAGTTGACATGCGTTTGTAAGGTACATAAACCTTTTTGGTGTTCGACGGTAAGGGGCAGTAGCTAGGGTTTTGGTTTCTTGATTTTTGGAGCTTCGATTTGATGAGCGGAGTTCTGATTTGGGTTCGTCATGGATAGGCGCATCTACTGATGGAATTTCACGGCACTCGCTGGTGAAATGGGGTGTGCGTCATTACTGCAGGGTCGTTCGTGCGTGGCCGAGGTCGCGTTTTGCAGGGTGGCTCCCGAAGCGTCGAGATGGGTATGGTCGAGTCGAGAGAGGAGAGGGGGATTCGAGCATTTGGGGAAGAAGCACTTAATTTTGGCTGGGCCTTCTTTGATGATGGGTAATTAAATCCTAGTTGTAATTAAGTTAGTAAATTAATTAATTTATCTAAATCGTTGTTCTTTAAACTATCGTATCTTCTTCATACTTTGTCAGAATTCAACAAAACAAGTTGCGTTGTATTCGTATCGACGAAGGCTACAACATGGAATTGGATGGGAATTTATTTGAGGTTGGAAAATTTTTAGTTTCAAATAAAAGGTGAGTGTTTTATAACACTCACAGTGTACTAAATTTTTTGTTTGTTTGTTAATTGATAATCGTAGAGTTATTTATTTTATTGTTGCTTGGTAAATTTAACTGACATTTAAATTGATATGAATTAAAATGATAGGAATTTGAATTGACATTTCAATTTTGAAATGGAAATTAAATTACTAGTTAAATTCTCAATATTGATAACTAGTGAATTGTTATGATATTTTGACTGATTTGGATGTTGATTGTGATGGATGTCAATTGGTTGATATTTGGATGATTGGATGTTTATTTATTTTATATATATCTTGTTATCATCCTTTATATTATTTTCAGTATATAAAACTGTAAATCGAATTATTTCAAATAAATTAAGAAATAGGTTGAAATGATATATATACCTATGACATTTATTTTGGATTGAAATGATATATATCCATTCCTGAATTAAATTGAAACAACAGATTCACTTGGCCAGAGGATAGAAAATTATATACAGACACTAGGTTATTTTAAATTAAATGATTTTAAAATTCTTGGTTTTGAAATTATTTAAATGATGTTGATTTAAAGAAAAAAAATCGAATTTATGGAAATTGAATTCTTTTTCGAACTTGAGCTCAAATTGTGTAATTGAAATGTGTTAAAACAAAATTGTTTAAAAATGAAATTTGAGATTTTAAAGTTATAATTGAAGTATGATCCGAGTTTCGGAAATTGATTTGTTTTAAAAGATTTGGATTTTATTCGATGAAATATTGCTATGTAAACGTAATTTAAGTCGATATTTCAAAATTGAGCTCGAAATTGAATTATTTTGAAGAGTTGAATATTAAATTGAATATTGAAGTTAAATTTGATTTAAATGATTTAGATCGATATTTTGAAATTGAACTTGAAATTGATATAAATTGAAATGGTTTAAAAATTAGAATTGAATTGAAATTTAAACCATTGACTCGAATTGTTGAATCAAATTTTAAGTAAAAAAAATAAAAACTGAAACTGAAATTGTTTTGAATAGAAATTGGAATCAAAGTTAATCCGAATTGAAATCGGAATGCAATCGATTAAATTGAAATGGAAATTGAATTGTTTTGAATTGGAAATTTTGGGATTGGATCAGTTTGACTTTAAAACTATTTTCAAAATAAATTATTCTATTATATAAACTATTTAAAAACCTATCTTTTTAGATGTTTAAATTATTTTGTTTTTTCAAAACTATTTTACTATATAAACCATTTTAATACTTAAACTATTTTATAGCGAACTATTTTTACCATTTAAACTATTTTTAACTATTTTAATTGTTTAAACTATTTTAAAACTATTCAAACTATTCTCTAAAAATTCAAACTGGTCAGAGTGAGATTGTTTATATTTAAATCATGGAGGGTTAAAATGAAGTTATAACCTAAATCGAAATTCGAAACTATTTTAAAAGTGAACTCAAGATATTGGAGTAAAATGATATTTTCAAGCATAAATGACGTATTGAACTAGATGTTATTCATGAAGTAAATATGATATTTCAAAATGAAATTGATTTTGAAGCGAATATGATATTTTGATATCAAGTACGAATTGTTTCGAAATATAAAAGTACCAATCGGTGTGTTAAACAATGCTTGGTTGTTGAAGAAACCAGGGCCTCTTATTGACATACTCTCTGTCAATATTGGAACCACTTTAAAAACTATGTACGTGGAGGTGACTCCAGAACGAAGTGATTAGATTTGGCGTCATTTGCTGGTTTTGAAGAAAGAGAACGATGATAGATAGACCCCAGCACTTGTGCCAATTTGAAATGACTAAAACAGGATGGCTTGACAAGACCAAGCGAGCTAGCTACCCCTAGTGGACATCCATTCTTCGATTTTCTTGGACTCGGTCCATATTATTCCTCTTGTTGTTGGTTTCGATTGGTGCACCTTGATTTTGGGATAACCTCCCTTTGACTCGATGTGGGATGGATGGACGCGGTGGGCAGTCATGGTTATGATGTGATACCACCAGCCCTACGACCCAAACTGGTAGTATCCTACCTTGGGCATTGCCTTACGTGCCTTGTCATACTTTTATCCTTAACCGAGACCCCTATGATTTTGGTTTAGTGTTGTTGTATCATGGTGCATCACTCACTACCGACGTGCTACTCGTTGTGTCAAATGCAAACTGTACGACAATGCTTAAAAACGCGTTAAAGGAGATCAATGTAAAGCCTTAACGTTAAGAAAAATATTTATTTTACTGATTATACATTATATATGTAGCGTGTTCTACTACATATAAATATTTTGATGGATTCTTAAGAGATGGAAAATCCCACAACATCTCTTGAGTTATTGCATGCACATTATACACTGGATAGGAGATGTGAAATCCCGTAAACATCTTTGATGCCATGGCACTCATGTTACATGCGATATCGATTTGACTCACATAAGAATATTTTGGTCGTGACTCAAGTGTTTTGTCTTTTCTTTACGCTCGGGTCAGCCCTGAGTTTTTCAACGCATTGAAGATCATTTTCTAGAGGACGAAGACATTGATTTGGTATATTATTACTATTATTATTCCTTCATCATGTTGTCTACTACATTATTTTATTTATCCCTGTTGTATATATAACTATGATAAATGTTGTATAAATTATCATCAAATGTATAATAAACAGCTTCATGAACTGTTTATTTGATTATTATATTTTAACGTTCTGCTATGAGATTCTGTGTTTGTTTTCTTCTTCTTTTCTTATTTTTCTTAATTAACGCCATTGATTATCTATGTTCTGGATTGTTTAAGTTGGACATGTGTGGATTATTGTCGATTTAAACCTTCCAAAATGTGGGTCGTCATAGTTGGTATCAAAGCTTTGGTTTAGCGATAACCTTAGCTTTATGGGGTTTGACTCATTAGAGATAGGGTAGAAATACCCTAGAATGAGTTTGTTGAGTGTGTGTGTCTATATATATATATATATATATATATATATATATATATATTAGAGCGCGTACTTGTTAGTGTTATAAAATGTTTTATTTTGTGTTTACTTATCCTTTGAGTTGTTTATGAATTTTGATCAATACGTGGGACTCCGTGTTATCGATATGAGTTTCTAAACACTTAAACAAGGCAAGTCGACATAATATTGTTTTAAAATAGGGTAAATGAAATAATTTTACCTATATTATATTATATATATATAAAATGATAATTTTTAATGAATGATAGTTGCTAGGAGATGATAATATTTAATCATCATCGATTATTGGTTGAATTAAAATAAAATGAATACTTTGTGAATTTTATTTTACGAAGCATTCGATAATTAAGTTGAATTGAATCTAATTACAATAAAATTATTTAAAATGACAAAGTTGTAAATTAATGAAATATTGGCAATAAGGTAATAAAATTTGTATAAGTATATTTATAAAATGGCTTATAAATAGAAAGGATTTAAAAGTCGAGAATTTTTTAAGGTAAAACCTGTTGCTTTCAAAATTTATTTTCAAAGCCTTCAAAAATTAATAATAATATTATTTGGACGAGTTTCGACTAGAAAAATATTTTGAAAGGTTGTTTGAAAGAAATAGAAGCATTGAACTCACTTTAGTCATTGGAAAATAATTTTGGGGATGACTACAGCACCGCCAATATTCATTTTCGAGTTTCTGGGTGAGAATTGCTACCAAAAGAAATCTATTTTCATTTAAACAAGTTTTAATTGTAAAAATTATTCCAAGTATGATTTGATAAATATATGAAAACAGTTTTGAACTTATAAATTGAAATGATATGAAAGAAAAATAAGCTTATAATATATGAATTCGAACAGGAAAATAAAATCGATTTTTAAAATGGTTAAACCTCTTGTTTAAGCAAACAAAGAAGATTCAAATTTGAGAAATGAAACAAATAATCAACTTAATGAATGTAAAATAAAATTGAGTTAGTGAAATGAAGTAAATAAAATATAGTTTAACTCATGAAAGTTTAAATATAAGTTAATTGCATTTGAAATAAATTAAATAAAATAACTAAATGAAATTTTAAGTGAATAAGTTGTATGACTTGTAGATTTGAGAAATATTAAGCTAAGAAGCAAGTTTAAATTTTATTGAATGTGAATGATAAGAAAGGAAAAGAAAATTTAACTTAAATAATGTTGAATAATCAAAGTAATGGAATAATTGAAATGAAGTTTAAATTAATATTAAATAAATTGAATTGGATTTAAATGAAACTAGATAAACTTGTAAAGTGAATTAATTCCACTTAAGCTATAAAATTAATTAATAGAATGAATACAGCTTGAATTATAAAATGAAATGCAATTTGAATTGTGAAAGAAATTGAATAAAAATAAATAGGGTAAGTAAATTAATATAAGTAATTGAATTTGATTTAAATTGGATGTAAATAAATTGAATACAAATGGAGTGAGTTTAATAAATTGAATGGTAACTAATTGAATATGAAATAATTTAAGGGAATAAATTATAAATTGAAGTTAACTTAAGAGAAGTTGAATAAAATTAATGGTAATAGAAAATTTTTTATTAATATGATTTGGAGTTATAAAATAAAATTTACTAAAGTAGATTTATTAATACGAATTTAAGTTTGTGAAATAAATTAGTAAAATGAATTGTGAGGTTTGATTTAACTAAAGGGAAGTTTATGAAAATGAATAAACAAAATCCGTTAAGGGAATAAATTAAAAATGAGTCAAATGAAATAGAATTTGATTCAAACAAAATGAACTTAAGTTGTAAAGTTAAATTGAATGTAATAACTTTAATCATTGAATGTAAGAGAAATTTGAATTCAATGAATGTAAATAAGTGAATGTGAATCAATTTAAAATAAATGAAAGTGAATGTGAGCATAATAAAATTTAATGAATGAAAAACCAATTGAAAGGAATGAATTCAATCAAATTGGAAGTAAGTGAACGTGGATGAATGAGATGTGAATAAAATGAAAGCAAATTAGTTAGATGTCAACATGAAATGAATGTTAATACGTGAAATAATTGAAATCGAATAAGTTAAATGTGAATAAATTAAATGTAACTAATTCTAAAATGGAATATAAACAAATTGAAATAAAATCAAATGTAATTAGAAGATGTTGACATAACAAGTGAAATAAATGTAAATGAATTGTAAAAAATTAAATTGAATATAAGCCGATTCAATGTAAATATAACAAATATGAATAAATGGAAAATGAACCAATTGGAAGTTAATATAAATAGAAGTGTATGAATTAAAATGTTGACATTGAATAATAGTATGGTTATGAAGAAAACTTGCATGAATATGGTTGTTTGGATGTTTCTTTTATTGCATGGCTATGTTTGCTCATATGATTGTTGTATAGTTATGTTATATATTGACTTCTCTTTCCATATACATATTCTCATATATTATTGAGTGTTTAGTAGGTATGGAAGGGCGTATGCTAGCTTTTGTAGCTCGCTTGCGGGTATGTTACTTTTGCTCGCTTAAATGTACGCTAACTTGCTTATAACGTTAATAAAAGGTACACATCTCGGATTACATACCGTATTCCGATATTATATATTGTTTCCCCATGATTGGGATGCCTCATCATTGAGATGAGACGTATATTATATGATTATATTGATATGGTAAATTTTTTCGATCGAGCTACGCAAATGAGACTCTTCCGAAATTTTCCGTAAATCCGGGAGTTAGAAAAATTTTGAGGTTTCAATTATTTTTTACTATTTTTACAACTAAGTTGTAATTTCTGTAAAACCGGTATCGAAGTAGCGTAGTATAAGCGTAGTAAAGTTTTCAAATAAGATTTTAATGTTTTGTAAGTTGATAATTTTGAATAAAATATATCCAATGTTAAATTCTCTACTTAACCCTTATCGAGGAAGAAAAGTTTTGAGTGGGGGAGAATGTAATGACCCGTATTTTTAACTATTTTAAATTATTAAATTTAATATGATTATTGAATAAAAATGGTTAGAAATAATTTTTTTAATGATTTATTAGTGTAGTGAATTTAATATGAACTTGAATAAAATTTTGAAATAACAAATTTTGGAGATTTTGGCGATAACAAGTATTGAAATGAATTTTTTTATATTGAATATGTTTATAATCAATAACTGGAATTGGATAATAAATGTTGAATTGTTTAGATGATAATAAAATAATTGTTAATAAATGTTGAATTATTTATTAATGTAATTTATTTGATAATTGAATTATTTAAATTTAATATTGGAAATTGATTAAATAATTGAATCCTAAATTTAATATGAATGAAAATGATGCTGAAAGTTGATTTAAATTTTATACAAACAAAGATGAAGGTTGTTAACTTTTAAAATTGAATTTAAAGTGATTAAATTTATTTCTGAAAATAGCCATTTTGGCCACTGTCTCGGATTTTGACAAAACCAATTTCATCGGATCCGCAATAGTAAATTATTATAGGATTTCAAGTTTCGTAATGATCGGACTTGTTATTTGGCCGTGCACGCTTGAAACGTGTGGAAATTAATTTAAGGAGTTCGATTAAAATAAATCGATTTTGATAAGCTAGCTTTCGCATATGATCGAATTAGGCCTCAAGACTTGTTCCATTGCATTTGAAATATGAGTATAACATTATGAACACCTGGCGGTATGCCTCGATTGGAGTCCGTAATTTACAATCAGATATTTGGGAAATTTAAATAATATATTTCAATCGATTTAACTTCAGCCGCTATTACATCCAATCAGCTACCCTATTCCTGTGCAGCCACCCTATGTTGGTGACTTTCGTTTCCTTTCCCTTTTATTTATTTGTGATCATGCTTACCAAAGAATAATCTGGAATGCTTCAAGAGAGAAAAAAGAGCAAATTCAAAAAAAATAGATATCTCAGCCTATACGAATCGAAATTTTTTAAAACCGATTCCAAAATTCATAATTCATCACGAGCTTCCAACTGACATGTGTTTATAAGGTACGACAACCTTTTGGTGTTCGACGGTTAGGGGCAGTAGCTAGGGTTTTGGTTTCTGGATTTTTGGAGCTTCGATTCGATGAGCGGAGTTTTGATTTGGGTTCGTCATGGATATGCGCATCTACTGGTGGCATTTGGTGGCACTCGGTGGTGAAATGGAGTCCGTGACATTGCTGCAGGGTCGTTCGTGCATGGCCGAGGTCGTGTTTTGTAGGATGGCTCCGAAAGTGTCGAGATGGGTATGGTCGAGTCGAGAGAGGCAAGGGGGGTTCGATGGTGGAGTCAGATCATCGAACGATCGAATAGATCTACGTGTCACTGAAACGAGGCGGCCGTGCATGAGATGAAGCTACAGGCTTTGATCGAGCATTTATGGAAGAAGTACTTAGTTTGGGCCGGGCCTTCTTTGATGATGAGTAATTAAATCCTAGTTGTAATTAAGTTAGTAAATTATTTAATTTATATAAGTAGTTATCTTTAAACTATCGTATCTTCTTCATACGTTGTCAGAATTTAACAAAACAAGTTGCGTTGCATTCGTATCGACGAAGGCTACAACATGGAATTAGATGAGAATTTATTTGAGGCTGGAAAATTTTCAGTTTCAAATAAAAGGTGAGTGTTTTATAACGTTTGCAATGTACTAAAATGTTTTTGTGTTCGTTAAAATTGATAATCGTAGAGTTATTTATTTTATTGATTACTGCTTGGTAAATTTAACTAACATTTAAATTGATATGAATTAAAATGATAGGAATTTGAATTGACAGTTCAAATTTGAAATGGAAATTAAATTGTTAGTTAAATTCTCGATAACTAGTGAATTGTTATGATATTCTGACTAATTTGGATGTTGATTGTGATGGATGTCAATTGGTTGATATTTGGATGATTGGATGTTTATTTATTTTATATATATCATGTTATCATCTAGTATACTATTTACGTATATAAAACTATAACTCGAATTATTTCGAATAAATTAAGAACTAGGTTGAAATGATATATGTACCTATGACATTTAATTTGGATTGAAATGATATATATCCATTCCTAAATTAAATTGAAATAACAGATTCACTTGGCCATAGGATAAAATTTATATATGGACACCGAGTTCGGTTAAATTAAATGATTTTAAAATTTTGGGTTTTGAAATTATTTAAATGATGTTGATTTAAAGAAAAAAAATTGAATTTATAGAAATCGAATTCTTTTTCGAACTTGAGCTCAAACTGTGGAATTTAAATGTGTTAAACAAAATTGTTTAAAAATGAAATTTGAGATTTTGAAGTTATAATTGAAGTATGATCTGAGTTTCGAAAATTGATTTGTTTTAAAAGATTTGGATTTTATTCAAAATTTTAAATATTGCTAAGTAAACGCAATTTAAATCAATATTTCAAAATTGAGCTCGAAAATGAATTATTTTGAAGATTTGAATATTAAATTAAATATTGAAGTTAAATTTGATTTAAATGATTCAGATCGCTAGAATTGAACTTGAAATTGATATAAATTGAAATGGTTTATAAATTAGAATTGAATTGAAATTTAAACCATTGACTCAAATTGTTGAATCGAATTTCAAGTAAAAAAAATCAAAATCAAAATTGAAATTGATTTGAATGGAAATTGGAATCGAAGTTAATCTGAATTGAAATCGGAATGGAATCGATTAAATTGAAATGGAAATTGAATTGTTTTGAATTAGAAAATTTGGGATTGGATCAGTTTGACTTTAAAACTATTTTTAAAATAAATTATTCTATTATATAAACTGTTTAAAAACCTATCTTTTTAGATGTTTAAATTATTTTGATTTTTCAAAACTATTTTGCTATATAAACCATTTTAATACTTAAAACTATTTTATAGCAAACTATTTTAACCATTTAAACTATTTTTAACTATTTTAATTATTTAAACTATTTTAAAACTATTCAAACTATTCTCTAAAAATTCAAACTGGTCAAAGTGGGATTGTTTATATTTAAATCATGGATTTAAATGTGAATTGGATTAAAATGAAGTTATAACCTAAATCGAAATTTGAAACTATTTTGAAAGTGAAATCGAGATATTGGAGTGAAATGATATTTTCAAGCGTAAATGACGTATTGAACTGGATGTGATTTTTGAAGTAAATATGATATTTCGAAACGAAATTGATTTTGAAGCGAATATGATATTTTGATATCAAGTACGAATTGTTTTCGAAATATAAAAGTATCAACTGGTGTGTAAAATGACGTTTGGTTGCTAAAGAGACCGGGACCTCTTATTGGCATACTCTCTGTCAATATTGGAACCACTTTAACAACTGTGTACGCGGAGGAGACTACAGAACGAAGTGGTTGGATTTGGCATTGTTTGCTGGTTTTGAAGAAAGAGAACGATGATGGATAGAACCCGACACTTGTGCCAATTTGAAATGACTAAAACAGGACGGCTAGACAGGGCCAAGCGGGCTAGCTACCCCTAGCAGACATCCGTTCTTCGTTTTTTTGGACTCGGTTCATATTATTCCTTCCGTTGTTGGTTTCGATTGGTGCACCTTGATTTTGGGATAACCTCCCTTTGACTCGATATGGGATGGATGGACGGGTGGGCGGTCATGGCTATGATGCGTTACCACCAGCCCTACGACCCGAACTGGTAGTATCCTACCTTGGGCATTGCCTCACGTGCCTTGTCATACTTTTATCCTTATACGAGACCTCTATGATTTTGGTTTAGTATTGTCGTATCACAGTGCATCACTGACTACCGACGTGCTACTGGTTGTGTCAAATGCAAACTGTACGACAATGCTTAAAACACGTTATGGGGGATCAGTGTAAAGCCTTAACGCTAAGAAAAATATTTATTTTACTAATTAGACATTATATATGTAGCGTATTCTACTACATATAAATATTTTGACGGATCCTCAAGAGATGGAAAATCTCGTAACATCTCTTGAGTAATTGCACGCACGTTATACACTGGATTGGAGATGTGAAACCCCGTAAACATCTCTGATGCCGTGGCACTCATGTTACATGCGATATCGATTTGACTCATATAAGAATATTTTAGTCCTGACTCAATTGTTTTGTCTTTTCATTACGCTCGGGTCAGCCCTAAGTTTTTCAATGCATTGAAGGTTATTTTTTGAAGGGCGAAGACAAAGATTTGGTATAGTATTACTATTATTATTCCTGCATCATGTTGCCTGCTACATTATTTTATTTATCCCTGTTGTATATATAACTCTGATAAATGTTGTATAAATTATTATCAAATGTATAGTAAACAACTTCATGAACTGTTTATTTGATTATTATATGTTATCGTTCTGCTGCGAGATTCTATGTTTGTTTTCCTTTTCTTTTCTTATTTTTCTTAATTAACCCCATTGATTATCTATGTTCCAGATTGTTTAAGTTGGACATGTGTGGATTATTATCGATTTAAACCTTCTAAAATGTGGGTCGTCATAGTTGTCCAATTATTTTGATAAAGATATTTGCAAATGATATTTTGTAAATAATATTTTATAAAGGATATATTTAAAGGAGATTTACAAATGATATTGTAAGAAAAGGGAATTATAAATCGAGAATTATGAAGGAGTTTTATAAATGATTTTGGAGATTTATAAAAGAGTTTCATAAATGATTTTGGAGATTTATTAAAGAAGTTTTATAAATGATTTTGGGGAGCTTTATAAATGACTTTGGATATAGTTTTATAAATTATTTTTCGATATTTATAAAAGAGTTTTATAAATGGATTTAGAATTTAAGCAAAGGGGATTTCATAATTGGAAATGATTTATTAAAAGGATTCAGTGAACAAAATTTATAAAAGAATTGGAGATGGGATTTCCTTTAAGTGACCTTCTTAATTATGATGATGTGGATATTCGTTTCATGCTTAACATCGAAGGAATAGTATTTAAGGTTATCCTTATCTCTAATTTAAATAACATTTGTTTGATCCTTTTAATATGATTTTGAAATGATAAGTCTTTCACAATGTTTTCTTAATATACTTATTCTAGTATGATAAGTATATGAATATTTTGATAAATATTTCGAAAAGAGTTTTAAATAAATGAAACTTATTTTGAGTCTTATTGATTGCTATAGGAAATTAAATCTCTGTATTTTTGTTTGATTTTGTATTTGATAGTTAAATAACCGACTATCAAATCTTGACCTGTATTTACTCAGGAAGTATGTTGTGCATATTCGAGTTCCCTGGTGTGGACTCGAACACTTGTTGCATACTTCCAAAGGAACCAGGATTGAGTTAGCCAGAAATTATCGTTTAGTTTTGGAGATACGAGTTTTGGATAAATATGATTTGTCTGAACCATTCCAAACTAATATAGTTCGTGATGGATCATTATGAAGTATGCTATGGAGCTATATTATTCTTCTTGAGGGTGATTCCAAAATGGAAGATAGTAAATGTTGAATGTATGTTCGATCCCGGAACAACTTGTAACGCCCCACTCTGAGACCCACTGTAACAAAGAGTATTACGGGAGTAATACTGTCTGTTAAAGCGGAGAATAGAGTATAGTGGAAGCGACCATCTATAATTTCGTTATAAGTATTTACCGAATATGTCGAACCACCTGATTGAGAAAAATTTAAATAGATTCCACCTTTCGACGTATTCGGTAGATAGTTATAGCTTGATTATAGATGGTCGCTTCCACTATACTCTATTCTCCGCTTTAACAGACAGTATTACTCCCGTAATACTCTTTGTTACAGTGGGTCTCAGAGTGGGGCGTTACAGCTTGGTATCAGAGCCTGGTTTCAGGAATAAGCATAATAAACACAGAACAAATACACGTAGTACAATACATTTTTAATAGATCCGAATTAAATCAAATCCCTTCCTTATGTTTATTGATAGATAAGTTAGGAATATGTTTAGGAATCCGTTATATTCCGTAGTATTCCTTAATTAATTATCTATCATTGAATCATGTCTAACTCTAATTCCCGTTTGACTTTCAGTATGTCTGGAAGGGGAAGAGGGAGACCCACACGTCAGACCAGTGCTGCTGGGCAGTCCAGCAACACTCATC
Source organism: Allium fistulosum (assembly GCA_030737815.1). Classification (NCBI taxonomy): domain Eukaryota; kingdom Viridiplantae; phylum Streptophyta; class Magnoliopsida; order Asparagales; family Amaryllidaceae; genus Allium; species Allium fistulosum. The sequence goes on from CM060902.1 coordinate 474,833,294, forward strand.
CAGAGGGCGTGTTCATGACCACCGACCAGATCATGGAGCTGGTTCGGAATTCCCAGTCTCATTCTCAGTCTCCAGCCCCAGTTGCTGATGTTCCGCGCAAGTCTGCTTTTGCGCGTCTCTGCAGTGATTTTACACATCTCGGAGGGAAGCCGTTCGGTGGCTCCGAGAATGTCTTAGAGGTCCAGGCTTGGATTCGGATATGCGAGCGCATTTTCACTCGTATGGATATCCCAGATCATGACCGTGTTCTTATTGCTTCTAGTCAGCTTCAGAGTCGTGCCCTGGATTGGTACGAACTTCTTATTGCCGAGGTCGATGAGTCTACACTTACTTGGGCTCAGTTTCGTGAGAGATTTGAGCTCAAATTCATCCCAGAGTCAGAGAAGAACTCCCTTGCTCCCCGCTTTCTTGATCTCAAGCAGGGGAAATCCTCTGTATCCGACTATGTCTCTTCCTTCGAGGCCCTGTCCAAGTACGGCCTTGAGTTTATTGCTACTCCTTATAAGAGGAACCTCAAATTTGTTGAGGGCTTGAAGAAATATCTGAAGAGGCAGCTTATGCTTCAGCTTGAGCTCTCATTCGAGAAGCTAGTCGATGCAGCTCTACATCTTGAGTCCGTCGAGATGGAGCATAGTGATGATGGTGGTGTGGAATCCACAAACCCCACCAAAAAGAGGTTTCCTCCTGACCTGTCTGGCTCTTCTTTTCAGCACAAGAAGAAGATAGTGATCAGCTCTAGTTCTCAGCCTCAGACTGAGTCCCAGACTCCTGCTCTGCCTAGTGGGACCCGTCCTCCGAAGAAATGCTTCAATTGCGGTTCTCCTGATCACTTTATTCGGGAGTGTCCCAAACCTCTCTATTGCACCTTCTGTAAGAAGGAGGGACACAGGATCACCACTTGTCCTATTGCTCCAGCTAGTGCCAAGCCTGGCAGGCTTAATGCTGCCAAGGCTCCTACCACTTCTTCTCAGCCTAAAGGTACACATCCTTCCGTTCTTGAAGGCTCTATTTTATTTCATGGTAGATCTTTTAGAGTTCTTTTGATACGGTTGTCTCTCACTCATTCGTATCAAAGGAACTAGTTGATACTTTATCTTTGGATGTTACTTGTATGGTTTCTTCACTGAGGATTGTGAATCCCATTGGTGGATCCACGACCCTTAGCTTGCTCTGTGAGAATACAAATATTGATCTTTGTAGATTTTCTTTCCGTGCGAATCTGCACGTTGTGGATTAGATGTTATAGACGATTTCTATATTTAAGGAATTGCGGGGACGCAATTTTCTTAAGGGGGGAGTCTGTAACAACCCTGAGGTTGCATTACCGAATAATAAATTAAAATTATGATTTTAAGTTGAAAAGGGTATGCCTCATGGCTATGTGGGTCACTTCTATTAGGGTATGATCATAGCCTTATCCAGAGTCGGTATCTATATGTATGCTTTAGGGGCCCATTTTGGTTGTTGATCATAATCTAGGGCTGATCATATTCGGTACTATCAAAATCAAGGGTAGGCTAGTCTTGTCATGCGGGTTGCAAAATTAACTATAGACCACAATACATTTTACCTAAAGGTGTACTGTTTTAGAAGATAGTCCATTATCTTGCCATTCGTTGGAATCCATTTTCCACATATGTACTTAGCAGTTTTGGATTTTATATTCATTATTATTGTGATATACACGCATCACAACTACTTAATTATAAATATTTTAAATCTTAGACATTATGATAATATCACTGGTTTTTCATATAAAAATGTTTTGGTTACCGTAAAGTAAAAACCCATCCGTGTTTATGTGCGGCATGGTCTTACGAGATACCTTTTATTTTAAAGGATTTTATAAGTCATAATAAAATTCCTTGCAATTTGTGTTTCTCACGCTGGTTTTACCGGACTGACACGGGCATTGTTTTTCTTATAATGCTTGGGTTAGGCCAAGCATGTTTTCAGATTAGCTTTGGATGCTTTGGAACTCAGGAGACGAGCTGGAGGTCCAAGACGTATCCCTCATATATTTCCTTATTTCCACTATGTTGCATGAAATTTGTATTAGTTTTGTAGGGACGGACGGTTATGACTGTCCCAGGTTGGAAGTTGTACTATTATGACTTTGATGTTTCATTTTGGAAGTGAATATGTAAAATTTTCTATTGATTATTATATATTATTCCTTTGCGTTGTTAGATTCTGTATTCTTTAGTTTCTTCTTGTTTTTCTTTTTTCTTTCACCCCTAATACTCCGTCTTTCCGACATTTGGATGCTCGATACATGAATACTGTGGATGTATTAGTGTCGACTTCTGAGGATAAAAAAGGTGGGTTGTTACATATATGTATTGTCAACAATAGATGAATATACATATGTATGTATATATAAATAAATTTATATTTATATATGTGTGTGTGTATGAATGTATACAACTCAAGGCCATACAATAAAAATAAAAAATTGAATTAAATATTATTTTAAAACAACATTTCCTTTTAATGTATAAACTAATATATAATTATATATAAAATTTGTTAAAATATATCCCTAACAACATTCGAAATTAAAAAAATAAAATCTATTTATAAATCCATATATGTATATATATATTTAAAATATTATGTTTTAAAATATTTAATATACACACACATGCATATCTTATTATGTATATAATAAGTATAAAATTTTGAATGTTACAAAATTATTCTTTCAATTTTATTTTTACATACATATAAGAAATTGTTTAAAAATAATTTCAAAAATGTAGGTTTAAAAAAAATTAGGTCGAGAGTACATATGCATAAATATATTTATATCTATATCATTTTATATTTATTTTAAACATTAATTTCAGTGTATAAATAAACATAGATATACACTTACATTATACATTTTATTTGATATTATATATATATATATATATATGTATACACACACTATTTTCATGTGTGTGTGTTACATATATATTTGTTAAATACAATTTATTATAAAATAGCTTTAAATTTGAAATTATGAGATATTTCAAAGTCTAGATTTAGATCTAAAATTTGAAATTCAAATTTTAATTTTAAATTTAAAATTATTTATATTTGAGTTTACAAACATTATAACTATACAAAGTTATATATATATATATATTATATTTTATAAATATAATTTTGTTTCATATTAAACTATATAATATATATATATGTATGTATGTATATATGTATTAGACAATACATATGTATGTGGAGGGGCTAATATATCCATTGTGACGTAAATCGCAGCAATTATATACAGGCATGTTAAACCTTGTATACTGCATAAGTTCTAGGTACACGTACACACACATGTGTATATGATACACATGTTATATTATATAATATAAATATAACATTAAAATAAAAATTTATCTACAAACTACATATATTATTGATTTTCTTTAAAGTTAATTCAGATTAGATCAAAATGAATTTAAACTTATAGGCCTAATAAGGTCCTAATGGAATGATTTTTTTTTTATAATTTACCCATTTAACCCATTGCATGCTGACCCATATTTAACACGTATAATAAAACAAAGAATTTCCTCCTTTTCTCAGCTTCACGTACCGCCCTCTGGGTCAAAATAATCCTTCTTATGTCATTCACATTAGTTGATTGGACAAATTTAAGTTTTACTTTGTTAGCACGGTTATTCCCCTCACCTTGAGCTACCTCTATGTATGAAACTTTTTTGCATACGTTGAGTGCTAAATTTAGCTAAAAATCTATTACCCTATGAGAGTTCCTAATCTGAATGCCCCCAGCATTATTTGGTGCCCACACCGCATAAGTTGGCTTATGAAGCGAACGATTCCAAACCGTAGTCTGGTAGCCATCATCTTATCGACATCCCTCTTAAGACCACCAGGTTCCAGTGTCTCCACTGCTTCCAATCTAATCAGACATTTTCCTTTGTCATTAACCATTGATGAATGATATCAGAATTAAGCTTATCAAATAAACAAAGTTAATAAAAAAAGAATTTATAGTTGTAGGGGAATACTTGTTTCCATGAAGAAAAAGATTGTATGTTTTTATATTTTAAAAATATATGTTTTGTGTTAATCATTGTATGAACTTAATCCCATTTCCTCTTCGTTTTAATCCTCTATTGAGTGTAATCATTATTTATATGTGTAGTGAATGTTTGCAATAGCTTTGAATGGCATCGAACTAGGGTTGAATATTTGTATGTGTAGTGAATGTTTATAATAGCTTTGAATGGCATCGAACTAGGGTTGAAATGGGTTAAAGTTGGGTATAAAAGTATCAAACGAGAGGAGGAAGAAGGCGTAAAACAAGTTTAGCTCCACGTTCGCAATAACAGGGCAATCTATTGCGCAACTGATCGACCAATTACACAACCGATCGATCGGTTGAGAGCCTATAGCTGAATTTAGCACCGGGCATTACTATTAGTTGCTTGTTTTTAAAATACATACATAAATAAATAAAAAAAAAATGAAAAAAAAAATTATAATTAAAATAGAAAAACCATTCTTTTTAGAAAAAGATAATTTATACGGGAATAGTTAATTTTGAAATGATTTTATATATAAAATAATGAGAAATTTTATTCTTTGATTTTTTATTCCATTAAAAATAATAATTTCGAGCGTCGAAAATTATAGTGAAGATTTAGTTGATAACATGTGAGTAAAAATTAAGTTTTGGCATTTTAATATGGAAAGTGATATGGTAACAATTATTTGATTTAAATTACTATTTATTTTTAAATAAGAAGGGAAAATATGGGTGATATGACTTTTAAATAATATAAAGGTGGTTGAGATAAATAATTATGTCTTCAATTAGTAAAAAGCCCTTTTCTTAATTAATTGTTGTGGATTATATGTTCCCATTTCTTCACGACGAGAAGATCGAATATATTGAGTTATAATGTCATCTGGTATGAGACTTTCGATGATATTTCTCTTATTATTCTTTTGACTTGTTATATAGAATATTATGAGATATAGAGTCGTATTTCTAAATATTTAGTAAACAATCAAATAGCACCCGGTGGTATGGGATACTTGGCTAGCTATTTATTTGATTACTTCTTGAATGTAAGCATCACTCATAGCTATTATAAGTGGTACAGTTAGTTGTGTGCTTACTATGACTTAATACGTGCTATGTATTATATGGTTAAGTATGTCTATTAGCTATGTGCCAATTTGATTTGTGTGACGTTGCTATTTGCTATTTGTTCAAATAATTAGTATCCATCCTAGTTAGCTGATTGGGGGTCACTCCTTGGATTCATGGAATCACCATTACACAAGTTGTGTGCTTGTAGTGGTGTATGAAAATATGCCCAGATGCCACACTAGCCAAGCAGTCTATTATCATTGGGCAATAGGCTCTTGCCCATGCAGGACATAGACTTGCAACATGATATGACATGCAGATAGACATAAGTGTCACGATAATCGGTAGTGACATAAGACTTTGGGAATGTGTTATGTATTGTGGTGTAGACTCTTGTAGTAGTGTTGTGTACACGTCAGTCTCCCATCTATATTATGTAATTGTGATACATAATTATTGTATCTCGCTTGGTTGAGTGTTATGTGGCGAGAGCCATTGAGTTATAAGACTTGTTATATTCCAGACATAGTGTGACCCATTTGTTATTTTTAAACACATTGACTTCTTTAATTCCAGACATAGTGTGACCCATTTGTTATTTTTATATACTCTGGTTAGTCCAAATCATTTTAGGACCAGTATAAAATAGCTCGCTAGACTTATTTGGGTACATTTTGGAGGCAAATCTACATAGTAAAATTACAGTCTTTATGTATATTTGTAGCCTCAGTTATCTATTCTGATGTATGATGATATGTATTAAACTATGTTATGTATATTTGGAGACAACGGGTTTTGGACTAGTATTTTATGGACCCATAGAGATTTATGTATTATTAATGTATTATATTTTATTGATGTGTTATGACTTTGTGATCTCTATTATCTGTCGTCTATTGTGTATTTTTCTATCCCATAAATGCATATGTTTATTTCTTTGTGCCAATAATGAGTGCATATAGATGAGTTATATTGGATATTTAAATACGTACCATAGTTAGCAGAATATTCACATGTGAGGGCCCTATATCACCTCATTCTCCATATTATCAGCCTGTGTTATCTAGTAATACTCTTTGATGGTATGGGTATAGAGTTGGGGTGTTATAGTTGGTATCAAAGTAGGTTCAAAACAATACATGATATAAGGGGCACAAGTCTTGGCCTTAGATGGACTTAGGAGTCCCTATAACCTTGGGTGTTGGGTAGATTCCATGTGTGTGTGTATCTATGTATACATATCTATGTGTGTGTTAATGGTACATGATGATTACTGTGGTAGTTATCTAGGGATGTACTTGTTATTTTATATGATCAAATTATACTACCCTTATTTATTCTAAATACGAATCTCACTTTAATACATAAGTGAGAATGCCTGGTGGTCAGTTTCCCAGAGCTAATATTGGACAGTCCGCTTGATCTAGGAATGTGGGTGAGTTTCTGACCACGGATCAGTTGATGGAGCTTGTGCGGAGCATCCGGGCATCAAGTGGTTCCACAACTCCTAAACCTCCTACTCCTTGTTTTGATTTTTCTCATGTGTTATGATCCTGCTAGCCTTAGGGGGAAACCATTTAAGGGCACCGAGGGAGTTATTGGAGTTCAGGCTTGGCTCAATACATGTGAACACATCTTTATTCAGGTCGTAGTCACTGATCATCAAAGGGTTGATATGGCATTTATTCAGTTGGAGGAGAGGGCTCTTGGTTGGTATGACGTACTTGTGGCCAAGATAGATGATGCTTAACTGATGTAGGATCAATTCAAGCTTCATTTTAAGTCCCTAAAGTAGAGAAAGAATCCATGTCTAGGAAGTTTATTGACTTGAAGTAAAGATAGATGTCTATGGCTTGGTATTTTTTATTCTTGAGGCTCTTTCTAAGTATGGCACAAACCTCATCAACACTCCTCTCAAGAAGAATCGAAAATTTGTTTATGGCTTGAATTAAGCAATGTGTATGGCTTGAATAAGGCTATGTATTGAATAAGGCATTGAGGAAGGCTTTGCTACCATAGCTTGAGACTACATATGAGAAGCTTGTTTTTAACTTTGAGATTAGAGGAAGTTGATAGGGAGAGTTGCGACAAAGTTTAGAGGGGTAAGAAAATTTTTGGCTCAAAGAGGAAGTTTTCTTTCTAGTAGCAAAGGCCGAGATTTCAAAAAAAGAAGCAGACAAAAAGGAAAGTTTCGGACTTCAGCAAGTAGGTTAGGGGGCTTATGGTGTTCTAAAACTTCATGAGAGAACAACCATTCCAGAGAGTGCAACAAGCCACATCAGCCATCCACTCAACAAAAGTGTGGGATTTATAATAAAGTTGGTCATGTCAGCAATACTTGTCCAATAGCAGATAAGAAGAAGAAAGTTGGGAATTTGAATCTCATAGAAGCTTCTAGTGGACCATCTCAGGCAAAAGCAAAAGCTACAAGCATCCTTGAAGGTTTACCTTATTCAGAGTTTCTACTATTAAAGTTCTATTCGATATGGGTGCAACTTATTCATTCATATCGAAGGAACTGGTGAATAGATTTGCTTATGATGTTATTTGCCTAGTTACATCTTTAAGGATTGCTAATCCAATAAAGGGACATTAAACCATTGGGATGCGACATTAGAATGTTGTGTTGGACTTATGTGGGCTTTCTTTCTCTGTGATTTGTATGTGTTAACTATTGTGGATCTGACATCATTCATGGGATGGATTGGCTTGATCATTATGAGAATCACTTATTTTTCCTAGAAAGAGTAATCACTCTTAGTCATCCAAAGTCCATGAAGCAAGCTAGTTTAGCTCTTGGAAATATTGATCAAAGCTCCACGAGTGCATATATATAAGACTATCATGTAGGTTAATTAAATTATAAACAATTATATATGTCTTAAACTTGTATAATATGAATGTACAACTTAAGTAGAACTTTAAGAAAACCAATTCAGATTTAAGGAACAAGTACTTGCATATTGTACGTATACCACGATGTCAAATGTGTTCGACAATTGAATCATGAGCGTATTTCATAAGAGGTACATTGTTACCCAAATTGATATCTTTATATATATACATACATATATATATTAAAGATTATTGAATCTTTAATATAATTTATCCTCTACCATTTATATATTAACAGATTACTTACATACCCTTTAGTTATTGAGCTTTCCTCAAGCTGTAGATGTTATATGTAGTACTATTAACCTATTGACTACACGAGGTAAGATACATGTAAGCATTTATTGAGCTTTCCTTAAGGTACATGCATTATACTTAAGCCGTTGCAAAATGCTAGGTACAAGTGAATAATCTCTCTTGATTTGTTGAGCTTTCCTCATGGTCAAGATAAGATTAGGACAAAGACCACAGGTTAAGAGTTGTATATGATACAACTGATAAGGTGTTATCCATCATATGCCGACCTATGATTATTGGGCTTTCCTCAAGGTTAGAATCTCAAGGCAAGTGAGTCCAAATACCCTCTAGATAAATTGAAAGATTTCTATGTTTTCTCTTTAGATTTTGAGAAAAATAAAAGTCTAATGGGAGTTTTACTAGAAAAATGAAATGATTACGTCCTATACAAGTCGAAATAATCTATTTCGATAAATTTGTGCAACCAATATAATTGATAAATGTTTGTCAATTAAAATATACAAATGAGATGAATTAAGATTTATATAGAAATACAACTATATACTTACCAATAAATCCTTCGTCCTGTTGTCACTTCAGGTTTTATGCAAGCACCTAATTAAACAAATACTAAAGCATTAATACCTTGGTCGCCTAGGGGTTTATTTGCCCGAGATTGTGTATTTTCTTTTGTGAGTTTTGAACTCTAAAAGCAATATAAGAGTATACATATTTAATCCATATTCGAATTCTAGAAGCGGTTCATAATGTAAGAAACTTCAATAAGAATAGCTCATTAGATATAAGCAAGTAAACCATAATTGCAAGATCATGTATTCGTTACAATTGATTACAATAATGGTCTTTTTACGTTACATGTAGCACTGGACAAAGAGCTACATGACGGACCTAGGAATTCAAGCATCGAAATGTCAACTTGATTTGTTTACATAAGGTGTAGCTTATTCAATATGCTTAAACGTTAAGGATGAGTGAATGCATTTTTCTAAAGACTTCGTTACAGTCTTGTAGTAAGGGTCTCTTTTTAAACGATTCAAAGGAAAGAGAATGTACAGAATGTAAAATAAGCACGGTTTGGAAGAAGAAGAGAGTGAATAGCCATTTTCTTTTTCATGAAGGACATCGAAAATAAAAATTGTTTAAAATTTAGTTGGACACTTATCATGGAATGAGAAATATGATTCTGTTCCAAATAAATTTTCATTTATAAAATTGTTTTCTATAATAGTTATTTATTCGTGTTCAAGGTAAATAATGTGAAACTCACGACTGTAAACTAGTTACAGCAAATGATATAAAATCTCATAATAAATGGCTGAATTGAGTTTCATATTTTGTACGCACTATAGTAATGGTGGAAATAGTGCAAGCATAGTGCAAGCATACTGTGTACCTATTCTTAGTGGATGCATCAAGTCATGAAAGTTGTTCTCGTAAACATACCAAATATTATTTATGAAATAATAAATGTTTTCAGTTTTGATTGAAAATACTCATAGTTTTATTTTAGTATGAATATTTAAATATTCATTATAAGATAAAACTATAATAATGGTATTTGTTTTCATAACATAATGATGCATAAGAAAATACAGAAGTACATAAAGTCATACAATTATTTTGGAATCATAAACCAGGCCACAATTTTGAGAAATAATTCTTTAATCATAGGATTATTAATCACATGGTACTAGTGAATTATATCCCATACATATAAGGGTAAAGCACCCATTCGGTAGGAATTATATAAGAGTTAGAATATAACACCCCGCGTTTATATATTGATTAAATAAAAAGAATTAGTTATAAATAGTAGAAGGTGAAAATTGAATTTTTGCAAATGTCAGAATTTGGCTATGAAACTTTTACCATTGTGTTCATATCAATTTTTTGATCAATTTTCATATATATAATGTTTTTCGATCGGAGTTCAAATGGAAAAGTTATTATTGTTTGAAGTTTTAGTATCGGAAATAATTATATACGTAAATATGGTAATAAATCAATTAATTAAAGTTAGTGGAAATCAAATCTCGCAAAATGTATATAAAATGTAAGTAAAATATCTCAGTTGAAAGAATAGGAAACAAATTAATGCAGTTAGCTAAATAAGGGAAGGAAATTAACAAAATTAAAGAACGTAATTAATTAACTGTAACACCCATATTTTTAATGATCGGATATTTAAATAATTGATTTAAATATTTAAATATTAATTAAATGAAACCCAAAAATATGATGTTTTGCATACGGCCGAATCAGGACTGCAGACCACTTCTGTTGAGTTCGGATTGACATTGCGAATTAAACTGAGTATAAGGATCGCTATATTTGGAGATCAAATGATCTGATGGTTGAAACGATCTCGAAGTGCAGGAAATTAGCATCCCAAGGTGCATTCTTAAATAATGATGAGATTTATACCGTTGGATCTGAAAAAATTAGGTATACACAGACGAGTTTCATTGCAATTGGACGCGTCATGTGATTGTACGAAGTCAAAACGTACGACCATTTATTTGAGAAATTAAATAAATGGAATAAAATATTATAATAAGTACAATCCAAGTCCTCTTACCTTTAAATTCACAATTACTATTGCATTCATCTCCCAAAATCCATAATCACTCTTCACAAATCCATTCATTAAATAAACTTGACCAATCCGCTCAATGATAAATTGTGAAACCATATCCGTTGATATCGTATGGACGAAAGTTTCATGATGACCATGGAAGAATTTTGACCGATCATGATTGGTGGAGATTGACCCATTCATGGTCGATTAGGGTTTGATTTTTCTGGATCTTGGAGCAACGATAGGTAGATCGACAATTACCATTGCATTTCTCTTGACGACGTGCACCATCGGACCAAGTTTCAGCGATCGCAGTCAAGAATATCAAAACACATCTAATGGCAGGTCGATCTTAGGGCGTACAGGTAGTGAATTCATGTGGTGGATCAGATCTTGAATATATAAATGGAATTCGAGGAGAACGCGAAAAGAAACACGTTGCATACGTCGGTTGTCAATTGACTAAGAAATTTAGGAGAAATTGAAGAGAGAAGGTGTGCATGTTTTGTATGTATGCATGGCCATGTATAGGGGATGGAAAATTAGAGTTTGGGAAGAAGGATTAAGGTAACTAATTATTTGGTTAAATTAATTAATTATCTTATTAATCTCGATTCTTATATTGGTCAGATCTTTTGCATATGAGAACCGTTTTGAATGTGGTTTCTTGCATTGCGCTTGTGACAAAGTGATCTACGCTTTGGCACTAGTTGGATAGATTTTATAGAGTTGAGTGATATTATCTCTCATCATATTATGATTGGTTGTATAGTATTTGATAGACGTGCCGGAATGATTTTTGGTTTTAAAATGTGATTTTCCTATACTTATACACCTACTAAATTTTTATAGAAGAAAATAAAAGTATTTTAAAATAATTTATATCGAGTATCACATATTTTATGTCGACGTGTCATTTTTTGAGAATTGTTAGATTTGGGCTATTTTTGATAGGATTTACCCATTGGTTGATATGGATGTATTATACATGTTGTATGTATGTTGTTTTGAATGTATGTATGGATGTTGGTTGTATGGTTGTTTTTGGTTGAAAATACAATTATCACTGGTCAGGTGCTAGGGGAATATCTTGTACGTTGGGGTTTCGTACATGTGGAAACCTCACGAATGAGATAAGTTGTATAGCAGTGTTAGGATACATGCCGACTAATATGAAGGTGGAAGACGAGGCTTTCAGACTTTAGGATGGATGCAGGATGTTTCCATTTGGTTCGTACTCATCCGTTTTGGTTAAGTACACGACCAAAGTAGTTGGTATTGACTACATAGGTTAGTCAATGTGCAACACTATTATTGATTGGTAATTTCTCTGATCTTTGGCTAAGATGTTAAGGAGATTTGATAGTGCACGATTTGGTACTTCGGATTATAACTCGATGGCGTATGGAGTAGGTTTTGAGGTAGATGGTTCAGGACTTTATAGATCGTGCTGGAAGTGTCGGTTCGTTCACATTATGGGAGGATGGCAATGTACAACACGATGAAAAGCCTTGTATCTTCAGCTTGTGACTCATAGGGATAGTAGGTACCAAGATTAGACACTCCGTGTCTTCGGTTTGTGACTCAGGTAGGGAGTAGGTACCAAAGAGGCTCGTGGGGGGAGTCGTGGAGTGAGGAACATGGTGGATTTTAGATAGTGGAAATTATATTGAGCTAATAGGGCTCGGATGGATATGCATGTGCTAAGGGATCATTGATGATTCATAGAGTTTTTGGTTGTACTCGAAGCAGGGAAATTGTGGGACACCCATGGATTAGTAGTGAGTATTCGTATACCCTGGACCTTTGGTTTTGGGTCTAGTGTCCAGCTTTAGACCGTGAGACACATATCTAGCTTTGGGCAACTAGATACGAGAATACAATGAAGAACTGAGACTTCAACTAGTCCCTGGCTTGGGGGTGAAATGAGTTATCATATATCTAGAGCACACTGGGTGACAATTAGTATTGTTTGATGAATGTTATGTTTGTTATGGTTGCTTCAATAGCCAGCTGTCACTCTAAGGATGTCATACGAGGTAGGTATTATGCATAGGGATACCTAAACACCCCGACTTTACTTAGGTATTGTAGATGGAGATACTTACGCACCCCAATAGTTTACTGAGTATGAAGTTCCCTTTTATGATGTTATAGAGTAGCATTACCTATGCTATGTGCTGAATTTTTGGTTGTGGGTATAGATCGGGTATGATTCGTGTACCCTCTGTCTCGTATATCGTATCAACTTTTATAGTATTTTGAGATTGTTTATCAGTCACACCAGACTGTTATCCGACCTGAGGTTTTATGCTTTGCTTCTTATTATCTCAAGTACTCTTAAATGAGTAGACTACAGAGCAGGTGTGGATGACATATGAAGTTCTGCAGATGGACTAGCAGAAGGTATCGTTTACTCATACTTGTACTTGAGTTATTACTGTATATTCTACTGTGTGACACTGTGAACCTTGACAGTGTTTAACTTACTGTTGTTAGAGACAATTATCAGTTGAGTTTATATATCAGTTGTATAAACACTTTAACTGTGTTGTATAACTCTATGGATTTTATACTCTGATGATTAGTTCACATTGTTGTCACTATCTCAACTGTTTTACATCCATGCTGATTATTATATTTTATCTGCTGCGATGTTAGATATAGGACAGGTTATGTGATTATTTGATGTTTCCTTTTTCTTCTTTTCCATTCTCTTCTCTTCTATTTCCTCATCTTTACTTCTTTTCTTTCTTTTGACAAACGTTCTGCATCGTAGGTGTAGGACGGTCGCTACATTTGGTATCAGAGCTTAGGTTACAAGATTAATCTGAGTTGATAACGTAATCCAATAGAGATATGGTATGATTTATTGCCTTAGACTAGATCTAGAGTGTGTCTATATACAAGAGAGTTCATATTTGTTATATATTTTATTTTTCAAAACCATATAGTAGTATATATATAGTATATAAGTTGTATTGTACACACGAGAACTATTGATGCAGTTTTCTTTATGGGAGATGGATCATCCTTATTATAGAGTAGGAATGATCTGGCATGTGAGAAATACTGCTATTGACCCTATCTTAGGAGTTGAGAGTTGGGCAGGATCGGGTTACTAACCCTGGTTGATAGGATTTGTTCGCAGAGGTGGTGCGAAACATTTTCTAGAATGCCTAATTTGTTCTGGATGGTTATGTTCTCAAGCGTAAATCATTAGAGTCGACTTTGCCGAGCTGTAAGAACACTACGGGAGTCTTAGAAGTAGACCGTTCCTTGGAACTAATTTGGCTATTGAAAGGAAAGGTTGGATGGTTGCTTGCAAGAGGTTCTTCGATGACTTGGAGTTAGATGATGCAATAAGGTAGAAGTTTACCTCTAGATGACTCTAGGGACAAACAATGAACTAGTGGAGTGTCTCTATAGCTTCGATTGCCGATGATCGATTTACTTGGGATTAGTTCATAGTTTTATTCGAAGATGATTTATCTCGACTTTTCCAAAGTTAGTATTGATTAGAGAGTTTATCAATTTGTAGTAGGGCGATATGTCTGTGTCGAAGTATGTGGCCGAGTTTGATATGCTATCGAAGTACTGTCTATTTTCCATTGATACCCACATAGAAAGAATGGAAGATTTAACATTAGGTTGAGAGATCATCTTGGGAAGTGATAGATTTGTCCTATTGAAGAGAGCTTCGAGAAGATTATCGAGAAGACTTTATGATGAGTGAGCCTATACCCAGTGTAGAAGAGTTGTCTCGAACCAGCTAAGTAGGGATAAACCATGGAAGCATATGGATTGATTGTCGTTTCAATTTCATCGAGTGCTCCATCGACGAAAGACAAGGGGCATGACATTATCACTTGAGGTATGCTTTCCACATATGGTGTTTCCATATGTGTTTTATTTGAAATTGAGGTTTCATATTCCATCATATATGGTGATCCGATAAGTATATTGGGATTGAAACTCAAGATGGTGAACTGACCCTTTGATTGTGATCGACATAGTTAGGGGCTCAGCCAGCCTATACATGGTTTGTAGTGACTTTGTCTTATTGATTCATGGACATTTCTTTGTTTGCTATTAATTTGTTTTAGGGTTTAGTTGGGTTCAGTGTTATGGTTTGGGAATGGACTGGCTGAAGGGGTATGGAATAGTAGTAGATTGTGAAAGGCCGCAGTGACGATTGTGGTTGTGGAGGAGCGAACAATAGTGATTGGCTGCCTACAGAGGATGGGGTGTGGTTAGCTTTTTATATTCACTCGATATTCCACACGATGAGTTGTCATTTGTGCCTATAGCTAGAGAGCATTTGGACATATTCGATGAGGTGACCAGATTACCACCATATAGGGATTGAGTTCCGTATCAATCTGGTTAGAGGAGACAAATGGTTATGCCTTTAAGGCATATGATGTCCAAAGAGCGTAGGAAATTAAAGATGCAAGAAGATGACTGGTAGTGACGATGGATCATTCGTAGGGGTATATTTGGGTAGGATGCAACTGTAGTGTTCGACATCGGGGTGGATGGATCTTTGGAGTTGTTTGTTGGTTGTCCTGAGCTGAATGAGACGACGAATAAGTTTCTACTCCTATGTATTGATGGCTTGTTTGGTCAGCTTTATATTACGAGGATGTTCTCTTAGTTGGACCTTGCGGTGAGGTTTTCACCAACTGAGAGTATTTAGAGAGTGCGTGTCTCGATTATAATATTTTGTACACTACTTTGTTTTTGATGGGTTGGTTATGCCGTTCGGACTAACCGATATGCCGGCATGCCTTGTTATTCTCATGAAATGTGTTCCGAGGGTTCACTTGAGTGAGTTGCACTTGTGCTCATGGACGATATTTTTGTCTACTTATGGATGAAAGAAGAGCACAAGGCATGATTGGTGGTTGTATAATAGGTGTCAAGAAGACATCAATTGATGATGAGATTTTGGTAGTATCACCGCTGAAGGAGGGAAGTAGGATGGTTGGGTCACGTTGTTTCAATGTAGGATATCGTTGTAGATCATGTAGTTATGGAAGTCAAGAATTTTAGTAGACCCAAGGTAGCACTATCGTTGACCTATTTGATGAGAAAGGATTAGACTTTTATTTTAGATATGGGGTGTAGACATGCGTTAGTGAGTCTGGCCGAGTGGTTGACGAATGCACCGATGTTACTCATTCCTAGTGGGAATTAGGAGTCGACAATACACATATACATGTGGTACTTAACTGGATGCGGTATTGATACCGGAAGGTAATGTTGTCACACGTTAGTCAACAACTGAAACCGCACGATAGGAAGTATCCGACTCTTGATTTGGAGTTGGAGATAATAGAGTTCTCTTTGAGGTTTGGAGGCACTATCTTTTAGGAGAGGGGTTCGAGTTGTTCAGTGATTCCACAACATTGAAGTATCTCTTCTTTGAGAAGAACCTTGACCTTGACCAGTAGCGATGGTTAGAGTTCTTAACCTCCTATGGATTTGACATTTCCTATACATTCGTAAGAGAAATGTAGTTGTTGATGCTTTAAGTGGAAGACATACTAATTGTGAGCGGTATTCCTAGAGCGGGCATTGCTCGAGCTTATCACTGGTTAGGGCTTTAGAACTCGAAGAGCTATGGCCAAGGGTGATGGCTAGTTTGACTGTCAAACCTACTTTGGTTTAGCTAATCAGTACTAGTCAGAGGCGTTAGGTTAGACTAGTGGAGATAGTGGCTAAATTAGAAGAATGAGTAATGTCTGTAGAGGTGATGCGGTGTGGACCTGATCGAAACTGTTAGTTCCATAGGGATGAGAGATTATTTGTTCTCGAGTAGTGGGAACAAATATTTATAGGCTGCATCAATTGGTTGCTAAGGATTGAGGATAGTAAGATAGCATTTGAGTCACAATCGATTGATTGACAAAGAATGCTAGATTTGTAGTCCTTAAGTCCATTAGGATGACATCCGTGTTTATTGGGTTATATGTGGGACGGATAGTGTGATTCCATTATGTGCCGTGAGCATTGTAAATGGTCGAAATCGGTTGTCAGATAGTGGGTTTTTGGAGAACTTACAAGAGGCGTTTAGGAATTTGGCATCGAGTCGATTATATGATATTGAAACTGAACCACGGATTTCGAGACTCGTAGGCATATTCATACCGATATATGTGATACAAACTAGGCCAGGAGAAGGGTATTGGAGTAGTAGAGGTTCAGTGGAGTGAAACCGAAGGCGATAGGATATAGGAGACTGAAAAGTGCATGAGGACCACTTTTCCAGAGTTCTTCACTTGATGAGATTTCATTGTTATCGTCGGCTTTCATATAGGATCATATTTGATGTTATACTAGATAATTTAGTATTTCGCATGCTAGGATAGACATAGATGTTACGTTTTGATGATAGATCTCATGTATGCATGTTTGATGTAGATTGTTAGCTTTTGATATGATAGCCAATGCTTGTATGGTTGTTGGACATGTGGGATAGTTATGGTTTGATAGAGCATACTTATTAGATACGATTACTATGTATGATCTAGTATGTTTAAATATATGATGTACATATATCATTGTTGTATTGAGATTTTTCCCAGATTTTAACTGCGCAAAGCGGTCAACGGGAAGGACAAGCTTACACCTAGCGGGTCTTTGCCTATAGCTTACCAGGATGGACCATGCTGGGTCATGCACAGCTACAGTTGTTTGTTGGGGAAAGGCTAGCTAACCTATAGTGAGATTCCTTCAAATCAGGGAAGAGATGGTTAGTGGAGTCAAGTCCATGTTATAGGAAGTAGACAAAGTAGAAAATCCCCAAAGAGAATATGGCGAAACATATGAAATGCTACTGGAAAAAGTACGGCGAAATGTATGAAAGGCCATCAGTAAGCACTATAGGACTTCCTCGGGTTATATGGTAACAAGATCGTGATACGGTGAGGCGTTGGATCCTGATGGTTGCCGAGGGAGAGATACTAGTGGGGATAGTATCTAGGTCCATTATGGGACCATGGGATATATATAGATACACACACACATAGATATAAATCTATGGAAGGTAGATGGTAATGGTTCGTACACAAACATTGAGTCAAGACGACTAATAAAATGTAAATAGACATAAAATGATATAGTGAACAATTGGCATAAACTAATACTATGTACAAAAAGTCTAATTTTACCAATCACTAGAAAGTTGTTCTGATCCCCTCCTCCTTACAACCCACAGGATGGTTAGAAGGGCAGGTACTAGTGCTTGACGTGTTCGGTGCTGATAAGGACACTTGACTTTGGAAAGCATTAAATCTTGGTTAGTACTTATGTAGTTTATTATATTTTAATTATTCCATTGCAAGTTATTTTGCTATAGCTCTTTTATGCATTCTTTTGTTTTATTTGCAAGATATCATACCAATGATCCGTGCTTTGGCGGATTTGTGTTTTTGATTTAGAGAAAATTTAGGCCCACTAGGGTGCGGGTAGTTACATTTGGTATAAGAGCTTTAGTTAGATGGTCTTGAAAAATTAGGAAACGCTGAGTAAATGTATTTGTATTTTGCATATAAATATAATAGATGTTAAATCCTAGTAATTCCAACTATAGAATAGTTACATATGGAAAATCCCTGAAATTGGATGGTACATGACTCCCTAGTCGGGCTTGATAGCCTAATGAATGTAGATCTCTATGTGATTGCTGATTGATGATGTACAATAGGTCTAGATAAAGGGAAAGTAAGAATCTATATGTTATAGATTATGGGAGAAGGGGAAGTTCCTAAAGAAGGGTGTGAAATGGTTACTCCTAATTGATAACTGGATTTTCAATATTGAGAAAGGAACAAGTTAGTAAATGTAAGGAAAGATGTTCTTAAGTGAACAGTTAGAAATCCACTAATAGTCTAATTCATAAAATAGTTTTAAAAGTTGAGAAAAATATATAATCAATATATTTGAAAATTGCAATGATCAAGATTTTGATCCTCGAAAAATCAACACTAACACATCCACTGTATTGCATGCCAAGCATTCAAATGCCGGGAAACCGATCATTAGGGTTGAAAGAAAGAAAAGATAGAAGAGAAGAACTAAACAACACAGAATCTCACAACATGGCGGAAAAAATATATTACTCAACATAATATATTACAAAGTCATTTCAAAAATGTTGCATCAGAGCCATACTAATACAAATTCAACCCTAGGACAACTGTAACAGTCTATCCCTACCTAACTAAATACAATACATATATAATACAGCGAAAACAAGAAAAATAACTAGCTATCGATGAAGCCACCTGCTCAAAGCTCCTCCTAGTGAATCTGCGGAAAAACCTGAAATAATTGGCTGCCCATTCAAATTTGAGCACCCAAGAGTTTAGGAAAGAAAATAAACTTCGGATCAGACATTGGCCTGGTGTGAGTAAACTTAAACAACTTAATTATTATTTGTAAACTCTTTTGAAATCAAAGGTATCTCGTAAGACCACATCACATATAAACACGAACGGGTTTTTACCATACAATAACCAAAACATTTGTATATAAAATCCAGTAATATTATAATAATGTCTATGGTTTTAAATAAAATATGAATATAGCTGAAATCCTTGCATCTTGCATTCCAACATAGTTGGGTACATCTAAAACCGTGAAGGCATGTATTGGAGAATGGGTTCCATACTATGGCAAGGTAAGGGACTGCCTTTGTAACGACCCGGTATTTCGAACCATTCGCATCCGCACATGTCGGACTTGAATTGCTCAAAATATCAAATTGTTAATTTATATTTGGCAAAACTCAGCATATAGTAAATAAATCAATCACATAATCACAAACACAGAGTTATATAACAATAAGCAGCGGAATAGATAAATAGTAGTTCATGAAGCTACTATAAAACAACAGAGTTTGAAATAAAATACAACAAAATATCTTCAAAGCAATGTAGTCTCGAATACAAACAGATGACAAATGTTGAACAAACAACTGGATAGCTGAAAGCTGAATAGATATAGATGGATCCTCAAGTAAAGCTCCAAAGCTCCAAAGGTGAGTCCCAAATGTTGTGACACTCAGTCTAATCCGAGCGTAAAGCAAAACACAAAACACTCGAGTCAGGATTAACATTCTTATATTAATAAATTCAACTCAAGTGAAATGTCAACTGAAATACAAGTAACTTAAAGGATGTTTGGGATTTCCATCCTCTAAGGATCTGTGGAACTATCTACTATGTAGTAATATATGCTAATATAATATGTCTACAGTAAAGTAAACTATTAAAATAGCGTTAAGGTATTACCCATATCCCCCTTAACACATTTTTATATATTCCCATAGTCTATACAGTACCGTAATTCCTCCGTAAACTGAAGGGCTATCAGAGGGCACTCCATAGGTATGGTACAAACCAAACTCGTAGAAGGCGCGATAGGGCATGCGACAAGGCACTCGAGGCAATGCCAGGGTAGATATACCGTTTGCGGATCCGGACTGGTGGTAACGCATAGCAGCTACTACCGCCCACCTCATGACACACTCCCAAATCAAAAGGTGCACCCAATCAAATCACAAAAGCAATAGAATGGTATCGAAGAAATGTGCCCGGTCGGAGGAATGACTTCACTTGGCCCGTCGTGGCTCCTGTTTTAGCCGCATCAAGCTGACTCACGGGAGTCAGGGCTACGTAAATACCATATAGAATCATCACCAAACCATCCTACTTCATTCTGGAATCTCCACCACGTACAAGTTGTTAAAGTGGTTTTCGGTATTGGCAGAGAGTATGACAATATCCGATCCCGGTCTCTTTAACAACCAAACGCTTATTTCACACCATGGTCATTTCATTGCAAATAGTTCATACTTCATATCAAAATATCATATTCATTTCAAACCATATCAATTTGATATCATTATTCACTTTAAATAATATTCATTTCCAGAATCGTAACACTTTCAAAATGATAACACTTTCGAAATTATAGAACTTTTGAGATCATAACACTTTTAAAATCATAACAGTTTTGAAATCATAACACTTTTGAAAACATAACACTTTCTACTTAACAGTTTAAATATTGAAACAGTATATAAAATAGTTATAAATTAAAATAGTTTATATATTAAAATAATTTATATAATAAAATAGTTTCCTCCAATTTCGCAAGTCAATTCAAATCGTCTTAAATTCCAAGATTCAATTTTAAATCAATTCCAGTTTAACCATTTCAATTTAAAGTTCAAAGATTCAAGTTTAAATATTCAAACATTTACAATATAAATTTCATTTATATCTCAACATTTAGCTTTAATTTTTATTCAAATTGGGAAATATTCACCTAACCATTTAAATAACAATTTATTTAAATCCAATTTATATATTTTAAATAATATTAAATATTCAATCTCAATTTTATTTAAAATTTGAGAATATTCATTTTATCACTTTTTATCAAATCAAGTTATAAATCATATTTTTCAAAATCTCAAAATCAATGAGTTCAAATAAATTCTTATTTAAATTCAATTATTAACCAATTTAAATTCTAAGTCAACATTAATTTATCTTCCTAACCTTTATTATTAAAGTTATAAAATCCATTTTTAAAATATTAATATAAATTTAAATAAATACTTAAACATTTTATAAACCAATTAAATTAAATTTTATTAAAGTAAATCTTATTATTAAATGTATTTTGTACTAAATCTATTTTTATATATATTTTTATATAAGATTATAAGAAATATCTTAAAAATTATATTTTCAAAACTAACTTATAAAGTAAAATTTCCAAACATATTATTTTAAAATCTAGATTTTATACATATATAAAAATAGCCTATATAAATTTTATTTTAAAATCAATATTTATTAAAACCATATATTTCCTTTCAAAACTTTGGAAATCATTTTCAAAATATAGACCAACGGTGTCCGTATGTAATTTTCTATCCTATGGTCAAGTGATACGAATATTTATCATTTCAATCCGCAATTTAAATATTTACAGGTATATATCATTTCAACCTGCAATCCCAAAATTTAAAATCAATGAAAATCGCTTGGGTTTATAATTTCAACCCATAACGATTTCCCCCTATTCTACAAAATCGTTCGGGTATGTATCATTTCAACCCATAGGGAATTCTACGTTAACAGGGAAATTGTAGAGTGAGAAAAATTATAATATAACATATCAACACAGGCATATATCATCAGTAACAAATTAAATATAATGTATACAACAAGATATGGTGTCATATCACAGGTGAACAATTTCAGATAATGGCATATCATATTTAACAGTTAAATAACTAGCAATTCAAATTTAACAGCATACTTCAATTGTCGTTTCAAGTGAAGTCAAATTTAATAAATATAAGAATGTTAATCGTGAGTGATTTCTCACCTTTCGAGGCTACAGAGATTTGACAATGAAATGGGTTACGAATCCAAGCACGAATTCCAAAGCAAAGCAAGATGGGCATGAATTTGACGAACAAAGCTGATAAATTGGAATCGATGAGAACCGATCAAAATTAGCTTAACATAAACTGAAACAAAATAAATATTACATCCATATATATTTTCTCTGAAATCAATATAAAATTTGAAAACCCAAACTTATGTATACACATACATTTAAATTAATATATAAACATATACGAACTCACATACATAAAAAATCAAACATATATACATAATATATTTTGAAATAAATACTTATATAGATATACAAACATATCACAGCTTATGTACCACCTATATAAAATTAAAATTTAAAATCTTTGTACATTTATAAAACTGTCAAATATATAACTTATACATGGTAACAGCTAATATATATAAAATCTTATACTGACTTAAACATCAAATTCGAAAGTCAATGTATACCTATATATCACCTGAAATCATTTCTCAAAGACAATATACTATATGTATACTAACATATATATTTACCTGCATACAAATGTTACAAGAGAATATAAAATATGTGTATACATCAGATCACCAAAAGTACATACAGTATATGTATGGAAAAGAACTCATGTAAACTACTATATAACCTATATAAACGTATAACTCATATAAAATATATAACTTATATACTTATAACATTTTAAAAATCAATATTATATACATATAAAGGCTGAAAATATTATATATTGTAAATATATATCCTATATATAGTAGACGTATAATTTCACTTCTTATATATATACACTATTAAGCATATAACATATACTTAAAAATATTAGCAAACTATTATATATATATACCTAAAACTTATATATACAGTTGTAAATTTATATATATATATTTGTCTTTATACAATATATACTGTAATCATAATATATATACAATTTTGTTCACAAATTTATATATATAGAATGGAAAGTGAGGAAGTAGTAAGTCTGAGTGCAAATATATATATATGCAAACATATATATATTCAAACATATACACTAGCATCTTTGTTTAAACATAAACTATATATATACAAACCTATTATACAACTTAAGTAAACTTTATACATATATAACATATCATATATATTACCTACATATAAACAAGTGGAGATGCATGCATTTGTTGAAGTGCTCGGCTGTTCGAATTTGACAGAGAGGGGGGAGAGGGGGAGATGGGAAAAGAAGAAGATGGCTGCTATGATTGGTATACGGCCGGAGGTTGCTAGGTGATGTCGTGTTGGCGGGCAGTTGTAGGAAGCTGTGGCGAAAGGTAGAGGGAAAGTGGTCTCGGCCGCTTTGGTCGGAGTTAGGGCGGAAGTGGGGTTGGGATGGTCGAGAAGCAAGGCTAGGCGGTCAGAGGGTTGATGGCGGGTTCGAGTTGGAAAGGAAAGGCGGCTGTCACTTGTGGTGGAGGAGGGACGGAAAGCTTGGGGTTGCGGAAGGAAGTGATGGCCGAATGTGCTTGCGTGGCAGGTCCAAGCGGTGGAGATTAGATGCGTGGTAGATGTGGTTGGTTAGAAAAGATGAAGACGAGCAGTTCTGTGTTATATAATTTTATATATTTTTATAATATAACTTTTTTTAGGAAGAGAAGAAAGAGAATACGAAATAGAATGAAAGCGACCAAATCGAACCAACATGTAATTGAATATAGGAATAGAAAAAGTCACAGTTACGTTTCTGGAAATGTCAAAAGCTGTATATTATAATATGTATATATTTTTCTCTCAATTGAACCGTTTGAAATAAAGAATATAAATGGAAGGATGGAAAAGAAACGTTAGCAATGAATTGTGTGAATAGTGACAGTCAACCCTTAAATTCTGGAATAATAAAAGCAACGACTACTTGATTTATACGGTAAATGATGAATGGGCACAAGGAATTCAAAAGGCTTAAAACGTACCGATACAGTGAACCGTTTTACAGATTCTGTTGTCCACCGGACACCGAAACAAGAAAATGAATACACCATGGAGATCAGCACGACGGGACGAACAAAATGGTACATAGATATCAGCGATACGACCATCCTATCAAAACTCGATATTCGGTGCCCAAAATGCTGCAAATCTGTCAAAAATAAGATAAACGGGGCTAGAGAAATCCAAATTTGGCGAAACGAATTATGACGTCTCACTCAGAAGATGATAAACAAATTTATTATATAAAAATATTCAGGTTTCAAAAACATTTTATTTACATCATTTTAACTGATTTAAATTGAAATAAAATTACACAACAAAACTGATTTCCATATTTTCGGATGAAAATTTACCATTTGCTATGTTTGAATAGACGCATACCAAATATCAAATTTTCATTTCGAAATTTAATTATTTTAAATTTCACAAAACTTCAATTAATTACGTTATAAAACCATTAAAATTTACGGGTCGTTACAACCTTCCGATGGTACACCCATAGAAAATGCACCTGGAGTTTGACAGAACTTCTTGCACCCTTGCTACACAGAGCCGGCTGCCCCTTTAACATGGAGAACTTGATTACCTCATCCCTTTTTGACACCGAGGCCTTATTCTACCATGGTATTTGCATGCAAAAAACTCAAATATGGACAATCTAGAATGCGATGGCAACTCCTAATGGTAGCTGACCACATAGCTCTGCTGCATACCCTGTTTTTGCCATTTTCTGGTTTGTGAGGCTCGTAAGGTCACGTCTTTACCTTCTTCCTCCTAGAAGACCACCTTTGAATGCTAACCCTGCCCTCCAGGAAGAGATACAATACTAGCATTCATCCATGCAAGTTGTTCCGGGATCGAACAAACATTCCACATTACTACCTTCCATTTTGGAATCACCCTCAAGAAGAATAGTATAACTCCACAGTATACTTCAGTATGATTTAACATCATTTGTTATTAGTTTTGGAGTAATTCTGATAAATTCAGGAACCAGTGTCTCCAAATCTGAGCGATAATTTCCGGCTAACTCAATTCCAGTTCTGTTGGAAGTATGCACTAAGCAATCAAGTCCTCACCGGGGAACTCAAATATACTCGACACACCTCCTGAGTCAAAACAAGTTCTGATTTGATAGTCGATTATTTAACTATCAAATAAACAAAAAACAACCAACTCCACTTGAGATTTATTTATCCATAGCAATCACAAAGCCTCAAAACAAATCTTTATTTAATAAATCTCTTTCAAAAACGTTTGTCTGAAACATTTATCTACTTATCTTTCTGACATAAGTATATTCACGAAACCTTTGTGAATAATTTATTACTTCCAAATCATGTTAAAAAGAGTTAACAAATATTGTTAAATTGGAGATAAGGAAAACTCTAAACACTATTCCATCGGTGTTAAGTGTGGAAAGGATGTTCCATATCACCATTTTTAAAAGGTCAGTTTAGAGGAACCCAACTATGTATTCTTTTTAATTTTTTTCGATAAATCCTATTTTATTAAATCTATCCCATTTATGAAATTCTTTTACTTGAAATCCAAATCCATTTTAAAATACTTTCCAAACTTCCAAATTCATTTATAAAACCCTTTTATAAATATTCAAAACCCCTTTATAACTCCTTTAAAAATAACCAAACCTTTTATAAACTTCTTTTATAAACATTCAGACCCTTTCCAAAAACTTCTTTTATGAATATTCAAAACATTTCTAAAACTCTTACAAAACCCCAAAATCATTCCTAAAATTCATTTATAAACCTTTCATATTTAAACCTTATCAAAAAAGTTCTTTTTGATAAACCCATCCATTATTAAAATATCTTAACCTAAATCGTTGCCAAATCATCCTTGAAATGTCTTATCCAAAATGGAATAACTTAGAAATCATTATCGAAAAGGAAAATGAAAGCATTTAACTTCACAAAATCCAACGAAGGCTTAGAGACCACAGGGATCTTTCAATTTGGTTCTACTTACCAAGTTAACATAGATATTTGCATGAGCAAGTAGTAAGTAAAGGGGATCATTCAATCACAATCAATCAATCCATTATACGAGTAAATGTCCTGGCATTTATAATAGTAGAATGGTGGTTCATTCTGCCAATAGATGCATTTGGTTTCCTAGTTTACAAAGGGTTACTTAAGGTGTAGAAAAGAATCCTTCGGTTTAAACAATTTATTTAGATAAGTAAACTGGCTTAAAATAAATGATTGATAGAGTTTTAAAGAACTTCTAAAATGAATAAACCTCAATTACATCATAAGTTAAAACTTAATTAAACCTTAATAAATCTTAATTAAATCATAATTAAACCCAATTTAGCTTATTTAACTCTTCATTTATTTAACTAAAAGTATATCTCAATTAAGCTTGGTTAAGTCTTAATTAATCAATAATTAAACCTTAGTAAATTAAAAATCGACTAAAAATTAAACCTTAATTAAACTTTAATTAAATAAATATTCATTTATAATTAGACCCTAATTAAGTGAATAATTAACCTTTAAATTAAATAATAATTAATTAATTGATTAAAATAATTAAAATTGATTAAGTAAAAATTTAATTACTTTTATCTTAATTAACCCTTACTTAAAACTTCCTTAGTTAAAAATAATTAACTTCGTTAATAAATTCTTAAATTTTAATTACTTAACCTAATTACTAAATAAATTAATAATTTATCCATAATTAATAAAATAAATAAATAAATTATTAAATAGCAATAGTTAACCTTTTTACTTACTTAATGCATTTGAAAAGAGTTTCCAAAAACAATTTCGAAAGAAAATACTTTAAAAGTTGAAATCGTGAAATTTTCCCGAACTGCATCCATAACGACTATCGTTGTAAGCGCAGTTCGCTAGAATCGATTTCTAGGTGAAAATATCACTTTAACTCTTGTTATGACATATTTGAAAACCTAAACAAAAGGCTATAAAGTTGGAACATTTTCTAAAAACCAAAACTAGAAAACAAGGTTTTGCTTTTCAAATCGAATCTCAAGTCATTTGCGACTTTTTAAGGCACTACTTTATAACCATTGCTTCCATAAAACTTGGTTTTGCACACAACCATATTACCATATTAACATGAGTAAACATTCACATATCCATACCCAAACATGTCATTTAAACATCCAAATCACACATCCAAGCTCAACCACAAATTTGTAATCATATACCATCGTAACAACATGATATTTCAACATAACAAGCACTACATTTAAAAAAAAAGTTCAATATAATCATTTTAACATCTTTCCCAAAAAATGAGAGTTTTAATCATCAAATATTAGTAATTCAAACCAAAATTTTTCTAAAACTTGGATATAAGCTAGAATTTTACAAAATGAAGACGTCAAGGCCAAAATCACCTAGAATTGGCTCGACCATAGGGAAGTTTAGGCTCGACCATCAGAAGTTTTGACTCGGCCATGCCTATTTTTGGAGAGTGGGTGTTTATATTTTGGAAGAGGATGGTTGTAGAGCTTGTAGAAGTTTTTTTAGCAAGAATTTGAAGTG
Source organism: Allium fistulosum (assembly GCA_030737815.1). Classification (NCBI taxonomy): domain Eukaryota; kingdom Viridiplantae; phylum Streptophyta; class Magnoliopsida; order Asparagales; family Amaryllidaceae; genus Allium; species Allium fistulosum. The sequence goes on from CM060902.1 coordinate 474,861,081, forward strand.
TTTTAAGTGGAAAGAAATGATTTTTTTTTTCAAACTAGAAAACATAAAGAGGTGCCATGGCTATATTTCTCAAGCTCTTAGAAATTTTTTAAAGCGAAGAGGTGGATTGTAAAATGAGAAATATGAGAGGTAAGGTGTAATGACCCGATATTTTCAACCATTCGCATCCATACATGTCGGATTTGAATTGCTCAAAATATCAGATTGTTAATTTAAATTTGGCAAAACTCAGCATATACAGTAAATAAATAATCACAGAATTACAGACACAGAGTAATATAACAATAGTGCAGCGGAAACAAAAGAATAGTAGTTCATGAAGCTACTGTATATATAACAGAGTTAAACAAGATACAACAGAAGTCTCGAATACAATAGTCAAATACAAGATCAGAATACATCACTGGAATCAATTGAATATCTGAAAGCTGGATAGATAGCTGGATCTCCAAGCGAAGCTCCAACTCCAAAGGTGAGTCTCGAATACTAGCACACTCAGTCTGACCCGAGCATAAAGCAAAACACAAAACACTCGAGTCAGGATTAACATTCTTATATCAATAAATCCAACTCAAATGAAATAACAACTGATAATACAAGCAACTCAAAGGATGTTTGGGATAACCATCCTCTAAGGATCCGTTAAACTATTTATATATAGTAGTGTACGCTAAGTAGATAATGCCTGTTAGTAATATAAAGTATCAAAATAGCGTTAAGGCGTTACCATTATCCCCCTTAACACCTTTTATATAAGCATCATAGTCTATACAGCACTGTAAACTCCACCGTAAACTAGTGGGCTATCAGAGAGTACTCCATAGGTATAATACAAAACAAATCGTAGTGGTCGCGCTTAGGGATACAAGTATGACAAGGCACATGAGGCAATACCCAAGGTAGTGAAACTACCGTTTGCCTGATCCGGACTAGTGAGAACGCATCATAGTCTATACAGCACTGTAAACTCCACTGTAAACGCATAGGGCTAACCTCATTGGCCCGGCACGGCTCCTGTTTAAGTTATTTCAAATTTGACACAAGTGTCAAGGCTATCCATTATCGTTCTCTTTTGTAAAGGCCCGCAAATCCGTACCCCTTTGAGCTGACAAAATTCTACCACAATTTACCTCAAAGTGGAACAAAAGTACGAGTCTTCAGGTTAAAAAGAAGAGGTAGAAGAAGACAGAAGAAAAAGAAGCAGAAATAAAATCAGAATCTCACATTCGCAGCGGAATAATATATAATAGATGAATGAATAATCTTTATAACAAAGAACGGTATCAGTTTATTCAATACATCATCAGAGTTTACAACAACAACACACAATACTGGACAGTTATATAAACTTGTCCTCATAACAGAATACACAGCGGAATAATACTAGTATAAGTGATACGTCTCGCCATCCAGCTCGCCTCCAGATCTCCACCGCAACTTCTGAATTCCAGAATGACCTGATATTCTGACTCTAGGCTGGCCGTGTGGAAAATTATGGGCACCCAGAGTTTAGAAAGGGAACAATAAACTCTAGGTCAGTCGTGAGACTGGTGTGAGATCTTAAAAAAAGTTATTTTCACAAAGAAAATAAAAGAATTTCACAATGCTTTTGGAAAATGAAACTACCATAAGACCTCCCACCACACATACAATGCAATCGCAGACTTGGAGGAGATTTCTTCTTATGATAGTCAAATATGCTTAATACGAGAAAGCTCTTTTGATATTATTACTAGTGCATAGTGTGAAAATCCTTTCGAAAATATAATATTAATCTTAGCCAGCATAGGTACCATTATATTATGCCTGCTATAGCTTCCACCTGAGGTGACAGGTTATACAACTAAAACCGTACAAGGTTCGTATTGTTTCTTTGGATTTTCCAACAAATGGTCAGGCTAAGGAACTTCCTATGCCACACGGAAACGCCTCTAGAGGGACGTCCCGAGAGACAACTACTCTCTGCCAACACATGGCCAGGTTACCTCTTACTAGGTAACACAAGTATGCCACCCCCCGGTCGTTTGTGACCTTTATTCGAGGGCCCACGATCACAAAGCAACAATCACACAGTAAATAAGATTGATGCCACCACACAGGTAAAGCATCTGGGCTCCATACCATGATACTACCTTTTTCCAGAAGGAAATGACATACCCTAAAGGGAGCGACCCTCGTAACCTTGCCGCATTTTCCTGTTTTGACCATTTCCGGGGTGTGAGGTCCGATGAGGTCTCGTCCACAAAGCTACGCTTTACACGAAAGCCATGCTTTGATCAACAAATGATCGGCAACACACAGCAGCACTCAGCATGCCACACTACCAAATTGGGAGTATATCACTAATAACCTTCAACTACATAACCTCTGAGCTCGTACGTCTCAGAGAAGGGTGTTAAGCTAAGAGAATAAATCTCCGCCACCAAACAGAAATGTATTTGAAAGGAATTAGCTTTATATCTCAAAGTGTAGTGTCAGACATACAACCATACAAGTCTGTTCCGGGTTCGAACAGAACCGAAGGCACTTCGTCCAATAAAGGAAGAAGCCCTTGCAAATCCGGTCTTCAATTGAAATCCATAACGTCGTACCATTATTCGGAATGGGTTATATGACACAAAGTCCTCTCCCGGCTAAACCGAATAATGAGCGCTTGTTTTTAAAACAAATTCAAGTGCCATTTCAAAGACAAATATTGATAGTCGGTTATGTAACTATCAACAACATTCACAACAATCAACCAATTTAAATAATTTTCCCAAATTATTAAATTTCAAAATATCTTTGCAAGATATATATTTTCCACACTTCATCACTTTGAAAACAAATTTCAAATCACTTTTCACCCGCGGAATAAAATCCCCGATATTATTTATTTCCCTTTTTCCTTTATAAATTCCATTGTGAATTTAAATTCCAAATATTCACTTTCAACCCCAAAATCAAATTCCAAATTGATTTCTAATTTTATTTCAACACCAAATCAATTTCAAATTGATTCTTCCATTTATTTCAAATACCAAATCAATTTTTACAAATCGATTTCCATATTTATTTTTCAAACACTAAATCAATTTCAAATTGATTTCTAAGTTTATTTCAAATAACAAAGCACTTATAAATTGATTTCTAAGTTTATTTCAGCACAAAATAAATTTTCATTCAAACACCAAATCAATTATCTTACTAATTTTCCAAAGATTTATTTTCCAATACCAGATTAATTGTCAAATGGGTTTCAAACAAATTTATCACCTTTTAAATAAATCCCTTCCAAATTATTTAAAATCCATATTTTAAATAAATTCTTCAACTTTCGAATAATACTATTCAAAATCCATTTATTAAAATCTTTTCCCATATTTCATAAATAATTCGATAAGACTACAAAAATCAACTATTTACTGTTAAATTCCTTCTTTCAAGTTTATTCAACTCTTAAAAATTAATTTACTTAAAGTTTTCTACTTTAATTTCCAAAATCCAATTTTATTTATTTCTGGTATCCAACGACACCAAAAATACATTCGGCTAAATTATAGCCTCAACAAATTCAATCATCAATAAATTCATTCACAGATTATAAATAAATCAACACACAACATATGAAACAAATTCATACAATTTGAGGAATCCAGTTGGATCCCTCCAACCTGTTTCCCTGCATCCACAGATGTTAGCACAACAATTAAATACCCATTCCACTTCGAGGTGGAATATCGCGGTATATGGGATTTATAAAATATCACCCGCTACTATGCGGCGCATAGGGTCCCATCCGCTAAAAAATGCGGGAAATCAATCACCAATATATATATATATATATATCCTACTATATCTAATATCATCAATAGATAAATTATCCAATTCATTCAAACACATCCAGAATTTAAATTCAACTAGGCAACAAATTTGAGTGAGAAGATCTCACCTTTGATTTTTGTTTTGCAATCCATTTCCATTACAGCTTGTTTTCTTCACCGTTCTTGACCTTGTATAGACATTATAAGGTTTTATTAATATTTATATCGATCGAATAATTTATTTACCATTTAGTTAACTAATAATTTAATTTAACTAATAATTTCCTTTTGATAATTTACTTAACTAAGAATTTTATTTAAACTCATTTTCCTTTATAAATTATTTTTTTAGTAACTAGAGTTAATTAAATAGACTAATAAAACACGTTAATCACCGTAATTCATTATTTTTAAAATAATGAGTAAAGTTAAAATTTGTTTATGTATATTTATTTTATCAAAACTACATATACACTTAAAATAAACTACATAGATTTTAAAAAAATCAAATTCATATAAATTCTTATATTCCCAAAAACTTTATATACATACATATATTTTCTGTTTTACCTATATATACCTTAACTTAAATTAGGATTATCTTAAAAAATTAAAAACTGCTTAACAGAAAATTTTCTCTTTACTGTAAATTTTCTTGACTGTGTATATATATATATTCCTAAAAAGGGTTTTCTGTTTTAAACTGCATATATATATATATATATATGTATTTTCTTCTTACAAGAATTCAATTTAAGTAACCATAACTTGTTTTAATTAAATTATCAGAAACAAACCAAAACAAAAGAAATCGAACCTCAACTCGTCGACCAGAAATGGATCGAACAAACCCCGACATCGCCATCCTCTCCTCGATGAGATTTTCTTCCGTCGCCCAAACTTCGATATACGAAAGCGATCGCGACAGTCCCTCAAGTCGCACGCGAACTGGAATTCGTCACCCCCTTCCAGCCATCGCTTCTCCGATCAACGTGCCACCACCCCCAAAGAACTGCGACTTGCCTGCAAATGCCGCCCCAGTTTAAGCCTCGCAATCGATCGACGCCCTAACTCTGTGGCCCCATTTTCTTTCTCCACCGCGAACAATCACCTTGACTTCGCGACTCCGCCACGCAACGCTAACCCTCATCGCTCGAAATCGCCTCGCGATTGATTCGAACCCGGCTTCGACTAGATTTGTGAAAGAGGCGGCTATGATTTGATTTTCGAGCGATTTGATTTTGTTTTGATTTTTTCTTTTTTTTTCTTTTCTCGAATGTAAGTGAACGGGAATAATAATGGAAGGAGGATATGGCATCACAGAGAAGGAGATGTGATCGTATATTTTGATCGATTGATCCCTTGATTTTTTTTGTACGAGAGGGCAGCGTGATTTCAGGATAGTGGGTAGCGTATGGAAGAAGAAAAAAACTACAGTGATCTCGAAATGAAAGGAAAACAGCTGATGTGATGATGAAATTTGACCAGTCAAAAAAAAGTATATTTTATATTTAAATTCAAATTGTCTCGGAAATGCAACTTACAAATTTCGAATTCCTATTAAGGCGTGCCGCTAGGCGTTCATAATGTTATACCTCTATTCCGAACGAAATGGAAAAGGTTTCGAGTCCTAATTCGATCGTATGGAGAAGATAGCTTTTTGAACCCAATTTATATTAAATTTTCGATATGAATTTCAGCGTGTTTACTTATCGTACGCTCACACAATAACTCCAATCACTACGAAAGTTGAAATCCGATAATAATACAATATTACGGATCCAATGGAACTGGTTTCGTCGAATTCCGAGACCGTGCCTCGGAAGGCTATTTTAAATATCGATTTAAACGATAAAATTTCAAAACTGAACAAATTACTATCAAATTCAATTCTGAAGCTTGCATTATCTTCAGTATTATTAAATATGAATTTTCTAAGCCTTTAAACTATTTTTAACAGGCATAAAACTAAAGATTCAATATTTTTCCCAGTTTCAATAATTAAATCCAATAATTAAATTGCCAAATAAATTCCGATATTTGAATTTCAAATGAAACTATCTTCCAAACCTTCAAACTCAATTAAATATTCAAATTTCAAATGTCAAAAATTCAGGGTCGTTACATCTTTCTTCAAATCCAACAACGTCATCATTCTAACCACTTCATTCTGGATCACACTCCGCGTATAATAGTTATTAAAGTGGTTTTCGGTTTAGACAGAGAGTATGTCCCTAACCGATCCCAGACTCTTCAATAACTACGTAATTATACACCGATTGGTCATTTAATAAACTTCCAAAATAGTTTATATTTCAAAACCAAAATATCATTGCCATTTCAATACCATATCAATACGATATCACTTCCATTTCAAAACCAAATACGATATCATTTCCATTTCAAATATATCCAACCCAAATATATCCATTTACAAAATCTTAGTACTTCAAAGTTATAACACTTTCTAAATCAAACACTTTGGAAATCATAATTCTTTGGAAATCAAAATTTAGAATCATAATGCTTTAGAATCATAACACTTCCCACTTAACCGTTTAAATATAAATAATAGTATATATAATAAAATAGTTTATAATTTAAAATAGTTTATATAAAAATAGTTATAATTTAAAATAGTTTATATTAAAAATAATTTATATTAAAATAGTTTATATGAAATAAATTTATAAAGTAACATATATAAATAGTTTTAAATATAATTTAAAAAATACTTTATATAATAAAATAGCTTCCTCAAATTTCACAAATCAATTCCAAATCAACACCAATCCCAAAATTTCAAATTTAGTCAAATCTCAAATCATCAATTTCAATTCAATTCAGTTCTTAATAAATTATTATATCGATTTCAAATACAGATTTGAACCACAAATAAACCGTTTAAATTTTGATATATTCCAAAGCTTTAAATATTTCACAATCTCAAAACTAAATTTGATAATTTCATATATATCTTAATTTAACTTTATTTTTATTTAGTTTTGAAATATTCACTTAATAAATCCAATATTATTTAAATAAAACCCCAAATTACAAATAAACTAAATATTTCCTTCAACATATTTAAACTTGAAATATTCATTTAAAATCATCTTAAACCAAAATCAAGTTATAAAATCATATCCCTTAAAAAAAGCCCAAATTCCATAAATTCAGATAGATTTATTTAAATATAATTCTTAATTAAATCCAATTTAAATCAATTTCAAATCTATCTTCTCAACCTTAATTTATTTTATCATTACAACTCTATATTAAAATATAATTTAAATAAATACTCAACCATATTATATTTTAATAAAATCAAACTTTATTATTAAACTTATTTTATATTAAAACAAATTTATACATAGCTTAAAATCAAGAATTTAACTATATAAGGGGTCCATTCAACTCCGTCGGCCTTGCCAAAAAAAAAGAATTTAACTATATATAAAATAACATTTATATAATATCTAGAAATCAATATTTTTATAAACCATATATTTCTTTCCAAAACCATAGAAATCTTTCAAAATATTTATATATATAGACCGATGGTGTTTGTATATAATTTTCTATCCTATGGTCAAGTGATACAGATATTTATCATTTCAATCCGTAATTTAAAATATATTCGGGTATATATCTTTTCAACTCAAAATCCCAAATTCAATTCAATGAAAATCGCTTGGGTTTATCATTTCAACCCATAACGATTTTCTCCTATTCTACATATCGTTCGGGTATGTATCATTTCAACCCATAGTGAATTCTATACTAATAGGGAACTTGTAGAGTGATAACAGATATGATAATAATATAACAGACATATATCATCAATATAAATAACAGATAATGGTGTCAGATGTCACAGGTGAACAAATACAGATAACAACACATATATAGCAATGTAAATAACTAACAGCAGCATATTTCAATTGACGTTTCAATTGCAATTAAATTTAATAAATAAAAGAACATTAATCATGAGTGACTACTCACCTTTCTAGGCTGGAGGCTATAGAAGATAGACAACACAACAAGCTACAAATTCCAAAGCAGAGCTAGATTGGACACAATTCGATGAAGAAAACAGGCACGACGGGCAAAGCTGATAGATGGGAAAACGATGAGAATATATATTTTAATTTATTGCATTATTTTCTTAGACCAATATAAATTTTGGAACCTAGATTTTAAATAATAATAATATATATATATACATATTTCAAAATTTCATTGTTTTCAAATATGTAGATAACAAAGTATATATAATATTTTTTTTGAAATAAAGACATGTAAATGAAAAATGCTTACATTTTAAACAAGTATATACTAGACCCAACATAGAACAAAGACACGCCAAGCCATACAGCCTAATACATACACATATATATATATATATATATATATATACGTAGATAACTAAATATGTAGATCTATAAACCCATAAATCAACACACATATAAATATAAATCTGGATACTCAATATATTTATAAAACTTAGATTTGTATAAAACAATAATATACCGTGACTTATATTAAACTGACGCCTAATCCTTCATAAGTATAATATATATCATGTATACAATCAAAGCCAGTACCTAACATAGTTACAGATTATATCAGCTTGTATAAGCATTTACAAGTAACCTTTGCAAACTCGGACTAATATATTATTATTATATACGTAAAGTAAAATTTTATTTTTCAATACTTACTAAAAAGGTACATTATTTGCAAATATCATATGTATACACAACACGCATATACACTGCACACACTTTAAAACACATAGCATATACACTACTCACGCATATACACACTGCACATGCAACACACACACACAATAACAAAGTACACTTATATAAATGAAATAAAGTTTTATATGTAAACTAACATGCATCTATATATCCAGTCAAAGCCAAAATCTTAACAAACAAACAAACAATTTTTTTTACCAACTGTGACTCATATGGGCAAACAAATATATATATATATATATACGATACAAATATAGTTTATAAGTTTTAAAACCAAGAGTCTAAATATACTTTTATATTAAAATATATATTCTAAATGAAATTGTGACTCACAGTATTACAGCCACTTATATATGATTTTATATATACAAATATACTGTTAAAATCGACATACGCTACTTTATCAAAAATTTAGAATACTGTAATATATAACAGTGGAGAGAAATAAATGAAACTGTTGTACATATACTAAACTAAGTAAACTAAACATATACAAACTATTATATATAACACACGCATGCATACCTTAATATGTAGAGAAGCACGGCATGATGGTGATGAACAAAGAAACGTACACAAGCGGGTGAGCTGTGTTGTCATGGATGGGCGGAGATGTGGACTGCTGTAGGTTGGCCGAGCGGAGGCAGGGCAACGCAAAGGGAACCGGAGACTGGCGAACTGCCAGGAGTAAATGGCGTTTGAGTCAGTAGCCGAAGGTGGAGAAAGGTCTCGGCAGTTCATGGGTTGATGGGTGGAAGTGCCGACGTGGAGATAAGCTTGGTGGTCAAAGTGGCAGAGGGAAGGACGAGGTGTGAAACAGTAGGTCTTGGCAAACAAAGAGATGCGCAGGGCATCAGGAAGCTCACGTTTGAGGAGGACGCGCCGAAAGCCTTCGTGTGTGCTTGCGTGCTACTGTGCTTCAGGAAGTAGGTGATTCGGCAATCATGAAGACAAGGGAGGAGTGGGGAGAAGAGGCGAAGGCCAGAGGGCTTGTGAATGGATGCAAGGGAAAGATAAAAGCAACATTAGCTCCCCTTTTTTTATGAACGAATGCACATAATTTTTTTTTGAAACTGGAGAATATAAAAGTCTGCTTGAATTCAAGGCAACAATTAAAGCTGATGACTGTTCGATTTTGAACGGTGGAATATAAAAGTAAGGAAAACCAAAGGTTTAAAACCGGTACCGGAACGAAATCATTTTTCGCTGATTCCGCTGCGTATCTCGAAACACAGCATTGAATATACCGCAGAGATCAGCACGGTGAGACGATCAAAATGGTACATAGATACCAGTGGTACGATCATTCGATTAAAAGTCGATAATCGGTACCGAAAATGCTGCTATTTCGTCGAAAATAAGATCGACGGAGCAATAACAGTCAAAATTTGGAGAAACAAAATATGACGTCTTGCTCAGAAAATGATTTACAATTTTTCTATATAAAATATTCAGGTTTCGAAAATAATTTATTATCATCAAATATTAACTGATATAAATTGAAACAGAATTTACACAATAAAATAAACTTTCATATTTTTAGATGAAAATTTACAGTTTGCTATGTTCAATTAGACGTATTTCAAATATTAAATTTTTATTTCAAAATTTTATTTTTAAAATTTCACGAAAATTCAACTAATCACATTATTAAAACAATTAAAATTTACGGGTCGTTACACACTCCCCCACTGAAATCTTTTCGTCCCCGAAAAGGAAGGAGGTAGGAGAATAGAAACATCCAGAAGAAAATAGACTTGAATTTACAAAATAAAACAATTAATTTAAACCATATAGATTTCAATTTAATTAATTAATATTTAACAATTTGGTTAAATCCATTTATATTAAATCAATAAATAATCATTCAATTTAAATTTGTTAGTTCAAACTGTTAATTTTAATCATATAAATTTCAATTTAAATCAATTAATATTCAATAATTGATTTTTTTTATTCAAGGTATTTCATTAAGTTGATTCAATTGTTAATTTATTAATTCCTTCAAAACAGAATTTATTTTATCTATCTCATTTATTATTCTATTAACTTATTATTCTATTTATCTCTATTAACATTTTATAATTAAAAGTCAAGTTTATAACACTTATTACAACCACTCATTTTTTATTTATAAAATTATTAATCCTCATTCTACATTGTAAATTATTCAATTACATTTTCAACTTCTGAATGATTTAGGTAAGTTATATTGGAATGTGATTGGGTATTATACAAGTAAAATTTTCTAATTCAATTATTTCAACTTTAAATATTTATTCAAAATTTTGACTTCAATTTATAATTGAAAACATCTTTTAACATAAATTTAAGAATTAAATTTCAGATTTCACTTCAAACCATTGGAGATAAATATACAAATATATATAAGTCAAATCAAATCTATACATATATACTTGTATTATAAATCAAGTCATACTTCAGCAATTCAAATCAATTTAATTTCCTACATAATAGTGTAGCAAGGCTACAGAATGGTCTCTCCACTTCGAAACTCGAAAATGAATGTCGATGATACGGCCGCCATTTTCCAGCGACAAAGAGAAGAGCACTGATTTAAACATTTGAAATGATTTCTATTTGAAAATATTTTAAATACTGTACACTTTAAAACTTTCAAATCAAAGTTTGAAATCATTGGAAATTAAATTCTCAAATTCTAATTTAAATCCATTTCAATTCCTAATTAAAATCTTAAACTATGTTATATAATTTCATTTATTTATCATATTGGATTAGTCAATGGTTTACAAAACAATAAATAAAAATCAAATATTACCATTTTGTTGACCCATTCATTTAACAATTTAGAAAATTTACTTATATATAAAATAATCACACAAAATTTATTTTATTTACCAAATTTGAAAACAATATTGTATCAGTTTGCTCTGCTCAAGTGTTTTGGAAATCCTATCAATAGCGTTGATCAGACGAATCGATCGAAAACCAAAATCAATACAACAACTCAAACAACACAATATATATATAACATTTTTAATGTTAATTCACAAATACACTTCCTCGTTCGACGATACAAGAATGGATTTCAAAGCAAGGATAGTGATTCAAATTTGATGGACTCAAATCAAAGAGAATTTTGATTTGAAGGTAGGTTCGAAACAAAGATAAGATGATTAAATAACAAAATAGGAAGATGGATAAGTTTATAAATCATGGGCAACCTTAACCGGGTCGACCGTGACTTCAAGAATTAGATCGATGTGGAATTCTGAGGAAAATCTACATTCGATCTCAAGAGATAGAATTCGGCATAACAAACGATATTAGCATCTAAACCGAGGACATAGAAATCTCCGGTGAATCGCTGCCAACTGTAAAGGAGTTTCACCTTTTACAAATCATTTGGAGATTGGCGAGGCCACCGGTTCATTATAAAGATTATTCGAAGTGGAGTTATGGGATACTCCAGAGTCAAAAGAATACGAATAGGGAGAGACAAGAATGGATTTTGGAACCGAGGGAATATTCCAAAATTCAAAGGAAACCGGATCAAAGAAAAAGGAATTCAAGCTCAAACGAAAGTGATTCTGTAATTAAATCTACTCCATATGCTGAGTTTTTCCTAAAACCAGAGCTCTGATACCTACTGTAACGACCCGATATTTTCAACCATTCGCATCCATACATGTCGGATTTGAATTGCTCAAAATATCAGATTGTTAATTTAAGTTTGGAAAAACTTAGCATATACAGTAAATAAATAATTACAGAATCACAGACATAGAGTAATATAACAATAGTGCAGCGGAAACAAAAGAATAGTAGTTCATGAAGCTACTATATATATAACAGAGTTAAACAAGATACAACAGAAGTCTCGAATACAATATTCAAATACAAGATCAGAATACATCACTGGAATCAACTGAATATCTAAAAGCTGGATAGATAGTTGGATCTCCAAGCGAAGCTCCAACTCCAAAGGTGAGTCTCGAATACTGGTACACTCAGCCTGACCCGAGCGTAAATCAAAACACAAAACACTCGAGTCAGGATTAACATTATTATATCAATAAATCCAACTCAAGTGAAATAACAACTGATAATACAAGTAACTCAAAGGATGTTTGGGATAACCATCCTCTAAGGATCCGTTAAACTATTTATATATAGTAGTGTACGCTAAGTAGATAATGCCTATCAGTAATATAAAGTATCAAAATAGCGTTAAGGCTTTACCATTATCCCCCTTAACACCTTTTATATAAGCATCATAGTCTATATAGCACTGTAAACTCCACCGTAAACTAGTGGGCTATCACGGAGAACTCCATAGGTATAATACAAAACAAATCGTAGTGGTCGCGCATAGGGATACAAGTATGACAAGGCACATGAGGCAATACCCAAGGTAGTGAAACTACCGTTTGCCTGATCCAGATTGGTGAGAACGCACCACCGCAACGATCGCAACACCGCGAAACAACACTCCCAACTCAAGGGTGCGCACCAATCAAAACAAGTAATGAGTAGTTTACGAAGAAGTTTGTTCGCTTAGAGGTGGCTAACCTCATTGACCCGACACGGCTCCTATTTAAGTCATTTCAAATTTGACACAAGTGTCAAGGCTATCCATTATTGTTCTCTTTCTTCAAATCCAGCAACGTCATCATTCCAACCACTTCATTCTGGATCACACTCCGCGTATAATAGTTATTAAATTGGTTTTCGGTTTAGACAAAGAGTATGTCCCTAACCGTTCCCGGACTCTTCAATAACTACGTAATTATTAAACCGATTGGTCATTTAATAAACTTCCAAAATAGTTTATATTTCAAAACCAAAATATCATTGCCATTTCAAAACCATATCAATACGATATCACTTCCATTTCAAAACCAAATACGATATCATTATCACTTCCAAAAATGAGGGTTTTAATCATCAAATCTTAGTAATTCAAACCAAAATTTTGCTAAAACTTGGATATAAGCTAGAATTTTACAAAATGAAGACGTCAAGGCCAAAATACCTAGAATTGGCTCGACCATAGGGAAGTTTAGGCTCGACCATCGGAAGTTTTGACTCAGCCATGCCTATTTTTGGAGAGTGGGTGTTTATATTTTGGAAGAGGATGGTTGTAGAGCTTGTAGAAGTTTTTTTAGCAAGAATTTGAAGTGTTTTAAGTGGAAAGAAATGATTTTTTTTTCAAACTAGAAAACATAAAGAGGTGCCATGGCTATATTTCTCAAGCTCTTAGAAATTTTTTAAAGTGAAGAGGTGGATTGTAAAATGAGAAATATGAGAGGTAAGGGGTATATATAGGCTTAGGAAAATATTTAAAAATGTATGATTGCTTGAATTTAATATTATACATATGCATGCACTCCTTCTCTATCCCATGATTTCCATCCATCATATACCACCCCTTACCTTGCAACCATTTAAGCCATGATCCTATGTACTTTCTATTGAAAGAGGTATTTTCATGTATTAAAATATATACCTTTTTATAATAAAAATCTCACTTATTTATATATATACACACACGCGTATTCTTAAATGAAATATATGTACATTATATGTTTTCATGACAAAATAGTTTGTAGTGTATATGTATGTGTTTACAATAGTATTTTAACATTTTCGATAACTTTTAGCAAATGAAAAATAAAAATTTCGGAAAAATGAGTTTCGGTCACGTTTTATATTTTTCTATGAACTATATAAATTAGTAAACAAAATTTGAAAACAATTTTATCATCGTTATTTTTATTAAAGTTAAAGAAGCAAATATTGGATGAAGAAAAATATATGATATTGGATTTTGAAAAAATATTTATAGATAAAGGTTTCGTTGGAAGTTAAACTGAAAAGTTTCCATAAAATAGGTTTTAATAAAAAGGTTAACTCTTTTGAAGATTATAATGCGTATAGCTTGCTTGTAAAGAAGGAGAAGTGTAGATATAAAGCTCTTGTATAAATTGAATTTGTTTAAAATCTAAAAATTTCAATGAAGGAAATTTTATAGAAAGCTATTTCTTTTGGAGAAAAATAGTAGAGCAATAGCTCATGGGTTTTCTATAATGAAATTTTTTAAGTTATAAACTAAAATTTTATGGGTGGACAATAGGAAGTCTATAAGTTTGGAATATGGGTAAGTAGTACAGAAAAGAAGATTTGGAACCCTAAAACAAAGCTGCAAGAGAATGCATTACAATGGTCCAAGTAAGAAGACAGTGAATTAAAAGAAAACAATCAGAATAAGTGCAGTATAGGTAGAGAAGTTGAATAGTAGAAAAGTTCTGAAATATAAATAGAAATGAGATATGGTTTGTTGAAATTAGGTTGGGATTTGACATATTTTAATTCGTTGGAATGAAATGGGATAATAATGCAAGTTTCTATGAATCAAACAAGTTACAAATAAAGGCGTATTATTTGAAATAACAAGGAATGTAAATGTAAAGAAAGAGATGTACAAAATATGGGAAATCCCATATCTTATACTGTCTTTTTCAATAAAGTAATGAAGTATAAATTCTTATAATTTCACACAAAATATGAATTCACTTTTAAGTGATTCACAGAGAATTTTAGCGTTAACAATTCCTTTTGAATAGGGAAATTAGTTCCAATGCATTAAAGTATAGGATCCTTAAGTATAATAAAAAGTGTAGTAATTAGGAATTATATAGGAGATCATCAAAAGAAATTTTGGTAGTAATCGAATTAGAAGCAATATAAGAAATGAAAGGCAGAATAAAGAAAAATGGACTTTTTTCTTTGTTGTGTGCATCTGAAGCATCATTTAAAACTCCCCATTTCATGACATTAGAGACTCCACTAAAGGTTGGAAGTGGAGATAGGAAGAATAATAGGGTGAGAGTTGTTCTTCTCTACTCCAGTGTTATTGTTTAAAAATTTATAGAAGATGTTTTGGAAAAACTGCAATTCACATTTTTAGAAAAGAATGGTTTGGTGTACAAAAAAGTATTTGAAAAGAAAAAAAATTAATTATAGTTTGATTAATAATCCTAATTTTAAGAAATAAAAGTTAAAAAGGTCTTTAAAAGAAAAGAAAAAAGTTGATTTGGAAAAAAAGGAAGAAACTTTTAATTAAGTTTTGTTAACATTAACTCTTAGGTTTAATGAATAAGTTAAATCCAAAGATTGTAAATTAAAGCTTTTAAATGGTTAAAACACCAAGTATTTTTGAATTTAATAATGGGTTTTAAGTTGTACTTTTAAAGACAAAGGTTTTGGGATTAAGTGTTTCAAATTTTTTGAAGTTTCTAATTTTTGAAATAAAATGCAAACACCAGACCAAGATTTTAAATATGGAGATGATAGGAATTAGTGCCTAGGTAAGTTATAGGGTAGAGGATAAGGCTAGGAAGAAGATATCAATGATTACTCATGAGTAGAATAAGGAATATCTGCGGAGTGTAATGAATTATGGTAAGAACCTAGGAATACTTTATTAGAAATGAGTGCAAGATTTGAGAATACCATTATGGAATTTGGACTAAAAGAAGATGGTAACAGAGGATAAGAGATGGAAAAAACTCATGGAGGATATTGGAAAACTCAAAGTTAAGATATGAGGATTTCAGAAGGATGGCGTGTTAGAAGGTCCGTTCAATTTGAGTATGAAGTGATATGGTCACATAATCATTAGTATTGGTTGATGTTGAAGGCAAACTTCCAGTAGTTTTTCTTTTTAGGTTGGGTTTCAAGCATTAGTTGTCATTATTGTGGGTAAAAGTGCATACGATATTATAGGAAATGTTCCTTTTGTTTTGTTTTCAAGATGGATCACAATGTTATGGGAAAACAATAAAGATAAGGAAAATTCAGAATAGATAGCCAACTAATGCAAAAAAGAAAATAGTAGAGATTGGAAGTTAAGAAATAAATTAAATCTTTTTATTAAATTGATTACTAAAATGGAAACGAAATAAATTGATAAATTTCAACAAGTAGAGGACATGGGAGGAATGTTGAATAGCCACAGGTCAATGTCCCGGTACCTCAAAGGTCGAATTCTATAACTGAACTTGGTTGCTGGTTGCTATTGTAAATAAAAGAAAAGTTTTTGATACTTAAAATTAATCGCATAAATTAAGTGAAGTCCACTATGGAGATTAGATTGTTGACTAAACCTAAATTTCTTAAGATTTGGAAAATTTTGTTTGAAAAACCTATAAATATGTATACTTTTGAAAAATGAAATAATTCTGCAAAATGTCTTGGAATATTTTTAAGTTTTAATTTTTATGAATATTTTAGAAAGTAATATAAAAATATTTTTGAAGTGAACAAAAATAAAATTCAAATTTTGAAAGTGCCGCATATTTGACATTGAGAAATAGTTGATTGGTTGGTTAAACATGGATTTTACACTGCTGTAGTGATGATAGTAAAATAAAATTCGGATAGAAACAAGGGAGAAAGCTGTTATAGTTAGGGAATCACTTTCTCCATATCTTGTTAGTAACCAAAAAGTTGATTTTTTAAATAAACCCCGTTTTAAAAACATAAAAGAAATTGACTTATCCAAACTGTACTTGGAAAGGTTAAAAAAAGAATAGGAGCAAAAGAGAATATTTCAAGATACAGGGGAAAATGGTACATTAGAGAAAGATTGAAATACAGAATTATCCATCTAGACCCTTTCTTAGCATAAGAAAATAGGTTTGGAAAACTGAATTTTTCTAAGTTTGAATGTTAGCAATGGTGTGCTAGGATTTTGGATGGTAGGTATTGGATGCAAAATTGGCTGAATTACTATTAATAAAAGTGTGGGAAAAAGTTGGATGTAAAAACAAGTTTTTGATTTTCAAAGGTTGCATACATGTAGAACTGGCAGTTATTTTAGGAAGTTTGCACCATATTTTCGAAAATTGTTTTTCTAAATAAAGCATTCATTTAGGAGGCGTCATTTTAGAATTGCTCAGTTTGCATATCATATATGTTGTGATACATTGTGCACCATACTCAATTGGTTGCAAAATTGTTTGCACACTCATGATTTGTTAGTTTAGAATGGATGTGCGATTGGTTGCTTGATCGATCCCTTAAGGAATTTCAGGGACGAAGTTCTCTTAAGGGGGAGAATATGGCAACCCATGTTTTTACTTTAATTAATTAATAGAAATTAGTTAACATAGCTCCTTTTGCCGCCGCAAGCCTAACTAATCGTACGCAGCAGGAGCAATAGTAAACAGTGAAAATGGAATTTTTGCAGATGTCAGAATTTTACTAGGAAACTTGCATCATAGTGTTCATAGCAATTTTTTTATCAATTTTTATATATAATGTTTTCCGATTACAGTTCAAATAGAAAAGTTATTAACATTTGAAGTTTTAGCACCAGAAATAATTATATATGTAAATACGGTGATAAATAAATTAATTAATGTTAATGGAAATCAAATCTCACGAAATGTGTATATAGTGCAAGTAAATTACCTCGGTTGAAAGAATGGGAAATAAATTAATGCAAGCAACTAAATATGGAAAGAGAAGTACCAAAATCAAAGAACATAATTAATTAACGTTCAAACATGGCATATGTCAACCCATATGTCACTTAGGTTGACCGATAGCGTCAACCTAAGAGCATGGGTGGACGACCCTTGCATGTGTTGAAGCGTGATTTTGAAGTATTCATTTAATTATTTTACTTGCGTGTAAAGAAAGTAAAGGGCGTTCATGATTAAACTAAAAATTCTCTAGCCCAAATCAACGTTCCTAATTCAATGCAAACCCCTATATAAGCAAGCCTAACCTAACCTTAAACTCTCATATCAATTTACAGTAGTGAAATGCTGTCAAAATCCTACCTCTTCTCTAATCTCAAATCTTCTTAAACATCAAAATAAAATCAATCTAAAAGGGCATAATAAATTGGAGAATTGTAGAAGATGATTGAAATAGAGAATAGGGTTCAAATCAAATTGCTACAGCTAAGTAAAATCATAGATCTAGTTTATTTAATAGATTAATCTAAATCTCTTCTTTCTAATCCAAATTCTAATATATCTATATGTAAATGTTATTTGTGGATCCAAATAAGGAGTCAAAATAGTGAATACAGATAGCAGGTGTTAGATCTGGATTAGATCTAAAGATTTGGAAATGCTAAAAGGTGAGTAGGAAAATTACATGTTTTGTAGTAAAACTAGATTTGTTTCGTTGTAATCTCTTTTGAATTATGCCTATTTCTAAATGATTAGAGATATAATTGCAAATGCATAGTGATTAGAATTATAATTGCAAATGCGTAATGATTATAATTATAATTGCAAGTGCGTGATGATTAGAATTATAATTGCTAGTGCATGATGATTAGATGTCAATTTATTGTTTACGGATAATGAATTTAAATGAAATAGATTTCAATAAAAGATTATGGAACAAATTATAGTAAAGATTTAATAAAAGTTGGAAAATTGCCTATGCATGTTATCCCGATACATTACATGAAATTGATATTGACAAAAATTGGTATTTTGAATGTAAATAAAAGGACTTTATTAAGAATTAGGATTAAAGTTATATTTTAGTTTGTTGGAATTTGGGATGTTGCAAGTAGATTTCTATGTATTATCAAGTTATAGTAAATAAAAGTACGATGTTTGAAATGACAAAGGAAAACATCTAAAAAGAAAGAGATATGCAAAAGAGGAATAAACATCGTATTTTGCATTGTCTATTTCAAGAATTAAAAAGATAGTTCATTATAATTATAAACACAACACAAACATCCCCCCTTTTTAGGTAAGATGTAGAAATCTACTATGTGACATTCTTGGGATAGGAATGTAATTCCAACGTATTAAAATACCATAGAACCCAAAAATGGAATGGTAAGAGATAAAGACTTTACAATTCTTCTAATTGTTAAAGATATGAAAATACCCACAAAAGCAACGTAAATGAAGCAGAAAACATAGGAAATGGGCTAAGAGGGAACGCAGGGATAACATAGGAAAAATAGGAATGGAGGTTGGAAAATGTACAAAAATAATAGGCAATGATATTATAAATCAAGTAAGAGTGAAGCGGTAATGAATGAAGAAGAAAAAGTAAAACGCATAATAAAATGATGACTTAGGATCAACTACAGGAATTGTAGAGGTAATGAAAGTAAATTAATGTAAGAATGAGAATAGACACACACACACACATATGTATGTATGTATGTATGTATGCACAAGAGATATGTATATAAGTTGACTCGAATATGCGATTACGACAGATGTGAATTATTATAATTTAATGTATAAATTATATAAAGAACATAATGAAGGTCATTAGAGTAGGTTAGAATGCAAGATCGGTAGGGTTACAAAACGGAAGCCTGCCTACCGAAAGGGGCGATCAGCTATAGTGTAACATCATACTGACATGGGACATATCCAACCATAGCACCCGTAAAGAGTATAAACTTGCGTATAAATAAAGGGGTACCCTCAAGATAGAGTAGTCTACTTCAAACTTATTTTATATGAGGGTATTGCCTTGATTGCACTAGGCAATCTAGATGGACAATCGTGCACTATGCATCCGGTATTGGTGCCAAATTTAGAGGTAGGGCTGTCATAGGGCGAGAACATCATAGTCCTGAGTGGTCAAAAGGAAAGGCATGGTTACACCTAGTGAGTCTTCGTCTATAGCCTACCAGGGTGGACCATGTTGGGTCATGCACTGCCATGGTTGTTTGTTAGGGCAAGGCTAGTTAACCCATAACAAGATTCCTTCAAAGCATGGATGGTTTAGTTAGTGGATCCGAGTCCACGTTATAGGAAGCAGATAAAGTAGAAAATCCCCAAAGAGAATATGGTGAAATGTATGAAAGGCCATCGAAAAGAGTATAATGAATGTATGAAAGGCCGTCAGTAAGCACTATAGGACTTCCTCGAGTTATACGGTGACGAGATCATGATAATATGGTGAGGCGTTGGATCCTGACAGGATGCTAAATGAGAGATACTAGTAGGGATAATATCTAGGTCTATTAGGGGACCATGGGATATATATAGATATATACATAGATATAAATCTACGGAAGGTAGATGGGAACTGTTCGTACGCAAACATGGAGTCAATATGACTATTAAAAATGTAAACAATCACAAAACGTTATAGCGAACAATCTGCATAAACTAGTATTATGTACAAAATGTATAATTTTACCAAGCACCAGAATGTTGTTCTGATCCCTCCTTATTACAACCCACATGATAGTCAGAAGGGCGGATACTGGTGCTTGGCGTGTTCGGTGCTGACAAGGGCACTTGATTTTGGAAAGTGTTAATTTGTTGGTCAGTACTTATGTGATCTATTATTTTAATTATTCTACCGCAAGTTATTTCATTAGAGCTCTGATGTGCATTCTTTTATTTTATTTGCAAGATACCAAATCAACGATTCATGCTTTGGCAGACTTGGGTTTTCGATTTAGCAAAATTTCAAGAACCATTGGGGCGTGGGTTGTTACATGGTGAACTCGTAGGATTTATACATATAGATGTGTGCAATTGTAGGTCTAATGATACCAAAATGGTTACATATACTTCTTTGAATTCACTGATGAATTATTGAAAACATAGACATGTGTATTTGATACACATGTAGTATGTTTATGATAAATTCATAGAATATAAAACAGAAGAAATAACCTAACGTGCAAAAGAAAATAAAATGGTTCAATTTGATCAAACAAGTGAGTGCATTGGAAGCAGTTCCAAATGTACTTGCTAAAGAGTAAGACTTAATCTCAAAATTCACTACCTCGATGGTACATAATGATGTATTTATACGGAGAAATCGAACTTTGATTAGACAAAGTACGATTAATGATGAGTGAAGACGAGTTTACTTCTTTCTACAAGGACTGTACTTAAGAGTAAGTGCATAAGGTCAAATTTCATCTAATCTAAAAAAGAATGTCTGAAAAACCATACATAAAAAGAGTTAGTAAAACAATCCATACATATCCTAGGTCAATGAGTTGACAGGTTGCATGAGTCGAGAGACTGCATGTAACAATATTGACTGATCAATTTATGTTATGAACATAAGTTTCATAAAACTTAAAAACCAAATCAGTTTTATACACATATATGGGCAACTCATAAAATGTTTATGAATACTTATTCCATTACCCTAAGGGACAATTGTTGTTTCAAGAAACACCAACTTCGTAAAAAAGGAATTTCTTTTAGAAATATTGATAGTAAAATTAATTTGGATACGATCCAAAGGCAAAACTGATTACAAAGGATGAAATGAATTAACCAAGCCTAAAAAGGACATCACTCATTAGGATGTCTAATACATGCTGTATTGGTAAAAGGTATTATCGTACATGTTTTATTGTCTATAGTGTTGAAATTCTCTTTTGTATTTGATACATAAGGTAAGTACCAAATCCGATTTAAGATCACTAAATGATAGTTATAGTGTTCTCGAGCATTTATGAAATAGTAAAGAATTGTTTATTAAAAAAATGAACTCCTTGTGAAGGAGTGCATGGAATTGAACTTCTTAATGCTATTGAAAATGGTATGTCGATCCCAAATTCATGTTCAATCTTAAGTTAGGAACTTTAACTTGGAAATGTTCCAAATAATAAGTAGTCGCCAATTCAACCAAAGATTAAGTATATTGCCTTGAATAACACTACAATAAAAGTAGTATAGATAAATATACAAATTTATAACTAAGCTCGGGTGATTCTAATTGTCGGGAATCCAATGACATTGCTATATAGTAATAAGGTTGTGCTATTGTTCATAAAGAACCTAAAGCTTTTTGGAAGTCGAAAAATATA
This sequence comes from Allium fistulosum, assembly GCA_030737815.1. Taxonomy (NCBI): domain Eukaryota; kingdom Viridiplantae; phylum Streptophyta; class Magnoliopsida; order Asparagales; family Amaryllidaceae; genus Allium; species Allium fistulosum. The sequence continues at coordinate 474,883,481 of CM060902.1, forward strand.
CTCTAAAGTGTTCTATATGATAAAAGCAGTTTATCAGCGTTGTAAAGAGTTACGTGACAAAATAGATCAAGTGAAACAATATAGAATACCCATTCACTAAGGAACTGACCTGATCGATTTTAGAGAAAATGATTCAAGGAGATGGAATAAGATTCCATAATTGACCTCAAGTGCATCGAGAGATTGGTAGAGTTAGGGGTATGTCGTAGGGGCAATTATGTAATATGTTACATATGTCTAACTCGATAACCAATCTTGTTCGTAATAAAGGTCTTTGATTTCTATAATATACCTTTTTATATTGTGATATAATTAATTAAGTAATTAGTTTTAAGTATATTAAGTAGAAATTTCTTAAAGGATACGTAATGTAATAGTAATTGAATTGTGCTGTAATTATGAGAATTTTATCACATTAAAAATACCATATTATTTTAAATATTTATAGTCAAGATGTTTCAACAAAGAATCTCGATTCATCCTTGAGACTAGTGTAACATCCCACTATTTGGTTCATTATAATAAAATATATTTTGGTAATTTTATTTAATAAAAGGGATTTTTGGATTTATTTGAGAGTAAAAGAAAATTATTGATTTGAAAATTCAAATTTGAAGTTTGAACTTTATTTTAGACTCAAAATTCATTTGGAAATTTATTTTTGAAAAATAATTAATATTTATGAAAATTTGATATTAAATTTATTATAGTTGCAAAGTGATACTTTAATAAAAGAAAAATCGTCAGAAGATTGAAGTAAAAATAAATAAAACGTCTTGAATAGATTTTTAAACGGATATAAAATGCTAATTTATAGGTGTTTGAAACTAAATTGGTCATTTCAAACACCCAAGAACAGATTTTTGTAGAGAAGTAAGTGAAGAAAATAAAATTAAACTGAGAATATGATTAAGCTAATAACAAATAAAAAGCAGTAATAAAAAAACACAGAGATTTATGGTGGTTTGGCGTTGTATGCCTACGTCCACTTTAAAGATTATCTTTATTGATCACTTCTAAATCTGATTACAGCAGTAGAGAATATAGAACACTTGATTACAATAGAGCCTAGAGCAACAAGCAGTGTAAAGGTCCTCAGAATGACCCATTAGGCCAGTATTTATAGGTGAAGACGACCACCCATCTCCCTGAAACTTTGGCTGAAGGACCTTCTAATCCATATGGGTCCACCGGAGGGATCGTTAAGCCTAATTCCCAATAACGAGGGATCGGTACAGATCCCTTCATTGGTCGATTTTTGGGCAGCGATCTCTATGGTGGCTTCTTCATGCTAAAATATGTTTGTCCTCCAATTTTCATGTCATTTGAACCACTAGAACTCGAGTTATTACTAGATCTTTGGTTTAATATAACTTGTGCACTACTCTCTACTGATCCCTTCCATGGGATACTTTTCGATCCCTCTCATTTTATCCTATTGATATGTGATCCCTAGGGTAGGCTTCCAAGGGTCCATACACCTTGCTCCCTAGATTTCATAAGTCTTTGACTTGTAGATCTCGAGATATTGATTATTGTATGCATGAATGCACTTGATCCTTGATGGATGCCGATCCCTCTCCAGTGAAGCCTGCCAATCCCTCTTCATCAAGCACACCGATCCATTCCATTGTGCCATGCTATAATGAACCCTTCCATTCGTTGAGCCATATTTCATGCTTTGAGCATCCTACATTGTACATCCATCAAATCTATTCAATTCTGACTTCATATAATCATTTGTACTTGAATTCTGGTCCTCATAATCATCATTCTAGAATCATCGGTCTTGATGACAGTCGGATCTAACTCGTGCAGCTAGTTCAATGTAGCCAGGCTAGCTTACCAGGTAACACCCCCCAAAGTACATCTTGTGATTAACATTGCATGCTTTAAATCATTGAGAATGAGATTCATATAGATTTCTGAACAGTTGCTATTCTTTTATCGAATTGATTTTTCGGGGTGTCGAATTCCTCATTGATTACCCTGACACTTGGTCGATTTCCAATAATGTAAATTCAGTGCTATATTCCATCAACTGATGTATATAAACCCAGTTCTACGAGACTAATAAGCTTTTGTCATCTGGTCCAGCCTCAAATTAGAAGGTTTCAGGTTTCAGCTTCAATTTCCGCGATTTCAAAAATTTGAACTTTTGGGTCATTCACATGCACATTCATATACATGTTTTTTGTTGTTGGCTTTTGGACGCTCTTGCACGTTCACGGGTCGTTGCCAACTTTCAGTAAATTGCATGTACATGCTTTCAATAATTTTTGTGCTTATATTTATTCACGTTCATACCTGTAGCCGATCCCCATCATTCATTCTTTCTTTTCCTTTCTCTTTTTTTCCTTTTTCTTTTTTTATTGATAGGTATCGACATGCATTTAGCCGATCTCTCTCTCATCTTTTTTTCAGCATTTGTAGGGATCAGTATATATTATGCCGATCCCTTTTTGGGTGCATGCTAACAACGGTCAGCACGACTTTAACCGATCCCTTCCCTCATATGCCAAGCGCACACTTGCCCCCCTTCCTTATAAAAGCTCACTTCACTCTTCTTCTTTTTTCACACTCTTTTGCCTTTCATCCATTCTTCTATCTATGAACCCTCTATTTCCTTAAAAAAGGAAAACTCGACCCCTACTTTTACATTTAGCCATCGCTTTAATCAGCCAATCCTTCTCCTTAATTAGTCGCTCTGCCTTCCAAATGATCTGTATCCCAATCTTTTTTCCTATAATTCCTCTTCAATTGAATTAGGTAAGCTTTCCACCTTGCTTTTGACTTTAATGCGAGGCTATGGATCCTACTTTGTTGATGATGGTTTGATTTGTGGTGAAGTGGATGACTGAGGACATTAGTTGTTTGGGGAAGACGTGGTGTGGGAAGAGCTGGCTCGGCAAAATGATGAAGGAGGAAGAAGAAGAGGGAGCAGAGGCTTGTGCATAGACCGATCCCTCATTTCTTGAAAAGGGATTGGTATTGAAGCCTGACGAGAGGATGGTAAAGTAGATGCGCTGGCGTGATTAGGGATCGGCAATCCTATGCTCAAATAATGGTTTCGATGGTTTAAGGAGAGAGGGGTCGGTAGGATTTGTAGAAGGAAAAGGATTGTAGTTTTGGTGGAAGATGGTGAAGCAGAGGGTGAAGCCAAGGGATCAGTAGGACTAGGGTGAAGAGAGGGATCGATAGGTAGGCTTTGGGATTGGGATCAGTATGTAGGGTTCGGTATATAGGGATCGACATAAGGACTTGTAGGGTTTATTTGAACTTATAAACTAGTTTAACCTTACTTGTTTGAACAATTATATCTAATTCATCCAACAAACTCGATCATATAATGACAATGAACACTAAAACATGCATATTTACTACCTCAAAATTGAACAACCAAATCCATGGACCTTTCAACATACACTAAAAAACTTGCATATAGACTTGAATGATAAACTTTACACTTTGACATGCCGATAGTCGATCCCAAAGCTTTCACAATCGATCACTTTTCTTGCCAGTTGTGACGGTCAGCGATGATGGTCACTCTGGTCGAAATCCAAAGTCTTATCTTCTTACTTTGTTTTTTTTCTGATTTTAAACTGTTTATATCTTCCATACATTTCTCTACACTGCACTTAACACGGGGGGAGCAAGTAAACTTTTCTAACCTCGATTATCTACTGAGTATAGCTAATATGGACTCCAGACGCTTCGAGCGTTTAGCTGGTATGTCTTCCAAACCGACCATGCAACATATCGATCCGGAAGCAAAATCAAGTTCTACGACTATATCTGGCAGGCCTTCTCCCAGTCATCAAGCATATCAGACAGAAGTTTCTGGTCCGTAGGTTGAACTTTTCTTAGATGTTCCGGTCCTACCAGTGGAGGATATAAGTCCTAGTCCCAGTTCAAAAGAGGGTGCCATTCTTCTAAATTACCCAATATATTCTCAAGCCTCCCAAATTGGTAAGGCCGCCCTTCACCGGATGTTTTCTATCCGAATTTCATTTGTAGACGTCTTGGTTCCTTCAATAAACGACATGCCTCACTAGCCCCCGAAGGCGTACACGACATGTAACAAATTTATGTGTCGGGCCGAATGCATACCACCCTTTAATTCGTTTATTCGAGGTGCTGAGATATCTTGGAATAACTCCAACTCAACTCCATCCAAACAGTTACTTCTTCCTATATGGAACCTTTCTGCTATTCATGAGCATTCTATTTCGCACGCCAACTCCCGAAGACATAAGAAACATTTACAACTTCAAACGGTGGTCAGGAAGTCCTTCCTATGTTTTTCTTGAACCTTCGCCAAACTGCCAAGTCTTGACAGGCGCTTGAAATAAACTCTCTCTATTCAAGCACGAGTGGTTCTATATTCGATGTCCACCTGGCTTCATGAGGCAATTGTTGGAAGAAAGTAAATGTTACTTTCATATCATTCTTAAGTCCGTTAATCCAAGTCATATTTTCGAATCTACTAACATCTGGGATTCTTTCAGGTGTCCGTCCACGTCCTAATGGCGTTAATTTTTCATCAGCGGTCGCCACCATTCATGCTACCTCTGTTGAAGATAGGGACATCAAACTTGTTGTAACTGATGAGATATTATCTATATTCGGACTATTGGAGAAGGGTCGTAGCATCGCGGGCTACTCGGAAGTGTAGCATTGCAGAGAAATATCACAGAGTAGAAAGGGATGTCATCAATCCTGTCATGCCCCTAGCCAAGAGGACTCGGGATGATATTAAAGAAGCTGAGATTAGGGAATTCCAGGCAAATAAACCTGGCAACGTTGATGCGGGCCCATAGATTGCGCCTGTGGTCGAACCGCCACAAGGCATGCAATCTCAAACACCCACCAAGAGAAAGAAAAAGCCAGCATACAAACTTCATAAAAGAAAAACTACCGCTGATTCAGAATTTATCATTACTTCTATTGAAGAGGAATCATCTTCCCAACACTTAGAAAGTTCACTAAAGGGATTTTCAAATCTCCAAATTCCCAATGATATCATGACCTACAATTTTCCAAATATCATTATCGAAGGGCTTAATTCTCCTACTAGGAGTGGTGAAGGCATTCTTCCTACTGATAAGGGAGAGAGAACATCCTTGAGCAAGGCTACAGCCATCGGTCTATCGAGGGGAACACTAGGACACTCATGACCACATGCACTTCACCATACGCTCTTCATTAATCTTTTGCACAATAGTTACTCACATGTTCCCATTTGGTCTTCGCAGGTGTAATGATTCAGTCCCGGGCCTTCGATCGCTTAAGAGGTTTTTCAACATATCGTCGGTCTAGCCGCGACTCAACGTCTGGCAGGCGCAGGGAGAATGATGGTGGATGGGAAAATAGCTATCATTCACGGGAATCCTCCTCTTCTAAGCGCAAGTCCCAGTCCCATACATCTCCCCAGGGGGATCAGCCTAATTTCCCTGCTTACAACAGAGACCAAACTCCCTACCACGACCCTCAAATAGCCATATCACATGAGCAACACTCTGGCTCTTCAAGCTCTAAGTAGTGTCGCGACTGTAGATCAAGAAAACATCCAATTTCCACTACTGATCTGCCCTTACCGACCGCTACTTCTGACATTTCTACAGCGGAGAAATTGGCCGAGCTTAAGGTGACTTTCCTGAAAATCTGTTTTGATGGGCTTAAATTCCTTCCCATGTTTCATATAATTCCAGGGCACACTAAAGCGAGTTATTTTGCATGTGTTAATGACTTGTTTATGCAGCATGAATCGTTTCAACACTTGGTGGAAAAAATCTCTGAAGTATCAATTGAGCGATAATATGAGATAGAACGTCTCAAGCTACAAGCGATACATGATGAAAAAATAATCAAACACCAAGATGTCGAACTGTCATAATTGACAACAAAACTTGCCGAAGCAGAGAAAAGTGCCAAGGAAACGGCAGAGGCGGTGAGTCGTTTAGAAGCTTCCTATAAGAAAGAACATAATGTTGCCCTCAATCGCAGTAGGGCACTTGCTCTGGAAAAAGATTCCTTGCAAAAAGAAAGGATGTCTTGGCCCGCCGTGTCGAGGAACTTGAGGAGCTTCTCAAGAAAGAAAGGAAAGAGAAAATTGAGGCTCAGGAAGAATTACAAAGGTACTTAAAAGAGGCTGTCAAGGCTAGGAGCCTAAAAATTAAACTTGAAGAGCAACTCACCAAAATCAAAGCTCTTAAAGAGGAGGCACGAGAGGAAGGCAGCAAGGAGATGCAGAGCAAATTGAAACCCAAATAGAAGATGCTAAGGAGTCCGGCTAAAATGATATCAAGGACTTGTTTGATCCATTGATCATTGAATATGTTTGTACCAAAATCGGGCACAACACTCTTCGGAAGTCTTTGAAGATATAAAGTGAAGAAATTAAATGGAAAAAGAGGAATTATCTAACAAAAACTCCAAATTACAAAAATGAGAATAATTAAAATGCAAGGAGACACAAGAATTTAGAGTGGTTCGGCGTATTGCCTACGTCCACTATGAAGTAGTTTGCTTTATTGATCTTTCTTTAATGTTTACAATTGATTTCGGAAAATTACAGCGAATAACAATGATTTGCAGCAGTGAAGTTCGTTGGTAGCAGCAGCCATGGAGTTCAGATCTGGATCTGGCGGAGTCTGGGCGTTGGAGATCTCAAAGAGGAAGAAGAACCCCTTTTCTGTTGGCTTTGGGGGTCTATTTATAGGTGTAGGAGGCTGATATTTTGCTCAAATCTCGGGAGACCCTCTCTGGCACGTGACCAGGCCCGCACGCCCAAGCCCGTGAAGTTTCGGTCCGATCCGTGATCGATACGAACAGATTTCATATCGATCAAGATTTCATCCAATGGAGTCGAAATTTGGTGTGGACATTCTTTAGCATGCACGTAGTCTTTTATGAAAATTTCATAACATTTGGACTTGTAGATTAGGAGATATGATCGATACAAAATGAGATTCTTGGCTGTTGTTTGGTTCGACTCGCTTCTGTTTCGACTCGCTTTTCATTCGACTCGGTTCTGTTTGACTCGGTGATGTGGCGTTAATTTGTATCTGTGCTTTGCTCCACATCGACAGACACGAAGTAGAAGTCTTCAGATGGATGCGAAGTCAACGAAGTGGAGCGAGTCGAAGTATGGCTCGAGGCGGAGCGAGTCGAAGCATGCACTGGTAGAGCGAGTTGAAGGAGTCACTTCTAAGGGATGTGAAGCGAGTCGCAGGAAGCGAGTTGAAGTAATCGCTACTGATGGAGGCGAAGCGAGTCGAAGTAGTCACTTCTGGGAGTTGCGAAGTGAGTCGCAGGAAGCGAGTTGAAGTAATCGCTGCTGATGGAGGCGAAGCGAGTCGAAGTAGTCACTTCTAGGAATTGCAAAGCGAGTCGAAGGGAGCGAGTCGACCGGTGATTGGTTTTCATCCAATTTTGTATCGTTCAAAACTTGAGCATACGAACTCGGATTGACTTGAGATTTGGAACGTTGACTCTCATAGCTTAGCTTGTCATGTCCTACCAATTTTGGCTCGATCCGGACTCGGACAAGATTCGTCGATATCCACAATGAGCCTGTGTATAACTGATCCTTAGGACGGGCCGTCATTGGTTACTAGTCAATTCCTTGGTGTCACGGCCTTGCCAAAAGGCGAGATAACATTTGCCCCCCAAAGTACGTCTTGTGAAAACATGATGTGCTTTGAAGTGCTGCAATCTTCATTCTGAATAGTTATCGTCTTTTCGATGAAAGCTGTAATCTTCGACTGTTTTTCTTGAAAATGTAAGCTGTTGACGGTCAACTGCTGTACCCTGTATTGTTGCGACTGATTGCTGTATGCTAGTGGTTACCCGTTTGTTGTTGTAATCGTTATTGGATGAGTTTCTGATTCCTGAAAATCTGGAATATTAATCCGACATACATGCATATAGGTTAACCTGACTCTCGTTGACGTTTGTACGTTCACAAGTCATTGTCAGTTTATTTTATACGGAACTTCGTATCGATCCTCTCCTAAACCGACGTGAAATTCGATGTAACAATGCTCGATGGTTGTTTTTGAATATTCCTTTGTAACAATCATTTCCTGAATCGATGAAGGGTTGAAGCGTTGAGGACGTCTTTCATAGAATTTGTGGATGCGAAGTGAGTATTTCGATTCGATGGAGTTGGCCTCTGGAAGCCATGATTAGATGGATTCGAACTGACTGTTCGTATCGATGCTCTAGGGAAGGAGTTGGAAACTATGGACACGAACAGGGATTTTGCATCGATGGACGCAGGGTTCGATGGGTACGAAGTGCTTGTTCGACTCTGTGATGGGCACGAACCGAACGAGTCGAAGTGGAGCGAGTCAAAGTAAACTTCCCTGATGGTTGTGAATGGAGCAAGTCGAAATGGAGCGAGTCGAAGTACACTTCCCTGATGGTTGTGAACCGAGCGAGTCGAAATGGAGTGAGTCGAAGTACACTTCCCTGATGGATTCAAATTGTTTGTTCGACTCGGTCTTGGATTCGAACTGCTTGTTTTGCTGCACCGGAGACGGAGTCGAAGTCAATCGATACGAAGGGGAGCTTCGCATCGATGCACTGGAAACGGAGTCGAAACGTGTGTTTGAATCCACCGGGATGCGAATCGTCTATTCCTTTTGTTTTCGAGTCCATATAAATAGTGTGTACTTAACCATTTTTCCACTTTTCACCTTTCGCTCTCCTTTCTTGCCTTCGTAATGCTCAGAAACTCGAGAAGAAAGAACAAACATCCTTGCCTTCAAACTGATTCATACCTTCAATTATTTGAACCAGTTGACAAATTTAGGTAATCCATTGAGCGAAACCATCGCGTAAATGAGGAGACTCGATTCTTAACACCAAATCAAATAGAGTCGTGGTCGATCGAAAATTCCTTGGCCTCAGCTTCATGTCGATCTGGAGTAGGGGTTTCGAGATGATGAGGCGGAGGCCTTCGTATCGATCGATGGTGGAGCTTTGCATCGAGTCAAATGCTTTGAATCTGTGGATCGATACGAAGGGGTTGTGTCTGATCGATTTGAATTGGTGGCCTTCGATCAAGTCAAAGTGGATGGCCTTGGGTCGAGTCGAAGCAGCTGTCTTGGATCGAGTTGAAGCACGTGGCTTTGGATCGAGTCGAAGTGCGTAGCCTTGGATCGAGTCGAAGCGGCTGCTTTGGATCGAGTCGAAGTGCGTAGCCTTGAGAGCGAGTCGAACTGCGTAGTCTTGGAAGCGAGTCGAAGTGGATGACTTCGGATCGAGTCGAAGTGCGTAGCTTTTGGATCGAGTCGAAGTGGATGGCTCTGGAACGAGTCGAACTTGCATTCCACCCTTCTGATCTAGTCTAACTCATACGCACACGACCATAACTTATCGATGCGAACATGGCTCTTGTGAGCGATACGAATTTGACCATTAAAAAATTTGAAACTCCTTGCACATTTGAACAATTGACTCCGACGAGCTTCAAACTTGCAAAACTGGACTTAACCGTTTCACCGCATATCTGATCGCCTATTGAAGCTCGTTGATGAAACTGGAACTTATCAAAATGACAATAAACTTTAACTTGGAATGATAGTTAATGGCTGGATGACACGGTTGTGACGGTCAGCGATGACAGTCCTTTTGATTGAATTCCGAAGTCTCGTTGTTTACATGCTTTCTTTAATCCTGTAGATCTTCTCAAATGATATACAGTACTGCACCGCACAGCACGTACTCACACACTTTACACTTGGGGGTGCACGAGCGTTATTGTTTGTTTAACAATGATTTTTTATAAGCTAGCTATTCATGGAACCCTCAAGTTCACAACAGCAGGAACTCCCGAGTTCTATTCCTCCAACCCTAGAGATATCGGTTATAGAAGCCGAAGTTATAGAGCCAGCTTCGGACGAGCGTCTAAGGGCTCAGTTTATTTATAGTCCGCCGGATTCAGTGCCGTCGGGTATCTCCGAAGATATGCTAGGACGGATCTGTTTAAGGCACGGTTTGTCGCTTGATGACGTGCTACTACCTGGGCCAAATGACAGGCCTCATTATCCCCCGGAAGGGTTTACTGCTTTCAACCGTCACGCTTGCACAGCGGGGACACTCCCTCCCTTCAACCAATATATAAGGGAGATGTTATCGTTTCTGGGCATAGCTCCATCTCAGCTACATCCCAACGGGTATGCCTTGTTAAACAACACCTTCGTCTTGTTTATGGAGATCCTCTTTCGACCGCCGAAGCCGATCGAAATCAGATATTTATTCAATGTCAAGAGCCGCGGAGACAGCCCTTCTTTCACCTTCCTGGAAGCGGTCAGAAATTGCCACATTGTACTGGGCTCCTAGGGAAGGCTAAGTTATTATAAAACTGAATGGTTCTACGTTCAGTGCCCCTCTGGATTTGCCAGGCGGTAGTTGGATAGACGTAAGTGTTGCCATTTCTCTCTCGAATCATTGAGATGTGAGTAACTGACTTCAAAACTGATATACTTTTTCTTTTTTATAGCTGTAATATCTCGTCCCGACCACGCATACTTCAGCGAGCTTGTTCGGATTCTTCAAGCGTATCCGGGCAAAGAGAGGCATATCGACTTGGTCCTGACTGATTGAAATTTGAGGACCGTCGGGCTGATAGAGCGGAGGCAGAGCATACAACTGGAAGGGACACATAGAGTGGTCCCGAAGAAACGGGTGAAGCGCAAGGCGCCCCCAGTCATGATAACCGAGGAAGTTGATTCAGAAAGAACACCTACCGATTCCAAGCTCCTGGCTGGGCCTTCTGCCGATGTCCAAGATTCGGGAGGAAGAAGAAAAGGCAAGGCTGCTGCTCACAAACGCTCTAAATCTGAGAGATTTAAATCTGTGGTTGTGTCCTTGCCCGTTCCGGGGATTAGAATTTCGGAGGCTTCTTCCCCACCGGTAGAGAGTCTTTTTGAAGGGCTTGCCGATGTTCCAATTCCTGATTTTGTGTCGTCTCAACACGACGCTGGGATGGAGGAGCTTGACAGTGCTCTTGAACTGAGCGGGTCGCTTGCTACGAGTGTGGCCGACATTTCCGGTTGGTCGGGGGATTACACATGCATACACTTCACTACACTGCATGATTCACAACTGTAAATCGTTCAACTTAGGAAGTCACTAACTCTTTCTTCGTTTCTCATTTTCAGGTACTATGTCTGGAAGAGGATCGATGCTTAGGAATCTTCGCTCAGCCCGAAAAGCTTCTGGTTACTATGATTCCCGCAAGAGGGATTCGGATAGAGATTGCGATCGCGAATACTCTAACCAGGACAGGTATGGGTGTGATAGAGAGTATAGACATCGATCCAGATCATGATCTCCTCCTCCTAGACTTCCGTCTCCACCCACTGTTTCTGTCTCACATCCGCCCGAACCTCCTCATCACAAGTCATCTTCTCATTCTTCTAGACCTGAGACTCATCTTCAGAGAGTCGAAACTACAGCCTCCATGATTACAGAGCAGGTCTCAACTGAACCCACAGGAGAAGGGGCTCTTAAGTTGGCTCAGATGAGGAAGGATTTTCTGAATATCTACTTTGACGGTTATGTCTTCCCACCACACTTAAAGAGAATTCCAGCAGGGGTGGAAAACACGGTGCACGATTACGTTCACGACATATACACCCAGTACCGAGAGTGGGCAAAGGCTGCCGAAAAAGCTTCCAAAGTGGCCTTTGAGCGAGCCAAAGCGCTCGAGAAGATGGAGACCGAGCTCGCAAAAAGGGATCGGATTATTCAGGTACTTACCGCTGAGTCCGAGTCTTCTCGGAAATCTGAGATTGAGGCCATTAAGAAGGCCGACAAAGCGAAGGCGGCAATGGAGAGGTTGGGACAGACTCACGTTGCCCTGGTGGAGGAGATGGGCCACCAGAAAACCAAAGTCACAGCCGAGTGGGATGCGGCGGTCAAGGAGCTTAATGAACTCAAGGCCAAATTTGTTGATATGGCCAAGGAGAAAGATGATGCAAACAACGCAGCCCAGGAGGCGTGCAAACAAGCTATCCTGCTCAGGGATGAACGGGATGCGGCCGTGGCTAAAGTCCACAAGGTGGAGGCTGAGGTGGAGGAAAAAGTGAAGTTGGCCGAGTCCAGGCTAGAGGCTAACATCGAAGAATTCCTCGTTGTTTACAACGCTAACATGCTGAGGCACAGGGGTCTAGCCTGGCTCGATGATTTTTCGACGCATCTCTATAATGCTTGGAGCCGATTGGTTGAGGAGGAGAAGGAGGCGCATCAGGGCGAGTCTGTGGATGAATTCGAACTCGAGAATCGCATTCTGACTGAGGATGAAAAGAAGATTCTCCATGAGTCGATGATTCTGACTTTGAAGTGGGAGAGGGTTCTGGAGTTGACCACCATGAAGCAAGTCTTGAAGTTCCCGAGTCAACCCAGCCCGAATCCTCGTCTGCGGTCGATCCCCAGGCCGTTCCTGCTTATAATCCAGATCAACCGTAGATGTCTTTGGCTGCAACGCAAGTTACTGATGTCGCTCTGCCGCCTACGAGTCAAACTGAGGAAGGTATTCTGAACATTCCACATATCTTTCTTAAGTCGAAATCTTCGATCGAGTTGAGTTCTAACAGTTCTTTCATTCTTTGTCCAGTGATTGATGCTGCACCGGCCATGCCTCCTGCTACTCAAGAATCATACCAAATGCAGGAGGCTATCGTGACCGAAGCAATCACCGTAAGTGCAGCTGCCCCACCCGACGATGCTCAGGGAAGCACACTTGTATTTGATGAGTAGTTGATGGAAGAACTCTTTCGCCGTCATGGCGATCCTTTAGCAGACTTATCATTCATCATGGGTGGAGGAGTTCCCACCACAAGCTCTTCGATGCTGACTACTGACGCTCCCAGCGAGGCTCGTTCGGGTACTGAAGAGGAAATCTTGGCACAAATTGCCGCTGAAATGGATGCCGCAGCGCATGGTGGCAGTTTTGGAGGTGGGACGGCGACACTTGGTCCAGCTCCGCTTAGAATGATATCGCCTGGCGGTACATTTTCCGATACTAGTGTGGCTATGCCATCTTCTGCATTTGATCCTATCCCTCCAACTCCGCCCGCAGGCAGCGTTTCTATCCACTCTAGTTCGGAGGAGGATGTTGATATAATGCCCCCGCCTAAAGACCAACCGCCGAAAAGCAAAGGCTCGAAGAGGAAGATTAGCGGTGGCTCTAGCGGGTCCACACCGAGAAGGAAGCCAAGGAAGAAGAAAGATTAAACATGCTTCCCTGGTTTATTTTGACTTGCATTTTGTTAGCCGTATATAGATGCGGGTTCGGCCCCTGCTAGTAGGAATTTTTGGAACAAACTTGTACACGAACTTCTTTTATAAACAATAGAAATGAAACTTCTCTTTTTTGACTTCTTTTTTGTCATTGTGTATTTGCCTAAGTGTTTTAACATCTGAAATGCACTTGTGAAGTTCCAGCTTCCGAATCAAGTTTGTTTTTGTTTGCCAAGCTCGGAAACTGTGGACATGGGTTGCGACCGGGAAGCGAGTTGAATTCTGATGTCGCATCGCTTCAGTCGATGGCTGATGCTTAAGTCTGGCCCCCCAGTCTTGATGGTGTGTTGTGAAACACCAGTCAGCGATCGCTCTTTCCTTATAGCATGTCGAGTGTAGTGCCACTGAATGGATGTCTGAGGCAAGCAGAGATTGAGTAGTTCATCCATGCTCATTTGGTTGTCGATGATCATATCCACACTCCGGGGATTCCCATTCGTTTATTGGCGGTTAGTTACGCCGGCTTAAGTTTCAATCATATGTACGCGATCTGGGGACTTGGAATCGGCATTTGTACTCTGACTCGTGCTCCGGGAGTTTGGAGTTGACATTTATACTTCGATTCACGCTTTAGGAACTTGAAGTTGGTGTTTACACTTCGTTTCGCACTCTGGGAATCTGGAGTCGATGTTTATACTCCGGTTCGCGCTCTGGGAACTCAGAGTTGATGTATGTATTCCAATTCGCGCTCTGGTAATTTGGAGTTGATGTTTATACTCCAATTCGCGCTCTGGGAATTTTGAGTTGATGTTTATACTCCGCTTCGCACCCTGGGAATACAGAGTTGATGTTTATACTCCACTTCACGCTCTGGGAATACGGAGTTGAAGTTTATACTCCGGTTCACGCTCTGGGAACTCAGAGTTGATGTTTATACTCCAATTCACGCTCTGGGAATTTGGAGTTGATATTTATACTCCGCTTCACGCTCTGGGAATACGAAGTTGATGTTTATACTTCGCTTCACGCTCTGGGAATACGGAGTTGATGTTTATACTCCGGTTCACGCTCTAGGAACTCGAAGTTGATGTTTATACTCCAATTCGCGCTCTGGGAATTTGGAGTTGATGTTTATACTCCGCTTCATGCTCTGGGAATACAGAGTTGATGTTTATACTCCGGTTCACGCTCTGGAACTCAGAGTTGATGTTTATACTCCAATTCGCGCTCTGGGAATTTGGAGTTGATGTTTATACTCCGCTTCACACTCTGGGAACACGGAGTTGATGTTTATACTCCAGTTCGCACTCTGGGAACTCGGAGTTGATGTTTATACTCCGGTTCGCACTCTGGGAACTCGGAGTTGATGTTTATACTCCGCTTTGCACTATGGGAATACGGAGTTGATGAAGGATTGTCGTGTATCAATCCTTTTTTGACTTTGATGTGATGGCTTGGTCCCCGAGCTCGGGTTTCACTTAGCGAGTGATTGGTTGCATCGCAGTCACTCTCTATTTGAATAAATTCCACCGTATGTTGAAACTTAGCTCTTCGTGCATAGTGATGGTCATATGAAGCATTTAAAGTAAATCACAGCTCTGGCTCAAAGATATTGCATTTTATTGCTGAAACAAGAAAGTATGGCAAAGTCAGTTGCCTTATTACAAGTTCTAATTTCGAAATGCAGAAACAAATTGCAAAAAAGGAAAGTAAACGAAATGGATAAAGATAGCCTGTCATGTGTAATAGCAGCGAAGGCTCTCGCTATTCCAAGCTCTTGGCAGAATAAGACCGTCGACAGTCGATAACTTGAATGTGCCATCTCCGAGCTTTCGTTCAATAACATACGGTCCTTCCCACATCGGCTTCATATGCGAAGGTACCGGATAGATTCTTTTGAGGACAAGATCGCCTAGTTCAAAGGTTCATGGGCGGACCTTGGCGTTGTACAATCGGGCGAATCGACTTCGATGTGCAGCTGCCCTCAAATCAGCTTCTTCACGCTTCTCATCTAGTAGGTCAAGAGATTCAGCAAGTAATATAGCATTTGTCTTTGGATCGTAGTACGTCACACGATGAGAAGGTACTTCTAGCTTGACTGGAATAATGGCTTCTGAACCGTAAGAAAGAGAGAATGGAGTGTGACCGGTCGCAGTCTTATGGGTTGTTCGGTAAGCCCATAGAGCCATAGGAAGTTCATCGATCCACTTGCCCCCGACCTTTTCCAGTCGTTTTTTCAGGATGGATTTTATAACTTTATTAACTGCCTCGACCTGTCCGTTTGCCTGAGGTTGTGCAACCGCAGAGAATTTCTTTTGGATGTGAAATCATAGAGAGAAGTACTATTTTATAGTACTTCTCTCTCTTGCAGAAATCTTTAAATTCAGCACTGTCGAATTGGGTTCCGTTGTCAGTAATAATGGTGTGTGGGAGACTGAATTGGCAAATGATGTTACGAACCACAAAGTTGATTACTTTCTTCGTTGTAATGGTAGCGAGAGCTTCGGCTTCAGCCCACTTTGTAAAGTAATCAACTGCGACGATGGCGTACTTCGCACCACCTTTTGCCAGAGATAGAGCACCGATGATGTCGATGCCCCACATTGCAAATGGCCATGGGCTGACGATTTTCGTTATCTCAGTAGGAGGAGCTCTGGGAATTCGGGCATATTTCTAGCACCTATCACATTTCTTTGCATAGTCCAACGCATCACGATTCACGGTAGGCCAGTAATACCCGTAGCGAAGTATTTTCTTCGCAAGTGCTTGTCCCCTGGTGTGATCGCCACATTCTCCCTCGTGCACATCGCGCAATACTTGTTTAATTTCATCGTGAGCGATACACCGGAGTAAGGGGACTGAGTACCCCCTTCTGTACATGAGTCCATTCTAGATGGTAAATTGTGAGGCCTTCCGAAGGACTTGTCTCTTTTCACTCCTACGCTCCGGCAGGGTTCCGTGCTCAATGTAATTCCTGAGTGGTGTCATCCATGAATCCTTTTCGGGAATGGCTTCGCATACCCAATTTATTTCTGTCCAGTCGATGCTTGGAGAAGATAGCGTTTCTATGGGAACGAGTCCCATTTGCTGAGCTTCACCCGTGCTGGCTAGCTTTGCCAATGAATCGGCCTTTTTGTTGCGCTCCCGAGGTATACAATAGAT
Organism: Allium fistulosum; assembly: GCA_030737815.1. Taxonomy (NCBI): domain Eukaryota; kingdom Viridiplantae; phylum Streptophyta; class Magnoliopsida; order Asparagales; family Amaryllidaceae; genus Allium; species Allium fistulosum. The sequence goes on from CM060902.1 coordinate 474,899,900, forward strand.
AGCATAGTAATCGAACTGATTTAGTACTTCCTGAACTCGAGCTAAGTAAGCAGCCAACCTTCGATCTCTTGCTTGATACTCTCCCCATACTTGACACATGACTAATTGTGAGTCACAATAAACTTCCACAGCGATAATTCTCAAATCTCTAGCAAGTTTCAAGACAACTAAGAGGGCTTCATACTCAGCTTCATTATTAGTCGCCTGAAAATCAAACTTCAAAGCATAACATATAGATCGGCCTTCGGGAGTTTCGAGTACAACACCAGTGCCCGAACACCGGTCGTTTGATGCACCATCAGTATACAACTTCCAGACGTATTCAGGGGATTTACTGGTTTCGGGCAAGTCCTCTGGAATGGTAAATTCAACTATGAAATCAGCGAGGACTTGTCCTTGGATTGCTCGTCTTGGAGTGTAAGTAATATCAAACTGACTCAGTTCGATGTTCCACTTGAGTAACCTACCAGACGTCTCAGGCCGCGAAAGGACCTATCGTAACGGCCGGTCGGTGTAAACAACAATGGGGTGTGCCTGGAAATACGGTCGGAGTTTTCTTGAAGCAATTATAAGGCAGTAGGCCAACTTTTCTAGCTTCGGATAATTCCTTTCAGCCCCAGTCAATCGTTTGCTGACGAAGTATACTGGCTTCTGTATCCCGTCTTTTTCTCGAACCAAGGCAGCGCTAATAGCGTTTTTTGATATCGCCAAGTATGTATACAACTTCTCATGATCAATAGGCTTTGACAGTATTGGAGGTGTGGATAGATGTTGAACTAGTGCTTGGAAAGAACCCTCACACTCCATGGTCCATTCAAAGTTTCGCTTCCCTTTTCAGATCAGATCGAAGAAGGGAATGCATTTGTCAGTGGACTTTGAAATGAACCTGCTAAATGCCGCTACCTTTCCATTGAGACTCTGGACTTGCTTTATAGTCTTGGGAGTTTCAAGATTTCCGATTGCCCAAATATTTTCAGAATTAGCTTCGATTCCCCGGGCGTTAACGATGAACCCAAGGAACTTTCCGGATGCAACTCCAAAGTGACTTCAGTGGGTTGAGCTTCATTTTGTATTCTCGAAGTATGTTGAACATAGTTTCCAGATCTTTAACATGGTCGGTGGAGAATCGTGACTTCACAAGCATGTCGTCTACATATACTTCCATTGTTTTCCCGATTTGATTGGCAAACATCCGATTGACCAATCGTTGATAAGTAGCCCCGGCATTCTTGAGTCCGAATGGCATAGCTTTGTAACCGTAAAGTCCCAGATTGGTTATGAAGATGGTATGTTCTTGGTCGGGAAAATGCATCGGTATTTTATTGTAGCCAAAATACGCGTCCATGAAGGATAAGAGTTCATGCCCAGCCGTCGAATCTACTAGCTGATCAATTCTGGGAAGCGGGAAACTGTCTTTAGGACATGCTTTATTCAGATCGGAATAATCGACACACGTTCTCCACTTTCCATTCGGCTTTCGGACGAGCACGGGATTTGACACCCGTTCAAGATAAAGCGCATCCCGAATGAATCCGTTCGCTTTAAGCTTTTCTACTTCTTCTTTGAGGGCGGTAGATCTCTCCGGATCCATACCACGCCTTTTCTGTTTGACCGGGACATACCGCGGGTCAATGTTCAGGGTGTGGCTCGCGATGTCCGGCGAGATCCCACACATGTCACAATGCGTCCAAGCGAATACGTCAAGATTCGCTCGTAGAAATTCAACCAATTCCTCTTGAGTTTGCTAGCTTAGCTGAGACCCAATCTTTATCATTTTTGAATCATCGTCATTATCAATTGGGACATCAATCGTCAGCTCGGCCGGGGATGCTTGACTTTCTTTAGATTCTCCTTCGTCTTCAGTTTCTCTTGGGTCAAGATCCTTGAGGAATTGGCAAGGGTGCCCGGGCCTGGGCCCGGGCGTTAATTGTCAATTATCAGCAAAACGGACGCAGAGAGATTCCTCTACGCCCTTTCCATTCTCCTTTCGCTGCGCCTCCCGCAGCTCAGCAACATCACAGGCTCTGGCAGCAGCCTGATCCCCTTGAATGATTCCTATTCCATGATCAGTGGGAAACTTTAAAGTCAAACACCACGGGGCGATGGCTACCCTGAATTCAGCGAGGGCCGGTCGGCCCAAGAAACCATTGTAAGGGGAGTCTATGTCCAAGACAATGAACTGCAACATCCGTACTATTCGACGCTCTCCAACTCCCAACTCTACCGGTAGTTCCACCATTCCAGTGGGTATAGTAGCACTTCCGTTGAAACCATGGACTCGGGATTGACAAGGCTTCAAGTCCATGGCTTCCATTTTCATTTGATCATAAGCTCGCTTGAACAAAATATTCACAGAGCTTCCACTGTCAACTAAGATCCTCTTCATCCAAGCGGGACCTACTTGTGCTGAGATGACCAGTGGATCGATAGTGGGGGCTTCGACTTTATCAACGTCTCTATTCCTGAACACGATGTCGTCTGTCATCGTCTTCTGTTGCTTGGCCAGAGCCCCTTCATCTAAGTTACTACAACATTCGAAGTCCGCATACCTGATAGAGCTGGCATACGACTCCATTTCCTTCCAGCTTCGATCTGCTGGGTGAGGACCACCACTTATTGTATTGATAACCAACCTCCCGCCTATCCGAGCTGGTTCCTCTTGTCTTTCCTGATTCGGCGCACGATTCTGATTTGATGGACCCGCACCACCAGACTGCGGTGCCCGCACATACAGATCCAACTTCCGTTCATGCATCAGTTTTTCAATGAGGTCTTGCAAGTGATGACACTCATTGGTGTTATGGTCATAACTCTCATGGAATCTAAAAAATTTTCCTGTTTGGATTTGTCTCTAAGTTGGTGGTTTTGGGGCAGGTTTCTTGTATTGCATGGTATTGCAGGTCTACAAATACAAATTTTCAAACGACGTGTTCAATGGAGTGTAATTATCATACATGGAAGCTCTACGCCGCGGACCACGATTCTGATCGTGTTTTTTGTTCTGATTTCCATTGTCCCTCTGCTGATTCTGTTTATTTTGGATGTTCAACTGAATTTTCCCCGAACTATCTCCGGATTTTTTAACAGCGATGTTACTTTGTATTCCTTCGATGTTAGGCCCTGCGTCATCCTGCTTCCTAGACTGTTTCGCATCCTCCCTTCTCAGGAATTGGGTTGCCTTGGAATAGAAACGGTCCAATGACGCAGGTGGTTTTCCGGCTAACCAATTTCCGAACTCGGAATCAACATCAATACCCTTAGTCAATGCCATCAGGATAGAGTTATCATTGGGATTGCTTATTTCTGCACACGCAGCATGGAATCGCTCCAAGTAACATCTAAGTGTTTCTCCGGGAGCTTGTGTAACACTAGACAGAGTGTTAATGTCCTTAGGCCTTGCCACGTGCATACAGAATTGTTCGACAAACTTGGTGGCCATCTGGTCAAAGTTAGAGATGGATCGCGGTGGCAAACGAGTGAACCACATGGTAGTGATGCCCCCTAGGGAAATGGGGAAACTACGACACTTTACTGCGTCATCAGCTCTAGCAGCATTCATCAGCCATTCATATTTCAGGACGTGTTGATTGGGATCAGAACTTCCTTCATAAACTGGCAAAGCTGGCATCCTGAAGTGCCAAGGTGGTTTCAGCATATAAAACGTCATCGGTGAAAGGGGTATGACTTTGGGAGATTCCCCAGTCGTCATTAGAGAGACCCTGACTTTCACGGATCATTTGGCGGATCATCGTTGGTATATTCGGCGTTCGGATACTTGGAGCATGTTGTGCCAAGGTGTGGTCGGGTTCCACAACGCGAGTCTGGACCGGACGCGGTCGACAGTCCGTGCCTCGCCTCCTTGGTTTAACATCCTCAGGGACATAAGGCTCAGGAGTCTGCTCTCGTTGGTTACGTTGAGGATCAGCTTGGTTTCTAGCATCACCTCCCCGTCTGGCAGTGGTGGTAGTAGCAATGTTGCCGGTAACATGGTAAGGAGCAGCTCCTCCTCGAGTTGAAGGTTCTGTACGGAGACTAGAGGATGGTCCAGCTCTAGGTTGCCCAAGGTTCGAAGCAGGTTGGTGTCCCGTGGCTTGGGTGTAGCTTACACCTAGCCGTGGATGTGTGGATCTGGTTTGGCCATCGGAGGAGGCTGAACTTTCTATGGAAGAATGAGATCCTTGGTCTCTTCTGGATCTTCTTCGCCTTTGGCGATTTAGCTGGTTAGTCAACTCTGTGTTGGCACGTAGTTGTTCAGTTAGCTGTTGTCGACTTTGGGTCAACTCTTGAAGCAATGTCTGAAATTCTTGTCTAGTGATTGGACCTGATGGATCTGAAGGTCCTGCAGCATTTTGGTTGGATGGAGGTGATTGCATGGGATTTTGTCGGTTCCGTGCTCCTTGTTCAGCAGCTGCAGAAGTGGTACGTGTGCTCACCATAATGAATTAATGAAGTCCTTTCCTAGATCTGATTGCAAATCTGAATAGAATGGGAGGGCTTCAAAGTTCTAGATCTAGATCTTCTTCTTAGATTTATGCAATCCAATATAGATAGGAGATCCAAAGAGCAAGAGAAAAATTAGGTTTTTCTCAGTGAAAGCACCAATGTGTTTGTACCAAAATTGGGCACAACACTCTTCGGAAGTCTTTGAAGAGATAAAGTGAAGAAATTAAATGGAAAAAGAGGAATTATCTAACAAAAACTCCAAATTTCATAAATGAGAATAATTAAAATGCAAGGAGACACAAGAATTTAGAGTGGTTCGTCGTATTGCCTATGTCCACTATGAAGTAGTTTGCTTTATTGATCTTTCTTTAATGTTTACAATTGATTTCGGAAAACTACAGCGAATAACAATGATTTGCAGCAGTGAAGTTCGTTGGTAGCAGCAGCCATGGAGTTCAGATCTGGATCTGGCGGAGTCTGGGCGTTAGAGATCTCAAAGAGGAAGAAGAACCCCTTTTCTGTTGGCTTTGGGGGTCTATTTATAGGTGTAGGAGGCTGATATTTTGCTCAAATCTCGGGAGACCCTCTCTGGCACGTGACCAGGCCCGCACGCCCAAGCCCATGAAGTTTCGGTCCGATCTATGATCGATACGAACAGATTTCGTATCGATCAAGATTTCATCCAATGGAGTCGAAATTTGGTGTGGACATTCTTTAGCATGCACGTAGTCTTCTGTGAAAATTTCATAACATGTGGACTTGTAGATTAGGAGATATGATCGATACGAAATGAGATTCTCGGCTGTTATTTGGTTCGACTCGCTTCTGTTACGACTCGCTTTTCATTCGACTCGGTTCTGTTTGACTTGGTGACGTGGCGTTAATTTGTATCTGTGCTTTGCTCCACATCGATGGACACGAAGTAGAAGTCTTCGGATGGATGCGAAGTCAACGAAGTGGAGCGAGTCGAAGTATGGCTCCAGGCGGAGCTAGTCGAAGCATGCACTGGTTGAGCGAGTCGAAGGAGTCACTTCTGAGGGATGTGAAGCGAGTCGCAGGAAGCGAGTTGAAGTAATCGCTGCTGATGGAGGCGAAGCGAGTCGAAGTAGTCACTTCTGGGAGTTGCGAAGCGAGTCGCAGGAAGCGAGTTGAATTAATCGCTGCTGATGGAGGTGAAGCGAGTCGAAGTAGTCACTTCTGGGAGTTGCGAAGCGAGTCGCAGGAAGCGAGTTGAAGTAATCGCTGCTGATGGAGGCGAAGCGAGTCGAAGTAGTCACTTCTGGGAGTTGCGAAGCGAGTCGACCGGTGATTGGTTTTCATCCAATTTTGTATCGTTCATAACTTGAGCATATGAACTCGGATTGACTTTATATTTGGAACGTTAACTCTCATAGCTTAGCTTGTCATGTCCTACCAATTTTGGCTCGATCCGGACTCGGATGAAATTCGTTGATATCCACAATGAGCCTGTGTATAACTGATCCCTAGGATGGGCCGTTATTGGTTACTAGTCAATTCCTTGGTGTCACGGCCTTGCCAAAAGGCGGGATAACAGAATATAACGCCAAAGTCCTTATCCACCATGACTTGAGCTTTTTCGGCGAAGGTTATCTTGAATCACTTGCTGAAGCCTGGGAGCACATCATTGAGATGAAAAAGAGGGAGTTGCGTGGAGATGAATTTGATGAAGAAAAATTAGCGTGGGAGATCCTTCATGGAAACAAACCCTATATCTAGCCGCCATAAGACTTTGATACTTTCACATTTCTACGCCTTCTGACAAAGGGGTACATATTACTGGATCCTCAGAGGCCGACCTTAAGGGTTCCTCTTCTTCCCAAGTAGCTAGACCGTCAGTCTCCTTCGGCCCGAAGCAGGACCTAGGCTATGCTCCAGATAAGCCTGGCTATCAATCCAAAGTGTTGTCCCTTATTTTGGAAGGAGGTACTCAAGCAACCACAGAGAGCCAACCAGATACGGGTGTTGCACTATACTCTCCAATTTATGAAAGGTTTTGTTCTTTATGCCCAATGGTTTTAGGCTTATTTCTTTGTTTTAACAAATTTGCAGGTCTTTCGGGTCCCGGTCAAACTCCTAAAAGGCGATGCTGCTGTGGAGCAACAAGAGAAACAGACAGAGATTCCAACGATCTCTGATGTACCTGGGCCCGATGCTAAATTCATCGGAGCTCTTGACGATGATAAGGTCGAAGATTCGCTCCCAGTGGATGAATCCGATGATGTTGTGGTTACCGGTGCCTCCAAATGCACCGATGAGATTAGCTTGAAAGAGAGGATTGAAAAGGAGTAGTTGCTGAAGAAAAAGGCTAAAGCTGAGCCCGTCGAGGTGGACAACGACGATCAATACCTTATGCCACTACAAGTTATTCCACCTGGCGAGTCAATTCCCAATGAACTCCCTCCTACCTCTATAAGCTCTCCTGCAAAAGATGGCAAAGGATCGAGGAAGAGAAGCATCGGGGGCTCAAGTGGCACCACTCTCAAAAAATCCAAAAAAGAGAGGAGGTCAAAGAAATAGTCGTCACTTCGGCTCAGTGTGTATGTAGTTTGCATAGCCATTTGCTCGTCATTTCTTTCATTAGTTGTGGTTGTATGGGTATGAGTCACGGTTTTTTTGAAATAACTTGTACCACAATCTTGAAACCTATCATGTGAATAAAAGTTTTTGTTTTCCGTTGAGATTTCATGTGAATTGTTATTTAAGTAGTTGAACTATTACTTTCCATTCAATGTACTTATAATTCGTTGTTCATTAATTCTGGTAACAATCCACCAGCTCTGTCCCATGGCTCCATGTGGTCATGGCCTTGAGTCGTATCAAATGCTAGGCTCGAGCCTTAGTGTTATGCCATCAAATTCAACGGTTTTTGAGTAACTATACTCCTGCCCCCACTCTTAGGCTAGTGGGGTTTGATGTTGGATGGTCGAACTCTATCCTTAGTGAGTTTATACACCTCCTATCGATTTCAGGCAGGAGTCCATAGGATAGTGAATGGTCGAACCTCACTCATCTATCGGTTTATGCTCATATCCGCACTCTAGGGATAAGAGTTAGTTGATGGGTTGTCGAATCGCATCCAATTCTATGTTTATACTCCAGTATGCACTCTGGGGACTTAGAGTTATTTCGCAGGTAGTCGATTCACACCCAATTTACGTTTATACTTCGGTCCGCACTCTAGAAACTTAGAGTTATTTTGCGGGTGGTCGATTCACACTCGATTTATGTTTATACTCCAGTCCACACTCTGTGGACTTAGATTTTTCGGAGAGCAGTAGGATCATACTCTCCTTAATGATTGATTTGCTCCCAGGGTCTGGGGTTTGATTTAGCGAGTGATCGATCGTGTCACGGTTGCTCTCATTTTATCTCAGTCCCATAGTTTGGCAGGACTTATTCGATCATCAGATGGTCGACCACATTTATTCCTTGTTGGATATCCCATCCGTTAGATTATGAATGGGGGTTATCAAATGAAAAGTGGACCAAGCTCATCTAGTTTAGTCCCATTGGGAACTAGCGTAAGTGATTAATTTCAAACTCCGGGTACCTGTTCATACATATCGACATCAATCAGTATTTCCATGTAGCTAATACATAATGCTACAGCAAACATAAACATAAAGGAAGTCCGAAATTTTATTCATCAAACGGAAAGAAAAAACATAAACTGTCTTATTACACATCAGGAAAATCAAATGCTAAAGCAAATTCTAAAAGAAAATATAGCTGAAATGAAAAAGAAATAAACTAGGTGAAATAGCATGTGGGCTCGCTATTCCATGCCCTTGGAATTGTGATGGCATTAAAAGTCGCTAGCTTAAAAGTTCCCTCTTCAAATCCCTGTTCGATGACATGTGGTCCTTCCCAGATTGGATTCATGTGCGACGAGGTAGGAAAAACCAGTTTCAGGATAAGATCGCCAATTTCAAAGGTTCTAGGTTGGACTTTAATGTTGTAATATTGGGTGACTCGGTGTCGATGTGCAACTGCCCTCAGATCGGCTTCCTCGTGCTTCTCATCTATAAAGTCAAGATATTTCAAGAGATCTTTATTCGTTCTGGGATCATAGTAAGTCACTCGATGAGAAGGAACTTCAAGCTCAGCAGGAACAATGGCTTCGGACCTGTAAGTAAAAGCAAATGGAGTATGGCTAGACGTGGACTTGTAGGTGGTCCTTTAAGCCCATAGTGCTGTAGGGAGTTCATTCACCCACCTGCCTTTAGCCTTCTCCAAATGCTTCTTTAGAACTGTGCAGTTAAAGCGCTCGGCGGATTCAAAGCGGTGGAGGTGCAAAAAGTCATAGCGGGGATACATCGAGGATATAGCGGGATATAGCGGATGGCTCTAAAATAGCATATAAAACTCATACTTAATGTTTTTTCAAATATATAAATGGTAATTAAATGAAAAAATATCATTCAATTGAATTATAATTAATACATAAATAATTTTAAATAAAAACACGTGCGAATATACTTTAAATAAACATAAAACTGTTATATAACATAATTGAATTTAGTAGAATATTAGAGTATTTTCATTTCTAAAAATATATTAATAATTAAATCAAATAAACTAGTTTCATAATTTTTATAATGTATAAATGCAATTTTTCAATTCATTTTATTAAAGAAGATATAGTGGAAATAGCGGAATATAGCGGGAATAACGGGATATAGCGGAAATAGCGGGGCTTAAAGCGGAAAGGCTATATTTTGGGGCTATATGGAAAAATCGTAGCGGTAGAAATCCGCTATGAGATATAGCGGGGTTATAGCGGGGTAATAGCGGGGCATTAACTGCACAGCTTTAGAATGAACTTTATGATTTTGTTTATAGCTTCAACCTATCCATTTTCCTGAGGGTGAGTGACCGCTACAAATCTCTTTTCCATACGATATCTCCAACAAAAGTATTTGAATTCAACATTGTCGAATTGAGTCCCATTATCTGCTACAATAGTTCGTGGAAGACCGAAGTGACATATGATGTTTCAGACAATAAAGTTGATTACTTTCTTGGTTGTGATCATGGCTATCTACTGCATCCCATTTGATGAAGTAATCAACTACAACTATAACATACTTTGTGCGACCTTTAGAAATCGGTAAGAAACCGATAATGTCTATACCCCACATGGCAAATGGCTATGGGCTGACCATTTGCATGATTTCCGTTAGCAGAACTCTTGGAACTTTTACATATATCTGGCATTTATCACATCATCTTACATAATCAGTGGCATCTCAATTTATAGTTGGCCAATAATACTCGTAACAGAGTATTTCTTTGCCAGAGTTTGCCCCTTAGTATGGTTGCCACATTCCCCTTCATGAACTTCTTTTAGGACACGTTTTATCTCATCATAGGTGACATTCCGGAGTACAATGATTGAAAAACCTTTTATGCACATAGTTCCTTCCTACATGACATACCACGAAGCTTTACGAAGGACTTGTCGCTTTTCATTTCTTTTATCTGATAGAACTCCATATGGCAAATAGTCTTTGATCAGAGTCATCCACGATTCCCTCTCAGGCTCCGCTTCCAGTGTCCGGTTGATTTCTATCATGTTTATACTTGGGGCATTTGATACTTCAACCGGAACCAAGCCTATCTGCTATGCCTCGCCGGTACTAGCAAACTTTGCCAATGAATCAGCCTCTTTGTTTCGATCTCCTATAATATACGAAATGTCATAGTACTCAAATTCTGCCAACAACTCTAGGACTTGGGTAAGGTATGGGGTAAGCCGCTGTCCCTTAGCTTGATAGTCTCCCTTAAATTGATACACTACCAACTGTGAATCGCAAAAGTTTCAAGAGATTTTATTTCAAGTTCTCTAGCGAGTTTAAGTCCAACAATCAGAGCTTCAAACTCAACTTCGTTGTTCATTGCTAGGAAATCAAGCTTAAATGCATAATAGATTGACTGATTTTCAGGAGTTACAAGCAAAATTCTAGCTCTAGAGCAATGATCATTAGATGCTCCATCAGTATACAATTTCCACCGTATGGTAGGGATTTTGCTGCCTTCAGGAGAATCATCCTGCACAGTGAACTCTACTATAAAATCTGCCAGTGCCTGACCCTTTATAGCCCTCTGAGGGAAATAAGTGATATCGAATTGACTGAGCTCTTATATTCCACTTGGGTAACCTTCCAGATGTCTCAAGTCGTTGTAGGACTTGTCGTAATGGCTGGTTGGTGTAAACATTGATCTGATGAGCCTGGAAGTATGGACGAAGCTTTCATGATGCAACCAATAAGCAGTATGCTAGTTTTTCTATTTTCGAATAGTTCCATTCAGCCCCCATTAATCGTTTTCTGACGTAATACACTGACATTTGGATCTGATCCTCCTCGCGAAGCAATGCAGCACTTATAGTGTGTGCCAATATGGCTAAATAAATGTACAAATCTTCATGATCCACCGACTTTGACAAGGTGGAGGGCCTCTCCAAATGATTCACCAAAGCATGAAATGTGTCTCTGCAATCCCGCATCCATTCGAAGTTTCTTCTTCCTTTCCTAATCAAATCCAAGAAAGGAATGCATTTGTCAGTTGCTTCAGAGAAAAATCGGCTTAAGGCCACAACTTTCCTATTCAGACTTTGCACTTATTTAATAGTCCTTGGTGCTTGGATATCGCAGATGGACTGAATCTTCTCGGTATTAGCTTCTATTCCATGGGCATTAACAATAAAGCCTAAGAATTTCCCTGATGCAACACTAAAAGAATACTTCAAAGGATTAATTTTCATCTTGTAAGGTCAGTGGATGTCAAACATTTCCGCCAAGTCTCTAATATGGGCGCTTGATCGTCATGACTTCACGAGCATATCATCCACATACACTTCCATTGTTTTTCTGATCTGATCTTTAAACATCCTATTGACTAGGTGCAGATAAGTAGCTCCCTTTAATCCAAACGGCATTACTACATAGCAGTACAATCCAACATCGGTATGAAACTGGTGTGCTCCTGATCGGGAATATGCATCGGGATTTTGTTATATCCCGAGTACGCATCCACGAAAGATAACAATTCGTGTCCTGCGACTGAATCCACCAGCTGGTTTATCCTCGGAAGGGGAAAACTGTCTTTTGGAAATGCCTTGTTCAAATCTGAATAAGAAATGCATATTCTCCATTTCCTATTCGCTTTCTTTACAAGTACAAGATTATATACCCATTTAGGATAGAGAACGTCGTGGATAAATCCGTTGTCTTTTATTCTATCCACCTCCTCTTTGAGAGTGGCAGATCTCTCCGGATCCATACTGTGTCTTTTTTGCTTCACGGAGACATGCCTTAGGTCGATATTTAATGTGTGGCTCGTAATGGCAGGCAAGGTTCCACACATGTCAGAGTGAGTCCAAGTGAGCACATCTAGATTTGCTCGAAGAAAACCAGCAGGTTCCTTCATCATCGAGGAGCTGAGATGTGACCCAATCTTTAGGACTCGTGATGGGTCATCATGGCTGACTGTGATATCAACCGTAAGCTCATTAGGTGCAGCCTTAGTCTCTTTGGGTTCCTCTTCATCATCTCTCGGATATATATCTCTATAGAACCGGTTGTGGTACCCGAGCCAAAGGCTCAGGCGCTAGTTGTCAATCTTCAGTAGCTTGGATGAGGACAGTCTTGTTCGCACCCTTACCTTTTTCTTTGCGCCAAGGTTCCCTCAACTTAGCTATGTAACAGGCACGTACAGTCACCTAATAGCCATGAACAACTCCAACACCATTATCTGTTGAAAACTTCAAAGTCAAACACCATGTGGAAAGAGCTGCTCGAAATTCAGCTAGGGTTGGTCGACCCAAGAAAACATTGTATGGAGAGTCAATATCCAAAACTATAAACATCAAGATCCGCACTCTCCTTCATTCACCTTCTCCCAACTCTATAGGTAATTCCACATAACCAACAGCTTCAGTTGCAATGCCATTAAAACCGTGTATAAAAGCTTTAGATGGTTTTAAATCTTTCGCTTCCACCCTCATCCGTTCATAAGCCTTTTTGAAGATTATATTTACTGAACTTCAACAATCAATCAATATCCTTCTCACCAGAGCGGGGCCAATCATGGCCGAAGTGACCATTGGGTCAATTGTCGGAGCCTCTACCTTATTTTCATCTCTGTTCCTAAACACGATATTACCCTTCATCGTACGTTGCTATTTTGCTGAGCTCCATCTTCTGTATTCGAACAACATTCAAAATCCATATACCTAATTGCGCTAGCATAGCGCTCCATCTCTTGTCAACTCTTATCTTCTAGGTGCGGTCCTTCGACTATCGTATGTTTCACCAGTTTTCCTTCAGTCCGTGCAGGCTCCTCAGCCCCCGGTTGGGGTCAGATGTCCCCTGCCCGCCATCCTGCGGGGCTTTCATAAACTGTTGTAATTTCCTTTTCCAAATCATTTTTCCTATAACATCCTAGAGATGTCTGCATTCGTTTGTATTGTGCCCATAGCACTCATGAAACCGATAGTATTCCTCGGCCTGTTTTTGCTTCTCTGCTGATTCTTTTAGAGGTGCCTTCCTATACTGCATGGTATTGAAAGTAGACAGATAGATATTATCCAAAGACGTATTCAACGACATATAATTATTATCCATTGGAATCCTAGGTTTCAATCTTCCAAAATCCTTCTTTCATTCTCGGTTCCTATCTCTGCCTCTTCTTTGCTGATTTGGTTTATTCTGAACATTCACTTGGACTTTCCTAGAACTATCATCAGACTGTTTTATTGCAATGTTACTCTGTACTCCCTCTTTACCTGGTCCCACAACATTCTTTTTTTCGGAGGACCTGGCCTCCTCCTTTCTCAAATACTGAACGACCTTTGCATAAAAGCGCTCCAATGTTGCGGGCGGCTTACCGGCTAACCAATCGCCAAAATCAGATTCTGGAGCAATCCCTCTCATCATGGCCATGAGTGTCACATGGTCATTTGGATTACTGACCTCTATAACAGCTGTAAGAAATCTCTCCAAATAATCTTTCAATGACTCTCTTAGAGCCTGAATCACACTGGAAAGGACATCACATCTTTGGGACGAGTCGCATGCATTCAGAATTGCTCTACAAACTTGCTTGCTAAATCATCGAATCTAGAAATTGATCGTGGGGGCAATCTCATGAACCACATCGTCGCTATTCCAAAAAGAGTTCAGGGAAAGCATTTACACTTGGTCGCATCATCAGCTCGCGTAGAATCCATCAGCCATTCATATTTCATGATATGCTTCCTGGGGTTGTTTTTCCCTCGTAGGCAGGCATTGATGGCATGTTAAACCTCCTTGGATATTCCGCATGTAAAAAATTACCAGTAAACGGGGTATGGCTTCTCGAAATTCCCTAGTCATCGTTAGTCAAGCCTTGGCTCTCTCTCACCAACTGTCTGACCATTGCCGATAAGTCCGGTGTTTTGACGGTTGGTGCCAAGCGGTGGTTGTGCTCCACCTCATGTGAATGGTCCGGTCGATGTCTGTAGGCCATTTCATGCCTTTTTTTGTTCACCATCTTCCCGATGCGCGTCTAGTACGTTCATTTTAGTTGAATTCTTTTGGTTAGGATCCCTCTATATTTGGATCTCTATCTTTGTTTTGGAATCCATTCTGGAATCGTCGAGCGAAGAAGAGTATTTGAATTAATATATAAATGTTTTATATATTGTGTTGTTTGAGTTGTTAATGTTGATTTGGGTTTTCCATCGATTCGTCTGATCAACGCTATCGATAGGATTCCCAAAACACTTGAACAGAGCAAAATGACACAATATTATTTTCAAATTTGGTAAATGCAATTAATTTTGTATGATTATATTATAAATATATAAGTAAGATTTCTTGGAATTTAATAAGTTAACTAAATTGGTTGTTGAAATGATAATATTTGATTATCATTTATTGTTCTATAAATGAATTTATAAACATGGTTTATAAATTGATTTGGAATTTAAATGAATTTAAATCAAGAATTTGAGAATTTAATTTTCGGTGATTTCAAACTTCGGTTTTAAAGTTTTAAAGTGTATATTATTTAAAGTATTTTCGAATAGAAACCGTTTTCAAAAGAATTTTTAAATGTTCAAATTGGTACTCTCTTCTTTGTCGCTGGAAAATAATTTCAATGATGGCGGCCGCATCATCGACATTCATTTTCGAGTTTCGAAGTGGAGAGACCATTCTGTAGCTTTGTTACATTTTTGTTTTGGAAAATGAAATTGATTTGAATTCCTAAAGTAATACTTGATTTATAATATATATATATATTGGTATATGATTATAGATTTGATTGGATATATATAGTGTGTATATATATTTATCTTTAAATTGTTGAAGATTAATCAGAAATTTAAATTCTTAAATTTTATGTTAAAGGTGATTTCAATTATAAAATGAAGCAAATTTTTGAGTAAATATTTAAATTTGAAATACTTAAATTTGGAAAATTTTACCAGTATAATATTCAATTACATTCCAATATAACTTACCTAAATTATCCAGAAGTTGAATATGTAATTGGATAATATACATTATAAAATGATTTTATAAATAAATTTGAGTGTTTGTAATAAATGTTATACACTTAATTTTGATTATAAAAATATTAATAGAGATAAATAGAATAATAGGTTGGTTGAATAATAAATGAGATAAATTAAAATTTTGTTTTGAAAGAAACCTTTTGTATCAAATATTAATAAATTAGAATTAAATCAACTTATTGAAATACCTTGAATATAAAATCAATTATTGAGTATTAATTAATGTAAATTGAAATTTATATGGTTTGAACTAATTGTTTTATCTTGTTTTTCAATCTATTTTCTTTTTGGATTGTTCCTATTCTCCTACCTCCTTCCATTTCGGGGACGAAAAGTTTTGAGTGGGGGAGAGTGTAACGACCCGTAAATTTCAGTGGTTTTATTTATTTAATTAGTTGAATTTTGTGAAATTTTAAACAATAAAATTTTGAAATAAAAATTTAATATTTGGAATACGTCTAATTAAACATAGCAAATGGTAAATTTTCATTTGATAATGTGGAAGTTTATTTTCTAGTATAATTATATTTCAATTTAAATCAGTTAATATTTAATGGTAATAAACTATTTTCCAAACCTGAATATTTTTATACAGAAAATTTGTAAATCATCTTCTGAGTGAGACGTCATATTTCGTTTCTCTAAATTTGGACTTCTATTGCACCGTTCATCTTATTTCTGACATTTTAGCAGCATTTCGGTACCGATATCGACTTTTGAACGGACAATCGTACCACTGATATCTGTGTATCGTTTTGACCGTCTCGTCGTGCTGACCTCTACGGTATATTCATTTATGTGTTTCGGAGACCGGTATGTGTCGGAATCCGCGAAACAATTACCCATATCGGTACCGTTTAAGCCTTTTGGTCTACCCGTGACCATTCATTTTTCCATGGTGCAAAAGCAGTACAACAACTAGTCTTTTTCCCAGAATTCGATAAGGTGGCTGTCACTATTCCCAACTGTTCATTTATGACATTTGCTATTACCATTCGTTCTGTAGTTCAAAAGAAAAATAAAATATATTGTTACATTTTAATCTTCCACCTGCCAAATACATCCCGATCATCATTCCTCTCCCCACCTCCTTCCGTTACCCTCTCTTTCTTTCTTCTTCATTTCTTCCACACACGCTCATGCATTCATTATTTGCTCAAAGCTAGATTACTCGGCCATACCCTGTACCCTACCACGCCAAAGCCTCTGCTCCGCGTTCATCCCCACCGCCGAGTGCCTGTCTCGTCCGCCCTTACATGCTCATCCCAACCACATCATAGTCGTACACCGAGCACCCTTGCAGTCTGCTTCCCTCCTTGCCCAACCTCTCGCAACTCTCAACAGCCGTGCCGAGCTTCACCTAACCCGAGGCCACCCATCACCAGGCCTAGACTTGCAACCCATCCTCTCGACAACCAATCACCACCATAGCAGCTCGTTTCTCCTTCAGCTAGCTTGGATTTGATATTAAATTATGGTATAGATTATGTTTATATAATATATAGATGTATATACGTGTATGATCTTGCTCTTATTTTATTTTTCTAGTGCTCACGTAAATTGTCAAGCCAAGCTTTCAAGAGAGAGATATATATATTTGTTCCATTGTTATGTGCAATCATATTTTGTAACGCCCCACTCTGAGACCCACTGTAACAAAGAGTATTACGAGAGTAATACTGTCTGTTAAAGCGGAGAATAGAGTATAGTGGAAGCAACCATTTGTAATCAAGCTATAACTATCTACCGAATACGTCGAAAGGTGGAATCTATTTAAATTTTTCTCAATCAGGTGGTTCGACATATTCGGTAAATACTTATAACGAAATTACAAATGGCTAAAGATCTATCAGGACAAAGCATAATAACATAATGAAATAGCATTACAGAACAGAATCACATAACAGATATAAAATCCCAGCACAATACATCGTCAATACAGATCCAAATACTATAAGTGGGTACAAAGCCACTGCCCATACATGTGAGTCAAAAATATGTACATATCAAAGTCTGAATAATAACAGAGTAGCGGAATAGTGGACAAATAAAAGCGATATCTATCAGCATAGCAGATAATGTCCAAGCGGAAGAACAGAAGCTAAGTCCAGAGACCTAACCTGAAACAACTCGGTCTGACCTGAGCGAAAACACTCGGGTCAGGCTAGCTAAACAATCAATAATAACTGAGATATATAATAATGCGGTACATAAATAAAACAGTACTTTTCCTAAGAAAAGAGTATTTTGGACCACATGAATATAATGACGGTCCCTAATCATCAATCAACAGTAAAAATCTCCAAAGAGAATATCAGCACCAAAGTGTTGAATAAATAAAATCGCCTCATATCATCGGCATAGCCAAAGCTATATAAAGTTGCCCATAGGCAATAATCCCAAGAGTGACCAGAGTCTGTAATCAATGCCCAAGCAAAGATCGATGCTCCAAAGAGCAATGGGGATATACTGAAAAGTCAATGAAATCAAACACTGAAAAGCAGTGTCCAGAGACACTGTGAATCCACAAGGTAATCGCACTTACATCGTATGGTTCCATAGAACCAACACCAAATGGCGGTACTCAAATGGATATAAAAAAACCATCAGATAATACAAGTATATCACGTGCACCGACCAGAGTCATTATTGCCAAGTACTGTAGAGTTGTGATCGATCACTCGCACAGATGTGGAACGCGCGAGACGGCGAGATCCTTCCCAGAAGGATAAAGGCCCAGAGGCACATGCCGAAAAAAGAAACTTCTCCATAGAACAGGTGTCCAGAGACGGTTGCCCAGAGGCGTGGTGACCCAAAGGTCCAGTACTGGCCGCCCAGAGGCTAATGTGTCACAAACTTCTTGGAGAGGAACCCGTAAAGTGTTAACAATGAGTCCCATACCCCACGTTTGCACTAAACGGTTTACTAACAAATAGCAAGCTCACATTCCAAACAATAAAAAGTCCACCTCGTATCATCGGTAATCTAGACCCAAAGGTCAAAACGATCAATCGAATAGGTCGGGGATTAACCGGAAAGAAAATACACACGGTTCCATAGGCCGGAGATTTCCTAATCGTTTAAGCACCTTTCCACTTCACTCGACGTGCTAAAAAGGGTATGTGAGATTTTTATTATAGAAAATAATGGTGCGAAACGGTTTTATAATTGATTTTGAAATCACTTTAAAACGGCTTTTGAATACTCTCCTATTATGGAGTAAATAGTTTAATAATTAAAAATAACATTATATAATAATAATTTCGAAAGCCATTTAGGAGTGAAAAATCCTTTGAAAATAATTCATAAAACACGTGTACGAAATCTAGAGACAAATCTCAAAGAAATCGATAAATCAGAGAATCACTGAAAACCAATATTCGTGTTGGAAAATATTCTGAATGGTTGTGAACCAAAGTTCGACAATTTCTGATTCGCAATTGAAACCCAAAGGTTCATTGCAGAAACAATCAATTTGAAGCGGTTGCACCAGAATGGTGCAACCCGGACTCGGTTGCACCAAAATGGTGCAACCGGTGGGTCGGAACCCGGCTGCACTAAGTGGGTGCAGCCCATTTCATGGAAGCCGGCTGCACCGCATGGTGCAGCCCGTTCTTGTAAACCAGGCTGCACCAGGCAGTGCAGCTGGTTTGATCAAGCCCCAACCCGCTTGGGCTGGGAGAATTTGCAAGCCCCAGCCCAGGCGGGCTGGGGAAAAATGATAAGCCCCAGCCCGCTTGGGCTGGGGAAGAATAACACGCCCCAGCCCAGGCGGGCTGGGGAAAAATATTAAGCCCCAGCCCAAGCGGGCTGGGGTTCAGTCAAGCCACCAGCCCGCCTGGGCTGGGGAAGTAACAAGCCCCAGCCCGCGGGATGGGGAGAAATATAAGCCCAGCCCGCATGGGCTGGGAAAAAAACAAGCCCCAGCCCATGCGGGCTGGGGGGGAATACAAACCCCAGCCTATGCGGGCTGGGGGGAAAATACAAACCCCAGCCCGCATGGGCTGGGGAGAAAACAAGCCCCAGCCCATGCGGGCTGGGGGGAAAATACAAGCCCCAACCCGCGCGGGCTGGGGAGAATAGCGGGCCGCTCTATGCGGACCCGCGCTTGTGCATGCGCGCCCACCCACTAAGGGCGGGCCTGCTACCGGCTAGCCCAACCGGGCTAGCCTGCTGCACCTGGGCAGCAGCCTGGGTGCAACCCAGGCCTGACCTGTTGCACTCAGATCACTGTTTCAGCCTGTTTTCAGGCTGAAACATTCCAGACAGCTCAAAATGCTGGTTTTGGTGATTTTGGGTGTTTTTTTTCAAGTTTTTGGCATCAAATTTCACCAATATCAATCACTAACTACCCTATTATGATTAGTACACTATATTAAAGGGAACAAAGAGCCAAAGCTTAGCATTACCTTAGGAAGCAATATCACAAGCACCTTATGTGCACATCCAAAATGAAAGCAAAGATGATCAAAGAGCTATGATTCACATGTTACATAATAAAACATGTGTTACTAAATGATTACTGAAATCAAAAGATGATTAAACACATATTAGAAGAGGTTTTTAGCAATATACCTCTCTAGAAAGCAACAAAGACCACTATAGCATCAACCCAAGTTAGCAAAAGATGATTAGGAGGCTATAAGATCAAAAAAACACATAAAACATGTGTTACCAAATAAATTTCAGAAATTAGAAAGATATAAAAACGGATTTGAGGTGGGTATTTGCATTACCTTTGCATAGAATGACTTGCATAAGCTAAAACTAGAAGGAGATGAAGATAAAGGCCATTTTTGTTATGAAAGCTTTAGGAAATGATTAGGGTTTTGATTAGGGATGAATGAATGAGGTTAGGAGAGTTTGAGATAATTTATAGAGGAGGTTTAGGGTGGGTTATTAGGCTAGGTTTAGTAACCCAATAAGAAGAGAGTTATTTACATGTTTCCAAAAATTAGTCTAAGTGTTCATTTATGTTTATAAAACTCATTTTTCTTGTCCAAACCCATTTTAAAATTTCTCTTAAAATATTTAACTTTCCAAAAATAACATTTTATCCTCATTTTAAATCCCATATTTCCCATTTAATTAAAATAGCCTTTTTCAAATAAATTTTTGTTATTCCAAATCCTTTTATGCTTCATTAAAATAAATAAAAATCCTAACTTTTATTTATTAATTGGTAATGCAAATCCCGGGTTGTTACAGACTCCCCCCCTTAAGAAAATTGCGTCCCCGCAATTCCTTAAGATAGATGTCGTCTATAACGTCAAATCCACAAAAGAAGTGATAGAGATAAAATAGAGAATTCTCACCCGTAGAAGAAGATGGGAGAAAGCCAGGATAAGAGCGCTCGATAGATTCTCTGGTCTCCCAAGTGCAGTCCTTAGGATTCGGTGACCATTGAATCTTCACGAATGGAACCTCTTTGTTGCGAAGGCGTCTAACCTCCGAATCAAGCACACGAAGAGGTTGCTGCTCCAAAGATAAATCAGGTAAGAACTCTAAATCAGGCACAGCATGTGGCTCAATGGTAGAATCAGGATCGCGGACACACATGCGAAGCTGGGAAACATGGAACACGTCGTGCATTCCAGAGAAGTGAGCAGGTAGAGCCACCCGATAAGCCACGGGGCCGATGCGTTCCGTAATAGGAAATGGTCTAACATAGCGAGGAGCCAACTTCCCTGTAGAGCTGAAACGCACAACCCCTTTCATAGGAGATATCCGAATAAAGACATGATCACCAATGATGAACTCAAGAGGCTTCCTACGGTTGTCCGTGTAGGATTTCTGACGGTTTTGCGCCTCTTTCATTCTCTGACGAATAAGAATAATCTTCTCAGAAGATTCCCGAACTGAATCTGGACCAAGAAGGAGCTTCTCGCCAGATTCTAACCAACACGAAGGAGAACGACATGGCCTTTTGTAAAGAGCCTCGAAAGGAGCCATGACAATACTAGACTGAAAGCTGTTGTTGTAGGAGAACTCTACAAGCGGTAAGTGATCCTCCCAACTACCTCTGAAATCCAGAATACCACAGCGCAAAAGATCCTCTAAAACACGATTCACCCTCTCTGTCTGACCGTCGGTCTGAGGATGATAAGCAGTCGAGAGATTCAGCTTTGAGCCCAAAGATGACTGTAGGCACTTCCAGAAGTGACTAGTAAAGATAGTGTCTCGATCACAGACGATAGAGCTAGGAATGCCATGAAGTCGAACGACTTCCTTCACATATAGCTTGGCAAGCTAAGGAGCAGTCTGAGTGGACTTAATAGGAATGAAATGAGCTGATTTGGTCAAGCGATCGACGATGACCCAAATAGAAGTATGGCCTGACCTCGATCGAGGCAGACCGTCAATAAAATCCATGGATATCTGATCCCATTTCCATAATGGAATCTCTAGCGGCTGAAGAAGACTAGATGGACGCTGATGCTCAGCTTTGATCTGTTGACAAGTCATGCAATAGCTTACATAACTTGCAACATCACTCTTCATGCCCTCCCAATAAAATAGGCGACACATGTCGGCATACATCTTACTCGACCCGGGATGTATAGTGTACTTAGTGCGATGACACTCGTCTAGAATGTCGCGCCTAAGTGATAAATCAGATGGTCCCAAAATACGGTTCTTCCTGCGAAGACACTGATGAGAATCAATAGAATAATCCGATAATGTCTCATCACTGGATCCCGACTCAAGGAGATGAATATATCACAACAAGTCTGGATCATGCCGCTGAGCATGGGCAATGCAATCCAATAGAATAGGTCGAGCTACCAAGCTGAATAGCAAGATCTAAGGATCAGAAGACGGAGCTCGATTTCGAATATCACACATAGAAAGAGTCTCAAGAATATTCCACTCGGCTATCATCATAGAAACTACTGCTGAGTGTTTGCGACTGAGTGCATCAGCCACACGATTACCCTTGCCAGGGGTATACTGAATGTCTAAGTCATATGAGGCGAGAAACTCAAGCCATCGCTGATGCCTCATATTGAGATCCTTCTGACTGAATAAATACTTCAGCGACTTGTGATTGGTGTAAAGAGTGAAGCGTTCGCCTAATAGAAAGTGACGCCACGTCTTCAAAGCAAAGACGATAGCTGCCAACTCAAAATCATGAGTCGGATAGCGAACCTCATTCGGACGTAGCTGCCTAGAAGCATAAGCAACTACCCGATCCTTCTGCATAAGCACAGCACCAAGGCCGCAACCACAAGCGTCGGTGTAAACAACAAGATCCTGGTTACTCTCAGGAACCACAAGGATAGGAGCATGAGTGAGAAGTTCCTTCAATCGCTAGAAAGAAACTTCACACTTATCAGACCAAATAAAGCGAACCCCCTTACGAGTCAGAGTCGTGAGGGGAAGTGCAACACGAGAGAAATCCTTGATCAATCGACGGTAATAACCCGCCAGACCAAGGAAGCTGCGAATATCATGAACGTTCTCAGGCTGCTTCCAATTCTGAATAGCTTCAATCTTGACAGGATCAACAGAAATACCCTTAGAAGAAACAATATGACCCAAGAACTTGACCTTGCTCTCCCAGAAATGGCACTTGGAGAGCTTGGCCCTAAGCTGATGCTGACGAAGAGTATCCAAGACGATCCGCAGATGACGAGCATGCTCTGCCTCGGATCTAGAATAAACAAGAATATCGTCGATGAAAACCAGAACGAATCTATCGATGTATTCCCAGAATACTCGATTCATGAGATCGACGAAGAAAGCCGGAGCGTTCGTCAAGCCGAACGGCATGACCAACCACTCAAAAGAACCATAACGAGTGCGAAATCCTGTAAGAGGAATGCTGTCTTCTGCGGCTCGTAGCTGATGGAATCCGGTGGCAAGGTCGAGCTGAGAGAAGACCTTCGCACCGCTCAATTGGTCAAACATGTCGTCTATCCGAGGAAGTGGGTAGCGATTTCTGATGGTCAACTCATTGAGCTTGCGGTAGTCAATGCAAAGCCTAAGAGAGCCATCAGCCTTCTTAACGAAGACCACAGCAGCACCCCATGGCAAAGAACTGGACCGAATGAACTACTTCGCCTCAAGCTCTACTAACTACTTCCTGAGTTCCTCATTCTCTTTAGTAGACATCCTCGTGGGAGGACGCCTGACTGGGTGGGAGCCTGGAACGAGATCGATGCGGAACTCAATGGCCCGCTTTGGCGACAGGCCTGATACTGGCTTGAATATATCGGGGAAATCCCGAACAACAGGAATACGGGGTATGTCCACATTCTCATCTCATGAATCAAGAGCAAATAAAGTAATATCAGAAATCCCAACATCCTGAAGAGCAATAGCTAACGGAGCGGGCGAGTCAGGATGACGAAGAAATAATATCCGCTCCGAACAAATTATTTTGGCGTCGTACTGAGCGATCCAATCCATGCCAAGAATCATGTCAAAGCCCAAATACTCCATAACGTGCAGATTTGCACGGAAATAAAATCCACAAAGATCGATATCTATATCCTCACAAAGCAACCTAAGGGTCGTGGATCTGCCGATGGGATTCACAATCCTTAGTGAAGAAACCAAACAAGTAACATCCAAAGATAAAGTATCAACTAGTTCCTTTGATACGAATGAGTGAGAGGCAGCCGTATCAAAGAGAACTCTACAAGATCTACCATGAAATAAAATAGAGCCTTCAAGAACGGAAGGATGTGTACCTTTAGGCTGAGCAGAAGTGGTAGAAGCCTTGGCAGCGTTAAGCCTGCCAGGCTTGGCACTAGCTGGAGCAATAGGACAAGCGGATATCCTGTGTCCCTCCTTCTTGCAGAAGGTGCAATAGAGAGGTTTGGGACACTCTCGAATAAAGTGATCTGGAGAACCGCAGTTGAAGCATTTCTTCGGAGGACGTGTCCCACTAGGCTGAGCAGGAGTCTGGGACTGAGGACGAGTCTGAGGCTGAGTCTGAACAGTGGAACTGCCAGTCTTCTTCTTCTTGTGCTGAAAAGAAGAGTCGGACTTGCCAGGAGGAAACCTCTTCTTGGTGGGGTTTGTGGAACCCACACCACCATCATCACTATGCTCCATCTCGACTGACTCAAGATGTAGAGCTGCATCGACTAGCTTCTCGAATGAGAGCTCAAGCTGTAGCATAAGCTACCTCTTCAGATATTTCTTCAAGCCCTCAACAAATTTGAGGTTCCTCTTATAAGGAGTAGCAATAAACTCAAGGCTGTACTTGGACAGGGCCTCGAAGGAAGAGACATAGTCGGATACAGAGGACTTCCCTTGCTTAAGATCAAGAAAGCGACGAGCAAGGGAGTTCTTCTCTGACTCTGGGATGAATTTGAGCTCAAATCTCTCACGAAACTGAGCCCAAGTAAGTGTGGTCTCATCGATCTCGGCAATAAGGAGTTCGTACCAATCCAGGGCACGACTCTGAAGCTGACTGGAAGCAATAAGAACACGGTCATGATCCAGGATATCCATACGAGTGAAAATGCGCTCGCATATCCGAATCCAAGCCTGGACCTCTAAGACATTCTCGGAGCTACTGAACGGCTTCCCTCCGAGATGGGTAAAATCACTGCAGAGACACGCAAAAGCAGACTTGCGCAGAGCATCAGCAACTGGGGCTGGAGACTGAGAATGAGACTGGGAATTCTGAACCAGTTCATGATCTGGTCGGTGGTCATGAACACGCCCTCGGGATGAGTGTTGCTGGACTGCCCAGCAGCACTGGTCTGACGTGTGGTTCTCCCTCTTCCCCTTCCAGACATACTGAAAGTCAAACGAGAATTAGAGTTAGACATGATTCAATGATAGATAATTAATTAAGGAATACTACGGAATATAACGGATTCCTATACACATTCCTAACTTATCTATCAATAAACATAAGGAAGGGATTTGATTTAATTCGGATCTAATTAAAATGTATTGTACTAAATGTATCTATTCTGTGTTTGTTATACTTATTTCTGAAACCAGGCTCTGATACCAAACTGTAACGCCCCACTCTGAGACCTACTGTAACAAAGAGTATTACGGGAGTAATACTGTCTGTTAAAGCGGAGAATAGAGTATAGTGGAAGCGACCATTTGTAATCAAGCTATAACTATCTACCGAATACGTCGAAAGGTGGAATCTATTTAAATTTTTCTCAATCAGGTGGTTCGACATATTCGGTAAATACTTATAACGAAATTACAAATGTCTAAAGATCTATCAGGACAAAGCATAATAACATAATGAAATAGCAACACAGAACAGAATCACATAACAGATATAAAATCCCAGCACAATACATCGTCAATACATATCCAAATACTATAAGTGGGTACAAAGCCACTGCCCACACATGTGAGTCAAAAATATGTACATATCAAAGTCTGAATAATAACAGAGTAGCGGAATAGTGGACAAATAAGAGCGCTATCTATCAGCATAGCAGATAATGTCCAAGCGGAAGCACAGAAGCTAAGTCCAGAGACCTAACCTGAAACAACTCGGTCTGACCCGAGCGAAAACACTCGGGTTAGGCTAGCTAAACAATCAGTAATAACTGAGATATATAATAATGCGGTACATAAATAAAACAGTACTTTTCCTAAGAAAAGAGTATTTTGGACCATATGAATATAATGACGGTCCCTAATCATCAATCAACAGTAAAAATCTCCAAAGAGAATATCAGCACCAAAGTGTTGAATAAATAAAATCGCCTCATATCATCGGCGTAGCCAAAGCTATATAAAGTTTCCCATAGGCAATAATCCCAAGAGTGACCAGAGTCTGTAATCAATGCCCAAGCAAAGATCGATGCTCCAAAGAGCAATGGGGATATACTGAAAAGTCAATGAAATCAAACACTGAAAAGCAGTGTCCAGAGACACTGTGAATCCACAAGGTAATCGCACTTACATCGTATGGTTCCATAGAACCAACACCAAATGGCGGTACTCAAATGGATATAAAAAAAACATCAGATAATACAAGTATAGCACGTGCACCGACCGAAGTCGTTATTGCCAAGTACTGTAGAGTTGTGATCGATCACTCGCACAGATGCGGAACGCGCGAGACGGTGAGATCCTTCCCAGAAGGATAAAGGCCTAGAGGCACATGCCGAAAAAAGAAACTTCTCCATAGAACAGGTGTCCAGAGACGGTTGCCCAGAGGCGTGGTGACCCAGAGGTCCAGTACTGCCCGCCCAGAGGCTAATGTGTCACAAACTTCTTTGAGAGGAACCCGTAAAGTGTTAACAATGAGTCTCATACCCCACGTTCGCACTAAACGGTTTACTAACCAATAGCAAGCTCACATTCTAAACAATAAAAAGTCCACCTCGTATCATCGGTAAACTAGACCCAAAGGTCAAAACGATCAATCGAATAGGTCGGGGATTAACCGGAAAGAAAATACACACGGTTCCATAGGCCGGAAATTTCCTAACCGTTTAAGCACCTTTCCACTTCGCTCGACGTGCTAAAAAGGGTGTGTGAGATTTTTATTATAGAAAATAATGGTGCGAAACGGTTTTATAATTGATTTTGAAATCACTTTAAAACGACTTTTGAATACTCTCCTATTATGGAGTAAATAGTTTAATAATTAAAAATAACATTATATAATAATAATTTCGAAAGCCATTTAGGAGTGAAAAATCCTTTGAAAATAATTCATAAAACACGTGTACGAAATCTAGAGACAAATCTCAAAGAAATCGATAAATCAGAGAATCACTGAAAACCAATATTCGTGTTGGAAAATATTCCAAATGGTTGTGAACCAAAGTTTGACAATTTCTGATTCGCAATTGAAACCCAAAGGTTCATTGTAGAAACAATCAATTTAAAGCGGTTGCACCAGAATGGTGCAACCCGGACTCGGTTGCACCAAAATGGTGCAACCGGTGGGTCGGAACCCGGCTGCACTAAGTGGGTGCAGCCCATTTCATGGAAGCCGGCTGCACCGCATGGTGCAGCCCGTTCTTGTAAACCAGGCTGCACCAGGCGGTGCAGCTGGTTTGATCAAGTCCCAGCCCGCTTGGGCTGGGAGAATTTGCAAGCCCCAGCCCAGGCGGGCTGGGGAAAAATGATAAGCCCCAGCCCGCTTGGGCTGTGGAAGAATAACACGCCCCAGCCCAAGCGGGCTGGGGAAAAATATTAAGCCCCAGCCCAAGCGGGCTGGGGTTCAGTCAAGCCCCCAGCCCGCCTGGGCTGGGGAAGTAACAAGCCCCAGCCCGCGGGCTGGGGAGAAATACAAGCCCAGCCCGCATGGGTTGGAAAAAAAAACAAGCCCCAGCCCATGCGGGCCGGGGGGGAAATACAAACCCCAGCCCATGCGGGCTGGGGGGGGGGGAAATACAAACCCCAGCCCGCATGGGCTGGAGAGAAAACAAGCCCCAGCCCATGCGGGCTGGGGGGAAAATACAAGCCCCAGCCCGCGCGGGTTGGGGAGAATAGCGGGCCGCTCTATGCGGACCCGCGCTTGTGCATGCGCGCCCGCCCACTAAGGGCGGGCCTGCTACCGGCTAGCCCAACCGTGCTAGCCTGCTGCGCCTGGGCAACAACCTGGGTGCAACCCAGGCCTGCCCTGGTGCACTCAGATCACTGTTTCAGCCTGTTTTCAGGCTGAAACATTCCAGCCAGCTCAAAATGCTGGTTTTGGTGATTTTGGGTGTTTTTTTCAAGTTTTTGGCATCAAATTTCACCAATATCATTCACTAACTACCCTATTATGATTACTACACTATATTAAAGGGAACAAAGGGCCAAAGCTTAGCATTACCTTAGGAAGCAATATCACAAGCACCTTATGTGCACACCCAAAATGAAAGCATAGATGATCAAAGAGCTATGATTCACATGTTACATAATATAACATGTGTTACTAAATGATTACTGAAATCAAAAGATGATTAAACACATATTAGAAGAGGTTTTTAGCAATATACCTCTCTAGAAAGCAACAAAGACCACTATAGCATAAACCCAAGTTAGCAAAAGATGATTAGGAGGCTATAAGATCAAAAAAACACATAAAACATGTGTTACCAAATAAATTTCAGAAATTAGAAAGATATAAAAACGGATTTGAGGTGGGTATTTGCATTACCTTTGCATAGAATGACTTGCATAAGCTAAAACTAGAAGGAGATGAAGATAGAGGCCATTTTTGTTATGAAAGCTTTAGCAGTTTTGATTAGGGATGAATGAATGAGGTTAGGAGAGTTTGAGATAATTTATAGAGGAGGTTTAGGGTGGGTTATTGGGCTAGGTTTAGTAACCCAATAAGAAGAGAGTTACTTACATGTTTCCAAAAATTAGTCTAAGTGTTCATTTATGTTTATAAAACTCATTTTTCTTATCCAAACCCGTTTTAAAATTTCTCTTAAAATATTTAACTTTCCAAAAATAACATTTTATCCTCATTTTAAATCCCATATTTCCCATTTAATTAAAATAACCTTTTTCAAATAAATTTTTGTTATTCCAAATCCTTTTATGCTTCATTAAAATAAATAAAAATCCTAACTTTTATTTATTAATTGGTAATGCAAATCCCGGGTTGTTACATATTTCATCTTATTTTATTTTAAAAGTATAAATATAGGTACGTAATACACAAGTATATATATTTAAAGTATAGTAGTTATTCTTTAGTATATTTTGTTAGTGTAGATATATAGGTATGTATAACTTTCTGTCATAAGTTGCGGCTGGGAGATGTTAGTTATTCATGTGTGTATATATATATATATGTATATATATATTTGATAGCTTATATATGAATTTGGCTCCAGCCGTGTTATATATATAGTATATATATCTAAGCTGCTTGATGTTTTTCATTTTATATATATAAAAACATATATGTACGGTTATATATACATTAGTTATTATTTGTGTTTACTATGTATATAGGCTTACATTATCCTATATATATTCTAAAGTATAACATATGTTACTTTATGCATTTGCTTTGTTATAAATATATGTTAAATAATAAGAACATCATCGTGGTATTACATGTATTTGGTTTCGAAAGGTTACATTTGGGCAGTCTTGTTTATATATATATATATATGTAGATAATAATGATTTTTGGATTATATATATATATATTGTCTTAATCCGACATATTGATTTAAAATTTATCATAATAACAATAGTATAAGTTCAGCTATAGATTTGGTTTATATACATATTTTATATATTAATGTTGTTACGGTATTACGTATTGTTTGAGACAGTTTGAGAAATGTTAGTATATAATGTTTTGTAATGTATATTTACAGTCTGTAAGGGTTATATTTGTTTTATAAAATAATACTGATTTTATATAAACACTGGTATATTCCAGTTTATATAGTATGGAAAATTTAAAATCTGGTTAGGTATATATATATTTTGATACTTGAGATTTAAGAAAATGATTGCTGGGATTTTATACTGTTTTAATGTTTGGCTTAATTTGAAATACATATATATTCAATATAAATGTGTTTGAATATAAAGTATGATTTATATATATATATAGTTATATTTAGTTATATATAAGATCGCTTATACCATATATCTGCATCGATCCAGTTCTGATTTGATCCGTTCTCATCAATTTCTTATCTATCAGCTTTGTCGTCAATTCGTGCCAATCTTGATTTGCTATGGGATTCGTGCTTACATTCTGTAACTCAACTTCATTGTCTATCCTCTAACCTCGAAAGGTGAGCAATCACTCACGATTAACGTTCTTATATTTATTAAATTTGATTTCAATTGAAACGATAATTGAAATATGCTGCTGTTAGTTATTTACATTGTTATGTATGCTATTATCAGTATCTGTTCACCTGTGACATCTGACACCATTATCTGTTATTTATATTGATGATATATGCATGTTATATTATTATCATATCTGTTATCACTCTGCAAGTTCCCTGTTAGTATAGAATTCACTATGGGTTGAAATGATACATACCCGAACGATCATTAGAATAGGAGAAAATCATTATGGGTTGAAATGATAAACCCAAGCGATTTTAATTGAATTGAATTTGGGATTGCGGGTTGAAAAGATATATACCCGTATATATTTAAAATACGGATTGAAATGACAAATATCCGTATCACTTGACCATAGGGTAGGAAATTATATACAGACACCGTTGGTCTATATATAAATATTTT
The DNA here is from genome assembly GCA_030737815.1 of Allium fistulosum. Taxonomy (NCBI): domain Eukaryota; kingdom Viridiplantae; phylum Streptophyta; class Magnoliopsida; order Asparagales; family Amaryllidaceae; genus Allium; species Allium fistulosum. The sequence continues at coordinate 474,930,099 of CM060902.1, forward strand.
GAAAATGATTTCTATGGTTTTGAAAAGAAATATATGGTTTTAATAAATATTGATTTTAAAGATTTATTAAAGTTGATTTAATAAAGTTGATATATAATATGTTTAAGTATTTATTTAATATCTATATTTTCAAATATAGAGTTTATAATGATTCAAGTTGGAAAGATAAATTTGAAATTGATTTGAAATTATATTTATTTAAGAATTTTACTTAAATAAGTTTGATTTGAAATTTATTAAATTTGAAATTTTAAAGATATGTTTTATAACTTGAATTTGATTAAAAGTGACTTAAATGAATATTTCAAACTTATATAAATTTAAATGGGATATTTTGTTTATTTAAATTTGTAAATTAAAGTTGTATTTAGATGTTATTGAAATGATTAAGTAAATATTTCAAAACTAAATAATAGTAAAGTGAATTTGATATATATATATATGAAATTATCGAATTTAGTTTTGAAATGTTGAATATTTAAAGCTTTGAAATATATTGAAAGTGAAATGGCTTATTTTATGATTTAAATATGTATTTGAAATCGATAATTTGAAATGGTTTATTTAGAAACTGAATCGAATTGAAATTGATAATTTGAGATTTGATTAAATTTGAATTTTGGAATTCGAATAATTTGAATCGATTTGTGAAATTTAGGAAGCTATTTTATTTTATAAAGTATTTTTAAAACTATATCTAAAACTATTTATATTTTACTTTATAAATTATTTTATCATAAACTATTTTAATATAAATCATTTTCAATATAAATTATTTTATTATAAATTATTTTTAACTTATAACTATTTAATATAAACTATTTTATTTTATAAACTATTTTATTATATATACTAATTTTAATATCTAAACTGTTTAAGAGGAAGGTGTTTTGGATTCCAAAATGTTATGATTTCAAAGCTATGATTTCAAAGTGTCTCAAGGTTGTGATTTCCAAAGTGTTTTGATTTTTAAAAGACTTATGATTTCGGAAGTGTTATAACTTTGGAAAGTGATATGATTTTGGAAATGAATATTATTTTAAGTGAGAAATGATACCGTACAGATATGGTTTTGAAATGAATTGATATTTTGGTTTTGAAGTATAAACTATTTTGAAATGACCGTGGTGTTATAATAACGATTGGTTGTTAAAGAGACCGGGATCAGATATGGGCATACTCTCTGTCGATACCGAAAACCACTTTAACAACTGTGTACGTGGAGGAGATACCAGAATGAAGTAGGATGGTGGCGACGTTCCTATATGAGGTATATACGTGGACCCGACTCCCGTGAGTTGGCATAAGGTGGCTGAAACAGGAGCAATTGACGGGCTAATGAGGTAGCTCCTCTGATCGGACACACTCCATCGTATGCCATTCTATTACTTTGTGATTGATTTGGTGCGCACCTTCGAATTTCGGGAGTGTGGCTCGAGGTGGGCGGTAGTGGCTGCTATGCGTTACCACCGGCCCGGAAGTGTAATTGGTATATCTACCCTGGCATTGCCTAGTTGTGCCGTGTCACCTACCCTAGCTCGCCTTTTACAAGTTTGTTTTATACCATACCTATGGAGTGCCCTCTGACGACGCCCATTACGGGGGAGATTACGATACTATATAGACTATGGGAATATATAAAATGTGTTAAGGGGGATATGGGTAACGCCTTAACGCTATTTGATAATTTACTTTACTTTAGACATTATTATAATAGCGTATATTACTACATAGTAGATAGTTTAACGGATCCTTAGAGTATGGTTATCCCAAACATCCTTTGAGTTACTGTATTTCGGTTGATATTTCACCTGAGTTGGATTTATTGATATAAGAATGTTAATCCTGACTCGAGTGTTTTGTGTTTTGCTTTACGCTCGGGTCAGACTGAGTAATATAGCATTTGAGACTCACCTTTGGAGTTGGAGCTTCGCTTGGAGATCCGGCTATCTATCGATTTTGCTTTCAGTTATTCAGTTGATTCCAGTGATGTATTCAGATCTTGTATTTGACTATTGTATTGAGAGATCTATGTATTCTTAACCTCTGTTGTATCTTATTTAACTCTGTTATATATATAGTAGCTTCAGGAACTACTATTCTTTTGTTTCCGCTGCATTATTTTATATTACTCTGTGTCTGCGATTCTGCGATTATTTATTTACTGTATATGCTGAGTTTTGCCAAATTTAAATTAACAATCTGATATTTTGAGCAATTCAAATCCAACATGTATGGATGCGAATGGTTGAAAATTTCAGGTCGTTACAATTAGAATCTAATTATTTGTTTAGAATTAGATAATCTATGGCCATTTAACCTATTTCCCTTGTTTTAAAATGGAGCATTGAAGAGATCAAAAATAAAATAAATTAGAAATTGTGTGAAGTATGAATCGAATTGTTTGTAGTGCACCACCTATTTCTATCAGTTAAATAAATAAGGAACTCCTTTCTCACTCCAAAATAATGCATATAAAGGTTTAATTGAACATAGTTGATCTAATTTTTGAAGATGTGTTCTTTAAAATGGAGAAGGGGTTCTAATTTGTTAACATGGAACAAGTGGTAGCTATTCCATGTTTGTACGAATCTATCTTATTTGGCTTTGGTAGTAGCAATTCTTGTTGGAGTTATAGATTTGTATGAGATTGATATTTCAAAATAACTTGTAAGTACATTATTATCGAATTATAGTAATATAATGATTAGACCTTAAATTTCACGCATAGAAATATACGTATATAATATTATTGTATTGAATATTAAAACCAATAGCATATTGATTATAGCGTATTGAGAGTGATAATTAGTATTTTTAGAATAGTTAGGTAATATTATTTGTAGGAAGGAAGTTAGTGTAAATTAGGGAGTTTATCCCTAATTAGAGGTGTAATAAGGGAATACCTTATATGTCCTCAATTGTTATTCGGTTAGGATGACATATGTATATAGTAGATATACATATAAGTTATGACTAAGTTATATGGGTGCGAGGTTACTCCAAAGCTACATTGAAGTCTACCCAGTTAAATCTAGCTACCAGCGGCGTGGCTTTGCAGACTAATGTGGGACATCGCTTATAATAAATAACCATAATGGATGTGAAGTTAGTCCCAATTCTACCAGATAAACCAGCCAGTAAATATGGCTACTAGTACCTGCGAATAGTCGGACTAATGTGAGACATCACGAGTGGGTTATGAGTCATAAATTGCATTTTGGATTCGGTAGGTGAAATCCTTCGAAGAGGTTCGCTTTGGGTTTGAGGTATTAAGTGGCTATGGTAGGGTCTACCACTTTCTTAGGAGAAGTACCAAGTAACCTAATGGGATTTCTTATGATGTCAACTAGTGAGAACCATGTAAGGACCCGCCTTGGGTTACGATTAAATGACGGGGACCTGCCCATTTTATAGGTCTTAAATGGTCAGAGTCGGCCTAATCCCTAATAAAAAAGATATTAAGTGGTTTAGAGTTTCTCTCTTTCGCACCATTAATGATAGTTGGTGTTAGAATTTGGGATGGGTTAGGTATTAAATGATGGGAACCTGCCTAATTTATAGGTATTAAATGGTTAGAGTCTGCATAATCCCTAGGGCTGGCAATTAGACCCGACCCGATGGACCCGGACCCGACCCGACCCGGGGGTCTCGGTGCTAGGAAGGTCGGGTTTTGGTGGGACCAAACTATACATTTCAAAAACTAGACCTGACCTGACCCGAGCTTCGGTTTGGGTCGGATCGGGTCGGTTCATGTCCAGTTGGGTAATAATACTAAAAATGCATATATTTCAATGTTTTTTGATCGGGTCTTTTAGGTCAGGTCAATTCGGTTTGGGTCGGGTTTGATCGGGTCTTTATTGTATTTTTCATCACCCAGACCCAACTCAAGACTCATCGGGTTTGGGTCTTTTTGAGTTGGTTCATTTTGGTTTCGCGGTTCTCGGTTATAGTTGTAAGCCCAACTAATCCCCAATAAAGGGTATTTATTGGTTGGATGTTTCCTCTTACATCGTAAATGCTAGTTATTTAGAGTTGTATAGTTAGCCTGGAAGAGCCTTCAGACTTACAGTTGACTTTTGTATAGTTGGACTGGAAGAGCTTTCGGGTCTACAGTTGACTTTATACATATGTTATATAATTGGACTGGAAGGGCCTTCGGACTTACAGTTGACTTTATACGTATGTTATGATTTTAATACGTAAGACATAGTTCTTATTTAAATAGTACTGCCCAAGTACAATTATGGTAAAGCTTGAGATTTCCGTTTCACCAGACATTTAATGTTCTGACTCACTCCTCATAACAATACATGTTAGAGAGAGTAATGCTGATTTAGAAAACGAAGGTGGAGGTGAAGATTTGTGCCAGTTATCTATCTATTTATGTTTTTTAAGTATTTTTATTGTACCCAGTTCAAACAGTTATGTTATTTTGAGATATTGTACTATGGAGGCTTTATGTAAACATGTTGTAATATTTAAAATGTTATGTTTCTGAAATGATTCTCTTTATGAAATGGGTACTTGTTGTTATATTATATTTTATCCATTCCGCTATAAGATTCTAAAAGTATAGATAGATAGCTCTATGTTTTTTTAATTTTTATCAACCTAACAACTCGCCTTGAGATGGGTATAAGGTTCGATGGGCTTTTATTAGGTCGAAATTAGGTCCGATTGGGGTGGGTTGTCAAATTTGGGATTATAAAAGAGAGACTGATGTGACGACTAACCTCTAAGGTTTCCAGGCATCACTTATATCAACATTGACGTGGGTTTAGTTATGTGTAACCGTTTGGCTCAAAAGATCCTCTATTTTCGCAAACCGTAACTCCAAATTCACCAAAATTATATACCAAACTGATGGCTTGTACAGACCTTCACAATGGTTATAAACATGATACACAATTCACCTTTTAATTAAAAATCCATTTTTAATTGGTTTAATATTAACAACATCAAATATATAGGTCGTTACAGTTTGTATATTTGTTTGTTTGTATGTAAATTCATTGTTATTTTTTACATATGTTTAAAAGTTGTTTCAATTCAAAATTCTTAAGTGGACTTTTGTGCAAGATCTTAAACCTACTTTAAGTCCTTCTTAAGTTAAAGCCTGATTTCAATTGGTTAATTTTAAACTTTAAAACATATAGTATTACAAATTTTAAATATATGTATGTATGTGTGTGTGTAATTTTAAATTTTAAATATAGTTTGCTATTATTTATGCATGTATATATGTATGTATATTATTTCAACTCAAAGTTTATAAATGGGACTTCTGTGTAAAATCATAAATCTAGTTTTTAATCCTTTAAATCTAGTTTTAAATCCTTCCTGAGTTAAAAACTAAATTTAAAATTATTAATTTTAGATTTCAAAGCATATAAAGTAGTTAAATTTAACTTTAATATATATATATATAACTGTTATTATATATATTTCAATAAAGCTATAGAAAATAAAGGCGTATATAAATGGGCAAATGTATCCGATGTGGTGTAGATCTCAGCACCTGTAAATGCACGCATTAACCACGTACATTGTTTATAAGTTACACTTGCACTATACGTATATGAGCGTGTTTGATATGCTCATTGTAATATATTTTGCTTATATTAAAATTAAACTTCTTTAAACAAATTATAAAAAATAAGATTTTATTTTAAAAAAATCAGATTTGATCTAAAATCAATTAGACTTCATAGGGCTAACGAAGATCCAAAATCTTTTTTTTGAAATTCACATATTTAACCCGCTATGACCCGACTCGGTTCCTTCAGTTATGATAAGTACAATCTTATTCGTATATGTATATTAATATTATATTGTATCATTCCACTATGAATTCTATGCTAACCTGTGATAGATGCTATATTTTGTTTTCTTTTACCCCCCTTAAGAGTCGTCAGTTGTGGTACTTAGTTATCCGGTGCCATAGTGCATGGATTTTCAAGTACTGCAAGGGGCGAGTCTATACAAACCTCATGGGGTCTCAATTGCCTATATGCATAACCTATAACCTTGTTTTTATGCATCATCACCACTCCTACCCCACCGAAGCATCCATGTAAAATACCATATATATGTTCCCTTTTGGCATTACAAAAACCGAAGCTCCCAATCTTGGAATGCTACCTCACACTCTCTTGTCCAAACATACCTTTTATTCCTTTGGGTAGGTTTGTTCAATAGAGCTGCTATCCTAGATAAGTCCTTATTGAATATCTGGTAGTATCCAGCCAACCCTAAAAAACTCCTTATCTCAGTAACAGTCTCTAGTCCCTTCTAATTATTTATGGTTTTGACTTTTGAAGGATCTATAGTCGATCCCTCCTTCGAAACCACATGGCCTAGGAACTTAACATCCTACTTCCAAAATAACACTTAGAGAACTTTGCCTTCAACTTGTGTTGTCTCAAGGTCTCCGGTACCAATCTGAGATGAATTTCATGATCTCGCTTATCCTTAGCATATACTAAAATATCATTTATGAATACCAACACTAATCTGTTTAATTGATAGAGAAGAAATACTCTTATATGAACCATACCTTGTACTAAACACGGTCAAAGGAATACTCCCTTTGGCAACTCTTAGTTGAGGGAATCCTATAGCCAAGTCGAACCGCAAGAATACTCTAGCTCCACTCAAATAGTCAAGCAAACCATTTATCATTGGTAGGGGACGATGATTCTGCACAATTGGCTTATTCAACTTCCTATGGTCGATGTACATTCAAAGTGATCCATCCAAATTCTTCATAAATACCGTCAAATCTCCCCATGGTGAACGACACGATTTAATGTAAATCTTATGCTTGATTCCACCAACTGCATCTTCAATTCTTCCATTTACTTAGGTGCATCTGCTAGATGGTCCACTAACAGGTTGCAACCCTAGTACTAAATAAATGTGAAACTCAATCTGTCTTCTTGGAGGTAATCCTATTACTAGTTCAAAGACATCAACAAATTCCCAAAACACAAAAACTTTAACTATCTCATCTTCTAGGCTTTCTATCTCACATAACGAAACCTTGACCTTCCTTTCAACTCATCTAAAGATACTAAGACCATGTCTTAAACTTTCAAGTCCTATATGGTAATGATTCTCTTAGCATAATAAATTCTGGCATCACTTCGTATAATAAATTCGGGCATCATTTCGTACTAACCAATTTTCATCTCAGCCAGCTGTAGTTGTGAAAAAACTAAGGTAGAAATGAAATATAAACACAATGATTCTTGATAGTTGATGTCTCCAATGGAACCAATGAGAAGTATGCAGGAGTAGCTGGCGGCTTTGGCTCAGCCCCAGCAATGAACTGAATCTCAAAGGCTAAAGAAGAGTAGAAGAGATTCATCATCTTTTTATTCTAGTGAAGAGTGCTTGTCTTCAACTGAATGGAATAGAATACCAGGCAAATAGCTAATGTAAAAGGGGTGTTCGAAAAGCATAGAAGAAGTATGTGAAAGATATTTATTCTGCTAGCATCAAAACCATCTAGTACCAAAATTTCTAAACAACCTAGTCCAAGAGGTTTTCTGATATGTTAAACTTGTTTGATAGCAAGGAAGACTTGCATGATGATAGTGTTGGTGGAGACGAATGAAACTAGTACTCGGGTTGATGGAATTTAGGCTGATGTTGTTGAACCAGCTAAAAGAAAATGAAAAAGGTTAGGATGAATGGTTCCTCCAAAGATAGTGAAATTTAGAGGACATGCAACTTACCGATACCATTTACAGAGTCAAACACTCGACGATTTAACTACCTAGAGCTGTGAGGAGTACAGGCAAATATGGTGAAGAAGCCGGTGAGCCCAAACCATTAGGCATAAAATGGTGAGCAGGGTGACACCTCAAGTCGAACTCCATTCATTAAAGATATTCTAGCAGCCGCGTATCCTTAGAAGTTTGTGATGCCAACCATGCTGAATTATAATGACATCATAGACCCTAGACAAAAACTATTGAAGTACAGATGGAACTGGATACTTCCCATGCAACTAATGTTGTTGTTATCCCAATTTTTGGTCAAAACTGGAATATCAGTGTTGGGTGCGTTTCCTCCACGACTGAACCAAGAAGAAGCAGCCAGCAAGCGTATCATCACCAAGGTCATTCGGCATTCACCTTCCCAATATCATTCGACATTCAAGATGCCTATAGTTCATCCGGCATTCCCAGTACAATAGCTCATTCGGCACTCCCAGAACATAGAAGTTCATTCGGCATCTCACTGCCGAACCAAGCTACCTCCCCATACCTGCCGAACCAAGCTACTCCCCATGCCTGCCGAACCAACGTACCACCGAACCAAGGAATACCGGACCAACACTGCCAGGCCAGATTGCATCAGGCCAAGCCCACTAGCAGCTATCTACATCCAAGACCCCTACCCCCAGCCTCACTCTATAAATAGAGGGGCAGGGGTACAACAATGGGGGACAAGTTTGAGAGCTCAAGCCCGGAAGGAACTTTCAAACACTTTTAGATACTTGTACCAGAGCTTTGTACTTGTAATCTGAGATCTAAAGGAGAAATAACATATAAAGTGGATGTAGGCACGTTCTGGCCGAACCACTATAAATCTGTGTGTCTTTTTACAGTTTAGCCCCTGCTTTTCATATATTTGCATAAGTCACCCAAATCACTAAGAACAACATAAGATCTACTAAATCATACAACTTTGAGGTGTTTGTCCATTTTTTGTGCAAACATTTTTGGTGCTTTCATTGAGAGGTTAAACTCAAGGATTCTACCGCTTGGAAGCTGAATAGATTCAGATTGGGAGAATCATGGCAAGACAATCAAGCAGAAGGCCGAGGCCAGAGCAAAGTCAACAGGAAGGGAGTCAAGAGGCTTCCTCAGGAGCAAACCAAGCTTCAGTCTTCATCACCAGGGATGAGATGGAGGCCATGATGAGAAGACAAGAAGAGATGATCCAGAACTTGCTTCAACAGATTGGGCAACTTGGAGCACGGAACCAAGGCGCAACTGGAGTTCAGAACGGAGCAGGGCCATCTGGCGTAGCACCAGAGCTAGGGTACACACACGCAGAACATGTTGATCCAATCCCGACGAGAGAGACGGGGGCATCCGAACAACCTGGTAACAATAGAAGAATGAACGCTCCGCCAGAGGGGCATACACCTGAAAGCTCCCACGGACTCAGGGGGCAGGTCGAAGGCAGTGAACGAGGACTACAACTTGGAGATAGTGACAGACTGGCGGAGATGGTCAGACGGGCCATGAGAGGCGGACTAGTGAATAGGGACCTGGAGGATGTGAATAGGAGTCCTTTTACCACAACAATCAGGCGAGCTAGGAACCCACCAGATTTTAAGCTACCATCATTGGATATGTATAATGGAAGGGGTGCGGAGACTGGTAAAGGAAAGAGAAAGGCTGAGGATAATGATGACAGGTCAAAGCGGCCACGGAAAGAGTCGCGATTCACCACTTACTCCGAGCTGAATGAGAGTTTGGAGCGAATCTATCAAGATACAAGAGAGCAGGTTCCCTACCGTAGGCCAATGCGAAGGGATCCGACTATTAACGAAAGGAAATCAGACAGATATTGCTTGTTCCACGACCTGAATGGTCATCATACCAACAATTGCAGGCATCTGAAGGATGAGGTGGAGGGGCATATTCGGAATGGTTTGCTATCACAATATGTGAGAAGGAGGGCCACAACGGTGGGACAAGAACGACCACCGCCCGCACCAACTGAAGACGGCTCAGGATCGAGATGTCATCTTATTATCCGTTGATCGAGATAACGACGAACGAGCAGCAAACTCCACACTGATACGGTTAAGTTGTTTACACATGTACAGGACCACGAACGATCCTCAGGCATGCTCTGATACAACTATAAACCACATCGATATAGGCGTTTGCACTCCGACGTCACTACTTTGCTTTTGTTCTTTATTTCTTAAATTTGGATTTGACTTTGCTGAACATTTCTATTTTAAATTTCATCAGTTGAATGGATATTTGGTTTTGATAATTCTAAAATGGCTAAGCTACTTACACATGTACGGGATCGCGAACGATCCCTAGGCATGCTCTGAGATAGTGATAAACCGCCACAACAGACAATCCAGAAACTCACCCGAACGTGAATCTGGTTTGGATGGTATTAAGTCCCCCCCGGGCACACATCAACTCGCCTCGAACGGCACCCCGACCGCGAACGGTCACAATTCGCCGCGAACGGCACCCGACCTCGAACGGTCACAACTCGCCTCGAACGGCACCCCGACCGCGAACGGTCACAATTCGCCGCGAACGGCACCCGACCTCGAGCGGTCACAACTCGCCTCGAACGGCACCCGACTTCGAACAGTCACAAACTCGCCTCGAACGGCACAACTCATCTCGCCACAAGTGGCTCGATCGCGAACGGTCGCCATTTGAGGTCCACCCCCTGACCGCCAACAGTCGCACCTTACCACGAATGGCTCGATCTCGAACGATCGTCATTCGAAGTAAGGCGCTTGACCGCGAACGGTCACATTTCGCCCCAAGGGCTTGATCACGAACGGTCGCCATTCGAGGTCCGCCTTCTGACCGGGCTCGGTCGCACTTTACCTCGAATGACTCGACCCCGAACGGTCGTCATTTGAAGTAAAGCGCTTGACCGTGAACGATCACATTCCACCACAAATGACTCGGTCTCGAACGATCGTCGCATGGATTTAGACGCTTGACCGCGAACGGTCGCACTTCACCTCAAATGACTCGATCGCGAACGGTCGTCATTTGAAGTTAGGCGCTTGACCATGAACGGCCGCGCTTCATCCCAAGTAGCTCGATCCCGAACGGTCGTCATTTGGGGCCATATAAAACTATCAAGCTCTTTGCAGGTTGTTAACAGGATACGAACATCCAGCTCATGGCATTACAAAACACGTCTTCCTACCGCAAGTCATGTTTTGGGGGGCAAAGTGTTATCCCAATTTTTGGTCAAAACTGGAATATCAGTGTTGGGTGCGTTTCCTCCACGACTGAACCAAGAAGAAGCAGCCAGCAAGCGTATCATCACCAAGGTCATTCGGCATTCACCTTCCCAATATCATTCGACATTCAAGATGCCTATAGTTCATCCGGCATTCCCAGTACAATAGCTCATTCGGCACTCCCAGAACATAGAAGTTCATTCGGCATCTCACTGCCGAACCAAGCTACCTCCCCATACCTGCCGAACCAAGCTACTCCCCATGCCTGCCGAACCAACGTACCACCGAACCAAGGAATACCGGACCAACACTGCCAGGCCAGATTGCATCAGGCCAAGCCCACTAGCAGCTATCTACATCCAAGACCCCTACCCCCAGCCTCACTCTATAAATAGAGGGGCAGGGGTACAACAATGGGGGACAAGTTTGAGAGCTCAAGCCCGGAAGGAACTTTCAAACACTTTTAGATACTTGTACCAGAGCTTTGTACTTGTAATCTGAGATCTAAAGGAGAAATAACATATAAAGTGGATGTAGGCACGTTCTGGCCGAACCACTATAAATCTGTGTGTCTTTTTACAGTTTAGCCCCTGCTTTTCATATATTTGCATAAGTCACCCAAATCACTAAGAACAACATAAGATCTACTAAATCATACAACTTTGAGGTGTTTGTCCATTTTTTGTGCAAACAGTTGTTAGATGAAGATGCGTTTAAATTTTCTTTGAAGGAATAGTGATTGTTACACTAATACTTCCCGAATCCTATTGAAGGCAATATGACGTAAGCACTAAAATCAAAATGAAGTGCGCTCGCAATAGAAGATGGACTACAAAGAAGAAAAGAAAAGAATGAAGCGAAGTCAAGAAAATACTATGCTTAGAAATTGTAAGACAACAATAAAGATTCAAACTGCATTGATCCACTTAATCCCCGTATTACATTATGACATTGAGCCCAAAACAAGACACGTCGTAGGGTGCAGTAGATGGTATACAACAATAAGTCACAAAGCTACAACGTAACCAAAATCCTAAATAACGTAAAACATTAATGTTGCACCGCGACCAAGAAGTTGTATAAGTGTCGTCAAAGCATAACACACTTCACTTAAAAATATGCACGCAATCAATAACATACTGCACTCCCGAGCCAATATATAAGGATGGTAGAACTGTACTAATAATCTTACATTGAAGGAAAATAGGGATGTGCTCTCCCCATTTTGACACAATAAAAGAGTGAAATGGTACAATGCACGGCCATCAAAAGTGCATCGCCATCGAAACATGAGCTCCAAAGAGAAGGATTGCATTGCGTTTAAAGGACTAAATCAACCCCGATATCATTCCCAAAGCATGTATATAGCTACTACCTCCAAAAATACATCTGCACTGCACTCACTGGGAGCTACCTAAGTAATACTACGTGGAGTCGAAAGCAATTAAAGGGCTACATATTGAGCCACTCAACTAGTGCACTAATGCAGGTTTATGCTCACGAGTAAATGATAGAGATTAAGCCTCCCTTATTAATAACTCGTGCAGTCCATCACTCAGATCATCTTGGCGCAGAATCACATAAAGTGATTGCCTTCACAAATGGTGGTACGTTCACCCTAACCAACCTTGTAGGCATCATTAATGCTTAAGGCAGATCAAAGGAGCCACAATCTTTTGAGGAAAAAGGTGTAAAGCAAATGCAATACATCCTGAAGAATAAAGGGACATCGCTAGCCATACTCACACTCGCAAAAGGAAGTAATGCCAAGGTCATTCACCCTTCAAAGAGAGGGAATTCAAAGCTTATTCAAATTTGGAACCTCCTGCCCTAAATTCAAACATTCCCGCTTTAATTATTGTAGAACTTTCTATGAAATTACTAAAGCAGTTCGAATAGTTTAGCGTAGATCAAATTCCACGTGAAAACAACTCGTCTGCCGATTCTTTAGCCAAACTTACAAGCATCAAAGCGGCAAATGAAATGAAGGTAGTAACAATAGGGCATAAGGCATGGCTAAACATAGCAGAATCAAATCAGATACTGGTCTTATGTAATGACCCCGAATTTTATATATATTTAAATTAATATTTAATTGTATTTTTGAATAAAAATAGTAAAGTAAATTGATTAAAGTGATGCGAGTTTCCCCGAAATCAAATAAAAATGCGTTAAATCATGTGAAATTAAAAATATTGTATATATATGTGTATATATGTGATTTGAATTTAAATCTTAGAAAAATGGTTTAAAATATAAATAATAATAAATAATTTTGAATTTAGAATTGATGGTTTAATAAATATTTGAGTTTGTAAATATATATATATATAGTTTTTATACAATATAAAGTCAATATATTAAAATAAATCTTAATATCATGTTAATAAGTTAATACAACTATATAAAATAAATTATGAAAATATATATATAGTAACACATAAATAAAATTTAACAACATGTTAAAATAGAAGTATTCATACTATAAAGTAATAAGATAAAGCAATAGAACAAAACATATATATGAATTAACTTGCAAAACAAGACAAAGCATTTATGCAAGAAATCTTTAATCACCAAAAATAATATCATCTCAGCCGAGTTAAAGCTTGCAAAGGCAAGTAAATATGTATGTGTAGTAGTAGGATAGAACAAGTAAAAGAAGTATCTTGGTACATATACAAAATAGGCAAAGTAAAGTAAAAAGAAAATAAAAATATAGTAAGGAAACACAAAGTACTCGTGCATTTAATGCTAGCACAAACAAGTCATTCGAAATGTTGAAAAATGTTTTCAGCCTAGGAAAATCTCTGATCAAATACAAAGTATCTTGTACTAGAGAAGAAAAATATATCATGTTGTACAAACCAAATAATATCACTTGTACAAAATAATTTATCAACCTGGTAACTTCATTTCTTTATATCAACATCCTTCTCATATCAGTTCGTTCATTTCAAACTGAGAAAGTATGGAGCAAGCATCATCTCAACCTAAATCATCATTCAACTTAAACAAACTTTAGTAAAATTCAACTTAACATCTCAGCTATGAATCCATACAACCAGAGAATCAGGGGAGGAAGTTCAGCCTGTAAAATTTCAAATCTGTGTCAAGAAAAAAAAACATAGAAGCAACTCTGATCATCTTTTAATCACGGTGAGTAAACATTAGTTATCTGTTGCTTGACAAATTGCTGTGATGATAACATGAAGTATTTTGAATATGCCTGTCTGACTTGTTTGTACCCCTCTGTTTTCTTTCTTCTGATTTCAAAGATTTTAAAACAAACAAAACAATTCAAACTCTCAATTTAATCACTGTGAAACTATGATGTTCAATCAAGCTAGTTTAGTTTTAAACATCATCTAGTTTTAAAAACAAGTTCTAGTATTTTAAGTTTAGAAAATTACTGGAAACAAGAAAATATAGTCGAAATCTTAAATGTGTGATAAATTCGAACATTTTAAAATATTAATTCGATTGTGTAACTTGAATCAACAGTAAAAGATAAGATTTTTAAAACTTCAATGGTGATTTTTAGTGATGTAATTTATGAGCAGTTTATAAATGAACTGGAAATACATTTTTATCGATTTTTGGTGACCAAAGAATTTTTAGATGTCAAAATTTTGTGTGAAGCTTGCTTGGTTATCAATGGGTTCAGGAAAAATGTTGAAAAAATTATCTATTGCATAAATGGATCTAACGAGATTGATTTAGGGTTTTACTTCAAGTATTAGTCTTGTCTGTAAATGTATCGAGTTCATCACCAATACGCGATCGAGTGGCTCGAATTTCTGGAGGTTGGTGGTTCAACGTGTGTCGTCGTATGGGCGAAAGTTTGGGGTGCCGCAGGTGGATGGGGCGGCGGTGGCGAGGTGTTTTGCCGAAGGTGTTTGTTTCAGTTTTTCGAGCGTGAAGGCTAAATTTCAATTCGAGAATTTTAGGGACAATATGAGTTGGATTTTGAGTTTGGGGGGTGGATTGTGACTTGCCGATGAGGTTGGTGATCGCCGGAGGTGGGTCGTGTCGCCGTGCATGTGTACGGCGTAAGGGTGGTGTCAGCGTCGTTGTTGGTGGGTAATCTCGAGTTATTACTCGAATTAGCTAGGTGTTGGCTTCGGGTTTCAATCAAATGCGTAAATATGTTTCTGATACTAATCTTTGTTTAAATCTTAAACTTACTGAAAAAAAAAGGAAGAAGAAGAGGGAATGCGGGAGAATGGGTGAGTGTCACGGGAAAATGGGTGAGGTACACAAAGTGATACTCGAGTTAACAGGGGAGAGTCTCGGGTTGGTTTTTCAACTACGATGATATAAAGGAATATAGTTGAGCAAATTGTTTTCAAACAGGTTTTAAGCCCTGTATATTTAATAAGGGTTTAACCGTTTAAGTTAAGATTTTTATACAAGTTTTAATTTTTAGTTAATACTTTAAAATGTTTTAAACTCTTAATTGTTATTTAAATTAAGTAATTAATTTAAGTTAAGTATAAAAAAATTAATTAACAATAAAGTTTTGTAGTTAATAATAATTTGTTTTCAAAGTTAAAGAAGATTTTTAACATGTTAATTAAGACAAATAATGATAAATTAATTAATGAAGGTGATTAAAGAATGATAATTAATTGAGGAATAATTAATTAAAGCAATTAATTGAAGATAATTAATTAAATGGTGAATTAAATAATTAAAGGTTAATTATTTAATAATTAAAGATTGATTGATTAATAATTAAAGGTTAGTAAATTTATTATTAATGGTTAATTAATAAATGATTAAAGAATAATTAATCAAAATGATTTGTAATTTATTAATGTAAATTAACCAGGATTAGAAATTCATAAGAAATAAATATGATTTGAATTAATCAGACAATTAACTGGTCTTACTTGTGAATGTTTGGATTCTATTGGATGACTTGATTGTTTGATATCCGTGATATGTGATGCTATGTGATATATTCTGATTTGTGTGTGATCTGTACTGTAGTTCATTTATCTGGAATGAATGTAAATTATTATCTGCCATATTTATATATCTGTGATCTGTGAATGAAAAGATAAGCGTTATCATTATATCGCGTATCAACTATATTTCTGTGTTTTAATCTGTGATGATCGAATGATGTTGCACTACTGTGTAAACCCCCCTGGACTACACCATACACACACAAATATGGATTTCACGGGGAAATCAGTTAAGTCACAGATGATTTAAATTTAATGTTTTTGAAATTGAAATTTTTAATTTTAATTGATTTTGGAAATGAATTTGGGTAAATGTTAAGGCTTTTGAAATGGAGTTTTTTAGATAAAAGTTATTTTAAATAACTTAAGTAAATTTCCAATTTAAATAATTTAATTTGAATTTGAATTCAAAATAAGGAATTGAATTCCCTGTTTGGAAATTATGGTTAAAGATGTTATAAATGTGTTTATATGAAGTTAAACCATTTTAAAAGTATAATTTTGAGAATTTGGATTTAACCCAAGAACCTTAACTCGTATAAATGAATCAGATTTCCAAATGAAAACTGTTTGTTTTCAAAAGAATAAAAGCTTTCAAATAAGAAAAGAAATTCCAGTTTAATTAAAGGAATTTCAAGATTGAATTGAAAAATGGTTTTCCAAATTATGAGTGAATTGTTGTTGAAAGCTATGAATTGAATCTGTTTATTTTTAACAGATTTAAAATGGTGATTTATTTAAACCATTCGAAATGAAATTGTTTTGAAAGCTATAAGTTAAATCTTTGTTTCAAAGATTTAATGAGTTAATCCAATTGAAATGAAAATTAATTTTGAAAATCTGTGAATGAATCTTTTGTTTAAAAGATTAAAGTGTGGAAATTGTTTAAACCGTAAAGGTTGAATCTTTTTGTTTAAAGATTTGAAAATGGTAATTTGTTAAACCATTTGAAAAGAAAGTTGGGTTTAAGTTGTGACTTAACTGAAATCCCAATATCCATTTGTTTTTAAATATTACGCTCACTATTCGGTTTAGCCGGGAGAGGACCTTTGTGTCACATAACCCATTCCGAATAATGATACGTCGTATATGGATGGCATTTGAAGACCGGTGGTGAAGACCGGGTATTTGCAAGAACGATAGGATAACCAATCGATTGTCTCTGCATTGAGTCGCACCGGTATAGAGATTTCTTAAGTGATGGGAAATCCGATCGGGATTGTGAATACCCGGATTGCAAGGACTTCTTCGGAAGTGCCTTCGGTTCTGTTCGAACCCGGAACAGACTTGTATGGTTACATGTTTGACATTACACTTTGAGATATAAAGCAGATTTCTTTCAAATACATTTCTGTTGGTGGCGGAGAATTTATTCTCTTAGCTTAGCACCCTTCTCTGAGACGTACGAGCTCAGAGGTTATGTAGTTGAAGGTTATCAGCAATATACTCCCAATTTGGTAATGTGACATGCTGAGTGTTGTTGTGTGATGATCATTGTTTGATCATTTGTGATATGATCATTTGTTTGATCATTTATCTTTGTGATCATTACTTTGATCATCTATTGACCCAAAGCATGGCTTTGTGACAAAGCACAGCTTTGTGGACGAGACCTCTTCGGACCTCACAACCCGGAAATGGTCGAAACAGGAATATGCGGCAATGTTATGAGGGTCGCGCCCTTTAGGGTATGTCATTTCCTTCTGGAAAAGGGTGGTATCAGGTATGGAGCCCTGGTATTTAACCTATGTGGATACTCCGATCTCATTTATTGTGTGATTGTGTGTTTATTGAGGCGCCTCGGATAAAGGTCCCAAAGGACCGGGGGATGGCATATTCGTGAGTTACCTAGTTACAAGGGTAACCCGTCCTTGTGTTGGTAGAGAGCAGTTGTCTCTCGGGACGTCCAGCCAGAGGCGATCCCATTCGGCAGTAGGAAAGGAAGTTCCTTAGCCTGACCATTTGTTGGAAATCCAATTTCCAATACGAATCTTGTACGGTATTAGTTGTAGAACCTGCCATTTACTTATGGTGGCGCCCCACTGTTTAGATGGTAGCTATAGTAGGCATAGTTCGGAATGTCTATGTTGGCTAAGATTAATATTATACTTTCGAAATGTTTTCTTCACTATGCACTAGTAATAATATTCAATGATTTGTTTTGCGTAGTAAGCATCTTTGACTATCATAAGGAGAAATCTCCTCTGATTCTGCGTTTGCATTGTGTGTGTGTGTGTGCGGGAGGCCTTATGGTAGTTTCATTTTCCAAAAGCATTGCGAAATTCAATCTTACTTTATTTTAAAGATAAACTGTTTTTGTTGCTCACACCAGTCCCACGACTGACTCGGAGTTTATTGTTCCTTTCCTAAACTCTAGGTGCTCATAATTTTCTACACGAGCAGTCTAGAGTTGGGGTTTTTCAGATATTCAGTTTTATTAGACTAGTTGGAGCTAATTCAGTTCATCGGAGATCAGGACTGACATTGCTTACCTTGGTGTAACGTGTTGGTGTTTCAAGCTTGATATTGGAGTTGTTGGAGTCATTCTCTGACTGATCATTTGGAGTTATCATTTCTGTTATTTTTGCTGTATCTTTATTATCTCTGATATTGTTGTATCATATTGTTATCATTGTTGTATATCATAATGGATATTGTATTCATTGGATTGTATATGATATCATCTATTTTTATTCCGCTGTGTTGTTATACTTAATGGTGTTATAAGCTCCGGTGAACCAGATTCGGCGTTTGAATCTACGGCATTTTGAGTACAAGTGAAGTACGGATGCCGATTTTCGAAGGCCGAGTTTTTGGGTCATTACAACGTGGTATCAGAGCTGAGGGTAAAACTTTAGCTCAGGAGTATAACACATTAAGTAGCTCATTAGAGATAGGGTGAAGTATACCCTAGAATGAGTAATCTTTCAGATATCCGTCCGTATGCCTTAGTAAATTCTCTTGCTATTACCTGATAGTGAGTATGAGTGCAAGAAGAGGATGAGATAGGGGATAGGGGAAATACGATTATAAATGGTCAATACCCTGTAACAACAAGGAAACAATCTTTTCTCTATCAATCTCTTTTGTTCAGCATCTTTTTCCCAATTCTTCGATGGTTTCTAGTAGATCCAGGAAGAAATTCGATATATTAAAATGGGATATAAACTCCAAATAAGTCAAAATTGTTTGTTGGATGAATTGGTTGCTATGGTTGATAGGTATACTTTAGTTTTAAACTGGAAGTTTTGAAAATCGTATCCATATATCTATCTATTCTTTGGGTCCCAATATATTCTACGAATGGTTAGTTATCCCTTCGAACTAACAGATATCACTCCATATTTCGTAGATCTGGATAGCCCGAGTATTTTGTTGATTGTTAAATAGATTCGTTCTTGTATCTATTATTGATATTCTGATTTGGTAAGCCAAATGCAGAATAGATGTTCAGTTGATTTGATGAAATATTCTTCATCTATCTTTGTGTCTCCTGTGTAATTTCGAGGACGAAATTCTTTTAAGGGGGGAAGTCTGTAACGACCCCGAATTTTATATATATTTAAATTAATAATTAATTGTATTTTTGAATAAAAATAGTTAAGTAAATTGATTAAAGTGATGCGAGTTTCCTCGAAATCAAATAAAAATGCGTTAAATCATGTGAAATTAAAAATATTGTATATATATGTGTATATATGTGATTTGAATTTAAATCTTAGAAAAATGGTTTAAAATATAAATAATAATAAATAATTTTGAATTTAGAATTGATGGTTTAATAAATATTTGAGTTTGTAAATATATATATATATATAGTTTTTATACAATATAAAGTCAATATATTAAAATAAATCTTAATATCATGTTAATAAGTTAATACAACTATATAAAATAAATTATGAAAATATATATATAGTAACACATAAATAAAATTTAACAACATGTTAAAATAGAAGTATTCATACTATAAAGTAATAAGATAAAGCAATAGAACAAAACATATATATGAATTAACTTGCAAAACAAGACAAAGCATTTATGCAAGAAATCTTTAACCACCAAAAATAATATCATCTCAGCCGAGTTAAAGCTTGCAAAGGCAAGTAAATATGTATGTGTAGTAGTAGGATAGAACAAGTAAAAGAAGTATCTAGGTACATATACAAAATAGGCAAAGTAAAGTAAAAGGAAAATAAAAATATAGTAAGGAAACACAAAGTACTCGTGCATTTAATGCTAGCACAAACAAGTCATTCGAAATGTTGAAAAATGTTTTCAGCCTAGGAAAATCTCTGATCAAATACAAAGTATCTTGTACTAGAGAAGAAAAATATATCATGTTGTACAAACCAATTAATATCACTTGTACAAAATAATTTATCAACCTGGTAACTTCATTTCTTTATATCAACATCCTTCTCATATCAGTTCGTTCATTTCAAACTGAGAAAGTATGGAGCAAGCATCATCTCAACCTAAATCATCATTCAACTTAAACAAACTTCAGTAACATTCAACTTAACATCTCAGCTATGAATCCATACAACCAGAGAATCAGGGGAGGAAGTTCAGCCTGTAAAATTTCAAATCTGTGTTAAGAAAAAAAACATAGAAGCAACTCTGATCATCTTTTAATCACGGTGAGTAAACATTAGTTATCTGTTGCTTGACAAATTGCTGTGATGATAACATGAAGTATTTTGAATATGCATGTCTGACTTGTTTGTACCCCTCTGTTTTCTTTCTTCTGATTTCAAAGATTTTAAAACAAACAAAACAATTCAAACTCTTAATTTAATCACTGTGAAACTATGATGTTCAATCAAGCTAGTTTAGTTTTAAACATCATCTAGTTTTTAAAACAAGTTCTAGTATTTAAGTTTAGAAAATTACTGGAAACAAGGAAATATAGTCGAAATCTTAAATGTGTGATAAATTCGAACATTTTAAAATATTAATTCGATTGTGTAACTTGAATCAACAGTAAAAGATAAGATTTTTAAAACTTCAATGGTGATTTTTAGTGATGTAATTTATGAGCAGTTTATAAATGAACTGAAAATACATTTTTATCGATTTCTGGTGACCAAAGAATATTTAGATGTCAAAATTTTGTGTGAAGCTTGCTTGGTTATCAATGGGTTCAGGAAAAATGTTGAAAAAATTATCTATTGCATAAATGGATCTAACGAGACTGATTTAGGGTTTTACTTCAAGTTTTAGTCTTGTCTGTAATGTATCGAGTTCATCACTAATACGCGATCGAGTGGCTCGAATTTCTGGAGGTTGGTGGTTCAACGTGTGTCGTCGTATGGGTGAAAGTTTAGGGTGCCGCAGGTGGATGGGGCGGCGGTGGCGAGGTGTTTTGCCGAAGGTGTTTGTTTCAGTTTTTCGAGCGTGAAGGCTAAATTTCAATTCGAGAATTTTAGGGACAATCTGAGTTGGATTTTGAGTTTGGGGGGTGGATTGTGACTTGCCGATGAGGTTGGTGATCGCCGGAGGTGGGTCGTGTCGCCGTGCACGAGTACGGCGTAAGGGTGGTGTCAGCGTCGTTGTTGGTGGGTAATCTCGAGTTATTACTCGAATTAGCTAGGTGTTGGCTTCGGGTTTCAATCGAGTGCGTAAATATGTTTCTGATACTAATCTTTGTTTAAATCTTAAACTTACTGGAAAAAAAAGGAAGAAGAAGAGGGAGTGCGGGAGAATGGGTGAGTGTCACGGGAAAATGGGTGAGGTACTCGAAGTGATACTCGAGTTAACAGGGGAGAGTCTCGGGTTGGTTTTTCAACTACGATGATATAAAGGAATATAGTTGAGCAAATTGTTTTCAAACAGGTTTTAAGCCCTGTATATTTAATAAGGGTTTAACAGTTTAAGTTAAGATTTTAATACAAGTTTTAATTTTTAGTTAATACTTTAAAATGTTTTAAACTCTTAATTGTTATTTAAATTAAGTAATTAATTTAAGTTAAGTATAAAAAAATTAATTAACAATAAAGTTTTGTAGTTAATAATAATTTGTTTTCAAAGTTAAAGAAGATTTTTAACATGTTAATTAAGACAAATAATGATAAATTAATTAATGAAGGTGATTAAAGAATCATAATTATTGAGGAATAATTAATTAAAGCAATTAATTGAAGATAATTAATTAAATGGTGAATTAAATAATTAAAGGTTAATTATTTAATAATTAAAGATTGATTAATTAATAATTAAAGGTTAGTAAATTTATTATTAATGGTTAATTAATAAATGATTAAACAATAATTAATCAAAATGATTTGTAATTTATTAATGTAAATTAACCAGGATTAGAAATTCATAAGAAATAAATCTGATTTGAATTAATCAGACAATTAACTGGTCTTACTTATGAATGTTTGGATTCTATTGGATGACTTGATTGTTTGATATCCGTGATATGTGATGCTATGTGATATATTCTGATTTGTGTGTGATCTGTACTGTAGTTCATTTATCTGGAATGAATGTAAATTATTATCTACCATATTTATATATCTATGATCTGTGAATGAAAAGATAAGCGTTATCATTATACCGCGTATCAACTATATTTCTGTGTTTTAATCTGTGATGATTGAATGATGTTGCACTACTGTGTAAACCCCCCTGGACTACACCATACACACACAAATATGGATTTCACGGGGAAATCGGTTAAGTCACAGATGATTTAAATTTAATGTTTTTGAAATTGAAATTTTTAATTTCAATTGATTTTGGAAATGAATTTGGGTTAAATGTTAAGGCTTTTGAAATGGAGTTTTTTAGATAAAAGTTATTTTAAATAACTTAAGTAAATTTCCAATTTAAATAATTTAATTTGAATTTGAATTCAAAATAAGGAATTGAATTCCCTGTTTGGAAATTATGGTTAAAGATGTTATAAATGTGTTTATATGAAGTCAAACCATTTTAAAAGTATAATTTTGAGAATTTGGATTTAACCCAAGAACCTTAACTCGTATAAATGAATCAGATTTCCAAATGAAAACTGTTTGTTTTCAAAAGAATAAAAGCTTTCAAATAAGAAAAGAAATTCCAGTTTAATTAAAGGAATTTCAAGATTGAATTGAAAAATGGTTTTCCAAATTATGAGTGAATTGTTTTTGAAAGCTATGAATTGAATCTGTTTATTTTTAACAGATTTAAAATGGTGATTTGTTTAAATCATTCGAAATGAAATTGTTTTGAAAGCTATAAGTTAAATCTTTGTTTTAAAGATTTAATGAGTTAATCCAATTGAAATGAAAATTAATTTGGAAAATCTGTGAATGAAACTTTTGTTTAAAAGATTAAAGTGTGGAAATTGTTTAAACCGTAAAGGTTGAATCTTTTTGTTTAAAGATTTGAAAATGGTAATTTGTTAAACCATTTGAAAAGTAAGTTGGGTTTAAGTTGTGACTTAACTGAAATCCCAATATCCATTTGTTTTTAAATATTACGCTCACTATTCGGTTTAGCCGGGAGAGGACCTTTGTGTCACATAACCCATTCCGAATAATGATACCGTATATGGATGACATTTGAAGACCGGTGGTGAAGACCGGGTATTTGCAAGAACGATAGGATAACCTATCGATTGTCTCTACACTAAGTCGCGCTGGTATAGAGATTTCTTAAGTGATGGGAAATCCGATCGGGATTGTGAATACCCGGATTGCAAGGACTTCTTCGGAAGTGCCTTCGGTTCTGTTCGAACCCGGAACAGACTTGTATGGTTACATGTTTGACATTACACTTTGAGATATAAAGCAGATTTCTTTCAAATACATTTCTGTTGGTGGCGGAGAATTTATTCTCTTAGCTTAGCACCCTTCTCTGAGACGTACGAGCTCAGAGGTTATGTAGTTGAAGGTTATCAGCAATATACTCCCAATTTGGTAATGTGACATGCTGAGTGTTGTTGTGTGATGATCATTGTTTGATCATTTGTGATATGATCATTTGTTTGATCATTTATCTTTGTGATCATTACTTTGATCATCTATTGACCCAAAGCATGGCTTTGTGACAAAGCACAGCTTTGTGGACGAGACCTCTTCGGACCTCACAACCCGAAAATGATCGAAACAGGAATATGCGGCAATGTTATGAGGGTCGCGCCCTTTAGGGTATGTCATTTCCTTCTGGAAAAGGGTGGTATCAGGTATGGAGCCCTGGTATTTAACCTATGTGGATACTCCGATCTCATTTATTGTGTGATTGTGTGTTTATCGAAGTGCCTCGGATAAAGGTCCCAAAGGACCGGGGGATGGCATATTCGTGAGTTACCTAGTTACAGGGGTAACCCAGCCTTGTGTTGGCAGAGAGCAGTTGTCTCTCGGGACGTCCAGCCAGAGGCGATCCCATTCGGCAGTAGGAAAGGAAGTTCCTTAGCCTGACCATTTGTTGAAAATCCAATTTCCAATACGAATCTTGTACGGTATTAGTTGTAGAACCTGCCATTTACTTATGGTGGCGCCCCACTGTTTAGATGGTAGCTATAGTAGGCATAGTTTGGAATGTCTATGTTGGCTAAGATTAATATTATACTTTCGAAATGTTTTCTTCACTATGCACTAGTAATAATATTCAATGATTTGTTTTGCGTAGTAAGCATCTTTGACTATCATAAGGAGAAATCTCCTCCGATTCTGCGTTTGCATTTTGTGTGTGTGCGGGAGGCCTTATGGTAGTTTAATTTTCCAAAAGCATTGCGAAATTCAATCTTACTTTGTTTTAAAGATAAACTGTTTTTGTTGCTCACACCAGTCCCACGACTGACTCGGAGTTTATTGTTCCTTTCCTAAACTCTGGGTGCTCATAATTTTCTACACGAGCGGTCTAGAGTTGGGGTTTTTCAGATATTCAGGTTTAGTAGACTAGTTAGAGCTAGTTCAGTTCATTGGAGATCAGGACTGACGTTGCTTACCTTGGTGCAACGTGTTGGTGTTTCAAGCTTGATATTGGAGTTGTTGGAGTCATTCTCTGACTGATCATTTGGAGTTATCATTTCTGTTATTTCTGCTGTATCTTTATTATCTCTGATATTGTTGTATCATATTGTTATCATTGTTGTATATCATACTGGATATTGTATTCATTGGATTGTATGTGATATCATCTATTTTTATTCCGCTGTGTTGTTATACTTAATGGTGTTATAAGCTCCGGTGAACCAGATTCGGCGTTTGAATTGATGGCATTTTGAGTACAAGTGAAGTACGAATGCTGATTTTCGAAGGCCGAGTTTTTGGGTCATTACATCTTAACTTAAGCCCAGTAGGCAGTTATTCAAGGGGCTCAAGACCAAGAAACAACATAAAATCGAGAATAGTCCCCAGTTAAACCCACACTTCAGCAAACTAGGAGAATAACTAGATGACTTCCATCAAATAATTCCTGCTTAATGGAACCCTATCCTAAAATAGAAATGGATCCCGAAAAATAATATATCAAGTTGCATACTGCTCTTTCTTTGATGGCACATTATACAAGAGAGGGTACTCAACCCCTTATCTTAGATGGGTTCTCAAAGAAGAAGGGTTATAGATCATGAGGGAAGTACATGAGTGCCAATGCGAGGATCATTTGGGAGGGGCCAAGTTAGCAAAGAAAGTGTTGAGGCATGGTTATTACTGGACCACAGAGCTTCAGGATGGGAGGGAATTCGTAAGAAGATGTGACGAATGTCAATGATTCACAAGTATCCCTAAACAGCCATCCAATAAGCTCATCGCACTTACCAGTCCATGGTCGTTCAATATATGGGGCATAGATTTGATAAGTCCACTTCCTATGTCTAAGGGAGGGGCAAAGTAGGCCATAGTGGCAATAGACCACTTCACCAAGTGGGTAGAGGCACAACCTTTAGCCACGATCACTACAAAGAAGATAATCACTTTTGTGGTATAAATAATCACTATATTTGTAATCCCCTATAAGATAATTTCTAACAACGGCTCCGAGTTTGAAAGTAAGGGGTTTGTAGAGCTTTGTGAGAGGAATGACGTAATTAAGAGTTTTTCCTCCATCACACACCCAAAAGAAAATGGATGGGTTGAAGTTGAAAACAAAATCACTAAGAAAAGACTGCATAAAGCTAAGAGAAAGTGGGTAGAAGAGTTATCTCTGGTATTATGGGTCTATTGAACCTCGACTAGATCCGACGGCCCGTACTCCTTTTTTACTAACCTATGAATATGAATCCATGCTCCCTATCCAAGACGAAGTCCCATAACATAGAAGAATATCGTACAAGGCAAAAAAGAACAAAAGGCCGAAATAAGTTGCCCTAGATCTCATTCAGGAAAGAAGAGATGAGGCAGCAGTAGTATCTGCTGCATACCAGCAAAGGAAGGAAAAGAACTACATCGTTAGGCTCAAGAAGAGCAACTTCTAAAAGGGGATCTTTTATTGCGAAGGGTAGTGGCCAACAAAAATAACCCAGCAAATGAACCACTGGACCCAAAATGAGATGACCCATAAGTTATAGCGGAAGTTCTGGCAAATGGAGCATACTGACTATCAAAGCCTGATGGCAACCTAGTTCTAAGAACCTGGAATTTAGAGCACCTCATGCCTTACTTTGTATGATATAAATTATTGATGTAATAAACATTGTAATTGTTATGAAAAGTAATAATACAATGAACTGGACGCGGGGATATTAGCCCGAACCAATATAAAAATCCCTTTGATGTAGCAGATTAGTCGAATTAGACTAGGGATACTTGACGGCCCGGACCATTATAAAAAACCTTTATGTGTTAATTTTGTTAGCATAGTCACGCTGGACGTAGGGATATTGGATGGCCTGAACAAGTTATCAAAACAAAGTTGCACAAAACTCGGCCCAACTTTCCTAGCCAAACTGGTCGTAAGGATATTAGACGGCCTGAACCATATAAAAATCCCTCTATGTTAATTCTTTTAACATAGCCACACCAAACGTAAGGATACTAGACATCCTAAACTAGTCATGAAAACCATACACATGAATTAAGAAGGTAGTAAATATGCGACCTGACTTCACAGTCGAATATTAGTCTAACTCCAAATAATGGGGTAGACTGTGCCAAGCTTACGAATGTGAGCATGCCTTTGAACAAAAGGGTAGATCACGCCAAGCATGCATCCAAAGATGCATGTCAAAAGATCAGTTCATGATTCATGAGCCGCACAAGAAGCTAATCCAGAAAATGAGAAGGAAAAACTATGAGTCGGCGAAATAAGGATCTTAAGGCTGAATTAATACTAAAGGGGGTGAATAGTGTTTAATTGATTATATCAATATTTTTTAAATTCTTTAAGATTCTACTTGGTATGGTGTAATTAACAATCACAGAAACAATCGCAAAATCAAAGTACAGATAGAAGGAAATGTTGTAAAAGTAAAAAGGAAAGAACATATCAGGATTTTATATTGGTTTGGAGTTACCCTACATCCAGTCCTGCATAATTTCCTGTACGGATTTCTTTTCAATTAGTAAATGCAAATACAATCTCGATTTCAAGGCTACGAGACATACCGTCCAGAATCTCGATCTTTGGGTAGATTCACTTGATTTTCGGGCCACAGGCACACCCACTAGATTTATGGGCTACTAAGCATACCTAATTGATTTTAACAGGCTGCAATCAGACATATTGGGACTTCAGGGATACCAAGCACACCACAGAGTTTAAGAGTATAATTTGATAGAGTTTACAAACTCAGATCTTCGATCTTGATTACAATTGATCCTATAACTCTAGAATATCTCTTTGATCTTGGTTTGGGTGAGAGAGATGAGAGAATCAAAGAGTAGATGAAAGAGAATCAAACTAGAAATGATTGGATTTGACTCTGGTTGAATTTCGACAGAGTTTTGATAAAAAATTGACTTAGAAATCAAGAGAGTGAAAAGAGGAGAGAAAAATAAGAAAGTAATTAATGAAAATTCGTTTGGAAGTATAGGAAAAATGGTCATGTCTATTCGCGAAGAGATACGATGAAAAGATACTTCCATTCAAAATTTGAATTTTAAAATTTATGCTAGTATGTAAACATACTTACAGTGGATATGTTGACTTACCCCTTTGTATTTTGAAAATTTACTTAATAAAAATTATTTTGAAAATATTAAGTTTTGTAAAATATTTTAAAACTTTATACAAATATTTAAACATAGTTTATACATATTTTAATCGTATTAAAACTTAATAAAACTTTATAAAATAATTTTGAAAGATTTAATAAGAATATTTAGTACAATGTAAATAATATTTATAAAATAAATATAGTTATAAATTATTAAATTATAAACAAAAACTTAATATATAGACTTAAAAATATTAAAATAATATCTTTACAAGTATAAGAGACTGAAAATCATTTTTAGAAATATTTTAAAAATATTTAAATGTAGAATATTTGAAAAATAATTTTAAAACAAAATTGGAGAAGGTAAGAGAGATCAAGAAGTGTTATCAAGGATTTAACATAACTTCTATGACTCTATAACTTATCTGGAATATCTTGAAATCTTGAACTCTTCAATACTCATAATTCTTCATTCTTAAACTCTTGAAACTCTATATTAGCATCTTGATTCTACTCTTGATACTGTACAGTCTTCTTAATCAAGACATGTCTAATATCTTGCACTATAATTATATATATCTTGATAAAACAATAATTTCTATATTTTATATATTGTCTTATTGTTGTTATCATCAAAACAATACCTAAGGTACTAACAATCTACCCCTTTTGATAAAGACAACTATGTATATAAAATATAATATAACTCCCCCTAAGTTATAAAACTCCCCATTAATCTATGCCTAGATTTTATATATTTCTCCCCCTTTATCATCAACAACAATAAACTAACTACAACTCCCCATAACTAAGATACTTACATTAATAATGATAAGAATGATATATAAGAAATGATGAGTGATGACATAAATCACTAATAGTAACCATACCGAACTATATATTCATTCAATATAATAATATAAAGTAATCAAAATCCAATCAAATCTTAAACTATACATATTATTTCGATGTAAACTTATCAAATCAAATCAAATATACCACACATTTAAAGTAACCAAAGAAAATCAACTATCATCCTAATGTGGTGTCCCAATGATCGAGGATTTGTGAATAGGACAGTGAAGATAATGAAGGCAAAAGTTCCCTTTTTGTTCGATGAGATTTCCATCTCGATCGAAACATTCTTTTCCGATGTATCAAACTTTGCCATCTTCCTCCATATGTTCTTCCACTTCTTCTTCCTCTTCTTCCTCGTCATCGCTGCCTTCAATGAGGTTATGAATATCTAAATTTGCAGAATCAACTTTAATAACTATTAGATTTGTAGGATTATCCAATAGATATTTTTGCAAATTGTGAAGAATATAGCTTCGCTTCTCTTGTTCTTTGGTCATACGAAGTTGCACAACTTGAATTTCAGTGAGAATTCGTAGAATATTCTTTACTTCACCCTTAATTTTAGTGACCTTGGCCATAGTAGTGTTTTAGAAGGGGCCTTAAGTAGGAAAAAGGAAGGAAAATGATGAATTCTCTTCTCTAGAACGTTAGGGATTAGAGAAGGCCTTATTTTATTTGTTTGAGAATTTAAAACAGAGAGAATACGGAAAAATGAAGAAGAAAGTCGAAATTTGGTTATTATATAACCAACAATTTGAATTTTAGAGGGAAAATAAAAAACGGATTTTACCGTTATATGTCGACATATGAGGCATTTTGATTATTTTGATTTTCTTTATATTTTGTAATCATTATTTTTATATTTTTGATAGAGAACAAATTCCTAACTCTCTTCTTAATTTAGTAAATGATGTTTGATTTAATGGTTTTGTTAATATATCAGTTATTTGATTTTCAGTATTTATAAATTCAAGTAACATTATTTCTTTGTTTGCATTATCTCTTAAAAAAATGGTATCTTATATCAATATGTTTAGTTTTAGCATGATGAGTTGGAGTTTTAGATGGATTGATGACACTTATATTATCACAGTATATTGGTGATTTAGTAAAATTTAAGCTAAAATCTTTTAAGGTTTGTTACATATAAATAACTTGTGAACAGGCTAATGCTACTGAAATATATTCTGCTTCTATCATGGACAGAGATACAGAGTTTTGCTTCTTACTAAACTGGGAAACTAGAGAGTGTCCTAAAAAGTGACATGTTCCACTTATACCTTTTCGATCTGATTTGCAACCAGCATAATTAGCATCACTATATGAAATTAATTCAAAGAAGTCTTCTTTTGGGTAAAAGAGTTGTAACATCCCCCTACATGGAGGCCCAAAACTAACGGCTATGGATGCTACAATCATCCATAGTTATTAATCCTCGGCAACCAAATACGGCGATATTAGATACACTGATACACAGAAACTTAAGAATATGGAAAAAAAATTAAATAGCAAACAAATTCCACATTCTATTTAAAAATATTCCAAATTGATTACATAATCCTAATTCGCAGACCACGTTCAGATAACATATAATTATTACAAAATACGCCAAGAGCGACATATGAAGATGCCCCCTTGGTAGATCAGAGTATATAAATAGCGAAGAAAACAATTTGCCTTTACAAACAAAACACACAGCGGAAAAAAAAGAACTCTAATAACAAGCTTGCCTCCTACACGTCCTTGGAAGCTTTATTCGTCTAAAAGAACACCTGGAAACCTTAACTCTCAACCTACTTAAAATCAATTGAGTACCCAAGAATTTAAGGGGAAAAAACTTCAAGTCAGATATAAAGCTTGGTATGAATAATAATTTACCATCTCAAACCAGTTAGATATCTAGTGAGACCACGCCGCTTAGCGGAATGGGTTTTCCCCTTACTAGTGTCCTAAAACATTTATAAAACCATATACTGTGCTCCTGCATCCACAATGGTTAAAACATAGTATTTCAAAAACATTATGATGATATGCAAAACAAGTAAATCAAATCTGGATTACCCATCCCCATTCATTCTGACTATCTGTCTCAATTATAGTTTCTAGAATTACTATTAACCTGTTAAATGTTTATGGACTATCTGCCCAATATCATAGTTTTCATGGGATCACTAAGAACTATTGGTAACTCTAATATCTAATCTCTTATCCTAGTTTTCATGGGTTAAATAGGAACCTATTAAAGACTGTTAATACCTTAATCTGGATATAGTTTTCATGGCTAACTACAAACCTACTAGCCCCTGCCAGTATCAAATCATAGTTTTCATGGGCTGACTATGAACCTATTGGCCCCTGCCAATATCATACAGTTTTCATGGGCTTACTGTAAACCTATTGGCCCCTACCAATATCTTTAATTAAGATTTTAACATGTGTTAAGTTATATTCACTACTGGTCAACCTAACTGGTTATTCTGTCCTTTCCCCAAAATACAGTTATGGGTTAATAACCATGTGAATAATATTTCCAAAGTCTTTATTTATGCCATGGTTTTTTCTTTAAAAATGAGAATGGGTTATTTGTTTGAAACTTTAAAACATCACTTTCGAAACCACTGGATGACCTCCTTCGAAAGCATATAAAACCTCTTTTCGAAACTCTAAGTATATACCTTTTGAAACCAATAATATCTTTCAATGGTATCAAGAAAGCATTCTTTAAAACATAGCTTCGAAACAAATAAAGTACACTTTTGAAAGCATTAGGTTTACTCTTTCATCATTTGGATCAAAATGGTTATATACGAAAGTATCTCTTTCGAAACCAACTAAAAATTAACTTGGGGAAAAGTTGATGGTGTCAGAACCATCTAGTCGAAAGCAAAGACCTTTAAAAATTAAAACTTCGAAGGAAAGAGTCGAAACCCACTTTCGACTCCATTAACTTCGAAACCCTCAACCCCTTTCGAAAGTAATTAGGAAGTGGCTTAACCTAGGTAAAAGCAAAGATAACCTTTCGAAGGTATTGATGACTTCAATACTTCGGAAGGAAAATAGCGGTTAGGTTTCGACTGGGTCGGAACCAACCTTAACCAACCCTTCGAAAGCTCTTATTTAAAGGAAAAAGGCACACCTACGAAAGCTAATACTTCTTTACATATTACAGCAATCTTCTTCGAAAGCCATTTATAAAACCTTTTCAAAAGCATGTGTTTTGACTATGTCGAAAGCTTTGAATAAAACAAGGCAAGACTTTAACTTTTTAAAACAAAGCAGGGTTTCGACTCTATCGGAAACTTACCTTTCGACACCAAGGCTTCCACCTTCTTTCCAATCCACTGTGTACCACTAGGTGATACCTTGTTTATTGGTTTCGACTAAGTAGGTTTCAACTAGGACGAGGCGGAATCATTGGAGTCGAAAGGGCTACTAATTGAGGCGGAACACCTTTTTCTAAATTAAAGGCTGAAATGCTGCTTCTTTTAGTAATTGCTTTATACTTGCCTATTTGTAAACCATTGATTGACTGTAATAAAACTTTTCAAATACTTTACATTTAAAACTGCCGCACTTATATCAGATTTAAACCATAAAAATGTAACGTTTAAGCCCTTCCATATACCAAAACCAATTATTTTAGAGAAGTCATTCTTTTAAGATAATTTACTTTCCTTAGTAAATCAATTGGGAAAAATCCCCAAAAATCACAGAAATTCGATTTCATCATGTAATCAAACATTTTAAAATTTTAGACCCAATTTCTTCCTGAAATATTCAAAATAGATTTTTAAACCCAATTACATCATATTTATCATCAACAATTCATAATTAAATTTCCATAGCTTGGTATTTCTAAAAATTAAAACCCATCTCCAAAATCATGTTTTTCTTAACATAAAATTTTTTCATGGCATTTTAAAACCAACAACCCACGGTTTTGCCCCTAAAATCGTATGAATTTCATATACAAATAAATTGTTTAAATCAAACAATTCATAAATTAAGCATATCATCATCCAATATATCTTAGAAACAAAATAAATACTCAAATCCGAAATCATATGATTATAAAACCAAAAAAGATGGAATGAATTTTTATTCATCTTAGATTTGATAAGGAATTTGAGATTTTTTGTTGATTTATCCTTCCTAGCTTTGATCCTTAGCTTTAAATTAAAATTTCTTCTTTTTTTCCTCCTTGTTAATGGCCAGCTCTATTTAGTTTTGATTTACATTTGTGAAAAGATGAAAATGGAACGTGAATGGGCAATTACAAAAGGTCATAGCCGTGTACAATAGATTGGTTAATTTACTAATATGCCCATGTGTAATTTGATTAACCTATAAAACAATTTAAGCCCATTAAATTTTATTATTAAGCACGACCCATCATATAATTTATTCAAATCTCAATCCCCTTATCATCATTATTCTATTCAATTTATCTAATTAAATCTTCTGAACAATGTTATCAAAAATTAGGGATGTTACAAGTGTCCATAGTCTAATGTGCTGTTTACATATCTTAAAATTTGTTTTACGAATTTAAATTTGTTTTTTGGGTTGAAATTAATATCTTGCGCAGAGACAAACATTATGCATTATATCAGGTCTACTAGCAGTTATATAGAGTAGTGATCCAATCAATCCTCTATATAATTTTTGATCAACATCTTTTGAATTTTCTTCTTTATTTAATTTTTCACTAGTTGCCATGGGAGTTGGTTTACCACTGGTATTTGACATACCAAATTTCTTAACTAAATGTATTTTTATTGACAAATAAAAATTCCATTACTTAGTTGTTTAGTTTGTAATCCTAGAAAATAATTTAGTTCTCCCATATGACTCATTTTAAATTCCCTAGTCATTTTCTAAAAACTCTTTATTTTGTTTACTGTTGGTAGATCCAAAAATGATATCATCTACATATATTTGTATTATCTGAATATAATTTTTATCTCTTTTAATAAAAAAATGTACTGTTTACTTTGCCTATTTCAAAATCTAATTGTAATAGATAAGATTTAAGTCTGTCATACCAAGCTCTTGCAGCCTATTTCAGGCCATACAAAGCCTTTTTAATTTTGTAAACATGATTATATAGTTTTTCATCTTCAAAAAGTGGGAGTTGTTCTATATATACATCTTCTTTAATAAAACCATTTAAAAATGCACTTTTAACATCCATTTGATATAACTTAAAATTATTATGATTAACGAAAGCAAGTAAAATTCATATAGCTTCTAATCTTGCTATAGGTGCAAAGATTTCATCAAAATCTATTCCTTCTCCTTGACAATAACCTTATGCAACTAATCGACTTAATTTCTCACAACCTCTCCTTGTTCATTCATTTTTTTTCTATATACTCATTTAGTTCCTATTATGGATTTATTCTCAAGTCTTGGGACTAGTTCCCATACATCTTTTCTTATAAATTGATTCAGTTCCTCTTGCATAGTAAGAATCCATGAATCATCGGTTAATGCTTCCTTTGGATTTTTCGGTTCAATGGTTGAAATAAAAGCAATGTTACTCATTTTATTTAGTTTATTTCTAGTTTTAACAACAGATTCAATATTTCCAAGTATATTCCTATAGGACGATCTTTCAAGCATTTTGTTCTTTTATTTGGATGTGACTTTTCTGAATTATTATTATTTTTGTTTTCAGTAATCTCATTATTACTAATTTCATTTGGGTTATTGATGTTTTCTTCTTCATTAATATTTGGATTATAAGCTTTAAAATTTTCTTCAAATGAGACATATAATGTCTCTTCTGTAGTATTAGTTCTAGTATTGAAAACTCTATAAGCTTTACATTTATTTGAATATCCAATAAAGATTCCTTATCTGATTTAGAATCAAAATTATCCAAATTGTCTTTAATATTTAAAATAAAACATTTATTACCAAAAACTCTAAAGTATGATACTTGAGGCTTTTTATTATAGAACAATTCATGTGGTGTTTTCTTAGTTAATGGTCTTATTAAAATTCTACTTAATATATAACATGCAGTACCAACTGGTTCAGCCCAATTTTTTTAGGTAAATTACTATCATCTAATATAGTTCTAACACAACCTTAATTGCCTATTTTTATGTTCTAATACTCCATTTTGTTGTAGTGTTCTCGAAAATGAAAAATTATGAGTTATACCTTTCTTATTATAGAAATACTCAAAATTTTCATTTCAAATTCTCCACCATGATCACTTCGAATAGTTTTAATTTTACTAGTAATTTGATTTTGAATTTGTTTAACAAAGATTTTAAAATTTTCAAAAGCATCGCTTTTAGGTTTTAAGAAAATCATCCAGGTACACCTAGAGCAAACATCTACGATTACAAATACATAACTACTGTGATTTATAGATTGTATCTGTGAGGGACCAAAAAGATCTAAGTAAAGAAGTTCAAGGGGTTGAGAGGTAATAATCATATTTTTAATTTACAAGTACTTTTTCTATGTTTTCCC
Source organism: Allium fistulosum (assembly GCA_030737815.1). Taxonomy (NCBI): domain Eukaryota; kingdom Viridiplantae; phylum Streptophyta; class Magnoliopsida; order Asparagales; family Amaryllidaceae; genus Allium; species Allium fistulosum. Next base: position 474,965,494 of record CM060902.1, read on the forward strand.
AATTAACATGCATCACATAAATTATTAACTTCAAAATTCATTTTAGGAAGACCTCTAACTAGACCATTTTTAGCAATTTCAGATATTAGTTTGAAATTCAAATGACCAAATCTTTTATGCCAAATCCAAGGGTCACTTGATTCAGCCAAAAGACATAAGTTATGATTTGAGATTCTCATACTTAATATATAGATGTTTTGTTTCTTAATGCCTTCAAAGATAATGTTGGACTCATTATCATTAATATGACATTTATCTTTTACGAATTTATTTTTGAAACCCTTATCACACAATTGACTAACACTCAACAGATTATGCTTTAAATTCGTAACTAACAAAACATTAGAAATAGTAGGAGTTTTAGAATTACCGACATTTTCGATGCCAGTCCCATATCCTTTTGAGTTGTCTTAAAAATTAACTAGTCCATCATCTTTTAAATTATATCTTTCAAAATCTTCAGATTTACAGTCATGTGTCTTGAGCATCTACTATCAAATATCCATTTGTCCTTTTTGACCTATAATGTTTGATCATCAGGTGTTTGCTCATCAAAAGCCATGTAACACATCTATTACTGCAATTCATACCTTTTCAAATGATCGTATGATTTTTTATACTGAATAGATCAAAATTTATGTAACATCATTATGATGATTTTGCAAATTATCTTTTCAAAAATGGTGTTAAAAATATTATTAAAAATTTCCATTGAAACTTTTTCAAAAGTCAGGTTATGAATATTTTGAAAACCAATGCTCTGATATTAAATGCGAGTCGATGGGAATAGGGATCTTAAGGCTAAATTAACATTAGAGGGGGGTGAATAGTGTTTAATTTATTATATAAATATTTTCGAATTCTTTAAGATTCTACTTGGAATGATGTAATTAACAATTTAAAAACAATCACAGAATTAAAGTACAAATAAAAGTAAATGCTGTAAAAGTAAAAAGGAAAGAACACACCGGGATTTTATATTGGTTCGAAGTTACCCTACATCCAGTCCCACACAATTACTTGTATGGATTTCTTTTCCACTAGTAAATGCAAATACAATCTCGATTTCAAGGCTATGAGACACACCCTCTAGAATCTCGACTTTTGGGTAGAGTCATTTGATTTCCGGGCTACAAACACATCCACTAGATTTATGGGCTACAAAGCACACTCAATTGATTTTATCAGGCTATAATTGCACCTACTTGGATTTCAGGGATACTAAGCACACTACAGAATATAAGAGCATGATTTGATAGAGTTTACTGACTCAGATCTTTGATCTTGATTACAATTGATCCTATAACCCTTGAATAGCATTTTGATCTTGGTTTGAGTGAGAGAGATGAGAGAAATCGAAGAGTAGATGAAAGAGAACCAAACCAGTAATGATTGAATTTGATTATTGTTGAATTTCGGTAGATTTTTGATAAAAATTTATATAGAAATCAAGAGAGTGAAAAGAGGAGAGAGAAATTCGTTTGGAAGTCCGTATATATAAGGAAACAATGATCATGTCCATTCGCGAAGAGAAATGATGAAAAGAAACTTCCATTCAAACTTTGAATTTTGAAATTTGTGGTTAGTATGTTGACATACTTGCAGAGGATATGTCAATATATCCCTTTATATTCTGAAAAATTACTTAATAAAAATTGTTTTGATAATATTAAGTTTTGTAAAATATTTTGAAACTTTGTACAAACATTTAAACATAGTTTATGCATATTTTAATCATATAAAAACTTAAATAACTTTATAATATAATTTTGAAAGATTTAATAAGAATATTCAATATAATGTAAATAATATATATAAAATCAATATAGTTATAAATTATTAAAGTATAAACAAAAACATAATATATAAACTTAAAAATATTAAAATAATATCTTTACAAGTATAAGAGATTGAAAATCATTTTGATTTTTTTTTTGGCAAAGCCAGCCTGTTTTTATAGTGGACAGTCCACAATTTATTAAACCAAAACCAATTACAAAGATAAAAGGCTACAAAGCAAGAACAGATACAACATTACAACCTGACAAATAAAACAGCGACACATCACTGCAAAATTTTGAAAAAAAGAGCGGAAATCGGAGAGGAAGATTGCAAGAATCTGCGTGAATTCCTTTCCTCCCAAATCGCCGCTACAGTAAGCTTGAGAAATCGGAGAAGACGAGTGGAAGAAACACTCTTCCATCTGGTTTGTTGAAAGATACGAACCCATTCGAGGCAGTAATCTCTGAACGGAGGCCGCTCATGAATATGAAGAAGAACACGTTTCCAAAGATGGTAGGAAAAAAGGCAATTGAAAAACAAATGTCCAACATTTTCAGAAGCACGATTACAAAGAATGCACACTGAGTGATTGATAATTTGCCTTTTGACAAGATTATCCTTAGTATGAAGAGCATTCATCAGGAATTTCCAGAGAAGGAGGTTGTGCTTAGGTATCGATCCAGTCTTCCATAAACGAGCATGCCAAGGAAAAAGTGAAGTGTGATACTGTTGAATTATAGCTTTGTAAACCAATGAAGTAATGTGCTGCTTGTCATTCCATTTAAGCCCCGATTAATCCACCATCTTAAATGAAGCAGCAATAGAGGACCAGAGGTTGTTCAACGTGGGAGAACACACTTGAGGCAAAAGGAGCTCCTTATTAACAATAAAGGCATTAGCATTAGCATTTTGAGGTATACCAGAGTTAATAATAAGGCTATATTCAATCGAGTGGGCAAGAATCATACCTGGAGCACACTAGGGGGAATACCAAAAGGAATTGTTAGTGCTGCATTTCACCATAGGCAGGTAATGACTTCTATTCTTCATAAGTATTTTCCAAAGGAAGCTAGCTTCTTTATTAATATCCATAGTCCAGTAGTTGCCACCTTTAAGGTTGTACTGTCTATTCCATACTTCCCACAACCCCATAGAATTACCAAGTAATCTGTTGACATGTTGTGAAGCAGTGGCAATGTTCCAAATTTTAAGATTAATGATACCTAAGCCCCCCTTATTAAAAGGGAAAATAATCTTCTTATATGCAATCGGTATGAGTTTAGTGGAGTAGATATTTCCATGCCACAGGAAATGATTAAAGGCCCTATTTAACATGTCAATAAGTTTAGTAGGGATGATGAAAAGCCTAAAATAGTAAGCACACATAGAAGTAGCAATGCTTTTAAGGATCACAAGCCTGCCAGCTTGTGAGAGATTATTAGCATTATAATTATTTAGTCTAGTTGTTATTTTTTCAAATAAAGGAAGGCATTGTGCTTTAGTAATTCTGGACTTACACATAGGGGCACCAAGGTACATGGCATTCTGATCCATGACCTGCAGACCAGAAATCAAAAGAATGTTCTGGTAATTGATATCTGTAACCCCAGCAATTTTTATATGAGATTTAATTTTATTTATGTGGAGACTAGTCATCTGATTGAATTTTTGAAGAATGAAGAACACCCTGTTGATGGATTTACTATTAGGTTTAGTAAAGAGCAAGAGATCATCAGCAAACATTAAAGTGGAGATTTGATGTTTTTGACATTTAGGATGAAAGTCAATATTTTTATTTTTGCATTCTAAACTAAACAGATTAGTAAGAACTTCCATAACTATTATGAAAAGAGAAGAAGAGATAGGGTCCCCTTGCCTTATACCCTTTTGAGTTTTGAAATAGCCAAAAGATTCGCCATTAAGAGATAGAGACATATGAACAGTAGAAATACACGTGTATATCCATGCTAAAAAAGGGAGGGGAAAGTTCATCTTGGACATGATAGCAATGATAGAATCCCATCTAACAGAGTCGTAGGCTTTATGAATATCAAGTTTCAGGAAGCATCTAGGAGAGATATTTTTTCTATTGTAACCCTTTATAAGTTCTTGAGAAAGTAAAATATTATCAGTGATAGATCTCCCAGGTATGAAACCATTCTGATTAGGAGATATAACATTAGCAAGGCAAATTCTCATATGAGCTGAAATAATTTTAGCAATACATTTATATATGACATTGCAACAAGCAATGGGCCTGAATTCAGAAACAGATTGGGGAAGATTAACTTTAGGGATAAGGGCAAGTTTAGTATGATTAATACCATTCATTAAGGTGTTGGATTTGAAAAAATGTTGAATAGCTTTACAAAAATCATGATTCACAATATGCCAGCATTTTTGGAAAAACATAGCAGAGAACCCATCAGGGCCAGGAGAGCTAGAGGGTTTCATTTTTAAGATAGTTGCATGAATTTCTTCAGGAGTAATAAGTTTAATTAAATTACTAGCTTGTTCATTAGAGATAGAATTTAAGGGCAAATCATTAAGGACATGAAGATTATCACCAGAATCAGAGTGATCAAAAAGATGTTTATAATAATTAAGAAAGGAGTTCTTTATACTAGAATGGGTGTTTACTTCAAAACCATGCATATCCTTAATAGAGTGGATTAAGGCAGAAGACCTTTTAAGTTTCAAGGAATTATGAAAAGTTTTAGTATTTCTATCTCCTTCTATATCCCATTTTTGTTTATTTTTTTCACGGAGCATAAGGAGCTCAGATTTGATGGCTACTTTCAAGTTTTTGGTAAGCACATGAACTTTATCAGAAAGCATTAAATTACTGGGATCAGACTGCATCAGTAAATGAATATCATTAAGTTCAGAGCTTAATTTTGTAGACCTAAGGTTACCAGAACCAAACTTATTTAATGCCCAAACTTTAATAGCAGCTTTACAGTCTTTAAGTTTTGATTGCAGGATATACATTGGATTGCCAAATTTGGGAGAGGCCCAAACATGATCAATCATTGGAAAAAAATCTGGATCCGAAATCCAGCAATTGAAGAAATGAAATGTAGAAGGACCTTTATTATTTCTAACTCCCCAATCCAAAATGATAGGACTATGATCAGAAAGATATGGAGTAGGGAAAAAAGAAATAAGAGAAGGCCAAGCATTGAAAGCAGATGAATTAAAGTAAGAACGATCTAATTTGCAAAAGGTTCTAGTACCAGATCTGCTGCAGTTATTCCACGTATAAAAAACACCTGATTTAGGGACTTCATGAAGCTGAGAAAGGAGGATGGCATTATTAAGAGGAGCAACATCACCCAAGGACAGAGGCAACCCCCCATCTTTTCATCAGAGCTTTGCATGCAATTAAAATCACCTAAGCAAATCCAAGGACTGGTAGATTGTAGAGAAGGAAGTAAGTCAAGAAAGAACTGCCTATTAGCTTTCGAGTTATCTGCATATACAAAGGAAGTGTTAAATTTGAAATTAGTAGATAAGTGTTCAATATTGCAGTGGATGAATTGTCTGTGTATTTCAGCAGCATTAATCGAGAAAGCTCTGGAGTCCCATAAAACCAAAAGACGACCAAAAGGGGCTGCAATATGATTGTGAATAAATTCCCACCCAGGAGCAATGCGTTTAGCAAATATCATAGTTTCCTCTTCAGAATATTTGGTTTCACTGATGCATATAATTCCCAGTTTATTGCCTTTAATGAGTTGCCTAATTTCATATATTTTGGCTTCATCATGCCCACCACGAATATTCCAAAATCCTATATTATCTATCATCACTAATTTATTTTTGTATTTTTGGCAGATTGCCTTGTAATTCTTTGTTGCCCCTGTTTCTTAGCAGAGGCTTTGTTTTTACCCTTTTTGGAGTTCTTTGGATTGAGCTTGGCCAAAATCTACTCGTGATTATATTCATAGCCTCCATTTAAATCATCTTTAGGACAAAAATCAGATTTTGAAGATGTACCAGAGTCAGATATAGCATTGTTATCCTTTGTTGGAGTAAACAGTGGGATTTCATGAGGAGGTTTTAAATTAGCATAAGGACTGATTGTAGGGCTATTATTCATAGTTGAAGTATCAACTGCAGTATTATTTGTAAACTCGGTATTAGAAGAGCTAACATGAACTGTTGCTTCCTTTTCAATGTGTGTACTATGATTTGTATTCTGCTGCTGGTTGTGATAACATGTTTCAGGTTGAACATGATGCTTCTGTGTACTAATGAAATCAATAAATTTGCCTTTACACTGCTGTTGAACAATATTACTTGTTTCAACTTGCAAGTTTCCAATTGTTACCATATTCTCTTCTATATATTCTCCTTCTTCAACATCAGATAGAATGGCAAAGGCGTTATTTGTTTCCAATGGTTCCTGTGATACACCCTGTAACTGTCTATCTTTAACAGCCTCACATGACTTTGAATTTTTGTCCTTACTTAATTCTATCTCTGTAATCATTTTACCTTTATTTGGTTCCACCACTTTTTGTTTCACTTGAGAAGCTTTGGGTTTCCATTTTTTTTGCTCATTCTTCATATTATCCACTACATATTTCCTGGGGACAGTATTCCTACTTTTATCTGTGGGAGCAGATTGATTTGCCACATTTCCTTTTTCGGTGCTAACTTGCTCTTCAACACTATTTTTTCCCAGATCACAGTTTTTCGTGGAGTGACCAAAAACTTTACAGGACGTGCAAATCAGAGGCCTCCAGGAATACTCAATGTAAACTTTTTGACATGTCTCCTCACCATCTCCTATCAGCAAAAATTCAGGTAGCTCTTTGTCAGGAGTTATTTCAACTAAACATTTAGCATATTCCAATCTCTCACGCTTTTCCGTAGCTTCGTTGAAGCAAACTAATTTCCGCAGATGACAAGCAATCCAATTAATGCCAACTAGAGTCCAAGCTATGTGGGGTATATTGTAAAGATGTATCCATATTGGAACAGATCTCACTAGAGATTGAATCGAGCCAAACATTGGCTTCCAAGTTGTGATAACAAACATTTGACCATGAATAAACGTAGGGTTAGAACGAAGGACATATTGCTTGTCCTCATCACAGCTAAACTTGAAGAAGAAATTAGCTCCATCAGATTTGATGTCATAGGATCCTTTGAGTTTCCAAGATTTTTTAAAATGAGTTACTACTGCCATGTAATTTACTGGAACACCAAGAAAAAATCCCACTAGATACCCTTCCCAATAGCTCTTACCTTCTGACACCAGAATGTCAGGGGGAGTAAGCGGATCTTGATAATCAAGATTGAACTCCGTCAGAATATAGGAACCAGCGTTCCTCGGTTTACTTGCAAATAGAGATGACCATGACGGCAGCGAGGCTGAAGAAGAATGAGGAGGACAAGGAGGAGGCAAGATTGGGGAGAGAGAAGCTGGTAGCGAAGGGTCCGGAGGAACAGGAGGGAGAGGAGGCGTCGGGATGAGAGCAGGAGGGGTAATGACAGACAAAGAAAGGGGTGGAAGAGGAAGGCAGGGAGAAGAAGAAGAGGGAATAGAGATGGCCGAAATAGCCGTTACTTTGGTAGCCATTAAATTGTTGAATATGGGTTAGTTTGGTTTATAAATAAATTGAATGCATGTAAAGTGGAAAATCATTTTGAGAGATATGTTGAATAGAATATTTTAAATATTGAATATTTGGAAAACAATTTTAAAACAAAATTGGAGAAGGTGAGAGAGATCGGGAAAGTGCTACTAAGGTATTAACATAAATTCTATGACTCTAACTTATCTGAAATATCTTGAAATCTTGAACTCTTCAATACTTATTCTTGAACTCTTAAAATTTTATATCAGCATCTTGAAACAATTCTTGATACTATATAGTCTTCTTAATCAACACCTGTCTAATATCCTACACTATAAACTATATATATCTTGATAAAACATTAGTATCTATATTTTATATAACGTCCTATAGTTGTTAGCATCAAAACCAATACCTAAGGTACTAACAAAAAGAAAAAGCAGAACGTACTACAACTTACAGATAATGTGCTATTCCTTAAACTGCTTAAAGCTTGCTAGTTAGACGTTAGGAACTAAGGTCTATTTAAGTTTACTTAGTTTTGCCCATACTCATTAAAGATCTACGCACAATTAATGTTCTACACATTTTCATGCACTTTGCAAAAAAAATAGATAAGAGAAAGCTATGAGCAAGATGAATTTACCTAGAAGCAAAGAGGGCGATGTGGCAACGATTTGGAGGATTGGCCAATTAGAGAATAACGCATGCGCAAAAGCATTAAATGTGAAACGACTATCAATACTTTGTCCCTTTTAGTGAAAGGAAAGAGGGGAGCAAGTGGAAATGACGAGTGCGAGGGCCAATGAAGACAAATCTATGCTGATTTACGATCATCCTAGACTTGGAGGGCAAGTGTTACACCCGTACTTCCTAAATCCCGTTGAAGGCAATATGATGTCAGCATCAAGATCAAAATAGTATGCCCTTGCAATAAAAAATGGACTACAGAAAAGAAAGGCAAAGAATGAAGTGAAGTCAAGAAAATACTGCGCTAAAAAATTGTAAGACAACAACAAAGATTCAAAATGCGCTGATCCCCCTAATCCCAATATTATATTATGACACTAAGCCAAGAACCAGACACATCTCATGGTGCAGTAGACAGTCTATAACTATAATACATGGAACTACAGCATAACCAAAATTCGAAATTACAACAAAAACATAAATGTTGCGCTACGACATAAGAAGTTGTATAAATAATATCAAAGCATAACACACTTTACTTAAAAAGATGCGCACAATCAATGACATACTGCACTCACGAGCCAATATATACGGATAGTAGAACTGTACTAACAATCTTACATTGAAAAAAGTAGGGATGTGCTCCTTCCCTTTTTTGACACTAGAAAAGAATGAAATGACACAATGCACCGCCATAGGAAGTGCACCGCCAACGAAATATGAGCTCAAAAGAGAAGGACTGCGTTACACTCAGAGGGCTGAATAAACCCTGATATCATTCCTAAAGCATGTTCATTACTAATACCTCCAAGAAAAAATCTACACTGCAATCACATGGGGTTACCTAAGTAGTACCACGTAAAGTCAAAAGTAATCCAAGTGTTGCACACTGGGCTACTCAGACAGTGCACCAATACAGATCCTTGATCACGAGTAAATTGCAGAGGTATAAGCCTCCCTTATCAATAACCTGCACAGTCCATCACTCACAACAGCTCGGCGTAGAATTGCATAAAATGATTGCATTCACAAATGGCTGCCCGATCACTCTGACAAACCTTGTAAGCATCATCAATGCTTAAGGCATATCAAAGAAGCAACCATCTTTTGAGGCAAAAGATGTAAAAGTGGAGCAGTTCACCTCGTAGAAAAAAGGGACAATAGCTTGCCATACTCACACTCATAAAAGGAAGTAATGCCAGGGTCATTCACCCTTTGAAGAAAGTGAATTCATAGCTCATTCAAATTTGGAACCTCCTTCCTTAAATTGAACATTCTCGCTTCAATTTTAAATCTCCCGCCAAAATAAAAAAATTCAACTTCTCAAATTACGATATCTCGCCAATAACATGTCAGCAATCCATGGACATTAAATAAACAACATAAATAGATGAAATGTAGCATGATCCAAGGGCGGAAATCGGAACAGTAGAAGAAGGAATATGGTAATCCACGTGCATCATTGTACTATAAATAGTAAAATCACTAAAGCACGAAAGGGATCTTTTCTTGATTTATTGTTATTAAGGTTCAGAAAGCAATAGCATTGTATGCTCTGCCATTAAAATATGTACCAAGAAATAAAAAGAAGAAAGTGATATTTCCTCGTGGATGTAGGATACCTTAATATCTGAACCATGTATATTTTACATGTCTTTTGCTTTTCTGCAATTTTGTTTATTTGTTCCTAGATTTCAGTATTAGATTTTGCCTTCTCTTTATTTGAATTAAGTGCTAGTTCAACTTGACATTTTAACAAACAGTTAAAATGCAACTATATAATTGTGCAAGCTTCTAACGACACAATTTACCTAGAGGCAAAGTTAATATTACTTAAATTTTCTAATTCTAAATCCTCGAAGTAATTATTGTTGAAGTTATTTCACATTCATATGGGTATGGTGAGACAAAAAAAATTTCACTAATAGTGATGATGTAGTTTACTCAGCTCACGCCAAATTTTATATCATTGTTTAATTGGTTTGCTAAGAGGTTTATTAAGTAGTTTTAAGTCCATACAGTTCCATCGAAAGTCATTATGTCTTTGTCAAATGTGCGTTAGAGGTCTTGGAGTTTGTTTAACGCTACTGTAATAAAGGTGAGCAACCCCAGGGAGAAAATTGTGTTGATGACATTAATTAATAGGATTTAGCCAAAAACAAATTTTAGCAAGTGGCTCAAGAGTAAGGAACCTCCTACCTTGAAGGAGTTTTACCATAAAGCATCTCAATTTCTACACTTTGGAAGAGGAAAATTTGCATGTTGGACTAGCTACCGACGGTCAAAAAGGACCTAGTAGCGTGATACAAAGCAATGTTGTCGTCAAACAGAGTGGTGATAGTACTGCAAACATTCCAGAGAATGTTGGTAATAACAATAATAAACAGAAAAACCAAAATTCTAGTGAATCAAACATGACACCAAGAAGCGTACTAGGTATACTCGTTTCAGAGATTATTAAAAATTTATTGATTCCACTGAGTATATCTACCTTGCTACACAGGATAAAGAGCATTACAAGAAGCTGCCCCAAGGGAGGATACTACAAATGAGAGACACTCCAAAAAGTATTATCGTTTTTATGAGTCACATGGACACAATATAAATGAATGTAGGCACCTGAGGACGTTATTAAGGATCTAATTCGTATAAAAAATTTGCAACTATATATGAGGAATCCGTAGGCTAGTAGATAGGCAAATAATCAACCACAATGGTAGTCTTCCTAAGGGAATCAAGATGGATCCAATGGAGAGGGACCAAAATAGCTATCAATGGGAATTGCGACAAATTATATTTTTGGAGGCCTACATCCTGCAGAAAAGAGCTGGATCTAGTAGAGAGGGATCAAGAAACGTGTTATGCCATAAAGGAAGGAATTTTAATAAAGCAACAGAAAATTATTAATGATGATATTGTGCTTCGAAATACAGATGCTTATGGGGTCGAAGCACCAATGCTTAACCCTATGATGATTAAGGCCGCGATAGGCTGATAATAGTGCATCGAGTCCTTATTGACTATGGGAGCTCGATGAATATCTCATTCAAATAAACCATTGATAAAATATGCCTTAACAAGAAGGATCCGAAGCCATGTAAATCACGCATCCATAGATTTACCGAAGAGGTAAAGGAGTCAGTGGGTGCATTAAATTTTCGGTTGAGTTGGGACAAGAAGATTGAAAGGTTGTGCGAGTACAAATGTTTATTGTTGTGGAATTGTTTTCAGAGTACAATGCTTTTTTGGGCCAATTGGCCCTTTACAAGTTTTCAGATTGAATTTGCTCTATGGTTCTGATGATGAAATTTCTAGCTAGGAATGGAGTGGGAGTATTCCAAGGTGACAAGAGCACACACCAGGAGTGTTACGGCTCTGAACTTAGAGGTGAAGCGACGAGAGAAATGGAATGATGTAATGAAACTCTCTACGTCAAACCTTCAGAGGCATAGAAACTACCACTTAAACCCCGCCTCGGACCCTGCAGTAAATTTCAAAAATATCCCACGAAAAGAGTTAGAGGAGGCAAGGGCTACACTGGAAAAGCTAACGATTGATATTATGATTTATGATGACGAACCTATAAGGGTTCTAAGGATCAAGTCTCAGCTTAGCCTGAAGATGAGGAAGGAGCTAGAGGTTTTCCTGATCAAATACAAATGTGTTTGCTTGGATGCATTCCGATACATGTAGAATTTCTCTAGAGATAGCATGCCACGCATTGAATGTGAACCCAAAATACCCTTCCGTGAAGCAAAAAAGCACAACATGGAACCAGAGTGATCCGCTGTGCTAAAAGAAGAAGTGGATAAGCAGAAGGCAAATGGCTTTATCCGTAATGCACTATACCTAGAGTGGTATCGAACCAATTTTTATCAAGAAGGAGAACGAAAAATAGAGAACAAGCATTTACTATTCTGACTTGAAAATGCATACAAGGGCCGTTTCCCTTTACCGAGAACAAACCAACATATGGATGGAACGATCGGACATGAACTGCTATCTTTTATAGATGTGTACTCCCGCTATAATCAAATTACAGTGTACATCCTAGAACAAGAGCACACAAGTTTTATTATAGATTTTAGATTATATTGCTATAGAGTTATGTCATTCGGTCTGAAGAATGCTGGAGCTACTTACCAGCGATTAGCTGACTAGATGTTCAAGGATCAGATCCAAAACACAGTGGAAGTCTATATAGATGACATGCTCATGAAGTTATGGCAATCAACAAATCACATGGGCGACCTTTTAAAAACGTTTGATGTGCTTCTGAAGTATGGAATAAAGCTCAACCTACTGAAGTGTTTTTTGGAGTCACATCGAGCAAGGTTTTAGGTTTTGTAATGACCCATATTTTACGTTTCAGGTAATCGTAAAATATTATTTTTAATTCATATGAGGACATTGTAACACCCCATAAAAATTAATAAGAAATTAACTAATAAGAAAAGAAATTTTTTTTTTGCATGGCAAGCGGGGTTAACTGGTCCCCTACCAGTTTATAAATGTCAGAATTTGAACAAAAAATTTATGTCTTTTCGTTCGTGGCGATTTTCCATCCATATATAATGTTTTGTAGGCGGAGCTCAAACAAAAAAGTTATGGAAGTTTGAAGTTTTTGGATTCAAGATATTTAATGGAATTCAAATTCAAATAAATAGTTAGCTCTTAAATTTGAAATTCAAAAATTAACAGTAATTAGACTAGGGGATTAAAGTAACATTAAAATAAACGTTAATGTTAATTGATAATTAAGAAATGAAATAAATATTTAATGGTGAAAAAAGTAAATGGTCCCAAAATAGGTGGATGGGTCGATCACTCATTAGGATTGGTCAACTGCCCTATGTAGACCGATCGACCGATGAATGATGATGGCAACTAGGGTATTGTGCATTCGAACGGTCCGAATTTTATTATTTTAAACCGACTTAGTCTGACGGTTCTGGTACTTTCTAACCACTATAAATAAGAGTCTAACCCCTCACTTTTATTTACAAATTATTTTGGAAATCATGCGAAGCTTGGCCTGTCTCTCTCCTCAAAGACTCAGAAAATACTTTAAGATTTCAAGTAAGAAATTTTAGATGTCTATTATTCAATTTCTTATTCTATTCTCCTCCAATCTCTGAATTTCTGAATCTAATTCTTATACAATTCCCTTATTGTATATTTCTAAAAGAAGAGATTTAAAAGAGATTTAATGCGGGCTTATCAAATCCAAAAAGGGAAGAACTAAAGACTGATTATGAGTGGAAATCTTAATCTTTCTTATTTTAATAATTGTATAGTACAACTTGGATTTGATATACACCTTTGGGAAATTTTGTTTACGAAAACATCACACTAAACCCCCAAAATTCCCGTCAATTCTTAAGTTAGAATCTAAATTATTCTATATTAAAATAATGGGATTTTGTAAATATTGCAATTTTAATTATTTACACTCCATTCCACTTCTTATCTATTTCTTTTGACCTGATTAAGGGTTTTAAAAAGAATAAATTAGGAAATGGCGTGTAAGGTACGGATTCTTTTATTCAGTTTGTACCGCCTATTTTCATAATTTAAATAGAAATTCCCATTTTCAATTTTATACAAAGAACTAGAATAGATCGTACAAACTTCAAGCTCGAAGTAAATACTGACTTAAACTATCTCTGCATCATATCGATTTGCCAAATGTTCGCTTGACCGAAAGCATGGTTAAGGGAAAAAGCGGCTCCACTAGGATCTTGCTTTGACTAAATTAATGCGGTCTTTTTTTAGATGAAGCAATCCATGGCAACCAACTATGAACAAATATTTTTCTCGAGTCAACTTATGGCTTGACTCAAAGCACACTTCAAATGTTCAAATGCTCGATCCTGAGCCAGCTTCAAATTTCCACATGCTCGACCCGAAGAAAGCACCGAGTTTTCACATGCTCGACTCGGAGCAAGGTCGTCCATGGACAAACTTCGGGTTAAGGAGTAATTTGAGAATTTGAAGTCTGCTGTAGGTCTGGTATGTGAAAGTTTGATGTTCGCTCTTGATTGAGCATACAAATGTTTGTAGTATGGTTCGAGCCGAGCTGCAAGTCGACTCGATAAATATATTTGTTGGTAGTTGGTTGCCATGGTCGATGCATCTATAGAAGGTTGCGTTAATTTTACATAGCTATCTTTAAGTGGAGGCGCTATAATCTAGAACCTTGCTCTTAGTCATACGAATATTCAACAAATCGATACGATACAGAAAATTTTCAAGTTGGTAATCACTAGCGCTCGCCCTGGTGCGGCCCGATGTTTACCTAAAGTGCACTTCGAGGCGCTCATGTTGATTGAATTGTGGATATTGGATATATGGTATATTTGTTGATATGGGATTGGACTTGTATGAATTTGAAGTTTTGACATTTAAACATTAGTTTATGGTGCAATCTTCGCACGCTAAGAAATATTTTAGACGTGTATTTATATACATACATACATACATACATATATATATATGCATGTATGTGTATGTGTATGTAGTTAATTACGTAGTTAATAGGCTATTAATTATTATTAAATCCACCTTAGGAAATAAGTTAAGTTGTAAAGGTGAAATAAGAGTGTTCTTATAAGCCACGATATGGAATGCGGTGAGATATTTTAATATTTTAAGAGTCTGTTATAAATTATGACTAACTTATATGGATACGAGATCATCCAAAAGCACATAGAAGTCTGTCAGACTAATCTAGTTACCAACAATGTGACTTTGGGGCTGATGTGAGACATAGCATGCAATAATTATCACTGGAGGACGCGTGGTTAGTCCTAAATTCTTAGGGTAAACCCACCCAGCTAATCTGGCTACCGGTACCTACAAGTAGTCGGGCTAATGTGAGACGTCACAGTTTGGGTTATATGTCATAATACGAAGGACCTGCTTTGGGGTTGAAGGTATTAAATGACTGAGTGATGGCTCGCCTCTTCCCTATGTAGGAAGTATTAAATGGTTGGGGTTAGCGGTTAGGCACGATAGAGGATATCATGAGAAGCGTCCGCTTCAAGTTTGAAGAACTAAGTGGCTTGAAGAGATTTCATGCAATGTCAACTAGATAGTACTAGAGAGGTGTCTGCCTTGGATGGGTAGTAAATAATGAGGGCCTGCCTAAAATGAGGTATTAAATGGTCCGAGTCTGCCTAGTTCCCATTAAAAAGGTATTAAGTGGCTTGATTTTATCTCTTACATTGTTAAAATATTATTGAAGATCGACATGGGTTATCGGGTTGAAAGAGTAAAGGTTATGGAATTGGACTGGGAAGGCCTTATGTCTTATAGTTGGAAGACTTACAACATAGTTAGGATATGTACGACATTCTTATTTAAATTATACTGCCCAAGTACTATTATAGAAAACCCCTTTGTTGTTCTGACTCCCTGCACATTACAACATAGGTTAGAGATGATGATGTAGATTTCAGAGATGGTGGCGGAGACGTAGATCTATGGCAGTTATTTAGCTATGTTATTATCATGTTTCTGATGTACCTATTGAAACTGTTATCTAATTTGAAATATAGCACTACAAATATTTGGCGATGTTATATGGGATTATGTTGTATGTTTCTGGCATTTGAATTTTTAAATAAAATGGGTACTTCATAATGTTATATTTTATCCTTCCACTGTGAGATTTTGAATGTGTAGATAGATAACTTTGTTCATTGTTTTTTTTATCAATTTTACCAACCAACAGCCAGCTTTGGAATGGGTTTATTCTGGGTCAAAAATTAACCATCTTTCAAGGCGGTTTATTACATTCGTATGACACTAGAACTTTGGAAAATGACTACCAGGGATATTTTCCACTTTTAGAATTTTTATTGGACATTTCAAACTCGAAAAAACTTATAAGGCCTATAACTTTTGATCGGGATTGAATTAGGGACTGAAATCAATTCCATTAGATCGGGCTTGTGGTTTCACTTTCCGTAGAGTGGTTATAGTAAGAAAATGGACTTACGTTTAGGAGATATTGCCATTTTAAATTTTATGTTTTATTGAATAGATTAATGGGTAATTAGAGAGGTTTACGGGCTAAGCCCAAGCCCAACTTGAAATTTGTGCCAATGGTGGATAAAGAAACAACCCCCAAATCATTTATCTTCTTCCCAAATTAGATTAAAACTTCATTAGCCCTAATTTCATAAAAAAAGCTTTCCTTTTCTTACCAATCTTAGCCCAAATCATCATCAGAAGGGTAATTAACAAAGGAGATTGTATATTTATCACTTTGGTGCTGGGAAATTCACATTTCTTCATTGTTCATCTCAAACTAGAAGGAAAAATTGGTATTTTGTGCATTTGGTGGGTGGTTCTTGACCTCTCACTATCTTTTGTATGTTTATATAATTAAAATTAATGTTTTTAACATGATTTCGATTCTAAAACGTTATTTAACTTTAGTCGCATCTTTATACATGTTTATGGCCAAAATTAAAAAGGTTTAAATAGTTTTTAAATGGTTTTGCAACCCCTTTTGATCATATCGACATGCTAGTGTAAAAATTAGATCTAGACTAGATATTATATGATAACCATATTATGATGAATTGCATGTGTGTATGGATGTACATGGGTGATATTTTAGTTTCGTATGTTGTGCTTTGATATGGTTTGCTATTGCTTTAAGTAGTTAGGAAAAGAGGTTTTAGGCAAATTGAAGGCAAAAGTGACCGAAATTGGATGAAACTAGGAAGAAAGGCTCTGAAGCAATGGCGGAGCCCAATGTTCAAGTTGCATGAAGTTTGGTTTATGGGATTCATATCGGTGATGAGATAATTACTAGGTTGAGTATTTGTATATCTATTCAGCAAGATGACAAGGCATTGGGATTTAAGCCACGAAACTTCGAGGAAGGCTTCGGGTTGAAGGTAGGAAGAGGTTTAGAAATTCGAAGTCAAAAAATTGACTAAGTATTGATCGGTACTGATCACTTCAGATCGATACCGAGTAGATTTTTTTGGCATCTAGGTGGAGCTTGTGGAATGAAGCATGGATTTCTAAGCATGTCGAGAAGAATAGATCAGGGTGAAATTACTTAGCCAACATTTGGCTAAGTATAGATGAAGGGAATCATATCGGTACTGATCACTTTTGATCGGTACCCACATGAATTTAGGGGTCATGGGTTATGGAACTTCTAAGAAGGGATGCGTTGGCTCTACGAGTCATGCTGAATGTGTTTTTTTGTTCGCTTGGGGTTTGATGGCGATGTAATAGCATGATGAAAGATGATAGCTTTGGGACTTCGATTATGGTAACTCGATAGTGAATGGAGTTAGGTTTCGATAATGGCAGCTCGATATTGAAAGGAGTCGTAAGATTAATTATCCATAAAGGGCAGGGTCAATGAATGTAAACCGAAAGATAGAATTTTGAATGGTTCTATCATGGAAAGGAGGAATGTGGAATGATTCCTTGAGAATAATGGAAACTAGATGGAGCAAGGAAAGGGCTCGGATATGCATGCTAATGAATCGTTGATACTCGGAGTATTTTCTGATGTACTCAAAAGCTGGGGTATTGTGAGGATGTTCATGGGTACTTTATTTTGCTACCCTAGATCGGTTGCTGGATTCGTATACCCTAGACTAGTGGAATGGGAATAGTATTAGGTTTGGGGTAAAGGCGAGTATACTGGAAACCAGGATTTATCCATTAATCCCTGGTAGAGAAATGGTCATATGAGTTATCATATATCTAGGGCACATTGAGTGATAGTGATGATTGTTTGATGGATGCTATGGTTGTTTTGGTTGCTTTCTCCCATAGTCTATCACTCGAGGGATGTCATTTGAGATAGGTATTATGGATATGGATACCTATATGCATGTCATTGTATTTAGATTGCAGTACACCTTTATGATGTTTATAGAGTAGCATATTATGTTAGTTATATGCTAACCCTTTGGTTGCAGGGACAGGACAGATATGGTTCTTATACCCTGATTCCTTACTATATCAAATTGTATAGTATTTTGAAATTTATTCATCGCTCACACCAGACTGTTCTCTGACTCGAGGTTTTATGTTTTGCTTCTTATTATCTCAGATACTCTTAAATGAGTAGAATAGATAATAAGTCTAGGTGGTATGTGGTGGCTGTGCAGAGGTAGAGCTGGATGGAGCTTTCTCATATTATATATAGATATACTATTGCTTATTCCATTTTGCAACTATATGGAGCCTAAACGGTGTTTGATTTTCCATTAAGACAATTTATTTGAGTTTATTTCCACTTGTATAAACTCTATTACTATGTTGTATACCTTTATGAACCTATATACTTTGATATTGTGATTCATTTTAGTTATTATTGTCTTGCATGTTTTATACCAGTGATGTTATTATTATATTTTATTTGATGCACTGTGAGATACTTGAGAGGTTCTATGACATTTTATTTCTTTTCACCCTCGACAATCGTTCAACATCGAATGTGCATCACATCAGCGCACCATATATGTATATCAGTGCCGGTGGTATAGGACGGTCGACGCATTTGGTATCAGAGCCTAGGTTACATGAACAACCTTTGTAGATACTGTGGTTTAGTAGAGATAAGGAAAGACTTATCACCCTAAACTAAATCGAGAGTTTATACAAATACGAGATAGTGCGCACTTGTTATATATTTTGGTTTTCGAAACTATATGTAATAGTATATATAGTATAAGTCACACGCACACATGAGTACCATAGATGCAGTTTTCTTTATGAGAGACTGATCATTCTTGATACATATCAAGAATGAACCGGCATACATGAAACACTATACGGAACTCCCTCTTTAGAGTCGAAGAAGTAGCGGGCTTAGGGGCTGCTAACCCTAATTTGTAGGCGATGTTCAAGATGATAATGGAAATATGTTGCAAAATAACCAATCGATCGCTTCGAATATTGTTATTGGTGGTGATACTCAAGGGCAGGCACATAGAGTCGATTTCTTTAAGCTGAATATGGGCTTTGCCAGTCTTAGTGGAAAACCATTCCAAGGAGTGGAACCGGCTATGGAAGTGCAGGATTGGTTGGATATCTTTGAGAGAATATTTGATGACTTTGAATTGGGTGATGCTATCAATAGGAGGTTGGCTTCCCGATAGCTTCAAGGGAGAGCCATGAAATAGTGGAATGCTATTAGAGTTGCTACTCTCAAGGATCGGTTTACTTGGGGCCAACTCAAAACCCAAATCGAGGAGAAGTTCATTCTGACTGTTTAGAAGTCAATGCTATTCGGGAAGTTTGATGATCTGGAGTATGGTGGCATGTCCATCTTCGAGTATGTTGCTAAGTTCAATACCTTATCAAAATGTGAATGCCTTTCATCGACACTCCGTTAAGGAAGAGTAAGAAGTTTCTTATGGGTTTGGATGACTATATAGGGGAGAAGTTTGTGAGTCATATCGATAGGCCATTTGAGAGATTTGTCGAGAAAGCTCTTCACCAGGAGAGTTTGTACCTCATGTCTAAATCAGCTGTTGTGGTTAAGGAAGAGCCAAAACCACAACAAGGAGGTGGAGGCAAGAAGAAATGGAATGGTAAAAGAAAGCAGTTTCAAGGAAAGAATGCATATAATAAGAATAAGTGGGATATAGTCTGTTATGGCTGTGGGGACAAGGGTCACTTGTTTAGAGACTACAAAGCTGATGGAAAGAAGAAGTGTTATAATTACGAAAATTTGGACATATGCAAAATTATTGCCCAGAACTAGCACAATAACAAAAAGTTGTGAAGGCATAAGCTTGGGATGCTGTCCCGACTTTGTTAAGTGCTCCCTTGGAAAAGGAGAAGGGAAAGAGTATCTGTAATGACCCCGGATTTTATATAAATTTAAATTGATAATTTATTGAGTTTTTAAATAAAATTTGTGAAATTAATTGATAAAGTGATGCGAGTTTCCCCGAATTTAAATTAATTCTGTACAGATCATTTAAAGTTTAAATATTGTATATATATGTATATATGTGAATATATATGTATTTGAGCATATATGAGTAAATTTGAAATTATATATATATACATTTGATTTTAATTTAAATCGTAAATAAATGGTTTAAAAATAAAAATACAAATTTTATAAGATAAAGTATAAAAAATATAAAAGTAACCCATGAGCTAGAATTTAACAACATATTAAATTATAGAAATTATTTATACTATAAATTAACAAGACTAAAGAAATAAACATATATATATATATATAAGATATAGAAGTATAAAGTAAATACATAGGATAAATGATAGAAAAAAATTTATATAGTAAACAAATTAGTTAAATTAAACAATATATAACTATAGACATTCATTTATATTACAAGATTTTAAATTATAAATCAAAATTTTATAAATACATAAAAAAATTATAACAACATATTAAATATAAAAATACATTCAAATATAAAAATAAGATCAAAAGGAAACAATAAAATGCATACAAGTTGTACTTGATAAGAATATAACAACTTTATGGAAGCATATAGAGTAGAAAACATAACCAGGCATGAAAATTTATCTTTGTACATACGAATACGAATGGGATAAATATGCAAAGAAATAAGTCAAACAAATAAAAATACATGCAAGATTGTACATACAAAAGAAAAGAAATAGTATTGTAAACATGATAAGGTACCAAAGCATTAAATGTTATCATCTCAAATTTGCTGGAAAATCATCTCAGCCACCATACAAAAGAAAATCTCTGACCAAAAAATTGTACCAGTTTAAACAAAGCCTGTATACTTGCTCTATTTATCAATCTTCTTTTTTTCTTTTCGTTCATAAAAACATAGCATACTAGAGAATTAACAAACCTGTAATCATCTCCTCTAAAACAAATGAAAAACCAGAAAATCAAAAAGGCCTGCAAGCATTTCTTAAAACCTGGGATCTTTTCAAAAGCAAACTCAGGAAGAAATCAAAGCAGATCCATCTTTGTTTTAAATATTAGTCATCACTACTAGATCCAGTAACAAGCTTCAGCAACTCATGTTTTAAAAGCAAAATCATATTCAAGTTTAAAGCTCAAAACTGTTTTCAAAATCAAGTGCTCTGTTCTTCCTCTTGAGATCAGGTGAGTAACATTTTTTTTAAACTAAAGTATAAATCTGGTTGCTTGATTAATGCCTAAAATAAGTTTGTATTTGTGTATATATATTGGAAAATTCCTGTGTATTTGTGGATGTGTGATGCATATATGTTTGTAAATGCTTGTAGAACATCTCTGTTCTAAATTTCAAGCCCCAGTTTCAATTTAAAATCATTTCCTCTTGATCCACTGATTGTTAAGACTTAGGATCCAAATAATATCTGTTTGTTTGATTATAAAGAAAGTTTTAAAATTGTATTTAAGTTAAAATAAATTGTAATTTGCTCTGGAAACAAGAACAACTGGGAAGTTTAAGTTTTTAGTAAAAATCCAAACACTGTAATTCATTTATTTAGGAATATAAATTGAATACTAAAATCAAAATATGATTTTTAAAACTAAAATTATAATTTTTAGTAAAGAGGTTAAGGTGAAGTTCTGGGTTCATCAAAATATGGGAATTTGTGATTTTCTGGTGACCTATTTGGATATGGGGGTCAGGATTTCTCCTGGAGGTGGAGGAATGACTGGAGATTGGTGGAAAAATGGATGATGTTGATGAAATTCACCAAGGGGGTTACGGCAATGGGTTTTCTTCTGGAACCCTAGTTTTTGCAGTGTTTAATGTTTCGATCACCGCGATTTGTGTAGGCGATCAAGTGCAGCGAGCTTCAAGGAGGTGGAAGTAGACGTGAAGAGGTAGGCAATGCCGAGTATTAGTACCAACGATGGTCGGAGTCGTGAAGACGAGGTGTTTTCAGGTTTTGGGGTTGGTGATGTCCAGTTGTTCCAGGTTTTGGAATTAGGTGCTCAATGGTGATTTCTGGGTGTTGGACACGATTTGATGGTCAAGGTGGGTTTCTGAGTTGTCCTCTGACGTGTTGCGATTATCGTTGACGATCAATGGTGGCCGGAGCCACCTTGCATATGCACGGGGTAGTGATTTGTCTGGTGATGTTGGGGTAGGTTGTGAAAGCAGGGAAGTTGCTCAAGTTTAACTCGAGTGATTCGAGCAATTGACTCAAAGAAATCTGGTTTTGGGCTCGAGTCAGCATGTAGATGGCTAGGGTAGATTTTGTTTACAGGTTGTGAACCTGTAAGTTTTATAAAATTTAAACCTGAGTTTTTAAAAAAAAAATGTGAAACAGATAATTAAACTAAGTTTAAAACAAATTTTAAGTTTGGATTCAAATGCAGTTTGAATCTCAGTTTAAAATAAAATAAAGTTTTTAAAATTTAAATTATTTGTAACAACTTTAAAAGGGTTAAATAGTTAAGGATTAATTAAGTTACAATTAACACTTAATTAATTAAATAATTAAGGAGTTATTTATGGATAATTAAAGATAAAATTAATTTGTAATTAATAATGAATAAATCTTAGTTGATTATTTTAGAAAAGTAATTAAAGAATTGTCAATAGTTAATGAAGGTCAATAACTAGAATTATTTAATAATTAATTAATGCGATTAATTTTTAATAATTAATTTAGATTAATTAATTTAATAATAATCATTTGTGAAGTGTGATTACTTAATGGAAATAATTAAGGAATTAATTATTCGGTGTAATTAATTAATTATTAATTTACCATAACTAGCACATTTATTCATAGAACTTACTCTGATTTAAATTAGTCAGATAATTAAATTGATCCTACTTATGGATGTTTGAATTATATTGGATGTTGAATTGTTGATATCCCTGATATGTGATGCTTTGTGATATATACTGATTTGTGTTGTGATCTGTAATTTATTTATTTGTGATCTATATACCTGTGATCTATGAATGAAAATAAGCGTTATAGTTTATATCGCTTATCAACTATATTTCTGTATTCTGATCTGTGATGATTGAATGATATTGCACTACTGTGTGAAACCCCTGGACTACACCATACACACACCAATATGGATTTCACGAGGAAATCGTTTAAGTCACAGATGATTTAATTTAATGTTTTTGAAATTGAAATTTTAATTTCAACTGATTTTGGAAATGGATTTGGGTTAAATGTTAAAACTTTTGGGAAGGAGTTTTTAAGATAAAAGCATTTGAATAACTTGGTTAAGCTTCAAATTTAAATAATTTAATTTGAATTCAAAATTTGGAATTGAATTCCATGTTTGGAAATTTTGGTTAAAGATGATATAAATGTGTTTGTATGAATTTAAACCATTTTAAAAGTATGATTTTGAGAACTTTAATTTAACCCAAAGACTTTAACTCGTATAAATGAACCAGATTTTCTGAAATGAAAACTATTTTTTTTCAAATAATAAGAGCTTTCATATAAGGAATGAATTTCAAATTTGTGTTAAAAGAATTTCAAATTGAAATGAAAATGGTTTTCCAAGTTACGAATAAATATTTGGAAACGTGTTTTGAAAGCTATAAATTAAATCTTTGTTTTAAAGATTTAATGAGTTAATCCAACTGAAATGGAAATTGATATGGAAAATCTGTGAATGGATCTTTGTGAAACTGGGTGAACTTTGTGAATTGAATCTTTTTGTTTAAAAAGATTAGAATGGTAATGTGTTTAAACCATTTGAAAGAAAAGTTTTGGATAATAAGTTGTGACTTAATTGAAATCCCAATATCCATATGTTTTGAAATATTACGCTCATTATTCGGTTTAGTCGGGAGAGGACCTTTGTGTCATATAACCCATTCCGAATAATGATACGTCATATATGGATTGCATTTGAAGACCGGTGGTGAAGACCGGGTATTTGTGAGAACGATAGGATGGCCTATCGATTGTCTCTGCACTAAGTCGCGCCGTTATAGAGATTTCCTAAGTGATGGGAAATCTGATCGGGATTGTGAATACCCGGATTGCAAGGGATTCTTCGGAAGTGCCTTCGGTTCTGTTCGAACCCGGAACAGACTTGTATGGTTGTATGTCTGACACTACACTTTGAGATATAAAGCTAATTTCTTTCAAATACATTTCTGTTTAGTGGCGGAGATTTATTCTCTTAGCTTAACACCCTTCTCTGAGACATACGAGCTCAGAGGTTATGTAGTTGAAGGTTATCAGTGATATACTCCCAATTTGGTAGTGTGGCATGCTAAGTGTTGCTGTGTGTTGATGATCATTTGTTGATCCTGTGTTGATCAAAGCATGGCTTTGTGAAAAAGCGTAGCTTTGTGGACGAGACCTCATCGAGCCTCACAAACCGGAAATGGTCGAAACAGGAAAGATGCGGCAAGGTTTCAGGGGTAGCTCCCCTAGGGTATGACCATTCCTTCTGGAAAAAGGTGGTATCATGGTATGGAGCCCAGATATTTACCTATGTGATTTCTCCAATCTCATTTACTCTGTGTGATTATTGTTGTGTGATCGAGGCGCCTCAGATAAAGGTCCCAAAGGACCGGGGGTGGAATATCTCAGGTTTACTACCCGAGAATGGGGTAACCGACCTTGTGTTGGCAGAGAGCCAGGTGGTTCTCGGGGCGTCCCTCCAGAGGCGTTCCCATGTAGCATAGGAAGTTCCTTGCCTTACCATTTGTTGGAAAATCCAAAGAAACAATACGAGCCCTGTACGGTTTTAGTTGTAGAACTCGCCATTTGAAATGGTAGCTATAGCAGGCATAATATAATGGTACCTATGCTGGCTAAGATTAATATTATACTTTCGAAATGTTTTCTGCACTATGCACTAGTAATAATATCAAAAGAGTTTTTCTTGCGTAGGAAGCATGTTTGACTATCATAAGGAGAAATCTCCCCCATGTGTGCGAATGCATTGTGTGTGTGCCGGGAGGCCTTATGGTAGTTTCATTTTCCAAAAGCATTGCGGATTTCAATGTTTAAAAAAAATTGTTGTTTGTTTAAAGATAAACTGTTTTTGTTACTCACACCAGTCCCATGACTGACCTAGAGTTTATTGTTCCCTTCCTAAACTCCGGGTGCCCACAATTTTCCACACGGGCAGTCTAGAGTTGGGTTTTTCAGATAGTCAGGTTTAGTAGATTATCTGGAGCTAGTTCAGTTTTGGATATCACGACTGACGTTGCTTCTCTCTGTGTATTATGATGGTGGTTCGAGCTGATGTTGGAGTTGTTGGATTCATTCTCTTTTGAGGATCATTTGGAGTTATCATTTCTGTTATTTCCGCTGTATCATTATTTATCTCTGATATTGTTGTATCATATTGATATCATCGTTGTATATCATTCTGGATATTGTATTTATTGGAGTTGTATATGATATCATCTATTTCTTTATTCCGCTGTGTTGTTATACTTAATGGTGTTATAAGCTCCGGTGAACCAGATTCGGCATTTGAATCCGCGCCATTTTGAGTACAAGTGAAGTACGGGTGCCGATTTTCGAAGGCCGAGTTCAGGATCTTCACATTTGGTATTAGAGCTAAGGTTAAACTTTAGCTATGGAGTATAACACATTAAGTAGCTCATTAGAGATAGGTTGAAGTATACCCTAGAATGAGTATTCCTCAGATATCCGTTCGAATGCCTCAGTAAATTCTCTTACTATCCAATGATAGTAAGTATGAGTGCAAGAAGAGGATGAGATAAGGGATAGGGGAATACGACTATAAATGGTCAATACCCTGTAACAACAAGGAAATAATCTTTTCTCTATCAATCCCTTTTGTTTAGTATCTCTTTTCAATTTTTTGATGGTTCCTGGTAGTTCCAGGAAGGAGATTCGATATATTAATGGGACATAAACTCCAACTGAGTCAGAAATTGTTGTTTGGATGTATTGGTTGCTTTGGTTGCTTTGGTTGCTATAGTTGATAGGTATACTTTAGTTTTTAAACTAAAAGTTTTGAAATTGTATCCATATATCTGTCGATTTTTGGGTACCAATATATTCTACGAATGGTTAGTTATCCCTTCGAACTAACCAATGCCACTGCATATTTCGTAGATCTGGATAACCCGAGTATTTTGTGGAGTGTTAAATAGATTCGTTCTTGTATCTATTGTCGATATTCTGATTTGGTAAGCCAAATGCAGAATAGATGTTCAGTTGATTTGATGAAATATTTTTCATCTATCTTTGTGTCTCCCTGGCAAATTTCGAGGATGAAATTTCTTAAGGGGGGGAGGTTGTAACGACCACGGATTTTATATAAATTTAAATTGATAATTTATTGAGTTTTTGAATAAAATTTGTGAAATTAATTGGTAAAGTGATGCGAGTTTCCCCAAATTTAAATTAATTATGTACAGATCATTTAAAGTTTAAATATTGTATATATATGTATATATGTGAATATATATGTATTTGAGCATATATGAGTAAATTTGAAATTATATATATATACATTTGATTTGAATTTAAATCGTAAATAAACGGTTTAAAAACAAAAATACAAATTTTATAAGATAAAGTATAAAAAATATATAAAAGTAACCCATGAGCTAGAATTTAACAACAGATTAAATTATAGAAATTATTTATAGTATAAATTAACAAGACTAAAGAAATAAACATATATATATATATATAGGATATAGAAGTATAAAGTAAATACATAGGATAAATGATAGAAAATTTTTTATATAGTAAACAAATTAGTTAAATTAAACAATATATAAATATAGACATTCATTTGTATTACAAGATTTTAAATTATAAAACAAAATAAAATAAATACATAAATAAATTATAACAACATATTAAATATAAAAATACATTCAAATATAAAAATAAGATCAAAAGGAAACAATAAAATGCATACAAGTTGTACTTGATAAGAATATAACAACTTTATGGAAGCATATAGAGTAGAAAACATAACCAGGCATGAAAATTTATCTCTGTACATACGAATAAGAATGGGATAAGTATGCAAAGAAATAAGTCAAACAAATAAAAATACATGCAAGATTGTACATACAAAATAAAAGAAATAGTATTGTAAACATGATAAGGTACCAAAGCATTAAATGCTATCATCTCAAATTTGCTGGAAAATCATCTCAGCCACCATACAAAAGAAAATCTCTGACCAAAAAATTGTACCAGTTTAAACAAAGCCTATATACTTGCTCTATTTATCAATCTTCTTTTTTTTCTTTTCGTTCATAAAAACTTAGCATACTAGAGAATTAACAAACCTGTAATCATCTCCTCTAAAACAAATGAAAAACCAGAAAATCAAAAAGGCCTGCAAGCATTTCTTAAAACCTGGGATCTTTTCAAAAGCAAACTCAGGAAGAAATCAAAGCAGATCCATCTTTGTTTTAAATATTAGTCATCACTACTAGATCCAGTAACAAGCTTCAGCAACTCAAGTTTTAAAAGCAAAATCATATTCAAGTTTAAAGCTCAAAACTGTTTTCAAAATCAAGTGCTCTGTTCTTCCTCTTGAGATCAGGTGAGTAACATTTTTTTAAACTAAAGTATAAATCTGGTTGCTTGATTAATGCCTAAAATAAGTTTGTATTTGTGTATATATATTGGAAAATTCCTGTGTATTTGTGGATGTGTGATGCATATATGTTTGTAAATGCCTGTAGAATATCTCTGTTCTAAATTTCAAGCCCCGGTTTCAATTTAAAATCATTTCCTCTTGATCCATGATTGTTAAGACTTAGGATCCAAATAATATCTGTTTGTTTGATTATAAAGAAAGTTTTAAAATTGTATTTAAGTTAAAATAAATTGTAATTTGCTCTGGAAACAAGAACAATTGGGAAGTTTAAGTTTTTAGTAAAAGTTCAAACACTGTAATTCATTTATTTAGGAATATAAATTGAATACTAAAATCAAAATATGATTTTTAAAACTAAAATTATAATTTTTAGTAAAGAGGTTAAGGTGAAGTTCTGGGTTCATCAAAATATGGGAATTTGTGATTTTCTGGTGACCTATTTGGATATGGGGGTCAGGATTTCTCCTGGAGGTGGAGGAATGACTGGAGATCGGTGGAAAAATGGATGATGGTGATGAAATTCACCAAGGAGGTTACGGCAATGGATTTTCTTCTGGAACCCTAGTTTTTGCAGTGTTTAATGTTTCGATCACCGCGATTTGTGTAGGCGATCGAGTGCAGCGAGCTTCAAGGAGGTGGAAGTAG
The DNA here is from genome assembly GCA_030737815.1 of Allium fistulosum. Lineage (NCBI taxonomy): Eukaryota > Viridiplantae > Streptophyta > Magnoliopsida > Asparagales > Amaryllidaceae > Allium > Allium fistulosum. The sequence goes on from CM060902.1 coordinate 474,993,751, forward strand.
ACGTGAAGAGGTAGGTGATGCCGGAGTTTTAGTACCAACGATGGTCGGAGTCGTGAAGACAAGGTGTTTTCAGGTTTTTGGGTTGGTGATGTTCAGTTGTTCCAGGTTTTGGAATTGGGTGCTCGATGGTGATTTCTGGGTGTTGGACACGATTTGATGGTCAAGGTGGGTTTCTAAGTTGTCCTCTGACGTGTTGCGATCATCGTTGACGATCAATGGTGGCCGGAGCCACCGTGCATATGCATGGGGTAGTGATTTGTCTTGTGATGTTGGGGTAGGTTGTGAAAGCAGGGAAGTTGCTCGAGTTTAACTCGAGTGATTCGAGCAATTGACTCGAAGAAATCTGGTTTTGGGCTCGAGTCAGCATGTAGATGGCTCGGGTAGATTTTGTTTACACATTGTGAACCTGTAAGTTTTATAAAATTTAAACCTGAGTTTTTAAAAAAAAATGTGAAACATATAATTAAACTAAGTTTAAAACAAATTTTAAGTTTGGATTCAAATGCAGTTTGAATCTCAGTTTAAAATAAAATAAAGTTTTTAAAATTTAAATTATTTGTAACAACTTTAAAAGGGTTAAATAGTTAAGGATTAATTAAGTTACAATTAACACTTAATTAATTAAATAATTAAGGAGTTATTTATGGATAATTAAAGATAAAATTAATTTGTAATTAATAATGAATAAATCTTAGTTAATTATTTTAGAAAAGTAATTAAAGAATTGTCAATAGTTAATGAAGGTCATTAATAGAATTATTTAATAATTAATTAATGTCATTAATTTTTAATAATTAATTTAGATTAATTAATTTAATAATAATCATTTGTGAAGTGTGATTGCTTAATGGAAATAATTAAGGAATTAATTATTTAGTGTAATTAATTGAGTGTAATTAATTAATTAATTATTAATTTACCATAACTAGCACATTTATTCATAGAACTTACTCTGATTTAAATTAGTCAGATAATTAAATTGATCCTACTTATGGATGTTTGAATTATATTGGATGTTGAATTGTTGATATCCCTGATATGTGTTGCTTTGTGATATATCCTGATTTGTGTTGTGATCTGTAATTTATTTATTTGTGATCTATATACCTGTGATCTATGAATGAAATATAAGCGTTATAGTTTATATCGCTTATCAACTATATTTCTGTATTCTGATCTGTGATGATTGAATGATGTTGCACTACTGTGTGAAACCCCTGGACTACACCATACACACACCAATATGGATTTCACGAGGAAATCGGTTAAGTCACAGATGATTTAAATTTAATGTTTTTGAAATTGAAAATTTAATTTCAACTGATTTTAGAAATGGATTTGGGTTAAATGTTAAAACTTTTGGAAAGGAGTTTTTAAGATAAAAGCATTTGAAAAACTTGGTAAAGCTTCAAATTTAAATAATTTAATTTGAATTCGAATTGAAAATTTGGAATTGAATTCCATGTTTTGAAATTTGGTTAAAGATTATATAAATGTGTTTGTATGAATTTAAACCATTTTAAAAGTATGATTTTGAGAACTTGAATTTAACCCAAAGACTTTAACTTGTATAAATGAACCAGATTTTCCGAAATGAAAACTATTTGTTTTCAAATAATAAGAGCTTTCATATAAGGAATGAATTTCAAATTTGTGTTAAAAGAATTTCAAATTGAAATGAAAATGGTTTTCCAAGTTATGAATAAATCTTTGGAAACGTGTTTTGAAAGCTATAAATTAAATCTTTGTTTTAAAGATTTAATGAGTTAATCCAATTGAAATGGAAATTGATTTGGAAAATCTGTGAATGGATCTTTGTGAAACTGGGTAAACTTTGTGAATTGAATCTTTTTGTTTAAAATGATTAGAATGGTAATGTGTTTAAACCATTTGAAAGAAAAGTTTTGGATAATAAGTTGTGACTTAATTGAAATCCCAATATCCATATGTTTTGAAATATTACGCTCATTATTCGGTTTAGCCGGGAGAGGACCTTTGTGTCATATAACCCATTCCGAATAATGATACGTCGTATATGGATTGCATTTGAAGACCGGGTATTTGTGAGAATGATAGGATGACCTATCGATTGTCTCGGCACTGAGTCGCGCCGGTATAGAGATTTCCTAAGTGATGGGAAATCCGATCGGGATTGTGAATAACCGGATTGCAAGGGCTTCTTTGGAAGTGCCTTCGGTTCTGTTCGAACCCGGAACAGACTTGTATGGTTGTATGTCTGACACTACACTTTGAGATATAAAGCTGATTTCTTTCAAATACATTTCTGTTTGGTGGCGGAGATTTATTCTCTTAGCTTAACACCCTTCTCTGAGACGTACGAGCTCAGAGGTTATGTAGTTGAAGGTTATCAGTGATATACTCCCAATTTGGTAGTGTGGCATGCTAAGTGTTGCTGTGTGTTGATGATCATTTGTTGATCGTGTGTTGATCAAAGCATGGCTTTGTGAAAAAGCGTAGCTTTGTGGATGAGACCTCATCGAGCGTCACAAACCGGAAATGGTCGAAACAGGAAAGATGCGGCAAGGTTTCAGGGGTAGCTCCCCTAGGGTATGACCATTCCTTCTGGAAAAAGGTGGAATCAAGGTATGGAGCCCAGATATTTACCTACGTGGTTGCTCCAATCTCATTTACTCTGTATGATTGTTGTTGTGTGATCGAGGCGCCTCGGATAAAGGTCCCAAAGGACCGAGGGTGGAATATCTCAGGTTTACTACCCAGGAAGGGGGTATCCGGCCTTGTGTTCGTAGAGAGCCAGGTGGTTCTCGGGGCGTCCCTCCAGAGGCGTTCCCATGTGGCATAGGAAGTTCCTTAGCCTGACCATTTGTTGGAAAATCCAAAGAAACAATACGAGCCCTGTATGGTTTTAGTTGTAGAACCTGCCATTTAAAATGGTAGCTATAGTAGGCATAATATAATGGTACCTATGCTGGCTAAGATTAATATTATACTTTCGAAATGTTTTCTGCACTATGTACTAGTAATAATATCAAAAGAGTTTTTCTTGCGTAGGAAGCATGTTTGACTTTCATAAGGAGAAATCTCCCTCATGTGTGTGATTGCATTATGTGTGTGCCGGGAGGCCTTATGGTAGTTTCATTTTCCGAAAGTATTGCGGATTTCAATGTTTAAAAAAAATTTGTTGTTTGTTTAAAGATAAACTGGTTTTGTTACTCACACCATTCCCATGACTGACCTAGAGTTTATTGTTCCCTTCCTAAACTCTGAGTGCTCATAATTTTCCACACGGGCAGTCTAGAGTTGGGTTTTTCAGATAGTCAGGTTTAGTAGATTATCTGGAGCTAGTTCAGTTTTGGAGATCACGACTGACGTTGCTTCTCTCTATGTATTGTGATGGTGGTTCGAGCTGATGTTGGAGTTGTTGGATTCATTCTCTTTTGAGGATCATTTGGAGTTATCATTTCTGTTATTTCCGCTGTATCATTATTTATCTCTGATATTGTTGTATCATATTGATATCATCATTGTATATCATTCTAGATATTGTATTTATTGGAGTTGTATATGATATCATCTATTTCTTTATTCCGCTGTGTTGTTATACTTAATGGTGTTATAAGCTCCGGTGAACCAGATTCGGCATTTGAATCTGCGGCATTTTGAGTACAAGTGAAGTACGGGTGCCGATTTTCGAAGGCCGAGTTCAGGATCTTCACAGTATCACTATTCAAGGTATGCTTTCTATTTACGATGTTCCCATATGTGTTTTGTTCAATATTAGGGCTTCACACTCCTCCATATCTAGTGACCTAGAAGATAGATTTGGATTGAAACCCAAAATAGTTGACCAACCTTTGATTGTGATGAACCTGGTTGGAGGCTTCAATAGCCTATGTATGATTTTTCGTGTTTTGGTCTTATCGAGTCATGGATGCTCTTTTTTTATGATTGCTTTGTTTTGAATTTTGTTAGGTTTGGGATTATCTTGGGAATGGAATGGCGAAGGAATTATGCGATAATGGTGGATTGCGAGAAGCTGTTGGTGATGATTAGGGTTGTGAAGGGGTGAACGGTAGTGATTGGCTATCGGCTAGAGGATGGGGTTATGGTTACCTTTCAATATTCGCTCGAGGTTCCACAAGATGAATTGTCATCTATTCCTATCATTAGAGAATATCCAGACATGTTTGAGGGGTGACCGGATTATTTCTATATCGAGGGATTTGAGTTTCACATAGATTTTGTGAAGGATGCTAGACCGATAGTAATAGCTTTAAGGCATATGAAACCCAAAGAGCAGAAGGAGTTGGAGGTGCAAGTAAGTGTCCTGTTAAAGAGAGGATTCATTCATAGGAGTATATCTGAGTGGGACACGCCTGTAGTATTCTTCACTAAGAAGGATGACTCTCTGAGGCTGTGTTAGATTACTGCGAGCTGAATAAGATGACGGGGAAGAACAGGTATCCGCTCTTGCATATTGATAACTTGCTCGATCAGCTCCCTGGTGTGAAGGCGTTCTCTCGGTTGGATCTTGCTATGGGACTTCACTAGTTGAGAGAAGAGAAGGAGATTATGTCGATTATCATGTTTCGTAAGTTCGTATAATTTCTATGAGTATTAGTTTTGCCGTTTGGGCTAACGAATGCTTTAGCATACTTTGTTGATCTCATGAATCATATCTTCTAGGATCCACTGAACAAGTTTATGCTTGTGTCGTTAATGATATTTGGGTCTATTTTAGGGCGGAGGAGGAACACAATATGCACTAGAGTATTGTGCTTGAAGTGTTGAGGAAGCACAAGTTAAAAGCAAAGTTTGCAAACTGTCACTTCTAGAGGTTGGAAGTGAGATTCTTGGATCATGCCGTCTTTGAGTATGGAATCACAATAGATTCTGCAAAGGTGACAGCGGTTCGGGATCAGAACCAACCCAAGACTACCACTGAAGTGAGAAGTTTCTTAAATTTGATGAGATGTTATAGACATTTCATCAAGAACTTCTCATAGGTAGCAGCATCGTTGATCAATTTGATGAAGAAGAATCAAACTTTGCTTTGGGATGCAAAGTGCGAGCATGTGTTTGAGTCTGAAGGAGAGGTTGATGAGTACACTGTTATTGACTACTCTTAGTAGGATTGAGGAGCTGACAGTATACATAGACCCCTGTGGTACTAGACTAGGTGTAGTGTTGATGCAAAGAGGAAAAGTTATCGCCTACTCTTGTCGACAGCAGAAACTGCATGAGCAGAAGTATCTGACCCACAATTTGGAGTTGGCAATGATACTATTTGCATTGAAGATTTGGAGACATTATCTGTTAGGAGAAAGGTTCGTGCTGTGTGCAGATCATAAATCCTTTAAGTACTTCATTTAGAATGATCTCAATCTTTGCTGGAAGCGATGGTTGGAAATTTAACCTCCTACGATTTTGACATTTCCTATATGCCCCATAGGGGAAATGCAGTCCCTGATGCATTAAGTAAAAGATATGCCAGTTTGGACGCAATGTTCCTAAAGTGGAAGCAATTGGTGTATGTTGTTGGCTTTGACTTCAGACCTCATTGTGGGTTAGAGCCAGAGATATCGACGAGCTTTGCGATAAGGTCTACTTTGATTGAGCGGATCGGTGCTAGTCAAAGACGAGATGCTAGACTAGTGAAGATCATGGCAAAAATATAAGAGAGTAGATTCTGAGGAGATGAAGCAGTATAGACTCAACCGAGATGGTTGGTTTCATAAATGTGGGAAATTATTTGTTCCTGATGTTGATGTATAACGAGGCGAAGTTGTAACGATTGTGATCTTTCGACGCTCGAAAGTTGACATTAATACGTCCACTGTATCAACTGCCGAGAAATCGAATGCCGGAAAACCGAATTGTTATGGAGAAAAAGAAGAGGTAGAAGAAGACAGAAGAAAAAGAAAGAAGAAACAACAACAAAAAAAACACAGAAACAGAACAATATCAGAATCTCACATTCGCAGCAGAACAATATATAATAGGTCAATGAATAATCTTTAAATCAAAACTATATCTGTTTATACATTACATCATCATCAGAGTTTACACAACAGTATATCAATAGACAGTTATACAACTTGTCCTCATACAGAATACACAGCGGAATAAATAATATCATATACAAGTAATACGTCTCGCCATCCAGCTTGCCACTGAGCTCCACAGCATCTCCTGAATCCAGAATGACCTGATAACCTGACTCTAGACTGCCCATGTGGAAATTGGTGGGCACCCAGAGTTTAGGAAGGAAACAATAAACTCCAGGTCAGTCATGGTGACTGGTGTGAGAACTAAAACAGTTATTATCTTTAAAACAACAACAACAAGGAAGTAGAAAATATCCATAATGCTTTTGGAAAATGAAACTACCATAAGACCTCCCGCCACACACACAATGCAAATGCAGAATTGGAGGAGATTTCTTCTTATGATAGTTAAACATGCTTACTACGCAAAATCATTCGATATTATTATTATTAGTGCATAGTGCAGAAAACATTTCGAAAGTATAATATTAATCTTAGCCAACATAAGCATTTCACACTATGCCTACTATAGCTACCATCTAAACAGTGGGGCGCCACCATAAGTAAATGGCAGGTTCTATAACTAAAACCGTACAAGGTTCGTATTGGAAATAGATTGCCAATAAATGGTCAGGCTAAGGAACTTCCTACTGCCACATGGGATCGCCTCTGGATGGACGTCCCGAGAAACCAACATGGCTCTCTGCCAACACAAGGTCGGGTTACCTCTGGAAATAGGTAACTACTACACGAATATGCCATTCCCCGGTCCTTTGGGACCTTTATCCGAGCGCTCGGTAACCAACATCACACATAATAAATAAAGTGTGTCCACATGAGTAAGTATCTAGGCTCCATACCATGATACCACCCTTTTCCAGAAGGAAATGACATACCCTAAAGGGCGCGACCCTCGTAACCTTGCCGCATCATTCCTGTTTTGACCATTTCTGGGTTGTCAGGTCTGACGAAGTCTCATCCACAAAGCTACGCTTTTTCACAAAGCCATGCTTTGATCACAAATGATCAATAAATGATCATCACACAGCAACACTCAGCATGCCACATTACCAAATTGGGAGTATATCACTGATAAATTTCAACTACATAACCTCTGAGCTCGTACATCTCAGAGAAGGGTGTTAAGCTAAGAGAATAAATTCTCCGCCACCAACAGAAATGTATTTGAAAGAAATCAGCTTTATATCTCAAAATGTAATGTCAGACATGTAACCATACAAGTCTGTTCCGGGTTCAAACAGAACCGAAGGCACTTTAAAAGAAGCCCTTGCAATCCGGGTATTCACAATCCCGATAAAACTTCCCATCACAAAGGAAATCTCTATACCGTAGCTAACGGTGTAGAGACAATCGATAGGTCATCCTATCGTTTTCACAAATACCCGGTCTTCACCACCTGTCTTCAATACGATCCATATCGTCGTATCACTAATTCGGAATGGGTTATATGACACAAAGGTCTTTTCCCAGCTAACCCGAATAGTGAGCACAATATTTAAAACATATGGATATAGGGATTTCAATTAAGTCACAACTTATTACCCAAATCCTTTCCTTTAAATGGTTTAAACAAATTACCATTTTAAATCTTTAAACAAAAAGATTTACTTCACAAAGTTTATCCAATTTCACAAAGATTCATTCATAGATTTCCAAATCAATTCCCATTTCAATTGGATTAACCAATTAAATCTTTAAATAAAGATTTAATTTATAGCTTTCAAAACTATTCAAAATTCAAGTCTTTTATAATATAAAAGATACACCTTTTTAAAATCGTCTTTGATTTCAAAATAAAGTTTAATCATCTTCACAAAGGTTAATTCATAGTTTTTCTCAACTATTCACAATTCATTTCAACTTGAAATGTTTCAATACAAAATTGGAAATCTTTTCACTTTATGAAAGCGATTAATATTTGAAAATAGATAGTTTTCGTTTTGGGAAAAACGGTTACAATTACACAATTTAAAGCCATTCAAGTATAAAACTTGAATTTAAATTTAAACTTCCAAAACCATATTTTAAATGGTTAAAAACCCATATAAACACCTTTTATACTTATAAAATCTTTTAAACCAAAATTCCCAATTTATTGAATTCAATTTTAAAATATTGAATTGAAAATTTAAATCAAATGATTTATATTCCAATTTTATTAAGTTATTTAAAATAACTTTTATTTTGAATCTTATTTCTAAACTTCCAATTTCAATTCCAAAACCTATTTTTGATTCAAAAACTCAATTTTCCAAAATTGATAAAAATCTGTAGCTTAACCGATTTCCACGTGAAATCCACATTTGTGTGTGTATTGTGTAGTCCACGGGTTTAACACAATAGTGCAACAACATTCAACCATCATAGATCAAATATAACAATATACTTAATAATCGGTATAAAATATAACGCTTATCTTTCATCACAGATCACAGATATATATATATATATATATCATAGATAAATAAATCACAGATCACAACACAAATCAGGATATATCACAAAACATCACACATCAAAGATGTCAAACAATTCAACATCCAATATAATCCAAACATCCATAAGTAGGATTAATTTAATTATCTGATTAATGTAAATCAGATAAATTTTAATAAATCAATCTTACTAGTTATAGTAATTTAATAATCAATTAATTTCAAATTGATTTTCAAATTTATTTCAAAACACCAAATCAAATTCCAAACATTTTCAAAAGATTTATTTTCAATCACCAAAAATCAATTACCAAATGGATTTCTAAATTATTTTCTTTTTAAAATAAATTCCATTTTTTAAGAATATAAATTCCTTTATTTTCCAAACTATTCAAAAATCCAAATTTTAAATAAATCCTTCAATTTATAAATGATATTTTAGAAATACATTTATTAAGCTTTTTCATACAAATTTGAAATTTAATTCAATACAGTTCAAGTTAAGACTTTATCTTTTAAAACTTCTTTCAAATTTATCCAATTATCAAAAATAAATTTTTCGATAAATTTTCAACTTAAATTTCAAAAATCCAATTTTTATCTATTTTTGGTATCCAACGATACCGAAAATATATTCGGCTAAATTATAGCCGTCAACAATTTCAATCACAATATAATCACACGACGATTATAAATAAATCAACACACAATATTGAAATAAATTCAAATGTTTGAGGAATCCAGTTGGATCCCTCCAACCTGTTTCCCCACATCCACAGATGTTAGCACAATACCAATTCCACTTCACGGTGGAATTATCGCGGTAAATGGGATTTATAAATATTATCCACTATTATGCGGCGCAATAGGGTCTCATCCGCTATATAATGCGGGAAATCAACTCCAAATACATATATAATACCAATTCCACTTCAATGTGAAATTATCGCGGTATATGTTTTTAATAAATAACCTCCGCTTAATATACGGCATATAGGGTCTATTTAACACAATAGATAACAATTTATCATCCAATCATCACAATCGACACTATCAACAATTTTAAATCTAACTATTTAAATTTTTAATCGAAACAATTCGATTGAGTGAGAAGTTCTCACCTTGAGTTTTGTCGAACGTTTAAATTTTAAATTAAACCGAACCGTTCAATTTAATCAAAAAAATTAGCTTGCTCAAACTGACCCCAGACCTACGCTGCAGCGTAGATCGCGTCGCTGCGATCCCGGCGCTTCCAAATTCGTCAGAATCTGATATCGCATGACAAAGATATGGCAATTTAAAGTTTAAACGATTTTAATATAAATGTTTGCACAAAAAATGGACAAACACCTCAAAGTTGTATGATTTAGTAGATCTTATGTTGTTCTTAGTAATTTGAGTGATTTATGCAAATATATGAAAAGCAGGGGCTAAACTGTAAAAAGGCACGCAGATTTATAGTGGTTCAGCCTGAATGTGCCTACGTCCACTTTATATGTTATTTCTCTTTTCTTCTTTAGATTACAAGTACAAAACTTTGATACAAGTAAAAGAAAGTTGTTTGAAAGCTCTCTCCGTGCTTGAGCTCTCAAAACTTGTCCCCCATTGTTGTACCCCTGCCCCTCTATTTATAGAGTGAGGCTGGAGGTAGGGGTCTTGGATGTATACAACTGCTGATGGGCCCGGGCTGATACAATCTAGCCTGGCAAATCTGGTTCTGCATCGTCTTGGTCCAGTGGTAAGTATGGTTCGGTAGGAAACTTGGTTCGGTGGGAAGTGTGGTTCGGTAGGAAGCTTGGTTCGGTGGGAAGTGGTGGTTCGGTAGGAAGCTTGATTCGGTGGGAAGTGGTGGTTCGGTAGGAAGCTTGATTCGGTGGGAAGTGGTGGTTCGGTAGGAAGCTTGATTCGGTGGAGGCGAGTGTCTCTCGTTCGGTGGTGGCTGGTTCGGATGTGGTGAGGATGCCGAATGAAGTTTAGCTTTCCATGGTCTTGAGATCTTCTGGGTGAGAAATTTACCCAACATTTGCCCCCCAAAGTAGGATGTGCGTGCGCGCATGTCCTGCTTTGTTTGAGTCTGAGCAATCTCATCCGGCTCCAGAAACGAACCATGTGGTTCGATGATTCAACCTCCTCCTATAAATGGGAGGCTTAGGCCATTGCATTTCTTCACCGAACATTGCTTGTAGCCGAATCACTTGCAGCCGAATCAACGTGCGCCGAATCATTGTAGCCGAATCACTTGCAGCCGAATCAACGTGCGCCGAATCATTGTAGCCGAATCACGTGTGCCGAATCACTTGGTGCCGAATCACGTGAGTTGCTTTACCATCGAATGAAAGCTTATACTACATATTACCGAATGGGCTACTGATGTTTATTTGTTTACATCCTCCGTTCTAACAGCATGTTTTTCTGGTGTTGCAGATAATGTCTCGTAAAGTGGAAACTCGATCAGACAAAAAGAAATCCGGGGGTGAAGGAGGTTCCTCTGCCGTGCCCCCAGCTCAGCCGAATCCAGAACGTCACGGATCTGCCCCGAGATCACTAGTGGACGGGTACGGCCCTCGGGAGCTCCTGGACTCCCCGCCCGATTGCTTTCCTAGCTCCCTCAAGGAGGAGCAGCTCGATGTCATTTCCCGATCCTTTGGAATCGATAGGGCGCGCTTGCTATTGCCTGGGAGAGACGTTATGCCGTATGATCCTCCTGAAGGGTACTTCGCCTACAGCAGATACCACTGCATGTGTGGTGCCATCCCTCCTCTGAACGCTTGGATAGCCAGCTTCCTCACATACCTTAAGGTGGCCCCGTTCCAGCTTCAACCCAACTCCTATGCTATACTGGTGAGCCTCTTCGTCATTTTCTAGAGGAAGTATGGTCGTGCTCCTTCCAACCGAGAGATCCGGTATCTATATAACCTAAGGGGCTATAAGAAGGGGTCCCCATACATTAGCTTGGAGTCAGCTGTGACCTTCAAGCCGGTCTTGGATCTGTATTCCAAATTCAGCATGTTCAAGAAGGAATGGTTCTTTGTTAGGGACGACTCTGTTTCAATTCGGCGCTTTACTTCGGGATGTAAGTTGATGCTTTTACTTATAATTTCCATTACGATTGCGATGCTTCTTCTCATACTTCCTCATTTTTGCTAGCGACAGGTGGCTTTGCGGTTGTGGAGACTGACCGCCTGGTTCAGACGGCGGCTGAGATAGAAGCTATTCTCGGGAAATATAGATCATCTGCCTTCTTGATCAGAAATGCGATTCTTCTGGAGTATAACTTAATCCTTCCACAGCAGTCAGTAGTTAAGCTGAGGGAAACGGCGGAGGAGAGGGCGGCTGCTCAGACCAAGGAAGGTGTTACGGTAGAGAGTAGCAAGAGGAAACCTTTCACGAAACCTCCAGCCGTCGGAGGTAAGAAACTCAAGAAGTCGGATGGTCCCTCCCCCAGCAACTGTCCACTTACCTAGGAGGAGGAAGATATAGAGGAGGAAAGAGGTGAGGGTGGAGATGGTCGGGAAGGTGATAAAGGTGGTGATGGCATCGGGGCCTTGCTTCCTGGGCAAGCGGGCGAGATTCAGGAGTGGACGGATGATGCGTTCCACCAGGCTTTCGAGGGGCTGGACGAAGATCCGGCTTTGGTAGAGAAAATCGGGAAAGCGGACAAGGCCGGGACCGGTGCAAGCGAGTCTTCTCAGACCATTCCAGCCAAGGCGGCTCCGACGACTCAAGGTGAACTCTTGACTCCTGCATGCTTCATTAATGATAGGGACTTAGGAATATTTTATGACCCGCTCCCGTCCTGGAATGAAATCTAGGACTTATTGCAGTATCCTACTCCTCCCCAGGGTTTGTACAACCACAGATGTGTTTCTTTTTATCTTTTAATTTGCCGTGTTTTCTCGAATCATAGATCAATGCATGCTTATGACACTTTTTCTTTACATCAGGAGCAGGTAAGACATCCAAGGCCTCGGATCTTCGACATAGGCTTGAGCAATACAAGCTTTCAAAAACTTCCGCCAAGCCGAAGTCTTCGACCCACCGCTCCGGGGATGTAGTCGGCTACCGTCCTCTTCTCGGGGTTATCGAAGAGGGTATTCATCAGAGAAAGAGGAGTCGTTCTTTATCCGAACCTTCGCCCGGTCCTCAGCTCCCGACTCAGCCTCTTCATGATATCACGGAGGAGGATAGCGAGTTTGCACCTTCTCCGCACCCGTCCAGAAATCCTTCCGTTACTCATATTGACCATCCTGACTTGGCTCGTAATCCATTTGCGGGTCATCCTGATCTGGATCCAAGCTCCCATGATGTTACTTTTGATGAGGTTACTGGCGAGCACCTTCTTCCCCGCAATCCCATGGTACGGGTGCTCGATGAGGCTAAGTCTTTAGATCTTGATCTTCTTACTACTCGGATAGTTACCATGGGAGACGAGGCCAAGGCTAATATTGATCGGGTGGCGGAGGAGACTAAGAAGCTGATAGGGCATCATGCCCGGCTGGTTAAGGCTGGAGAGGAAATTGGGAGTGCCAACATCCGATTACGGTTGATGGTTTCGGACCAGGCGAAACAGCTTGCTGATCAAGCCATTCAGATTTCCCAGCATGAGGCTGCCTCCGGGCGGCTGAGGAAGGCTATGGAGGAGGCTAGTAAGGCGGAACTGCGGAAGACGGAGGCCGCCTGCAAGGAACAGATAAATATGGCCATCTCGACAGTGGATGAGGTTCGGAGGGCGGATCTTGAGCGGGTAGAGGAGCTGTCGGGGAAACTTGAAGCCGCAGAGCTCGCTCAGGTTAGGCTGAAGGAGGAGATGGAGGCGATGCGGAAATCCCTTCAGGCTGACTACTCGAGATACCGTTTGGAGAGAGACGCTGATGTGGGAAGGTTGTCGGCTTCCGAGGCCCGGATGAGGGAGTTTGAGGAGAATGAGGGGATAATGGATGAAATGCTTCAGGACATGTACTTTCGAACTTGGAAGCAGGGTAACCTATCTTGGATGGATGATTATCCTAGGGTCATGGCTAAGATCTATCTTCAGGCTTTGGAGGAGGCTAAGGCCGATGCGGATAAAGATGGTGGCGTGGTCTTCAGCATGGATGCGGTCACTGCTCAGTTTGCCAAGGAGGAGAAGGTGGCAGTGAAGGAAGGTATGCGGTTGCTTGCCGCTGAGGAGGTAGGCGTGCAGGTAGAGGATGACGATCAGGATAGTCAGAAAGCAGGCGCTGGTAAGTCTCCTTTTTTAGTTTCTCCATCAACTTGGTCGCTTATTGCTAATGAATCCTTTTTCTGACTAGACAGGGGGGTCAACAGGACAAGGATAAAGCTCCACTGCAGCCGGCCCCTTGATTATACCTGGAAAAACTCTTTTTGTGGATTTGACAGTGTCGTATATGTTAGTCGAAAAATAGTAAAGTAGCCTTTGGGTTGTAATATTTTGCTACTTGTAATAAATAGTCTTATTTTTGACGTGTAATTCTTTAACTTAAGCTGATTTTGTCGTCTTTTGAATGTTTGCTGTTATTTTGGCATGTTGTATGAGAAATATAGCTATGTATATTCTTGTAATTAAATTGTGTTTGATGTCGGGTTCTGGTTTAAGACATAATTCCATGACTTGCAATATTAGCGTGTGGTGTGAACAAATTATAGTCATGTATTTGTACATAAAAGAAGAAAATACCGCCTTTCATGTTTTAATCGTAGATGGCAGTCTTGAATATCTTGTATGACCGAGCATGGAATGTAGTCGAATGTCCTGACACTGTGAGTCCCTACATCCATTGGCGAGTATCTTCTACTCTGTATCCTGTACTTTAGGGATTGTTATAGAGGATAGGGAAAAAGCTTTTTAAGTAAAATTGAAATACGCGAAAAGGTAAAACTTCCAATCACGGAAGGCCTTCGATGTGCTTAAGTTCGTGGCAAATGGGTTTTGTAGTCACTTTCCCTAGCTGTGGGTCTTGGAGACATTCATCACCCATCTTACGCCTCCGCGGGGAGTTAATTCTTTTTTACCACAGCCGCACTTAAGACACATCGGAGCCGAGATCGCGCACAGTAACTACCCGGGCCATTATGGCCCGTAATCGTGGGTATTATTCGATTTACTGTGGCCGGCTAGCGTGGGTGCCGATCGTCAACTGTGAACTGCCCCTGGCTGGCCACACCTTATGTTGGGGCTTATAGTCGGTTCACAGTTGCCGGCGAGCCTAACGCCGTAATGAGCTGCCTCGGCTATAGTCGGCCTTCTCGGTGGCTTATAATCGGCTCATTACAGTTGTCTTTAAGGGCCGTCGCGAGCAATGAGTTAACCCGCAGCAGAGGGATGCTGGAGCGAAAGTGTCTCATTGGCGAGGGCATAGATTCACATAGTACCTGCTAGGTCTTGTCCAGGTGAAGTTGCGTTGTGGAGTGCTTTGAATAGAAATGCTATATACTCAGGATTGTGTTCAACAGAAAAGGATAAAGTTAACAAGCAGCCAAGATACAAAGGAACAAGTTAAAAAAGAGACAAGGTTTTTTAAAGTGGTTCGGCACGAAAAATGCCTACGTCCACTGATTCTCTCTGTTAATTCACTTCATATGGGCAATACAAGTTAAGAAAAGTATCGACGGAGGTGTTGGATGTTCCATGCCCTCTGGAACACCTCTCCGTCCACTGTTGACAAAATATAGGCTCCGTTGTGGAGATCTTTATGAATTACATATGGTCCATCCCAGATTGGGTCTAGTGCTCCGGGGCGAGGGAAGATTCGTTTGAGGACAAGATCCCCTTCCTGCAAGGTACGATGCTTGACTTTGGAGTTGTATTGTGCTGCCACTTTTTGCTTGTGGGCTGCTGTTTTGAGGACTGCATCGTTTCTTCTCTCCTCGATTAGATCCAAAGACATGTGAAGGAGTTCTCCGTTCTCTTCTGGGTTATAGTGGATCCGACGGTGGGAAGGCACAATAGTTTCTACTGGGAGCATAGCCTCCGATCCGTATGCCAAAGAGAAAGGAGTGTGCCCTGTCGATGTTCTGAAAGATGTGCGGTAGGCCCATAGTGCCGTAGGGAGTTCATCCACCCAAGCGCCCTTTGACTTTTCGAGCTTCTTTTTGATCAGAGCTTTCAGAATTTTGTTGACTGCTTCGACTTGTCCGTTTGCCTAGGGATATGCTATGGATGAGAAGCTTTTATGAATTCTGTGTTCTTGGCACCAGTTGGCGAATTCCTCGCTGTCAAACTGAAGTCCATTGTCTGATATGATTTTGAGTGGGACTCCGTACCTGCATAGAACATTTTTGATCAAAAAGTTAATAACTTTTGCTGAAGATACTTTATTTAGAGGTTCCGCTTCCACCCATTTGGTGAAATAATCAACTGCCACTATAGCATATTTGGCCCCGCCTCGGCCCATTGGTAGCTCGCCGATTAAGTCAATTCCCCATATTGCGAAGGGCCAAGGGCTGGTCATCTGAGTAATCTCGGTTGTTGGTAGCCGAGGGATCTTAGCAAATTTTTGGCATCTGTCACACTTCTTGACGAAATCTAAGGCGTCCTTGCTTAAGGTGGGCCAGAAATATCCGTATCGGAGTATCTTTTTTGCTAACGTTTGCCCTCCGGTGTGATCTCCACAGCTCCCCTGATGGATGTTGGATAAGATCTCCTTGGCTTCTCTCCCAGCGACACACCTTAATAACGGGTTAGAGAATCCACGCCGATAGAGGATGTCTTCTTGTATTGTGTAGCGGGATGCTCTCCTCAAGATTTTCTTGACTTCGTTACGCCCGTTGGGTAGAGTGCCACTTTGTAGGAAGTCTCGGATGGGAGTCATCCAAGTTGCTTCTTCGATTGCAGCTATCAGATTCACTTGCTCAAAACTCGGGGCCAGTTTCTTTGAGATGGTTACTGCCCCGAAGATGGTGATGTCTCTCACACTTGCTTGCTTTGCTAATTCGTCGGCCTCTCGGTTCTCCTCCCGAGGGATGTGTTTGACTAAGTAGTGGTCCAATCGGCTGAGAAGTAACTTGGTCTTCTTTAGATATGCTATGAGTCGTTCTTCTCGAGCTTGGAATTCTCCTAGTATTTGATTAACAATAAGCTGAGAATCGTTGTGAAGACACAAAGAATTGGCTCCGATTTCTATGGCAATTTCAAGTCCAGCTATCACTGCTTCATATTCTGCATCGTTATTGGTGGCAGCGAATTCCAGTCTTATAGCATAGTGCAGTTTATTTCCCCTGGGAGTGATTATTACCACACCTGCCCCCGAGCCTTGTTCGTTAGATGCACCATCCACAAAGAGATTCCACTTGATATCTTCTGTTATTTCCAATTGCTCCCTATCCTCGTTGGTGGTGAATTCTGCAATGAAATCAGCCATGGCTTGTCCCTTGATGGCGGTGCGAGGGTGATAGGTGATATCATACTGACTTAGCTCAATGCACCATTTAAGTAGTCGCCCAGAAGTGTCAGGACGATGGAGTACCTGCCTCAATGGTTGATCGGTCAGAACTTTGATGGAATGGGACTGGAAGTAGTGACGCAGTTTTCGTGATGTGATTAGTAAACAGTATGCTAACTTCTCAAGCTTAGGATATCTAACTTCTGCCCCAGTAAACCTTTTGCCGACGAAGTAAACTGGTCGTTGCGTGCGGTTGTCTTCCCTTACCAAGGCAGCGCTCAGGGCGTGGGATGACACAACGAGGTATAGGTATAATTCTTCTCCTTCGCTTGGAGTTGAGAGCACCGGTGGTTTCTGGAGGTGTTCGATTAAGTGAAGGAAAGCGGTCAGGCATTCGTCAGTCCACTTGAACTTTCCTTTACCTTTCTTTAGGGCTTCGAAAAAGGGGACGCACTTGTCCGTTGCCTTGGAGATGAATCGGCCTAGGGCGGCCACTTTTCCATTTAGGCTTTTCATTTCCTTTCGGATGGAAGGTATCTTGATATCCCTTAGCGCTCGGACTTGTTCAGGGTTTGCTTCTATCCCTCTGGCATGAACGATGAATCCTAAGAACTTCCCTGACGACACACCGAAGGAGCATTTTAGTGATTCAACTTCATTCCATATTGCCGAAGTACTTGAAACATCTCGCCTAGGTGGCTTACGTGATCTTTGGCCTTCCTTGACTTTACCAGCATGTCATCCACATATACTTCCATAGTTTGTCCTATTAGCCCTGCAAACATCTTGTTGACGAGGCGCTGGTAGGTGGCTCCTACATTTTTAAGTCCGAAGGGCATCACTTTGTAGCAGTATAAACCCCGGTCGGTGATGAAACTAGTGTGGTCTTGGTCGGGAGCATGCATAGGAATTTGGTTATATCCTGAGTATGCATCCATAAAAGATAGGAGTTCGTGCCCGGCTGTGCTGTCTACAAGTTGGTCGATTCTGGGAAGCGGGAAGCAATCCTTTGGGCAGGCGTCGTTTAGGTTGGAGAAGTCAATGCAGGTCCGCCACTTCCCATTAGCCTTCTTTACTAGTACCGGGTTGGCGATCCATTCTAGGTAAACAGCTTCTCGTATGAAGTCATTGGCGAGTAGATTCTTTACTTCTTCATCGAGGGCTGCTGATCGCTCTGCCCCCATACTTCTCTTTTTTTGTTTTATAGGCGCCTTGGTAGGATCAATGTTTAATACGTGGCATGCTATGTCGGGGGAGATTCCGGTCATGTCAGCGTGTGACCAAGCGAATACATCCAAGTTGTGGCGGAGAAAATCAATGAGTTGTTCCTTCAATTCAGCTTTCAACTGGGACCCAATTTTCAGTAGCCTACTTGAGTCGTGCTTGTCTACAGATATAAACTCCATAGCCTCTGCAGGCTCGGCGGTGGCCTCCTCCTCTTTGTCCCTAGGGTCTAATTCATTGAAAGGGTCGTTGGTGTATCGAAGAGGAGGGGCTTTCTTTAGTTGCTATGCTTCAAGGCTTTTTGTGCAGAGGGCAATCTCTACACCTTTCCCTTTATCTTTCCTGTGGTTGTTGCGAAGTTCGGTTACATAGCAGTCTCGTGCAATATCCTGGTCTCCTTCCACTTCCCCTACCCCATTGTCTGTTGGAAATTTCATTTTCAGGCACCATGGGGTTAGGACAATCTGGAAGTCAGACAAGGCTGGTCTTCCTAAGAAGGCGTTGTAGGTCGAATGGTTTTCTATCAGCACAAACGTCTGTTTCCTTACAACGGAGCGGGGATGGCTTCCAATCTCAACAAAGAGGTCCAGCTGCCCGAGGGGCATCTTCGCATCTCCAGTGAAACCGTGTAGTGGTTTATCGCAGTGAGATACATCCTTCACTGATAGCTTCATTTTGTCGAACGCGTGTTTGTACAGGATATTTACAGAGCTTCCAGTGTCTACCAGGATTCGGTAAACTTCGGCGGGACCGAGTCGGGCAGAGATAACCATGGGATCCATGTGAGGGTACTGTCTTCCTTCTAGGTCACGCTTACTGAATGTGATGTCATCACTTTCTTTCCGCTTTGGGCGGCGCTCTTCTATAACCGTATTGACACAGTCTTTATTGTCTCTAAGCGACTTCCCATATCTTTCCATCTCTCTCCAACTTCTGTCTGCGATGTGCGGACCTCCTGAGATGGTATGGACCACTATCTTCTCTTGACTAGAGCTGCTAGCGTTGCGGTTTCCTCTGTCGGTCCCTGGTGAGGGTAGCCTTGGGTTTTCATTGGCAGGAGCTGGAGTCCTGTCTTGACTTTTTACATAACGTTCCAGTTTCTTCCTTCTGATGTGTTCCTCAATCAGATCTCGGAGATGATGGCATTCGTTGGTATCATGTCCGTGAGATTCGTGGAAGCGGTAGAATTTTCCAGACTTCTGTGCGTTATCTGATTCTTTCTTATATGGTGGGCGTTTGTATTTAACTTCGCCTTGGGTGGCAAGGAAGATATTTTCGACGGTCTCGTTCAGAGGGGTGTAAGTGTCGAATCTTGGTCCTGGCCGATATAGGCGCTTTTCTACCTTCTTGCCCCCAGCATTGTCTCTGGAATCATTTCTTCGAACGTCCCTTGCCACAGCAGGGGCATTGCCATGGGTCGTCTTATATTGCTGTCCGGACTGCCCCTCAACGGCAGCATCCTCAAGCCTCATGTATTTTCCGGCTTCATGGAAGAAATCGGGTAAAGTAGCTGGTTTTTCTTTTGTCAATCTTCTAGCAAATTTAGTGTCCGGATGCACACCACTGCAGAGGGCCATTAGGATAAGCTTCTCATCGGCATCTTGAACTGCGGCTGCTGCGGCGTTGAATCTGGTTAGGTATTGCTGCAGCTTTTCTCCAGGTTTCTGTTTGACGCTGGATAAGGAATAAGCGTCCTTAGGTTGCTCCACATGAATGCGGAATTGACTGATAAATTTTTCTTTCAACATTTCCCACGAGCTGATGGATCCTTGGGGTAGATGACAGAACCAGGAGGTAGCAAGATCAGCCAAGAAGAGCGGGAAGCATTTGCATAGTACTCCCTCTGTTGCTCCACTCATGAGCATATGCTGCGTGTACCTTTGTAAGTGTACAACGGGATCGGAGGTTCCTTTGTAGGGTTCCATTGTTGGCATCTTCCATTCTCGGGGGGTGATAGCAATTTCGATATTGCGGGCGAAAGGGCTGGTTACCCTAGCGCCTATCCCTCGATCTCTTTGCTCCCGTTGGACACACTCTCTGAATAAGCGTGCCATCCTTTCATCAGAACTTGGAGCAGATAGAAATGAGTTTGGTTCTGTTCTGTGGGATTGATTCCGTCCAGATGACCTGTAGGGATGGTATCGTCTATCATTCCTCATATTTTCCAGTGGCTGCCTTTGATCTTCTGGGAGCATGCTTGGGTCCGCTACAGTTGGCCCTTGCCTTGATCTCCCCCTGTTGGGTTCTGATCTAAGCACTTCCTCGGGTCCAACTTCGGGCTGGACTCTAGCTCGGCCCCGTTCATTGGCGTTTCTGTGGTTAGGCAGCATGACAGGCTCAGCTACAGTTGACCTTCGCCCGGTACCTTCCCCGTTGGGTTCGGTACCAAACGCTTCCTCAGGCCTAACTTCGGGCTGTGCTCGGTCTCGGCTCCTACCACGGCTACTTCTGCCGTTAGCTCCTTCGAAGAAGGAAGATCTTTGTTGTCTCTGAGATCCTCCAGACTGGGATTCGCCCCATGATTCAGTGTTGCGGTTGGATTCTTCAGCATCCCTTAAGCGTGACATGAGATGGTCCACCAAGGCTTCCTGCTGGGACGTGAAGCGGTTAGTTACTTCAACCACAACTCTGTCCAGATCTGCTCTAGTAATTGCTGCAGCCTGTTCTGTGGTAGGAGTGGTTGGGCTAGCATGTCCTTCATTTGTTACTGCTGCCGGAGGAGGACGATTTACTTGATTCGTGACAGCTGGATCTGGAAGACTGCTGGATGCGATGTTTTTTCCTTTGTTAACATCTTTTCTCTGTTTGGGAGGCATGTTTTCCAAGTAGCGAACGATGCTGTTAGGAAAACTGTTAAGTGGATGAAGCTGAAGCTTCGAGCTTCTAGATCTCAATGAAAGCACCAAAAATGTTTGCACAAAAAATGGACAAACACCTCAAAGTTGTATGATTTAGTAGATCTTATGTTGTTCTTAGTAATTTGAGTGATTTATGCAAATATATGAAAAGCAGGGGCTAAACTGTAAAAAGACACGCAGATTTATAGTGGTTCAGCCTGAATGTGCCTACGTCCACTTTATATGTTATTTCTCTTTTCTTCTTTAGATTACAAGTACAAAACTTTGATACAAGTAAAAGAAAGTTGTTTGAAAGCTCTCTCCGTGCTTGAGCTCTCAAAACTTGTCCCCCATTGTTGTACCCCTGCCCCTCTATTTATAGAGTGAGGTTGGAGGTAGGGGTCTTGGATGTATACAGCTGCTGATGGGCCCGGGCTGATACAATCTGGCCTGGCAAATCTGGTTCTGCATCGTCTTGGTCCGGTGGTAAGTATGGTTCGGTAGGAAACTTGGTTCGGTGGGAAGTGTGGTTCGGTAGGAAGCTTGGTTCGGTGGGAAGTGGTGGTTCGGTAGGAAGCTTGATTCGGTGGGAAGTGGTGGTTCGGTAGGAAGCTTGATTCGGTGGGAAGTGGTGGTTCGGTAGGAAGCTTGATTCGGTGGGAAGTGGTGGTTCGGTAGGAAGCTTGATTCGGTGGAGGCAAGTGTCTCTCGTTCGGTGGTGGCTGGTTCGGATGTAGTGAGGATGCCGAATGAAGTTTAGCTTTCCATGGTCTTGAGATCTTCTGGGTGAGAAATTTACCCAACAATAAATAAATTTACAAATTTTAAACCCAACCCATATCAGCCGTTCGTTTGCTCTCAATAAAATCTGGCCGCGCAATGCTTCTTCCTCCCTCCAGTATTTCATATGCGTTCAAACCCATGAAGTCGTCGCTTGCCCATGAATTTTCGAGCCCAATACGAAAGCCGAGACAACGATCGACGACCATCGATCAATGCGCCTCAGCGTGCTCCCCTTCCAGTCGAAGACCGGATGAACTCGGCTGCCTTGTGCCCTAGAAAAACGTGCCCAAAGAACGAACGAATGCGGGCAAATTCCCTCCTCCACATCGCGTTTTATGATGACCCGCCGTATGGATGTGAAGATCTCGTGAAGCTCTTCAACATTGTAGTTGAAGATATTTGCTAAACGCTGATGGATCGAGATATAATAGAGGAGAAAGTTTCAAAATTATCGGCTGAAGAAGAAACCCTAATGTCTTTGCAAATGTGAAAAACTGAGTCCTTTTATAGAAAATTTGCCAAAACACTATTCATCGGAAATTTTCCGAACTCTAAACTAAGCGTGCCGAATGGCGTTTCTAAGGTTTACCCTGCATTCCTGACACAATGGAATGTGTTTCGGGAGCTAATTCGGTCGTATGTGAGAGTTACGGAAATAAACGATCAAATTTAAATCAAATCGATTTAAACCGATTTCGATGCGTTTTGGCTTGCCCCGGACAAACGGTACATCCGATTGACACGAAATTTGAAATATTACAATAATTTAACATTACGGATCCGATGAAACTGGATCTCCTGAATCCAGAATGACCTGATACCTTACTCTAGACTGCCCGTGTGGAAATTGGTAGGCACCCAGAGTTTAGGAAGGAAACAATAAACTCCAGGTCAGTCATGGTAACTGGTGTGAGAACTAAAACAGTTATTATCTTTAAAACAACAACAACAAGGAAGTAGAAAATATCCGCAATGCTTTTGGAAAATGAAACTACCATAAGACCTCCCACCACACACACAATGCAAACGCAGAATTAGAGGAGATTTCTTCTTATGATAGTTAAACATGCTTACTACGCAAAATCATTCGATATTATTATTATTAGTGCATAGTGCAGAAAACATTTCGAAAGTATAATATTAATCTTAGCCAACATAGGCATTTCACACTATGCCTACTATAGCTACCATCTAAACAGTGGGGCACCACCATAAGTAAATGTCAGGTTCTACAACTAAAACCGTACAAGGTTCGTATTGGAAATGGATTGCCAACAAATGGTCAGGCTAAGGAACTTCCTACTGCCACATGGGATCGCCTCTGGATGGACGTCCCGAGAAACCAACCTGCCTCTCTGCCAACACAAGGTCGGGTTACCTCTGGAAATAGGTAACTACTACACGAATATGCCATTCCCCGGTCCTTTGGGACCTTTATCCGAGCGCTCGGTAACCAACATCACACATAATAAATAAAGTGTGTCCACATGAGTAAGTATCTGGGCTCCATACCATGATACCACCCTTTTCCAGAAGGAAATGACATACCCTAAAGGGTGCGACCCTCATAACCTTGCCGCATCATTCCTGTTTTGACCATTTCCGAGTTGTGAGGTCTGACGAAGTCTCGTCCACAAAGCTATGCTTTTTCACAAAGCCACACTTTGATCACAAATGATCAATAAATGATCATCACACAGCAACACTCAGCATGCCACATTACCAAATTGGGAGTATATCACTGATAAATTTCAACTACATAACCTCTGAGCTCGTACGTCTCAGAGAAGGGTGTTAAGCTAAGAGAATAAATTCTCCGCCACCAATAGAAATGTATTTGAAAGAAATCAGCATAATATATCAAAATGTAATGTCAAACATGTAACCATACAAGTCTGTTCCGGGTTCGAACAGAACCGAAGGCACTTCAAAAGAAGCCCTTGCAATCCGGGTATTCACAATCCCGATAAAACTTCCCATCACAAAGGAAATCTCTATACCGTAGCTAACGGTGCAGAGACAATCGATAGGTCATCCTATCGTTTTCACAAATACGCGGTCTTCACCATCGGTCTTCAATACGATCCATATCGTCGTATCACTAATTCGGAATGGGTTATATGACACAAAGGTATTTTCCCGGCTAACCCGAATAGTGAGCACAATATTTAAAACATATGGATATAGGGATTTCAATTAAGTCACAACTTATTACCCAAATCCTTTCCTTTAAATGGTTTAAACAAATTACCATTTTAAATCTTTAAACAAAAAGATTTACTTCACAAAGTTTATCCAATTTCACAAAGATTCATTCACAGATTTCCAAATCAATTCCCATTTCAATTGGATTAACCAATTAAATCTTTAAATAAAGATTTAATTTATAGCTTTCAAAACTATTCACAATTCAAGACTTTTATAATATAAAAGATTCACCTTTTTAAAATCGTCTTTGATTTCAAAATAAAGTTTAATCATCTTCACAAAGGTTAATTCATAGTTTTTCTCAACTATTCACAATTCATTTCAACTTGAAATGTTTCAATACAAAATTGGAAATCTTTTCACTTTATGAAAGCGATTAATATTTGAAAATAGATAGTTTTCGTTTTGGGAAAAACGGTTACAATTACACAGTTTAAAGCCATTCAAGTATAAAACTTGAATTTAAATTTAAACTTCCAAAACCATATTTTTAATGGTTAAAAACCCATATAAACACCTTTTATACTTATAAAATCTTTTAAACCAAAATTCCCAATTTATTGAATTCAATTTTAAAATATTGAATTCAAAATTTAAATCAAATGATTTAAATTCCAATTTTATTAAGTTATTTAAAATAACTTTTATTTTGAATCTTATTTCAAAACTTCCAATTTCAATTCCAAAACCTATTTTTGATTCAAAAACTCAATTTTCCAAAATTGATAAAAATCTGTGACTTAACCGATTTCCACGTGAAATCCACATTTGTGTGTGTATTGTGTAGTCCATGGGTTTAACACAATAGTGCAACAACATTCAACCATCACAGATCTAATATAACAATATACTTGATAAGCGGTATAAAATATAACGCTTATCTTTCATCACAGATCACAGATATATATATATATCACAGATAAATAAATCACAGATCACAACACAAATCAGGATATATCACAAAACATCACACATCAAAGATGTCAAACAATTCAACATCCAATATAATCCAAACATCCATAAGTAGGATTAATTTAATTATCTGATTAATGTAAATCAGATAAATTTTAATAAATCAATTTTACTAGTTATAGTAATTTAATAATCAATTAATTTCAAATTGATTTTCAAATTTATTTCAAAACACCAAATCAAATTCCAAACATTTTCAAAAGATTTATTTTCAATCACCAAAAATCAATTACCAAATGGATTTCTAAATTATTTCCTTTTTAAAATAAATTCCTTTTTTTAAGA
This sequence comes from Allium fistulosum, assembly GCA_030737815.1. Taxonomy (NCBI): domain Eukaryota; kingdom Viridiplantae; phylum Streptophyta; class Magnoliopsida; order Asparagales; family Amaryllidaceae; genus Allium; species Allium fistulosum. Next base: position 475,018,923 of record CM060902.1, read on the forward strand.
ATATAAATTCCTTTATTTTCCAAACTATTCAAAAATCCAAATTTTAAATAAATCCTTCAATTTATAAATAATATTTTCGAAATCCATGTATTAAGCTTTTTCATACAAATTTGAAATTTAATTCAATACAGTTCAAAATTAAGACTTTATCTTTTAAAACTTCTTTTAAATTTATCCAATTATCAAAAATAAATTTTTCGATAAATTTCAACTTAAATTTCAAAAATCCAATTTTTATCTATTTCTGGTATCCAACGATACCGAAAATATATTCGGCTAAATTATAGCCGTCAACAATTTCAATCACAATATAATCACACGGCGATTATAAATAAATCAACACACAATATTGAAATAAATTCAAATGTTTGAGGAATCCAATTGGATCCCTCCAACCTGTTTCCCTGCATCCACAGATGTTAGCACAATACCAATTCCATTTCACGGTGGAATTATCGCGGTATATGGGATTTATAAATATTATCCGCTATTATGCGACGCAATAGGGTCTCATCCGCTGTATAATGCGGGAAATCAACTCCAAATACATATATAATACCAATTCCACTTTAATGTGAAATTATCGCGGTATATGTTTTTAATAAATAACCTCCGCTTAATATACGGCGTATAGGGTCTATTTAACACAATAGATAAAAATTTATCATCCAATCATCACAATCAACACTATCAACAATTTTAAATCTAACTATTTAAAATTTAAATCGAAACAATTCGATTGAGTGAGAAGTTCTCACCTTGAGTTTTGTCGAACGTTTAAATTTTAAATTAAACCGAACCGTTCAATTTAATCAAAAAATTTAGCTTGCTCAAACTGACCCCAGACCTGCACTGCAGCATAGATTGCGTCGCTGCGATCCCGGCGCTTCCAAATTCGTCGGAATCTGATATCGTATGACAAAGATATGGCAATTAAAAGTTTAAACGATTTTATTATAAATAAATTTACAACTTTTAATTAAATTTTAAACCCAATCCATATCAGTCGTTCGTTTGCTCTCAACAAAATCTGGCCGTGCAATACTTCTTCCTCCCTCCAGTATTTCATACGCGTTCAAACCCATGAAGTCGTCGCTTGCCCTTGAATTTTCGAGCCCCATACGAACGCCGAGACAACGATCGACGACCATTGATCAATGCGCCTCATTGTGCTCCCCTTCCAGTCGAAGACCGGACGAACTCGGCTGCCTTGTGCCCTAGAAAAACATGCCCAAAGAACGAACGAACGCGGGCAAATTCCCTCCTCCACATCGCGTTTTATGATGACCCACCGTATGGATGTGAAGATCTCGTGAAGCTCTTCAACATTGTAGTTGAAGATATTTGCTAAAAGCTGATGGATCGAGATATAATAGAGGAGAAAGTTTCGAAATTATCGGCCATTGATTTTGAAAGTGGCGGCTGAAGAAGAAACCCTAATGTCTTTGCAAATGTGAAAAACTGAGTCCTTTTATAGAAAATTCGCCAAAACACTATTCATCGAAAATTTTCCGAACTCCAAACGAAGCGTGCCGGCTGGCATTTCTAAGGTTTACCCCACGTTCCGGACACAATGGAATTTGTTTCGGGAGCTAATTCGATCGTATGTGAGAGTTACGGAAATAAACGATCAAATTTAAATCAAATCGATTTAAACCGATTTCGATGCGTTTTGGCTTGCCCCGGACAAACGGTACATCCGATTGACACGAAATTTAAAATATTACAATAATTTAGCATTACGAATCCAATGAAACTAGATTCATAGAAATCCGAGACTGTTTGAAAAATGGTCATTTTTAGTCGTCAATTAAATATTAAAATATTCAATTTTTACAATTTAACTTTTAATTCGATTTTAAAAGTTCTATAACGTCATTGTAACTCCAATATGATTTAATATAACTTTATAAACCATTTTTATACACATTTGATTCGGATTTCAATTATTTCTGGAATTTCAAATATTAAATTATCGATTTAATTATCCAATTAAATCACTATATTCAAAATTAAATTCATTCAGCTTACAAATTTCACTTGTTAATATTTAAAATTAATTAAATATATGAATTTCAAATGACAGAAATTCTAGGTCGTTACAGAAGTGCTACAAGAGAGCCACCATTCTAGGTTAACTATACATCCAGATGGAAATAAGATGTACTATGATATGAAGCAGACCTATTATTAGAAGGGGATGAAGAAGGATGTCGGGACATTCATCTTTAAGTGTATAAACTTCCAACTGGTGAAGGCAGAGCAGAAGAAGCCAAGTAGATTACTGCAACCATCCAAAGTTCCCAAATGGAAATGGGAGCATGCCTCGATGGATTTCATTGGTATATTACCGAGGACTAGAGAATGGTATGATAATATTCGATCGTAGTTGATAGATTGATGAAGAGTGCATGCTTCACACCGTTCAAACCTTATAGAACAACATCCAAATTGGCCGAGTTGTATGTGAAATGGGTAGTGCGATACCATGGTGTGCCAAAGAGCATTGTGAGTAACTAAGACTCTTTGTTCACTGGAGTGTTTTGGAAGAGCTTATAAGTAGCGTTGGAGACGGAGTTGCATCTCAATATAGCTTATCACCCACAAACTGATGGGTAGACCGAGAGGTGAATCACATATTGGATTATCTCTTACAATCTTGCATTCTCGATTTTGGTGGCTCATGGGAAAATCACTTGCATTTGGCAGAGTTCGCGTACAACAATAGCTATCATTCTATTATCGGTATGGCTGACTGTGTAATGCTTCTCCATGTTAGTGGGAAACAGGTGAGAAACTGATACTTGGGCCAGATATGATTAGAGAAACCTCGAAGAAGATAGAGATCATTCGGCAATGAATGAAAGCTCCTTATAACACCTTATATTTTTAATAACATTATTTAGGATATTTAGTTAGTTAAAATAAAATAATGTAAGATGATGATGGATTTAGATTTGTGATTAATAGGTTAGCCGTGCCATCTTAATGAGTAATTCAAAACGAGATAATATGAAATAAAATAGATAGAAAGGGTTAGGAAGTAGGTAGGGGGAAATGGGAACAAGGAAAATCCTTATACCCTAAACCACTTAGCCATGTATTCTCCCATTCATTCTTGTTTGCAAAATTAAAACTTAGAGGCCGACCACCATTTTAGAGAACTAGAGGAAGAAAAATCTAAGGAAGAAGATTAATCAAATCAAAAGCTATTCAATTCTCAAATCCTTAACTTCAAGCTAAGGTGAATAATGACTACATCTCATTTTTCTAATTGTTTTTGGTTTTAAGATGAATTCGAAGTGTTTTGCAAGATTATGCCGTGTTTTTGAATGAATAAATGTTTATATATGCTTGTTGATGATTTATGCTTGTTCATATAGATTTTATGATAAGTTTAGATAAGAAAGCCCTATTAAATGACATCCAAATGCCTTGTAATTTTAGATTTAAATCAGAAATGATATTTTAGAGATGGGTTTCAATTTTTATAATTTTCTAAATTAATGTGGATTTTATATTAATTTTCTAGTGGAGAAAATGATTATTTGGGTTCTAAATTATTTACGGCTAAATAATTAATTAATTGGGTCTGAAATTTATATATGTTAGAAAACATATTGAAAATGATTTTCTGGAATTTTTGTAGAATTCTCCTCAGTGTTTTAATGAATATATAAAATTATTTTAGGTATAGGACTTAAATGTTTTATATATTTATAAAAGGAGAAGGGGTATTTTGTAAAATAAAATTATTGTTTATTTCTGAAATCTTGGCAGCACTTTTGAAAAAGAAATTTAGTAACTAGTGAAAATTTGACAAACATAGCAGGTTAGTCAAAAAGTATTTCTCTTTTAAGTTAAAGACAAAATTTACTTATTTTTAGCCTGTTTCGCCACTTTCGGCACCAAGGGTTCTGACCTAGTCATTTTTCCATCATTGCTTTCGAAACCAATGCGCATGGTATCAATATACTTGGTACATAGCGAATTGGATAAAGGCAGAGGGTACAGGATCAAAATGTAGGGTTCCAATAGGGTTAAAGCATGCCTTTGTTTTAAAATGAAGTTGCTCTTGCTTTGCTTTTGACTTAGTTAGCTTTCGACCAGTTCAGATTGTTTTAAAGAAATGGTTTCGAATGGGTTGTGCTCTTTTGTTTTAAGTAATGCTTTCAAAGGGGTCAAAACCCTTAGCTGCCGCTTTTCTTACCTTTCGAAGTCAATGGTTTTGAAAGGTATACTTTGTTTTAAAAACTTGGCCACTTCTCCAATGCTTTCGGAAGTTTGGTTCCGACACCATCACTTCTTTACTTAGGAATAGCTTTCGAAAGGAATGCTTTCGACTTAAATGGGTTTTTGATCCTTTTGCTCTACTTGAAGGCATATTTCAATGGTTTCAAATGAAATAGTTTTCAAAGGTCTCGAAGGAATAAATTTTGAATAGTTTCGAAAGGTTTCCACGTGTTTTGATCGGACCCAAAGGCTTTTGAAAGGTTTAGTTTGTTAATGCTTTCGAAAGGGTATTAAAAGATGGTTTTGAAGAGGTGGTTCCCCAATGATTTTGAAAGGTTTTGAAGGAAGGTTTCCAATTCGAAAGGTCTAAGAGGAAAGATTTTTCCAATGTTTTCGAAAGGCAGTTTTAAAATGTTTTAAGAGAAAGATGTCTAAGATTTTAAATCTTTCGAAAGGAAGGTTTTTCAATGGTTTGGAAAGGTTTCTATGAATGGATTCGAAAAGAATGTTTTGGCCTTTTGGCCTAAGTTGAACAAAGGGTTTTTACTTGGTTTCGAAAGGGGTATTTTCAATGGATTCAAAAAGGGTACTTTCAAAGGTTTAAATGTTTTCATCAACTAAGATTTAGGTAAAGTATATATAACATGGCAACGTGATTTTGAGTAAGAGTATATGTATTTTCCTTGTGTAAGTCTGATTTAAAGGTTTTAAATCATTTTGAAAAGGTTTTAAGGGAAAGTTTCCCTAAGGAAAATGACTCAGATATTAGAATACCAGATGGGACTAGTATAGGGTCGCGCTCTATACATTAGCTATTAGCCCTAGCTAATTTAGTCCAAAATTCCTGTATGTAGGGCTTTGTTATAGGTAAGACTAAAATTATAGTTACACACAGAAGGGAATATCTGTTTGTATACAAATAGGTTATTGGTGAGCCTACAAAACCATTTGGATCAGGTGACCGAAGGAGATGTTAAGTTAGGGACAGACCATCCAGAAGAGGAGTATTTAACAAATAGTTAAGGACAGACTGTCCAGAAGAGGAGCGTCTAACAAATGTTAGATCATTTTGTTTCTATTGTCTGTTAGGCCCGAGTCAGCCAGAGTCAGCCAAAGGTTAGTAGTTAGCCAAGCCAAACTATAATGTTCGGACAGATAGTCCATTTATTACCTGATATGTATGTTTACATGATAATGCTTTATAGTTTTAACTAGTTTGGTTGCAAGGAAAAGGTTTGAAAAATATATGTTTTAAAAGGATATTAGTGAGGGGAAACTCATTCCGCTAAGTGGTGTGGTCTCACTTAATATCAAATAACCGCGATGAATAGTATTATTCACACCAGGCTTTATGTCTAACTCGAAGTTTATGTTTCCCCTTAAGCTCTCGGGTGCTTAAAATTAGTTTGAGTAGGCTGAGGGTTGAGGTTTACAGGTTATTAGTAGGTTGGCGAATAAAGCTTCTAGAGATAAGCAGACGGCTGAAAGATAGCTATTTATGGGTTGCTGTTTTATTTTGTTTGATTCCGCTGTGTGTAATAAGTCAATTATGACTATACAGTACTCTGGTCAACCAAGGGGGCATCATCATATATTTCTCTTGGCATATTTATGTAATAATTATATTTGATCTTTACCTAGGAAACGTTATGGGATTGTGTAATTTAAATATGGAACATGTCTTTTGAAATGTAATGAAAAATGTTGTTTTGAAATCTGTGATTTGTTTCATATTCAAGTGCTTCTGATATTACAGATACCATTAACATAGCCATATTTAGTCGCCGGTAGTTAATACTATAGATGACTGCAGCATCTATAGCGCTTAGCTTTGGGCCTCTAGATAGGGGATGTTACACTCCTCGAGATAGGCCAAAGAGCTACGGTGATAAGAGATGTCGAGATCCGGAGTTCTCTAATGGGGATATGGTATTTGTGAAGATTTCTCCATTGAAAAATGTTATTCTATTTGCTAGTAAAAGGAAGTCGGTGTTGAGATTCATAGGTCCTTTTCGGGTAGTAGAGAGGATTGAGAACCTTATATATAGGGTCGACTTACCTTAGAAGATGGTAGGCGTGCACAACATCATCCACATCTCTCATCTGTGGAAGTTTGAGCATGACTCAAGCATGAAAATTGCACTAGGTCAACTTAATGATACCGATATTAATCCAAAAGCTTCAAGACCTCGTAGGTCAGTTCGTATTGTCGACTGTGATACAAGATAGCTTTAGTAGAAAGACGGTGGAGTTGGTGAAGGTTCAATGGGGCGAAAGTGAAAGCGATTGCATGTGGGAAACTGAGGAGAGCATAAGGGTTGTATATTCTGAGCGCTTTGCACAGTAAGACCTATGTTTATTGTATTTACTTTACCATTGATATCATATAGGATAGTTTAGTATCTCGCATACTATGATAGACTTATCTATACTATTTATTGCATGACTACTTATTTGAGATGTTTGATAGTTGCGTATTATTATGGGCAAGTGGGGTAACTATGATTGATTATTCTTTGATTTATTTGGTGATTTCAAAAGATAAATTCCTAAAGGAGGGAGAGTGTAATGACCCATATTTTATGTATTAAAAGATCATATAATATTATTATTTAATTCATATATGGTCGTCCGACTCTACAGCTCTAGGAAAAGAGTACTAAATAAATTTTCCACATTTATAATTTTTATCGGATATTTTGGACTAAAAAATTTCTGTATGGCCTATAACTTTTGACAAGGATTGAATTAGGGTCTGAAACTAGTTCTAATAGATCAAGCTTGTGGTTTTTCTTTCCATAGAATGGTCATAGTAGGAAAATAGAATTACCGTTTAGGAGATATAGGCATTTTAAATTCTATTTGCTGTTGGACATATTACTGTGTAATTAGAGAGGTTTAGGGGCTAAGCCCAAGGCCCACTCAAAATTTGTGCCAATGGTGGCTGAAGCAACATCCCTTAAATTATTTCTCTTCTTCTCAAATTAGATCAAAACCTCCATAAGCCTTAATTACGTCAAAAAACTTCCCTTTTTCTTACTGATCTTAGCCAGAATCATGGATTGTAGGGTAATTAGCAAAGAAGATTGTAGATTTATCACTTTGACACTTGGAGATTCATATTTCTTCATTGTTAATCTCAGATCTTGGAGGAAAAATTAGTATTTTGGGTATTTGGTAAGTGGTTCATGACCTTTCACAATCCTATGCATGCTTATATAGTTAAAATTGATGTTTTTAATATGATTTCGATTCTAAAACATTTTCTAACTTTTATCACATCTTTATACATGTTTATGGACAAAATTAAAAAGATTTAAAATGGGTTTTAAATGGTTCTGCAGCCCTTTTTGATCATATTGACATGCCAGTGCAAAAATTAGATTAGGACTAGAATTTGTATGATAATCTTATTTTCATGAATTACATGTGTGTATGGATGTATATGGGTGATATTTCAATTTTGCATGTTATGCTTGATATGGTTTGCAAGTGCTTTAGGTAGTTAGAAAAAGAAATCGTCGAATTGGGAAAATCGAAGGTAAAAGTGGTCGGAATTGGATGAAACTTGGAGGAAGGGCCCTTGAGCAAGAGAGGAGCACAAGGTTCAAGTCACATGAAGATTGGGTCGTCGGATTCATATCGTTGATGAGATGATTACTAGGTAGAGTGATTGCAGATCTTTTGGCAAGACGGCAAGGCTTTGGGACTTAAGCCACAAGACTTTGGGGAAGGCTTCGGGTTGAAGGTGGGAAGAGGTCAAAAAGTTTAAAGCCGAAAAATTTACGAAGTACAGTGATTGGTACCAACCACTTCAAATCGATTCCAGGTTGATTTTTCGGCATTTGGGTGGAGCTTGGAGCTTAGGGAATGAAGCATGGTGTTCTAAGCATGACAAGAAGGAGAGATCAGGACGGAATATACTTAGCCAAAATTTGGTAAGTATAGATGAAGGGAATCATATCGGTGCTAATCACTTTTGATCGGTACCGACATGAATTTCGAGGGCCATGGGTTATGGAACTTCCGAGAAGGGAAATTTTGCTCTGCGGGTCATGCTAAAGGTGTTTGTTTGTTCACTTAGGGTTTGATAGCAATGTAGTAGCACATGAAGGATGATAGCTTAGGGAGTTTGATGATGGTAACACAATGGTGAATGGAGTTAGGTTTCGATGATAATGGCTCGACATTGAAAGGAGCCGTGTGACTGATTATCCACAAAGGGCGGGTACTAAAAATGGTAACCCATGGATAGAATATTGAATATCATGGAAATAAGGAATTTGGAATGCTTCCTTAAGAATAATGAAAACTAGATGGAGCAAGGAAAGGGCTTGGATAAGTGTGCTAATGGATTGTTGATACTCGAAGTGTTTTCTAATGTACTCGAAAGCAGAGGTATTGTGAGGACGCTCGTAGGCACCTTATTTGGCTACCCCTGATCAACTTAATGGGTCCATGTACCCTGGACCGGTGGAATGAGTCTAGTATCATCTTTGGGCTAAGGGAAAATACATTGGAAATTGTGATTTATCCATTTATCCCTGGCAAAGGAATAGTCATAGAGTTATCATATATCTGGGGCACATTGAGTGATAGTGAGGATTGTTTGATGGACGCTATGTTTGTTTTGGTTGCTTCCTCCCTAGATGTCTTTTAAGATATGTATTGTGTATAGGGATACCTGGATACCCATCATTGTACTTAGATTATAGTTTACTTTACGATGTTTTAGAGTTGCATATTATGTTTGTTATGTGCTAACTCTTTAGCTGCAGGGACATGTCAGGTATGGTTCGTATACCCTTGCTCCTTACTATATCGAATTGTATTGAATTTTGAGATTTATTTATAGCTTACACTAGACTATTATTTGACTTAATATTTTATGTTTTACTTCTTATTATCTCAGGTACTCTTAAATGAGTACACTAGATAGCAGATCTTGGTGTTACGCGGTGGCTATGCAAAGGACGAGCTAGATGGAGCTTTCTCGTATTATATACGGATATACTATTACTTATTTCGATGTACAACACTATGAAGCCAAGGCGGTGTTTGTTTTGCTATTAAAACAATTTATTTTATTTCCACTTGTATAAACTCTATTACTATGTCGTATAACTTTATGAACCTATGTGCTCTAATATTGTGGTTCATTTTAGTTATTATTATCTCGCTTATTTTATATCAATAATGTTATTACTTTATTTTATTCGACGTGATTTGAGATATATGGTAAGTTCTATGATGTTTTATTTCTTTTCACCCTTGACAATCGGTCGGGCATCCCAAAAATGCACTATATATGTATATTGGTACCGGTGGTATACAGCGGTCGTCGCATGTTTCATTATGAACTCAAGGGGAATTGAAGCTAACCCAAAATAGGTTAGAGCACCAGGATAGGTTACTTCTCTAAAGATAAGGAGGGAAATGTACAGCTCATATGGTAAAGTCATTGCGTTGAGTCGATTCATCTCAAAGGCAACCGATAAGTGTATACCAATCTTTGATGCCCTCAAAAAGGAAAAGGAAAAGTTTGACAAAGAAATTTCAACATGCTTTTTATAATTTGTTAGATCACATGGAGAGATTACCAGTACTATCGAAGCCTTTGGAGATAAAGGACTTATTCATTTACTCAGCTGTGTCTATTCACGCACTTATTCCAGCAATAGTGCGTGAAGTGAGCATTCAAAGTCTAGTTTACTATGCTAACAAATGGTTCACCGAAGTGGAAATGAATTATCCAATACTAGAGAAGTTGGCGCACTATTTTCTAATCACATCAAGGAAGTTGATGCTATACTTATAGGATCATATGATAAAGGTGTTGACTATCAACCATTAAGACAAGTGCTACATTAACCCGAGACTTTAGGAAGATTGATAAAGTAGAACATTGAAGTGAGCCAATATGATATACCTTACCATCCTTGGAAGGAAATTTGAGGACATGCATTGGTAGACTTCATTGTTGAATTTATATCTGTTATGATGAAGTGGAAGAAGATTTAACACAACTATCCTAGTGGAAGTTGTATGTAGATGGAGCCTCCAATGAACATAATTCTAGGGCAAGGGTGGTTCTCATGACCTAGAAAGATAGAGGATATGCTACGCTTTAAGGCTAGGGTTTGGAGCAACGGACAACGAAGATGAATATGAAGTATTGATTGCGGGAGTCAAGATAGCAAAGGAACCAGGACTCAAGACATTGCATATATTCGGGCAGCAAATCCCAGTTGGTGTTTTGCCGGGCGTAAAAGGAATTTCAGCTAATAGAGCGGGACTTGCCCCTTACATGTCGAATGTATTAGGACTACTGGGCGATATCGGACATCTCACGATAATGTGCATCCCTAGTGAGGAGAAAACGAATGCTGATTCAATAGCCAAATTGGCCAGTTCACGGGATGCCCAGTTGTTGGGAGTCATACCAGCAAAAGTTTTGATGGCTTCAAGCATTAACAAGATGGATATGGATTAGATTTTGGTGGTTGAGGAAGAGAAGGAGTCGTGGATGACTCGAATTAGAGAATTTTTGCTAAAAAGGACTCCCTCGGATAGAAGGAACGAATGATGGAAACTCCTATATAAGGTACGTCGATTCATCATGCAAGAAGGAGTATTGTACAGAAGAGGATTCTCAATAAACCTACTGAGGTGTCTCACTAAGATCGAAGCTAAAAGATCCTTGTAGATGTGCATGAAGGAAGCTGTGATGATCATACTTGGGGTTAGGCATCAACAAAGAAAGTTCTTTGCTGCTGATACTTCTGGCCAATGGTCAACTGGGATGCAGCTGACTACTCTAGAAGATTTGACAAGTTTCATAAGTTTGTAAAGATTCCAAGAGCCTCATCCATTGAGCTTACACAAATGGTTATCCCGTAGCCATTTAGGGTATAGGGGATAGATATATTTGGTGTGCTACCAATGTCGAAAGGCTAAGAAAAATACATGATAATGGTTGTGGATTACTTTAAGACTGGGCTAAAGCGAAACCTCTTACAACAATTACTTCATAAAAAGTGATCGACTTTGTAGTAGAGAATATTTTATGTAAGTTTGGAGTTCCACAAAAGATAGTCATTGATAATGGAACTTAATTCGAGAGCACTAAGTTTAAAGAATTCTATGCTTAGTACCGAATTAAGAAATATTATGTGGTAGTATCACACCCACGAACAAATGGATAGGTGAGGGTAGCAAAAAATATCATTAAATTCATCATCAAGAAGAGGTTGAAAATGGCCAAAGGTAACTGCACGGATGATATACAACTAGCATGTAAGCCTATTGAATGATCTTAAGTCCACGACTAGCCAACTCTATTTTCTTGGGCTAGTAAGGGCATGATTCTGATCGAAGTTAAAGTCCCTTCTCATAGGAGATTGCATTATGATACCAAGATGAATAAGGAACTCTTGCTTGTGTTCCTTGACTTGGTTAAATAAAAATGAGAAGTGGCTAATTCGAGGGAAGTTGCTAATCATATAAGAGTAGCAAAGCAGTTTAATGCCAAGGTCAAAAGTCATACCTTTGAGATAGGTGACCTCATTTTGAAATCGGTCTTTCCAAGTATGAGGGCACAAGTCCCGAGTTACTAAGGTCACTATGTGATTGTACAGAAGCTTGGAGATGGAACTTTCAAGTTGTCGATTGCTGAGGGATCCCAATTCCATAGGCATGGGATAACGAGCACTTGCAAGGTTATTTTACTTGATTTCTTTTTTTTTTTACAAATAAGACATCTCGCTTGTCTATTTCAATGTAATAAGGCCATTACAACCATCCTTTTTGTTTATAAAAAAGTTGGCTTTTTGAATCGATGAAATTGTATTGTTAGTCTGATTTTGTGCTTTATGATCGATGGCTCAATCATACATTTTAGGTTTTTGAAAAACTTGTTGTCTAAGTACCCACTACACCAATGTACTCCTTCAATCTACAATTGAGTCATTAGAGTATAATCTTACTGGGGTCGATCGAATGATTCTCCCTTACACATTTATTCTTTGACCAACATCCGGAGATAGGCAAGGTCAAGGATTGATGCTCGAATGTAGTCATTTGAGACATTGATTCCTGAAGATAGGAATTGATGTGGAATTGAATCTTTTGTAGGTACACTGGTTATATCAGCATTCATGTAGAGATGGACAGATAAGCCACATATTCTTAGCTACATTGGTAGAATGACCTCATTTATAACTGGACGTAATATGTTCAGTCGATGACAAACAAGGTTAATCGATGGAAAGAAGTTTTGTTTAGCCATGCAAGATACGTTTGTCTAATGATAAACTGGGCAAAGTAATCAACACAAAACCTGGCAATTGCAAAAATTTATTTATATGTACAAAGTTATAGTAAACATTGGCATTGCACAGACCATAGACACAAGCATATATTCTATATTAATTGCATCATAGATGATTATATATTAATCATGCAGACAAGTATATTGGTAAAAGAAGTAAAAGATGCGACAATGTAAATGAGAAACAGTTTGAATAGAAAACAATATTTTATTTATACGTCTTATTTGTGAAAAATTACAGCAGTTTCTCCCTCACATCGACGATCGATGTAAATGAAAGAGCCAAAAAGATTAAGACACAAAAAGGGCAAAAAGAACTTGTCTTATGAAAGTGGTCTAGATCGATCACTTAGTCCTACCCCTTTTTCCTCCTTTAATTAGCCTGCTGAGCACGATGCTCTTATCTTTCTCATTTTCCGAAGTGCTTTTACTTAAGCGAGATTTTTCTTCATCTATTGTCCAATTCAGGGGATCCTAGGATTGGTGTGTTTGAGAAGCACCAGCACTATGACTCAAGGGTGGCATGATCTTGAGTGGAGGGATCGATGAGGCAGTAGACAAAAGGGGTTTAGCTAGTTCCAACCCATGCTCCCTTCTCACAGCTTTCAACTTGCCGACGTTGACGACCTTCTTAGTGGCTAGTGATGGTGCCTTACCCATGATCTGGGTAATGGTGAGCTTGTCATCATCGTCATCGGCAACAACATTTATTTTGTCCAGAGTTCATCCTTGAGTGTGCCAATCTTTTCAGCTTTGGGGTTGGGGTCGGACTCTATAGTGGAAGTGGAGACTGGAATTGAGGTTGTGACGATGATCGATGTTGTAGTAATGGAAGTCGATGAAGAGGCCGGAGGTTGAGTAGTCACCAGAAGAGACATGATTGCGGGTTGATCTGAAAGTTGACATACATAATTATAAAGTTAGAGATGTCCATAGGAGAGAACTGAAGCTTCTTGAGAACCAGAGAGACTAAGGATATACCTCCAACAAGCAAAGATTCAAGTAGAGGAGACTTGTCGATTACCCCTTCCTCAAGAGATTTTGAAAGTGGAGGCAGGGTAAGGGGAATCATAGATGGGGAAAAGGCTAGGTCCTTCGGATTATAGCTTGTGTCAGCTGTAATGGGAGTAGCAATGGCATTAAGAGTGATGGATGTAGGTGTTTCAACTACGGTGACTGCAGGAGTGGTCGTCATGAATGTGATAATATTCACCTGAGATCTTTTTTGGGCAGGAGTAGTCTCATCCACAAGGCTCGAAGTGCTAGACCATCAGGAGCCTCGGTGGGCACCTATTCAATAGTTACAGCTTCTGCTGCCTTGATTTTCATGCCCTCTTCAGGGCTATCAGATCATCTTTATCTAGAAGCTCATTCTTCATCTTCTAGTTATCAACTTCTTCACCAGATTCCTTGGCTCTTTTATGATTTCTTCCTAGGCCTAAGCTAATGTGAGAGGGTAGCCACCTACTAGCCATTTAAGATGCTTTGTCTTGATGACATTTGCAATGAATTGGAGGAGAGTGGCTTTAGTGTCTTCCTCGGCCCGAGTCATTTTGGCCTTAAGATCAGCAATCTATTTCCCTGAATTGGAAAACTTAGTTGTTATATTCACTTCTTCCACTTAGGTGTGCACAATCTCTTGGGCATGGTCCCTTAACTCTTTTTCAGTCTTGGGGTCTGCCTTGAGTTCTTCTATCTCAACTTGAAGGGCAGTCTTCTGGGCCTCTTGTACTTTGATCTATTCCTTAAGTCTGTCGTTATGGATGTATGCGATTTTTACCTATTCATTATGGACTATGCATTAAGACTTGTAGGTTGCTGCCTCCTCAACCAATTTATTCTCGACCTCTTTGATGGCCATATCCTTCTACTCATTTTCCTTCTTGAGCTTTACTAGATCTTTCTTGTAATCTTCACAAATGTGACCGTGGTTAGCTCTGTTAGTGTTAAGGCTTCAAATGATTAACTTGTTTGCACAGTTGACGTCTGGGAGGCCTTTGGCCAACCACTTCCATTGGATAAACTGCTATGTGGCCTCATTGGTTCAATGGATTCCTTTATTCACATGGCTTTTGGAAAGATCCTTGACATTGTAGTCGAATTTAAACCCCTTTTAGGTAGAAGCCAGAGAGAGCCGCCTACATCTTTGAGACATGGGTGAGAGATTGGCCTTTGGGAAAAGGATAAGGAATAGTATCACTTGTGGGCCTTTCCAATCCTATGTAATCTATAGGAAGAGAAAGAGTTGATGATTCATTGGAGGGGAGATGTGATTGGAGTAGTATTTTGCTCGATGGTGGCAATAGTGGAAGATTGAGACGATGGCGGAAGATCAACCTGAAAAGACTGACGGAGCTGGAAGGACTAATAAAGCAAGTGTTGTTGGTAACAGGGATCAAAGTCATTCCCAGAGCGGTCACATGATTACCTATGTTCATTACAGCGACACTTTCTTTCCTTGTATTTATTCCATTATTTGTCCTTTCTCCTCCACTTCCCACTTTCAGATTCGTAGTAGGGCTACGGTGAGAGTAAGAACAACCCTAGGAGTAGTATTAGCTAATGCCCTCACGAACCCTTTTAAGACAGCTATTTTCCCTATACTACCTGAAAAGAGCAAAGGCTTATATTAGAATTTAGTCTTGGATCAAGGACAAGTGCATAACGACCATGCTTGTTCTCCTAGAAGTGTGTGAAGTGTTGGATTGTCCTAAGTAGCCTATAGACCATGCTCATGGGGCTATAAAGATGGAGCTTCTTCAACCTCAGTGGGTCAGGATATAACAGCTAATGGAAAGTTGAAGTCAAGAGGACTGAATGCTAGAATGTCTTCAAATTTCAAGTCCTTGGAAGTGAAGTTTGGAAAGCTCCTAATGTCACTCAGAGAGCCAAGATGACGTCATGTGCACACAGAGATGTTGACTCCCCAATTGGGTCTTAGCGTGGTTTGTGCACATGCTAGGAGGTCTTGATGATAATTTTCTTTAGTTTGGGGGGTAAAGCAACCTAGGTGGCTTCAGGGGATGTATCTCCAAATTATTCATTTCCACTGACAACCACATCCTCCTTTTCTTCTCCCTCTTCCTCTCCTTTGCCTCTTTCATCGCCAATGTTTTATCCTTCTCCTATTTACTCTTTGTCTATATTCTCATCCACTTAATCTCCCTTGCCTTCTGTAATATTTTCACCAACCTCATGATTCCCTTTTTCTTTTGGTTCGTTATCATTGGACCTGGGATCCTCCTCGATTTCCATAAGGATCCAAAGGACAACGAGCAGCTTGGGTCACCCTGTGAGGAAGTGTATTCAGCTGAATGTTCCTCCCATTACAAAGAAGCTGGAACTGGCACATGCGAGCATTGGTTAGCAGGTAAGAGGTTTTCCTTTGATCTGAATTAATTCCCTTTAAAAATTGTAAAGTCTCTGCCAGAGCGAGAGTTGGAGATCGATGAGAAATATCTATTACTGTTGTAGAAGAAAGAATAACAATTTGGATAAAGGAAGCTTAAGTGTGATTAATTTATTGAACGAGAGCTTACGTCTAGAAAGCCAATAGCGGTTAAAGCCTTTAGGGAATTGGACTAAGAAGTACTCGTCCTTAAAGTAGCTCCTTTTACTGTAGAGACCCCGGCATGGTATCTAAAATGGACCTTGGTTCTTTCATGGTCATTTTAGATACCATGGCATTTGGGGGTTGTCTAAGATCATTAGAATAGGACGGTCATCTCTTGAGACTGTGGGGCCATTAGGCTCAGCCAAAGGAGTAAACTAAAGCTGGAATTCTAGAGTGATTGAATGCCTCACCCTTGTCGGTGTAGAAATGGATGCCAAGGCAGAATATGAATCTGCTTCCGGAGGCGTGGAAGGACCAATTCCATTATGAAGATTAGGAGATCGTTTAAGTTTGGTCATTATGTACTAAAAACTTGATAACGAATGTGATCAGGTATGAATCATCTCTACACTTTACGTTGATTAAAACATGTATAGCCGATGTATAGAGTCCAACAGACGTCGACATTCATTGACCAATCGGATTTGTACACCAACCGAAGCAGTGCAATGTGTCAATCTATGCAGTGTGTTCTCTACTATTGTAAAAATCTTTCTAGGCCTCCGACTGGGACCCTCACAAGTGCCAAGCGAGGCATACGACCTAATGATTTACCTAGGTCCACCTATACAAATTTTATTGCCCAAAGTAAGAATCTAAACATGTATTTAGGCACTGATTAGGCATCATTTAAGGTTCAATTCTATGAACGAGCATTAATATGCTAGTTTTAGACGACCTTGCCTTCTTGGCTACTCCAAAGCACATCGAAAATCCTAAAATTTCAATTTATATCAATCAATACTAAATAAAATATTTTATCCAACATACGTGAATTATTAAAAACGACTAGTTTCGATTAATCTTCGATTTATTCTTGCCTAAACGATTAATCCCTAATCCATAATTACCGCCTAGAGTCTGCCAAGTGATTTTTACAACCTTATATGTGTCTGTAGACAATGCACAAGAGCACTCAGTGTGGATAGCCTGCTTATGCTCGCAAACAAGCTCCATTACGCTATAGAACTGTGTATCGATCTTATCTATAATTGTAGAGTGCAAATAGTAGAACCATTATTCAAAACGACAAGGAGCTTTTCTTTGCAGGATCACAAGATTATGTTGTTCAACTCGGAGCATTGGTGCTTGAATCTACCAAATGTGAGTGTGTTTAATGTGGCAATTTCTCGAAAACCAAGTAGTTGAAACTCAAATCACATATCCATATCCGAGAGCGACCCGGTAATGCAATCTCTCATCTTCATTTCACCTCCCCATTCATCAATACGGTTGGCTTGGAGTTTAGCCTCAACAAACCTCAAGCACAAGTCTTTCGGGTTCGAAGTAGCCCAAGGGTTGTCTAAGTGAGCTAGTGGCGGTGAAGGGAAGTGAATGATTTTGAGTTCATGCATAGGCCGGTGGTGATTTGAAGTCGATGACATATGCATCGGTGGCAGTAAAGACATAATAGGGGCGGCATATAGGCGAGGTCAAATCCACCTAAGGTCCAAGATTGAGATCTGGGACGACGACTAGAGTTGGCCAAGATTTATGGGATGCTTGTGTAATTTATCGGTGACGACCGATTTTGGGTGATCCAAGCAATGGTGGCGCTTGAAACATGGCAGCCATCATAGAGGTCATGGATATTGCAGTGGTTGATGATGTACATGTAAAAGTGCATATTTTTACTTCCATATTTAATCTACATTTATTTAAATAAATGAGCATATTAGGCTATTTTACATATTTAAACCAAAATTTAAATTCTTTTCAAATCATCATTTATTCATCTTCATTTGGCGGGTAAAATGGTATTTGTGTATGATTTAATTTGAGAAAATTTATTTGCACATTTTTATTTTTATTTGTTGGAAATTAAGTGCAAATATGAAGAGCTTTCATGGATAAATGCATGCACACGTGTTGAAGGCTAATGAAGAAAGGAAAATAAAAGAATTCATGCAACAACAAGGCCCACATACCCACTACCATATGGTCCATAATTAAAAGCACATCCACATGTTAATGGAGGCTTAAAGGCATGTTAGTGGGGATTAATTAATTCCCTAATGATTACTTGGAGGTTACACTTTCTAAAGGGCATTTTAGGTAGTCCACTAGGATATGAATTAGAGTTTTATGCATGTATAAATACCCTTATGTTTCATGTAACAATCTTTTTACTTTTCATGCAAGTTGTAACCACAAAATCAAAAATAAATATAAAAAAATTTCATGGCTTCTTAGCCTTGTTTTTATGCAATTATTATTTATGCTTTCTTTTCATGCTCTTTTTATTCCATGTTCTATTTTCTTATTTTTATGCTCCTTTTATTTCATGTTAGTAGCATAGATTTAATTCTTGTAACTATTATAATTTTATTTCATGCAAGTAATTAGTACTCTTTTATTTTAATAAGCTCTCACTTTCCTTTTATTTTATGTTGAAATCATTTTATGTTAACATGTTTTCAAATATGAGTAACTCAACCCATTCAATTTAGGGGTAATTAATCTATTATGAAACATATCAAATTAACATAATGAGTTCAAAGCATCCCAGCCCTACCAGCCTCCAGTAGATCCTTGTCTCCAATCACTTCTCCCCTCCGTTGTACGCTGTTCGTCGTGCCCACTACTATTCCTCCTCCCAGGTTTGAGCTATCTGCGACACCCATTTACCTTCGGACCCTGTCGTTGACACCCCTATCACATCTCTTAAGAAGCGATTTGTCCATGCCTTGATTGATAACCCTTCTAGTGTAGGGCCTTTAACCTAGGACTTAGAAGCCAGACTTGCAGAACTTACCCCTTTAGTGTGCGATATGAAAGTCAGAACATGGACGCATATGGATACTGGCCTCTGCTACTACTCAACGTGGAAGGTTTTCTCGAAATCACCGTGCTAGTAAACGCATCAGATGACAGATATGCTCCATAGTCTGAGTGTATATCTATCTTTCGTTAATTCCATGTCGTCTTATCGCAGATCAGACCATAGATCATTGCACATCAGAACACAAATATACCCCATCGTCTGGTATGCACTAACACAACCAAAAAACTTTATGTTTTCTGATGTTATAGTATCATTTCTAGAATTTCCTACTAGACAACATATAAATATTGACTAATATGAAATAAATGAATCATAATTTTATTTAAACAAATATTTTATTTCAATTTAAATTCAAATACAATAGAACTTCCACTATCACTCCACTTACATTTTCAAATACAACTTTCACTATCACTCTCATATATACAACATTTCTCCACACTCTCATATATAACATTTTTTTACTCACACTCACTCGATTTTGTTTCTGATGATGATCATGATTTGCGTGCTCCAGCCATCTCCTATATCTGTCAAATAAGCAACGCAGTAAAAACGAAAAGGAAAAAACCTAAATTGCAAAAATAAAATTGAATTTGAATATTAATATTACCTCAGTTTATGGGTTTGTTTTCACTTCATGTTTTAGACAGACACTAAGATGAAAACCATATGCAAGTGTAAGAATATGTGCACTAATAAATGTGCAAGTATATACAAGTACATGGGTGCACAGCCACAAGTACCCACAGGGTAGCATACTAAAACATAACCAACAATGCCTTGACCGGGTTCAAATAAAAGCAAAAACAAGTTTCAGCAATTCAACAACAGATTAGCAAAATCAAAACAAAACCAGCACACCGATGTGATATATATCTTTGTTTTGACAACATGGACCAGCAATTCAACAATACACGGCCTTAACAAGGCGGTGTACACACTGAACAAGGCAGTGCACACACTGCCTTGACAACGCAGTGTGTGCACCATCGTGAATAAGGAAGTGCGAACAAGGCAGTGCCACACATAACATCACAAAAACAATACAGAAAGCAGTGATATAGCATCGATAACATCTGGTGCCAAGGGATTTAGCTACATAATCACACATATATACATACATATGTATGCATGTGTATACATGGAGTACAGTGTACCATTTCATTTCAGTTCAAGGAAAACACTAAAAGATAAGTGAAAGAATCACAAGCAAAACAATCAAAGTATCTCAAAACAACCTTCAACCAGGCAGCAAAACAATGAAAACAAACCAAGCACATGTACAAGTATAAGTACAAACTAGTCGCAAGGGATTCAACCATTATTAGTGCACAAGCAAGGTGAAAGTGGTGCACACAACAATCATATGCAAATAATGAGAACTTGATTTTTCAACCAAACAGCAAGCTTTAGGGGACAAGAACACATCAATTCAAGCATTAACATAGAAATTTAACAAGTCAAAATCGAAAATTCAAAGTTAAACCGCAATTGGAATTATCCAAATGGAATAAGTGCATACATATATACATACATACATATGTATGTATATACATGGAAGTTTAAAGCATACATGTGTGTTATCCCACTACTTGATATAAACCATACACACATTAGTTCAAAGCATACATGTATAACCAAGCACACACATTTCGACATAATCAGACACACTCATATACATATATACACATACGTATATATGTACATAGTGAGTAGAAAGGAAACTCAACAGCATGTATGGATGAACCAAGCAAAAGTGAACACACACACACACACAAAAGTGTGCACTGCCTTGACAATTCAACAATTCAGCTCAGGTGCAACATAGACCAGCAAGACTCAAGCATTGAACAAGGCAGTGCATTGCATTGACAAGACTCGAGCATTGAACATGGACCAAAAAGTCCAGCAAAAGATTGAAATTTTCAAAGTCAAGTATACAAAAGAATAACCAAGCACACTAATATACATATATACACATATGTATATACATGTATATATGTACATAATGAGTAGAAAGGTAATAAGTATATCACTCAGTTTGAAGCATTAGGCAAAACAAATAACCAAATATAAGAATCAAGCAAAATAGCTAACATAAGCATCAAAGCAAGGTCATAAACCAACCAAACTGCCTTCAACATCAACTAAGCAAGAAATACAACAGTGTACAGCAAGTATAAACAAGATCAACTAAGGTGCAGCCATGTACAAGAAAAGGATTTGCAGTAATTTACCAAGCACAAAGATATTCGAACCAGCGAAACAATGAAGTGAACAAATTAGGTAAAGCATCAGTATTAGAAAAATCAATCAGAAAACATAAACAAAGCTGAATAAGTCAGAATATATTTGAACAATGAAATTTTCATGCAAGTTTCAGATCATCGTTCAATCGAAATATAGGGATTCAATCCCTATAAAAACCCATTTCATCATCGGCACTTAAACAAGTCAAGAACGATACAAAATTGAAAGGGGAAGATAGCATACCAATCAATTACTATCAAAATCTCTCGATAATGGAAGACAGGTCGAAGAATCGCCATTGAACAAGTCAGATTAGGGTTCCGCCGCTTCGATTACCATCAAAATCGATAAAGGTATGTAGGTGATTTCATATCAATCGGCGCTTCGATTAGGGTTCTACCGACTTGAAAACCTAATTCCAAAAGACGGGTTAAAGACAAATGGAAGACAAGTTTAGGGTTTTGCCGGTTTGATTTTGAGAAGAGGGAAATAAATTTTGTGAAGAGGAAAATTTGTTAGTTCCTGAGATGATGGTTTTAATGACAACAACCTTAGGACTTGTTATAAAATATAAATACTAATATTCTTGTCTAGATATATATGTATATGCAGGTACTGAGAATGAAGACTGTACAGTATAAAGATTCAAGACTGAGTCTAAAGATTCAAGATCGATGAATTCAAGACTGAAGAAATCAAGACTGAAGACACATGAGTATCAAGAGTTCAAGATATCAAGACCAAGAGTTCAAGATATCAAAATAAGTAATAGAGTCTAAATTTATGTTAAAACTTCATAATAGCACTAAAATCTTTATTTGGATTTTAATTGTGGAATGGAATCCACCTTCTCGCTTTAATAGTAGGATGGAACCCACGACCTCTTTAGTGGGATGGAACCCACCACCTTCTCTAGTGGAATGGAATCCACAAAATTTTCAAAATGATTTATTTTTTCAAAACTATCTTTTTAAAGTCATCTCTATCAATTTAAATATTTTAGCCTTAATTCAAAAACTATTTTTAATCATATTAATTTCAAAATCATCTCTTGTTTTTTAAACTATATCTTGATTTTAATATTTTAATTTTAAAGAAATCTATATTTAGTTTTTAATATTACTTTTATATATTTTAAGATTACTTTCTAAAACTCTTTTATAAGTTTAAACTATATTCAAAATAGTTTACAAAGTTTAGGAATTGTTTTGACAAGTTTTAGAATAGAAATCATTTTAAAGCAAAATCTATTTTCAAAAATAACATAGGCATGTCGACATCCCTCATCCGCCCATGTCGACATGGTAGCCGTAGAATTTAAAATTCAAATTTTCAAAAGAAGTGTCTATTCGTCATTAAATTTCACGAATGGACATGACCGTTGTTCTCCTATAAATACCAGTTGTTTTCAACGAATTTTAAGTTAGTTTTTCTTAATTTCTTCACTCCTTCTCCACTCAAATATTCTCTTATATTTCAAATGCTTTAACAAAACTTTGCCGAAATTCTAAGTGAATCAAACTCGATCATCTCTAGTATGATTCTCTACCACTCTCTCTCAAAGATCTCAGTGCTATTCAGAGTTAAAGGATCATTTGTAATCAAAGATCGAAAGATCAAAGTTTATCGATCTCTCTCTATCAAAGTGTGATTGGAAACGGTGTGATTGTGGCCCGTAAATCAATTGGGTGTGATTGTAGCCCGTAAATCAGTTAGGTTATCTTGTAGCCTAGTAAATCAAGAGAGTTTGCCATGGACTCGGAGACAGGAGGGTGTATCTCGTGGCCATAAAATCGAAGTTGTAAAATCGAAATTATATTTGAAAAGAAATCTGCACAAGAAATTGTGTAGGACTGGATGTAGGGTAACTCTGAACCAGTATAAAATTCCAGTGTGTTCTTTCCTTTATTGCTTTTATTTACTATTTGCATCTGTGTCTGATTCTATGATTGTTTCTGTGTTTGTGAATTGCATCTGTTTGGATTTAATATGAAAAGATTTCAAAAAGATTCATAAAATAAATTAAACACTATTCACCCCCTCTAGTGTTAATTCTGCCTTAAGATCCGTAATCCTCATGTCCTACATTTGGTATCGGAGCAATGGTTTTCAAAGTTATCATAATCTGAATTTTGAAAAAGTTTAAAATGGCAATTTTTGGAGATTCTGTTAACACTAGTTCAAAACGATCCAAATCATCATTATCTCATAAGTCTGCATTTTGTTATTAAAGAAAATCAAGTTATCTACTGAATTGGTGTGTTATGCGGGAACAGATGTGTTATATGACTTTTGAAGAATCAACACTCAATGGAAAAATGGTACAAATCAAGAAGAACAAATGCATACTTGATAGTGGATGTTCAAGACACATGACTGGCAATCCAGAGATACTGAATGACATAATTTATGAAGATGGAGGAATGGTCAACTTTGGAGGCAATTCAAAAGGATATTGTTATCCCACCTTTTGGTCAAGGCTAGAATATCAACAGATTGGCGAGAAATGATGGATATCAGGATTGGAGATCGATTGGAAACAAGGCTGCAATCGATATCGTTAAAATTTGGTCGAGTTTTGATCCAGACGGAATCGACTACAGGCGATGATCAAGGCTAGGGGAAGTTACGTTTCAAGTTTCAAATCGATCAGAGGTCGTATGCTCAAGATATGGATGGATTAAGGTACGTAGGGAATGGTTCGTATCGATGCATTTCGCATCGATCGGCAGGTGATGTTTCGGATTGATACTGTTCGTATCGATCAAAATCAGAGCGTAGTTGTGGACTTCGAATCGATTGGATTCGTATCGATCGGTAGAGGTTCGGCTTGGTGAAGTTCGTATCGATCAGGTTTCAGTTCGAGTCGATGATCTCGTATCGACCACAGGAGCTCAGTTCGACCCCATCAGCTCTACAGATCTTCATCATATCCACCAGGTAAAAGCTTTGTTCGTATCCATTAGGTAAGGTCTCGCTCGTATCCATCCCAAAGGATGAGCTTCGTACCCATCCCCTATTCATCACAACCACTTCGTATCGATAACCCCCATGGTCATTTCGTATCGATCAGTTCGTAAGGGATCGATGCGAAGTGCACTCCTGGAATTGATGCAAAGAGGAACACGAATTGATGAGTGCGAGCATACCGTTACAAAGTTATGGATATGAACAAGCACGAAATACGGATGCGAGCGAAGAACGTCCACGTCTCCAGGAAAGAAGCGTTCTAAACGGCGAGGAATATGGATCGAGCCTTGGAAATAGCGCCACGTCATCGATGCGCACGTGCTTTGATCGAGTCGAACAGGATGGATTCGAACCAGTGGATTCGAAATATGCAACCTACGAAGAACACGAGATTGTATCGACCATATATCATAAACCACAGATCCAAATGCAACGAAATTTTCACAGCAGCTTGCATACAAGGTAAAGAGCAATCCTGCCAAGTTTCAGCTCGATTGGATCATTTCTTGATGGATATGAAATTGCTTCATATCTATCGCAGATCGAGTCAAAACTTGGTGGGGTTGGTCGCGTGGGCCCCCTCACGTGCCAGAAGGAGTCTCCCGAAGTTTGGGCACGATCTCAGCCTCCTACGCCTATAAATAGCCCCCTGAAGCCTGTAGAAAAGGGATCTTTGGCCATTCGACATCCAGACTCTGCCGGATTCAATTCTACGCTTCAACACAATCATTGTGCTCGAAATTCCTCATTGTAACTGTTGTAATCATCTGTAACTAGCAAGGATAATCAATAAAAGATAAAACTTTGAAGTGGACGTAGGCCGGAGATAGCCGAACCACTATAAATTGTGTGTTTCTGTTCATTATTTCTGGATTGCTGTTTGTTGCTTGCTTAGATCTGTGATTTGTGTTTGGAATATTGCTGATCTACATTCATAAATTGGTGCTTTCACGAGATTTGGGGTTTGTGACCATTTTTGGCGCAAACACTTTGGTGCTTTCACTAAGAACGACTAGCACCCGCTACTCAAGATTTGAAGTTCAGATTTGAAAGCTTGAAGATTTGAAAGCTTGAAGATTTGAAAGCTTGAAGATTTGAAAGACAATGACTCGGCAAACAAGTAGAAGGCAAAGAGCTGAAAGAAGCCAACAAGGAGGAAGTCAAGAGGAATCCTCTGGTGCTGGAGAAGGACAAGCTTCGATTTACATCACCAGAGATGAAATGGAAGCTATAGCAAATTCATTGCAAGAGAGGTTGCTGAAAAGTCAATAGGATATGATGCAGACTTTCTTCGAGCAGATGAGAGCTGCAGGGACACAGAACCTTGGACCAACTACAGCGACTGCAAATGTGGAACAAGGAACTAGGGTTGTGGAACCCAATGGAGGATAGAATACAGAACCGGAAGGCAATCAACAAAGGCTTGGGGGCAGGCCCGCCGGATCCAACACGGGAGGACCTTTGGAAGGAGTTCAACAGGCTAGGGCCGACGTCGCTGCTAATGAACCACATGAAGAATATGTGTCGGAGTTCCCTCGGGAGCATGGGGGAAACCCCTGACAGACAACGCTGGATTAGTGGAAATCATTAGGAAGACTATGCGTGGAGGTTTGACCAATAGAGATTTGGAAGGAGTGAACAGGAGCCCGTTCGCTCGGGAAATCAGGATAGCTCAGAATCCACCTAAGTTCAAGTTACCTAGCGGGGAAGCATATAATGGCAAGGCTAACCCGACTGATCACTTGATGAGGTACACTAGACACATGGAAGTGCTGGGGGCATCAGAGGAAGTGATGGCCAGATGTTTCCCGTTGTATTTGACAGATCTAGCTGCAATGTGGTTTAGGCAGCTGGAAGAAGGATCTATCAGGACTTGGAGGGAATTAGTGGATAGGTTTTTGGGACAGTTTCGGGTTCATATCAAAAGACCTAAGAACGTGATGACGTTAACATCGGTAAAGCAAAGGACGGATGAATCGCTTAGAGCATTTTTAACTCGGTTCAATGCGGCAGTTGCTTCGGTGGATCGGCTAGATCCACCGATGGTTTTAATGGCGGCGGTGTCAGGAGTCAGGGAGGATTCGGATTTCAAGGTATCTTTAATACGAGACCCACCTCTGGATCTCGGAGAATTCTTTCATGAGGCTGAGAGGTTCCTCCGGCAAGAGGATGCATGTACAGATTTAAAGTTGAAGGAAGTGAATGCAACTGAGGGTGGAGGACCATCCAGTAGAGGTTCGGACAAAGATAAAGAGAAAAGGAAGTTGGATGATGATTCTGAAAAGGCTAGGAAAAGATGGAAGGATCCAAAGTTTTCCACATACACGGGATTAAACGAGACACTGGAGCGGATATACATGGAAACCCGGAATCGCCTTCCTTACCGAAGGCCAGCTAGGAGAGAACCTTATGAACGAGAAAGGGCATCAGGAAGGCACTGTCTCTTCCATGATTTGGATGGACACGATACCAACAGATGCAGGCACTTAAAGGACATAATTGAGGAGCATGTGAGGAATGGACAATTGAGGCAGTATGTTGGGGCACGGAATGTAGCGGTGGAGCAGGAGCAACTACCGCCCACCTCGAGCCACGATGGTGTGAGGCCCAGGAATGATGGTCGATTGGTTATCAATTGACCGGGGTAGTATGAAATAAATAACAAACCATTGGCAAGCAACCAAGTCATTTACACATGTATGGGGATGGAGATAGCCCCTAGGCATGCTCTGAATGATGATAAACCGTGAAGCCATGGTTTGCAAAATCTGCCTTTTGTTTTTGGATTGGACACTTGGTTTTCTGGTTTGGTTTTGGAGTTTGGTTTGAACTCCTGGTTTTGTTTGCTTTCTGTTTTGGATTTTTGTTTGGATGACTGGTTTCTGTTTTGGATGCTGGTTTGGATTTCTGATATTTTTGGTTTGACTTGGATTTTGGATTAGATTTTGACTGGATTTTTGTTTGGGTTTTGATAAACAGTCGTCGGGCATGGATTATACCTGGCAGGGGGTGAGTCCTTTTGCCCGAACGTGGTAAAGTGACTCATTCAGGTCGTTGAGTATGGACTATGCTCAACAAGGGTCCGGAGCGACCAAGATTCGGCTTAGGACTTAAGTCACGGCATTACTTGCGTCCAGGGACACTGGACCAAGGTCGTCAAGTGTGGATTGCGCTTGGCAAGAACCCGGAGAGGTTAGCTCAACGTCCAGGGACACTGGACCAAGGTCGTCAAGTGTGGATTGCGCTTGGCAAGAACCCGGAGAGGTTAGCTCAACGTCCAAGGACACTGGACCCAGGTCGTCAAGTGTGGATTGCGCTTGGCAAGAACCCGGAGAGGTTAGCTCAACGTCCAGGGACACTGGACCAAGGTCGTCAGGTGTGGATTGTGCTTGACAAAAGCCCGGAGAGGTTATGGATTTGGATATCGGCCCGGAAAGGTCCTTGATTCGGTTATTGGCTATTGACTAAGGATGGATTAGGACTCGATTATCGAGTTTGAATGGATATGGAATTGGCTAAGGCTTTGGTTAGTGGATTTGGAATTGGGCATCGACTCCAAGCAGTCAAGGATGATGTACTCCGATGATATGGCTATGGACTTCGGATATTGGATTCGGAGTTATTCAAAACACACCTTCTTCCCACAAGGAATGTTTTGGAGGGCAAATGTTATCCCACCTTTTGGTCAAGGCTAGAATATCAATAGATTGGCGAGAAATGATGGATATCAGGATTGGAGATCGATTGGAAACAAGGCTGCAATCGATATCGTTAAAATTTGGTCGAGTTCTGATCCAGACGGAATCGACTACAGGCAATGATCAAGGCTAAGGGAAGTTACGTTTCAAGTTTCAAATCAATCAGAGGTCGTATGCTCGACATATGGATGGATTAAGGTACGTAGGGAATGGTTCGTATCGATGCATTTCGCATCGATCGGCAGGTGATGTTTCGGATCGATACTGTTCGTATCGATCAAAAGCAAAGCGTAGTTGTGGACTTCAAATCGATTGGATTCGTATCGATCGACAGAGGTTTGGCTTGGTGAAGTTCGTATCGATCAGGTTTCAGTTCGAGTCGATGATCTCGTATCGACCACATGAGCTCAGTTCGACCCCATCAGCTCTACAGATCTTCATCGTATCCACCAGGTAAAAGCTTTGTTCGTATCCATTAGGTAAGGTCTCGCTCGTATCCATCCCAAGGATGAGCTTCGTACCCATCCCCTATTCATCACAACCACTTCGTATCGATAACCCCCATGGTCATTTCGTATCGATCAGTTCGTAAGGGATCGATGCGAAGTGCACTCCTGGAATTGATGCAAAGAGGAACACGAATTGATGAGTGCGAGCATACCGTTACGAAGTTATGGATATAAACAAGCACGAAATACAGATGCGAGCGAAGAACGTCCACGTCTCCAGGAAAGAAGCGTTCTAAACGGCAAGGAATATGGATCGAGCCTTGGAAATAGCGCTACGTCATCGATGCGCACGTGCTTTGATCGAGTCAAACAGGATGGATTCGAACAAGTGGATTCGAAATATGCAGCCTACGAAGAACACGAGATTGTATCGACCATATCTCCTAAACCACAGATCCAAATGCAACGAAATTTTCACAGCAGCTTGCATACAAGGTAAAGAGCAATCCTGCCAAGTTTCAGCTCGATTGGGTCATTTCTTGATGGATACGAAATTGCTTCGTATCGATCGTAGATCGAGTCGAAACTTGGTGGGGTTGGTCGCGTGGGCCCCCTCACGTGCCAGAAGGAGTCTCCCGAAGTTTGGGCGCGATCTCAGCCTCCTACGCCTATAAATAGCCCCCTGAAGCCTGCAGTCTCTGCCGGATTCAATTCTACGCTTCAACACAATCATTGTACTCGAAATTCCTCATTGTAACTGCTGTAATCATCTGTAACCAACAAGGATAATCAATAAAAGATAAAACTTTGAAGTGGACGTAGGCCGGAGATAGCCGAACCACTATAAATTGTGTGTTTCTGTTCATTATTTCTGGATTGCTGTTTGTTGCTTGCTTAGATCTATGATTTGTGTTTGGAATATTGCTGATCTACATTCATAAATTGGTGCTTTCACGAGATTTGGGGTTTGTGACCATTTTTGGCGCAAACAGATATGTGATTGGCATCGGCAATGTCGGTAACTCTAAAACTCCTACTATTTCTGATGTTCTGTTAGTTAGGAATCTAAAACACAACTTAGCATAAGTCAACTATGTGACAAGGGCTACAAAATTAATTTTGAAAAGAAACAGTGTCACATCGAAGATAATAAATCAAATATTATCTTTGAAGGAATTAGGAAGAAAAATATTTATATTCTCAGTATGAAAATCTCAAATGATAACCTATGTCTTTTGGCTAATACAAGTGATCATTGGATTTGGCATAAAAGATTTGGGCATTTGAATTTCAAACTCTTATCTAGACTTTCAAAACTTGAACTAGTAAGAGGTCTCCCTAAAATGGATTTTAAAGTAGATAGTGTATGTGATGCTTGTCAATTAAGAAAACTTATGAAGAGTTTATTCAAATTGAAAGATATGATTTCAATTTCAAAACCTCTTGAGTTACTTCATTTAGAGCTGTTTGTTCCATCTCAAATTCAGTCAATAAATCACAGTAAATATGTTTTTGTAATTGTAGATGATTATTCTAGATTTACTTGGACAATTTTTCTGAAACATAAAAGTGATGCTTTTGATTTATTTAAAACTTTTGCAAAAAGAATTCATAATCAACTTTCTTTAAAAATCAAAACTATTCGTAGTGATCACGGTGGAGAATTTGAAAATGAAAATTTTGACAATTTCTGTAATAAAAAAGGAATAACTCATAAATTTTCTTTTCCAAAAACTCCACAACAAAACGGAGTGGTAGAGCGTAAAAATAGGACGATTCAAGAGTGTGCAAGAACTATGCTTTCAGATAGTAAATTACTAAGAAATTTTTGGGCTGAAGCAGTCGCTACAGCTTGTTACATTTTGAATAGGATTTTAATTAGACCTCTAATCAATAAAACACCATATAAACTTCTTTTCAATAAGAAACCAAAGGTATATTATTTTAAAGTTTTTGGAAGTAAATGCTTTATTCTAAATACAAAGGACAATTCAGATAAATTTGATCCTAAATCCGACAAAGGAATCTTTATCGGATATTCTAATAGAAGTAAAGCATACATAGTTTTTAGTTTAAAAACTAACACCATTGAAGAAACATTACATGTATCTTTTGATGAAAATTTCAAAGATTTTGTTCAAATAAATGATGAAGATGATTTTGTTACTTTAAATAATGAATCAAATGAAACAAATTGTGAAACTGTTCATCCTAATAAAAAGATCAGGCTTTTAAAAGATCATCCTATAGAAAATATACTATGAAATATTGAATATGTTGTTAGAACTGTAAATCAACTAAACAAGATGAGTAATGTAGCTCTTATATCAACTATTGAACCCAAAAATTCAAAGGAAGCATCATCTGATGATTCATGGATTCTTGCTATGCAAGAAGAACTGAATCAATTTACCAAAAATGATGTATGGGAACTGCGAGTAGGCCTGATATCATGCATAATGTCTGTCTCTGTGCAATGTACCAATCTCAACCCAAAGAAACCCATTTAAAAGCTGTTAAACGTATCCTAAGATATGTTAAACACACTTTAGACTATGGCCTATTTTACCCTAAAAACGATTCATTTGATTTAATCTCATATTGTGATGCTGACTCTGCTGGTTGTAAATTATACCAAAAAAGTACAAGTGGAACTTGTCACTTTTTCGGACATTCTCTGGTTTCCTGGTTTAGTAAAAAGCAAAATACTGTCTCACTATCAACAACTGAAGCAGAATATGTCTCCGCTGCTTTGGCTTGTTCTCAAGTTATCTATATGTAACAGACCCTAAAGGATTATGGATTAAATATTTCAAAATCACCAATTTATTGTGATAATACAAGTGCAATAAATTTATCCAAAAATCCTACTCATCATGCCAGAACCAAACATATTGATATCAGACATCGTTTTCTCAGAGATAATATAAGTAAAGAGATTATTTCTCTTGAATTTATCAACACTGAGAATCAAATAGCTGATATTCTGACCAAACCCTTGGATCAATCAACCTTTACTAAATTAAGAAGAGAACTAGGTATTTGTTCTATAACTGAGATATAGAATATAGATATAGTAACATATATATTTAAATAAATAACGAAAAACAAAATTGTCAAAATTTTCAAAGGGATGTCAACATGCCCCTACCCCCATGTCGACATCAACGGTAAAATTTGAAATTTTGAGTTTCTCGCATAAATCTGTTTGTTGGTTATATAATCACAACATTTAGAATTTTTCTGTCTTCTTACTTCATTTTTTCTATAATAAACTTCTGAAAATATAAAATAATGGTCTCCTCTTCTTAATCAAACCATAATGCAACATTTTCCTTCCCTTCTCCTAATTCTGGTCCATTTCAACGAACTACATTAGTTCGAGTAATGAAGATTGAGGAAATCATGAAGGATTCTCTGCAAATGCTGACTGAATCACAAGTCACTCAAATAAGGATGGCAAAGGAACAAGAGAAACAAGGAAAGATTCTTAGAAATTTGCAAAAATTTCCAATGGATAATCATACAGACCCTATTGTGATTGAAGATGATTCTTCTAACATACGTATTCATAATCCATTAAAGGACGAAGAAGAAGAAGAAGAAGAAGAGGAAGAAGCGCAAATAGACGAAGACGATAAAGTTATTTGCGTTGGAGAAGTCTGTTGTGACAAAAATGGTAATTTGGTCGAACAACATGGAAACTTTTGTCTCCATTACTCTAATTGTTCGATTCATAAGTCACCAATTGTCAAGGACTCTCGTTAGATTGTTATTATATTAATGTTTTTATATTTTGTGTACTTGTATATATTTGTGTCTATGTATCATATGTGTAATGTAACAGCATATATGATAAAATAAGGTTTATGTTTCGCTTATTATACTTCGTTATTAGCATTTAATTCCATAGTATTAGTTTAAGGGGGAGTTATATAGTTTAGGATTAGTTTTTGTTGATGAAAAAGGGGGAGAATTATAAAATAGGTTAGATAGGCTTAGATTATGGGGGATTTGATGGAATAAGGGGGAGTCGAAGTAGAATCGAAATTTGTTGGAGTAGATTTTATAAAGGTTGTCATAATCAAAAAGGGGGAGATTGTTAGTTCCTGAGACGATGGTTTTGATGACAACAACCTTAGGACTTGTTATAAAATATAAATACTAATATTCTTGTCTAGATATATATGTATATGCAGGATATATATATATGTGTGTGTGTGTATGTATATATATATATATGTAGATACTTAAAATGAAGAATGTACAATATAAAGATTTAAGACCGGGTATAAAGATTCAAGACCGATGAATTCAAGACTAAAGAAATCAAGACTGAAGACTCATGAGTATCAAGAGTTCAAGATTATCAAGAGTTCAAGAGTTCAAGATATCAAGATAAGTAATAGAGTCTAGATTTATGTTAAAACTTCATAATAGCACTAAAATCTTTATTCGGATTTTAATTGTGGAATGGAATCCACCTTCTCGCCTTAATAGTGGGATGGAACCCACAACCTCTTTAGTGGGATGAACCCACCACCTTCTCTAGTGGAATGGAATCCACGAAATTTTCAAAATGATTTATTTTTTCAAATATATCTTTTTAAATTCATCTCTATCAATTTAAATATTTTAGCCTTAATTCAAAAACTATTTTTAATCATATTAATTTCAAAATCATCTCTTGTTTTTTAAACTATCTCTTGATTTTAATATAATAGCTTTAAAGAAATCTATATTTAGTTTTTAATATTACTTTTATATATTTTAAGATTACTTTCTAAAACTCTTTTATAAGTTTAAACTATATTCAAAAAAGTTTACAAAGTTTAGCAATTTTGTTGATAAGTTTTAGAATAGAAATCATTTTAAAGCAAAATCTATTTTCAAAAATAACATAGGCATGTCGACATCCCTCATCCGCCCATGTCGACATGGTAGCCGTAGAATTTAAAATTCAAATTTTCAAAAGAAGTGTCTATTCATCATAACCTTTCACGAATGGACATAACCGTTGTTCTCATATAAATACTAGTTGTTTTCAACGAAATTTAAGTTAGTTTTTCTTCATTTCTTCACTCCTTCTTCTCCACTCAAATATTCTATTATATTTCAAATGCTTTAACAAAACTCTGCCGAAATTCTATGTGAAACAAACTTGATCATCTCTAGTTTGATTCTCCACTACTCTCTCAAAAATCTCAGTGCTATTCAGAGTTATAGGATCATTTGTAATCAAAGATCGAAAGATCAAAGTGTATCAAGTCTCTCTCTATCAAAGTGTGATTGAAAACGGTGAGATTGTGGCCTGTAAATCAATTGGGTGTGATTGTGGCCCGTAAATCAATTAGGTGATCTTGTAGCCTGATTAAAATAAGAGAGTTTGCCCTGGACTCAGAGATAGGAGGGTGTATCTCGTGGCCTTGAAATCGAGGTTGTAATATCGACATTATATTTGAAAAGAAATATGCATAAGAAATTGTGTGGGACTGGATGTAGGGTAACTCCGACAGTATTAAATTCCGGTGTGTTTTTTCCTTTACTGCTTTTATTTACTATTTGCATATGTGTCTGATTCTGTGATTGCTTCTGTGTTTATGAATTGCATATGTTTAGATTTAATTTGAAAAGATTTCAAAAATATTCATAAAATTAATTAAACACTATTCACCCCTCTAGTGTTAATTCTGCCTTAAGATCCGTAATCCGCATTTCCTATAAAATTTTGAGAAGAGGGAAATGTATTTTGTAAAAATGGAATGAAAAGAAAATGAAGAGGGAATAATAAAGAAAACGCGGCCACAAAAATTTTGAGAGGGAAAATATGGAGCCAAAACTAAATTTTTTGATAACTTCAATCAGACAATGGATAAAATGCTATTGGAATCACAACCATGAACATAGAGATTTCAGGGGCTATTCAAACAACGGATAATTTTTTGGATATATTGTGTGAAACAGTGGTAAATAGTGGGATAACAGAAAATCTACCTTATATTGCATGATCGTTGTTGTCTAATTCACTTTGTGGCATAGTGAACGGATTTCTAATGACAAAAAGGATGGGAGGAATCATTTCTACTGTCTCTTGTATGATGAGTTGGTCCTCTGCAATGATGGTGAGTTCGGTGCTAATAATGAAGCAATCTTAGGTGCTAAGGTTTGGGATCGCAAATACATCTTCTCTCCCCGCACTCTGGGATACAGGCCTAAGATTTTATCTTGATTCCATCGTTGTGCTCGAATCTAGCTTCATCGGTTATATCTTCATGCCATTCACTACTTATTTTGCATTTCCTACTTTTGGGATATTGTACACTGTTTGCTACTTCACCGGGCATGTTAGCTTTATTTTGTTTATCATTATGCTATCGAGCCGGGCATGTTGGCTTCGTATTTGTTTGTTGGGTGGTTGTGACGACCTGATTTTTCCGATTAGTCAAAATCGTCGAAAAACCCATCCATTCTAAACTACTAATGAAAACTACCAACTTAATACACAATATTTTTTGATAAATATAAAAGACTGCTAAATGTATAAGATATAATTTCAATAATACAACTTATCAGAGTAATAATTTATTCAATAGGTATGCTTTAATGCAAGAAAACTCAAATACAATAAATCTACCGCTACACAACTCTAATGTGAGAAACAACAATAGTATGCAAACTCAATAAACATATCAATGAAGAATAAAATGATAAGCAAGAAAGGTACAACATTACAAAATAATTAACTAACAATAAAAAGGAAAAAGATATATTATTATTGAGTTCGTGTCACTACCATTTATGATTGCATACGTACCCCTATCTAACTGGGTACCCAATCAGATATAGGATCAAGCCTATCTAACTGCAAACAATGGTCTTTCATATTCAAATGGGGAAATTGTTAATAACATTTATTTATACATTTCAAATTCAACTTTTTATGCCTATTTAATTCTCTTCATCAACATCATATTTAATTCTATAATTAAATTCATTAAACAAATTTGTATCCATACTTGATTATAGTAACTCGCAATTAACTCGTTTATTTATTACGCTATTCATATTTATTGTTTTATTAATAATAAATATGATAATATACAATTAACTACATGTTACCAAATATATGCATTTAAGTCATAATTAACGCTTATCTAATTATTTTGTAGATTTATATTTTTGGCAAGGCAAGTTGGTTTTATAATGGACCATTGTAACGACCCGCCAATTTATAACTTTGATAAATTATATTTATATTTGAAATATTCAAAGGCAAGATTTTATAATACAAATTATAATGTTTTGACCATAAATAATGAGAGTAAACTTGTTTTAAAGATATGTTAACGAAAATGGATATTTGGGGGTTTTCATCAGAAAAACAACGGAAATTAGTTTTTGGTAAAATTGAGATTTTTCAAATATTAGCATGCATGGAACTAGATACTTACATTTTTTATCCATTTAAGCAAGAATATGAAATAAAAATTATTTATTTTATTTTTGGAAATAAAATATATTTATGACCTCATTAGGGATGCCATCAATTTTATACATTTTCTGTAATTTCAAAATTAAGTTTAAGTAATTAAATAATTGTTTTAAGATGATAATAATTCATTTTAATTAGTAATATAGTGAGAATAAATCATTTATAATAGTTCTATAAAGCTATATACTTGCTTTAAAAATATAAGAAATATTCATAACGTTTTGTTGATATGGGAACACAATTTAATTTATTACGAATGATGAGAAATTAGTTTTTAAATCTTGTTTACATTTATATGTAATTAATTAATTAGTGAAAACGTGACTAGGAATCAACTATCAGATTTTCAACGGTTTAACGAACAGAAGTTGTTCAAAGTGATTGCAACATTGTTTATATGTCTTGTGCACATATATAACATACACATGCATGTCCTAACATATACATATACCAATATATAACAGACACATACATATATACATTCATATGCACTTAATAAAGAAAATATCTAAGATATTTTTACAAAAGTCAAAAGAAAACTACACATCAAAACCTCACATCCTTACACACTATCATCTCAAGCACATAGAGAGGAGGACAAGGAGATATAGGCCATGCGTGTGGGGAGTGAGTAGGTAGGGGTAGTTTGGTACTTTTGCCTTTAGATATTTTTCTCATATTTTTTCCTATAAATACCACTCTCCATTCTCTGATTTCATTCACACTCTCTTCTCTTCATTTCTTAAGCTTCTTCATTTTCTTCCTCCTCTACATTAATGGCTTCAATAGCCTCTTAAGAAAATTCAAAAATAGCGTCGAAGTTCTGTCAAAATAAGTCGTAAAATATAGAGAGATATACCACTTCGAGATCAAGGCAGTGATCTTCCCCTTCTTCGCTTTTCAAGGCCAAGCCCATCTCTCCTACAACCCCAGGTCGTGCACTTCTAAAGGGAACCAAGGTTGATTCCATAAGCTTCGGTGAAATAGTAGAGAAGGTATAGTCAAATTTAGAAAATACAGAAACCAATGAAGGTGAGAAACTTTACTGTTAAATTTAAAAATTATATGATGATATAATATGTTTGCTATGGATGCTTTCTATGTTTGATCACCTTGTTTTGGATGTTGATGATAAGTTTGTTTGATGTGGAAATGATTTACGGTATAATACAGGTTGAATTTACACCAAGGAGTCACTTTCCTTTATAAAATGAAATGGTATATATCGCATTACTAAACCTCTTTAAAATAATTTAAAATGATTTATAAATTGTTTATAAACATTAAAAATCATTTTGACAAAGTTTGAAATTGTTTGGGAAATGGAGTAAAAATAAGCCGTCGCGTTTTGGCAGTTCGCGATTTCGCGATTTGAAAAGTTAAACGGGCGTGTAGAATGGATTATGAGTCAGATTTCTTTGCAATAAGAATTTTTTGAACCATAACGAATATAATTTTCAAACAAAAGAAGAAAATTAAGACTTCATTTAGTAAAGTTTGAGATATGTCCAAATCATGTTTTAAAAAACATCGCGTTTCGGTAGTTCGGAAACCAAAGTGGTAAAATCTTGAAAAAAATTTTTTTTAAATCTTTAGAAATATGAAATAAATTTGATAAATATATTAAAATGTTTTAAAAAGGATTTGAGTTCTTAAAATGGACATATGTGGAATGAAATTAGCATTTTGATCAAAGAAGCTTTAAAAACACTATTCACAGCACTTTTTGGTGACTTTCGAAATTATGATTTAAAATTGGGATTTTCTTCTCAAATCTTTTGCAAATGTTTTTCAAATAATAAATCAATAATTTTAAAGAGTTTAGATTTGATCAAAGAACTTAACCTCCTTACGGGTGGTAGTGAGATATAACCAATGTTTGGGTTTCGCTCTAGCTATCCGGACTGGCCCGATGGAGAGGATAGTAAATCTGATTTACTTGGACCACATCTTCCTTAAATAAAATGAGATATGGATCTTTTCAAAAGTTAAACAAGATTTAAAATAGGATTTTGGTTGTTAAAGAAAACTTTCTAGTTAAACTCTGTATTAAATTCTGAGAAAGGAACTCATACTATTCGTGTGAATTTAAAAGGTGGTTTTATTGTTATTCGATGAATAGTGTAGGTTTGATACAGAAATTAGTATTGAGTATAATCGGACTAAAATTTATGGATCCCTTTTATTCAATACTAACAGGTTTGGGTTTACAGTAAACATTGTCTAAAATAACCTTGTTTTTGACCCATTAAAATATGTTTTGGAAAGGTGAAATCCTCATTAAGATTTGAACTAAGTAATTAAATATGAAATGTTTGGTATTTCTAAAGTTAAAAGGGGGTTTTAGTTAACCAATTTGATAAAAAAGGTTCAATTATCCCGTATATGATAAAACAGAATATGATTTAAAGATGTATATCTCTAAAGTAATATTTTACTTGGATAAAAGATATCGATTAATTGAATAGTAATCACCTATATACTTGACATCTTTTATCGATAATTGGTTCGGAGAAACCGAGGTCGGATTTGTGTGATTCCTATCTGAAAACCACTTTGAACCAATATACGTTCGAAAGTGAAAACATGTTAAAGACAATGATTTTGAAGATGGAAATCTTCATAATCTAAGGCTGCTTGTCGCTAACCTCTGGGGTAATTCCCTTATCGTATATTGGTGGCAGTGGTTCCTTTAATTTGAAATCTTCAACGCAAGGACTACGCACTGCTAATCCTAGGGGTGATTCCCAAACAGGATGTAATAGCAGAAGTGTCTTCGGTTTGTCCTATGCCTGGACAACTTGTATGGACGAGTATTTGACATTGCATTTCTAAGAACACAAACATTGATTTTTACAAACATACATCTGTTTGGTGGTGTAGGAGGTAACCCCTCTTATACTTAACACCCTTCTTTGAGATGTACAAGCTCAGAGGTTGTATTTTTGTGGAAATCAATTAGTGTGTTGTTAGAAATGGCAATGTGCATTCAAAGTGGGATTTATTCTGTGAAAGGTAAAACGTTACCTTAAGCCTCGCACATCGATAATGGCAAAAACAGGGTAGATGCGGCAGGGCTAATTGGGTCACTCCCATTAGGATATAGTCATCATCTTTCTAGATTACCCTCTATATTTCATGTTTATTGTGTATGTTGTGGCCATGGATAGGTTGGAAACGACCGGGGTGATGGCATATTCGGTACTATCTATGGTAGAGGAATGTCGGTTCTATGTTGGTAGTGGTTTGAGCCCCAGGTGCATCCCTCAAGAGATGAATTGTCGGAAGGTAGTCCATTACCTTATCATTATATGGAATCCATTCTCTAGTACGAGCCTTTTCGATTTTTGTTGTAAACCTATTATGCGGGAATTTAATAAACGTAACAATTTCGGCTAAGATTATATACATTTATCTGAAAGAGTTTTCAAAGAATATCATTTAAAATAATATCTCTGATTTTTTGTAGCAAATGGTTTAGTTATCATAAGGTAAAAATCCATCCATGTTTATATGTGGTGTGTTCTTATGAGATACCCTTTATTTTCAAAAATAACCGTGTTTTGGAGTTTTCTCACACCAGTCCCATGACTGATCCAGAGTTCATTTTCTTTTCCTTTAAACTCTAGGTGCCCTATTTTTTTGGACAACCTAGTAATTCAAGTCTAGCTTGGAACATTTTGGAGTAGCTTAGAGTAGGAGCTGGAGTTTCCTTTGTAGATAGTTATCCATTTCCATTTTCGCTGCATTTGTTTACTATTTGTATTTAGCACTAGTAGGGATAGTGATTTATAACTATCCAAGCTGAGATTAGGATGACACTGATGTATGTATTTAAATTTCCACTGTAAAGATTATATATTGAAATAATATATGTTATTTCATTCGTGTAAGATTCTGTTCTATCTTTATTTTTCTTCTTACCTTTGATCAATCTATCTTCCCAACACTTGGATTTACGGCACGTGATACCGTGGATGTATTACTATCGATTTTCAAGGGGCAAAAAGCCTGATTGTCACATTTGGTATTAGAGCATAGGTTGAGCGAACACATGAGCCTGATAGGGGTTAACTCTCATCGGAGATAGGGTTAGAATACCCTAGGATGAGTAACCCATTAGAGATAGGGTAAATGACACCTAGAATGAGTTGAGAGTATTATATATGAGCGCGTATTTGTTAGTATGATATAAAAATGATTTTTGTTTTTGGAAAATTGTTAAATGAAATAATTTTAACTAGGATTATATTTTGAATATAAAGGAATATCTTTATGATATAGTTATTTATGTAGTGTTTGGTTGTTAAAGGAATAATAATATTCCATTATTATCATTAATTAATTTGTTGTTTGATTTAAAAGTTTGAATACAAACACCTCGTGAATTTAGTTTCACAATTTGATTATGTAGTGTTCGATAAATAATATGGTTTAAGGTTAAAGAAATTTATTCCAAGATAAACGATTTTATGAAAGTTTTATAAAAATAAGTCATTTTATAAATTAGATTTATAAAACGTTTTTTATAAGGAGTTGATTATACTTTAAGAATAAAAGTCTTATATGGGTTTTTAACCCAGCAGGATCCAAGAGAAGACGGAACAACTTGATGGAGTCAGAATGGCTCAGAACTCAACCAAAAGGACTAAAAGTAATGAGTCAAAGGGAGCCAAGAAAAAAGACAAGGAAATCCACTAAGGCCATGGATCGCTAGCGATCCATAGGGATAGCTCAGGGTTCAACCGGTTTGCTTTCATCACAACCTAATTCATATTACAAAGGTAGTGACTGAGTTTGACGAGATTCTGAGTTAGTTAAATCAAGAGACAAGCATCTATCCAGTCCAATCAGCAGCTAAACACAACTAGCAAGTAAATCATCATCAAAACAAAGCGACGTACAATGAGACTACACGAACAACATCAACACAAAGCGACAAAGACAATCCATAGACCAAAGTCCAAAGAAAAGCTAAGTGTATGGATCGCTAGCAACCCATACACAATGGATCACCAGCGATCCATACATTGCCACAGGGTCGTTGCACTCCATGAAGAACGAAGCAGGGAGTAAGGCTAAGGGATTGGCTCGCGTTCGACCCAAATACTATAGATCGCTAGCGATCCATAGACCATGGATAGCTAGCGATCTATAGACCATGGATCGCTAGTGATCCATGCTTTTAGCTCGGGTCATGAGGAAAATTTCAATGGATCCATCTTAAGTTCATCAGTAAGTAGTTGACGAACAGGTCTGGCCCAGAGGCTCTCCGATCTCTATAAATACCATCCTACCTGTAACATAACCGGGATCTCCTCCGGACTAGTTGCTGAAACTCTAATGGAAGTTTTCTTCACTCCTCACCCCCCTCACAATAATCTCTAAAGGGGTTTACTATGATTCTCTAGTGGATTCCAACCTTGGAGATTCAATCTAGCTAAGGACAATCAAGAGCTTTGAAATCAATCACTTTTTGTAACAGCAATCAGTCAATAAAAGAAATTATAAAGTTGACGTAGGCTTCTTTAACAGCCGAACCACAATAAAAATCTTCTTGTCTTCTTTCTCTTGCTGCTTTTTTCTATATCTATTATCTATTGCTCTGTGGGAATAGGGCTGGTGCTTTCACACTCATACCAGGGTGTTGATCCATTTTTTGGGTTAACATTTTGGTGCTTTCACTAAGGACCCAACTCAGGGTTCAGATCAAGCTATC
The DNA here is from genome assembly GCA_030737815.1 of Allium fistulosum. Taxonomy (NCBI): domain Eukaryota; kingdom Viridiplantae; phylum Streptophyta; class Magnoliopsida; order Asparagales; family Amaryllidaceae; genus Allium; species Allium fistulosum. The sequence continues at coordinate 475,060,464 of CM060902.1, forward strand.
TACATTGGATTCCATAGGTCCAGAATTTAGATCCCCAATCTTCGCCTGAAAGATCTACCGCTTGGAATCAATGGCTCCTTGAAGAAGGAGAACTGCCTTTGGAAGGTCCATAGGGGCAGTGATAGTTAGAGAAGATGTTAATCCTTAACATACTGAAGTAAATGGTGCTAACTTAGGAAACTAGGCGCCGGCATCCTCCAGTTAGCATAAAGTCGTTACTAGGGATGAGTTGAATAAGATGGTTGACGAGACCAACTAAAGAATGGAAAGTAGCCAGAAGGCTCTGATGGAAAAGCTTAAAGCTCTTTTAACCATACAGTCAAATCCTGCTCCAAGAACTATACCTAAACCCGCGGCTACTATAGAACAAGAAAACTCTTTCGTTTCTGGTCTAAACAGAAGAAACGAAAAACAACCGTAAAAAAGAATGACAACAAGAACCATGCAACACAACATGGAAGGAAACACGAATACCCCGCTCACCGTAAGGCAATCAATTCTGAACTTGAATAAAGGGGCAAAGACCCCGCAAGAAGATATAGCTATGGACCTCTCCAACTCAGAAGATGGAGAACAAGACAACCAGTTGGAAGAGAATGTCAACGCATTAGATGATGTTAGGAACATCCAAACTACCCCCAATCAGGCCAACTACAAGTCAACGGGACCTTGCGAGAGTGGCTCTCCCAAAGATAGGAGAGCCTAGGCTTCAATCCACTCGCCAAGGCCGTTTACAAAGCCAAGCGCTTGGTGTAGTGGCTGACTGTCGCCCCTAGGATTACCGGATATCAGAGGCATACATAGTAGACTTGGTCAAACAATTAATGGATGAGATGATGAATAGGCATCTACACCAAGTCAGACTCCCTTTAATGATGAAATTTTAAATGAGAAGTATCCAGAAAAATTCATAATGCCAACCATTCCGTCCTACGACGGGACAAAAGGCCCAAAACCCCATTTGTACAAGTACAGTTGGTATGTGGATGGAGCGAGTGCCTCTGAAGTTATTTGGTGCAAGTGTTTTCCTATCTTTCTACAAGGAATCGTGTCTATGTGGTTCACTAGCTTCCGTTAAGATCTAACTCTACTTTGACCAATTAGCAATAAGAGTCCTCGATCAGTTTAGGCTCCATACCACGCAACCAAAAGATGTAATGTCCCTATCCGGACTGTTCCAGGGACGCAACGAATCGCAGAAATCTTTCATGAACCGGTTCAATACTGCAGTGACAAAAGTAAGCAACCCAAACAAAGAGATGGTTTTTATGGCGTTAGTCCATGCCATTCACCCGGAGACTGAATTTGGAAAGTGGATTAATATGAAGCAACTCACTATAAGGAAAGACTTCAATCGTAAAGCAAGTCAATACTTAAGATTGGAGGAAGCGCAGGAGTTGGAAAGGAAATCTACTAGTGTGCAACCGCTGAACATCGGATAAAGCAATATAGCAATGAATCAAAACATGCATGCTTCTAGAACCGCTGAAGGTGTAACAGGGAAAGATGGAAATCAAAAGAGAAAAAATTAGAAGTCCAATAAAAGGAATGGTAATGGCAACAATAAAAGGTTTAAAGGGTTCAGGCCCAAAGACTATACCCCTCTAAACGACACTCCGGAAAATATTTACCTCGCAACACAGGGATTGAGGAATACAAAAAACCCCCTAGGAAGGAAGCAACTAAGCAACAAAAATGCTCAGGAAAGTTCTGCCACTTCCACGAGACTCATGGTCATAACATAAACGAATGCAGTCATCAGAAGAATCTTATTGAAGAGTTGATCCGGGAAAACAAACTACAGCAATATGTGAGGAAGTCACAGAACCCTGATCAACCCACGGCTCCTCAATCTCCAGAGAATGAAGGAATCAAGAGGAACTAGTGAAGAAGGGTCTAAACGAACTGGCCAAAGACTTATTATTGGAACAATATCTGGGGGACCACACCCCACGCAAAGAAGTTGGGGAGAGATGGAGCGGTATGCAAGTTCGTTAAAGCATGCTCCAAAAAAATCATGTCTCGTAATAGAAGATGAAACCCCAGCCAAGATACAGAAAGTCCTAAGTGACGTCATAGTGTTCTGAAATTGGGACATCGAAGGGATCGAAGCCCCGACTATCAATCCAATGGTGGTTATAGTGGGAATCGGTCCAGCAGTTGTTCGTTGAGTGTTGGTCGATAGTGGTAGCTCTGTTAATATACTTTCAAACGTACTTTTGATCAAATGAAGATCGACATGAAAAGTGGTTTGCATGCAAACGAAGATCCAAGGGTTCACTGGCGAACCCAAGCAACCTGTGGGAACAATCGACCTTCCAGTGGAACTTGGAGAAGGTGATCGAAGAGTCACCCTCATTCAGACTTTCGTAATCATGAACGAAATGTCCACATATAACGCCTTCTTGGGATGGACCGCTCTAGTAGACTTCATAATAGCTCTGGTCCAATGGTGTCTAACCATGAAGTTCCCTACTGCAAATGGAATCAGAGTGTTGAAAAGAGATTAGAGAGCCGCTAGAGAATGTTACATTGCAGTGTTACGTGAATCAAAAAGAAGGGAAAAAGAGAAGGATGTGGGGAGAACTCTCTACATCCGTGAACCTTCTGAATAGCAACTACAGAGCCGCCCCTGACTTGGGGACCATAGCTGATTCGATAAGGCTTTTGATCCTAGAAAGAAGAGCTCAGGGGAGGAATGGGCGTCACTAGCGGAATTGACGGTGCCTGTCCCGGTCGATATGGACAACCCTATTAAAGTCTTGAAAATTGGATCGCACCTTGGAAAACGATGCGGTTGGAACTTACTAAATTTCTTCGCGCCAACTTGGATGTGTTCGCATGGACGCATTCTGATATATGTGGGGTGTCACCAGAAATCGCATGCCACGCGCTCAACATCAACCCTAAGTTTACACCCGTAAAGCAAAAGAGGCGCAGCCTGGGTCCTGAACGGTCCAAGGCGTTAAGGGAAGTGGTGGACAAGTTAATGTCCAACGGCTTTATCCGTGATGCAACTTATGCTGAATGGGTACCTAACCCGGTTTTAATCAAAAAGTCCGATGGAAAGTGGCGAACCTATATCAATTACTCGGACTTAAACAAAGCTTGCCCAAAAGACAGCTTCCCTCTCCCCGGAATAGACCAGCTTATGGACGGAACGGTAGGACATGAGCTTCTATCATTCATGGATACATACTCCGGGTATAACCAAATCTGGATGCATGAACCTGACCAAGAAAATAGCAGCTTCATCACCGACCTGGGCCCATACTGCTACAGGGCATTCAGTTTGAAGAATGCTGGGGCAACTTATCAAAGGCTGGTAAATACCATGTTTAAGCACCAAATCGGTAAAACAATGGAGGTTTACGTGGACAACATGTTGGTCAAATCACGAGTGGCTGCCAACCACCTGGATAAACTTGGTGAAATGTTCGTTATACTCCAAAAGTACGGAATGAAACTCAATCCACTTAAATGTCACTTTGGAGTAGCCTCCGGAAAATTCTTAGGGTTCATCGTAAGTGCCAAGGGGATTGAAGCAAATCCAGAACAGATAACGGCACTATGAGAAGTCCAAGCTCCAAAGAATAAGAAGGAACTGCATATCCTGAATGGAAAAGTCACAGCACTAAGTCTATTTATCTCGAAAGCTATCGACAAGTGTATACCATTCTTTGATGCAATGAAGAAAGGAAAGAAGAACTTCAAATGGAGTGAAGCTTGTCAAACAGCATTCGAAGAATTGCTGCGGCACATGGAAGCTCCGCCAATCCTATCAAAGCCTGTGGATGGAGAAGACCTGTTTATTTACTTAGCGATCTCACCTCATGCATTGAGCGCCGCTCTTGTGCGTGAAGAAGCGAAAATCCAGTGACCCATGTATTACATTAGCAAGCGGTTCACCGAAGCTGAGAAAAATTACCCGAAGCTGGAAAAAACTAGCATACTGCCTCATGATCGCATCTAGGAATTTACGACCGCACTTTCAGGCTCATCCAATTAAAGTATTGACTGACCAGCCCCTGAAACAAGTGTTGTATCGGCCTGAAACTTCCGGACGACTTCTCAAGTGGAATATTGAACTGAGTCATTATGATATCGCATACTACCCAAGGAAGGCCATTAATGGGAAATCGTTAGCAGACTTCATCGTCGAATTTACTATATGGGATGACGAGGAAGAAACACAACTGGAAGTGGACACGCAATGGAGACACTTTGTCGATGGCGCATCTAACAATCTCTGTTCAGGGGAAGGAGTAGTGCTTGAAACCCTCGAAGGACGAGCCATTTGCTATGCTTTGCGCTTGGAATTCCCTGTTACAAATAACGAAGCGGAATATGAAGCATTGATTGCAGAAATAAAAGTTGTGAAAGAGCTCAAGATAAAATCTGTTCACATCAGCGACTTTCAGCTAGTCGTCTGCCAAGTAAAAAGGGAATACCAGGCTCGAGGGAGAATCTTGCCTCGTACCTGTCTAAAATGCAGGAACTGCTAAGCAACATCAAACATTACACCATAACTCACATTCCACGGGAGCAAAACACCAAGGCAGATTATTTGGCTAAACTGGCAAGCTCCGGAGAAGCTCAGTTATTGGGGATAGTCCCAGTTGAAACTCTAACCACCCCAAGCATAGATGAAATGGACATCGACTGGATCCTCGAGATCACCGTCGAAAATGAGATGTGGACAACACCGATAAAGGACTATTTACTTGCAGGGACCCTTCCAATTGACCAGAATCAACAGAAAACGCTTCTCCGAAAGGAATTGCGATTCATGATCCAAGACGGAATACTCTATCGAAGGGGATTCTCAACCCACTTCTTAGATGTGTATTCGAAGGCGAAGCCTGACAAATCCTAAAGGAGGTGCACGAAGGCAAATGCGGAGACCACACTAGGGGCAGACACTTGCGAAGAAAGTCCTCCGGTACGGACACTTTTGGCCAACGATAAACTGCAACGCTGCAGACTACGCCAGAAGATGTGATCGCTGCCAAAGATTCAACAAATTAAAAGAACTCCTTCAATAGAGCTAACGCAGATGATCAGTCCATGACCATTTGCAATATGGGGGATTGATTTAATCGGTATCCTGCCAATAGCAAAAGAAGAGGCCAAATACGCTTTAGTTATTGTTTATTATTTCACGAAATGGGCTAAAGCGGAACCGCTTTGGGCACCATAACCACAAAGAAAGTCATTAATTTTATTACTAAAAACATTATTTGCAGGTTTGGTGTGCTACAGAAAATCATCACTGACAATGAAACGCAATTCGAAAGCACCGAGTTCAAAGACTTCTGCAAACGCTTCCGGATTGAGAAGAGCTTCTCCATGGTAGCTCATCCGCAAGCAAATGGGCAAGTGGAAGCAATAAACAAGATCATCAAGTCCACTATCAAATCGTGACTAACTAAAGCAAAAGGAAATTGGGTAGATGAACTTCCACTCGCACTATGGGCTTACAGAACCACCCACAAAGCTGCAACCGGCCACACTCCATTCGTTCTGGCATATGGCTCAGAAGTAATTATTCCTATCAAATTAGAATTCCCCTCGTACCGAAGGCAAATTTTTTATCAAAAGATAAACGAGCAACTCCTACTCAAATCGCTGGAAATGATTAACGAAAGAAGGAAAGAAGTTGAGTTGAGAACCATCGTTCACCAAAAAAGGGTCGCATGATACTTCAACTCCAAAGTTCACAACCAAACCTTCGAAGTGGGAGATCTTGTACTCAAGCAATCTACCATGTCCCGAGGGCCTTTGGATGGAACTGGGAAGGACCATATGTCATCAATCAAAAGCTAAGAGATGGAACTTTCAAGTTAAAAACCATTGACGATATCCGAATTCCCAGGGCATGGAATAGCGAATCGCTCCGTCATTACTTCATTTGAAAACTATCTTATGTACTTCCTATTTTTCAGCAAATAAGCCATCCCGGGATGCTGAGGGCATTGTAATTAGGCAAAAATCTGCCTGCTTTCCTTAATAAAAATTGATTCGCTTTTTGAACCGACAAAACTGTGTTCATAATAACCACCCGCCGGGTCGACGGAAGAAGATCGACACAAATCATTGAATCAGCGGAACCCTATCTTTGCCTTCGAAAAACCAATGTTGCCCCGGCAACATCGGGAAGGCTAAAACACACACTCCTCACGTTGCTTGAAAATAGGCAACACCGAGGAGTACCAATAGCCACGCATTTCATAAGCCACGCACCAACTCTTAAAACGTAAACTCCTCACGCTGCCGGAAGATAGGTAACACCGAGGATCCCAAAAAGCCGCACATTCCATAAGCCGCGCACTAACTCAAAAATACAAACTTCTCGCGTTGTCCGAAGATAGGCAACATAGAGAAGTACTAAAAGTCGTGCATTTTATAAGTCGTGCACTAGATTTAAAACATAAACTCCTCACATTGCCCGAAGATAGGCAACATTAAGGAGCACTAAAACCGTTACAGATCAACGGGTCATATCGATCCCAAAAGCCACGCCTTTCATAAGCCGCGCATTAATTCTCAGAGCCGTGAAATCATGCTCCCAAAATGTAAACTCCTCACGTTGCCCGAATATAGACAACACTAAGGAGCATCAGAACGGATGGGTTACATCGATCCTAAAAGTCGCACGCTCTATAAACCACGCTTACTTCCAAAAAATGCACATCCCATAAACTGCGTGCACTTTCAAGTTCTGGAATTGCCCCGGCAATGTCGGAAAACTTATCCGCACAGGAATAACAAGAACCAACCACTTCCCATTATTGGAAGTAATGGGCACGACTCCAACAAAATCAGAGTGCTACAAACTAGTGGGAGATTTTAACTACTGGCACTCAATGAGTAATTACAACGTTTAACGTTGACAATGTGCAACTGCCTATAGTTAACTCATACAATGTGCATACTTCAAACAAGGCATATATTGCATACTTACCAAAATATCGCAAAAAACTTGGACTATATGCTAAAGTTGCAAAACTTCTGAAAGAAGAAAAATCAAGTTGTGATTTAGTCAAATTTCAAGTTTAGTATGAAAATTATTTAAACCATAAGTTATCAGTCACTTGTCAATTGTTTGAAGTAAACAGCACTATGAACTGGGAGGCATACACCAGTACTTAAATGAAAATACTTAAAAACAATAATTTCACAAGTTCTGTCACTCCAAACAAAGAATGTTGGCTGTAATCACAGGACTAGATAAAGTGAAGTGAAAATATATAGAGTAAACGTAAGGGCACAGAACACACATAAGCAAATAAGTGTAAACAAAAACGAGCATAAGTACACAAAACACATCTAAACGGATAAGTAAGAGTACAGTCAAAATACCAACAATGTATTACTTATAACTTCATTTTATACAAGGTAAAAATGTAGGGGCCATACTACACAATGCCGGCCAACAAAAGAAAATATAGACTGCACAACAAAAACACTAAGGGCAGAATCTGCACTTGAACAAAATGACTCAAAATGAATCAAAATCAGATCAGTCACCACCCAAACTTCTCAGCGCTCCTTTCCACCACTCCCATTTCCGCCCTTTGTTCGAAGTTTTTTCCTCGCCTCAGGAGTGGTGTCACTACTAGTAATGTCAATAATCTCCTCAGCGCTAATGTCTTCCTCCTACTCTACAACCTTTTCAGAAGATTCATCCTTCGTTTTGCGCTTCCGTGACTTGCGGGAGCTCTTCGAGGCCTTGACCGCTTCAACCTTCTCTTTCTTGATATCGACCAATTCTTATTGAGTCTTGCGTGGTTGCTTAGTTTGAACTTCCTACTCCCTAACTTCGGCCGCCGTTACGTAACCTTCCAAAGATATAGAAGGGGCATCCAAGCCATAAAGTGCGGCGATCTTCTAGGACTCCGGCCCCGACTGCGAGCCAGACATGGACATGGGGACCGAAGCAGGAACGGAAATGAGCACGGAAGCAGCGGAAATATCAGCTGGTCCAGGGACCGAGGAAGATAGCAGATCAACACATAAGGTAGACGGACCTATAAGATCAAAAAAGAAAGCATTAAATTCTTCCGGTTCTTACGACGTAAGTTGAAAGCTCCCGAACTCGAGGGAAATAAGAAGATTGCCTGCATCAGAAGAATGATCGAGAATGTCAACTTTGTATTCCTCGCCTTTACCATCCTTAGACGGCTCAATAATCCAAGGGGAAGCCTCAAGCCCTAAACTTGTTGACAGATTGCGGGCTGGTTTGATGGCTCGCCAGCACCAGAAATGAAAAGCTCCGTAAGTGCTTCGGCAGCCGCAGTCATAGCGGCATCGGTAGCTTCTTTCTCCTCCTTGATCCATAAAATCTCTTGGCTCTCCAGCAACTCCTTCTTTGATTCTTCATTAAGGTAGGCATTTTCTAACTCTCGCTCGATATAAACATCACCACTGTCACGAAAGCGGGTCAAGATTTCTTCCCAGACCATGGTGAGAGTGCATAGAAATTTTAGGCCTAAGTAGCTAAGGCTCCCCTGATGCAGCAGGGAGTTGACATAAAAATTCAAGATGGTCTCGTCCATATTCTCCATCTTCCTTTCAAAAGCGTTCTGGAGCTCCGGATAATCCGCCGTAACGATAGCCTTTTCAACTTCGTCGCGAGACTTATCAGGGCTAAGCTGTGCAACTTGATCCTGTAGCCGGGTGATTGTCTTAGCCTGGTCGGAGATGGTCTTATTATGCCCTCAATGATAAGGTCATGATCGAAGATGGTTCTCTTCTGAGCTTCAATTGTCGTGCTGCAAGTTACCACCTCCCTTTTTAATTTGACCTCTTCGGCATGAGCCTTCTTTATTTCATCCCTGTAGACGATCTCAATTCTCTCATTGGCCTCTCTTAATTCCTTTAGCAAGTTGGCGTTCTTTTTTGCTTTCTCGAAGTGCCGCTTCTTTCTCCTCCTCCAGTTGTTTGATCCTGGCATCATGCTCTGTTAATGCCCTTTCAAAGTCATACTTCTTTGATTCAAAAGAGAGGATTTCCTGATGATTGTTGCGATTCGTATCTGCCAGTTGCTTGCATAATTTCTCCCACCCTTCGGCTTGTTCTAAATTGTTTTGGATAGCTTGAAGATGTGGCATGTAAGAATCTCTACGAGCCGGATGGAGATCATGATAAAAAATAATCCATCTTAGAAATCGTCCAAGGAGCGCCACCTCAAGCCTGGGAGGACCGAACGGAAGAATATAGGCTGGTCTTCGATGGGGACGTGAAGCCCTGGGGGCAAGAGCAACTGAAGATGATGGAATGTAAGTTGAAGGCGGAACGGGAACAGAAGTAACGAGGATTTCCTAACCCATTGAAGAAAGCGTCAGAGCAGAAGCTTGCTATTCTGAAGAATGGGAACCGCTATCGAATTTAGACCTCTTCGCTGGCTCCTCCGTCTCGTCGAAAATATTCCTCATTTCATACCCGCCTTTGTATATTGAGCTGCGCTCTCTCTCGTCTGGACGACAAGTTTCGACCTCTAGATCTTTTCTTCTTTTACACTCTTCCTCCATCTCTTGGGGCTGGTGACAGCCAGAAGAATGCTTGGACCAGCGTTGGGAGTTGGTAAGTTCCTCAAAATTATCATAAAGGCTATGTCGTCTCGTCATACCTGACAAGAAGCATAAATAAAAGGTTTTAGAAATAGAAAATAAACATGAAAAGCGTGTGTACAAGTGAGTGTGACCCTAGTGAAACGTGTGATATATTTGGGAGGAGAGCCTAAAGCGAAGCCACAAATCAGATCAGGCAAGCGCCGCAAAAGGAATCAGACTAACTTCGAATGCGATATAGCCCGAACGAGGGGGTACCTCCTCAAATTTAAAATCTTCCCCCATAAGAACATCGAAATTGATGTAAACATTGCTCAAATCTCCAAACTCTGCACCAGCATCTTTACTCGAAGAATCCTGACGTCTTCTAATTCCTAAGGCATCGTTTTTATCACTCATGTCTGGTGGAGGTGAGCTCGAAATAACCAGGCTCATCCCCGGAGTCTCATCGCATGATTCAGAATCCCCATCATCGGATTCTGCATAGAAGTCATCACTAAAGTGGACTCATCGCTACTACTCTCAATTTCCCTCTCCTCTTTTTCTAAGTCCATCGCAGCTTTTCCTTCCCTCTGTTTGAATTCCTCTTCTCCTTCTTTCGGAATCGGAGGCATTCTGGTTAGGCGACTAACTCCGGATGCAGCAACATCTCTTCCATCATAAGCCTCTTCGGTTGATTCTCTAGACAAGCCCTCTCGCCCTTGAGAAGTGCCTTCTTCAGAACCGTGAGAAGAGGAGGTGGATCGCATGCGAACCATGGATTGAGAAGGAGAGGGGACTTCAAGTGGAATGGCGGATCTCCCCATACGCAATAGTCCATATCGGAGTAAGCTTTCGTCAGTCGGCAAGACTTTAACGGATCTTTCCTCAACATCGATAGCCTTCAGGGTTCAAAAAACTTCATTGAGAGACAAGTACTTATTCGGCCTTGGGATAACTACAAGAAATATTTGACTTGTTAGAAGCCCCATAGTGACATGTCGAAACTCAATAAGTAGGGAAAAGAACTTACCCCCCGTCATCAACAGACGGTTAAACCCTTCGGGGCATTTAACGAAATATACTGGGTCTTGAACCGGGATAGGTTGCTATGCAGTTGTAATATGATTTCTCGATTCCTTTGAGCTTTGATTACGACCAAGGACAAACACTCATCTCTCCTCTTGAATGAAAGAAAGTATCGTAACTTGTCAAAGCTCAGAGCCCGATTGAATGTTCACATGAAAAGCACGTGCAAATAAGTTAAGACGGCGTAACCATTGGGATGAATCTGGAACGAAGCAATGCCTAAATTTGAGAGAGCCTCCTGTAGAAAGTCGTTAAAAGGGGGCACGACTCCATTCAAACACATATACCAATGACAAGAGGTATATCTCGGAGGAGGCATGTGAGCAAATTTATCCTTCTCTATAAGGCGTACGTCTTCCTCTGATATGCCATGTTGCATGCAGATATTGTGCAGGACCTTAGCGGAAACCACAGAAGAAGCTCTCTCTAGCGGGTTCAGAAGAACCCTAAAACTAGGGGGAGTTCGACCCAAGACCAGTCCTACTGGGACCAACTGGCCATATAAATCTTGTAAGGTGGAAGAAGAAAAGGCGACGGACGACGACTCGGCTTCCGAAAGTGTCGGGCTCCCTCCTCTTGACTTACGGTGCGAAGATGGATACTTCATTCTAAACAACAGAACTTGCATCTGAAACGGTTAGGTAATTCTATTCTAAACTAAAAGTTTCCCCTATAACACTTGAATTCCAAAGAGACATTGATTTGTGCCGACACAATGGATTTTGAGTATGTACCGGGGCAAGTGCAGTGTGCTGTCTATAGAGGGTGAGCTCGGTGTCCGAAACACTACAAATGCTCTATCCCGTGTAGATAGTTCGCTCGTAGAGGAAAAGGAAAAGGACTTCCCATATCATTTCCATTTGTTTTTACTCCCTCTTACACTTGCCTGTTAATCGATCGATAATGGATTCGTTGTCCGAAGCGACATGGAAAATTCTTTTCAGTATAGGGACACCGAGCGTACAAAAGCAAGTATGGTAAGTCCAAGTTCTTCGGAAGAGCCAGGACTAATTCGCGATGTCTCGTGCAATATCAGGTATGGAACTTCGTACAGATCGATTTCAGCTCAATGGGCGAAGACTTCAAAACATGTCAAGCACCGGGACAAGGCCCGAATGTCGTTCCAGGAGGAACTCAAGACTCAATTTACTATCTTCCTCCATTAAGTCGCAATCGACTCTGACTCCTCACACAAACATCACAAATGCAACCTTGCTGCTAAATCATTAAACGAAAACTGTAATCAGCGAACCCACCTTGGATTAACAACCTAAAACGCAAAGTCGATTGAAGCTTTAGAATCAACAAACTGCAATTGGATTAGTGGCGATCTAGGGATGAATCAGTGGCGACCTAAGGCAATGGAAAAATAGGGTTTCGATCAGAGGCGGCCTTAGAGGCATTGGCGATGCTTCGATGGTGGCGACACAGAAGGAATCACGGCGAAGGACAATGTTAAATCCCTAGAAAATGATGATTCGAGTCGATCAATCAAAAGCTCGAATCGCTGCAAGAAGCTTAGATCGCATGAAGGAAGAAAAGCTCAGGTCACGTGAAGTAATGAGATAGTTCGGCTCAACAGCTTAAGTAGGAAAATCAAAGCGTCAAAAATTCTCTAAGTTATCGGGTTGCTAGTGATCCATCATCTATGGACCACTGGCGATCCATAATAAAGGCGCTGAAAATTCTTTAATCAGGTCGCTAGCGATCCATCATCTATGGATCGCTAGCGATCCATGAAGTTTCCCGGACTTTTTCCCTAATTTTCACAACGACATTTATATAAAAATAAGTAAGCAGCAACATAACCAGCTTCATACTCGCGAAACTCTAACACGGTTACTTGGAAATCAACAAGCATAGACTATAAGTGATAACTTCCAGAGCACGCCATGTTTCCAACGAAGGCGTACTCAGGGGGGAAAATATTATATGGGTTTTTATCCTAGCAGGATCCAAGAGAAGACGGAACAACTTGATGGAGTCAGAATGGCTCAAAACTCAACCAAAAGGACTAAAAGCAATGAGCCAAAGGGAGCCAAGAAAAAAGACGAGGAAATCCACTATGGCCATGGATCGCTAGCGATCCATAGGGATAGCTCAGGGTTCAACCGGTTTGCTTGCATCACGACCTAATTCATATTACAAAGGTAGTGACTGAGTTTGACGAGATTCCGAGTTCGTTAAAACAAGAGACAAGCATCTGTTCAGTCCAGTCAGCAGCTAAACACAACTAGCAAGTAAATCATCATCAAAACAGAGTGACTTGCAACGAGACTACACTAACAACATCAACGCAAGACGACAAAGACAATCCAAAGATCAAAGTCCAAAGAAAAGCTATGTGTATGGATCGCTAGCAACCCATACACAATGGATCGCCGGTGATTCATACATCGCCACAGGGTCGCTGCGCTCCATGAAGAATGAAGCAGGGAGTAAGGCTAAGGTATTGGCTCGCATTTGAGCCAAATACTATGGATAGCTAGCGATCTATAGACCATGGATTGCTAGCGATCCATGCTTTTAGCTCGGGTCACGAGGCAAATTTCAATGGATCCTTCTTGAGTTCATCTATAAGCAGTTGACGAACAGGCCTGGCCCTGAAGCTCTCCAATCTCTATAAATACTATCCTACCTGCAACATAACTAGGATCTCCTCCGAACTGGTTGCTAAAACTTTGCTGGAAGCTTTCTTCACTCCTCACCTCCCTCACAATAATCTCTAAAGGGTTTTACTGTGATTTGCTAGTGGATTCCAACCTTTGAGATTCAATCTAGCTAAAGACAATCAAGAGCTTTGTAATCAAACACTTCTTGTAATAGCAATCAGTCTTTAAAACAAATTATAAAGTGGACGTACGCTTCTTTAGCAGCCGAACCACTATAAAAATCTTCTTGTCTTCTTTTTCTTAATGCTTTTTTCTATATCTATTATCTATTACTTTATAAGAACTGGGCTGGTGCTTTCACACTCAAACTAGGGTATTGATCCTTTTTTTGGGTTAACAAAAAGATGTATAGTGATATTTTGAAATAATAAAACTAGTATTTGAATTCTTAAGAAAGTTGATTCAAAATAAAAGTTATTTTAAAAAGGGAGTATTTTAACAAATAAGTCCATCTTTTATTATAAAGGAAATAAAGTTTTAAAGAAGATAGAAATAGTTTGAAACTAATATTTCCAAAATGGTTTATATAAAAGATTTATTGAAGTAATATTTTATAAATAAAGTAATAAATTTATAAATAGTGTTTTCTAAATAATAAAAATGGATTTGTAATTGGTATGTTGTAAATAGATTTATAAATAGGATTTCATAAATAAAGGAGATTTAGAAAGGTATAGATTTATAAATGGAATTTTATAAATAAAGAGATTTTGTCAAAAGAAGCTTTAGAAAATAAGAAGGAAATTATAAAACATCCTTTTATAAATAAGAAAAGGGTTTATCTTGATAAGTAGAGGATGGTTTTTATAAAGGGAGATACATTTCATTTTAAAAGTAAAATAATCTCTTAAAGGAATGTTTTGAAAGTGATATTTGCAAATGGATTTTAATGGTTTTAAAAGTGATTTAAAATGTGTTAGGTAATAGGAAGACATAGATTTCAACATTATTATTATAATAGATGTTTTCCAGAAAACGAAGAAGGCATAGACTATAAAACTATTGTTATAGTAAGTGATTTCTGAAAGAAGATATTTTATATAGTACACGAAATTTATTCATATCCTATATTTAATGTAAAGATTCGGGGTGGGTAGCTTATATCTATTTTTAAGTTAAGAATGTCATCCATTTAAGGTGTGAGAGGTAATGATACCCCAACTTGATCAGCTTCATTGTTAACTAATAGTTTAAGTTCGACATCAAAAATTAATATTAAGTATAATTAATCAGATCCCTATACTAATGTTTTTGGGTTTGTCATAAGATGTTTTATGCAACATTCATTTTGACCCAATGAAGTGTGTTTTGAAAAATATGAAGCTTTCCTCAAAGATTTTTACAGATTTAAGTACGTAGAGGTAGTTTCTAAGTGTTGAAATTAAAATAGTTTCTTTCGAAAGAAGATAGAAATTTTTGGTAAAAAAGAAATTTAGGTAATTTTATATAAAGAAGCATCTTTATAAAAATGTTTGAATAAAAGTTTTATGAAATGCTTTCATAAATTTTTTGGGAAGGTTAATAAGTACGTATGAGGTATGTAGATCATTTCGTTGCATGATTTTGATCTAAGATTCGAGTATAGGACTTTAAGGTGTTTACACTGGTCCGAAAAAGGATTTATCGCTCGATTCTTAATGGCGAACATTGATGTGGGTTTGTGGTTGGGTATTTGCGTTTTCTATCATAGTTGAGAGTTATGTAAGGGAAATGAAGGTTTTTGATTAAAAACCTGATCAGAGTCCGCACTAGAGGATCGAGGAACCAATACTAGTTCGGAAATAAAGTTGTG
This sequence comes from Allium fistulosum, assembly GCA_030737815.1. Classification (NCBI taxonomy): domain Eukaryota; kingdom Viridiplantae; phylum Streptophyta; class Magnoliopsida; order Asparagales; family Amaryllidaceae; genus Allium; species Allium fistulosum. The sequence continues at coordinate 475,075,568 of CM060902.1, forward strand.
TATTTAAATAGAAAATCAAATTTGATATTCCATATGGATGATTTGGGTATATTCGAATTTAAGATCGAATTAGATAGTGCATATAGATAATCCGTGAGCATAACACAACTTTGTATTTGAAATTTTAAAATAATGCTTTATCGAATTTTTGGTAAGATGTAATTTCGGGGATGAAATTCTTTTAAGGGGGAAGTCTGTAACGACTCGTAAATTTATTAATTTGATGAATTATATTTATATTTGAATTATTCAAATATAAGATTTTGTACATAAATTATAATGTTTTAACCTTAAATAATGATGGTAAACTTGTTTTGAAGGTATATTAACAAAATTGAATATTTGGGGGTCTCATCAGAAAAACGAAGGAAATCAATTTTAGGTAAAATTGAGATTTTCTCAATACTAACTTGCACGGAACTGGATACATAAACTTATTTATCCATTTAAGCAAGAATATGAAATAAAAATTATTTATTTTATTTTTTGAAAATAAAATATATTTACAACATCATCAAGGATGTCATCAATTTTATATATTTTCTGTAATTTTAAAATTAAGTTTAAATAATTAAATACTTGTTTTAAGATGATAATAATTCATTTTAAATAGTAATAAAGTGATAACAAATCATTTATAATAGTTTTATAAATATATAATTGTTTTAAAAATATAAGAAAATAATCATAACGTTTTGTCGATATAGGAGCACTTTTTGCAAACATTTGTTTAATATTGATTTATATGGTTTTATAATTAAATGTAATCATTTTAATTTATTACAAATGATGAGAAATTATTTTTCAACTTTTTCTTACATTATTTGTAATTTAATTAATAAGTGAAAATGTGAACAGGAATCGGCTTTCAGATTTCCAACGGTTTAACAAACGGAAGTTGTTCAAAGTGATTGCAACTTTTTTTATATGTCTTGTGCTCATATATAACATACACATGCATGTTCTAACATATACATATACATATAACAGACACACAAACACACACACATGTACTTAATAAAGAAAATATCTAAGATATTTTTTCAAAAGTCAAAAGCAAACCACACATTCGTTTACACTTACACACCATCATCTCAAACACATAGAGAGGAGGACAAAAGGGTATGGGTTGTATGTGTGGAGGGGAGTGGGTAGGGGTGTTAGAAATCCATTTTATGGTTTCAATGACAACAACTATACAATCACATATATTATATATCTTATCAAGATTACAGGTATATACTACAAGAGATCATCATGTATTGGGACTCAAGGACAAACAAAGACTTATGGACCATGTTATGATTAATAAGGTTATACTAGTAAATTAAGAGTCTTAAAAAACACTGTAAGGTCTCCTTGAGTATATATGCACACTAATATTCATATACACAAAATTGGCATTAAAAAAACATTCAAGATTAGCATTACAAATTTATACTCTAAAAATTCCAACCACTGACGTCAGTAGAAAATCCAAAGACATCTGTGAATATGTTCGGGAAATTCCATCCTCAAGCAATAGACGTCTATGGATTTTCCACGAACGTATATCATCTAAAAACTGCTAAACTTGAAAGATTGCTTTGTTTCATATTGAATAGTTGCTTCTGTTAAATTGAATAAACTCATCCTTCATCGAAAAGTTGCAGCCATTAAATAGAATAGAGTTTATCTAACAGTAACAACTCCCCATCTGCATCTCTTTAATCCTATAAATGCTACAAAGATACAAATTAACAAATAAATCGATTCTCTTGATTTCTTATTACTCACTATTTACATATTTGTGCATCTCTTGCTTACATATTTTCAATCTCCAATAACCAAAATATCATTTTGGTTAAACCACTTCCTACAACTCAAAGCATTCACATTCGCATACTCAGACGAGATCATAGGAAGATTTGTACTATCAATCAAAATCAGTGTTATTTGGAACACAAGATTTTTAGAGATATACTTTTGTATTAGCGTATTGCTCCGGGCAAAGCGAGGGTTAGTTGATTAAAAGAAATACCGAAGGGAAGCTACAGGACTGAACGTAGGATGGGAGGTCTGAACCAGTATAAAATATCTGGTGTGCTCGCTTTTATTATTTACTTTATTTATGTTCAATTATTATTCTCTGCTTAATATAGTTAGTAATACACACTCACACACACACACACACACACACACATATATATATATATATACATATAAGTTGCATTACTTAAAAATGATCCTATAAACTTTCATTTGGTATCAGAGCCTGGGATTCTAGAGATCGTAATAACATCCTAGAATAAATAGCCCTAAAGATATCTAGTCAAGGAAATAGAAATAGGAAGAGCAATAAAGAAGAATCAAAGGAGAAAACAAGCAAATGCTTCATGGCTAAACTCAGATCACAATCAGTATGCTTAGATTCTTTATATAAAGGTCTTTTGCTAGCACATGATGAATTATTAAAAGATTGTGAAACTTTGAATAAAGTTAATAGAATTTAATTAGCTAAGCTAAAAATTATGAGCAAGAAATTTCCAATTTAAAAGGGGAAAATAAATTTTTGGTAAAACAAACTAAATTGTTTGAAATATAGTATAAGAATTTGTTTTACAAAAATATTTCCTATAAAAAGAAAATGAGTAATTAGAAATTAAAAATAATGATCTTTTGAAGGAAATCAACGTATTGCAAAATAAAAATATAATTTTTGGAAAATTCTTTAAATAATTCTAGCTCTTTAATTTTGTCTTTTGAAAAAGAGAATAAAGCTTTAATTAAAAAGAATTTAGAATTATCTAAAGAATGTATGATTTTAAAAGATAATAGTAATATTTTGCAAAAAGAAGTTTGTGATTCTAAAGCAAATTTTGAAAGATTAAATAAAAACTTCCAAAGTTTCAATAAAGGTAAAGATATCTTATCTTCCTATGGCTTAGGCTATAAACAAGCTAAAACTAAATGTAGTACTAGATATGCATTCATGTATGCTAATTTTAGTATTGGTGCTAGTAAACAAGATAGTCCTAAAACTACTTACAGCAATAATAATACTTTGTTTAGAAATGACAGAAAATATTTTTTAGGTGCCAAGCTAATGAGAAATAGTATTAAAATATGGATTCTTGCTAATACGATGGGTCATAATAAACAACTTTATATTAACAACTATTATAATAATGTGATTTATGATGAAAACTATATTTATAAAGATTCAACCAAACCCAAATGGGTATGGCTTCCCAAGACCTAACCCCCGGACCCTAACATAGGAACTGGGTACCAAAACATATATCTTTTTTTGCAGGTACACCACATATAAAGGGGGAGATATATTCCAAATTTTCTAATACTTATGGAAATTAAGCCACAAATAGGATGTTCAAATTTTATTTGTAAGTATGATATGTGATGATATGGTTAAAATTGTGACTATGGTAAGTGGTATGTTCTTTAAAATCTTAAACACAATTTTTTTTAATATTTTGTACACCTGTGAATTTATATTAGAGAGTTCTACCTGTATAATCATTCATATTACTCCTATTGATATTTATTTCCATTTTGTCAATGACAAAGGGGGAGAATAACTATACGACCATATCAATATGGGGACTATTAACTTAGGGAGAGAACGTTTGAACTCATATTTATTTATTTATTGCTGAACTCATGTTGGTTTATTGTTCAATTATGTTATTTGTGTTTATGTGTGATCTGTCTATGTGTTATTCATATCTATCTATCTCATTTGTTTTGTCTATATGTTTTTGTTTCTCTTATTTTACTTTGATAATGACAAAGGAGGAGAAATATATACATATACATATGGGAGACAAAATTAGGGGGAGTTATTTTTATCATTAATGATTGCATAGTTATCATCATCAAAAAGGTGGAGAATGTTAGAACCTCCATTCAATGGTTTCAATGACAATAACTATACAATCACATATTATATATCTTATCAAGATTACAAGTATATACTACAAGAGGTCATCATGCTCAAAGATATTGGGACTTGAAGACAAACAAAGACTTATGGACCATGTTATGATTAGTAAAGTTATACTGGTGTATTAAGAGTCTTAGATAAAAATTGTAAGGTCTTCTTGAGTATATATGCACACAAGAATACATATACACAAAATCGGCATTAAAAGGCATTCAAGACTAGCATTAAAAATTTATACTCTGAAAATGCTAGCCATAGACATCAGTGGAAAATCCACAGATGTCTTTGAATATGTTCAGGAAATTCTATCGTGAAGCCATAAATGTCTATGGATTTTCCACAGACGGCTATCATTTGAAAACTGCTATAACCTGAAAGTTTGCTTCATTTCATATTGAATGGATGCTTCTGTTAAATTGAGTAAACTCATCCCTTCATCGAAAGGTTGCAGCCATTAAATTGAATATAGTTTATCTAACAGTAACAACTCCTTATCTGCATCTCCTTAATCTTATAAATACTACAAAGATTCAGATTAACAAATATATCGATTCTCTTGATTTCTTATTATTCAATATTTACATATTTGTGCATCTCTTGATTACATATTCTCAATCTATAATAACCAAAATATCATTTTGGTTAAACCACTTCCTACAACTCAAAGCATTCACATTCACATATTCAAAGGAGATCGTAGGAAGATTTGTACTATCAGTCAATATCCGTGTTATTTGGAACACAAGATTTTCCAAGATATACTTTGTATTAGCCTATTCCTTCGTGTGAAGCGAGGGTTAGTTGGCTAAAGGAAATACCGAAGGGGAACTTCAGGACTGGACATAGGATGGGAGGTCTGCTTTTATTATTTACCTTATTTATGTTCAATTATTATTCTCTGCTTAATATAGTTAGTAATATACACTCTCACACATATATATAAGTTTCATTACTTAAAAAAGTTCCTATAGACTTTCATTTGGTATCAGAGCCTGGGATTCTAGAGATCATAACAACATCCTAGAATAAGTGGCCATAAAGATATCTTGTAAAGGAAATAGAAAAACGAAGAGCAATAAAGAAGAATCAAAGAAGCAAACAAGCAAATGCTTCATGGCTAAACTCAGATCACAATCGGTATGCTTAGGTTCTTTATATAAAGATCTTTTATTATCACATGATGAATTATTAAAAGATTGTAAAACTTTGAATAAAGTTAATAGAATTGCATTAGCTAAGTTAAAAAAATTGTGAGAAAGAAATTTCCAATTTAAAAGAGGAAATTAATTTTTTGGTAAAACAAACTAAATTGTTTGAAAATACCGTAGAAGAACTTTTTTTACAAAAAGATTTCCTACAAAAAGAAAATGAGCAATTAGAAGCTAAAAATAATGATCTTTTGAAGGAAATCGATGTATTGCAAAATAAAAATATATTTTTGGAAAATTCTTTAAATAATTCTAGCTCTTTAGTTTTGTCTCTTGAAAAATAGAATAAAGCTATAATTATAAAGAATTTAGAATTATCTAAAGAATGTATGATTTTAAAAGGTAATAATAATATTTTGCAAAAAGAAGTTTGTGATTCTAAAGAAAATTTTGAAAGGTTAAATAAAAAAATTCATAAGTTTTAACAATCGTAAGTTTTAACAAAGGTAAAGATATCTTATCTTCCTACGGTTTTGGCTATAAACAAGCTAAAAGTAAATATAGTACTAGATATGCATTCATGTATACTAATTTTAGTACTAGTACAAGTAAACAAGATAGTCCTAAAACTACCTATAGTAGTAATAGTACTTTGTTTAGAAATGATTGAAAATATTTTTCAAGTACCAAGCTAATGACAAATAGTATTAAAATATGGATTCCTGCTAATACGACGGATCATAATAAACAACTTTATATTTGAAACTATTATAAAAATGTGATTTATAATGAAAACTATATTTATAAAGATTCAACCAAATGGGTATGGCTTCCCAAGACCTAACCACAAAACCTAACATAGGAAGTGGGTACCGGAACATATTTTTTTTTACAGGTATACACATATAAAGGGGGAGATATATTCCAAATGTTCTGATACTTATGGTAATGAAGCCACAAATGTGATGTTCAAATTTTATTTGTGAGTATGATATGTGATGATATGGTTAAAATTGTGACCATGGTAAGTGGTATGTTCTTTAAAATCTTAAACATAATTTTTTTTTAATATTTTGTACACCTATGAATTTATATTAGAGAGTTCTACCCGTATAATCATTCATATTACTCCTATTGATATCTATTTCCTTTTTGTCGATGACAAATGGGGAGAATAACTATACGACCATATCAATGAGAGAGTATTAACTTAGGCGGAGAATGTTTGAACTCCTATTTATTTATTTATTGCTGACCTCATGTTGGTTTATTGTTCAATTATGTTATTTGTGTTTATGTGTGATATGTCTATTTGTTATTCATATCTATCTATCTCATTTGTTGTGTCTATATGTTTATGTTTCTCTTATTGTATTTTGATAATGACAAAGGGGGGAAATATATGCATATACATAAGGGGAGACAAAATTGAGAGGAAGTTATTTTTATCACCTACGATTGTATAGATGTCATCATCAAAAAGAGGGAGAATGTCAGAACCTCCATTCTATGATTTCAATGGCAACGACTATTCAATCACATATATTATATATCTTATCAAGATTACAGGTATATACTACAAGAGATCATCATGCTCAAAGATATTGGGACTTGAAGACAAACAAAGACTTATGGACCATGTTATGATTAGTAAGGTTATAATAGTGTATTAGTATGGTTATACTAGTGTATTAAGGTCTCCTTAAGAATGTATGCACACAAGAATTCATATACACAAAATCGGCATTAAAAAACAGTCAAGATTAGCATTAAAAATTTATACTCTGAAAATGCCAGCCATAGACGTTTGTGGAAAATCCACTTACGTCTATGAATATATTCGGGAAATTCTATCCTGAAGCCATGGATGTCTATGGATTTTCCACAGACATCTGTCATTTGAAAACTGCTATAACCTAAAAGGTTGCTTCGTTTCATAATGAATAGTTGCTTCTGTTAAATTGAATAAACTCATCTCTTCATCGAAAGGTTGCAGCCATTAAATTGAATAGATTTTATCTAACAGTTACAACTACTCATCTGCATCTTTTTAATCTATAAATACTAAAGATTCGCATTAACAAATAAATTGATTCTCTTGATTTCTTATTACTCACTATTTACATATTTGTGCATCTCTTTCTTACATATTCTCAATCTATAATAACCAAAATAACATTTTGGTTAAAACACTTCCTACAACTCAAAGCATTCACATTCACATACTCAAAGGAGATCATAGGAAGATTTGTACTATCAGTCAAAATCCATGTTATCAGGAACACAAGATTGTCAGAGATATACTTTGAATTAGCATATTCCTCCGGGCGAAGCGAGGCTTAGTTGGTTAAAGGAAATACCGAAGGGGAGCTTTGGGACTGGACGTAGGACGGGAGGTCCGAACTAATATAAAATATCTGGTGTGCTCGCTTTTATTATTTACCTTATTTATGTTCAATTATTATTCTTTGCTTAATATAGTTAGTAATATGCACTCTCACACACACACATATATATATAAGTTATGTTACTTAAAAAAGATCCTATAGACTTTCACCATTATTCGACAAGTAGTATGGGTTGAATACGGAAATTATTATTGGGTATAATCGACCTAAAATTTATAGGATCCCTTTATTCAATACTAACTGGGTTGGGTTTATAGTAAACGATGTCTTAAATAACATTGTTTTTGATCCATTAGAAACATGTTTTGGAAAGGTGAAACCTTTGTTAAAATTTGAAATATACTTTTCCTAAGTAATTAAAGATGAAATATTTTGGTATTTCCAAAGTTAGAAAGGGGTTATAATTAACCAAAGGATTTGATAAAACAGGTTTAATTATCCCGTATATGCTGAAACAGAATATGATTTAAAGATGTATATCTCTAAAGAAATATTTTATTTGGATAAAAGATATCAATTTAATTAAATAATAATCACCTCTATACTTGACATCTTTTATCGATAATTGGTTCGGAGAAATCGAGATCGGATTTGGGTGATTCCTATCTGAAAACCACTTCGAAACAATATACGTTTGAAAGTGAAAACATGTTGAAGGCAATGATTTTAAAGATAGAGATCTTCATAATGTAGGGCTGCTTGTCACTAACGTCTAGGGTAATTCCCTTATCATATATGTGGTGGCAGTGGTTCCTTCAATTTGAAATTTCAATGCAAAGACTACTCACTACTAATCCTAGGGGTGATTCCCAAACAAGATGTAGTAGGAGAAGTGCCTTAAGTTTGTTTTGTGCCTAGACAACTTGTATGGAAGAGTGTCTGACATTGCATTTCTAAGAACACATGTATTGATTTTTACAAACATACATCTATTTGGTGGTGTAGGAGGTAAGCCCTCTTATACTTAACACCCTTCTTTTAGACGTATGGGCTCAGAGGTTGTACTTTTGTGGAAATCAATTAGTGTGTTGTTGGAAATGGCAATATGGCATTCAAACGGGATTTTTTCTATGAAAGGTAAAATGTTACCTTAAGCCTCGCACATCAGTAATGGCAAAAACAGGGTAGACGCAGCATGGCTAAGTGGGTCGCTCCCATTTGGATATAGTCATCACCTTTCTACATTACCCTCTATATTTCAATTTTGTTGTGCATGTTATGGCCATAGATAGGTTGGAAACGACCAGGGTGATGGCATATTTAGTACTATCTATGGTAGAGGTAGGCCGGTTCTGTGTTGGTAGAGGTTGGAGCCTCAGGTACATCCCTTTATTGATGTACGTCGGAAGGTAGTCCCTTAACTTTTCTTTTTATGGAATCCTTTCTCCAATATGAGCCTTTATGGTTTCAGTTGTAAACCTATTATGCTTGAATTAATAAATGTAATAATTTTGGCTAAGATTGTATGCATTTATTTGAAAGAGTCAAAGAATGTCATTAAAAATAATATCTCTGATTTTGCATAGAAAATGGTTTGCTTATCATAAAGTAAAAACCAGTTCATGTTTATGTGCGGCGTGGTCTTATGAAATACTCTTTGTTTTTAAGAATATCATGTTTTTGAGTTTTCTCACCCAGTCCCATGACTGATTCGGAGTTTATTTTCTTTTCCCCTAAAACTCCGAGTGCCTTATTTTTCTGAGAAACCAACTAGTTCAGGTCTAGCTTGGAACATTTTGGAGTAGCTTGGAGCAGGAGTTGGAGTCTCCTCTATAGATAGTTATCCATTTCTATTTCCGCTGATAGTTTGCATTTAGTACTAGTAGGGACAAAGATTTATAACTATCCAGGCTGAGATTAGGAGGGACTCTGATGTATGTATTTAAATTCCCGCTGTAAAGATTATATATTAAAATAATATATGTTATTCCATTCATGTAAGATTCTATTCTGTCTTTATTTTTCTTCTTACCCTTGATTGATCCATCTTTTCGAAATTTGGATTGCAGCATGTGAATACCGTGGATGTGTTAGTGTCGATTTTGGAGGGTCAAAAAGCCCGGTCATCGCAACTGTCCACTTTTAATAGATATAATCTAAAACAAGGTGTGTGACTAGAATGCCCGAACAACTACAATTCAACAAAACTTAACATATCCATAAAAGAGGATTCATAATAGTACATATGACAACCAAAGAAGCAAAATAGCATAATGGACTAAGAAGAGAAAAGGTCAACAATAGAGTACACTATCTCGCTATCCAAGTCGTTAGGGTCAAAGAGCTTAGGAATGCCAGAGGAAGCCGGTGGGTCAGGAGCTCCAATAACATGAGGGACTTCAATTACCAGATTTGCTTTATAAGGAGTGACATCAGCATTGATTTCTTGAGAAGTGGTAGAGGAGATATAAGATTGTAGCTTCGTGAGAGCATCAAGGTCAGGAGGAACAGGGGAAGGAGGAACAATGGCAGGAGCATCCAAAGAAGAATCCACCACAGTTCTGCTCTTAATTTTCTATTGATGAGGGCGAGGTTTCTGAATAGGAGATTTTACAGAAATAGTAGCAACCTCACCCTCCAAAGGACGATGTCTACAAAGAGTATCAGTGCGCCTAAATGAGTGACAAATAGAACATATCGTGGGTGATAATCAATGTCAATATGGCCAACACTATCCCCATAGAGTGTAATCAAAAGGTGGGAAGGTAACTGTCCGATAGGGGTAATCTCAATAAGAGCCTTGGCATACTCTAATCGATCACGACATTTAGTGTTCTCATTAAAACAAACTAGCTCACCAATATGGCATTCCAACCAATCAAGCCCCTCTAAATACTGTAGTGATGACAAGATGTTAGAAAACTTTGCCCAAACAGGGATGGACAAAACATTCTCTCTAGCATCATCAAGAAAAGGACTACACTTGGTGGTAATAAACACCTTTCCATTTATGGCACAAGGATCAGCCTATAAAACAATTCTCCTTTCATCGGAGTTTGAAAAATCAAAAAGAACGTATCTTTATTAAAATGCACTTTCAAAGACCCACGTATCTTCCACTTGTTCTTTTAAAAAAATTAACCGTAGAATATCCATGACCCTTATCCAAAAAGAAGCCTACAAGGGTATCGTCCTAAAAAGCAACGCCTGCATCAACAACTGACTGTGGTGGAACTAGTAATTTATTGTTAAAACCTCTATTTTATGGTTTCAATGACAACAACTATACATTCATATATATTATATACATCTTATCAGATTACATGTATATACTATGAGAGATCAGCATGCTCAAAGATATTGGGACTCAAAGAAAAACAAAGACCTATGGACCATGCTATGATTAAGTCAGGTTATTCTAATATGTTAAGAGCCTTAGATAAAACATTGTACGGTCTTCTTGAGTATATATGTACACATGATTTCATAAACACTAAAATGCATTAAAAAATGAATTTACTATCCACAGACGTTTGAAGAAAAACCACATACGTCTGTGAAAATACTTAGGAAATTATTTTTTGAAGCCACGGACGTCTGAAGTTTCTCCACAGACGTCTGTCATTTGAACAACTGCAAAAATCTAAATAGACACCTCTGTTAAATGAATAGAAATCAATTATTCATCGAAAGGTTACAACCATTAAAATGAATTGACCTTATCTAACAGTAACAAATCCTCGTCTACATCTCTTTAAATCTATAAATACTACATGATTGAGATTGATAAATTAATTGAATTGATCAATTAAATCTATTCTCTCTTTTTTTCTCATTGCTCTCTTGTGCATACATTGCTTATATACTCTCAATCTATCATAACCAAAATATAATTTTGGTTAAACCACTTCCTACAACTCAAAGCATCCACATTCACATACTCAAAGGAAATCATAGGAAGATTTGTACTATCGGTAAAATCCGTGTTATTTGGAACACAAGATTGTCAAAGATATACTTTGGTGTCAGCCTATAACTCTGGGTGAAGTGAATGTTAGTTGGTTGAAGGAAATACCAAAGGGGAGCTTCAGGACTTGACGTAGGATGGGAGGTCCGAACTAATATAAAATATCTAGTGTGATCGCTTTTATTATTTACCTTATTTATATTCAATTATTATTCTCTGCTTAATATAGTGAGTAATATACACTCTCACACCTGTATGTATGTATGTATGTGTGTGTGTGTGTATAAGTTGCATTACTTAAAAAGATCCTATAGACTTTCATTTGATATCAGAGCGAGCTTATTTCAATCTACAGTAACACGTAGTTGAAAAATAATTAATATGGCAAGCACATTTCAAGAAGGTCAATCAACTGCTTGTCCTCAATTATTTACTGGGTCGTAATTATGCTTATTGGTCAATACGAATGCAAATTTTTATGGAAGCCAATGGTTTAGAAATATGGCTAGCAACTCAAAACAAATATAAAGCACTTGACACCGATATTGGCACTTGGACTGATGCACAAAAAGCAGAGACGTCTAACAATACCAAAGCTATGAATGTATTGTGACAAAAACAAGTTTTCATGTGTCATGCTCTGCAAGACTGTATATGATATATGGCGCACTTTAAAAGTCACACATGAAGGCACGGATAAAGTCAAGCAAACTAAAATTTCAATTTTACAAAACCAATTTCCATCTTTCAAAATGAAAACAAGTGAATAGAATATTGATATGTATGCTAGATTTCAAACCATTTAACATGATCTCATGGCACTTGGAGTCAAATTCATAGATTTTGATTTAGTCACTCGATTTTTAAACTCTTTGACAAACGAATGGGAAAGAAAAGTTTTAGTCATCGAAGAAGCTAATGATCTTTCTAAATGTAAAGTCAAAGAGCTAATAGGAAGTATGATGTCGTATAAAGCTAACTTGCAGGCTATAAAGGATCAAAATCATGAAAACAAAAGCATAGCATTCCAAGCAAATAACGAAGATTCAGACTTAGATGAAGATGTGGCTGTTTTTATTGCCAAAAAACTACAACAAATTTAAGAAGTTGAAGAAGATGACCAGATTTCAATACGGTGGCCAACTAAACTCCTTAACTTAAACATCTATTAAATGGTATAAGTGTGAAAATTTTGGCCACATGAAGAAGGATTGTCCACAACTCAATAATGATAAAAAGAAAAGCAAGTTTGAAAAATTAAAGAAAAGGTTTTCAAGTAACATGGGATGATTTGGATTCGGATTCGGATTCGTCTTCTTCATCTAACAATGAAAGTGAAAGCAGCTTGGAACAAATAAATGTGTGTTTTATGGCTAACACTGATGAGGTACGACCTGAACTTGTTTATGATTAAATAATGGAAATTAGCATTTAATTGGATGATAAGTATAGAGAAACAAAAAAAATTACATAAGGAATATGTAGGGAAGTTAACTAGAGCAGAATTAGAAATTGGATTATTAAAAGATGAAAAAAAAATATCTTAGAAGAAGAACTAGAAATTATTAAAAAAATGTGCAACATCATTATCTCAAAATAAAATTTTATTAAATGATTTAGAAAATTATAAGTTATAAAAAGTTAACCTTGAAAAAGAAAATTTAAAATTACAAGCAAATTTAGAATCTAGAAATATTGAAATTTGTGATCTTAAAGTAAATTAGATAAAATAACAAATAATGTAAAAAAATTCAAAAAAGTAAAACAAAATCTAGAAAATTTGATTGAAATATCTAAACCATCTGGAAATTGAAATGGATTAGGTCTTAATAACAAAAAAAAATAAAAGAAATATAGCACATTATACACAAAATTAAAAAAGCCAAAGTTAGAAACTAAGATTAAGAATTTATATACAAATATGATAAAAATATAAATTCTAAAAATAAATAATAAAATGATTAGACAAAAATATATTAATGAATATTTAAAGAAAGTTGTATATAACAAAAATTACATTTCTAAAGGAACCAAATACTCATGGATATGGCTACCTTCTTCCACTAACACATAGGGCCCTAAACAAAGAATGTGGGTACCAATTAAAATTTTCTATTTTTGCAAGTACCCAAAATTAAAATAAAAAATAAAGAGAAATGGATACTCGATAGTGGTTGCTCTAAGCACATGACTAGAATGCTCATATGTTATGAAATATAACATATATCGATGGTGGCACTGTAACATTCGGAGATAACTCAAAAGGATTTGCCATCACCATGGGAAAAGTCATCAATATCGGTATTCCTAGTTCTTCTATAATTACCAATGTTTTATTGGTAGAAAATTTGAAACATAACTTATTAAGTATAAGTCAATTATGTGATAAAGGATTTAAAATTGATTTTGAGAAAAACAAATGCATTATTTTTTATCAAAATAAAATTTTAATTTTTGAAGGATTTAGAAATCGAAACATATATGTTTTAAACATGAATGTCAAAAACATTACTAATTTATGCTTAGCCGTAAATCATGATGATCCATGGTTATGGCGTAACGTTTTTGTCACATAAATTTTAAGATTGTCAACAAACTAGCTAAAAATGAATTAGTTAGAGGATTACCAAAAATCAACTACAAGGTTAAAAACCTATGAGACGCTTGTCAATTTGGTAAATTAAGGAAAAGTTCCTTTACACCTAAAAAGGAAATTTTCACAAAACAACCTCTCGAATTACTCCATCTAGATTTATTCGGACCAACTAAAGTACGTTCAATAAATCATAATAAATATGTTTTTGTAATTATTGATGATTTTTCAAGATATATTGGACATTATTTTTAAAATATAAAAGTGGCACTTTTGAAATGTTCAATAATTTTGCTAAACGAATTAAAATTTTGATGAATTTAAAAATTAAAAGTATATGAACCGATCATGGAGGTGAATTTGGAAATGAACTATTTACAAATTTTTGTAACAAAAAGGGAATTAGTCATAATTTTTCATTTTCTCGGACACCACAATAAAACAGCATTGTAGAAAGGAAAAATCGGACTTTACAAGAATGTGCATGAACTCTACTAAAAAGTAGTAACCTACTAAAAATATTTGGGCCGAAACTGTTGCTAGCACTTGTTATGTATTAAATCGTGTAACACTTAGACCAATGACTAAAAACATGTGCTATGAAATAATTTTTAACAAGAAACAGAAAGTATCATATTTTAAAATATTTAAATCAAAATGCTTTATATTAAACACAAAAGACTATATAGGAAAATTTGATTTTAAAGCTGATGAAGGAATTTTTGTTGGTTATTCGGATCGAAGTAAAGCATATAGAATCTTTAATAAACGAACAAATATTATAGAAGAAAATCTTCATGTCTCATTTGATGAAAACTTTAAGGATAATAAAAATGACGATGATGAAGAAGTTATAAATAAAACTAGTATACCTATACATAATAATAATAATAATGTTAACAACAATAATGATAATGTGATAACGTCACCACCTAGGATATTAAGAGATCATCCTATTAATAATATTATCGGTGATTTAAATATAAGAGTGTCAACTAGAAAACAGTTAAATCAAATGAGTCATGTTGCATTAATATCAAATTTTGAACCGAAAAATTATAAAGAAGCATCAATGATGATTTTTGGATTATTGCAATGCGAGAAGAACTTAATCGATTTGATAGAAATGATGTATGAGAACTTGTACCAAGACCAAACGATTAATCTGTAACGGGAACGAAATAGGTTTTTAAAAATAAAGAAGATGAAAACGGAAATATTGTTCGAAATAAAGCAAGATTAGTAGCTCAAGGATATAATCAAGAAGAAGGAATTGATTATGATGAGACATTTTCTCCTCTAGCACGTATTGAGGTAATACGAACATTACTAGCCTTTGCATGTCATCATAATTTTAAACTTCTTCAAATGGACGTAAAAAGTGCATCTTTAAACGGATTTATAAAAGAAAAGGTGCATGTTAAACAACCTCCTCTATTTGTTCACGAGAAATGTCCCGATCATGTATTTAAACTTAAAAAGGCCTTATATGGATTAAAACAAGCACATCGTGCTTGGTATGAAAGATTAAAAACCCATTTACAAAATTCCGGTTTTCAAATTGGTAAAATTGACTCCACTTTATTCATAAAATAAGAAAATAATACTATTTTAGCCATACAAATATATGTTGATGACATTATATTTGGATCCACTAATGAAAAATTGTGTACTAAATTTTCTAACATAATGAAAGACGAATTTGAAATGTCACATATGGGTGAATTAAACTATTTCTTGGGTTTGTAAATAAGACAACTAGAAAATCAAATTTTTATAAATCAAGAAAAATTCTGTAGGGATTTATTAAAATGTTTTAGAATGGAAAATATTTCAACTAAACCGACTCCGACGAGTACTACTCTCATTTAGATAAAGATGAAAAGGGAAAAGATTTCGACCAAAAATTATACCGAAGTATGATAGAATTTATGTTATACTTAATGGATAGTAGACCAGATATTATGATGAGTGTATGCTTATGTGCTTGGTTTCAAGCACAGCTAAAAGAATCAGATCATCGAGTGGTAAAAACGAATCTTAAGATATTTAACAAACAGTAAAGAGTATGGACTTTTCTACCCAAAAGGAAGCTTGTTCGAACTCGTGTCATATTGTGATGCTGATTTTGGGGTTGTAAAACAGATAGAAAAAGCACAAATGGCACATGTGTCATTTTATTGGTCAATCTTTAGTTTCATGGTTTAGTAAAAAAACAAAACCTTGTTTCACTCTCGACATGTGAAGTCACATACATCTCAGCGGCTTTAGCATGTGCATAAGTAATCTATATGTAAAAAACTCTTCTAGATTTTGGTAAAATCATAACAAATTCTCTTATATATTGTGAAAATACCAGTGCCATAGATTTATCAGAAAATCCTATTGACCATTCTCGAACAAAACATATTGATATTCGCACCTTTTTCTCAGAGATAATGTGGAAAAAGGAATTATATCACTAGAATTTGTGAATACCAAAATCAAACCGCTAATATTTTTACCAAACAACTAATCGAACTAACTTTTATTAAATTGAGATGAGATTTAGGAATATTTTCTTACAATGAATTGGTAAACTAAAATTAAAATTTATTTAACTTACATAAATTATACACAATGAAATTTGAATACTTAGCACAAAATAATTTTATCCTCATAAAAATAACTAAGTTTGTTAAAATTCTCTGGTTAAATTTTTTCCCTAACAAATAAAATGCTATATATAGTGAACCAACTTTAATATAAACCAATTTTTCTTACGAACTACATACATATATTTTCTTTTACAAATCACCATTTGCAATTATTTCAACTCAAAATGTCTTCCGATCACGACTCCACTTATTCAACTGTCGATTATAGATCGCCCTCATCAAATAGCACCTACATTTCACCAACTAAATCCAGACCTTAATCAATTCGCTCAGCCTCTCTGAGCATTGTTGCATCACCAATGTATCACACTGGCTTTTCTCCTAAGGAAAAGAAAGCCAAATGGTCAATTGATCTACAATCAACATCTCTCACCGCCAAAGTTCATAAAATATATCATTATCGAAAAAAATAACGGGAGTTCAACATGAAATGTATTATGAGCAACGACATCGTGGATCTCATCTAAATTTTCTCGGAAAATGTATTCTAGCAATTTATAGTCATTCGCCAACAAAAAATTTCATACATCAAAAATCTCTTTGCTTACAAGAAACTTCTATAAAAGAATATAACATTACTCCAAGAAATTTATTCAATCGAGGACCATCAAACCAAGACTGGATTGACACTCCAGCTCGTCCAAGTTGGTCTCCACTGAAGTTGTTAATTGATGACACAAAGGTTAAACCAAATTCATGGGATATACAACAAATTAAAAACTATGACCTCTTTGACAAAAACTAAAATTATGATAAGCATTTCATCAAAATAAGTTTCCTTTGTAATTTCTTAATATATATTTTGTTCTATGTAAAAATTCTCTTGAAATTTCAATAAATAAAGATTGATATTTTCATTTTGACGCATAATTTTTGAGAAAACAGACCACAAATGTCTGTGACAATATCAAAAACATCTATCAGAGGTTTCAGGAAAACAATTTTCTAAAACCATAGTCGTTTGTGATAATTCACGGACGTCTGTCGTTAGTTTCATAAAACTATTTCCTGAAACCATAAACGTCTATGAAAAATCACAGATGTCTATCATATGTTTCAGATAAAAAAAATTTGGAACCATAGACGTCTGTGGTATTCTTATAGATGTCTATCGCTACTCTGATTCTGCTTTACTAGTAGCCATATATATACACACACTCTCTCTCTTTATCAACTTTTCACCATCCTATTCTCAATTTACACTCAAACCCTAACTCCTAAAATCTCAAATTGCTCACTAATGGCTCCCAAGGCAAAAACTCCGGTTATCAAACGGTCCAAGAAAGGTCAATCCTCTTCTTCTTAAAAATCCCTTAGTCAATGAGGCTCTCATTCAAGAGTAGCCTCGAAATAGCACGATTGCTAACAGGAGATTTGACGAGCTCAAACAAAATAATCTTCATTCTAGCCCATTCTACAGATTATGAAAATTTGGAGAATATGACATTCAAGAACTCACTATCCCCTCTGACTGTCGGGATTTAACCAATTTCGACGAAAACGAGGTACAAATTGATCAATTGGCAATATTTCTTCTTTACGCCAATTTGTATAGTAGTGATATTTGGACTCCTGACAATGACGATGGTTGGTTATGGACGAGTGTTTACGGATGTGTTTTAAAGATTAGTGTAAACACCATTAGTGGTATACTTAATTGTTCTTCGTCCGGAATTGATCTAGAAGAAGTTCCCGACCACAGGAATTTACTACGAGATGAAATAACTCATCAAATTTGGGAAGATAGGATGCCATAGTGGAAATCTGTTTACTTACGTCCAAAAGCTAGGTTGTTAAACCGTATGATTATCAATACGATAATTCCACACCTAGGAAGTCATGAACAAATCTACGACAACGACCACAAAGCCCTTTATGCTATTTTTGGTGGGATACAAATAAATTTGGCTAAGTTCATTTATAACGAAATAAAAAGCTTTTGGTCTCATCACCAATGCCTGATTATATATGCTCCTTATATTATGCGTCTCTTACTTACCCTTGGGGTACCCTCTTATGTCTCTCATTTTGAAGAAATCCTTGTCAAAGAGAGCGGAATAAGACTTTTATCTTTAATGCACCTTCCCCAATGTCTACCCCCAATTATCTCCCTAGAACAATGGTCCTTGCAACAGCAACAACAAATGCATCATGGTCCTCAACCCACTCCTGCTCCTCAACATACTTATTCACCTGGTCCTTCATAACAACATGCCTCCTCTAGTCATGCTACCGAATACTATTCCGATTCGGAAATTGAAGACACTCGCATTAAACCAATGCAACACGAATCGATTTGTGATTTAAGGCTTAAAAATCAAAAGTTAATCATGGTCAACCAGCGGGCTTTGAATAAAAGGATGACTGGCTTGGAACGTTCTTTTTCAACGAGGATGACTAAGATGGAAAAGACTTTAGAAAAGGTTGTTTCCACTTTAGGAAAAGTTATGAGAAAACTCCATGGCAGATCATCTTCTTGATCATCATCTTCACCTTCACCTACACCACCTCCTCGGGCACAAACACCAATTTATCGTGCCCATACCTCTCATGAAGGACCTTCTCAGGACAGAGTCAAAACCATTAAGCAAGAACAACAGGAAGAGGAGGAAGAAGACGGTGATGAGATCTCTTGGCCCGAACTTCCCCCATCGCATCATCAGCAATACATGGCCTTCCAGGAGCTTTCCATTTAGAAAAAAAAGAATATCATGATCAAACTAACTTGCCAGGAGTATACGACCAAGATCCTTCGTCATATTGGGAGTACTATGAGAATTACGGTGGATTTTCCAATTCCTCATATCAGTACAACTAGCTTATTTTTTTCTGCCATTTTTATTTGTTCTATTTGTCACTTGTGTTTATGCTTCACTTTTTTTAATGCACTTTGTTACTTACCTTTTAAAACATAATTTTGTTTGACCTTGCTTGTACGTATTTACCTTCAATTATTTCATTCTCGTATCTATGACATATCTATAACTATATATCTATTTAACGTATGCATAATATCTTTTGTTCTGTTTTGATAATGATAAAAGGGAAGAATATATGCATATACATAAGGGGAGATAAATTCACTTTATGTGAACATTTTCTATTTTTGATTATGAATGACTGTAATATCTAATCTGTTTTGATTGTATGGTTGTCATCATCAAAAAGGGGGAGAATATTAGAACCTCTATTATATGGTTTGAATGACAACAACTATACAATCATATATATTATATACATCTTATCAAGACAGGTATATACTACGAGAGATCAGCATGCTCAAAGATATCGGGGCTCGAAGACAAACAAAGATCTATGGACCATGCTATAATTAAGTAAGGTTATTCTATATGTTAAGAGTCTTAGATAAAACATTGTACAATCTCCTTGAGTATAATTCACACACGATTTCATATGCACTAAAATACATTGAAAAACTAAATTTACCATCCACGGACATCTAAATAAAAACCACATATGTCTATAACAATACTCAGTAAATTATTTCCTGAAGCCACAGACGTCCGAGGTTTCCCCACAAACGTCTATCATTTGGATAACTGTAAAAAACTGAATAGATGCCTCTGTTAAACGAATAGAAATCAACTCTTCATCGAAAAGTTGCAACCATTAAAATGAATAGACCTTATCTAACGGTAACAACTCCTCATTTGCATCTCTTTAAATCTATAAATACTATAATGATTGAGATTGACAAATTAATTGAATTAAATTAATTGAATCTATTCTCTTTTGATTTCTTATTACTCTCTTATGCATACATTGCTTACATGCTCTCAATCTATCATATCCAAAATATAATTTTGGTTAAACCACTTCCTACAACTCAAAGCATTCACATTCACATACTCAAAGGAGATCATAGGAAGATATGTACTATCAGTCAAAATCTGTGTTATTTGGAACATAAGATTATTAGTGATATACTTTTGAATTAGCCTATTCCTCCGGGTGAAGCGAGGGTTGGTTGGTTAAAGGAAATATTGAAGGGGAGTGTTAGTGCCAAAATTGGTCACTAACACCCAAACACCGTTGAAAGCACCAAATTGCAATCACAGATCACAGATAGAATGTATGTAGAGAGTTTAAATGTTAAGATCAATCAAAATTAAAAAGAAAGCAGTAACAATAGAGGATTTATAGTGGTTCGGCTGACTCTAGCCTACGTCCACTCCAGAAATTTCCTTTTTATTGATATCAGAATCAAGTACAATTACAATCCAGAATTTTCAAAACAATAATGGCAGAGTAGCCTTAATGAAGAAGATGAAGAGAAACAGAATGAAGATCCCTTTTCTGAAGCCCCACATGTTGTATTTATAGGCAAAACCTGAGTTACGGGGCTTCCTGAATGATCCGGGCCCATCAACACCAATGACGACCCAAAAATGACGACCCAGAACTGACGACCCAGAAATGACGACCCAGAACTGACGACCCAGAAGTGATGACCCAGACTGACGACCCAGAAATGACGAGAAATGACGACCAGAAATGACGACCCAGAAATGACGACCCAGAAATGACAACCCAGAAATGACGATCTAGAAATGTCGATCTAGAAATGTCGATCCAGATCACTACCGAGCCACATCTACCGACCCACTCAGGCCGAGTCACTCGTGACTTTCCACCCTTGATCGAGCCATACCAGCCTTCATACCTCCAATCCTTTCCTAACTCGATACTCGTTCGAGACCGATCATATCTTCTGCAGCTATCGTCTTGTAGCCGGGTAACACTGTTGGTTTTAGTTAGATCCGCTTGTACACGGCCTTGCCAAAAGGCGGGTTAATATTTGCCCCCCAAAACATGCCTTGCGGTAGGAAGGCGTGTTTTGAATAGCTTTTGATCTATCATCCAAAGTCCATATGTCATCCATAGCCATACCATCCGATCCATAATCCAATCCATTTTATCCTAGTGCCATTGTCGTATCCTTATTCAAATCCGCAACTGCTTCGAGTCGATATCCGATCCCTATCCAGTAACCAAATCCTTATCCAATTCCACATCCATCCAAACCCAATAATCGAGTTATAATCCATCCATATTCAATAACCAAATCCATGACCTCTCTAGGTCGATATCCAAATCCGGGATCTCTCCGGATCATACCAATCCTTAGCCACTCAAAGCCAAAATCTGAATCCATAACCTCTCTGGGTTCTTGCCAAGCGCACTCCACACTCGACAACCTGTGTTAAGTAATGCCATGGTATTCCTGGTTTAGTGTCCCCAAACCCTGAGTAATGTCTGGGCTTAAGTCTTGAGCCGAATCATGGTCGCTCCGGACCCTTGCAGAGCATAGTCCACACTCGACAATCTGAAATTGTAACCGATAGATAATATGGGGCCTAAGTCCTAGGCCAAATCCTAGTCTCTCCGGACCCTTGCCGAACATAGTCCATGCTCGACGACCTTTTAGCCAAAAACCAGACAAAATGTCAATCAAAATCTAATCTGAAATCCAGATTCAAACCAGAAAACCATAAATCCATATCAAAAGTCCAAACCAAAAAGAAAACGTCCAAACCAGAATCCAAATTAGAAAACAAACAAAACTAGGAGTTCAAACCAAACTCCAATACCAAACCAGAAAAAGCAAGTGTCCAAGCCAAAAAGAAAAAACAGATTTCACAAACCAGAGCGTCACGGTTTATCATCATCTCAGAGCATGCCTAGCGGTTGTCTCCATCCCCGTACATGAGTAAGTGACTTAGCCGTCTGCCTAGAGTTTGCTACTTATTCCAAACCATCATGATTAGTTGATGACCAACCGACCACCATTCCTAGGCCTCGCGCCATTGTCATTCAAGGTAGGCGGTGGCTGCTCCTGTTCCACCGCCTCATTCCGAGTTTCGACATATTGCCGCAACTGACCATTCCTTACATGCTCCTCGATTATATCCTTTAGATGCATGCAGATGTTAGTATCATGCCCGTCCGGGTCATAAAAGAGACAGTTCCTCCTGATGCCCTTTTGTGTTCTGAGGGATCCCTCCTTGCCGGCCTTCGATAAGGAAGGCGATCCCGAGTATCCAAGTATATTCGTTCCAATGTCTCATGCAGTCCTGTGTAAATGGAGAATTTTGGTTCTCCCCAGCGCTTCCTCTTTCCTTTATCCTTATCTTTACCCGAGCTTTCACCGGACGGTTCTCCATCCTTAACCATGTTTACTTCCTTTGACTTCATATCCAAACATGCATCCTCTTGTCGAAGAAATCTCTCAGCTTCATGAAAGAATTCCCCGAGATCCATTGGTGGGTCCAGTATTAACGATACTTTGAAATCCGAATTATCCCTGACTCCTGATACTGCAGCCATCAGAACCATTGATGGATCCGGCCGATCCACCAGAGCAACAGCTGCATTAAACCGAGTTAAGAAAGTCCCGAGCGATTCATCCGCCCTCTGTTTAACTAACGTTAGTGTCATCACATTCTTCGGCCTTTTTATGTGAACTCGAAACTGTTTCAAGAACTTATCCACCAGTTCTGTCCATGTTCTAATAGATCAATCCTCCAGCTGTCTGGACCATATAGCAGCTATATCGGTCAAGTACAGGGTGAAACACCGGGCCATAACCTCCTCTGATGTCCCCAACACTTCCATATGCCTTGTGTACCTCATCAAGTGGTCAGTGGAATCCGTCTTACCGTTGTATACTTCCAGAGTGGGCAGCTTAAAATCGGATGGATTCCCAGTCATCCTGATGTTACGGGTAAACGGACTTTTGTTTACTTCCTCCAAATCTTTGTTTGTCAGACCTCCGCGAATAGTTCGCTTGATAATCTCAGCTAATCTAGTGTTATCTACTAAGGGTTGCCCTCCATCTCCATTTCCTAACTGCCCTCCAATTCCTCGAGGGAATTCCGGTACATACACCTTGTCATGCACTCCTGTATTCTTGTTGGCGCCGAACTGCGCAGCATCATCTAGTATCCCTCCATGGATTGGTCCAGCATTACCTGGTAGTGTGCCCCCTGAGTCTAGGTCCATCCAGATTGACAGTTGTTTGCTGATTGTGGGCTGCCCCTGCTGAACCACTCCATCTGCTTGCCTGTTGAGTCCTTCTGATCCAGTTCCATGGATCTGAGCTCCTGCAGCTCTTGATGTTCCTACCAGTCCAAATTGTCTAAGAAGTGTCTGCATCATTTCCTCTTGCCTTTTCATCAGCTGCTCCTACATGGAATTCATCATGACTTGAATCTCATCTCTAGTGATATAGATCGAGGCTTGATTAGCTCCAGAGGAAGCCTCCTGACTTCCCTCTTGCTGACTCCTTTCCATCCTTTATCTCCTGGTTGATTGTTTTGCTATAGTCTCCAAAATCCAAGTTCCTAGGCCTTTAAATCCAAAATCCAATCTTTTGAATCCCTGAGTGCTAGCTCTCTCAATGAAAGCACCAAAATGTTTGCGCCAAATTTGATCACTATCACCCAAACGCCGTTGAAAGCACCAAATTGCAGTCACATATCACGGATAAAATGTATGTAGAGAGTTTAAATATGAAGATCAATCAAAATTAAAAAGAAAGCAGTAATAACAGAGGATTTATAGTGGTTTGGCTGACTCTAGCCTACGTCCACTCCAGAAATTTCCTTTTTATTGATATTAGAATCAAGTACAATTACAATCCTGAGTTTTCAAAACAATAATGGCAGAGTGGCCTTAATGAAGAAGATGAAGGGAAACAGAATGAAGATCCCTTTTCTGAAGCCCCACATGTTGTATTTATAGGCAAAACCTGAGTTACGGGGCTTCCTGAATGATCCGGGCCCATCAACACCAATGCCGATCCAAAATTGACAACCCAGAAATGACGACCCAGAAATGACGACCCAGAAATGACGAACCAGAAATGATGACCCAGAAATGACGACCCAAAAATGTCGATCTAGATCACCACCTAGCCACATTTACCGACCCACTCAGGCCGAGTCACTTGTGACTTTCCATCCTTGACCGAGCCATACTAGCCTTCATACCTACAATCCTTTCCTAACTCAATACTCGTTTGAGCCCGATCATATCTTCTACAACTATCGTCTTGTAGCCAGGTAACACTGTTGATTAAAGTTAAATCTGCATGTCCACGGCCTTGCCAAAAGGTGGGTTAACAGGGAGCTTTGGGACTGGACATAGGATGGGATGTCCAAACCAGTATAAAATATCTGGTGTGCTCGCTGTTATGATTTACCTTATTTATATTCAATTATTATTCTCTGCTTAATATAGTCAATAATATACACTCTCACATGTATATATACAAGTTGCATTGCTTGAAAAGATCCTATAGACTTTCATTCATCACAATTCCTAACAATTTCGAAATGTTTAGAAACATACCTCCTCACATTGTGGGGTTTCAATGAGAAGAGTGATTTCCAAGATGTGGATCAAGAATCATTCTTTGGGACGAAGACTGAAGAGATTTAGGAACAGAATCACAATGAACAAGGGGAGGTATATTAGTAGCTATACTGGCATTAGGTGGAGAAGCGGATATATCAATAAAGGCATTCTCAATAACATCATTCACAAACGGTGGAATGGAGCTAGCTTGAGCTACAACACTAGAAACTAGAGCCGATGACTTCCTACTTAAGGATTGTAGGCATTGAAGATTGCTAACAGCTTAGGGGAGATAGAGAAATTATATGTGGAAACAATAGAAGGCAATGGCAATTTTGAATTGGCTGAGGTCTTATGCAAACTAGATAGGGACGGGAAAATGCCAACATCATCTAGAATCTGTAATGGCTTATAACATATTTTCCTAGATCTAGTTAAGGAGGGCTAAGCTTCAAAACTCGATTTGATGAAACCTGATTTCATCAAAGACAAACGAATAGGGCAGAGGTGACATAAAATAGGGAAGATGATGCGAAGGAAAGGAGGAGAAAATGGGAGAGGTTAGCAGTGGAAGACCAGAAAGGTGGATGAAGCGACCCCATTTTCGACTTTCATATGTGAAATTTTTGATTTTCAATCTTCTTTGATTATTTTCTCAATTTACACTTCACTTATACGTATATGTATATATTAGTTTGGTTAATGGGATTATATTTATTACTACATTTTAACACGTTGAAAATGTATTTTTTCAAGGAGGCATCACCATTGCAATTTTCCATAAACTACCGAAAATTGGAATTTTTGTGTTTGCAAATTTCAAGGAATCATCTCTTTTTGTTCATATTGAAATAGACAATACAAACTATAGAAAAGACGTCCCTACTTTGCATATCTCTTTCTCTTGGCGTATTCCTTATTATTTCAAACAACGTACTTTTCACATGTAATTGTGGGATTTGTCGGTCTATAAAAATTTACAAGGCAATCAATACAACAAAGTCGTACATTCTACAAATCCAATATATTAAAAATACAAAAAACTTATACCTGAATCAATTTAGATCATTCCAATTGAATAGTTACAACTTGCAACCCAAATAACAATAATATGGAATAACTTTATAATTTTATCAATACCATACTTTAAAATTTAAGGATTATTCTTCCTAAATTCCAGGTTTTGGGTATATATGTCATTCCATAAAAATTAAATAATTTACTTAATATATAGGCAAGATTTTCCAATAAATTTAACCATTTAAGCCTACGATTCAATGGTTTTTACATAGGCATAACAACAAAAATAAATCTCAACGATATAAATCTGATATTATGTAAAACATATAATTCCTACTTACCTTATAGCTTTCAAATCTTCATATCTAACCCTATTTTACTTACTTGACTACTTTTTCTTTCTAGTCAAAATATGTATAAAATGATATATACATATTTATTAGAATTACAAATCTGAGAGGAGATTTATGTTAAGGGAAGTTTAATTTTTAAATTATTGAATTTATCTTTTTTATACAAAACTCAATTCACTGCTCCTTTTCTTCTCATTCTATTTTCCATTCTCTCTGATATATATACATATATATAATACTTCTAAAATTTCTAGAAATAATGGAGAAAGAAAAATGGTAAAGCTTCGCTGCTCTATTCAGAAAATATGAGAAAAAAAGTGAGATGATAGGCTTATAATTATAAGCACTTAGATGAATCTATTAACTAGATTAGTTTTTATTAAATCCAGGCATTTCAGACCAAGGTTCAGGGCATGCTAGGCCTAACCTGATGGTCAACCAGTTACAAACAACGGTTGACCGTTTGAACCTAGTTGCTGACTGGTGTGGCTTACTAATATTTGATGTCATTCTTTTTTTTTTTAAATACTCAGGAGAACCAGGTCGATCGGTAAACCCCTAGTAGGAACTAAGTTGTGCCTGTCAGCTGTTGCCATTCTTAATTATTAATGTTTATTTATTGAGGTTGTTAATTTATTTATATTCATTTCCTTAATTACTTTTGAATTAACTCCGATTCGAAATCTTTGAACGTTCCTAACTTCTTCATTTAAAATCTAGTCGTAAAACATTATTTATGGAGGTCGATCAAAATAACGCCACGAACGCAATGGTGCAACTTTCGTGGCCAAATTCTGATTTTATTCAAATTTTATTGTTAAGCATTAGTAATTATTTATTGATCCTTTTTAATTAATTACTGTTTATTTTTATAGGGTGTTATAGGAATACAATAAGTCCAAAGTGGAAGAAAGAAAATCTAGTAATGTAATAGTCAAACAAAGTAGAAACAATGAAATAGGTTATATAAAACATCTACTATTACATATGACTCAACATAAAAGGCAAAAAATACACCATATCATATCAATTTGATCCGGTAAGGACTAAACTCAAACGAACAAATCAAGAATTCATAAATACCATAATCAAAATTAAAGCTTAAGAAACAAAATAAAAACAAACTCGGTATCGAGAGATTCGATCAAGTCAGTAACTAGAGGTTTTTTGATTTTCTTAATATATCTGATAGCGAGTAGGACTTGGTGGATAGTGGTGCTGGTGGAGATGGAAGAGTTACTGGTACTTAGGCTGATGGAATTTATACTAATATTGTAGAAACTACAAGAAGACAATGAAAGGATCAGAGCGAATGATTCCTGTAGAGATAGGGGAACCTAGAAGTCATACAACTAATCAAGATCGTTTGTAGAATTAAACACTAAGGGTGTTCATGACGAAAATCGTCCAGCCGCCCAAAGTAGTAAGGAGTATATTGCATATATGGTGAAAATGTTGTTGAATCAGAGCTACCAGGCAAGAGACAATGGGTAGAGTGATATCGTAAGTCAGATCCCATTCATTAAAGATATTCTGGTAGTGAGGTATCATAGGAAATTTGCGATGCCAACTATGCCAAGCTATAAAGGTGTGACAGACCCTAGGCAGCACAGCTTAAAGTATAGACGACATATGGATACTACCTGTGTGACGAATGTTGTCAGATACAGATGTTTTCCGATCTTCTTAAAAGGAATAACAATGGTGAGACCTCAAAGATTTCCTTAAAGGGATTTAGTAGGTCTTGAAAGATTTAATGTTGTTGTGACTGAGGTGAGCAACCCAAGGAGGAAACCGAGTTGATGGCACTAATGAATGGGGTTCACCCGAAGAGTGATTTTGGCAGGTGGCTCAATAGAAAAGAATCACTACCTAAAAGAAGTTTTACTGCAAAGCATCTCCATTTCCACGTGTGGAAGAGGCAAATTTGGTTGTTGGATTAGCTATTGATGGTTAGGAGGGGCCAAGTAGTGTGATGCAATGAAACATTGCTCTCAAACAGAGTGGTCACAGATTTGGAGACATTGCAGTGAATGTTGGAAACAACAATAATAGTAAATGAAAAAAACCAATGCGAAAGAAATATGATACCAAGAAGCTTACTAGGTATACTCATCCTAGAGATTACACAGAGTTGACCGATTCCATTGAAAAAATCTATCTTGCTATGCAAGGTACTAAGCATTACAAGAAGCTGCCTCTGAGGGAGCTACCAAATAAAAGAGATGATCGGGAAAGTAAATTCACTTCCATGAGACCCATGACAATACCAATGAGTGTAGACATTTAAAAGATGTTATCAAAGATTTGATTCGTAAAAAGAAGTCGCAACAATATGTTAAGAACCCGCAGGTTGACAGGTGTTAACCGGCATCTTGGCACGGTTACAAAATGACAGTTGAAGAAATTATCATTAGCACTAGACAAGATTCTGACCAAGAAGAGACTGGAGGTGGTAGCAAGTTGTCAGGCCCACAACAAAGCAAGAGAATTCGGCCTGCTTGGCCTGGTGCGCAGAATCACCTACTATGGGCAGAGGCACCTTGTTCCTAAGCCGATGAGGGAAGTCCAACCCATCTCGTCTATAAATAGGAGGGCAGTAGCACAATGAAAGGGACCTTTTTTCGGGAACACTAGGGAGACTCTACCGCTTTCAAGACTCATCCTCTTTACTTAGCAATTGTATTCGAGTGTTTGGTCTACGGATTGTATATGTAATCAATCATCAAGTAAAGCAATAAAGTTTAACCTCAAAGTGGACGTAGGCAATTACGCTGAACCACTATAAATCCGGTGTTCTTACTTTCTGCATTTAAATTAGCATATTCTTCCTTGTTTAATTTAACTCCATCACTTATATCTCTACACAATCTTTCTCAACGAGGTTAGTGACCAATTTTGGTGCTAACACTTTGGTGCTTTCACTGAGAATTGAATTCTCAGCTTGATTGGATCTCATCGTCTACTAGTGGATTTCCATATTTGCGAGATAGATCCAGTTGTTTACTAGAAAACTTCCTATTCTACTCAGATTGAAAGAAATCTAAAGGAAGCTGATAGCCGTAGATTGGATTCACTGATGTACGCAAGATCTGGGGATTGGACGTTGAAGTTTGCACTCAAGTTGAATGAAGGCCGACCCTCCTCTAAAGGCAATTCAGCCGATCGCCCCAGAAAAGGCGAATGCCGATCCATACCTCCGGGTCGATCCATACCTCCAGGTCGAGTGACATCAGAATGCCGAACACGTGTGGAACGCCGAACAGTGTGGATGCCGAATAGTGTGGAATGTCGAATAGTGTGAATGTCGAACAGTGTGAATGCCGAACCGTGTGGAATGTCGAACCGTGTGGAACGCCGAACCGTGTGGAACGCCGAACAGTGTGGAACGCCGAACAGTGTGGATGCCGAATGGTGTGGAATGCCGAACAGTGTGGATGCCGAACGGTGTGGAATGCCGAACAGTGTGAATGCCGAACGGTGTGGAATGCCGAACAGTGTGAATGCCGAACGGTGTGGAATGCCGAACAGTGTGAATGCCGAACAGTGTGAATGCCGAACAGTGTGAATGCCGAACAGTGTGAATGCCGAACAGTGTGGATACCGAACGGTGTGGAATGCCGAACGGTGTGAATGCCGAACGGTGTGGATGCCGAACGGTTTGGATGCCGAACGGTTTGGATGTCGAACGGTGTGGATGCCGAACAGTGTGGATGCCGAACGGTGTGAATGCCGAACGGTGTGGAATGCCGAACGGTGTGGAATGCCGAACAGTGTGAATGTCGAACAGTATGGAATGCCGAACAAGTTTGGATGCCGAACACTTTCGGATGACGAACGCTCCTGAATGCCGAACGCTCTCGGATGCCGAACGATCCTGAATGCCGAGCGCTCTCCAATGCCGAACGCTCTTGAATGCCGAGCGCTCTCTAATGCCGAACGCTTCTGAGTTCCAGGCGTTCCTGAATGCCGAACAGTGTGGAATGCCGAACAAATTTGGATGCCGAACAATCCTGTATGCCGAGCAACTTTGTCATGCCGAACGGCCCTCAATGCCGATCGAAACTTAAGTTACACCGGTCTCTTATACGACCCCTATTTACAAAAAAAAATCTTTTTCGGGTACGACCCAAATTTTCGAAAATGAGGCTAGGGCATAGAGGAATTCAAAACTCAACTTAATAAAGGAACATTCTATCCACTTCCCTGACATCCCATGATCGACCATGGCATAGAGGATCTAGCGGCAGCTTATGAACGACATCAAGGGAAAGGACAAGCAACCACTATTCAAACGGTACTCCCAAAGGTTGGAGAACATAGATGATGTGACTCTAGCAAACGCCAAGATGACTCCAAGCACCATTCTTCGCTGACCCAGCACTTCGAATTTAGTGACTCCAAGCAAACCAATGTTTGGCTCTAAGCAATTTATTCCAAATACTAACAAGGGTATCATACTAATTGCATTTGAGGAAAGTCGACCTCCAAATATATTTTGGCAGCTAGTTAGCTAAAGAGCCTCCTACGACTATGGATCGTTTCTTTTACAAAATGAATCAGAACTAAAGTGAGGAGGAGTGGAGCATACTAAGAAAAATAACAATGCAGGCCTGTCGGCTAAGGACATTGATTCTAGTAGACAAAACAAGATCTCAAAATTCGACTCATATGCTCTTTGATAGATTCAATCGATAGCCTCTACTTGGAAGCTCATGACTCAAATTGGTACTGGAAACCAACCTCGAGAGAGCCCACCGAAGTCTAGAGAAAATCGGAGGAATGTTGTATATTCCAAGATGCACACTGATCCTGACACTGGCGATTACAAACACCTCCGAGGTGTGATCGAAAAGCTTTTTCAGAAAAGAAAGCTTCAGTAGTACATGCAAGCCACATAGAAGGGCGAGCCAGGAACTGCGGATGCCCATCAATAAAGAACTATAATTAATAATTGAACCGTTGGCATTTGGCGTCCCGCTAGAAGGGGCTAAGGGCAGAGTTGAACAACAAGCACATGATGCTGCTCTACTTATCAATGAGATTTATCCCAAACTTCTTTGGATTATTTTCTATTTCAATTTGAAATGTGCTTTGAATTGCAACAGACTTAAACTAAACTTCTTTTAAAACGATGCAGGTGACCAAGTACTCAAAGTTGGCTTCCAACCAATCCACGCAGACCTTAATCGGATTTGTGGAGTTTCATCAAGACGAGCATGATTCGTTCGCTCATTATCAACCATGTGCCTTTGATTTGGGGCCAAGGACTAGAGATTGAAAATCTCATCACGGTCATAGCCCAATACAAAGCCAACATAACCGACCATCCATCCATCAACCTCCACATTTGACTTGGAGACCTAAACAAGGCTCGGAATGAATATGGCCCGATCATCCACTCCAATCAAGTCTTAGAACAAAGTTAGACAAAATACAGATACCCCTCATGAAGCTCAATGACGCCGGGGATCCGCCTAAAGTGGACGTGATTTGATCATCTACACATCAAATCCTACCCTGAACACGAAAGGTTGTTTGAAAGCCCAACTTGAAGTAGCTATGTAGACTGTCTACTTGCTAACCATCGCTTTCAATATATGGACACGACTGCACCTTGGAACAGATGCAACTTACTTTGTCTACTCAACAATCTATTATCTTTATTTTCTAGAAGGAGATACGGAGCAAATTGTAAGAGATTTGGCTATCTAACCCAACATGGATGTGATCCAACCATCTGTCATATACTTCTTTCCTTGACTTGATTGGAAGAGCTATAATCACCAAGCGGACGAGAATCGATCGTCCGTTTTTCAAATTCCGTCCCTCATCCTGGGGGGTAGAATCCCATTTCGTGAGCAAACGTGGTTTGATTGTTCATTCGACAACATTAGCCTCGATATAGTAGATGAATACAAATTAAAGAGTGGAAATACGACTGCTCTCAACTTAAACCTCCAAGTCCCTAGAGCATGAACTGGAGTACTCTAAGTCCCCAAAGCACGAACTAGAGTATAAATGACTTAAACCTCTAAGTCCCCAGAGCGCGGACTAGAGTATAAACGACTTAAACCTCCAAGTCCCCAGAGTGCGGACTGGAGTACTCTAAGTTCCCAGAGCGTGGACTCGAGTATAAATGACTAAAACCTCCAAGTTCCCAGAGTACGGACTAGAGTACTCTAAGTCCCCAGAGCACGGACTAGAGTATAAACGACTTAAACCTCCAAGTCCCCAGAGTGCAGACTGGAGTACCCTAAGTCCCCAGAGCGCGGACTAGAGTATAAATGACTAAAACCTCTAAGTCCCCAGAGTGCGGACTGGAGTACTCTAAGTCCCCAGAGTGCGGACTAGCGTATAAACGACTAAACCCCAGAGTGCGGACTGGAGTACTCTAAGTCCCCAGAGCGCGGACTAGAGTATAAACGACTAAAACCTCCAAGTCCTCAAAGTGCGGACTGGAGTACTCTAAGTCCGCAGAGCGCGGACTAGAGTATAAACAACTTAAACCTCCAAGTCTCCAGAGCACGGACTGGAGTACTCTAAGTCCCCAAAGCACGGACTAGAGTATAAATGACTTAAACCTCTAAGTCCCCAGAGCACGGACTAGAGTATAAACGACTTAAACCTCCAAGTCCCCAGAGTGCAGATTGGAGTACTCTAAGTGCCCAGAGCGCGGACTGGAGTATAAATGACTTAAACCTCTAAGTTCCCAGAGTACGGACTGGAGTACTCTAAGTCACCAGAGCGCGGACTAGAGTATAAACGACTTAAACCTCCAAGTCCCCAGAGTGCAGACTGGAGTACTCTAAGTCCCCAGAGCGCGGACTAGAGTATAAATGACTTAAACCTCCAAGTCCCCAGAGTGCGGATTGGAGTACTCTAAGTTCCCAAAGCGCGGGCTGGAGTATAAATGACTTAAACCTCCAAGTTCCCAGAGTACGGACTGGAGTACTCTAAGTCCCCAGAGCGCGGACTAGAGTATAAACGACTTAAACCTCCAAGTCCCCAGAGTGCGGACTGGAGTACTCTAAGTCCCCAGAGCGCGGACTAGAGTATAAATGACTAAAACCTCCAAGTTCCCAGAGTACGGACTGGAGTACTCTAAGTCCCCAGAGCACGGACTAGAGTATAAACGACTTAAACCTCCAAGTCCCCAGAGTGCAGACTGGAGTACCCTAAGTCCCCAGAGCGCGGACTAGAGTATAAATGACTAAAACCTCTAAGTCCCCAGAGTGCGGACTGGAG
Source organism: Allium fistulosum (assembly GCA_030737815.1). Classification (NCBI taxonomy): domain Eukaryota; kingdom Viridiplantae; phylum Streptophyta; class Magnoliopsida; order Asparagales; family Amaryllidaceae; genus Allium; species Allium fistulosum. The sequence continues at coordinate 475,109,224 of CM060902.1, forward strand.
TACTCTAAGTCCCCAGAGTGCGGACTAGAGTATAAACGACTAAACCCTAGAGTGCGGACTGGAGTACTCTAAGTCCCCAGAGCGCGGACTAGAGTATAAACAACTTAAACCTCCAAGTCTCCAAAGCACGGACTGGAGTACTCTGAGTCCACAGAGCGCGGACTAGAGTATAAATGACTTAAACCTCCAAGTCCCCAGAGCGCGGACTAGAGTACTCTAAGTCCCCAGAGCGCGGACTAGAGTATAAATGACTTAAACCTCCAAGTCTCCAGAGTGCGGACTGGAGTACTCTAACTCCCTAGAGTGCGGACTCGAATATAAGCGAATCGGATCTCCAAGTTCCCTGAATATGAACTATGACACAGATGACTTGAATTTGTCAAATCCCTAACATACGGGCTAGAAAGTATTCTAAGTGCTCGAAGCACAGAATGGAAGTTCAACGACTCCCGAAGAGTTTCCGAGTTATATGAAGATGGACTGAAAAGTCTATGTTACTCACAACTGCTTGGATTAAAATCACAATCACAAAGAAAACTAAACAATAAGAGTCTTTTGTAAGACAGAAAAAGGAACTAAACCTTATTCAGAAATGAGTTTCTATTACAACCCCTCCAAAGTTCGGAGTCGACATTCTATTTACAAGGACTAAGGAAATAGATGAAAATAATTACATGACTTAAACTAACACTCGTTGAACGAGGATAGTAATCACTTCTTGTGCTTCTTCAACTTCTTTCCAAACGGCTCCTCTCCAGAGCATTTACCCTTGGTACTCTTCTTTGATAGAGGGGTAGCAACTGAAGGAGTACGGGGGCCTTCCATGGGCTTGGACCCGCCAGGAAGGATGACCTTCAACGGCTTGTTCAAAGGATCGTCCAAGTCCACAACTCGGAGCTCTACTATGACCTCGACCATCTCCTCCTTCTCTTTCTCGAGCCGCTCCTCCATGCTCAATTCGGATGTGTGCTCAGAGGCGCCTGTAATTTCTACTTCATAACCCCCGTCGGTAGGAGAGGAGGTTTCAGACTTGTCTTCATCAAGCGCTCCGATCACCTGAGCGTCTGGACCATGAGCCTCCCCTACGTGAGTGGCTTCACTCGTCTTCTCCTTCACTTCCTTGGTGACATCTCTCCTCGAAGTGGGCTCGGGGTCAGAACGGCCTGCACAAAATCGTGGAAAACAAGCATTAGAATGCAATAGTCCTGCATAAAGAATAACGACTTTCGAAATCTTAAAGAGAATCTTAAAGAGTAGGATTATCTACCAAGTTTAGGCAAACTCTCAGCCATCCGGGGGGTCTCACCCTCTGGAATGGGAGACATAATGCGGACTAAAGTACTCTAAGTCCCTGAGTGTGGACTAGAGTATAAATGACTCAAAAACCTCTACGTCCCCAGAGTGCGGACTACAATACTCTCAGTCCCCAGAGCATAGACTAGATTATAGACGACTTCAGAAAAATCCCTAAATCCCAGAAGCGGACCAGATTACTCTAAGTTCCCAGAGTGTGAACTAGAGTATAAACGAGTTGACGAAAATCTCTACGTCTCGAACTGTGGACTAAAGCATAAACCGTTCGACAAATCTCTAAGTCCCCAGAGCGTGGACCAAAGCATGAACACAAATTGGGCGCGAGTCAACCGGGGGGAGAATAACACTAAGTCACCAGAATGCAGAGTGGTGTATAAACATCGATAAATAGACGAGTGGATTCCGACCATTTTCTATTCTGCAAACTTCGGCCTGGAATCAACAGGAGGATTATTAACCTGCTGAGGATGGAGTTTGACCATCCAACTAGTGACCTGGCCAAATCAATGTTGGGGGCAGGGGTACAAAACACTAAAAAGCCGAATACGACAGCTTACTATAGCTCTAGTGTGGCGTTCTTTATAACTTGAGGCAGCGATTGCAGGGAGGCCTCAATACAGAACCAATCGAAACGGCATCCAAAGCTACGAGCAACCTACTATATCATACCTCAGACCAAGGGTCAATGCCGATCCGCACCAAGCACATACGAATGTGACTCGGATGTTTGTTTTTTGAAAAACTATGACCCCCAGAGTATGGAAAGGAGGGTAAACCACGAATACTTGGTCAAAAATTCTCCAGCACCCTCGTTCGATTCGTCAGGAGGAGTATGAAACTGGATGAGCATAACCCGACTGCATTTGTAGCCAACTTTACCCCGAGATCTGATTACAGAGCATGAACCAAAGTGGACGTGGATGACCATCCACTGTCCAAATTACGCCCTGAAACTTACGTGGCATCGAAGTATTCCTCTTGGAATGAAAAACCATGATAAAGTCCAAGATAGGCGAGACCTAGTCTCCTATCGACTGACATGATCCCACGATTCAACGGGAAAGAGAGTAAAGCTAAAGTGGGCGTGGCTGGCCTTCCTACTTATCAGTATATGCCCCAGACCTGGGGGCACGAGCGAGAAGCAAGATGAATGTGAACCGACTATTCACCAATCACCTCTATGTCTTTGGAGTTTAGGTGAAAACATAAACATAGCTAGGACGAGACTCAACCGTCCATGCAGTACATTTATCAACCCGAGACTGGGAGAAGACGCATGGTCATCCAAAAACTGGCTACGATAGCCCAGTATTAAAACTTATATATAGTGCTTACAGCTACTCAAGGCAATGACCGAAAGGATGCCTAGAGATAGAATCGTTAAATCGATACCTTAGCTCATGAGCAATTGACTTTCACTCCAACCCGAAGGACGGGTAAAGAATCATGAATGCATTGAATAGAAATGCGTTACTCGAATGCACAAGCAAATTGAAACTCATAGCAAGATCCAGCTATACAGTTGCATGCCACTCGAGGCTGACCCCCACTAGACATTTCCTTTAATGTGCTTTTAAGCCTGACTTTTGGCCATTTGCTGATAATCTATTAGAGCATTCAGAGCCCTTCGCTATTAGACTCGATAATTCATGACAAGACTTTAGGATTCGACTAGAGTAACCATCAACATTGGTCGTCCCAACCATATTTCACATTGAATGTTATGCAAAATAGTTACATCTTTACTCAAAGAATCTGGGATGGCACCTGCTAAGCTGACGGTCGACATTACAGCCAGCCATGGCGACCCTTTCCGGGTGCTAAATATCGGATCACAACTCAGTGCAATGATGATAAAAGAATTAGTTGGATTTTTCTGAATAAATGATGATATGTTCCCTTGGACCCATTCTGACATGCATATGTGATTTCATTAACTATCGCGAGCCATGCATTGGATATCAACCCGAAGCTACAAAAGCTAGCACAATCTCTATTGATTTCATCATGAAAGCTCCACTCTTACTTTTAGGCTCACCCCATCAACGTCTATGCCTACCAGCCATTGCGACAGGGCATACAATGACCTGAGACGTCTGAAAGACTACTTAAATAGAACATCGAACTAAGCTAATTCGATATCACTTATTTCCCACGAAGGGCTATCCAAGGATGGAAATTAGCAGACCTCACACCCAAATTCACTACCTCAGATGACTACTCGAAGAATATCAGAGAACCAACCATAAGATGGAAAATGTACGCGGATGGAGCATCCAATGATCAGTGTTATGGCATAGGAGTCATGATAATGACTCCTGAGGAACGATCAATCTACTACGTCCTAAAACTCGATTTACCTGTAACAAACAACGATGCTTAGTATGAAGCCTTGACTGCCAGCCTCAAACTTGCTAGAGGATTTGAAGTGAAAACTTTACATATCTTTTGTGATTCTTGATTGGTAGTATACAAATTTAAGGAAGTTGATCTTGCTAGGGGGCATTGTCTTGCTCCTTATCTCGGCCAAGTCCAAGAGCTACTAACCGACTTCATGTATTACATCATTACACATGTACTCAGCAAACAGAATGAAAAGGTGTCATGGTTGACTCCTATCAAAGACTATCTACAATGAGGAATTCTTACTGAACGGAGGAATGGAAAACGACAGATCCTCCTCAAAGATTCATGCCAAATCATCTAAGAATAAGTCGTGTGTCAAAAGGAGTTTATCCATCCCCATGCTTCGGCATATCGCCCATGATGATATCTTGAGCAAAGTCTATGAAGAAGAATGCGGTAGTAACATTAGGGGGAAAACCATGATAAAGAAGATACTCTGCTACAGGTATTACTGGCCAACTATCAACCCAGATGCGGTTGATCATGCTAGACAATGTGACGAGTGCAACATGTTTGCAAAAAATCCGGAAACCCCGCCGATGGAAATTATTCAAATGGCTAGTTCATGGCCGTTTGCCACTTGGGGGCACTGAAATCATCTTTTTGCCGATCCTAAAGGTGGTGCGAAATACACCATCATAGCAGTTGATTACGTCATCAAATGGGCAGATGAAGAACTCTTAACCACGACCAAGATGAAGAAAATAATCAACTTCTTTATCCGTAACGTCATCTGTCCTTATGACCTTCCATGATCCATTATAACTGCAAATGGACAGGTTGAAGCTGTGAACAAAATCATAGAGTCTGTACTGAAGAGAGGTTTGGAAAACTCCTCAAGTGGCTGATTGCAACCCTTATTTCACAAAAAATACAAACAAGGAATCGCGATTGAATTGCAATTAAACTAGATGGAGTTGGCGACAACTTATGAGCATATAAAACGCATCCGAGAGCCAATGGAAAGAACATGTACCCGAACATGCATGTGTACATCCGAAAATGTTCGACTTCTTGAAATCAAAAGAAATTGAATTCTCACTAAGGGTTATTAAGAGAAGACTAGATCAGATAGCCGAAGCTTATTAGCTCTGCAAAATCAGACACGGATGGCCACTGATGAACTACAACCCTGGATTTATAATATTGGGAATCGACCAAGCACCACGATGACCAAAGAAGGATACAACACCTTGGGAGGATAAATTGGAGGATAATGACTATTCAAGAAACATGGTGGATTTCTTTCTAAAGACAAGGAATACTTGCTGATTCAAAGATTGTTGTGTTGCTTCACACGACACACTTTGGGGGGAAAATGTTAACCGGCATCTTGGCCCGGTTACAAAATGACAGTTGAAGAAATTATCATTAGCACTAGACAAGATTCTGACCAAGAAGAGACTGGAGGTGGTAGCAAGTTGTCAGGCCCACAACAAAGCAAGAGCATTCGGCCTGCTTAGCCTGGTGCGCAGATTCACCTACTATGGGCAGAGGCACCTTGTTCCTAAGCCGATGAGGGAAGTCCAACCCATCTCGTCTATAAATAGGAGGGCAGTAGCACAATGAAAAGGAGCTTTTTTCGGGAACACTGGGGAGACTCTACCGCTTTCAAGACTCGTCCTCTTTACTTAGAAATTGTATTCGAGTGTTTGGTCTACAGATTGTATCTGTAATCAATCATCAAGTAAAGCAATAAAGTTTAACCTCAAAGTGGACGTAGGCAATTACGCTGAACCACTATAAATCCGGTGTTCTTACTTTCTGCATTTAAATTAGCATATTCTTCCTTATTTAATTTAACTCCATCACTTATATCTCTACACAATCTTTCTCAACGAGGTTAGTGACCAATTTTGGTGCTAACAACAGGCTATCAAAAATCAATTCGAAAGGTAGCTCACCCATGGGAATCAAGCCAGATCCAATGGAAAGGAATCAAGATAGCCGACTGGTGGAATTGTGATAAATACTATTTTTGTAGGTCCACATCCTACGGTAAAGGGCTAGAACGAGTGAAGCGCTATGGCATCTTGCTTAGGCGTATGCCTTGAGAATTATGTTATGCCATAGAGGAGGGTGCTTTAGCAAAGCAATGGAAATTGATAGACGGTGGTACTGTGTTTGACCAGATGTGCCTAAGTGAGAAGGACCTAAAGCATTGTAAATCTCGTATTCATGGATTTACCAAAGAGGCTAAAGAGTTGTTGGGTGCATCGACTTACCCATCAAGTTAGGACAAGAAGATCACAAAGTTGTGCGATTGTAGATGTTTGTACCGTTTGATGGATTCTTGACCTACAACGCTTTCTCGGGCTGTCTGGCCCTTACCAGTTTCAGGATTGTGCTTGCTCTGTGGTGTTCGGTAATGAAGTTTCCCGTAAGGAATGGAGTAGGACCAATAAAAGGTGACCAATAAAAGGTGACCAAAGCACAAGTCGCGAGTGCTATGTCACTAAACTCAAAGAGGCAAAGCGCAAAAGGCTGCATCAAATCTTCAAAGGCAAGGAAACTACCACTCAAGTCTTGGCTTGGGTCCTACATCAAATTTCAGAAATGATGAACCCACAACAAGAGTTAAAGGAAGCGAGGGCGGAACTGGCAAAGATGACGATCGATATTTTGATTGATGATGATGATCTTATGAGGGTTCTCAAAATCAGTTCTCAACTTGGCCTTAGGATAAGGAAGGAGTAGGTAAGGTTTCTCCAAGAAAATACAAAAGTGCTTGGTTGGACGCATTTCAATATGTGTGGAATTTCGTCAGACATAGTGTGCTACAGATTGAATAGGGACCAAAGATACCATCTTATAAAGCAAAAAAGATCCAATATGGAACTGGAGCAATCTGCTGCATTGAAGAAAGAAGTGGATAAGCTGAAGGCAAATGACTTAATCTGCAATGTAATATACCTGGAGAGGCTACGAATCGTGTCTTGGTCAAGAAGGCGAATGGGAAATAGCAGACATGTATTGACTATTCCAACGTGAATAAAGTGTACCCGAAAGACTGATTCCCTATGGTAGACTAACTTATAGATGGAACAACAAACATGAACTGCTATACTACACGGATGCATATTTCAACTACAATCAAATAGCATTGCACATCCTAGATCAGGAGCATACTAGTTTCATTATAGGTTTGGTGTTGTATTATTACCGAGTCAAGCCGTTCAGTCTAACGAATATTGGAGCTACTATAACACTCCAGAAATTAATAATCAATTAAAATATCAATAAAGGTAAAAATGTAATTTTTCATAAAGGAGCAAAATAACAAACTTTCATAAACATTAGAGTTAGGCTTCAAGACCTATTCCATTGCATCCATAATGTTGTTTACAGTCAAAAAACATATATAACTTGTTGAATTTAATAAAACGGATCAGAATTGGCGGAAACTAGATCCAGTGGCATTTCTATGATTTGGGATTTCAAAATTAAGCCTTATAACCCTAATTTTTAACTATAAATAAAGTCCTAACCCTCACCTCTCTTCATTCAAGACTCTAGCCGCCACTAAGAAACTCTAATCTCCTTCTTCCTCCTTCAAACTTCTTAATCTAAACACCATTCCTCTAAGTCTCTTCTTTAATTTCTATATAAAAAACAAAAAATACCAAATTAAAAGAGAAAAGGAGAGAAAAGGATGAATGAATCAAGGCTTGGATATTAAGGAAAGAGGGTCATAAAGAAAGAGAAGGGAAAGGTTTTAAAAGGTGAGTTGGTCTCTTACGATGTGTTTATAAGGTAAAACAAGTAGTTAAATTACTTATATACATCTACCTAAATTAAATATATGGTTTTTGAATTTGAATTGATAATTTCGATTGAAAATCTATATGGATAAAAATGGTGGAAAACCATAGGGGATAATTTAATAGTATAACCGTTGAAACTTGGAGGGAGGATAAACTAGTGGAATTCACTTCTAAACATGTAAATCTAATTTATGAATAGGGTTGAATTAATAAAAGTAGATCTATGCATATATTCCTTGAATCACGTATATTTTATTACATCATATTAAAATAGGCTTGGATATACGTAGCTAAATGGGTGAACATAAGTATATTACCAAATAGATAAGCCATACGAATCGAATACAAATAAGAATGGAATTGTATGTAAAATATTTGTTAAAAATTGAACCATTTAGCTATACATAAGTCTATAGCAAAGATGAACAAAATAAAGCAAAGAAATGAAAGTAAAACATCAAAAACGATGAAAAATCTTTAAGTCAGGCATCTAGGTTAGGAACCATATGTCTAAATTATTTTACAGTATGAAGTTGAAAGTAAACTGTGCAAATTTGACATGATTCAAATGTCTGAACCTCTGCTCAGACATTTGGAATCAAAGTCAGATGTTTAAATATAAGGTCAAACGTCTAAATTCCCATATCTAGTTTTGTATAGGTAATCAAACGTTTAGACAAAAATCCAAACGTCTGAAGTATGGTCAAACGTCTGAACTATGATCAGACGTCTGAATATATCATTTAGATTCTGAATGTCTGGAGCAAGCCAAGGTTGAACCTGAACCTGGCGCAGGGCAAGTAGGATGTATCGAGGAAAACTTATCCCCGTTTTCTCAACTTTTGGGAGTTCATGTAGCTGCATGAATCTATGCAACAATCAGGATTAGTTGCACACTTGGTCACACACCTACATTCACACTTGTGTATAATGTAACACTTAACGAGATGTACAATTGGATTGCAACTAGATGATCTCATCGTTACTAAAAAATACTCGATCTCTTGTTTTAACATGATGGGCAATGAGGAATGATGACAAAGACATCTGCAATGGTAGGGTTATATAACCAGGCAAGACGGTTGAACCTACTGTGTAGTCGTGTTGTTAAATGACTTCTTTAGCTTCAGGTTAAATGATATAAAGCATAGGACATGTAGACCATTAAGAAGGTTACACAAGTGCTCTGACAGGCCAGAAATCATTGGGGTTGTATACTCAGTGTGTGCTTAGGCACCGCGATGTTCGCTCAGTGTGTATGTGCAGCTAGGTTGTTTATCAATAAGAAGGTTAACTTAATGAATGGTTAGGAATTTTATTGTCAAGACCGTATGCTAGGGATATTCTTAGGTCTACAGAGTTTCTAGATGTCTAACCTTTAGGTGGAAATTCTCATGCGTTATATTGGATTAAGGCGTATTAGTGATAGTTACTCCATAGCGTGTACATTGACAACTCCTCATACGTGGTAATAAACACCCTTTAGGTTGTGTAGATTATAACTGCAATAATGTTACTTTGCTAATACCATACCACTAGTAATGTATTTCACTCACCGGACCTTGTCTGATCCCCTCAATTTCTCCATATTTATCTCTATTACAGGAGGACAAGTCGACAAATGAAGTGGTCAGGATACGGTACATGTAGGAGGTGACTTGGCACTACAAAGATATATTTATTTATGTTACCCTCATATGTACTTTATAATATATTATATCTATCAATTAGACCCTTATTATATTGTCATTTGGGAACACTATTTATGAATTATCGCATGGACCACGTTTACATTGAGATTACAATCTAATTGGTTCATTTCAGTACTTATATTTTATTTCCTTTCGTTGTTAGATTTTAAGTATAGAATGCTTTAAAACTTTTATTGCCTTTGCATCCTATATACCATAAATACATAACGATTCGTACATCTTAGCACGATACGAGTTCAAATGCCATTTTTGGGCTTTGTATCTTAATGTCTAGAGGTGCGGATTGTTACAGCTGGTATTAGAGCTTACGTTTGGAACTCCTTAGGGATTAGGCATGTATTAAGATAACGTACTTGTATATTTTCAAAATTACTATATATATATAAAGCATCCATCAAATTCCAGTAATGCTTACTGCTATCTAAGGAAAATTGAAAATAATTCCTTATCACAGATAAGTAAGATGAGCAATCAAACTAAAAGTGGTTCTAGTGAAGCGGCTAAGATTTCAGGCATGAATGTCCTAATATAGTTTCATTGGTATCTACAAGCAAAATACCAGACTGAACTTAACCCTAATGGAGGACCCGTAGAACAAGCATAAGGTAAAGCCCCAACTCCTCCAGTTGCTTTGTACTTTCTAAGCTGTGCCAGGATTTCCAGAGTCTAGTTGAAAATAACAATTTAAGGACTGAATTATCTGTTGAGAAGTTTGCATGGCTAAGGAATTGTGATCGAACATTTGCTATGATGGGTGTAGAGGATGCAATGAAGAGATGTTAGCTTCATGGAACTTGCAAGGAGAGACCATGAGTTGGTGGGAGAATGATTTTGCTAAAAAAATGAGGTTGGGATTTCTTGGACTGATTTTAAGAGGCGCTTTGCGGATAAGTTTATTTGAAGGCCGAATACAGAGTGAAGCTAGAGAAGTTCATCCATTTGGAGCAAGGAGACCACGATGCTAGGGAATACATCAATGAATTCAATCAACTAGAAACATATAGCCTAGACCTTATCAATACACCAGTGAAAAAGGTTAAAAAGTTTGTTAAAAGATTAAATCCATCTTTGAGGGATGGTTCTTTGATCCATGTACCTACTGGAGCTACTTTTGAAAGCTTTGTTGAAATTGCATTGCTGAATTAAATTGGGAAGGAAGAAGGGAAGCCAGTTTAGCAAGATTATCGCAAATGTGGAATAAGAGCTCAAGGACGAATAAAGAAACTAAGGTTTAAGTGTAAGAAGTACCACAACAAGGGATATATGACAAAGGATTACCAAACAAGTAATTCTAAGATCTAATGCTACAATTGCAACCAGTTTGGGCATATATGGAGGGAGTGTTCGACCACACCTCAGACCTCAACCCAGATGGTTCCAGCTTATGCACTTGATGTTATTCTTAGCTCGAGCGTAGCCCCAGCTATGAAAAAGGGAAAGAAGGTCATCGTAGAAGATGTGTTAGCTCTCTTTGATTTATTTATTCGAACTTTATTTGATATTGGAGCATCACGCTCATTTATTTCGAGTAAGCTAGTAGATAAATTGCACTTAGAGACTAGTATAATTACAGACCCTATTATACTATTGAAACCTGTTGGGGAATCGATCCATTTATCCATGATTTGCAAGGGTTTGAAATAGTATATTTTAGGTGTCGAATTCGATTGTGATGCTTTCATTCTAGGATTTTTTTTAGGTTTGGTTTAATTTTGGAGATGGACTGGATGGATATGTATGGAGTAGTACCAGATTGTGATCACAAGGTGTTTCATTTAGATACTTGCAGTGGGCGCAACTTTGGGGTCTACTACAATCCCAAAAGTTTGGTTATTATGAGTAACCTATATGCCCTAGACCTTATACATGTGGAATTAGCTTCTGTTCCGATTCGTGACTTCCCAAATACCTTTACCAAAGTTTCTGATCTTCCTCCTCATCGACAGATCGAATTTTGGATTTACCTAAAAGAGAATGCTAGACCTATTGCCTTACTGCTTAGGCCTATGGCTCTTAGAGAAAGCCACGAGCTAGATAAATAGGTGAAGAGGTTGTTGGAGAAAGGCTTTATTCAGAGGAGTATTTCAAAATTAGGAGCACCTATTGTCTTTACTAGTAAATGGCTTTTTATAGCTTTATGTTAATTAACATGATCTGAATAAGCTGACAAGGAAGAATCATTATCCACTATCATGAATAGATGCTCTCTTTAATCAGTTAGTTGGAGTAAGTGTATTCTCTTATCTTGACCAGGCTACCGCATTCCATCTGTTGTGGGTATCCAATGGTATTATTCAAAAACTGCTTTCGTACATTCGATAGACTTTATGAGTGATTAGTCATGTCATGTGGACTAATCAATACACCAACATATTTCATTGATCTTATGGGTCCTTTTTTCGAAAAGCGAGGAAAAGCACAAGTTTGATTTGGGAGAAGTGCTCAATACTCTCCATGGGCATAAAGCAAAGGCAAAATTTTCTAGATGTCACTTTTGGCATAAGAAGATTCACTTTGTAGGGCATGTTTTCGAGCACATGCTATTAATCGATCCTAGTAAAGTTGCTTCAATACAAGATTGGTACGTACCGTAAAGTGCTAAGAAGGTGAGAATTTTTTTTAGTTTGACTGGCTATTAAGGGAAGGTTACTATGATTTTTTTAGTGAATTTTGGGATTTTTCCCAAGTGATTATGAATTTCTATGAATTTATTATGCTAGAAAAGCATTTAAATTAATATTAGTTTAGGATATTAATTAATTAAGTTGATTAATGTTTTTGGAAATATAAAACTGAATTGCGGCAATTTTCTGAAAAGAAATTAGTAAAGTTTATTTTCGACCAATAGAGATTTGACAAGGAATAAGAGTTAGTAAAAAGAAATTGCTTTTAATAGAAATAAAACAGTTTTTATAATACTTATGACATGTCATCGATATGCGGCATCCCCATGATGTCTAGCATTAATAATAGGCGGTATCACTTTACAGTTGTAAGCGATATCGGAATAGGCGGCACTAACATAAAGAAATGCATATGATATTATATCATAAGTATGTGATGCACTGAGTCATACATCCGACATCGTCGTTATGGGAATACCGCATCTAGTAGGTATATGAGGTATTGATGTCATGAGTAATTAATGTCGATATTTTGGCATCCTTTAATTAATACCGTAAGTCATCAATTTCGATATCAATCTATTTTGTGGCAATGATGCCGCTAGTTTTCTATCTATGCAACATAATGGCCAAAGTATAATAATTTTGACATACTTATAATTATGTCGTAAGTAATTAATTTTGGCTCAAGATACTAAAGCCGTGATATATCAATGTCAGCGTTCTTTATTTAATTGTTTTCAACAACTATGCCATGCGACATTGATGCTGCAACTCTTAATTTCAATGCCAGTGAGGCCTTGTTTTATGCAAGCTAAATGTATGTTTTAAAAAGGTGAGATAGCTTATGTTTTAAGAAAGTCGACAACTTTATGATTTTGGAAGTTAGTCTTATGATTTATAAAATTAAATTTTCGTTTTCAATCTTGAATAGAGGTTCGTTGTTATTTTAATGGCATGAATGTTGTAAGTCTTCTATTTTGCTATTTTAGTGGTGGTAAGCCATATGCTTCATGATTTTGACATTATTCATTGGGTATACCAATGTTTTATCTTACTATATGTCATAATTATGAATATGACTTTATTCATTGGGGACATCAATGTATATTATATTTGACTTGCCATTTATTTCATGATTCCGACATCATATATATTAGGGATACTAATTTGTGTTATTACGACATGTTATAAGTTTAAGGGGTTGTCAACCTAATTGGGGATACCAATAGACATAGGTTGGTACTTGGGTGAATAAGATTAATCATGAATTAAATTGATAAGTGATGGGTTCATAGTCACCCTAGGAAAACTATGGAATTGTGATGAATAGTCTACATAATGCCTGAGATGGATAGTCTCTATATGATTAAAGAAGGGTTCATAGTCATCCAAGGAAAACTATGATATGTACGATGGATAGTCCACGTAGTTTAAGATGAATGGAATATGTGTGGTGGATAGTGCACATAATTGTAGATAGTTAAAACATGTGTGATGGGTGGTCCATATGGTAGAGGTTACGTAATTCATATATTGTACACATTTGAGATGGGTAGTCCACATAATATAAGACAGATAGTCATTTGAAATTAAGACAGATAGTCAGATGAAATTGAGACGAGCAGTCAAATAAATTAGAATGGGTAGTCCATTGTACGTTGCATGATTCCAAAAGTTCATTTATTATGTTCTAACCATTGTGGATGTAGAAGTATAACATATGGTTGATATGTTTTGATTAAGATACCAGTGAGGGGAAAGCCCGTTCCACTCAACGGCATGGTCTCACTAGATATGTATTTTAATTTAAGATGGTAGGTTATTATTCATACTGGATTGCTTGTGTAACCCAAAGTTTTTTTTCCTTTAAACTCTCGGGTGCTCATTTGAACAGGCAGGTGTAGGGTTTTCAAGTTTTCCGGTTAGACTAATAAGCTTCCGGAGACGTGCAAGAGGAAAGATAGCTATTACTAGGAGCTTTTATTTTCTGATGTGTCATTTTATCTGCTTGAATGGATGTAATGGAAAATTGTATAATTGCCAAGTATTAGACTCCGATCAACCAAATGGGCATCTTTATAAGTCTTTCTTAGAGTATTTTGTAATAATTATATTTTCTCTAAGCGTGGGATCGAATGGGATTACGTAATGAATATGAAATCTTATGGTGAAATGTAATATGAAAGTTTATTATTAAATTGTGTTTGAAAAGTTTCATATTCATATGCTTATGATATTATTAATATGATTAATATAGCCGCATTTCGTCATCAAAAATTAATATTATAGATGACTGCAGCTTCCATCGAACTTAGTTTTGGGCCACAAAACGGGGGATATTATAGTTTGGTATTAGAGCATAGGTTTATGTAAAACTTAAAAGATTAAAAGAGTTTTGAAAACATAATCTAATGAACCAAAGAATAAGATTGGGGGTATAGGATAATGTTATAGTAATGTACTTGTATTTTCTATGTATAACTATGTATTCTCCTCTTTCTCTTAGACCATTCTTATGTATCTTATTAAGGCTCATATGCAGATTACGAGAAAGCAAGATATGAAAGTAGGAAATGGAAGAGTGTATCTAGGAAGAGGAAGCGTTACAACCAATGGAAATGTTCGACCCAATACCAAAAGGAACTAGGTCGGTAGGGAAATGCTAACCAAAATGCAATGCCAACGTAGTTGCTGGAACCCGATCAGTAGATATGAGGACCATGTATCGGTTCTTTGTCAACATAACACAAGCTGGAGTTGCTATTGGTTTGGCTGGAGAGAATGTTGCTAATGCAAGAGGAGCTACTCCCGTGGTGCCAATTGGCAATAACTATGCCAAGCAGAACCATGATTATACCAGTCTTGGTGGAATGCCTTTTCTTGGAACTGAGGATGTTATTGAAGTGGAGAACTAGCTATTACACTGTGAGAGGACTTTTGCTGATCTAGGGTTGAATGATGAGCAGGAAAGGAGTTTGGCTTCTAGGTAGTTGCAAAGAGCAGCACTGTACTAGTGGAATGGGGTGACCATGTGTACCAAAAGAGCAATTGTTGGGCTGAATTTTGTAGGAGATTTAAGGAGAGGTTCTTATCTAAAGTAGCCAAGTCAACCTTTCTTAGGAAATTTTTTAATTTGGTGCAAGGAGAGATGTCCGTACTGGAATATGCTACTAAGTTTGATGAGCTATCCAGGTATAGTTATGCCACCATTAAAACTGTGATTAAGAGGAATGAGAAGTTTATCCGGGTTTTGAGGCCTGTATTGCTAGAGCGGCTATGTCCCATCTCAGGAATCCATCGAATGAAGGGTGGAGATGCCAAGAAAGGGAAAGCTGGTATTATTTGTTACAGGTGTGGTAAGAAGGGGCATTATGCTAATGAGTGTCGATCCGGTGATGATAGATGGCTGTGGGAAAGAAGAACGTAAAGTGTTCCAACTACGATTAGGTGGGACATTATATAAATAAATGTCCAGTAGAGGCCAAGGCAGAAGATGGAAAGGTCTTTGCTTTGGAGTCATCATCATCTAGGCCAACAGCAGAAGAGAAGGGAAAGGCTGTAATGGGAGGTATGCATTTTATTCATGGCATACCTGTTACAGTATTATTTCATACTGGTGCATCATGTTCTTTTATCTCTCAGTGTTTGGTAGATAAGTTAGATTTAGAACCATCATACCTTGTTACTTCCTTAAGGGTCGCAAATCCAATAGGAAGGTATGCAACCCTTGGGATGAGTTGTGACCATCTAAAATTTGAGTTGTTAGGTCATACTTTTGTTTGCATTTTGTTTGTGTTTGATTTTGTGAGCTTTGGGATCATTTTGGGTATGGATTGGTTGAGCAAATATGATGCTAGGATGTTTTGCTAGGATATAAAAATATCACCAAGCCACCCAAATATAGTGATCGAATTATATAGTTGAGAATTCGAGTTTAGATGTTTGTGCTTTACTGGGTGCAACAAAGGTGGAATATGAGTTGACTCAGGTTTTATTTGTAAGATAATTTGTAGATGTTTTTGAACCAGTTACAGGATTACCACGGAGGAAAGCTATTGAGTTCAGAATTGATCTTGTACTCGAAGCTGAACCCGTGAGTAGAACACCTAGCAAAGTGATACCTACCGAGATGAAGGAGTTAAATGTGCAGTTGGTGGACTAGAAGGAAAGAGTTTTATTAAACCAAGCAGTTCGCTCTAGGGAGCGACCGCGGTGTTCGCAAAGAAATCGAACGGGTCGTTGAGACTGTGTGTTAGCTATCGTAAGTTGAATGAAAAGATAATAATGAATTGGTATACTTTGCTAAGTATTGATGATTTATTTGATCAGTTGAGTGAAGCCAAAGTATTTCCCAGTAGCATTTGGCGATAGGATTTCATTAATTAAGGGTGGTGGAGGACAGTATTCCTTTACCGGCGTTTCGAACAAGATATGATTTGTACGAATGGTTAGTAAAGCCATTTGGATTGACTAATGCGCCTGTTTTCTTTATGGACTTGATGAACTGAATTTTCCGAGAGCACTTGGATAGGTTCATGTTGGTACTCATTGACAATATTTTGAGATATTCTAAGGATGAGAGAGATCATGAGATTCATCTTAGAATAGTGCTTGAGACATTGAGGCGGCATCAACTAAAAGGAAAGTTTTTCGAAGTGTCATTTTTGGAAGAGAGAAGTGATGTTTCTTGGTCAGTAGTTTCAGCGGAAGGGTTGTCTATGGATCCAACTAAGATTGAAGCTGTAAATAATTAGAAGAGACCCGAGATGGTGACCGAGATAAATAGTTTTCTTGGATTAGCTGGCTATTGCCGAAGATTCATTAAAGATTTCTCTCGGATAGCAACACCCTTGACTAAACTAACAAAAAAGAACATAAAGTTTGTTTGGTCTGATAAATGTGAGGAAGCGTTCCAGAAGCTGAAACATTTATTGACCAATGCGCCTGTGTTAGTTGTGCCAGATGGTGATTAGGACTTGGTGACGTATACATATGCATGTGAAACAAGTTTAGGAGCTATGTTAATACAAAAAGGTAAAGTGATTACATATGCTTCTCGACAACTTAGACCACATGAAGTTAGGTATCTGACTCATGATTTGGAATTGGCAGTAGTAATTTTTTTCTTTAAAGGTGTGGAGGCGCTACCACTTAGGAGAAAGATTTGATTTGTATGTGGATCATAAGTCCTTGCGGTATTTGTTCTCTTAGAAGGATTTAAATACGAGACAACATAGATGGCTGGAATTTTTAGCAGCTTATAATTTCGGTATTGAGTATACGCTAGGGAAAGGAAATAAAGTTGTTGATATACTTAGCAAGAATTATTAGAATGTGGTGTTAGCTATGTTAGCAGAATGGAAAAATCTAGATGTGTTGACTACTTACAGTGTGCAGTTAAGATTGATTGCTAGTTCTAATCAGAGTACAGCCATATTGTCATGTTTAGAAGTTCGACCAGTATTAATCAAAAGGATAGCTTTTAAGTAGAGAGATGATCCATTGTTAGCTGAATGGATGCAAAGATTGGAAAGTGAAACTGAGATTAATGACTTGAAAGATTTTACTCTTAACCAAAAGGGATGGTTGAGGAAGAAAGGACGGCTATGTGTTCTAGATGTTGGTGACCTAAAGAGAGAAGTTCTTAGGCAGTGTCATCGATCAAAGTTTACTATTCACCTTGGAGGAACTAAAATGTATCAAGATATGAAGAGGAGTTTCTTCTAAGAAAGTATGAAAAGGGATGTAGGCTTATGGCTAAACAATGTTTGAATTTCCAGTAAGTGAAAGCCGAGTATCAGAAGCTAAGCGGTTTGCTTCAGCTTTTAGATATACCAGTCTGGAAATGGGATTCTATATCCATGGATTATTGACTAGCTACCAAGGTCGAATAGGGGAAATGAGAGTATTTTGGTTATCATGGCTAGACTAACCAAGAGTGCACATTTCATTTCTGTTTAGTCGACCAGAACGACACCTATATTGGCTAAGTTGTTTATGAATAATATTGTTAGACTACATCAGATTCCAAGTAATATAGTCAGACACTTTGTTTACTAGCGAGTTCTGGAAGAGTCTACAGAAAGTGTTAGGTACCAAGCTTAAGATGGATACCGTGTATCATCCGTGGACGGATGGACAGATAGAAAGAGTCAATAAGGTACTTTAAGATTTGTTGAGAGGTTGTGCACTAGATTTTGGTGGGTCATAGGAAGATCATTTATACTTAGTCGGGTTTTCCTATAATAATAGTTATCAAACTAGTATAGGAATGGCACCTTTGGAAGCTTTGTATGGAAGGTCGTTCAAATCACCAGCATGTTGGTTGGAGACCAGAGGACGATTGGTTCTTCGTCTGGATATGGTAAGAAAAGCCACGAAAAAAATTGACTTGATCCGGGCATGGATGAAGGAGGCTCAATCTTGGCAGAAAAGTTACGCAGATAAGAGGCATAAAGATTTAGAGTTCTCAGCTGGAGATCATGCTTTCATTAAGGTATCACCAATGAAGGGTATGGTACGACTTGGAAAGTTGGAGAAACCGGCTCCTAGATATATTGGACTGATCCCTATTATAGATAGGATTGGAAAGCTCTCGTATTGAGGGGAGTTACCGAGTAGTTTGGCAGCAGTCCATGATATTTTTCATGTTTTTAATTTTAGGAAGTCAGTGCATGATCTAGAGACTACTATTGCTCCGACTACGTTGGAAGATTTAGTAGTAGAACCGGATCGGACTTTTGCTAGCCAACCAGTTTGTGTTGTAGCAAGAGATGAGAAGAAGCTAACAAACAAGACGGTCAGATTGGTGAAAGTCCAGTGGAGTGACAATGGGAAAGATTGTACTTAGAAAACAGAAGTCATCATTGGGGATACTTATTCTGAGTTGTTATGAGGGTATGTTCTATAATCGGTGTATACACGTTGTAGCTGGTAGGATATACTAGCGTTATTTGTTACTACTGTTTGCATGTTTGATATGCTTATTGTGTGGTCCTTCCTCAATTTCAAGGACGAAATTTTTTGTGTGGAGAGGAGCTTGTAACAGCCGTAATTTTAATTTAACAATATTCGGGAAATTTAATTGGATAGATTAAATAGAATAATGTAGAAAGATAAGGAGAATGAGATTTGATAATTTAATTAGGTCATGCCTTAATAAATCAAGTGATAAGATTGTTTTAAACCTATAGAAGAAAAGAAAAAAATGAGAAGGGAAAATTAGGAAAAGAGCTTATTTCATCCCTAAACCCTTTCTCCCTCTTATCCATTCTCATTTTCGAAATATGCTAAGTAAAAACAACAATCAAGGTCGGCCATTACTAAGGAAGAAAGAAGGTGAAATAAAAAGGATTCAAAAGAGAAAAAGCTTAAGGAAACTAAACTTCGTCAAATCTCAACTCCATCATCCAATTTAAGGTGAATAATAATTACTCATCTCTATTACTTGTGTTTGAATTCGGTTATGGACAATTTTCGAGTTATTCTTGATTGTTTTGCCAAGTTATGGATGGTTAATTATTGTTTGGATAAAATAATGCTTCATAAGATTATTTAGACAGGTTTTAAGTGTAAAACCTAAGTTTTTGATCTCCAATTGATTTGATTTTGTAATATGTTGTACAAAACATAATTTTAGAGATGATTTTTTAATTTCATTATTTTCTAGTTAAAATGAATTTTTTATGAATTTCCTAAGAAGAAAATAGTGTTTATTTGGGGTTTTAATTGTTAAAAATAATTAAATAATTATTTTAGGCCTGAAATTTTTATAGATGAAATAACATGTTAATTCTGATTTTTTGTGAATTTTTTAGGATTTTTCCTAAGTGGTTATGAGTTTATATTAATTTATTGTGCTAGAAAAGCATTTAAATTAATATTAATTAATTAAGCCGATTAATGTTTTTGGAAGTATAAAACTGACTTGCAACAGTTTTCTAAAAAGAAATTGGTAAAGTTTGTTTTCAACTAATAGAAATTTGACAAATAATAAGAGTTGGTAAAAAGAAATTGTTTTTAATAGAAAATAAAATAGTTTTTATAATAATTATGACAATGCTATGATATGCGGTATCCCCATGACATCAGGCATTAACAATAGGCGGTATTGCTTTATAGTTGTAAGTGATATCGAAATAGGCGGCATTGATATGAAGCAATTCATGTGATATTTATACCGTAAGTATGTGATGCATTGGGTCATACATCTGACATCATCGTTATAGGAGAACCGACATCTCGTGGGTATATGAGATATTGATGTCATGAATTATTAATGCCGATAGTTTTCGACATCCTTAAATTAATGCCGTAAGTCATTAATTTCGGTATCAATCTATTTTGCAGCAATGATGCCACTAATTTTTCTATGTATGCGGCATAATAACTGAAGTATAATTATTTCGACATACTTATAATGATGCCGTAAGTAATTGATTTCGGCTCAAGGTATTAATGTCATGGTACAATAATGTCGGCATTCTTTGTTTAATTTTTTTTAGCAACTATGACTTGCGGCATTGATGTTGTAACTCTCTATTTCAATGCCAATAAGGCCTTGTTTTGTTCAAACTAAACGTATGTTAAAAAGGCGGGATAGCCCATGTTTTAAGAAAATTGAGAATTTTATGATTTCAGCAGTTGGCCTTATGATCTATAAAATCAAATTTTTGTTATCGAATCTTGGATAAAGGTTTGTTATTATTTTAACGACATGAAAGTCGTAAGTGGTCTATTTTGCTTTATTAATGGCGGTAAGCCATATGCTTCATGATTTTGACATTATTTATTGGGGATACCAATGTTTTATATTTCTATATGCCATAAGTTATGGATTTGACTTTATTCATTGGGGCCATCATGTACGTTATATTTGACTTGCCATTTTTCTATGATTTTGGCATCACATATATTAAGGATACTAATGTGTGTCATTACGACATGCTATAAGTTTAAGGGGTTGTCAACCTGATTGGGGCTACCAATGGACAAAGGTTGGCACTTGGGTGAATAAGATTAATTATGAATTAAATTTATAAGTGATAGGTTCATAGTCATCCTACGAAAACTATGGAATGTGTGGTGGATAGTCCACATAATGCCTGAGATGGATAATCTCTATATAGTTAATGAAGGGTTCATAGTCATCCACGGAAAACTATGATATGTGCGATGGATAGTCCACATAGTTTAAAATGAATGGAAAATGTTTAATGGATAGTGCACACAATTTTAGATAGTTAAAACATGTGTGCTAGGTAGTCCACATGGTAGAGGTTAGATAATCCATATATTATACACATGTGAGATGGGTAGTTCGCATGGATATATGACAGATAGTCATTTGAAATTAAGATAGATAATCGGATGAAATTGAGATGGATAGTCAAATAAATTGGGATGGGTAGTCCATTGTAGGGCATGATTGCAAATGTTCATTTATTATGTTTTAACCATTGTGGATGCAAGAGTACAATACATGGTTGATATGTTTTGGTTAAGATATTAGTGAGCGGAAAACCCGTTCCGCTCGACGGTGTGGTTTCACTAGATATCTATTTTAGTTTGAGATGGTAGGTTATTATTCACTCCAGGCTATTTATCTGACCCGAAGTTTTTTTTTTCCTTAAACTCTCGGGTGCTCATTTGTGTAGGCTGGGAGTAGGGTTTTTAGGTTTTCCAGTTAGACTAATAATCTTCCAGAGATGTGCAAAAGGCAAGCTACTATGAGCTTTTATTTTCCATTATTTCGTTTTATCTACTTGAATGGATGTAATGGCAAATTGTATAATTGCCAAGTATTAAACTCTAATCAACCAAGGGGGTATCCTTATACGTCGCTCTTGGAGTATTTTGTAATAATTATATTTTCTCTGAATATGGGATTGAATGGGATTACGTAATGAATATGAAATCTCATTGGTGAAATGTACTATGAAATTTTATTATTAAATTATGTTTGTAAAATTTCATATTCATGTGCTTCTAATATTATTGAAATGATTAATATAGCTGCATTTTGTCACTGGGAATTAATAGTACAGATGACTGCAGCATCCATAGAGCTTAGTTTCGGGCCTCAAAATGAGGGATGTTATAGTTTGGTATCAGAGCATAGGTTTATGTAAAATTTAAAAGATTGAAAGATATTTGAAAACATAATCCAATGAATTAGAGAATAAGATTGGGGTGTGGAATAACATATAGTAATGTACTTATATTTGCTATATATAGGTATGTATTATCCCCTCTCTCTTAGATCGTTTTCTGTATCTTATTAGGGCTTGTATGCAGATTACGAGAAAGCAAGATATGGAAGCTGGAAATGGAAAAGTGAATCTAGGTGGAGGAAGCACCATAACCAATGGAAATGTTCGACCAGAACCAAAATACAAATGTCAATGTAGGTGTTGGAACCCCACTAGTAGATATGAGGACCATGTATCGGTTCTTTGTCAAAATGATGCAAGCTAGAGCTGTTGCTGGTTTGGCCGGAGGGAATGTTGCTAATGTGGGAGGAGCTAATCCCGTGGTGCCAATTGGCGATAACTATGCCAAGCTGAACTATGATTATACTAGTCTTGGCGGAAAGCCTTTTCTTGGAACTGGGGATGCTATTGAAGTGGAAAACTAGCTATTGCATTGGGAGAGGGTTTTTGCTGAACTAGGTTGAACGATGAGCAGAAAAGGAGATTGACTTCTAGACAATTGCAAGAAGTAGCACTATACTGGTGGAATGGGGTGACCGTAGGTGTACCAGAAAAGGAATTGACTTGGGTTGAATTTTGTACGAGATTTAAGGAAAGGTTCTTATCTGAAGTAGCTAAGTCAACCTTGCTTAGTAAATTTGCTAATTTGGTGCAAGGAGAGATGCCCATACTGGAGTATGCTACTAAGTTTGATGAGCTATCCAGGTATGGATATGCCACCATTGATACTGTGATTGTAAGGAATGAGAAGTTTATCTGGGGTTTTAGGCCGGGATTGCTAGGGCGACTATGCCACATCTTAGGGACCCATCGAAAGTAGTGGTGGAGATGGCAATAAGAAATGACGAAATGCTTTTGACTTTGGGAAGGATATGCAGGTGGAAGCCTAGAGTTCTTAGAATAAGAAGAGAAAGTTCTACAAGGTGAAGGATGCTCAGAAGGTTAAAGTTTCCCAGAAAAGGAAAGTTGATATTATGTGTTACAAGTGTGATAAGAAGGGGCACTATGCCAATGAGTGTCGATCTGGTGATGGTAAGACGGTTGTGGGGAAGAAGAATGTAAAGTGTTCCAACTACGACCAGGTGGAGCATTATAAGAATAAATGTCCAGAAGCGGCCAAGGTGGAAAAAGGAAAAGTTTTTGCTTTGGAGCCATCATGATCTAGGCCAACAGTAGAAGAGAAGGAAAATGCTTTAATGGGAGGTACGTTTTTTATTCATGGCATATCTATTACTGTATTATTTCATAATGGTGCATCATGTTCATCTCTCAGTGTTTGGTAGATAAGTTAGATTTAGAACCATCATACCTTGTTACTTCCTTAAGGGTCGTGAATCCAATAAGAGGGTATGCAACTCTTGGGGTGAGATGTGATCATCTAGAATTTAAGTTTTAGGTTATACTTTTTCCCGTAGTTTGTTTTTAACCAATAGAAATTTGACAAGGAATAAGAGTTGGTAAAAAAACTACTTTTAATAGAAATAAAACATTTTTATAATAATTACGATAATGCCATTAATATGCGGCATCCCCATGACATCCGACATTAACAATAGGTAGTATTACTTTACAGTTGTAAGCGATATCGAAATAGGCAGCATTGACATAAAGCAATGCATGTGATACTTGTACCTTTAATATGTGATGCATTGGGTCATGCATCCAACCTCATCGTTATGGGAATACTGCATCTCGTGGGTATATTAGATATTGATGTCGTGAGTTATTAATGCCAACGGTTTAGCATCCTTAAATTAATGTGGCAAGTCATTAATTTTGGTATTAATCTATTTTGTGACAATGATGCTACTAATTTTTCTATGTATGCGGCATAATAGCCGAAGTATAATAATTTTGACATACTTATAATGATGTTGTAAGTAATATAGTCGGCTCAAGATATTGGTATTGTGGTATATCATTGTCGGCATTCTTTCTTTAATTGTTTTTAGCAACTATGTCATGCGGCACTGATGTCACAACTCTCTATTTGAATGTCGATGAGGCCTTGTTTTATGCAAAATAAAAGTATGTTCTAAAAAGGCGAGATAGCCTATGTTTTAAGAAAGTCGGCAACTTTATGATTTTGGCCATTAGCCTTATGATCTATAAAATCAGAATTTTGTTTTTGAATCTTGGATAGAATTTCATTATTGTTTTAACGGCATGAATGTCGTAAGTCTTCTATTTTGCAATATTAATGTCACTAAGCCATATGCTTTATGATTTCGACATTATTCGTTGGGGATACCAATGTTTTGTATTTCTATATGCTATAAGTTTATGAATTTGACTTTATTCATTAGGGACATCAATGTATACTATATTTAATTTGCCATTTATTTTATGATTTCGACATCACATATATTGGAGATACCAATGTATGTTATTACGACATGCTATAAGTCTAAGGGGTTGTCAACCTAATTTGGATACTAATAGACATAGGTTGACAGTTGGGTGAATAAGATTAATGCCTAAGATGGATAGTCTCTATATGGTTAATGAGGGGTTCATATCCATCCTAGGAAAACTATGATATGTGCGATGGATAATCCATATAGTTTAAAATGAATGGAATATGTGTATTGGATAGTCCACATAATTTTAGATAGTTAAACCATGTGTGAAGGGTAGTCCATATGGTAGGGGATAGATAATCCATATATTGTACACATGTGGTATGGATAGTCTACATAAATATAAGATGGATAGTCATTTGAAATTAATACAGATAGTTAGATGAAATTGAGATGGATAGTCAACTAAATTGGGATGGGTAGTCCATTATACGTTGCATGATTGCAAATGTTCATTTACTATATTTTAACCATTCTGGATGCACAGCATAGTATATGGTTGATATGTTTTGGTTAAGATACCGGTGAGGGGAAAACTCGTTCCGCTCAGTAGCATGGTTTCATCAGATAAATATTTATGTTCGAGATGGTAGGTTATTATTCACACTAAACTGTTTCCCAATTTTTTTCCCCTTAAACTCTTAGGTGCTCATTTGTGTAGGCCGAAGGGTCTTTAATTTTTCCAATTAAACGAATGAGCTTCTGGAGACGTGCAGGAGGAAAGCTAGCTATTACTAGGAACTTTTATTTTTCACTGTGTTGTTTTATCTGCTTGAATGGATGTAATGGAAAATAGTATAATTACTAAGTACTAGACTCTGATAACCAAGGAGACATCTTTGTATGTCGCTTTTGAAGTATTTTGTAATAATTATATTTTCCGACCGTGCGATCAAATGTGATTATGTAATGAATATAAAATCTTATTGATGAAATATAATATAAAAGTTTATTATTAAATCGTGTTTGAAAAGTTTCATATTCATGTGCTTTTGATATTATTGGTACGATTAATATAGCTACATTTTTTCATCGAAAATTAATACTATGGATGACTGCAGCATCCGTAGAGCTTAGTTTCGAGCTTCAAAATGAGGGATGTTACATTATGCTAGTCAATAGTTAAAAGTACACAAGGGAAACTATTTAACCCATATCTTAGGTTGGCACATAATATTTTTGCCCTCAAATCTTGGAGCCGTTATCTTTTGGGAGAGTGATTTGAGTTATTCATAGATCATAAGTCTCTAAAGTATTTTTTACCTTAAAAGGATCTAACTTTGAAGCAGTAGAGGTGGATGGAGTTCTTGGCATTGTATGATATCAGTATCTCATATACTCCTGGCAATGGTAATGTTATAGTCGATGCCTTTAGTAGAAGCATGCAATGTTAAGCCCAATGTTCTTTGAAAGGAAGCACTTGGGGTTCATTTCTACATTTGGTTTTCGACCTTCATCGGACCTTACACTAGGGCTATTGGCAGCTTTGGACGTTCATCCTTCGCTTATAGACCGTATTGGTTCGAGTCAGAAGTAAGACACAGATTATTGGGTGTTTTTTGGAAGTTGGATAGAGGAGAACATCCGATTCATTTGGATCGTTATTCCATTGATTCAAGAGGATGACTTTGAAGAGATGGTAGGCTATGTGTTTCTCTTATTAAGAAGTTGGCGGATATGGTACTAGGTGAGTCTCATTGTTCTAGGATGACTATTCATCCTAGTGGTGACATAAGTACCATGATATGAAGAGAGTGTTTTACTGGCCAAGTATGAAAAGGCATGCGGCAGATTTTGTTTCCAAGTGTGTATCTTGCCAGATAGTAAAGGCAAAGAAGAATAAACCTGGTGGACTATTATAGCCTTTGGATATCCTGTAGTAGAAATGGGAGATTATCTCAATGGATTTTATTGATGGGCTACCTAGGAGTAGTAGGGTAATGAGAGTATATGGGTCATAATCGATTGGCTAACCAAATGCACCCATGTTTATTTTGGTTAGGAGTACGAGGGCAGCTGCATCTTTAGCGACCTTATATGTGAGGGAGATAGTTTGTTTGCATGGAGTTCCTTCTACCATTGTCAGTGATCGAGATCCTCTTTTCATAAGTCAGTTTTGGAAGAGTCTTCAGGAGGCCTTAGGCACTAAACTAAATTTGAGTATCGCTTATCACTCGTAGATGGATGGACATACTAAGAAGGTGAATCGAGTATTATGTATCTTGGGCTTTGGAGATTCTTACGAGAATCACTTGTCATTACTAAAGTTTGCATATAATAACAACTATCAAACAAGTATTGGGATGACATTGTTCGAGGCGTTGTACGGGTGACCATATGGATCTCCATCTTATTAGTGGAACACTGTGAATAGAATTATTCTTCAACTAGACTTGATTAGGGAGACTTCAAAGAAAGAAGATTTGATCCATAGACAGATAAAGATTGTATAAGATAGAAACAAATCATATTTTGATAGGACATGCACATAGTTGGAGTTCGTAATGGGCGACATGGTTTTGTGAAGGTCTCACCACATAGACACGTTATGAGGTTCAGTAGTTTGGAAAGTAAGACAGAGGTTCGTAGGGCTTTTTTGATCTTGGAAATAATAGGGAAGTTAGTATATATAGTGGATCTTCCTGAAAAGCTGGTGGGGCTTCACAATGATTTACATGTGGCACACTTGCGAATATGTTTACATGATTCAACTATTGTTTTCGAGCCGAGTTAGTTGGAATAGGTTGAAGTAGAAAGGGAGTCACTTGTTCATTGTGCACCTCCTTGCATTGTTGAGCATAGGATAAAGTGACTTCGTAATAAAGTAATTAAACTAATTAGAGTCCATTGAGTGGATGATCCAGTTAAGAGTACTTGGGAACCTGAGGATAAACTTTAAGCTACCATCCAGAGCTCTTTTCTGATAAGTTTCTATTTAAGTTAATATGATTGCTTGAATGCATAGTATTTATCTTTGTAAATATATAGGTAGATGTATTTGAATGCTAGATATGGATGTAAACATGTCATTAGGATATGTTTTGTAAGGTGGTTTCTAATGGTTATATTATATTAGTTAGTGTTGCACATATGGGATGATATGATCATATGGTCTGCGTCATACCTAACCTTATCTATTTTATTATATCAGTTTGTATGCATAATGGTTTTAGCATTTTACATACGTATTGTCGGTTTCTCATCCATATAGAATTTCAAGTGTATTTATATAGGACGTTGCATGCATTTTGGATATATGACATAAGCACTTTCATTTCAGGAGATCGACTAGTTTAAGAGACCGCCAAATTTTACTTTACATATATGTTCATATGCATTTAATACCTTTATGTACATGTTGCATTAGAAAATTTGAATTTAAGGACTACGAGCAAGTTGCGTTTTTCCATCCTTGCAGATTTCGGGGACAAAATCGTTTTAGGGAGGAGGATGTAACACCTTAGCAATTTTAATAATAAAGGTAAAAATATAATTTTTCATAAAAGGGAAAAGTAGTAAATTTTCACAAACATGGAATTAGGATTGGGACCTATTTTATTGCATCGTAATGTGGTTACACTCAAAAAACATATATAGCTTGTTGAATCTAATAAAATAGGTTAGACTTGGTAGAAAATGGACCCGATGACATTTTCATAATTAGGGATTTGGGGATTAAGCCTAATAACCCCAGTTTTCAACTATAAATAAAGATCTAACCCTCACTCTCTTCACTCAAAACCATAACCGCCACTAATAAATTATAATCTCCTCGATCCTCCTTCAAACATCTTAATCTAAACACCATCCTTCTAAATCTCTTCTTCAATTTTTGTATCAAAAACAAATAATATCAAATTAAATGAGAAAGAGAATCAAACTAAAAGAGAGAGAGAAGGGCGAACGAACCAAGGCTTCATGACCTAGAAAAGAGAATTCATAGGGATTAAAAAGAAGGGAAAAACTTTAAAAGGTGAGTGGATCAATTACGATATGTTTATGATGTAAAACAAGTGGTTAAATTTCTTTCATACATCCGCCCAAATTAAAAATATGGGTTTTGAATTTACATGGATAGTTTCTATTTAAAATCTATGTGGATATAAATGGTGGAAAAACCTAGGGGATAATTTAATAATATAACTGTTGAAACATGTGGGAGGGTAAACTAGTGGAATTCACTTCAAACATGTAGATCTAATTTATGAAATAGGTTTGAAAAAATAAAAGTAGATCTATGAATATACTCCCTGAATCACCTAGATTTGATTACATCATATTCAAATAGGCTTGAATATAGTAAACAAATGGGTGGATATGTGTATATAACCAAGTAGATAAGCTACACAAATCGAATACGAATAAGACTAAAATTGTATTCGAAACACATTTTAATAGTTGAACCTTTCAGCTATCTTGGTTGCATGTTTAAATGTATTGGACAACGAGGAAGGATGATGGAGACATCCGCGGTAGCAGGTTTATATGATTAGGCAAGGTGGTTGAACCTATAGAGGGGTTGTATTGTCAAATGACTTCTTTATCTTCACGTCAAATGATATAGAGCATATGACACATTTAGCATTAAGAAGGTTACACGAATGCTTCGGTGGGCCGTAAATCATTAGGGTTGTATACTCAGCGCATGCTCAGAAATTGCGATGTTTGCTCGGTGTGTATGTGTGGTTTAAGTGGTTTATCATTGATAAGGTTAACTTGATGAATGGTTAGGCAGTTTATTGTCGAGACCGTATACTAGGGATATTCCTAGGTCTACATAGTTTTTGGATGTCCATCCTTGGTGGAAATTTTCATAGATTGTATTTGTATTAAGGCGTATTAGGGATAGTTACCCCGTAGCATGTATATTGACTACTCCTCATACATGGTATACGAATAAACACTTCTAGTTGTGTAGATTATAAATGTCATTTAATTACTTATCAACACCATACCACTAGTGATATGTTTCACTTACCAAACCATGTTTAATCCCTTCCATTTCTCCCTCTTTATTTCTATTGCATGAGGACATGCTAGTAGGTGAAGTGGTTAGGATACAGTGCATGGGGAAGGTGACTTGCCGCTCCAGAAATAAATTTATTTATAGTTACTCCCATATGTACTTTATATTGTTTTATATCTATCAGTCAGACTCTTATTGTATTGACATTTGAGGACACTATTTTTTTGTTATTGTATGGACCAATTTTTATTGAGACTACTATCTGATTGGGTTATTTTTAGTACTTATATTTTATTTTCTTCCATTGTGCAGTCTGAAATTGAAGAATGCTTTAAAACTATATTTGTCTCTATATCATGTAAACCATAAAAACCTAATGATTCATACTTCTTAGCATGACACGAGTTCATTTTTGGGCTTTGGATCGGTGTGTCCGTAGTATGGATTACGATAGTTACTCACCAGCATTTGGTGAACATAATGTTTAAGGATCAGATCGACAAATTATAGAATTCCACGTGGACGATATGTTGATGAAGTCACAACGATCTGTGGATCACATCGGCGACCTCTCAAAGATGTTCGATGTACTTTAGATGTAACACCACATCTTATACACATACTACCAAAGGGTATTATGAAGTAATTCTATCTGTTAGTATGTAGATTAAGGCTTGTTAGGAGCGACTGCACGAGAATATTCCCCTAGACTAACATTGATACATATTCTTACATTATATAATATACAAATATACGTACTCGGTATCGACACAAAGCAATAAACACATGGTTTTCTTGGACAGAACAATCCATGGTTTAAATTAAGAATACAGAGTCATGTATCGCAAGGAATGTATAATAACATATCATATACAAAACCGAGCAAGTCTTTAAAATAGAACATTTGACCCATTACAAAAGAATACACATCGATGTATGTCAAATACCACATACAAACTCAAATGACATCACATACATACATGCATGGAAACATCAAAAGAAAATATTGATAATAAACTTTCCAAAATAATACAGTCTATAATTATCTTCTCATACGGCCCAACATCCAATAAAAAGCTAATGTCCATGTACCTGTAAAGTCTTGGGTTGTCCTGAGTATTATACAAATATTAAACGGATCAGACTATGTCTAGATTGAAAGGTTATGATCACGATAATATAATTATAACCATAATAGAGAATGACATGCATACAGAATGAATGTCATATAAACTCAATGGTAACCCAAATCACCGTTGTATAAAATATATGATTGCATACTACATGAGTCATATCTCCATTTAATGTGACCACAATCGTAAATCTACTCAATTGTGATTCACTCCTAATAATAAATATTAAGAGTCACACTTATTAATCATCTAGTTATTGTGAATTGGTCATGGTTTACTTTATATAACTCATTGAGTGTAGAATACACTCTCCATCCGTATATCCCTTGACCAGAATTACAATTCTACCATATGCTAATCGAGCTAAGATACATGACCTTTTTCATTTGTATACCCCTCAATTAGATTATAACTCTACCGGATGTTGATCGATCCAAGATACATGGCCTTTTTTATCCATGCACCCCTCAACTAGAATTATAACTCTACCATATACTGATTGAGCCAAGATACACGGCTTTTTTCATTCATTTACTCCTTGACAAGAATCATGGGCCCCCCTACATGACCTATTTGTTGTATTATTCTCTATTTCATAGGGGTATCGTTTAAATCAAATATACTACGTGTCTGTCATCGTTGATGTGCCCCTAAAAGAGGTGGTTGAACCTATGACAAATAGGCCAGAATGTCACTCGTACCCATCTAGGATGGATCTAGCCCATCTGATTTTTCGTCTCATTTGATCAATTTATTATATTTTCCATGCTCTCGTTACGACAGAAAACCCACCTAACTATCGTTTAATTCAGTATCACCTGGGGTTATTAACATGATTAGATATTCGATACACGTAATTTCATACTATGCATAAAAGGCCGGGAGTTCACATTTTCATCATCCTTGGTAATATCAAGCCCACCACGTAGACATTCGTAAACTGCTCTACCATGGTTTTTTACGGATAATCCCAATTTTGGTTTAATAGTATACAATGAGTTAAGTAATAACTAAAGAAATATTACTGAATGTCTCATACCACTGGTATTATAACTTTGTTTATTCAAAATTTTCATCATATAGAAATTCATACATCTCATATGATTCAACCGTTTATTGATGCAGAACGGTTTTATATTATATAATACTCATTTCTACAATATTCAATACAATTTCAAATATAAACTTAATGTAAGGAGGTTTAATTTGGAAATTTTCGTTCTTTCCTTAAATCTTAGTTGATTATTAAAGTACATTATTTAAACCTCTTATTAGTTTTCAAATAATTCAACCTTTCAATTTTCCTTTGGATTTCAGATCACCTAACTCTCTTTTAAAATAACTTCACATTATCTGAAATTCCTTTTAAATATTATTATACCAGGAGTTTTTTCATATCAAGAATACCTTATAAACATTGAATTTTAATTATATTATTTCCAATCCAAAATATTTTCAAAAATCCTTTTATAAAATCTTTATTTACGTTCAAATCCGTTTAAATCATCTTTATAAAATAATTCATAAAACCAAATTTCCCTTTTATAGTAGTCTTCCAAATATTTACCAATAAAACATTGATTTAACAATTCACTTATATAATCAAACTCTAAAAACTTCACTTTTCAAATTAATTCAATCATATGCATTTATAATACTTCCAAAGGTAACCAAATAAATTTCATTTTACTTGAAGATGATTAAACATATAAAGTTAATTACTTCAAAAATTTATAATTAAAAGAATATAACAATAAATTTTCATTAATAATATTATCCATAAAATAAATGAATCACATTCAAACTTATTATTGTTTAAACAATATTTTTTATTATTATAAAACTTCACATTTATTCAATCTCCGTAAATATTAATTCTCCACCTTTAAAAAATAAATTTAATCACCCTCTTATATAAATCCTTCAAATAAATTTTCCATTGATAAATATTACCAATATGTTCATCAACCCACTTTTATAAACAAATCCCGAAAATCGCCATTTTCTGAATTTTTCATACTAATTATGTTTTTCACATCAAATAAATCACATTCCTAATTCATCTTTTTACAAATATATATATATATATATATATATATATATAATTTATTTCAATACTTCTCATTTTAACTCATTTACCCAAAATCTTTGGCTATTTCAAAAATAAATATTTAAGCTTCGTTTTAATTTCCAAAAGGATTTAATTTTTAATTTTTATTGAATTCCAAAAGCGTTTGCCCAAATTTTCCCTCTTTTATCAATTTCAAATACCATATCAAGCCAATTTTAAATTATAATCAAACATGCAACTACCCTAATGCAACATGTAATAATTAAACACAAATTATCCTTTGTTTTGTTCGAATACAAGGAGTAATTCTTCACAAATTGGTCATTTTAATCAACATACCATTAAATTTAACCAATATTACATACAACATCAACACACCAAGGCATGCAACATATTCCAATCAAAAATTAATATCAATCAATATCAACCGTTATCAATCAAATCCATCGAACAAAGATTAACCAAAAACGGTAAGGGAAAAAAGTATGATCTAATCATAGATGTAAGTTTATAAATAACTCACCAAAGTGATGATTATAAGAACGAATTACTAAGCATCCACATCCATGTTCACTCTCTCGGCTCTTTAATCGCTTACGCCTAGCCACGTTCTCCTCCTGCACCCCTTCCCATCGTGCATCGTCACTGCCAAACCCCTCCTTGCATCGCCTCTACTTATGTCATGACGTCATGCTCCCTCCAAGCATCATGCGCCTTGTAGCTCCTCTAGAAAACCATGCCTAGCTATCTTCGATTCGCCATGACGTTCGCCCCCAACATAAATGGCAACCATCTCCAGTTACGCCGCCTTATCCAGTCGCTCACGCCTAAACATGCATTTCCTCCTAGTGTTGCCATTTTTTTCCACAACTTCCATTTTTCTTCCATTTGCATTTCTTCCTTTTTTTCCCTAATCGAATTTGATTTTTGCATATTAAGTGTTAGGGCATGAAGAAGGAATGGGTCGGGTTTGGATTTAAGGACAACGGAGATATCTGGGAGAAAAACAATTTACGGTTTTATTTATTGCTACAAGCTTCATTTTTTCCAAACAAGCCCATTGGCAAAATACAATTTTCCCTTAAGTGCCTTTATTTGTATTTAATCCATTTTTTTACATATACGACACTCTAAAAAGTATTTAAAAATACATCCTCAATTCAATTTAAATAGATTTGTTATACGTTTTACAAATATACTTAAAATTTGATAGTTGTTTATCTTCATTTTACAAAATATATTTAAAACATTTGTTTTCAACCATTTTAACCATATTTAAAAAGTATTTACAATATAAAAATATTTTATTCAAGTTCAATGTATCTTCTAAAAATAATTTATTGACTAATTCAATTTATTAAATAAAAATATTTATCAAATATGCTTTAATTCAATAAAAATATATTTTAAAAAATAACCGTTTTTCAAAATTAAATTCAAACATTTTATTTTAGTTGACTTTATTTATTTCGATGACGTAGAAAGTTGGTTTGTTACCGACCTCTCCTCTTATGAAAATTGCATCCTTGTAATTTTTTACAGGGAAGACAACCTACAAAATTCACATCATTAACTTTGTTTGTACATTTACAGTCTTCTATCAAGTTTAGAATTACTCGATCCTCTATGTGGCTTTTCACAAACAAAGACCAAATCCTCTCTTCATTATATTATCGTACGCTAAAATTTTAAATAGATTCATTTAACGACTTTCTATTTTTGCATACAATATAATTATGTGAAATTTTTTCTAAATGTCAAAATTTTCGACAGTGTCTCGTTTGTCTGGAGATACATTCAATAATTTACAATATGAATAAATAAGTATACACTATCAAAATATGATCGGATTCACAATATGTCATACAATATCATATATATTCCGATACATTAGCATAAAACATACCTCGTTTTGCAATTTTTAAGCAAAGTTATTTATTTTCAAAACGAGCAAAGCGAGCTAGCATCGTAGATTAATCCAAATCGAGATCTTGTATACCTGTTCTCAACTCAAATGAACTCATAAGCTTTCATTCAAAAAGATTTAATAAGTATGACATTCATGTAACAAAACCATATGGCTTTCTTATATAATAACTTTTCGACTAACTTTAAGGTGTTAAAAATACAGAAGTATTAAATGCCTTCAAGAGGAAAGCTGTAGCATAATTTGTATAATTTTCAAAATATTTTATGGATCACAAAAATATGGCATACAATATAAATTATGGTGGTCTCATTAAGTAATGCATACCTTGAAATGAATTAAATCTATGGACCACTTCTTTGCGACTTAGTTACCGCATGGTAAACATCCTAATTTAACATGAATATTAAAATGAAAGTAATTCCTTATTTTCATAGCTTTCCAATGAATGCAAAATCATCAAAGACAGATAAGAGACCTGAAAGCTATGGTAAGAACAATAAGGTGTTTAAACTAAGAAAGTATAAGTGTATGCCGGATTTTTTTTCCAGCTTCACACATGTTTTATCACTGGTGAACTTTAAAATTTCGAAAAGTGGGGAACATGAAAGTTACTCCATGTTAAGTCATATTTCAAATGAAAAAATATTCATCAAAATCGAAATACAAAATCAAAAATTATGTCCATAATGATAAAACACATCAAAGTAGGTTATTTTAAATTTATTTGTTTTGAAAATATTTCAAAAGTTTGAATTCAAATCTATCCCAACTCTTTTTAGATATTTATTTTATATCACAATTTAAATTTAAACTCATATGCTCAACACGTAAAAACATTTTACATCAACTAAATTTTATTAATTATTATTGAGGCATAAATCATATATATATATAGAGACACACACATACACACACATATATATAACACGTTAATTTTTTCATTCAAAATAATCTATGAACTTTTATCATTACTTAACCATTAGTAGCACATTTCCAAATTTGTATATATGTATTCTCTTCATCTATCAATACCACCTTGTACTAATTTCTTAGCTCTATACATACATGCATACATATATACATATATGTATGTATGTGTGCATGTGTATGTAAGTATGTATGTATTCTCTATTTTATAGGAATACCCTTAAATAACTAAGTTTTATTTATTTTAAATCCATAATTATTATTTGCAATGTTGTACTACTACTAACTTTAAGTTTATCCACTTTAGAAAGCTTAAAATGATAATAAAAAAGCATTCATCAAACAAGAACATCACAGAGGCATTTAGACAAAGAAAAAACAGGACATAAGTAAAGCAAACGTACCCATCTTTTTTATCCAAGTGTTTTAAATTTCATTATATTTATTTTTCATTGCTTGATTCAATTCTAACATCATACCACCCTTTTTATTTATATAACATATCTCTTTCACTCAAATAAGTAATTATCGGATTCTATCAAACATACTACGTTATTAACTAAGCTCCATATACCACCTTATTTCTCAAAACTTTCCTTCAATGTGCCATTAAACAAATAGAATTATATTTTATCATTTTAACGCAAGAAATAATAAATAAATAATTTACTTGTTTGTTCATCGCTGAAACAATTTGTTCGAAATATTAACTTCAACCTTATACCCAATGTTTCAAAATAAATCAAAAGTAGTGCACGGCATGACGTCGTACACATACGCACTTTGTATTGCAAAGGGATAAAAGTTTTCTCTTCAAAATATTCTAGTATAGGTATTAGCCTTAGCACTTCTTTTCAAAACTAATATTTTCCTTCAAAATATTCCCATTAATAATAGTTTCCAACATTAAATCACATATACTATAATTAACAAATTTGCACATGTTTATAAAAATATAGCACCATTGCTTTGCCATGAATTTTAGCGATTCATTTCGCCAAATCGCTGCAAGGTCGACTATGGTGAAAATTGTTTCGGCCTTACCTTGCCATTGATCTCAACTTTGCATTAATATTTAATGGCTGCAGTTGTCAATTAGAAATTACTCTAACCAAAAAAACAAATTGTTGTTTTTCTATAACTTTTTCAAAAATATATACTATTTTATTAAATACCTTTATAATTCACAAAAATTGTTTAAAAAATATATTTTCAATATAATAAATTACTTCCAAAAATTATTTTCATTCACAAAATAAAAAAAATTGCAATTTTTTTTTCACTTACCAAATAATATATTATTTACACATCATTATGTTACTATACATTTTTAAATATTATGTCAGAACGAGTCATTTAAGTGCTTAGAAATCCCTATCGCTTATCACATGTATCAATTTGAATTTATAAAGCACTCAACGGACATGTATTTGCTTATATAACAACATTTGCTTATGACTTTTAAGCTTTTAATTATTTTAGCATCCAATAGGAACAATGCAATTCATCAAACATCGATCGATTCATACAACAACAAAGCACACAACTATACAATTTTTTCTCCATATCAAGTTTTAATTATATATATAAAGTGTTTTACTTTCTTTTATCCAAATAGGTTTACTTATCGCTTTGCAATACAATTTTAAAGAAACCGCTTGCTTCTACTGATATTTGGCTTCATCTAGTTTTTGGTGGGTTTAAAACTTTGAGTGACAACTCATCCTTCGTTTCTACATTCTAGACTAAGCCCATATAAATAGATAATATTCCAATTATTTACACAATCAAACACTTACCAAATCAAACAAACAAATGTGCTCAGTGCAAAGCAATCTATAGGCTTCCGTTGCGCCACTGTAATCACTACTGGACATTCTACTTTAACTCTCTTCGTCACATCTTAGTGTTGTTATGAACTTATATTGTAAGATTTAGGTTAGAGCTTTTTGAAGCTCCTATAACCACTACTTCGTTCTTACTTCAATCCATGAAGAGGAATTTAAATCACCAATGTGACACTACTGGTCGAGATAACCACTTCTTCCTTTACTACTTTCATCAACCATTCTTTATCCCACACAAAGGCAAATGCTCAAAAAGTGATAGAAGTAAAGATATTATATAATAGGAAAAAGAAGAAGTACGTCCTAGGATGATTACCCCGATTACTCTTACTATTCCTAAATATACACCCAATTGGACAAGGACTCTAAATCTGACTAAGACTAGATTCATATCTCATATGCTCTATATTGTTCTAAACCTGGCTCTGATACCAACTATAACACCCCCACCTCTATACCCATATTACCAAAAAGTATTACAGAATAATACTATTTGGTAATATAGAAATTGAGGTGTTATCCCGCCTTTTGGCAAGGCCGTGACACCAAGAACTTGACTAGAAACCAAGGACAGTTCATCCTGAAGATCGGTTATACATAGGTTCACTATGGATACTGGTAAATATTGCCCTAGTCCGGATCGAGCTACAGTTGATATAACACAACAAGCAAAGCTATGAAAGCCAACGTTCCAAATTTCAAGTCAATCGGAGTTCGTATGCTCAAGATATTGATCGATCAAGGTTGAGAAAACCAACTCTATTCGTATACATCCAATTTCGTATCCATTCTCCAAGAGAGATTCAGTTCGTATCCATCGCCCACTAACTTCCTTCGTATCCATCATGTTAACAACACTTCGTATCCATCAACAAATGTCTATTTTGTATCGGTCTCCCTCCATCCATCCCGTATCGATCTCCCACCATCGATGCGAAGAACAACAACCACCGACCGATACGAAGAAAGCAACATGAAGCATCGATACGAAAGCGGCCTCCAACCATCGATACGAAGTGGCATGCAAGCATCGATATGAACAGAGCCACGCATGATCGATACGAAATAGTAACGATACGAAGACAACAATGTCATACAAATCCAAACTTGCATCGATCATAACTCAAGATCTACAAGTCCAAATGCCACCAAATTTTCACAGGAGCTTGCCTACAACGTCAAGAAGGTACCAAATCAATTTCAGCCAAAACGGATCAATTCTTGATCGATACGAATTCCATTCATATCGCTCTGATATTGAGTCGAAATCACCTGAACCCGATCCCGTGGGCCCACCCACGTGAGAGAAGAAGTCCTTCGAGATCTGGGCGAGATATTTGCTGCTTACGCCTATAAATAGTGAACTTGGACCTAAAGAAAATGGACTTTTTTGCCTCTCTACGCCGATACTCTGCCAAAGTTGCTATTGTACTTTGTTTGTACTGTTGTAAATCTTTTGTAACCAGCGAGTTATAATCAATAAACATCAATCATTCCATAGTGTACGTAGGCAATACGCCGAACCACTCTAAATTTGTGTGTTCTTGCATTTTTTCTTATATGTTGATTGGTGTGTTTGTTAGATCTGCCTCATTTTACATTTACTTTCTTCATTTTATCTCTTCAAACACATCCGAAGAGTGTTGTGCCCAATTTTGGTACAAACACTTTGGTGCTTTCACTGAGAAAACCCTGCTTTTCTCCTGCTCTGTGGATCTACTACCGTCATTGGATTGCAAAAATCTAAGAAGAAGATCCAGATCTGTTGTCGAGTGGTTCCTTTTCTTCTATTCAGATTGCTCTAGATCTAAGAGGAACTACATTCATCATGATTTTCGTATCCATATTTTCGTATCCAGAAAATATGATGATTTTCGTACCCATATTATCGTATTCATAAAATATGATGATTTTCGTATCCAGAAAATATGAAGGTTTTCGTGTCCATATTTTCGTATCCAGAAAATATCATGATTTTCATATCCATATTTTCATATCCATAAAATATTATGATTTTCGTACCCATATTTTCGTATCCATGAAAATATCATGATTTTCGTATCCATATCTTCGTATCGATCAAGCTGCATCCAATTCGTATCAATACTCAGATACACTTCGTATCGATCCAGCTGCGTCCAATTCGTATCATTCCTCGCCTCCTCGGAAACACTTCGTATCGATCAAGCTGCATCCAATTCGTATTGATACTCAGATACACTTTGTATCGATCCAGCTGCGTCCAATTCGTATCGTTCCTCGGATACACTTCGTATCGATCCAGCTGCATCCAATTCGTATCGATACTCAAATACACTTCGTATCGATCCAGAAGCATCCAATTCGTATCAATACTCAAATACACTTCGTATCGATCAGCTGTGTGCATTTCGTATCGGTCATCAGATACCACTTCGTATCAATCAAGCCGTGTGCGTTTCGTATTGATCTTCAGATACCACTTCGTATCGATCCAGCTGTGTGCCTTTCGTATCGATCCAAGTGTCCATTTTTCGGATCGTTCAATTTCACTAACATTTGTATCATTCAAACATTGCTGAGAATGACATGAAATTTCAAAAAAAATATTCCATCCACGCTCCTGATCATTCCATGACTGAACGGGACATAGGGGATTACAGCAACAAATGCTGAATTGCAATCAAGGAATGGGTAAAGAAATACTACTCAACCGGTGCTCCTAGAGGCTGGAGAACCTAGCTAATACGCCAAGAACTAGAGTTGTTTAATATATCATGCTTCTAAGGTGGACTGCAACTTCCCCTAATCAACCAGTTTTTAAACTCCTGAATTGACAACTATGGTACGATGGCTAATATGATGGCTGCCCTACACTGTCTACTCTGCTAACTCAAAGCATAGCTGGTCACCACTGAACCTCAAATGCCCGCATCTTAATCATACCGTGTCCATATGACTAGAAGCATGGCATAAAACCTTAAGAGGACTTCCTTACTACCTTATATGGGCCTCCTAACTGGGTGAAAATTAGAAATAATCACCGATCTATGAGCCCATCTTAACCAACTCGCCATCCAATCGCCATCACCAACCACTCGAATGTTGGGCAATCGTGCATACATCATTCACCAGTGTTACAAGACAATATAGCTAGAAAATGGACTTGACAACGACGATTGGAGTATCGTTTCCAGTTGAGACCCATTCATTGAAACTGTTCTACATACAAAATTTCCAGTGAAAATTCAACATGCTGACCATGCCGGTGTACTACGAGAATACAACCTTCGACACTACCTCATGAAGTGAGAATGGCGCATGGATTCCACCAAGAGTGATGAATGCCATCAAACGACTGACTACCTAATCGCTAACCATCATAAGCCAACATTTCAACTCTCTTCCTCAGCTCGATTGGAAGAACGCAAAGTATAAGGTGGACGTGACTTGACCGTCTGCTCTCCAATTCTTGCACCTGACTTAAGGGAAAATACACAACTCAAAGTG
Source organism: Allium fistulosum (assembly GCA_030737815.1). Classification (NCBI taxonomy): domain Eukaryota; kingdom Viridiplantae; phylum Streptophyta; class Magnoliopsida; order Asparagales; family Amaryllidaceae; genus Allium; species Allium fistulosum. The sequence goes on from CM060902.1 coordinate 475,149,981, forward strand.
GATGTAGTTCGACCATCCTCTCCTTTGCTCGAGCTCAAAGCTTGCCAGAACATTAATCTTACTCCTTAGGCTTGGCAGAAGCAGAATCCAAATGAACATGGACGCGATCCAACCGTCCATAAACTAAATCTCATCCTTCGTTGAGGGCAGATAAGTGGAAATTAATCGGGATCCCACCGATCACTCGCTAAGTGAAACCCCGAGCTCAGGGAGAAGCTATCACACTGAAGCCAAAAGGGATTGATACACGACAATCGTCTAACTAACTCCGGCTCCCAGAGTGCGATCTGGAGCATAAACTTACGGACGTAGGCTCAAGGAGGGTGGATCCGTCCACCTACCGACTTCGCCCATGTTCAACCTAAACCCGAGGAGAATGGATCCGTCCATCTAACGACCTCGCCTTTCATATTTACAAGCTCGAGGAGGGTAGATCCGTCCATCTAACGACTTCGCTTGCCTACTCAGGGTGGATGCGATACGACCGTCCACGTACCTGATCAACTTCTTGTTCCCAAAGTGTGAACGAAATCCTAAAGCCTAAACAGATGTGACTGACCATCTGTCGGCCAACTCCAGATTCCCATAGTGCGAACTGGAGTATAAAATTCAACTAACTCCAGATTCCCAAAGTGCGAACTGGAGTATAAACATCAACTAACTCCATATTCCCAGAGTGCGAACTGGAGTATGAACATCAACTAACTCCAGATTCCCAGAGTGCGAACTGGAGTATGAACATCAACTAACTACAGATTCCCATAGTGCGAACTAGAGTATTAACATCAACTAACTCCATATTCCCAAAGTGCGAACTGGAGTATAAACATCAACTAACTCTGGTTCTGAGAGCACAGACTGGAGCATAAAGACCAAATGGGTGTGACTGACCACCCATCAACTAACTCTGGTCCCAAGAGCGCGGACTGGAGTATAAAGACCAAATGGGTGTGACTGACCACCCATCAACTAACTCTGGTCCCAAGAGCGCGGACTGGAGTATAAAGACCAAATGGGTGTGACAGACCAACCATCAACCAACTCTAGTCCTCAAAGCTAGGATTGGAATATAAATACCAGAAGGGATGCGATTCGACTGTCCATCTATCAACTCTGATTCCTCAGCAAGCTCTGTAGTACAAAAACCAGATGTGGTTTGACCGTCTACTTTCCAACTCTTCCCCTGACATGGGGCCACACTTATCACAAAAAATCGCATGCGATTCGACCATCTAGCGCTAAGTCGGCACGACACGACCGTTCATGCATCAACTCTTGTCCCCGGCACAGGACCCATAACATAATTTTATAGGGATGCACTCCAACCCTACAAGACAAAATTTCTTCCTAGATTCGATGGGGAGACGCAGATTCACAAAACGCACCTAGCTGGATGACCTATTCTGAATTGATATTACTACCATCCAACCGCAAATGAACGTGACATGATCGTTCATCCGCTAACTCTCACTTGTGATCCGACGGATTGTGCGCGCAACATGGACGGGTGTGACCCAACCACCCACCAATCATTTCCTTCCTACAATTTAGTAGGAGAAACATCAAATTAAAGTTGTCATAGTGTGACCGACCATACTTTGACTTTCGCCATTGACTAGTGCCAGAGGAATTAATCGAGGAAAATGCGGTCCGACCATTATCTGCTAATACTCTTAGTCCCTAGAGTGCGGACAAGGGTATAAACATCAACTAGGTGTGATTAATGGCCCTTCAACTTACTCTGATCCCCAAGGTGCGGCTACAAGCATAGATAAACGAATGAATGTGACTCGACCATTCATTCATCAACTCTGACCTAAACTCAACATGAGGAGTATAAACTCACTACAGGTGCAATTAGACCATCCACGAACTAACTCTGCTAACCCAAGACTGGGGGCAGGAGTATAAATCACCTAAAGAAGAGAAAGATGACTCGCTGCATCTCCAGCTTAGCGTCCTTTACAACTTAAGGCAATGACTAAAAGGATGTCTTAATGCTAACCAATCAGAATGATGCCCGAAGTTACGGGCAACCAATTATATCGTACCGCCGGATCGACGAGCAATATCGATCTGCACCTTTCATATCATACCACTGGATCGACAGGAAAAAAGGTCCGAGCATTCTACATCATTTCGCTGAATCATGGTCAATATCGATTCTCTTCGACTACAAATCGATGTGACCCGAACGTCCATCGAATACCTTTGACCAACGGAGCATGGATAGAAGAATAAACCACGAATGAGTATGACTTGACCATTCGTCCTCTGTTGCCTTCCTTCGATACGTTAGGAAGAGTATGAGACCAGATGAGCATAACATGACTGCATTTGAGCTGACTTTATCCCTAGATCTAACGGGAGAACGTAAATCGAAATGGACGTGGTTGATCGCCCAACTCCAAAAGAATGCAATGCGACCATTCATTCTTTGACTCTTACCACGATCCGACTAAATGAGCAATTCACAACAAGTGCAACCTAAATGTCCATGCACCTATTCTTACCCTGGATTCGACAAGGGAAGCATCAATCCGGCATTGGATCTGAATGGACGATTCACTCTTCAGTTTTTGCCCAGAGTATGGCGACATAAGCAGCGAAGTGAATGTCATTGAACATCCAGAACCTAGCTCATGTCCAAATGTCGGCAAAGCAACAATGTATTCCGCATAGAGGAAAGAACTAGAACATAATGCAGAATAGGCATGACTCAGCCTTCCATCAGTTAACTCGATCCCATGGTTCAACGGGATAGAATACAAAATTGAAGCGGACATGATCTACCTTGCCACATATCGGTTAGACTTGTGGGCACGTGCGAGAGATAAGATGAATATGGTTTGATCGTTCATCAAAAAAATCTAGCTCTTACAACTTGGATTACAGTATAAACACAGCAGGGGGTAGGCTCGACCATTCGCACAATACGTCCATCAACCCAAGACTGGGGGCAAAAGGGTGATTATCCAAGAGTTGACTATGACAACTCGATCCTATGACCCATGCCTTATATGCATAACAACTCAAGGTTACAGGCGAAAGGATGCCTAGGGATAGAATCATCGGATCAATGCCCGGACTTATGGCAGCTAATCATTATTCCGACCCTTACAACGAGCAATGGATCGCGAGTACATAGAATGAAAAGAGCATCACTCAGAAACACAAGTAGATTCAATCTCAAAGCTGGAGCCAGCTATGTAGCAGCATGCAGTACAAGGCTAAGTTCTACTAATCCTTTGATTCAACGTCCCTACAAGCCTGATCATTTAAGATTGCAAATAAGCACATGAAGCACCTACAACCCATCATGAGTATTGTAGATCAGATCACAACTCAGCGCAATGATGATAAAAGAGTTAACTGCTTTGCTCCAGGTGAATTTGATATGTTCGCTTGGACTCAATCTCATGTATATATATGGACTATCGCCAGCCATGAAGAACCCTGCATTAAATGTCGACCCGAGGCATGTCTCGGTGAACAAAAACGATGCGACGTGGATCCATAGAGATCTGTTGCACTTAAGGAGGAGGCGAATCTACTCAAAACTAGTGGGTTTATCCACGATGCCCTCTAACCAAAATGGGTATCCAATCCTTTACTTATAAGAAAAATGAACAGAGAGTGGAGGACATACGTCAACTACTCATATTTGCACGGGGTATGACAAAGCATAGCTTTCCACTTCCAATGATCACCAACAGATGAACTCGACCATCAGAGATGAATTACTCACATCCATGGACGCAAATTCCTGATACAATCAGATACTGAAGCATGTCCCAGACCAGGAATACAGCTGTTTCATTACTGACCTAGGCCTATAGTGCTATGCTGCAATCCCTAGATTCAAACTTCAGAACACTGGTGCTACTTACCAAAGGACGGTTAACAGATCGTTCAAAAACCAGATCAGCCGATCGATGAAAGTATATATGGTTAATATGTTCGTGAGATCACGACTATCAAACGACCACATCGATGACTTGGTAGAGATATTCAGTGTTCTCCAAAGAATGCGGAATAAAACTCGATCCGTTGAGTTTCTCTTTCAGCGTTGCATCAAAAATAATCTTGGGTTTCATCATCAATTCTCGTGGAACTAAGGCTAATTTCCAAAAAATTCCGACAATTAGAGACATCTATGCACCGAGGACAACCAAGCAGATACAGAACTTAAGTCGAAAGATTACCATCCTAATTTGATTCCACTCTAGGACCATCTACAAGTGTATTATCTTCTTCAACCTGACCAAGAGAGGGAAGAGAACTTTTGAGTGGACTAACAACTGCGTTGATGCAATTCCAGCTCTTATAGATCGCTTAGAGAGACCTCCCATTTTACCCAAGCCGTTGGATCATGAAGATCTATACCTCAATTGGGTCGTGTCAACACACGCCATAAGCATCGCAATCCTATGTGAAGAGAAACGAATCCAAAGACCAGTATCTGATGAAGGCTGGCTATTGACAAGCTCACCCCATTAACGTCTATATCAACCAGCCATTACGATAGGTCCAATAGCAACCTTAGATGTCTGGAAGGTTACTCAAATGGAATATCGAGCTAAGCCAATTTGATATCACTTATCTCCCTCAGAGAGCTATCCATGGTCAAACATTAGCATACTTCATATCTGAATTCACTGCATCAGATGATTATCCGAAGAACGGTGGAGAACCATCCAACCGATGGAGAACATACATAAATGGAACTTTCGATAATCGGCTTTTTAACGTCGAAGTTGCGTTAATGACTACTGAGGAACGATCGATCTGCTACGCCCTGAAACTCAACTTCACTGCAACAAATAACGAAGCTAAGTATGAAGCCTTGGTTACCACACTCAAAATTGTAGAAAACTAGGAGTGGAAACTTTCATGTCTTATGTGATTTCGGGTTAGTAGTATGCCAAGTCAGGGAAGATTATCTAACTAAGGGGCAACGTCTTGCTCCTTATCTCAGTTGGGTCCAAGAGCTACTAGCCGACTTCGAGTATTGCACCATTACACACATCCTTGGAGAACAAAATGGAAAAGCCGAGTCATTGGCCAAGCTAGCCAGTTCTTGGGATGCGCGACAAACAGACATTGTCCCAGTTGAAATCCTTATTATTTCAAGCATTGACAGATGAAGATCGACTGGTTCTTAGAGATAGAGCCAGGAAATGGGTCATGGATGACTCCTATCGAAGACTATCTACAGTGGGGAATTCTTCTTGAATAGAGGAATGAGAAAAGGCATATCCTTCGCGAAGCTATCCCATGAGTTAACACTTGTAAATTTTGTATCTATTGATACAAAGCACACCTTATGTAAGCCCATCTCATATCGATAATCATCGATGTGAAGTCTATCTTAATGCATCCCAGATTGATCTAGGAGAGGATCGATACAAAGAAATGGATCAAAAACAACCATCGACCGTTGTTGCAACTCGAATTTCACACTGATCTAGGAGAGGATCGATACGAAACTCGATCAAAAGAACTTGAAAACGACCCGTAAACGTGCAAACATGAACGGGAGTCAGGTTAACATATGTGCATGTATGCCAAACTGGCATTCAATTTTTGAAGTTAGCGGGAATTGAATGCTTACCTGGTGATGATCATAACAATGAACAACAGATCGCTAGCGCTCAACACTCAATTACAACAAAGCGCTACATGATCATTGACAATTAACAGTTCGACATCTACATCACTGTCGTTTCAATCAAAGGCTACATCATTTGACGAAAAGATAGCAACTACTCAGCGAATCGGATAGAACTTTTTCATAATGAAGGATGTAGCTTTTCAAAGCACGTCATGTTCACACAAGACGTACTTTGGGGGGAAAATGTTATCTCGCCTTTTGGCAAGGCCGTGACACCAAGAACTTGACTAGAAACCAAGAATAGTTCGTCCTGGAGATCGGTTATACATAGGTTCACTATGGATACTGGTAAATTTTTCCCGAGTCCGGATCGAGCTACAATTGATATGACACAACAAGTAAAGCTATGAAAGCCAACGTTCCAAATTTTAAGTCAATCGGAGTTCGTATGCTCAAGATATTGATCGATCAAGGTTGAGAAAACCAACTCTATTCGTATCCATCCAATGTCGTATCCATTCCCCAAGAGAGATTCAGTTCGTATCCATCATGTTAACAACACTTCGTATCCATCAACAAATGTCCATTTCGTATCGGTCTCCCTCCATCCATCTCGTATTGATCTCCCACAATCGATGCGAAGAACAACAACCACCGATCTATACAAAAAAGCAACTTGAAGCATCGATACGAAAGCGGCCTCCAACCATCGATACGAAGTAGCATGCAAGCATCGATACGAACAGAGCCACGCATGACCGATATGAAATAGTATCTATATGAAGACGACAATGTTATACAAATCCAAACTTGCATCGATCATAACTCGAGATCTACAAGTCCAAATGCCACAAAATTTTCACAGGAGCTTTCCTACAACGTCAAGAATGTACCAGATCAATTTCAGCCAAAATGGATTAATTCTTGATCGATACGAATTCCATTCGTATCGCTCCGATATCGAGTCGAAATCACCTGAACTCGATCCTGTAGGCCCACCCACATGAGAGAAGAAGTCCTCCGAGATCTGGGCGAGATATTTGCTGCCTACGCCTATAAATAATTACCCTGGACCTATAGAAGATGGACTTTTTTGCCTCTCTAGGCCGATACTCTGCCAAATTTGCTATTGTAATTTGATTGTACTATTGTAAATATTTTGTAACCAGTGAGTTATAATCAATAAACATCAATCATTCCATAGTGGATGTAGGCAATACGTCGAACCACTCTAAATTTGTGTGTTCTTGCATTTTTTCTTATCTGTTGATTGGTGTGTTTGTTAGATCTACTTCATTTTACATTTACTTTCTTCATTTTATCTCTTGAAACACATCCGAAGAGTGTTGTGCCCAATTTTGGTACAAACATGAGGCTTGTTAGGAGCAACCGCATATGAATATTCCTTTGGCTAACACTGATAATGTTCTTACCTCATGTAATATACAAATATACATTCTCAGTAGCGACATGAGGCAATAAACACGTGGTTTGTTAGGACAAATTAATACATAATATGAATCAAGAACACAAGTCATGGATCGTAAGGAAATTTATAATAATGTATCATATACAAAGCTGAGTTGCAGCATATCATATAAAAAACTGAGTTGGTCTACAAAATAGAGCATTTGACCCACTACAAAAAAAATATACACATTGATATTTGTCAAACACCATATAAAAACTCAAATGACATCACGTATATACATTCATGGAGACATCAAAATAAAATATAGAAAATGGACTTCCAAAATACAATACAGTCTACAATTGTCTCCTCACAAAGCCCAATATCTAAGGAAAGGCTAATGTCCATGTACCTATAAAGTCTCAAGCTGCCCCAAGTATTATATAAATAATAAAAAGGTCAGACTACGACTAAATGCAAAGGGTAAGATCATGATAATATAATATAACCATAACAAAGAATGGTATGCATGATGGGTCTCATAACATACATAATGATTGTCATACACACTCAATAGTAACCAAATCCCCATCGTATAAAATATATGATGTCATACCATATAAGCATATCTCTATTTTTGTGACCATAATCACAAATCCACTCAATTGTAATTCACCCTTAATTACAATTATTAAGAGTCACGCTTATTAATCATCTAGTTATTGGAATTGGTAGTGGTTTAATTTATATAACCCGTTAAGTGTATAATGCACTCTTCATCTATGTATCCCTCGACCAGAATTATAACTCTACCAGATGTTGATCGATCCAAGATATATGGCCTTTCTACCCCTGTACCCCTCGACTAGAATCATGGGTGCCTCCATACGACCTATTTGCTGCATTAGTCTCTGCTGCATGTGCATCATCGTTTCCATCAAATATACAGTGTGCCGTCATTGTTGGTGTGCCCATACAGTATGCCGTCAGACCTATGTCAAATGGGTCGGAATGTCACTCAGCACCAGCTAGGATGGATCTAGCCCATCTAGTATCTCATCTCGTTTAGTCAATTCATTATATTTTTCATGCTCTCGTTATGATAGTAAACCCTCCTAACTATCATTTAATATGATGTCACTAAGGTTGTTAACTTGATTTGATATTCGATACACTCAATTTGTGCCCTATCCTATACAGTGAGTCAAAAGAATAACCAAAAAAATACTATCAAACTTCCCATATTGCTCATATTATAACTTTGTTTATTCAAAATTCTCATCATATAGAAATTCACACACCTCATATGATTCAATCATGTATTGATCTAGAAGGATTTTTATTGTAAAATACTCGTTTCCACACTATTCAATACAATTTCAAATATACTAATTAATTTAAAGAGGTTTAATTTGGAAATTTCCATTCTTTCCAAAAATCTTAGTTAATTACTAAAGTCCATTATTTGAACCTCTTATTAATTTTCAAATAATTCATCCTTACAATATTCCTTTAGATTTCAAACCACCCATCTCCTTTTTAAAATAATTTCATATTATCTAAAATTCCCCTTGAATACTATAAAACACTAATAAAGGAGTTTATAAATTTCAAGAATACCTTGCAAACATTGAATCTAAATTATATTATTTTCAATCCAAAATAAAAGCAATTTAATGTTCAAAATCAGTTTTGTAAAAGCTCTATTTGCCTTCAAATCCATTTAAATCACCTTTGTAAAATAATTTATAAAACTAAATTTCCCTTTTATAAAAGTTCTAAATATTTAATTGTAACGACCCAAAATTTTCGACCCCGAAAATTCCAGATAGTTAGGAAAAGAAGAAAAGAGGTAGAAGAAGAAACAGAAACAAAACACAGATTCTCACATTCGCAGTGGATAAAATATAATATCAAATAGTATTTTTTTTACAAAAAGAAAGCTGTATCAGTCGATTATATTTTAATACATCAGAGTTACAACATTACACAAACACTGGACAATTAAAACAACATGTCCCAGATATAACAATATATCACAACGGAAACACTCCATACGTTCCCCCTATTCAGCTCGCCACCTGAGCTCCAGAACATCCTTACCTTGAAAATCTGTAATACTCGGTCTGACGTAAGCATTACATCAAAGTAACAAAGATGTATAATATATTTATTATATTAATTATTATTTATTAATATAATTTAAAATTGTTTTGATTATATAATTATATACTAGGTTAATTATGTAATTATTTCCTAAATGTTTTTCAAATGAAGTCTATGTGATGTAATATAATTTATTCGTTCCGCTGTGAGATTCTGATATTATTTAGTTCTTTCTTTCATATCTTTTCTCTTTTCTATCCCTTTCTTTCTTAATGATGATGCGTCTTTCTGTGGACTGAGAGATGGGTCATTACAGTGTGTAAATGCTACTATTTGTGTATTATATTTTGATCCGCGACGAATGTGAGATTCTGTGTTCTGTTTTCTGTTTCTTCTTCTACCTCTTTTCTTCTTTACCCTAACAATCTGGGATTTCCGGCGTTCGATTGCTCGGCACTTCTACAGTGAACGTATTAGTGTCGAATTTTCGGGGTCGAAAATTTTGGGTCGTTACATTTACCACTGTAACCGTTTTACTTAATTTCCTTAGACTTCTCTTTAAATTCACTTTTGCTTTTACTAGATTCGCTTATATTCCGATCCAATTCAAATTTTTAAACTTCTATAAGTTTTCCACTTATTTAAATTCCATTTGCTAACTACTTTTAATTCACTTCAATTAATTAGCTTACCTTCCAACTTATTTTGTTTATTTTACTCACTTATTTGACATAATTCATATTTAAACATTATTCAAATGTTTAGTTCCAGTTTCCAATTATTAAATTTAATAATTTAATTACCCAAATAAACAGTGATATTTGAAATTGAATATTTAATTGATTTTAAATATTTGAAAGTTAGTTTAACTTGAATTTCAAATATCACTGTTTATTTGGGTAATTAAATTATTAAATTTAATAATTGGAACTAACATTTGAATAATGTTTAAATATGAATTATGTCAAATAAGTGAGTAAAATAAACAAAATAAGTTGGAAGGTAAGCTAATTAATTGATGTGAATTAAAAGTAGTTAGCAAATGGAATTTAAATAAGTGGAAAACTTATAGAAGTTTAAAATTTTGAATTGGATCGGAATATAAGTGAATCTAGTAAAAGCAAAAGTGAATTTAAAGAGAAGTCTAAGGAAATTAAGTAAAATGGTTACAGTGGTAAATGTAACGACCCGAAATTTTCGACCCCGAAAATTCGACACTAATACGTTCACTGTAGAAGTGTCGAGCAATCGAACGCCGGAAATCCCAGATTGTTAGGGTAAAGAAGAAAAGAGGTAGAAGAAGAAACAGAAAACATAACACAGAATCTCACATTCGCAGCAGATCAAAATATAATACACAAATAGTAGCATTTACACACTCTAACGACCCGTCTCTCAGTCCACAGAAAGACGTATCATTATTAAGAAAGAAAGGGATAGAAAAGAGAAAAGATAGAAAAGAAAGAACTAAACAATACCAGAATCTCACACCGGAACGAATAAAATATATTAATCACATAAGTTATTACATAATATACATCAACTATCAGAGTTACACAGCTTATACATCACAATACATTGGACAGTTATAAAACTTGTCTGTCATACAACTCAAGATACAACACATAGATTAACACAGCGGGACCATAATATCTATATACATTGAAGCCTCCTGCTCCATACCTCCTCTAGCAACTCGTCAAAGCAAACCTGAATCCCTTGGCTACTCGTAAAAATTTGAGCACCCAAGAGATTAAGAAAATAGAAAATAAACTCTGGGTCAGACATGGGTCTGGTGTGAGTAAACGGGTTAAAGTTGCTTAACTTTGAAAACCTTTGAAAACAAAAGGTATCTCGTAAGACTTCCCGCACATAAACACGAAAAAGTTTTTACCTTATGATAATCAAAACATTTGATAGGAAATCCAGTGATATTATAATAGTGTCTAGGGTTTTCAAGTAAAATACAGAAATAGCTGGAATGCTTACATCTCACGTTCCAACATAGTTGGGCACAATCAAAACGTACGGCACTTATTGGAGATTGGATTCCATACAATAGCAGGGCTACTGGGTACCGCCCGTCACAGTACGGGGCCTAGATCACCGTACCGAGGATCCCTCCTGATCCCCTGCAACACAATGCCGGAACCATCCCTTACTGGATAGTCCCGAACAAGACAACCCCGCAGTTGGCCGCGAACCAACTGCCCACTAAGCCGAACAAAAGGGGCCTCTAGATAGGGAGAAATCTCGTCCTACTTGAGCGCGACCCACTTAGCCTTGCTGCACCTCCCCTGTTTTAGCCATTCCCGGTTGATGAGGCTTGAGGCTACTATTACCTTTTCAGAACACATATCTTAGAATGCTCATCGTCCTCCAATAACGGTGTTCTGAAAGCATTCATCCATACAAGTCCGTTCCGGGTTCGAACGAAATCGAAGGCACTATCTCGTTACACTCATTTTGGAATCACCCTCAGAGTTAACGACAATAGCCCTTGCACTCTGAATCTTCATCTCGAACTTCACTTGAGATTCACGACCTATCATTTAATTTGGATCGATGTGGTTTTCGGATATCCAAATTTGGAAATCCGATCCCGGTCTCACCGAAATCCAAAACGTCATCTTTTAAGGCCAAGTTGTTTTAAGTTAAAACAATTTAATTTATTATCTATATTCACACAGATAGATAATTCACATATCAAAGATAGATAATCCATATCATCACAATTCAACCAAAGCATCTCATCTCACAGATCAGCACATATCCCATATCAGAGATATCAAACAAACCAAGGCATTCAATATTATTCAACCATCCATAAGCAAAGATTAATTAGCCACACCATCTCTAATTAATTTAATTAACCACTAATGAATTAAATTAATTTCTTTAATTACTTTTAAATCCTGCTTACTTAACATTAATTAATTACAAACCAATTAATTAATCATCCTTTAATTATCATCTTAATTAATCATCCTTGATTAATTATTCTTCAATTACATTAAGTAATTAGCCTTTAATTAACTACACAAATTAATTATCCCTTAACCATTAATTAACCTTAATTATTCTCATTAATTAATTATTAATTAATTACATTAATTAATGATCCTTAATTAATTACTTTCATTAATTAATTACTCTTTAATTAATTACATTTAACAAGTAGTCTTTAATTAATCACATTCATTAATCAACCTTAATTAATCACATTCAGTAATTAACTATCCTTAATTACTTACATTACTTAATTAACTTCTTACTTAATTATATTAATAAATCCTTTAATTAATTACCCTGAGTGATTAATCCTCAATTACTTCCATTAAGTAATTATCCTTCAATTACTTTCCATTAAGTAATTCCCCTTTAATTAATTACATCCAATAATTAACCTTTTAATTACTTACACTAAGTAATTATACTTTATTAATTTCATTAATTAATTATACTTAATCAATCATCAAGTGATTATCTTTAAATTAATTAAACTAATTAATTAACTTAAATTAATCACATTAATTTAATTACATTGAGTAATTCATCCCTTTAATTACTTCTATTAATTAATCATTCTTAAATTGATTACCTTTAATTACTTAGATTAATTAACCCTTAATTAATTAAGTAATTAACTATCCTTAATAAATTAAACCAATTATATTAAATTAATTACATTTATTAATCATCTCATAATTACTAGTTAATGATCTTTAAATTAATTACATTCATTAACTATCCATTTATTACTTACACTAAGTAATTATACTTATTAATTACATTAAGTAATTATACTTAATCAATTTCATAAGTGATTATTCTTAATTAATTAAACCAATTAATTATCTTAAATTAATTACATTAATTAATTATTCCTTAGTCACTAGTTAATGATCCTTAAATTAATTACATTCATTAACTTCCCATTAAATACTTCATTTTAAATTAATATAAAAATAAAAGGAATTTTTATGAAATTGGTATTTTCAGTTTAAATATGATTTTAAATCATAATAAAGAAGTTAAATCTGGAATTAATGGAATTAAGGGATTTTAAAATAAATTTGAGTAAGTAAAGGAATTTATTTTAAAACGGAGTTAATTTTGAAAATCGATTTGAATATTGATTGAGTGTTTGAAACTGTGTTTTAAAAAGGAGAATGAGACTATGGATATTATAAATTGGGTTTATAAAGTGAAACAAGATATCAGTGGATATTTGGAAGTATAAATTCACGATGAGAATTTATAAAGGAATGGGTAATTTGTTTAAAAAATAAATAGTGGTTTATTTTTAAAGGTGTGAAAGGAAAGTATATTTCTCTGAAAAGCCAAGTACGTTTTCGAAACAGATTTTTTAGGTTAAAAGTTTTAAAGTTGTTTTAAAGGAATGTTTTTCTGAGAAATTATTATTTAAGTTGTTTAAATTTTTAAAGGTAAATATTTATTAAATTAGTTATAGCAGTAATTATTTTGAAAGGTTAATTTGTATTATGATTTAAAAAGATAATTATTAATATTTATATTTATAAAGTAGTTTTATTTTAAAGATAGTTTGGCTAAAGTTTTTATTTGAAACTTGTATAGAATTTCATAACTTTTATTTTAAGATTTTAGCTTAAGTTTTACATGAAAAATTTTATAACTAGTATTTTATATAAGTGCTTAAAATAATCTTTCTTTTAAAGTGTTTTAAATAGTTTTTATTTTTATTTTAAGTGTTTAAAAATATATATTTTTGAAAAATGATTTAAATTATTTTAAATTTTAAAGTATTAAGACTTGGCAAATTTTCAGTGGAAATAAACAATATTTGGAAATTTATTCTGTGAGAGGAAAGTGATTTGAAAACTGTTTTCAAAAGGGTTGAAGTGTAGAAAAATATCTTGTGAAGATATTTTGAAATAAATAATAATTTGGAAAATTATTAATGCTGATGGATGTTTGTGAATGTTGTTTGATAGTTAAATAACCGACTATCAGTATTGGCCAATGCGCTGATCGTTTCGAAGAGACGGGAATCGGGATTAATTTCCCGAAAACCACTTCGATCCGGTTTGAACATTTTCGTGAGGAAGACAAGAGCTTGGAGTCGAAGATGGAGCAGTAAAGTGCAAGGGTTAATCGCTACTAATCCTGAGGGTGATTCCAAAATCGAAGACTTTGGGAAAAAGGTAAGGAAGGTGATCAAAGCTCTGATACCACTGTAATAACCCGTCTTTCAGACGGATCATTAATAAGAAAGAAAGGGATAGAAAAGAGAAAAGATAGAAAAGAAAGAACGAAACAACATCAGAATCTCACAGCAGAACGAATAAATTATATTAATCACATAAGTATTACATAGTATATAATATCTATCAGAGTTACACAGCTTATACATCACATACTAGACAGTTATAAACACCTGTCTAGTCATTACAACTCAAATACAACATAGAGATACCAACACAGCGGAAAACTATATATCTACAAACGCTGAAGCCTCCTGCTCCATACCTCCTTCCGAATTCATCAAAGCTAACCTGAATCCCTTGGCTACTCGTAAAAATTTGAGTACCCAAGAGTTTAATAAAACAGAAAATAAACTCCGGGTCAGACATGGGTCTGGTGTGAGTAACAGGTTAAAGTTGCTTAACTTTGAAAAACCTTTGAAAACAAAAGGTATCTCGTAAGACTTCCCACACATAAACATGGAAAAGTTTTTACCTTACGTTAACCAAAACATTTGATAGGAAATCCAGTTATATTATAATAGGGTCTAGGGTTTTCAAGTAAAATACAGAAATAGCTGGAATGCTTACATCTCACGTTCCAACATAGTTGGGCACAATCAATACGTACGGAACTTATTGGAGATTGGATTCCATACAATGGCAGGGCTACTGGGGTACCGCCCATCATAGAACGTGGCCTAGATCAACGTACCGAGGATTCCCCTAATCCCCTGCAACACAAGGCCAGAACCATCCCTTACTGGATAGTCCCGAACAAGACAACCCCGCAGTTGGTGCGCAATTCCAACTGCCCACTAAGCCGAAAATAAGGAACCTCTAGACGGGGAAAATCTCATCCTACTTGAGCGCGACCCACTTAGCATTGCTGCACCTCCCCTGTTTTAGCCATTCCCGGTTGATGAGGCTTGAGGCTACGATTACCTTATCAGGACACATCACTTAGAATGCTCATCGTCCACCTGACGATGTTCTGAAAGCATTCAATCCATACAAGTTCGTTCCGGGTTCGAACGAAATCGAAGGCACTATCTCGTTACACTCATTTTGGAATCACCCTCAGAGTTAACGACAATAGCCCTTGCACTCTGAATCTCCATCTCGATCTTCACTTTGAGATGTCACGACCTATCGTTTAACTTGGATCGATGTGGTTTTCGGATAATCAAATTTGATACCCGATCCCGGTCTCATCGAAATCCAAGCGTTTCTTAAAGGTCAAGTTGTTTTAAAGTTAAAACAATTCAATTCTATTATTTATATTCACACGGATAGATAATTCACATATTCACAGATATATAATCCATATCATCACAATTCAACCAAAGCATCTCATATCACAAATCAGCACAAATCTCATATCAGAGATATCAAACAATCCAAGGCATCCAACCTTATTCAATCATTCATAAGCAAAGATTAATTAATCAAATTATCTCTGATTAATTTAAAATAAATTAAATTAATTAATTCCATTACTATAAATCTTGCTTACTTAATCATTGATTAATTACAAACCAATTAATAAATCATCTTTTAATTATCCATATTAATCATCCTTGATTAATTATTCTTCAATTACATTAAGTAATTATCTTTTAATTAATTATCCTCAACCATTTACAATAATTAACCTTTAATTACTTCATTAATTAATTAACTATAATTAATTTCCTTAATCCTTAATTAATTATATTAATTAATTATTCTATAATCACTTCATTTATTAATTATCCTTTAATTAATCAACCCTTAATTACATCATTAATTATATTAATTAATGATCTCTAATTACTTCTTTAATTAATTATTCTTCTAATTAATCACATTTAATAATTAATCTTTAATTAATCACTTTTATTAATCACCCTTGGTTTATCACATCCAGTAATTAACTGCCCTTAATTAATTACATTACTTAATTAACTTTTAAATAAATTTTATTAATTAATCCTTTAATTAATTACACTAAGTAATTAATTCTTAATTAGTTCCACTAATTAATTATCCTTTTTATTAATTACATAAAATAATTAAACTTAAATTATTTCCATTTATAAATTATTCTTCAACTAATTACATTTAGTGATTATCCATTTATTACTTCACTAAGTAATTACACTTCATAAATTACATTAAGTAATTATACTTAACTGATTCCACAAATGATTAATCTTAATTAATTATCTTAAATTAATCATATTAATTAATCATTTCATAATCCCTAGTTAATGATCTTTCATTTAATTATACTCATTAACCATCCTTTAATTACTTCCTTAAGTAATTATGCTTTAATTAACCATTATCAATTACAAATTAATTAATTCTTAATTACCAATTAATTAATTTCTAATTACCTAATTAATTGCTTAATCATAACTTAATTAATCTTTAATCACTTGATTAATTAATTCCTAATCATTAAAGAATGGGTGTACACGTGCACCGAGTTTGCTTAAATCAACATGATAGGAGGTTCTCGCTCGGAGTTTGGTGGCGAGCAAGAGACTCTTACCCCTACATGTCCCTGGGGAGGGGTTGGCTAACCAGGTTGGTTGAGAGTCGAAAGGCTGGCCATAAAAGCAAATTCGGGGTACCAATGTGTGCCACGGCGGGGCTGGGATGGTTGAAAAGCCTGCCAGTCGAGATTGGCCACTATCGATGGTTGAAAAGCCTAGACTGTCACAGTTGGCTCTGATACCACTGTCACGACCTATCGCTTAACTTGGATCGATGTGGTTTTCGGATAATCAAATTTGATATCCGATCCCGGTCTCATCGAAATCCAAACGTATCTTAAAAGCCAAGTTGTTTAAGTTTAAACAATTCAATACTTGAATTCATACAGCATTCATTATAGATAAATATCACACATTAATCATAGATATATCCAATATCGAATCACAGAATATCATAGATTATCAAACAACAGATATCAACCCATCCAGACATTCTACTCAAACAATCATCCACAAGTATACATCTTACTTACATTTGTAATTATATAAAATCCACAGGTATTTAGTAGAGTCGATTCCACTGTAATAATACATCTTTCAGATGGATCATTAATAAGAAAGAAAGGGATAGAAAAGAGAAAAGATAGAAAAGAAAGAACGAAACAACATCAGAATCTCACAGCGGAATGAATAAATTATATTAATCACATAAGTATTACATATAATATCTATCAGAGTTACACAGCTTATACATCACATACTAGACAGTTATAAACACCTGTCTAGTCATTACAACTCAAATACAACACAGAGATACCAACACAGCGGAAAACAATATATCTACAAACGCTGAAGCCTCCTGCTCCATACCTCCTTCCGAATTCGTCAAAGCTAACCTGAATCCCTTGGCTACTCGTAAAAATTTGAGTACCCAAGAGTTTAATAAAACAGAAAATAAACTCCGGGTCAGACATGGGTTTGGTGTGAGTTACAGGTTAAAGTTGCTTAACTTTGAAAAACCTTTGAAAACAAAAGGTATCTTGTAAGACTTCCCACACATAAACATGGAAAAAAATTTACCTTACGATAACCAAAAGCTTTGATAGGAAATCCAGTTATATTATAATAGGGTCTAGGATTTTCAAGTAAAATACAGAAATAGCTGGAATGCTTACATCTCACGTTCCAACATAGTTGGACACAATCAATACGTACGGCACTTATTGGAGATTGGATTCCATACAATAGCATGGCTACTGGGGTACAGCCCATCACAGTACGTGGCCTAGATCAACGTACCGAGGATTCCCCTAATCCCCTACAACACAAGGCCGGAACCATCCCTTACTGGATAGTCCCGAACAAGACAACCCCGTAGTTGGTGCGCAATTCCAACTGCCCACTAAGCCGAAAATAAAGGAACCTCTAGACGGGGAAAATCTCGTCCTACTTGAGCGCAACCCACTTAGCCTTGCTGCGCCTCCCCTATTTTAGCCATTCCCGGTTGATGAGGCTTGAGGCTACGATTACCTTATCAGAACACATCACTTAGAATGCTCATCGTCCACCTGACGATGTTCTGAAAGCATTCAATCCATACAAGTTCGTTCCGGGTTCGAACGAAACCGAAGGCACTATCTCGTTACACTCATTTTGGAATCACCCTCAGAGTTAACGACAATAGCCCTTGCACTCTGAATCTCCATCTCGATCTTCACTTTGAGATGTCACGACCTATCGTTTAACTTGGATCGATGTGGTTTTCGGATAATCAAATTTGATACCCGATCCCGGTCTCATCGAAATCCAAACGTTTCTTAAAGGTCAAGTTGTTTTAAAGTTAAAACAATTCAATTCTATTATCTATATTCACACAGATAGATAATTCACATATTCACAGATATATAATCCATATCATCACAATTCAACCAAAGCATCTCATATCACAAATCAGCACAAATCTCATATCAGAGATATCAAACAATCCAAGGCATCCAACCTTATTCAATCATTCATAAGCAAAGATTAATTAATCAAATTATCTCTAATTAATTTAAAATAAATTAAATTAATTAATTCCATTACTATAAATCTTGATTACTTAATCATTAATTAATTACAAACCAATTAATAAATCATCTTTTAATTATCCATATTAATCATCCTTGATTAATTATTCTTCAATTACATTAAGTAATTATCTTTTAATTAATTATCCTCAACCATTTACAATAATTAACCTTTAATACTTCATTAATTAATTAACTATAATTAATTACCTTAATCCTTAATTAATTATATTAATTAATTATTCTATAATCACTTCATTTATTAATTATCCTTTAATTAATCAACCCTTAATTACATCATTAATTATATTAATTAATGATCTCTAATTACTTCTTTTATTAATTATTCTTCTAATTAATCATATTTAATAATTAATCTCTAATTAATCACATTTATTAATCACCCTTGGTTTATCACATCCAGTAATTAACTACCCTTAATTAATTACATTACTTAATTAACTTTTAAATAAATTTTATTAATTAATTCTTTAATTAATTACAAAGTAATTAATTCTTAATTACTTCCACTAAGTAATTATCCTTTTTATTAATTACAAAAAATAATTAAACCCAAATTATTTCCATTTATAAATTATTCTTCAACTAATTACATCCGATGATTATCCATTTATTACTTCACTAAGTAACTACACTTCATAAATTACATTAAGTAATTATACTTAACTGATTCCACTAATGATTATTCTTAATTAATTAATCTAATTAATTATCTTAAATTAATCATATTAATTAATTAAGAATAATCTTGATTAACATTCAATTATATTACTAAATTAAGTTTCAAAATAACATTAAAAAAATTCTGAACAATTTTAATTAACTAATGATTAAGGATTAATTAATTTATAATTAAGGGTTATAAGAATTAGAGGTTAATTAATTTAGGGATAAATTTGTTAAGGATTAATTAATTTAATTAGTAATCAAAGGTTAAATTAACTAATAATTAAAGGTTAACTAATTGAGGATAATTAACAAATGGATAATTACTTAATGGAAGTAATTATGGGAAATTAATGGGTAGTTAAAGGATGATTAATTAATGGTTTGTAATTAATTAATGATTAAGTAAGCATGATTTTAAAAGGTGATTGAAGTAATTAATTTAATTAATTTAAATTAATAAGAAATGGTGTGGCTAATAAATCTTGCTTATGAATGATGGAATGATATTGTATGACTTAGATTAGTTGATATCTCTGATATGTGGTTGCGATGCTATGTGATATAATATGTTTGGGTTGAACTGAGTTAATATAGTTTGTTTCTCTGTGATAAATGGCTATGTAAATATATAATTTTGGATATAAATGGTATTGTTTAAAATTTAAACAGTTTGTTTTAAGATGATATTTGATTCGAAGGTACCGGGGTCGGGTATCAGCAAATACCCGAAACCACTTCGATTTGTAATCTACAATAATTCTTTATGGATTTGACTTTGGAATAAATAGGCTGGAATGGAATAAATGATGTAAACTTGGTCACTTAATCTGAGTAATAATGCTTATATATGATTGTAAGATGTGTATTTGACTATGGCAAGTTAAGAACTCGTAGTGAAGTACGAGTTACCCGGGTTTTAAATATGTTTTATGCATTAGAATTTCATGTTAGATGGGTTTACTCATGCTAGTTTCCAACCTGACCCGGGTGTTACTTTGATGTAATGCTCGGGTCAGACCGAGTATTACAGATTTTCACGTAAGGACGTTCTGGAGCTCAAGAGGCGAGCTGGATGGCAGGAACGTATGGAGTATTCCGCTAAGTGATTGTTGTTTATAGTACTGGGACAAGTTGTTATATTGTCCAGTTTATATGTGATTGGTTGTAACTCTGATGTATTAAATGTAAATTAACAGATACAGTTTTCCTTTGTTTAACTGCTATTATTTGATATTATATTTTATCCGCTGCGAATGTGAGAATATGTGTTTTGTTTCTGTTTCTTCTTCTACCTCTTTTCTTCTTTTCCCTAACTATCTGGAATTTTCGGGATCGAAAATTCTGGGTTGTTGCATTTGGTATCAGATTTTATAAATTTAAATCCACAAGTATAAATTCAAATGAGTGTTCCTCGGGTTAGGCACGAGTCATTTGGGAATTTTCTCGAAGTTGAGAGACGACGTGAGTTTTCTCGGGGTTTTTGTTGGTTTAGCTCGAGAATTCGAGTAAATGGCTCGGGTTGGTTCGATGACTAACCAGGTTTTGTGAGATAAGTTAGTATGAACAGTTTTGTATAAGGCAAAGAAATACAAAGTTTTTAAGCAAAGAGAAAGTATAAGATTTAAAAGCTAATGAAAATTTTAATGTGTATTTAAATAAGTGAGTTTTCAAAAGAAGAAATCAAGTTTTAAAACTAGCTTCAAAGATTTAATTTTAGAGTTAAATGTTTTCTTTAAAATTTCCTTGAGTTAAAAAAAATGATTTAACAAGTTTATTAAAAAGGCAAAAGAATGTTTAGCCAAGTTAATTAATGTAAGTGATTATAGGATAGTTAATTACTTAATGACATTAATTATGGTTTAATTAATGTAAGTAATTAAAGATAGTTAATTACTTAATGTAATTAATTGAAGGTTAATTGATATAAGTAATTCAGAATAATCACTTATGAAATTGATTAAGTATAATTACTTATTGTAAGTAATTAAAGGATAATTACTTAATGGAAGTAATTAAGGATTAATTACTTAGTGTAATAAATTAAATAATTAATTAATGTAATTAATTTAAGGGTAATTAATTAATATAAGTAATTAAGGTTAATTAAGAATGTGATTAATTAAAGACTACTTGCTAAATGTAATTAATTAAAAGAGAGATTAATTAAAGAAAGTAATTAGAGGATCATTAATTAATGTAATTAATGAGACTAATTAAAGATTAATTAATGCGAATAGTTAAAGAATAATTTGTTTACTCAATTAATTAAAGGCTAATTACTTGATGTAACTAGAGGATAATTAATTAAGGAGAATCAATTAAGATGGATAATTAGATGATGATTAATTAATTGGATTGTAAATAATTAATGTTAAGTATTAATTAATTAATGAGAGTAAATAAGGGTTAATTAATATGAATGGTTAAAGGAGAATTAATTTATGTAATTAATTAAAGGCTAATTACTTAATGTAATTAAAGAATAATTAATTAAAGTTGATTAATTAAGATGGATAATTAGAGGATGATTAATTAATTGATTTGTAATTAATTAATGTTAAGTAAGCAAGATTTAAGAGTAATTAAAGTAATTAATTTAATTCATTGGTGGTTAATTAAATTAATTTGAGATGGTGTGGTTGATTTATCTTGCTTATGGATGATTGAATGATATTGAATGCCTTGGATTATGTGATATCTCTGATATATGCTGTATATTATATAATAACTATCTGATTAATATATTTTATTTGTTCCGCTGTGAGATTTTGGTATTGTTTAGTTCTTTCTTTTCTCTTTTCTATCCCTTTCTCTCCTAATAATGATACGTCTTTCTGTGGAGTGAAAGACGGGTCATTACATTAATCATACAACATTGATTTAAACAATTCACTTATATAATCAAATGCTAAAAATTTCACTTCTCAAAATAATTCAATTTGTACATTGTTATAATACTTCCAGCTGTATTCAAATCAATTTCCTTTTACTTAAAGATGATTAAACATATAAAATTAATAGCTTCTAAAAATTTATAATTAACAAAATATAACGATAGAATTTCATTAATAATATTTTGCGTATAATAGACGTAACACTCCTCAAAATGGGAACAATAGTCACACTTCGTGGAAAAACACTGTGAAATAGGTGCTTATATACCAAATCCTTCGCCTCATAAAAACGTCAAGGCCTTTTGAGGAACAAAACCCCACACTTTTGCTTGGCCCATGAGGCGAAGGTAACTAAGTTGGGGATAATATCTACGTTAAGTGAGGTGCGGGCCGTCACAATTAGTATTAGAGCCTATACCCAGCAGGAATTGTGGACTATACGTGTTACAGCCACAAAGCCTGGGGTAGACTTGTGTTCGTGAGCCAACGAGGGCATTGGGCTCTTAAGGGGGAGATTGTAACACCCCTCAAAATGGGAGTAATAGTCCCACATCATGGAAAAGCACTATGAAATAGGTGCTTGTATATGCAACTCTTCGCCTCATAACAACGTCGAGGCCTTTTGAGGAACAAAACCTCACACCTTGGCTTGGCCCATGAAGTGAAGGTGACTAAGTTAAGGATAATATATGCGTTAAGTGAGGTGCGGGCTGTCACAATAGATGAATGACATTCAAACTTATTATTGTTCTAGAAATATTTTTCTATAAAACTTTACAATTATTCAATTTCCATAAGCCCCTCGTTAAGTACACTTCCTCCCAATTAAGATACTGGCGCGTCGCATATAACATAGGTGAATGGTATCTTTATTCTGCTTAATCTGCCTTCCGCCAATTGCTTGTCATTATTTGTTTGTTCAATTAAGGAAATAGCCACCTAACCCATACACTTATATTATCTGTCCCCCTTCTCCCCGGATCTGGCTAGCTTGAAGCTGACCAAACGCTTTCTTCATTTTCAATGAGCTTTCGCTTTCCTTGAGTTGGCCGCTGGGTCCTTGTCCTTAGGGCATTCTACTCTCTCTTTTCTAGGGTCAAATTCGAAACTTAGCTTCTCCATAGATTCTCGGAAGAAAGCAATCGGCTTTGCCCAAGTTGTAATGACAATACAGTATATTAATTGGAGTCGATGAAGAATGTTTCGAAAGCAGCCTCCCGCTCACAATTAATATACCTCCCCAATTAATATACTGGCGCCTTGGGCTTCGCTTTCCTTGACTTTAGAGGGGAATGGTTTCCGATGAACTCCAACAGCATAGAAGGAATAATATTTCAAAACTTACATAACAAACAAATTGTCAACTACTTATGGGCTGACTTGGCCCAGGAAACTAGGGTCAAAAATTTCGCCTAATTGTGCGCGCCTAGCATATTTTTTCGATTCCGCCTGTTTTATTGGACTTAACATGAGTACCCTGCTAATGCTAAGTAGAAAGAAAGGCCACTGCAGCAAATTAGACTCCTAAAACTAGAATCGCCTCAAGAATTTTTGACTATTGCATGGGAACAGATTCGTTGAGTCCGCAAGACTGGTGAATCCACTAGGGAAAACCTAAGTAAGACATCGATTTCTCAATAAGATCGATTATGTTCATTGCATAATGGGCCCCTTTGAAAAGCCAGCTGCGCCAGGGAAAAGAATAGAAGAAGCATCTGACTCTTTCATGCATACTCCACTTGGCTCGGGGGGATATAGCTACTCGGCGGTACAGGCAACAAGATTGTGGAAACGGGAATTCCTGAACCTACCACTGGACCCATTTAACCAAAAGATTGTCTTTAATTGAAATCTTTGAAGATTTCCCCAAAACTTTCAGGAGAGTCTTGTTAGCCGGTAAAGCGGGCCTGGCCTAAGCAGCATTGGCTACGTCTGGTTGTAAGAAGGAAAGTCCCTAATTGATAGGGGCCACGAATGCGTACCCGGCAGCTTCCATGGGTCCAAACCAGCGGGCCTTCCTTCGGGCGCCTCAAGTCATCAAGCATCGTGCCGGTCCGCAGCAGCAGAGTCAGCCTTCCCTTTTCCCATTTCGCTCGCCGCTACTACGGGAATCGCTTTTGCTTTCTTTTCCTTGACCTCTAGGCAGGCGACAACTAACAAGGGAGGATGTCTTAGAGCTACTCCGACTCCAGGTATGACTGTTTGTTCCCAGGCAGGGCAAAGGCACTCGACCGCCATCTTGAGCGAGAAAGCGTGGCTCATCAAGCCCGGGTTGGAACCACTTCTTACGGGTCAGTGTAATCTTTATGCCCAAAACCCTGATTCGAGAAGCAAGTAAGAGTTCTGTTGCTATGTCCGGGTAGCTAGATGTTGCTAGAGTTCCTCGAGCTAGAGCTATAGAGCTTTCGAAGCGATAGAGCGAGAGCTTAAGAATGATGCTAGAGTTGTCCGGTGAGCGATCCGGGTCGGGCGTTCACACTGGTCTAACAAAGCTGGCTTCGCAACCCTATGATCGATTCACAATAAACAATCATCAAAGGCGATTTAAAAACATAAAAAAAAGAAAGAAAGGGCTCGTGACGATGTAGGGCAGGGTGTCATAGAAAGATGCTTGGGGGTAGTGGCTGTAAGTTCGAAGGGTTTTTTCTTACTCGAGTGAGGAGGTGCGTAGCGATGTGAATAAGCAGAAAAGGAAATAATTTCCGGAAGTGGTTCCAAGGGTTCAGGCCTACTCTGGTGTGCCGGGACCGTTAGCCCAGATAGGTCCCAGGCACTCCCTTATTATTTAGTTCTTGCGCCCCTCGCCTGGTAATCTTTCGGAAAGGTTGCTTCCGTTTCCTCTTCTTCGAGTTGACTAAAGTGGTGCACCTTCGCTCCATTCCAAAGTAATAGGATCCGTCCTTTCGGAATCCTGTATCGAAGGAAGTCAGATAGAAGGCCGATCGGTTGCGGACTCCGCTAACGCTATGATCCGGTCAAGGCGAATGGTTTGTAGAAAATCGTTAGGTATGAATATATCAGATACCTGTGACTCGATTGGTGAAATAGTCTCTCTCTCCAAAAAAATATGTTTTTTTTTACCGACGCACAAAGAAAATATTTTGTTGCGAATGAACAAGATATTGACGAATCATTGCCTCTAGTTCTGACTTAAGAGTTAGACTGGGCGATAATATATTCTTATATTACTGTTATTGATAGAACCAAAACACTAAGTCAGGATAAGATATGACTGAGATGGAATCCACCCGCAAAGAGCGGATTCTGCCCATCTATGAATCCAAACCTCCCGAGCAGCTTGCAATTGATCCTTCCAATTAATATACTGGCGCCTGCTTTCGGTTAAAAAGCCCCCTTCCACTCGTCTTTTGACTGCCCAAGGAATCATTCATATCACCTAGAAAACTAGAACGTTCCAACAACGTTCGATTCATTTGCGCGCCAGGGTTGTAGGTGTAACCAACTCGCTATTAAGGATATAGCAGAAAGAAATAATAAAAAAAGAGCTCCGGTATAAAGATCTTCGTTAGTGCGTAATCCGATTGCCACTGAGAAAGACCGGAATAAGCGATATTTACTGGGCCGGTAGCACCTCCTCGAGTAAGTTCGGGCCGCTACGTAACCTCGAGCTGTGATTCCCTGCTTAGAATAGCTAGGGGACCAACGGGACGAACGAAGCGGACGATTAACTTCTCTTCACCCGAGTTGTTCATATGTCAAGGGCTGGTAAGGTTTTGCGCGTTGTATCGAACGTAAGTAAGTGATGCTTATGGTTGCTCGGCTTCCGCTAATGCTAAGAAACTGGAAGAGAGCTTATAAATAGAAACAGCAACTTTCAACCTTACAGAAAGCCCAATACTTAATAAACTTACTTGAGGTTGAGTCGTCGATTTCACTTTCTTGTTGACTTGCGAGTGAGCTGAAGGGATTATTGTTCCCTCGTTATACTCCTTTCCTTCCTGTCTTGGACAGGAAGCGGAGAAAGACTAGGCGAGCAAAGTGAGCGGGGACCGATCCAGTATACAACTCGGGAAGAGAAACGGGAGGGATGGCCAGTGGCCTAAGGAAACGAAAGAATCGGAACTATTGATTTGAAAGCGTAATCCGGGCTAATATTTCAAAGCGGTTATCCGCGGCAAAGGCTTCTGTAACTGTTAGATCCTTTTCTTCGTTCGAGAATCTCTTCCCTTCTTCCACTCTGCCCCGCGTATGATGGGCAACTATCTCCTGCGGTTCGGAGAGGACTCAGCTCATAACCTTGAGGTCACAGGTTCAAATCT
The DNA here is from genome assembly GCA_030737815.1 of Allium fistulosum. NCBI lineage: Eukaryota > Viridiplantae > Streptophyta > Magnoliopsida > Asparagales > Amaryllidaceae > Allium > Allium fistulosum. The sequence continues at coordinate 475,176,753 of CM060902.1, forward strand.
TGTCCCCGTATCACACTTATTTTTCGGTATGCCGCATAAGCGGGTTTGAACAACTGGCAACCTAGGAAAAGTTGTCGCCTTCGTTAGTGTTAAGCATAAGGTTTCCTAAGATAAGAATAGAATGGATCGGTCTCCTCTTGCCAGCTTTAGTAATTGGCTGTAGTTACACCTGATTTCGAGTGAGTTGTGGGTTGATTCCATCTCAGTCATATCTTATCCTGACTTAGTGTTTTGGTTCTATCAATAACAGTAATATGCCTTTTTCTATTCTAACGTAAAAGGTAGCCGGCCATTCATCAAGGAATCCGCTGGACATCTCAGGGATTTGATCGAAGTTCCATTTGAGTTCAACAACCTAGAATGGAAGAGGAACTGCGGGAAAAAGGAATGAATAAGCTATTGATAATATTTTTGAAACGAATTGGCCATTAATATACTGGGGGCTGATGGAACGTCCAATTCACCCCTTCTTCTTTGTCAGGTCTAATCTGGGATCTTTCAAAGAATTTGTGCCAAATCTTGTACCTGACCAATAATCCACAGTTCATCAAAACAATTGTCCGACGATTGCTAGACCGACCACGAAAAAGATCACAAAAAGGGGTCATCTTCACCGGGAAGATGATACGCGGAAAGAAGAAATCAGAAAATCGTTGGCACTCGAGGTTTTCCGACTGAAAGGGGTGATTACTTGATCAAATAGGGGAAAGGAATCGCTGAGAGATAGATTCTACTGTTTGGTCAGGACGAATGAGTGGCTGTGAAGCATGCTGGAGGCCCTCCCCGAGTCAGTCCAGTCAGAAAGGGGAGAGCCCGCAGTCTAGACTGCATCTCGGGAGTTTGAAGACCATCCCATTTCAACAAAAAAGATCATTTATTTATTTACAAAATGGTTGTCGCGAGGTAACCCCCGCCTCCCCTATCAATCGTTCGAAAATGAGTGGATTTCGTCCTGTGCCCACAGGATTCCAATGTACTGCGTCCAAGATCAGAACGAGCTTGCCGGCGGACCACTGCCGTCCCATTCTTTAGTGAGTATCTATTTTTTTCCAAATTAACGACGAGATTTATTATCGTTTCTCGCATGTCTCGCGAAAGTCAGAGTCGGCGCGAATTCTCCCAATAACTTCTTCTGGTACCAATTTCCCCCAACTCTCTATATGTTCGCAATACCAAAAATCTTACAACATCTTTCCGTCTTGCGTAACAAGACAAGACTATAGGTCGCCAACGCCTAGAAGTACAAGTAGTCGCCCTACCGGTCACTCTCAAACTCACTACTTGGGTGACGAAAGTCACTAAAAGACGATGACTCTTGGAAGGAAAGAGAAGGCCATTGACTACCAATGTACATTCCCTTGATAATCACTTGACATAATATGAGTTAGGGACTTGCTTCGCTTTCCTAATCAAAACATAGGAGAGCACCCCTTCTCCCGAAGTTACGGGGTCATTTTGCCGAGTTCCTTCGACATGGTTCTCTCGACGCGCACCAGGCGCCTATGTTTATACTTGGACGACTAACGCGACCAACAGGGAGGAAGATGACAACCAAAAGCGGAATAGCTGTTATCATTCGACTCCTGCTACCCGGCTTGAGACTTTCTCGCTTCCTCACTTCGAGATTGGGAATCAACATTCACATTGGATTTGGATCGCAAAGGCGGAAGCTGCGGGTTCGAGCCCCGTCAGTCCCGAACTAGGATCTCATGAATTGAGAAATTCATTTCTCTATTTTTGCGAAAGGGAAGACGAAGAGCAAAATCTCAATCTTATAAGAAGGATCTTTCATTACCAAGGTTTATTAAGGGTAATTGGAAGAATGAATTCGAACCACGAAAACAGGACGAAGGCCTTGAAAAGTATAAAGAATGAAAAAAAAATGCCCTTTTTTTACGCGAAAAAACTTTTTGATTGATATCACGATCTTTTGATCTCAACTTTGACTTTTTGTGTTAAGCATAACGCTAGCGAAAGAAAGAAAAGAGAAATTAATTGCTGTTTTCCGGGATTTTTGGCAAGATTTCGTTGGTTTTGAGGGATATTTACAAATGACGTATAATAGGAAATTCATGATTTTGCGTGTCAATTTGACATGATTTAAGCTCCAAGTTTGCGTTTCATATAGCCAAAAGGTTCAGGCCGGATTGTAGGAAGTGAGTGATACGTTTTTGTATTTCTATGAGAAGCTCTACGGCACCCAGACTAGCTGCCTCCTAAGTCCGTAGCTCAAGTTTACCTTAGCTAGCGCTACCTTTAGCAAGCAAGTGAGTTACAAACTCTTTATCCTAATATATCTCTTCGGGTTTTTCCTAAAAGTATTTTCGTTTCTTATTATCTGACTCCCGTTTGTTTGTTTAACTCAACACAGCTTACTTCGAATGGAATCCGAAACAGCCATGTATAAAAGCCGGATGATTTCACTTCTCTTCCCGCGTCCTTGCAGCTAACCATCTTCGTGTCATCTTTTCTTCTTCTGAGTGTCCCCTGTAGAAATATTAAAAAATCTTCGGCTTGTATTCTTCGTGATATTGACCACATTTCTTATCCCTATTTGCATTTCAGTGGGTTGGTCTGGTATGAGAAGTTATGGGAAAGAGTATATTACAGCATCTCTCATTCGTGAATTTCTAATGATCGCCGTGTCCTGCATGTTGGATCCTCTACTATTCTATGTTCTTCCCGAAAGCGTGCCAATCCCTATGTTGTGCGGAGCACTGTGCTTCTAGAAGACATTCTTAGCCCCATTTCTTGGGTTACTGGCCTGACCCATTTGAAGTTTCTTTTTCACTTTTATCGTTTTTTTTTCGAGTTCTTTAAAAAAGGGTTCAAAGAAAGAAGGGCGCCCTAAAAATGCCAGTTCCACCATCAGGGCCCAGCAAGCAGCATACCCACCTCCCGTGTTCAGATACAACTCTCCCCGAAAGAAAATAGCTGATTCGATAAAGAAAGCACGGTTGAGAAGTAAGCTTAATATACTGGGCTCTCTACCCTTCGCACGATGGAAGGATTGTTCAATCCACTCTCCCTCCCTGCCCCAATCAGTCGGACTAAGTTGACCTCCTTTCAGTCGCATCCTCCTGCTTCTTCCCTATAAGATAAGGCTTTCTGCCCTTCTGTTAGTTATTAAGATGGAATCAAGGGGCCTAAAATGCAATTATCTGGTAGAGCTAGCATAGTAAGACGGGTAATTCGCTGCCCCCAAGCTTATGGACACCTCTCCTCCCGGTTGTCGCCTTAGCCTGGAAAACAGCCTAGGAAACTTAATATACTGGACTTTCCGAATGAATATCTGGGGCTCCTATTAGAGACAAGCAAGATATTTTTGTAGAACAAAATCGATCATAAAAAATAAAATTTGTTCTTTTTTAATTCTTGCTAATCAAATGACCAGCTATAATCAAGAGTGCGATTCTCTCTCTCGAGCATAACTACGCTCCCTCTCGGGAGTTTCAAAGGGTTTCTTCTCCGGAGTGGGAATGGAAACTAGAAGCACGACCGGGGTCTTCATGGTTCGTTAGCTGGTATTTGTTTAGTCATTCAGATAGTGACTGGCTTTTTTTAGCTGCAACTTCGTAAGCAAAGACCTTCGTAAACGATGTCGGCTGACCCTGGTTGCTTCGAATGCGGATTTCGTGATAGGAGTAGGAATTATAGTACCATTGGAAGAAGGGGCACCAGTGGGAACAGAATTGAAAAGACAAATCAAAAAATAATGAACTTTATTTCGACTATAAAAAAGTCGTTTTATAATATTTTTTATAAAACTAATTCTTTCTTTGCTTGCTAAGTATGATGTTGCTATCTAAGGTGTTTAATCAAACGAACAATTTCAACGAAATCTTTCAATTTCTTATTTTACTATGTTCAACTCTATGTATTCCTCTATTCGTAATTCTTCTGCCGAGCTCGTACCACGCTTCGCACCTCTATCGCCTACCAAGAGAAATTCCCGCATATTGTTGCTTCAATCGACTGGAAGCACTTCCTAATTGAGCAACGTTCCCTTAACAATTGCCTACTATCCAGGGGTCCCCTTGCCCCACCACTTATCAGGCCCGACGAGCGGTCCACGGAGCTGCATCCCTACTCACCTGGTCCATGCACATCGCTCTCTCCAGGAGGTTGGCCACCTATCCTAGATCTTCCCATTTCCAAGAAGATCCCGGGCTCGATCTGGTTTAGTATCAAGGTGATTCTTTTTCTAGGCCGGTTGACCAAAATGAGGATCCCAAATTGCAAAAAAGATCTTTCTAAGTTTTCTAAGTGTTATTAAAAATGAAAAGCAAGTCCCAGCACTCCCAAGTTTCCTAGTTACTAGACGAAGATCAGTTCGGTTGCTTTCCTCTTGCGTCCTTTCCCCCGTTGTGGATCGGTCCAATCCCTGGATTGATGGGGCAGGCTTACTTATCGGCACCGCCTATTATATCTACCGATCCCTCCGGTGATGCCAGGAGTCGTTTCGATATACCATTTTATCTGGTTCCTATTTTATTTATTATCCCTGATCCGGAAGTCGGGACATTCCTCTGATTTCGTTCGAAAAAGGCTTTCTAACAAAGCAAGTAGCTAGCGCATCTCTTCCCTTTTAGAGCCAACCGTTCACTTCCTCTAACGAGCGAGTCAACACCGTTGAGTAGTCCGAAATGGGAACGGCTCGGATTGGTATTTGTGAGAGAATCAGAAAGTGTTTGCCAGATGCGCATGACGGGGCAGATAACAAGAAATGAATAGCTATTCTCTACCCCTCTAGACTGGGCACTATAAGCATCTTTTTCTAGGCCAATTGGAATAGGTATGACCTGAGGGTTAATCATCACTAGAAATCATAACAACATAAACAACCTGAATCAAAAGAAGAAAACCTCTTTCGATCGGCTCCCTAAGCAGCTCATTAGGTAGAAACTGGTACAGAGATTTTGTTTTCATAGTCCGAGACTCGACTCATAAGTTGTTTTTTTCATAGAGCCCCGAGTATACGAAGTAGGGGTGAATTATGCAGCTGAACGAATTGATACCGATTTCTTATCTTCAGGTTCTGATGAAATTAATAGTTTGGACTTGGTATACTAGGCTAAGAATAGTTTGGATCGGTCCCCCGGAGTGACATTGGACGGGTAGCTGATCAATCGTCTATTAATAGAGCAAAGAGAGTCAAGGGGCCTAAAGAAGCCGATGCGAATGCATCTAAGTGCAAACGTTACTCAATATGTCCATCCCCTGGGGAAATGGATCCAGTGAACAGAGTCAATTAGAATCTTTCTCAGAATAATCTTGTTTTTCCGGAGTACCAAAAGCGAGCATGCAGCACCAACGCCAACCCGAGCTTTACTGTTAGGCTCTCTTGCTTGGTGAACTAAAACTCTTGGTGAACCGGAGCTAGCCTTGCACTTAAGTAAACACTCCTAGATAAGTCAAGGTCAACTGAATGCCGAACTCCAGTCCTTGCATCTGGATCCGGAGAGATTCCTCGCTACGCACCTTGCTTTCTTGCAGATCCATGAAACAACTCTCAGAAATCTTTTTCTCTTTTGGAAGATATGTCTCCCGAGAACTATGGAGGAGTTTCTGTGAGACAGCATCAGAATTCTCCGATTTCATAGAGTCAGCAAGATCCGGGTGACCAGAGTGATCAGCAGCTTTATCAGCTTAAGGGGCAGTTTCGAAGGTTTGTGAAGAAATAAAGTCAACTAGACAAATGATTCGACTCCAAACTATTTAAAAGACTCTTCAGTCTTAGGACCGAAGCAGTATATTAATTGGGCTTCGCAATATTGAAATCATTTCAGATATTTTCCCTTACTTTGCCCGTGTCAACAAACAATTCAAAATACCTCGACTTTTTCAGAACAGGTCCGAGTCAAATAGCAATGATTCGAAGCACTTCTTTTTACATTACACTATTTCGGAAACCCAAGGGTTATTACTATTCCGGTTGACCAGTCCTTTCGTTGGTTCCGTCGTCTATCTGTTCCACTTCGCTTCCTCTCCCTACTTCTTTCTCCAGCAGCTATTGCTAAAGTCGGGGTTGGGGTTTTTAGGAAAAAACTGGGGAATGGCGTATTTTGCCATTGTACTACCAGTTACCTGTGAGCCCGGGCTCATCCATTTAGGCCCGACTAGGAACACGTGGAACCAGGCTCGGGAACAGTACTAGTAGAGGGGTAGTCGAAAATAGACTTTAGAAACAGCAGTTATTCCTAGGGCGTTCGAGATTATGCTCCTAAACGCACCTTTCCCTGGTATGCATCATGATCGCCCAAAAGAAAAGGTGTTCTCACGAATTGATCCGGATGAGCACTCTTCCGCATAGACTGTACAACAACCTTAACCGCACAAGCCTGGGCTGGGCCTATCTCCATCCCTAGAGGAGCCGTATGAGGCGTAAGCTTGCTCAATTCTCGCAAGTCTGTTAGCGATAGCCATGGCTACTCAAAGCTCGCTTCGCACCTACTTCTAAGATAAGAATAGTTTGGATTGCCAAAGAGAGACCGAAAGAAGCTTCTATTTATAGGTGATCGATCCAGTAGTTTCTCTATGGAGGGGAACGGTCTAACAAACCTGGAGTCTTCACCTGGGTTAACTATCGAATTAACTGTGCAGCCTATTCTGATTCAGAAGGTTGGTAGCTTTGTTAGGACTTAGGTGTTTTAAAGATGAGAAGACTGATTATTAGTTCTATATACATAACTCGAGGTAGCGAAGCTGCTCTGCTTACTTAGCCGCTCACTCGAACTGTAGTTCTCATTTTCTTGTCCAAGTCAAGTCAACTCATAAGTCAAGTGATTTAACCTTCCCCTTCTCTTCATGCATCCGGTTGGCCTTCGGCTCCTTATTGATATCGTTTCATTGATTCCTCCTAAAGATTTTCATTGATTCCTCCTAAAGATTTCATTTCAATTGGGTTAATGGTATTTCATAACTGATAGATTGAGCAGCAGCCCGTAGACCACCTGAAAAAGAATATTTATTATTCGACCCATATCCTGACATAAGACCGAATCCATTCGATTTCTAAAAAGGATTACTAATCCTTAACTTTTCGAGGAATCCTTCATCAGTGGTTGTTAATGACTGACTTTTTCAATCGCAAGCACCGCTATTATTATTCCATGCTGCAGGCAGGTCTTGACTCAAAGTAATAGTTATTCGTAGCATTGACTTCGCTATAGCATCCAGTTAAGCAACTCTTGTCTATTCGCAATATCCTTCCAGGCTACTCATACGCTACTCGGGAAGGGTCCTACTTGTGCGGATGTTGAATCAGAATCAGAGAGATTCGTCTCTCCGGATTGGCTTACGGACAAGGTGACCGACAGCCCAACGATACCGGGGCAACGGGAGAGAACTACTTCTTGACCTTCCTATTTGGACAATTATTCCTGCAAAGAGTTCCTTCTATTTCGAAAGGCTAACAGCTTCAAGCTAGCCAGATCCGGGGAGAAGGGGGACAGATAGGTCTTAGATGAAGTGAAATGAGGTGAAATGACTGAACTCAACATTCACTTAAAAAAAAGAAATCCATAGTTCAGCCAGCGGAAGTCAGCGAGATAACGGGACGCTAGTACTTAAACTAGGGCGCTAATCTTGCGTTTTTCAGCAGGCTCTTAGTTGTAGCTTCCTTCGGGCGCCTTCCCTACTTCTTACAAGCTTCACTCTGGGTTCGTTTGAGAAAATGTTCTTAGAAAACAAGATCGCAAACACATGAAAAGATTAGTTAATTATTTTGATTTCTAAGATTGGTTACTATTCTTGTCTTGCATTCGCACTCGAATCGGACCAAATCAAATATTTGTCAGGCTATTGTACCCGGATTTGATATACTGGGCGCCGCAGCCACTATTTTGACTCCTTTTATGCAATTATGAACTCCACGGCTTTCTCGATTCCAATGCTACTTCTCTTTTTTGAGTTGACGTAACAAACTACGCGAGCCTCCCGATGAAGCCAACAGAAATCCTATCCGAATACTAAAAAGAAAGGGCAGTTTCATTATTGTGGTATACCAGCCGCCAGTTCTGGAACCCCAGGAATTTCAATTGCACTTATATCCATCACTATAGGAATTGGCCGATAGATTCACTACTTCAGCGTCGTTATCGGACATTGCAGGCAGATTACGAAACCAAAGATACTGATATCTTAGCAGCATTCCGAGTAACTCCTCAACCCGGAGTTCCTTTCATTACGGTATTTCCGAACAAGTTCCTGGATGACAAGTCTAAAGAGTATCTTATTGATGATATCGATATTGATGATGACCTTGATACGGAGCTGCTAACTATCCCGTTTTAATGAGCTTTATAGAAGCTTGGGAGAACTATACCTAGTATACCAAGTCCAAACTATCAATTTGAATTTCTGTCTTCCACTATCTTATATAAAAAAAACCACTTCCACTTGCCTAGCTGAGAATATTCATGAATAGCTATTCTCTACCCCTCTAGACTGGTATATTCTCTACCATCATATTGGTTAATATGAGACTTATTAGGTATTCCCGAGCTTATGCCGGTTGGTAAAAGCAGCTTTCGAGATGTTTTCTATCATAGGAGCGAAGCGAGTTAGTAAGCAAGACGTTTCGTGAATAGCCGGGACATTGAGGAAGATCCAAAAAGGCATTTCGGGAATCGATCTGATTCTATCTCTGTTCGTTCTGTTTGAAGAAAGGAAGGATCCCAAAGAATCGATCTTTCTTTTAGTTGATGAATCTCTGTTTGATCGCGTAAAAAACACTTGATTAGTCAGGGGTAATTGAACTAAAGAAAATAAAATGAGTTCGCGAATTCACCATTATTTCATTCTTGAGCTAGGATAAGACCTTTTACTTTCTTTTTCATCTTGCTCCTCCCCCAATTGATCGGGGTCGCCTCCTTTTGCACTGAGAACACAATTCATCACAGTCCTAGTTGATGCAATAAGAGAAAAGAACCTAGGAAGGAGCAAGTAAGATTTTTATCCCCAACGACACCAGTATAAACATTGGCAGTGGAGCGGGGCATTTTCGGGGAGTAGCCCGCTAGAAAATAAATTCACCTCCTTCAAAAATATAAATTTCAATCACCCTCTTATTTAAATGTTCAAATAAATTATCCATAGATAAATATTACGAATATGTTCATAAACCCATTTTTATAAACAAATCCCAAAAGTCGCCGCTTTTTAAATATGTTTTTAACACTAATAGCGCTTTTCAACATCAAATAAATCATATTCCAAATTCACCATTTTTTGAAATATATATTATTCATTTCAAGACTTCTCATTTTAACTCATTTACCCAGGGCCTTCAATTATTCCAAAAATAAATATTTAAACTTCATATTAATTTCCAAAAGGATTTAAATTTTAACTTTTATTGAATTCTAAAAGTGATTGCCCAAAATTTCTTCTTCTAATCAATTTCAAATATTGCATTAAGCAAATTTCTAGTTAAAACAAACATGCAATTACCCCACTGCAACATACAATAATTCAACACAAATTAGCCATTGTTTTATTTGAATACAAGGGTGTGGTTCATCACAAATTGGTCATTTTAATGAATAAAACATCGAATTTAACTAATATTTCATGCGACATCAACACAACCAAGACATGCAGTATATTTCAATCAATATCAACATATATCAATCAATATCAACCAGTATCAATCAAATCCATCGAACAACAATTAACCAATGGTTGGTGAGAGAAAAAATGTGAGTTCATAAATAACTCACCATAGTGATGGATAGAAGAACGAATTACTGAGCATTCACATCCATGTTCACTACCGCTCTTCGACTACCTATGCTCAGCCACGTTCTCCACTTGCATTCCTTCCCATCATGCATTATCGCCGCCAAACCCCTCCTTGCATCGCCTCTACTTATGCCATGATGACATGCTCCCTCCAAGCGTTGTGTGCCTTACAGCCTCCCCTGGAAAACCATGTATGGCTACCTTCACTTCACCATGACACGTGCCTCCAATGCCAATGCCAACCATCTCCAATTGTGTCACCTTCTCTAGTCGCCCATGCCTAGACGTGCGCCTCCTCCTAATGTATTCATTTTTTTATAGACTTGCGCCAACCATCTCGAATTTGATTTTTGTGTATAGGGGCTTAGGGCATAAAGAAGTAGTATGGGCCAGCTTTGGATATGGGGACAATAGAGATATCAAGGAGAAAAACAATTAGGGTTTTATTTATTACTATAAGGTTCGTTTTTCCAAATAAGCCTATAAGCAAAATATAATTTTCCCATAAGCTCCTTTATTTACAGTTAATCCATTTTTGTTTACATATACAATGCTCTAACAAATATTTATAAATACATCTTAAATTCAATGTAAATTGATTTATTATACATTTTACAAAATATATTTAAAATTTAATAACTCTTTATCTACGTTGATTCATACATTTTATTAATGTCGAATAACATTTTTCAATTATTTTAATCATATCTAGATAATTACTTTATTTTCATTGTAAATATTTTATTCAGGTTCAATGTACCTTCTAAAAATAATTTATTAATTAATTGAATTTATTAAAGTAAAATCTTTTAACAAATAGGCTTTAACTCGATAAAAATATATTTTCAAATATAACCATTTTCCAAAGTTAAATCCGAACATTTCATTTAAATAACTTTATTTATTTCAACGGTGTAGAAAGTCGGGTCATCACATCAGAAGTATGGAACAAAGCTCATTCCACTGAAGTGTTCTTTCGGAGTTGCACTGGACAAGTTTTTGAGTTTCATCATGAACAACATTACTTGGAGCAAAGTATATAGAATTGAGAGAGGGCAGTGGTTGCAATTAAGTAATTTTGTTATTTATTAATTGTCGGGAGCTAAGGTTTAGTCGTTGGAAATCGAACATAAATATAAAGGGATTTTTAATTTAGCAGGGTAAAAAAGCAAGAAAAATGGAATAGTGAAGTAAGGAAAATGAAATCATACATGGAAATCAATCTCCAAATATCATGAAAGCTATTGATTTTAGAGTGAGAGATGATGGAGATCGAGGGAAGAAGACAAATTGGGTAAAGTGGATTTTGTCAAAGAAATGGATCTTTAAAAGGAAGGTGCTAAGGTAAAGAAAGTGGAGTATATGGACGAGCAGGAGGAATTAACAATCTATACTATATTATATAAAGTAGAAATTAGGAACACATACCTCTTTCTTAAACTTTTTTGTTTTTCATCCTTCCCTTTTATAAACTATTTTATACATATCTCTTTTTGTAATACTTTACCTTTTACGTCTTATTTCCAAATTTAAAATTGGTTGTCTAGGCGTATATTGCGTGTGGTTATGAGTTATGAAAAATAATAGCATCTTACATGTTAAGATTAGTAAAATTACTCAATACCCAATGCATTACACATATTTTTCTGAAAATAGCTATGTATTTTATAAAAGTAAATTGAGAGGGACCTAAAACTTAGTTTATAATTACAAGGATGTATGGAAAAAAATTCCCTTATATAAAAATTGGCTCATGTCCCATTTGTTCCTTCTTTTTTACATTTTTTTAGAATTAAATACTGAATTACTATTAATTGTCGCTGTCTGGACTCAAAACATGGTTATAGGCCACGTGTTCCATTTTATATTCCACATTGTTTCTTTTCCTTCCTACTGGACCGCATGATAATTCCGAAACAAAGTCTTCAGAAACTTCTCCAAATCAGATTATGGTTTACTTAATGAACTCAAATCATCTTTTTGGAGTTCACAATGCCTTCAATATCTTGATTATCTGTTGCTATCTTGAAAATATCGAGCTCAGGTAATCCTTCCTAATATAGTTCCTTCTCCTCCATTTTAATTTATCATCGATTTTGGTGGTTTCCTATTATGTTGACTATGATTTTGATTCTTTGTTCGAATGTGATTCAAATTTTTGAGTTTGTTCCTTTGTTTGAAATTGATTCAAATCTTTGACTGGTTTTATTCCTTCTTATAGGTTGAAGAAATTATGTTTAGATGTTGCAGATTTCTCTGTAATGTTGAATTTAAATCTCTACGGTGATTCAAATTCTTTTCCTATTTCAATATTTTTAGATCTCTATGGTGCTGAATTTAGATCTTTTCTCGGTTTGAAAGCGATTCAAAAATTTTAGAGTACATATCTATTGAATTAACTCCGCTTTATCGAATCACGTGTTTATACTTGATATTTGCGGTGTTGTATTTGCTGAGTTAATATTTAGGCAATAATAATTTATGCATCGTTGTATGCTTTTTACTTTTTTTTATGGGTGAATATTTTTTTTAGAAATTTGTTAAATAAAACTATAAAAGTATGACAAATTCTATTTCAACACAGATAATTACTTAGTAGCCCCACAAAATAAATAAAATTTTAAAGACTAAAATACCCTTAGAAAGTTGCGTACTTTCTTTCTTCTCAATTCCATTATCTTCTTACATCAGTTTCTTACCGTCTAAACCACCGCTTCTTCAAAACCCTAGTTTCTAAATCAGTGAAGAAAAAATTCAATTTTTCACTACTAGCTGATGGATTTTGAAGAGGAGAATGAATTGTGAACGCAATCGCAGCAGGTAATTAAAAAAATTTGGAAAGTTTTTAATTTTTCGCAAATACAACAGTAGGGTGTCGATTACGGGGATTGGTGATAATTCACGCAGGAGGTATACTAGGTTTCTGGCTTAATCGCACAAATAATTGCGTGAATTTTTACACATCCATGCAGAAAGCCTACGTTTTGCGTGATGGGAAGGATACTTCTGGAAATGGTAGGGGGCTACTAAGTTAATTTTGGGTTTACAGTCTTTTTTAATTTTTGGAGGGCTACTAAGTAAATACTCGGGTTGAAATAGAATTTGCCTAAAAGTATTCACATTTTCTTGACCACTCAAAAACCTATTATCTTGACTATTCACATTTTCCTCAAGCTATTTTCTCCACAAACGGGTGTTATAATTCTATCCCAATTGTAACGACCCGTACTTTTGACTATTGTAAGTTATTAAATTTAATGTAATTATTGGATAAATATGGGTAGAAATAAAATTTAATGATTTATTAATATTGATTTATTGGATAATTAAATTATTTAAATTTAATATTGGAAATTATTTGAATAATTGAATTCCGGATTTAATGAGAATGAAAATGGCATCGAAAATTGATTTAAATTTTATTTAAATATAAATGAAAAGGGTTGACATTTAAAATTGGATTTACATGTGAATAATTAAAATTTGGAAATTTTATATTTTAATTAACGAGTAAAAATAGTCATTTTGGCAACTGTCTTGGATTTCTATGAAACCTGTTTAATCGGATCCATAATAGTGAATTTTTGTAGGATTTCAAGTTTCGTAGGGATCGGACTTGTCGTTTGGCCGTGCGAGCTTGAAACATGTAGAAATCAATTTAAGGAATTTGATAAAATAATTTGACTTTGAAATACTATCTTCCACATACGATCGAATTAGGCCTCGAAACTAGTTCCATTGCGTTCGGAATGGGGGTAAAACACTATAAATGCCAGGTGGAATGAATCGATTGGAGTTCGGACGATTTTGGACCTAACTATATAAATACGACATGCAGAATGAGAAATATTATTATTTTATTCTGACACCCTAGCTCTAATCTATGGCCGCCGCCTTTATTGTTTCAACGGCCAGAATTCATCCAACTTCTTCCCCTCCGATCTCCTTCATCTTTCATCGAAATTAAAAACTTCCAACATGAAAGTTGTAGATCTCGGCGAGCTCTACACATCCAACGGTTGATTCATGCTATTTCATCACGGATTCGCCAAAATTTGACTTTGAGTGTCACGCGTTCTTATGGGTTTTTGTGACAAACGGAGGCGGCGGAGTTGGAGGCGTTTGGGGCGGTAGCGTGTGGCGTCGAGGTACACGCGGTGGTCGTATTAGATCGAAGTACGGTCATCATACGAACGCGTGTGGATGAAAGGTCGAACGTGTGATGATGGGTTCGAACGGCAGGTCGCATCTGAGAAGAAGAACATGAGTTATTTTATTATTTATTTATTTTAATTTAAATTTTAAAACTCAATATTCTAACGATCATATCTTTTGCATACGAGCTCGGATTCACACGCGGTTTTCTCTGTTGCGTTCGTATCGAAATTCCAGACATTATGGAACTGGTTTGGATGCATTCTGAGACTGTTCAAATTTGGGTCTTTATTTGGATTTTTAAATCATCGATAAATCAAAGATGAGTGTTTATACACTCACAATTAACTGAAATAATTTTTATGTTGGTTAAATTTATATCGTGAAGTGGTTTAAATTTATTAGTTGTTGTTTGATAAATTTAATTGACATTTAAATTGACATCTGAATTAATTGATAACATTTAAATTGACAGTTAAAATTGAATTAGAATTTAACTGCTAGTAAAATTCCCGATTTATCGATAATTGGTTTATTGTTGTGATTATTGACTGCTTGGATGATGGATTGAGATGGATGCTATTGATTGATATTTTGGATGTTTGGATGTTTATTTATGTTTAATATATCCTGTTGTCATATTGTATATTATTTACAGTATATAAAATTGTAAATTGAATTATTTTGAATAAATTAAGAAATAGGATGAAATGATATATACATATGGCATTTATTTTGGATTGAAATGATATATATCCATCCCTGAATTAAATTGAAATAATTGATTCACTTGGCCATATGATAGAAAATTATATACGGACACCAGATTGGTTAAATTAAATGATTTTAAAATTTTTGTTTTGAGATTATTTAAATGATTAGATTTCAAGAAATAAAAATCGAATTTATGGAAATCGAATTATTTTCGAACTTGAGCTCGGAATGTTGGAATTTAAAATTGATATCAGGAATTGTTTAAATAATCGAAGTTGAGATTTTGAAGTTATAATCGAAATATGATTTGAATTTCAGAAATTAATTTGTTTTAAAAGATTGGACTTTTATTTGAACTTTGAATATTACTAAGTAAAAGTGATATAAAACAATAATTTGAAATTGAATTTGGAATTGAATTATATTTGAAGATTTGGATTTTTAAATTGGATATTGAAGGAAAGTTTGGTTTAAGTGTTTTGAATCGATATTTTGGAAATCGAACTCGGAATTGATATAAATCGAAATGGTTTAAATTTAGAATTGGAATTGAAATTAATTTGGAATTGGAATTTAAATTAATTTTGAATTGGAATTGAAATTAATTTGGAATCGGAATTGAATCGATTAAATCGAAATGGAAATTGGGATTAATTTGAATTGGGAAATTTGGAATTTGATTCGCTTTGACTTTGAAACTACTTTCAAATGAATTATTTTAGTATAAACGGTTTAAAATCTATATTCTTTAAATATTCAAATTATTTTGATTTATCGAACTATTTTACTATATAAACCATTTTTAATACTCAAACTATTTTCTACTAAACTATTTTAGCTATTTAACTATTTTGAAACTATTTAAACTATTTTCTAAAAATTAAAACTGGTCAAAAAGGTGGAATGTTTATATTTAAATCTTGAATTTAAATGCGAATTGGGTTAAAGTGAAGTTATAACCAAAATTGAATTTCGAATCAAATTTTGAAGTGAAATCAACCTATCGAACTGAATTGACATTTTGAAGTAAAATATGATTTTTGAAGCGAATATGATGATTTCGAAATGGATTTGATTTTTGAAGCGAATATGATGATTTCAAAATGGATTTTATTTTTGAAGAGAATATGATGATTTCGAAATGGATTTGATTTTTGAAGCGAATATGATATTTTGATATCAAGTACGATTGTTTTCGAAATATAAAAGTACCAACCGGTGTGTAAAATGACGTTTGGTTGTTAAAGAGACAGAGGCCTCTTATCGGCATACTCTCTATCGATACTGGAACCACTTTGACAATTGTGTACGCGGTGGATGATATCCAGAATGTAGTGGTTGAATTGGTGAGCGTTTACTGGAATGAAATAAGAGAACGATGATGGATAGCTTTGACACTCGTGTCATAATTAAAATGACTAAAATAGGAGCCTATGTCTGGCCAATGAGGTTAGCTACCTCTAGCGACGTTGATCCCTCGTATTACTATTGTGATTTTTGACTTGATGGGTACACCTTTTGTTTGGGTTGATTTGTCACGGTCGACCACGGATGGGTTACGACCAGTCAAAAAAGGTAAACTGGTAGAATCCTAACTTGGGCATTGCCTCACGTGCCTTGTCATATTTATCCTTATACAAGCCCATTACGACTTTGGTTTAGTACTGTACCTATAGGGGACTCGCTGGCTACCAACATTACTGGTTGTGTTACAGGACCTGCATAGACTACATGCTATAAAAATGTATTAAGGGGGATAAATGTAAAGCCTTAACGCTATTTTGATATTTATTTTCCCGATAGACAGTATTTATTATAGCATACACTATTACATATAGATAGTTTGATGGATCCTTAGGAGATGGAAAATCATGTAACATCTTTTAAGTTATTGCACTCATATTTCGTGATATTGATTTGACTTACATAAGAGTATTTTAGTCCTGACCCGAGTGTTTTGTCTTTTCATTACGCTCGGGGTAGTCCTGAGTATTTTCAGCATATTGAAGATTATTCTCTGGAGGACGAAGATGAAGATTTGGCATATTACTATTATTATTATTATCCCCTGCATCATGTTATTCCGTTGTATTGATTATTTATCCCTGATGAATATATAACTCTGATAAATGTTGTATAGATTATAATCAAATGTATGATATAAACAGCTTCATGAACTGTTATTTGGTTATTATATTTTGTCGTTCCGCTGTGAGATTTTGTGTTTGTTTTCTTCTTCTTTCCTTATTATTCTTAATTATCCCCGTTGATTATCTACATTCCGGATTGTTTAAGTTGGACATGCATGGATTATTGTCAATTTAAACCTTATGAAATGTGGGTCGTCACACCAATGGTGAATAACAAGAAACGGTAACCGAACATCACTAAGTTCTTTCCATGCATACAAAATGTAAATATTGTTTACTGTTTAACATAACTTATTACATGTAAAGTTTATAGTTATATTCTGCCTGATTATCTACAAAAACTACAAGTTATTATCGTTATTCTTAAATTCTTTTTGATGATTGCAAGTTATTATCGTTATTCTTATATTCTTTGTGATGCTTATTTGCTTAAATATAATTATTAAATCTTGTTAACAATTTTAGTTTGCACTAATCTCTTATTAACTGCTAGTTCTTAAATATTGTTATATTCTTAAACCAATGTCTCCATTATGATTCCAAACCAATATGACATTTTAGTTTGTACCAAGCTTTATGAATTTAACATCATATTTAAGAGTTGCATTTGCAGCATAAATGTAACAACTCCTACTTCAAAACCAAAAAATAGATGTCGATATCCTACTATCATCATCAGAGTCATTATCAAGCGACAAAACGAGTTTAGTATTATTTTGCACAACATTAAGTAAATAGAGCAGTTAAAAAATATCATTACACAAATTTGATTTACAATATTTAGTACATCTTCATTTACCTTTCTCATTCCAACATAAAGGTAAATACAATAAGAAAATAAGAGTGGTGGCATGTTTGACATATGTAGATGCCAACACGACACATAACCAGTTATTATTCCTGGTTTTACATAGCGAAAATTTCAAAATAACTTTTGTTAACTAGATATATAATCCTCCTACTTCATCTATGGGATCTTTATTCTTCCTCCTAAAAGATATCTATCTAATCCATAAACTCAACTGATTCAAATACCGTGAGTATCCGAGAAACAATAAAAACACGGGTCAAACATAAAGCTTGGTATGAGTAAAATCTATACCCTAGGCATCCATAGTAAGACCATGCTCTTGTAGCACGAAATGAGTTTTCTCCCCACTTTATCATTAATTATATTATGATATGTAAACAATCATTACATTAAAAGCAACCATGTGTGTTTCATTCAATCCGTAAGTGTACCATACACTTGTCATCCACTTATGAACCACGTCATATTTATATTTTCAATTCCAATTAAGTATATCCTACACTTAACATACATTCATGAACCAAGTCATCCAATCACTCATCATCCATTTTTACATCACCTAATCTCTTGTTTTAGGTGTTCGTCTTTAAATTCTCATTAACTTATTTTAGTGGTTACCTTCTTATGTCTGTCTATCACTAATTTATCAGCTCTTAAAATGTCACCTGATGAAAGGACCACTGATTCCACCGATGGGAGCCACCTTGACTCTCCTAAGAGGTTGAATGTAAGCACTCTGAACACATTCTAGTAAGCATCCTTATAAAGCGTCAATAACCCCTCCTAGTCCCTGAACTGCTATCGTTTACGTTTCCAATTTATTTATTTTTGTTATAACACAATCTAGATGTTTTGGCACCCTACGGTAACTCCTCTTTAGATTTTATAAATCTTTTAGGATTGAACCCTATCGTGGCACCTTGCCATATACCATAGGACTTTAAACTAATAATCAAGGCACCATACCATCCAATACCTCCATGAACCGGTATATCTTTACGATTATGGTTCAACCCCTTACTTTCATTATTTATAGTCTATCCTACACTTTCTTTAGATAAAACATTTTTTAACTTGATTAAATGATACCGTATCACTTATTAGATTCTCTAAACTTTCTTCACATTTCCAAAAATAAGTTTACACAATTTTAACTTATAACATTCTTTCATTATTTCATCCCCATGAAATAGTCCATTAACACTTGGAAACTGTCTCCCAAAGTGCTTTAAGTATTTCTTATTTAACTTAGAAAAATTTGCTTCCCAAGCCATCACAAGTTGACTTAGTTATTGCATATTGATTATTCCTTAGTCATTGCATGTTGAGCCTAGTTATCGCATATTGACTATCCCATAACCATCATATGTTGAATAGTGAAAAGCTATCGCAAATTGATAGCAATCAAGTATTGAGCTCAAAAGAGCCTTCCCATGTTGATAACTTCACAAGCTATCGCGTGTTGACTCCGAGTAGATGTCGCATGTTGATAGCTTCCGAAGCTATCGCGCGTTGAGTTTTCACATAACTTCAAGTGTTGAAGAACATTAGCTATCGCAAGTTGATAGCTTTTGAGGGTTATGCTCAAAGAAGCTTTCGGATGTTGGCTTTCCCAAAGCCATTGCAGGTTGATAGCCTAAGTGCTATCATATGTTGATGGCTGAAATAGTTATCGCGTGTTGATTATTTGAGTAGCCATCACACGTTAGGTTTGCATACTCGTAGTTAACTTAAAAAATGATTTATTACTTTATCAAGTATTTACTTTACACCAAATCTCATTTGGTGTCGAATTCTTATTGGTTGTTCCATTCTGTTCGGTTCTCTTTTCAGAATTGGCTAAACAAATTCTTTATTTATTAATTAATTATCTTTAATTAATTACTTCTTTTCTTGGCCGATTAATTCATATAAAATAGAAAATTAATGGAAAGAATCCCAAAAATTTATCAAAAAGCCAATTTAACTTATTTTACATCATATCAAAATTTTCAAGTCAAAATAATTATTTTTAGTATTTAATTTTCTCAAAATCAATCATTTTCTCAACTTAGAAAATTCATAAAAATTCCAAATTAATTTCAAAAATCATGAAATTAGAAACTCATCTTTATTTCATCATTGTAAACATCATATAAAATTTGTATGGACTTTAGATAAGGTTGGACCATGTTTTACCCTTAAACATGAAGAAATTTATTTTATTTAAATTCCAAACCATAATCATAATGCATCCAAACATGTTAATCAACATCAAAAACATTCATCCAATAGCAAACCCTAACCCTAATGGGCTATGAAGGTTCTAGAGACAATTTTACTCACCTTAACCTAGAAAACTTTGACTAAAACCTTGCTTACATCCTCTTTCTTCTCAAAGTTGAAAGCTTGAATCCTCTAGCTTTGATTTTCTCTTATCCTTTGTAAAAATGGTGGCTGGTCTTTATAGTTATTAGGAGTTTTGTTTTGTAAATGAAAATAGTGAGGAATGCGGGGATGAGGTTAAAGAAAATAGGC
Organism: Allium fistulosum; assembly: GCA_030737815.1. Lineage (NCBI taxonomy): Eukaryota > Viridiplantae > Streptophyta > Magnoliopsida > Asparagales > Amaryllidaceae > Allium > Allium fistulosum. The sequence goes on from CM060902.1 coordinate 475,196,844, forward strand.
TAGTGATTTTGGCTTAGGCTAATATCTCTTCTAGCCTAATCTCACAAATCCATCTCCCCTAACACCAATACTTCTCATTCTAAAACTTAATTATTTATCTTCGTTAACAAGGAAAACTCTAGTTGCTTTAGTCATCTTTGGTCCATTCAATTAACTTTTAAAACGTCGCCCACTTAATTAACCAAATCTCCTTTAGACAATTCTTGCAATTACATTTATCTTATATATTTCTTTAATAATATCTTTTTATTATTAATTTAATTTAATTTCCCATATTATGGACCCTCCAAAATATGGGGAGTTAAAGTCCACCCTCCTTATAAAAATTCCTTTCCAAAATTTTGGTAAGGGAAACAAAATTTACACTAATACTCTGAAAGTGTAAAGTCGTCATCATACAAGTACACACCAGCACAAATGATCACACTAGTACAATACTAGTGTAAACTATTAATCATCAAACATACATCTATTTGTGCAACTATACAATCATATCATATCATAAATTCACTAGTACCATACTAGTACACACAATAAACAAAGAAAGCACCCTGCCATACCTGTGAATGTCTAAAACAACTTGGAATAGATATTCCTAATCCTATCCTCTACCTTCCAAGTACAATCTTCTTTGTCGTCACTCCACTGAATGCGAACAAGTTTGATAACTTTGTTCCTAAATACTTTGTATAACGACCTACTATCCCTTTCGACCATCTCACATATAGCAAATCTGGCTCCATAGATAAGTTCTCTATTGCCCTCGATTCCACTATCAAACTTGGTTTGTGCACATATTTCCTCAAATGCGATACATGAAAAACATTATGCATGCTTGCTAAACTACTTAGTAACTTGACTCGATGGTATGTTTACCAATCCTCTCACTCATCAAAAATGGTCCTACATATCTCGATGTCAACTCCCTCGCTTTTCCAAAGTGTATAACTCCATGCATTAGAGAAATCTTCACGAATACATGATTGCCTACTGCTAACTCAAGCTCATTCCTTCGCTTGTTGGCATAACTCTGCTACATTGACTATGCTGCCATCATCCTGGCATGAATCAACTCTACCTTCTCAATAGCATCTTTTGCCAAATCGGGTCATAACATAAGTTTATCCTCTGTGTCCAACCAATAAATGAGCAACTTACACGGTCTATTGTACAATGCCTCAAATGGTGCCATCTCGATACTCGACCGGTAATTATTATTGTAGGTAAACTTTACCATATGCAAATGATCTTCCCAAGATCCTCCGAAATCCAAAACACATGCACTCTTCAAAATTCTCTAGAAATCACTGATGAATAATGAGTCTCTATCACTAACAATGCTACTCGGAATTCCGTGCAATCTCACCACATTATTCATACATAGCTTCACAAAGCTAGATAACGTTCTTACTGACTTCATCAGGATAAAATAGGCAGTCTTAGTCAATCTATCAACTACCACCCAAATATTATCGTTTCCCATCCTCAACATGAGCAATCCATCAATAAAATTCATGGATACTAAATCCCACTTTCAAGTCGGTACTTCTAATGGTTGAAATAAACAGCTTGGCTTCTACTGCTTAGCTTTCACTTGTTGACAGGTGAAGAACTTCTTCACACATTCCCATATGTCTCTTTTCATCCCCTCCCAAAAGAAGACTCTCCTCATGTCATGATCTATCTTCATGCCTCTGGAATGAATAGTAAACTTGGGTCAATGACTTTCCTTCAAGACTTATTTCCGATGGTCTCATCCAAAAATACACCATCTTCCTTTCTTCCATAACCATCCCTTTCAATCTCTCTCGAATCCTTTCATATCCTTAACATTTGCCACTATATCTAGTCGTCTATTCCTCTAGGCAATCTGTGGGTCCTCCTTCTACCATGAAGAAATCATATCGACAAGAGCTAGACGTACCTCCAACTTGCTAGCATCCTCGGATCTTTATTCAATCCAATATTATGCCTGTAACGCACTTTGTAAGAGGATAACATCTCTACCATCTTTCATTCTTCAATCATGGCTAACGCTCCATTCTTATGCTTCCCACTCAAAGCATCAACAACCTTGTTCTCTTTTCCTGACATATATTCTATCCTAAAATCATGTACCGTTAAGAATTCCAATCATCTCTGCTGCCTCATATTCAACTCCTTTTGAAAGAATATATACTTAAAGGACTTGTGGTCCATATACAACTCAAAACTTTCCCTCAACAAGTAACATCTCCAAATCTTAAGCACAAACACCACCGCTGCTAACTCTAAATGAGTTGGATATTTAACTTCATGTGGTCTTAATTTCCTTGATGCATAAGCTATCACTAGCCCTTTTGCATTAATATTGCTCCCAAACCTATTCCATATGCATTGGTGTACACTACCAGCTCATGATTCCCTTCAGGAACGATCAAGATAGGAGCACTTCTTTAACTCCTGAAATGACGCTTCACACCTATCAGTCTGTACAAAAACTCCTTCTTCCTGTTCAACTTAGTCAAGAGTGCTGCTATATGGGAGGAATCCTAAATGAATTTGTGGTAATAGCCAGCCAACTCAAGAAACTTCTCACCTCTGTGACCGTCTCTAGTCTCTTCCAACCATTAATAGCCTCTATTTTTAATGGATCCATAACCAATCCATTCTTTGAAATAACATGCCCAAGAAACTTAACTTCCCGTTTTCAAAAATGGCACTATGAAAACTTCGCCTTCAACTTGTGTTGCCTCAATATCCCTAACACCAATCTAAGATGGACTTCGATGTCTCTTTCATCCTTATAATATACCAATGTATCATCAATGAAGACGGACATGAATTTATCCAACTGATCATTAAAGATTCGGTTCATAAGATCAGTAAAGAACATATGGGTGTCGGTCGGTCTAAATGGCATCACTAACCACTCATATGAACCATACCTTATTCGAAATATGATCAATGGAATAATATCTTCTGCTACTCTCAACTGATGAAAATGCATTGCCAAATCTAGATGCAAGAACATCTAAGCTCCACTCAACTATCAAACAAGTCGTCCACCCTAGGTAAAGGATAACGATCCTTCACTATCAACTCATTTAGCTTTCGATAATCAATACATATCCATAAAGATCCATCTGATTTCTTCATGAATACCGCAGACCCTCCCCACGATGAACTACTTGGTCTAATGAAACTTTTATCCTTAAGTTTCACTAGCTTCTTCTTCAATTCTTCCAACTCTTTGGGTAGCATTTTGCTAAGTGGTCTACTAGTAGGTTGTGCACCTGACATCAAGTCTATATGGAACTCGATTGCCCTCCTTAGGGGTAATCCCATCACATGTTCGAAAACATCTGCGAATTCCCTAACCATCAATACTTTACTGACTTCATCATCATTGTAACACCCCATGAAAATTAAAAAGAAATTAATTAATTATAAGGCAAAATTGAAAATTTTGTAAATGTCGATATTTGGCCACGGAAGTTACACCATTGTGTTCGTGGTGATTTTCTGATCAACTTTCATATATAAAGTTTTGTAATCGAAACTCAAAAAACAGAAAAGTTCTTAACCTTTGAAGTTTTTGAATTTAAAATGATTCGAATGAAATTCAAACTCATATTTTTAGAATAATGTTAACATTTAAAATTTAAAATATTGATAAATATGTTAACGTTAATTAGAAATTTGGGGGTTAAGTAAACGATAATGGTATTAGAAATAAATAAGGAAGTAAATAAATAATAACAACAATAAATAAAAACATTCCAAATATAGGCTACCGGTCAACCGCCTTCCTTGGGCTAGTCGATCGATTGAGGAAGAGCGGTTGACCAGTGTAGTTGAGGCGGCTAGAGTTATTTTAGGCTAGAAACGGGCTAGATTTTGTTATTTTAAATTGACTTAAATTCGATGGTTCTGGTACCTTCTATCTGCTATAAATAAGAGGCAAGCCCCCTTAGTTTTATTCATGGATTATTTAGTACAACAAGCGGAGCTTTGTAAGTTTCTTCTATATGATTTAAAATTTCTTAGGATTTTCTAGTAAGGGGTTTCAAATGTTCAATATTCAATTTCTAATTCCATTTCCTATTCAATCCCAGAAATTTAGAATCTAATCCAAGTTCAATCCGATTGTTTCTTATTTCAAAACGGAAGAAGTCTAAAAAGAGATTAGAAGTATGTGTAATCAAATCCAAGAGAAAGTTGGGAATCGTCTGTAAGTGGGAATTTTAAGTTTTTCTCATTTTAGCATTTGTATAGTTGAATTTGGATTTGTTTTATGTCTTGGGGAATTTTGTTCATGAAAATATTAAACTAAAATTTAAACTTCCCCTAAATGAAATGTCAATTCTTCATAGAATCTCAACTGCTTTTTATTAAAATAGCAGAGTTTGTTTAGATGTTGCAATTTGGGTAATTTATGTTCTATTACACTTCTAGTTCTTCTTTATTGATGTGTTAAAGGATTCAAAAGGAAATTTAGTTAGAAAATGGTGTGTAAGGTACAAATTTCCTTATTCTAGTTTGCATTACCCATTTTCATGAATATATATGAATTCTTTTTCACTTCAGATTCATTTACATAAAAGTTAAATAGAGTATAAAAGATTTAAATTATAAATGGTATTACTTAAAATAGAAGCATTGATTCTACTATTTTAATATAGAATAAGTTGGTATAAGATTCTATTTTATTTTATGCAAGTCTATTTTTTGGCTATTAGCTATTTTGTAAGTTGTTATTTGAAGTCGGACTTGTATACTATGGAAGTTATGACATTAAAATGATTAGTATAGGACGTAAAATCTTTGCATGCTTAGAATTATTTAGTTATGTGTATGTGTATTAGCATATAAACAATGTATAATTAATAATTTAGTAATCGCGAAGTATGAACAGGTTAGTAAATCAGTATTAAACCCATTTTGGAAGGAATTAAGGGTGGAATAAGGAGTTTTCCTTATATAGCCTTAATGGAAAATGCGGTGAGATAAATAAGGTAGTATGTTAGGTGAGTGGAAATTATGACTAAGTTATAGGGATGCGAGGTCAGTTAAAAGCACACAGAAATCTGCCCAGCTAATTTGGCTAGCAGTAATTTGACTTTGAAACTGATGTGAGACATCGCCTATAATAAGTACTGTAATGACCCTGAATTTTTGACATTTGAGATCATAATATTTAGTTGATTTTAAATGTCTGGAAGTCAGTTTAATTTGAAATTCAAATATCAGAATGAATTTGGCAATTAATTATTGAATTTAATTATTAAAGTTGGGTAAAAATTTGAATCTTCAGTTTTAAGCTGATTAAAAATATTTTTAAGGCTTAGAAAATTCATATTGATTATATTGAAGATAATAAAAGCTTCAAAATTGAATTTGAAACTGTTTTGTTCAATTTTGAAATTTTGTTGTTTAAATCGAATTTAAAAATAGCCTTCCGAGGCACAGTCTCGGAATTCGATGAAACCAGTTTCATTGGATCCGTAATAGTGTATTATTATCGAATTTCAATTTTCGTAATGTTTGGAGTGATCGTTTGGCCGTACGATAAGCAAACGCGTTGAAATTAAATCGAAAATTTAATTTAATAACTGGTCCAAAAAGCTATCTTCTCCATACAATCGAATTTGGACTCGGAACCTTTTCCATTGCGTTCGGACTAGGCGTATAACATTACGAACGCCTAGCGGTACGCCTTGATAGGAGTTCGAATTTTTGAGTGGTAATATCGAGACGGTTTAAATTTAAATTTGAATAGAGAATATATTCGTTTGACCAGTCAACCCTCAGTTGTAATTGCCTCACATCAGAGTCCTTTTATCACCTCAGAAGCACTGTAGCCTGTCAATTGAGCACGTGAACGTGTTCTCTTGTCTCCTCTCAATTTTGTTCAAATGGCCAGAGAAAATTTATTTCGTTCAAAACTAAATCCATGGCCACTCATTCTTCTTCCTTTTCGATTTAAAACTGTAATCACCTCAGCCATAATGAAAGAAAAAAATCATCAATTCGTTCTCGTTCAAAATAAATAATGGCCGCGTTTTTTTTTCCCAAATTCGAAAAAAAAGAAAAAAAAAAGACGAACGAAATTCGTTCGTGCCCACTCCAAATCAAAACGACGGAGACTCACGTGAATCTTCTCTTGCCTAATTTGAGCTCGAAGTCACAATGGAGAAGCTTGGCGGTGGCGCAACTTTGGGGAAAAGCTCGAGTTAGGGGATTTAGTGCGCGGCGTCGACTGATGGTGACTGCGAAGGATTGGGTGTCGCGAGTCGTTCTCGCACTGGCGTGCGATGTCTGGAGCAGTGGAGGGTCTCAGGATCGGCGGCGCGATGTCGCATGGATGTTGCGATAGTTAGGGTTTCGTTCAGGAATTCGAGCTCGACTGTAAGTATATTTTTCAAATTTTATTTATCAATATTTTTGAAAAAATAGAAAATAAATATGTACAGAAATATAAAAAGAAAAAAAATATTATCTCTGAGGTTTGAAATTTGAATTTAATGTCAATCTGTTTAAAACTGGAAAGAATATTTAATAATTACATTAAGATGATTAAATTGTTAATAAAACTTATTTACTGTTTTAGTTGCTGAAAATAATTATATAAAGGAAATTTAGTTTTAAATTTAATTTTAGTTAAATCAATTTATTAAAAAGAAATTGGTTTAAAGTTAAAGGTATTAGTTGAAATAAAATCAATAGTTGATTTAATTGTTAAAACGGAATAAATTGTTCGATTATTTCAGATATTAATAAATTGTATAAAATTGTTTATACAAGGTTTAAAAATCGAGAAACAAGCCGGAAATGGAAAGGAGTTGGAAATGGATGCTAATAAAATAAAGGTGAGATCTACTTACTCAAATTAAAATTTGAATTGCAGTTATTGATTGATTGCCTGATTGTGATGGTATATATAGTAGTATATAGCAATATATATATATTGGAATATATATATATATATTGGAGTTGTTGATTTCCCGCATTATATAGCGGATGAGACCCTATGCGCCGCATAATATCGGATGATATTTTAGAAATCCCATATACTGCAATATTCCACCTCGAAGTGGAATGGGTATTTAGTTGTGCTAACATCTGTGGATGCAGGGAAACAGGTTGGAGGGATCCAACTGGATTCCTCAAATTATATGAATTTGTTTCATATGTTGTATGAATTTGTTTCATATGCTGTGTGATTATTTATTTATAATCTGTGAATGATTATATTTGTGATTGAATTTGTTAAAGGCTATAATTTAGCCGAATGTATTTTTGGTATCGTTGGATACCAGAAATAAATAAAATTGGGTTCTTGAAAGTAAAGTTGGAATTTTTTGTAAATTCCTTTTGAAAGAATTGGATTAATTTAAAAGAAGTTTGAAAAAGATAAAGTTTTATTTTTGAATCATATTGAATAAAATTCCAAATATGGGAAAAAAAGCTTAATAAGTGGATTTCGAGTAATATTGTTTATAAGTTGAAGAATTTATTTAAAATCTGGATTTTTAAATAGATTGGAAGAGATAAAAGAATTTGTTTCTTTAAAAGGAATTTATTTTAAAAGGGAAATAAACTTGGAAATCCATTTGAAAGTTGATTTGGAGTTGAAAGTGAATATTTGAGAAATCGATTTGAAAATCGTATAAAAAAGTGAATATTTGGGAATGTAAATTCAAAATGGAATTTATAAAGGAAAGGGGAATTTGTTTTAAAAATAAACACTGATTTATTTTTAAAGTGTGGAAAATAAATTTACGGATTTGGGATGTAAATTTGAAATAAATCGATAAGGATTTATTTAATTGGTTTAAATGGACCATTTTGAAATGGAAGTGTATTTTCCTTGAAAAGCCGAGTATATTTCCAAAGTAGTTTTAAATTTTAAATGAAGAAATTCTGAAATTGGATTTTAAGGAATATTTGGGAGATAAAGTATTTGAACTCGGCAGATTTCCAGTGGAAATGAATAAATATTTGGAAATATATTCCGCGTAAGGAAATTGATTTGAAATTTGTTTTCAAAAGTTGAAAGGTGAAATGTGATTTGAAATTTGTTTCCAAAGTGATGAAGTGTGGAAAATATATATCTTGTGAAGATATTTTGAAATTTAATAATTTGGGAAAATTATTTAAATTGGTTGATTGTTGTGAATGTTGTCTGATAGTTAAATAACCGACTATCAATATTTGCCTTTGAAATGGCATTTGAATTTGTTTTAAAACAAGCGCTCATTATTCGGTTTAGCCGGGAGAGGACTTTGTGTCATATAACCCATTCCGAATAATGATACGACGTGAATGGATAACATTTAAAGACCGGTGTGAAGACCGGGTATTTTCAAAAATGAAAGGACAACCTGTCGAATGTCTCTGCACCGAGTTGCTCCGGTATAGAGATTTATATCACTCTTCTTGTGATGGGAAGTCCGGACGTGATTAGTGAATATCCGGATTTGCAAGGGCTTCTTTGGAAGTGTCTTTGGTTCTGTTCGAACCAGGAACAGACTTGTATGGTTGTTTGTCTGACATTACACTTTGAGATATAAAGCTGATTTCTTTCAAATACATTTCTATTGGTGGCGGAGAATTTATTCTCTTAGCTTAACACCCTTCTCTAAGACGTACGAGCTCAGAGGTTATGTAGTTGAAGGTTATCTTTGATATACTCCCAATTTGGTAGTGTGGCATGCTAAGTGTTGCTGTGTGATGCTGATCATTTGTGATCAAAGCATGGCTTTGTGAAAAAGCGTAGCTTTGTGGACGAGACCTCATCGGACCTCACAACCAGGAAATGGTCGAAACAGGAAAGATGCGGCAAGGTTATGAGGGTCGCGCCTTTTAGGGTATGTCATTTCCTTCTGGAAAAAGGTGATGTTATGTTATGGAGCCCTGATATTTACCTATGTGGTTGCTCCAATCTCATTTACTGTGTGATTGTTGCTGTGTGATCGAGGGCCCTTGGATAAAGGTCCCAAAGGACCGGGGGGTTCTCGCTTTGTGTTTGGTGGCGAGAAGGAGACTCTTACCCCTACATGTCCCGGGGTGGGTTGGTTGCAGTCGAAAGGCTGGCCGTAAAAGTAAATGTGAGGTACCGTTGTATGCCACGGTGGGGCTGGGATGGTTGAAAAGCCTACCAGTCGAGAGTGGCTGCTGTCGACGGTTGAAAAGCCTAAATCGTTACTTGTGGTATCAGAGCATTTGGTTAAGCGACAACCCTGGCTCTGTTGGGTGTTACTCATTAGAGATAGAGTCAGTAGTACTCTAGAATGAGTGTGAGTGTAATAATAGATATGATCGCGTATTTGTTAGTGAATAAAAAAAAAATTTATATTGTGTTGACTTATCGGTTGATTGTTTATAGATTCTGGTCGGTGCAGTCTGGCCAACTGTAATCGATAGGGGTTTCTAAACTCTTAAACAAGATAAACCGACACAGTTGTTTTAAATAGGGTAAATGAAATAATTTTACCCAAAACTATTTTTGTGTAGAAAAGAAATGATTTTCTATGAATTATTATAATATATGGATGCTTGGGTGTTAGGAAGTGATAATACTGAATTATCATCATTATTGTATGGAAATTGAATAAGAAATAATGGTATAACCAAAGATTTGGAGATAAATTCATTTAACAAATGAAATTTATAAATATGAATTGAAAGAATAAGGAAATGAATTCATATTCGAATGAGATTTGTAAATGTAAATTGTAATGTGATTTATAATTGGAAATAGAATTCCAAAAAAATATTTGAAAATAAAATTCATTAATGGACTGAAATTGGTAATGTGAATTTATAAATGAGTTTTATAAAATGAAATGAGATTTGATTTGAATCAAGTCGAAGAGAAAATCCAACTTGGAAAAAAATAAAATAATATGGATTGAATTCAAGTAAACTGACTGATAATTTATTAATTCATGAAATAATGCATTGGAAGTTGAATTAGGTAAATTAAAGTTGAATTGTGAGCTAAATTTGGAAATGGTTTGAATTTGCATGTAAATTCAAGTAAGTAGAAGAAAAATAAATTGAAATTTCCTTGTTATTGATAAAATAAATTCGAGATGAATTGAATATGGAAATTTGAAATTTAAAAAGAGATGAGTGAATATATTAATTGAATTAAATTAGTAGATGGAATGGATTTGATAAATGAAAAATCAAATCAAAGAATTTAAATTAGAAATTGTTTATAAGGAAATTTGTTTGATTAATGGAATGAAATTGGTAATGTGAATTTATAAATGAGTTTTATAAATTGAATTGAATGAAATCAATTGGAAATAAAATGGAATTAAAATAAATTGAGTTGGTATCAATTTAAATTAGTTATAAACTAGAACGGATATTCTATTAAGTGAATATCGTCGAAATTTTCACAGAAACGATTGTCGTTTGACGCAAACGAGATTGTATCAAAATCTATGAGTTAATAAAAGAAAATGAAATTGATTTTGGAATCAATTGAAATGGATATGAATTCGTTTCTCTTAAAAATGAATTGAATGTAAGGAAATTCATTGTAAACCATTGAAATTGAATGGAAATGAGGTGTGATTTAGTCGTAAGCAACTAAATTTGTATTGAAACCATATAAATTGCTAATGGAAATTGTTTTGGATGTATTGCTTATGAAATCTATGTATTTTCTATTGAAAATAAGTGAAATGTTGATAGATTTCCTATATATGTCACTTACATATTTAAATTGAGTAAGTACAGGTTTTTGGAAGCCGTTTGGCTGCATTTTGGGTTGCGCAAATGCTAAATAAATAAGCCGCTTTGCTTAAAATGCTAATAAGGTACGCCTACGCAATACAAAATAGGAAATATGAACTGTTTTTGTTTTTCCGACCGAGTGGGTCGATGTATATATATATTTATATCTTTTGTCAAATTGCAAAAGCTCCTCCGTACAAAGGAGACTCCGCCAAAATTTTCCGAAAATTTTGGGAGTTAGAAAAAATTTGAAATTTTTGAAAATTTTCAGTAACGACAAGTGATTTCAAATTGAATTTGAGATAAGGTAAATAGAATTCAATATCTAAAATGAAGTAAATTGAATTCAAATGGAATTGAAAATGCAAAGTTGAATGGAAATGAATATATAACTTTGTTTGTGAAGTGAAAATAAATATAAGAAGTATGTAAATACTTATATTGAACTTAAGAAATAAAGAATGAAATTCTTAAGTAAATGGGTATTTGGAATCCAATAAGTAAATTTGGACATTGTTGTTAAATAAAGTATGCAGGGATTATAAAGGCTATAGAAAAATGGAATTGGATTTTGATTTCGAAGATAAGGTATTATATAAAATTTCAGTATGAAATTTGATTGGGTTTTTTATTTTGCCACTTGGAATTTTGTTTTCTATTGGAATTTGGGAGTCCGTAGGAACATTTTGTAGTTGTACCGAGCTAGCCGCGCAAAGGAGACGCTGGCGAAATTTTTCGAAAATTTAGAGAGTTAGAGAAATTTTTGAGAAATTTTGGATAATTTAAAATTTGAATTTAAATTTGAATTGTGAAGTAAGATAAAGTTGTTTGAAAACTATGAAAGTGTTTGGAAAGTTAGTTGAAATAATGGATCTTTAATAAAAAGATTTGGGTTGATAAGTTGATAAAATTGTTTGGTTTTGGTAAAATGATAAACGGGTATTGGAGCATTCTTCTTAACTTGTAATTTCGAGGACAAAATTCTTTTAAGGAGGGAAGGATGTAACGACCCTGAATTTTTTACATTTGAAATCAGAATATTTAGTTGATTTTAAATGTTTGGAAGTCGGTTTAATTTGAAATTCAAATATCAGAATGAATTTGGCAATTAATTATTGAATTTAATTATTGAAGTTGGGTAAAAATTTGAATCTTCAGTTTTAAGCTGATTAAAAATATTTTCAAGGCTTAGAAAATTCATATTGATTATACTGAAGATAATAAAAGCTTCAGAATTGAATTTGAAACTGTTTTGTTCAGTTTTGAAATTTTGTTGTTTAAATCGAATTTAATAATAGCCTTCCGAGGCACGGTCTCGGAATTCGACGAAACCAGTTTCAGTGGATCCGTAATAGTGTATTATTATCGGATTTCAATTTTCGTAATGTTTGGAGTGATCGTTTGGCCGTACGATAAGCAAACGCGCTGAAATTAAATCGAAAATTTAATTTAATAACTGGTCCAAAAAGCTATCTTTTCCATACGATCGAATTTGGACTCGGAACCTTTTCCATTGCATTCGAAATAGGCGTATAACATTACGAACGCCTAGCGGCACGCCTCGATAGGAGTTCGAATTTTTGAGTGGTAATATCGAGACGGATTAAATTTAAATTTGAATAAAGAATATATTCGTTTGACCAGTCAACCCTCAGCTGTAATTGCCTCACATCAGCTGCCTTTTATCACCTCAGAAGCACTGTAGCCTGTCAATTGAGCACGTGAACGTGTTCTCTTGTCTCCTCTCCATTTCGTTCAAATGGTCAGAGAAAATTTATTTCGTTCAAAACTAAATCCATGGCCGCTCATTCTTCTTCCTTTTCGATTTAAAACTGCAATCTCCTCAGCCATAACGAAAGAAAAAAATCATCAATTCGTTCTTGTTCAAAATAAATAATGGCCGCGTTTTTTTTCCCCAAATTCGAAAAAAAAGAAAAAAAAAGACGAACGAAATTCGTTCGTGCCCACTCCAAATCAAAACGAGGGGGATTCGCGTGAATCTTCTCTTGCCTAATTCGAGCTCGAAGTCGCAATGGAGAAGCTTGGCGGTGGCGCAACTTTGGGGAAAAGCTCGAGTTAGGGGATTTAGTGCGCGGCGTCGACAAATGGTGGCTGCGAAGGATTGGGTGTCGCGAGTTGTTCTCGCGCTGGCGTGCGATGTCTGGAGCAGTGGAGGGTCTCAGGGTCGGCAGCGCGATGTCGCGTGGATGTTGCGATAGTTAGGGTTTCGTTCAGGAATTCGAGCTCTACTGTAAGTATATTTTTCAAATTTTATTTATCAATATTTTCGAAAAAATAGAAAATAAATATGTACAGAAATATAAAAAGAAAAAAAATATTATCTCTGAGGTTTGAAATTTGAATTTAATGTCAATCTGTTTAAAACTGGAAAGAATATTTAATAATTACGTTAAGGTGATTAACTTGTTAATAAAACTTATTTACTGTTTTAGTTGCTGAAAATAATTATATAAAGGAAATTTAGTTTTAAATTTAATTTTAGTTAAATCAATTTATTAAAAAGAAATTGGTTTAAAGTTAAAGGTATTAGTTGAAATAAAATCAATAGTTGATTTAATTGTTAAAACGGAATAAATTGTTCGATTATTTCAGATATTAATAAATTGTATAAAATTGTTTATACAAGGTTTAAAAATCGAGAAACAAGCCGGAAATGGAAAGGAGTTGGAAATGGATGCTAATAAAATAAAGGTGAGATCTTCTCACTCAAATTAAAATTTGAATTGCAGTTATTGATTGATTTCCTGATTGTGATGGTATATATAGTAGTATATAGCAATATATATATATTGGAATATATATATTGGAGTTGTTGATTTCCCGCATTATATAGCGGATGAGACCCTATGCGCCGCATAATAGCGGATGATATTTTATAAATCCCATATACCGTGATATTCCACCTCGAAGTGGAATGGGTATTTAGTTGTTGTGCTAACATCTGTGGATGCAGGGAAACAGGTTGGAGGGATCCAACTGGATTCCTCAAATTATATGAATTTGTTTCATATGTTGTATGAATTTGTTTCATATGCTGTGTGATTATTTATTTATAATCTGTGAATGATTATATTTGTGATTGAATTTGTTAAAGGCTATAATTTAGCCGAATGTATTTTTGGTATCGTTGGATACCAGAAATAAATAAAATTGGGTTTTTGAAAGTAAAGTTAGAATTTTTTGTAAATTCCTTTTGAAAGAATTGGATTAATTTAAAAGAAGTTTGAAAAAGATAAAGTTTTATTTTTGAATCATATTGAATAAAATTCCAAATATGGGAAAAAAAGCTTAATAAGTGGATTTCGAGTAATATTGTTTATAAGTTGAAGAATTTATTTAAAATCTGGATTTTTAAATAGATTGGAAGAGATAAAAGAATTTGTTTCTTTAAAAGGAATTTATTTTAAAAGGGAAATAAATTTGGAAATCCATTTGAAAGTTGATTTGGAGTTGAAAGTGAATATTTGAGAAATCGATTTGAAAATCGTATAAAAAAGTGAATATTTGGGAATGTAAATTCAAAATGGAATTTATAAAGGAAAGGGGAATTTGTTTTAAAAATAAACACTGATTTATTTTTAAAGTGTGGAAATAAATTTACGGATTTGGGATGTAAATTTGAAATAAATCGATAAGGAATTAGTTAATTGGTTTAAATGGACCATTTTGAAATGGAAGTGTATTTTCCTTGAAAAGCCGAGTATATTTCCAAAGTAGTTTTAAATTTTAAATGAAGAAATTCTGAAATTGGATTTTAAGGAATATTTGGGAGATAAAGTATTTGAACTCGGCAGATTTCCAGTGGAAATGAATAAATATTTGGAAATATATTCCGCGTAAGGAAATTGATTTGAAATTTGTTTTCAAAAGTTGAAAGGTGAAATGTGATTCGAAATTTGTTTTCAAAGTGATGAAGTGTGGAAAATATATATCTTGTGAAGATATTTTGAAATTTAATAATTTGGGAAAATTATTTAAATTGGTTGATTGTTGTGAATGTTGTCTGATAGTTAAATAATCGACTATCAATATTTGCCTTTGAAATGACATTTGAATTTGTTTTAAAACAAGCGCTCATTATTCGGTTTAGCCGGGAGAGGACTTTGTGTCATATAACCCATTCGGAATAATGATACGACGTGAATGGATAACATTTAAAGACTGGTGTGAAGACCGGGTATTTTCAAAAATGAAAGGACAACCTGCCGAATGTCTCTGCACCGAGTTGCTCCGGTATAGAGATTTATATCACTCTTCTTGTGATGGGAAGTCCGGACGTGATTAGTGAATATCCGGATTTGCAAGGGCTTCTTTGGAAGTGCCTTCGGTTCTGTTCGAACCTGGAACAGACTTGTATGGTTGTTTGTCTGACATTACACTTTGAGATATAAAGCTGATTTCTTTCAAATACATTTCTGTTGGTGGCGGAGAATTTATTCTCTTAGCTTAACATCCTTCTCTGAGACGTACGAGCTCAGAGGTTATGTAGTTGAAGGTTATCAGTGATATACTCCCAATTTGGTAGTGTGGCATGCTAAGTGTTGTTGTGTGATGCTCATCATTTGTGATCAAAGCATGGCTTTGTGAAAAAGCGTAGCTTTGTGGACGAGACCTCATCGAACCTCACAACCCGGAAATGGTCGAAACAGTAAAGATGCGGCAAGGTTATGAGGATCGCGCCCTTTAGGGTATGTCATTTCCTTCTGGAAAAAGGTGATGTTATGGTATGGAGCCCTGATATTTACCTATGTGGTTTCTCCAATCTCATTTACTGTGTGATCGAGGGCCCTCGGATAAAGGTCCCAAAGGACCGAGGGGTGGCATATTCGTGTAGTAGTTACCTAGTGTAAGGGGTAGCCCGGCCTTGTGTTGGCAGAGAGCTTGTTAGTTCTCGGGACGTCCATCAAGAGGCGTACCCATTGACAGTGGGAAGTTCCTTAGCCTGACCATTTATTGGAAAACCAATCCCCAATACGAACCTTGTACGGTTTTAGTTGTAGAACCTGCCATTTACTTATGGTGGTCACCACTGTTTAGATGGTAGATATAGTAGGCATAGTTCGAAATGTCTATGCTGGCTAAGATTAATATTATACTTTCAAAATGTTTTCCACACTAGACATTAATAATAATATCAACTGATTTTTCGTAGTAAGCATCTTTGACTATCATAAGGAGAAATCTCCTCCAATT
Organism: Allium fistulosum; assembly: GCA_030737815.1. NCBI lineage: Eukaryota > Viridiplantae > Streptophyta > Magnoliopsida > Asparagales > Amaryllidaceae > Allium > Allium fistulosum. Next base: position 475,212,792 of record CM060902.1, read on the forward strand.
CTGCGTTTGCATTGTGTGTGTGGCGGGAGGCCTTATGGTAGTTTCATTTTCCAAAAGCATTACGAATTTGTTTTATTTTCTTTGTGAAAATAACTGTTTTACGATCTCACACCAGTCACCATGACTGACTCGGAGTTTATTGTTCCCTTTCTAAACTCTAGGTGCCCAAAATTTTCCACACGGGCAGCCTAGAGTTATGTTATCAGGATATTCTAGATATTCTAGAGCTTTGGAGACGAGCTGGATGGCGAGACATACACTCGTACTTATTTATTTATTCCGCTGTGTATTCTGTATGGGGACAAGTTTATATAACTGTCCATTGTTGTATTGAGTTGTATATTGACTCTCATTGTTGTATTGTATAAACTGATATAGTTTTTTGTTTAAAAGACTAGTGATTATCTATTATATATTGTTCCGCTGCGAATGTGAGATTCTGATATTGTTCCTGTTTCTGTTTTTCTGTTCTTTCTTTTCTTCTGTCTTCTTCTACCTCTTCTTTTTAACCCTAATGGTTCGGTTTTCCGGCATTCGATTGCGCGGCATTTGATACAGTGGACGTATTAATGTCAACTTTCGAGCGTCGAAAGATCCAAATCGTTACAAGTACCCACAGGAGGATGCAAGGTTGGTCCCAATTATGTAGGGTAAGTTTGTCCAACTAATCTGGCTACCAGCACTAGCGAATAATCGGAATAATGGGAGACATCGCAGTTTGGGTTACGGGTCATAATACGTAGGACCTATTTCAAGGTTGGGGGAATTATGTGGTTGTTGTGGGGTCTGCCTCCTTTCTACTTAAGAAGATTAAATGGTTGGGGTTATCGTTTAGGCATGGTAGTAGGAAATCTTAGAAAGGATCCACTTCGAGGCTGAGGTATTAAATGGCTATTATAGGGTTCGCCTCTCCCATAAAGAAGTATTAAGTGGTCTGATGAGATTCCATGCGATGTCAGCTAGAGAGTACCAGAAAGGGGTCCGCCTTGAATTAGGTATTAAATGACCGGGACCTGGTTAAAATATAGGTAATAAATAGTCAAAGTCTACCTAATTTCCGTTGAAAAATTATTAAGTGGCTTGGGTGCTTTCTCTTACATTATTAGGATACGATTGATGGTAGTTGCATGAGACTGGGTAGAGGCTTTGGCCTACGGTTGATGGTAAGTTATGGAGTTGGATTGGGAGAGTGCAAGTTATAATATTGGGTTAGAGAGGCCTTCGGGCTTACAGTATCAGGTATTCTTGTCAAGATATAGATAGAATGTGAAGGCATATTACTTATCTAAATAATTGACGCAGCGGATATTACAAAACAATGTAGATCGTTGAGAGTAGTAATCGATGGGTTGGAAGATACTGAATTGCCCGAATTCGTTGATCCGAAGATACCGAACTCTAGCTATCCCGAACTCGTTGATCGCGCACGATACCGGGTTCAAAGATCTTCAATTCTTCGAGCGTTGATCTAGCGCACTAGATTCCGCGAATCGGCTTCTACAATCGTTGAATCGAGCGCACTCGATTATCCGAAAGAGGAGATAGGAGATTACACTCAACTACCAATTTAGATGAAAGCACACAGCAATCAAAAGAGAATTTTATTCAAAAATCAACAACCTTTTACAAATGACCATACATGCCTATTTATAGGCTACAACTCAACACAACAGAAAACTTCAAAAATATTACAAGTACTTAGGTCGTTTCCGACCTATAACCTTCGACCTAACAACATACGACCTAAACAGACGACTTAAGAAAACACGGCTTTTGACTTAACAAATGGTAATTACAAAAGAGTTAAACAGACGCGACCTATTTTCAATACATCTGCTTCCTTCAGCGACTTAAGAATCAACGGCAGAGATCAATGCGGCATAAGAATCAACGACATCCAGAGCTTTGCGACCTAAAAGATAAGCGGTTCCAGACACTTCGCGACCTAAGCCCTCGCGACTTAACTCCCAGTTCACCCAGCGACTTATCTTAAGTCGTAACTCATTTACGCGACCTAACTTAGGTCGAATCAAAACTCCGCGACCTAACTCCTTGCAACCTAACTTAGGTCGTAACGTCTTCCTACGACCTATCATAGGTCGTGACTTGTTAGGTCGTAGCACCCTCTTAGCTCGTTCCAGCGATCTATTGTCCCACTCGCTAAGTCGTACACGAGTTAACTTGTTAAGTCCTTCTTACGACCTATCTTCTAACTCGCTAAGTCGTATACGAGTTAAAAACATGTTAGGTCGTTCCAGTATCTCGTTAGCTTGCAAATCTTCGGTAGGTCGTTGGAGCGACCTAAAGGCCTCGTTAGGTCATATGCGACCTAACACTTCACCAACTTGGACTGTGCCGCTCTTTAGCTCGCTTAGAGACTTATCATAGGTCGCTACACCACTCTTCCCAGCATCATTCGCTTCCTCCTCTAACTCCTTAGGTCGTGAGCGACCTACAAACTCCTTAGGTCGTGAGCGACCTATGCCTTTAACATTCTGCGCTGCATCATCCTCCCTAGGTTGAGAAAAATTCGACCTCGAATTTGCACCATCCTCCTCTACTATGAGTTCATTTCCGTGGTATGGTATGAGATGTTTAACATTGAATATGTCAGACGTATACACATCATCTGGCAGCTTCAGTTTATAAACATTCTCATTGATTCGTTTCACAACTTCCACCGGACCAATTTTTCGTGCTTTCAATTTATTGTAAGCGCCTACCGGAAAACGATCTTTTGTTAACACTGCATAAACCAAATCACCTTCATGAAATTCAACACTTCTTCGTTTCAAATCTGCAGATTGTTTATACTTCTCATTTGCTTTCTCTAATCGTTCTTGAACGATTTTATGACATTCCATCAGCCCTTCAACAAAATCAGCAGCTTTCTTAATTGTCCCCTTTGAGTGTGGTATCGCCGTTAAATCCAACGGTCCTTTCGGTAAGCTCGAATAGACAATCTGGAATGGACTGAACCCAGTACTTCGATTCACAGCATGATTATGGGCAAACTCTGCCTAGCATAACTTCACATCCCAACTCTTCAGATTATCTTGAACAATACACCTCAACAAGTTTCCCAACGATTTGTTTACAACCTCGGTCTGTCCATCTGTTTGCGGATGATAAGCACTACTAAATTTCAGCTTCGTTCCCACCATTTTCCACAAACTCAACCAAAAGTGACTCAGAAATCGAGTATCTCTATCCGACACAATAGATTCTGGCAATCCATGAAGTCGATAGATCTCCCTGAAAAACAACTGAGCAACATGAACAGCATCCGCCGTCTTCTTACAAGCAATAAAATGTGCCATCTTCGAAAATCTGTCCACCACAACAAATATAGAATCATTCCCCCTTTGAGTTCTAGGTAAACCCAAAACAAAATCCATACTGATATCCACCCATGGTTTTACAGGCACGGGTAACGGCATATATAAACCAGCATTAGTCGCAGTTCCTTTCGAAACCTGACAAATATGACAACGCTCCACAAACTTCTCTACCTCTTTCCTCATTGATGGCCAAAAATAGGATTGTGAAATCAACTGTACTGTACGGTCTCTCCCAACATGTCCCTCTTCGTGTAACTCCTTGATAATCTTCATTCTCAGACTACCCTCCGGTATGCACAATCGATTTCCTTTAAAAAGAAAACCATCAACCATCATAAACTCATTCGTCTCTCCATTCTTGACTTTATCAACAAACTGCATAAAGTAAGGATCTTCCATAAATAGTTTTGGTAAAATGTCAAACCCCGTCACCTCAACCTTCATTGTTGTCAACAAATGATTCCTCCTACTCAAAGCATCAGCTACACGATTTGTCACTCCTGACTTGTGTTTAACAACAAAAGTAAACTGTTGCAGATATGCAATCCACGATGCATGTCTCGCTGAAATCTTGTCTTGCCCTTGCAGATGCTTCAATGCCTCATGATCAGTGTAAAGAACAAACTCTTTCTGAAATAGATAATGTCTCCAGTGTTTAATAGCTTGCACAACAGCATAAAATTCCACATCATATGTACTGTATCTCATCTTCGCTCCTGACAACTTCTCACTGAAATAAGCAATCGGACGCCCCTTCTGACTCAACACTCCCCCAATCCCAACCTTTGACGCATCAGTGTATAGCTCAAACAATAACTGAAAATCTGGTAATACTAGAATTGGTGCAGACGTCAAAAGTTCTTTGATTCGCTCAAAAGCAACCTCGGCTTCCTCCGTCCATGCAAACTGTTTACCCTTCATGCAATCAGTAACAGGTGCCATCACACTACTAAAGTGTGGTATAAACCTTCGATAGAATGAAGCCAACCCGTGAAAACTACGAACTTCCGTTATCGTCTTGGGCTGCGGCCAATCTCTGATCGCCTCAACTTTACTCTGGTCCACCTGTATACCTTCCTTCGAGACAACATACCCCAGAAATAAAACGCTATGCGTCATGAACACGCATTTCTTCGTTGCTGCATAGAATTGTTCTTGTCGCAATACCATCAGTACTTCTCTCAGATGATTCAAATGTTCCTCTGGACTCCCACTGTAAATCAGAATATCATCGAAATACACCACCACAAACTTCCCAATGAATGGTCTAAAAATTTGATTCATCACCCTCATGAAAGTACTCGGAGCATTTGATAAGCCAAACGGCATAACCAACCACTCGTATAGACCCTCCCTGGTTTTAAACGCAGTCTTCCACTCATCTCCTGGTCTGATACGAATTTGATGATAACCGCTCTTCAAGTCAATCTTAGAAAAGATTACAGACCCACTAATTTGATCCAATAAATCATCAAGCCTCGGCATCGGAAATCTGTATCTAACTGTGATCTTATTCAATGCTCTACTATCTGTGCACATCCTCCATGTTCCATCCTTTTTGGGTACCAATAAAGTTGGTACAGCACAAGGACTCAGACTCTCCTGCACACGCCCCTGCTCAAGCAATTCCTCTACCTGCCTCCGCAACTCTTCATGTTCCTTCGGACTCATCCGATGATGTGGTCTGTGTGGCAACACAGCACCTGGAACAAGATCTATCTGATGTTGTATATCCCTCAACGGTGGCAATTCCGTTGGTAACTCCTTTGGAAATACATCGTCAAATTCTTTCAAAACTGGTTTAACTTCTTCTGGAATTTCAACTTCTTCACTGCTCTCACGCCCAATCAACAAGAATACTTCCGGCTCTTCCTCAACCTCCTTAATAAACTCTTTCAAAGATAATAAAGTTTTCAGCTCTTCAATCTCTTCTGACTTACTTTCTCCTTGTGATCTCTTCTTCGGAACTAGGATAATTTTCGTGCCTTCAAACATAAAACTGTAGCTATTGGTCCGACCGTCATGTTGTACTTCTCGATCATACTGCCATGGTCTTCCCAATAATAAGTGGCAAACATCCATCTCTACTACATCACACTAGATTTCGTCTTTGTATTTCTTCCCAATAGAGAATGGAACACAAACTCGTATATCCACTTTCACTTCTCCTCCTTTCCTCAACCATGCTAACTTGTACGGATTCGGATGCTTCTCTGTCTTCAACTTCAATTTTGTTACAGCCTCGGTTGAAATGATATTGTCACAGCTTCCTGCGTCAATCACAAATTTGCACACCTTCCCCAGTATAGTGCATGTTGACTGAAAGATATTACTCCTCAACCAACTAGCTTCTTCCTGCTTCGGTGTCAAACACGATCTCCTCAGCATTAGATTACAACCTTCATCTCCTGACGCAATATCCTGCTCATCCTCCTCAACTGGACTAGAACAATCCCTATCACCATCCTCATCCTCAATTTCTGCAATCATGGTTCTCTTCTTTGGCTTTGGACACTCACTGCTTTTATGACCCAATTCCTGACAATTGTAACATTTGAAACCATTGTTAACCCTTGCCTTCTCAACCTCCTTCACCACTAGTCTACTGATAGGTTTAGAAACATTAGAACTTCCACCAACACCCTTCGCTTGATTGTTAGAATTAGTAAACACACCACCTCCTCGTCTCCCTTGCTTTTCCCAAGCCAACGCTTTCTGATGTGCTTCTGCTACAGATCTTGGATCGAACATATTAACCATATCCTGAATCTGCATTCTCAATCCCCCAATGAATCTAGATGTCAGCTGCTCTTCCATTTCCATAATATCATTCCTTGCAATAAGTTGATAGAATTCATCAGCATAGTCATTCACAGATTTCGTCCCTTGTCTCAAGTTCTGCAAATGTTGATACATCAAATATTGATAATTGTAAGGTAAGAACGTTGCTTTCATCAATTTCTTCATCTTCTCCCAAGATTCAACTTTTGACTTCCCCATTCGTTCACGTGTAAGCTTGGTTTGCTGCCACCATGCCAAAGCTCTACCCCTCAATCTTGTAGCAACCAACTTCACTCTACGATGTTCTAGAACTTCTTTGAAATCAAAAATTTCCTCAACATTAGCCACCCAATCTAGAAACTCCTCCGCTTGCATACCACCCTTGAATTCAGGAATTTCTGTCTTCATCCCCGACTCCCACTTGTGATCATACTCGGAGTAATTTCTTCCTTGTCCTCTTCCTTGAATACTACCACCATCATACTCCTCTTCAAAATCAGATGTATATCGTTGTCTATCTCGTCCACCCACATCTCTACTACCATTACGTCTTCCACCATCATCCCTTCTATCTACATTCCTCTGTTCACGATCATTCACGTTCCTCCCACGCCCTTGATCATTTTCAACACTTCTGTCTCGATTGGAATGTGGCGAGACTCTACTACCCCCATGGTTAGATTCAGGTGAAACCCTTCTCCGATTTTGATTCATCTCCGTCATAAGCTTCTCTAACCGGCCAATCCTTCGTTAAGCTTTTCACTAAAGTTTTCATTGATTCTTTGCTCCATCTCATCAGCTTCTTCTCGTCGATACAAAGCTTCTACGTTTTGGTGGCAATTAGCTCTTCTTGGCGGCATACTTGAAATCTTCACAAACCCTTCAACACCTCAAAATTCAAACACTTTTCGGACTTTGATCCAAAATGAAACGGATCGAAAACTTCCACTTTGTTGCAAATCGCGATGAACACGATGGACAAAGTTTCGGCCTCCAATACAAATCCGATCTTCCAAGCTTCAAAATTGAATGCGAATTTCCTCAACTTCAAAATGAACAGGTTCCAAGTCTCGATCTAGCTATGATTGGCTAGAACAAGCTCTGATACCAAAACTGACGCAGCGAATATTACAAAACAATGTAGATCGTTGAGAGTAGTAATCGATGGGTTGGAAGATACTGAATTGCCCGAATTCGTTGATCCGAAGATACCGAACTCTAGCTATCCCGAACTCGTTGATCGCGCACGATACCGGGTTCAAAGATCTTCAATTCTTCGAGCGTTGATCTAGCGCACTAGATTCCGTGAATCGGCTTCTACAATCGTTGAATCGAGCGCACTCGATTATCCGAAAGAGGAGATAGGAGATTACACTCAACTACCAATTTAGATGAAAGCACACAACAATCAAAAGAGAATTTTATTCAAAAATCAACAACCTTTTACAAATGACCATACATGCCTATTTATAGGCTACAACTCAACACAACAGAAAACTTCAAAAATATTACAAGTACTTAGGTCGTTTCCGACCTATAACCTTCGACCTAACAACATACGACCTAAACAGACGACTTAAGAAAACACGGCTTTCGACTTAACAAATGGTAATTACAAAAGAGTTAAACAGACGCGACCTATTTTCAATACATCTGCTTCCTTCAGCGACTTAAGAATCAACGGCAGAGATCAATGCGGCATAAGAATCAACGACATCCAGAGCTTTGCGACCTAAAAGATAAGCGGTTCCAGACAATTCGCGACCTAAGCCCTCGCGACTTAACTCCCAGTTCACCCAGCGACTTATCTTAAGTCGTAACTCATTTACGCGACCTAACTTAGGTCGAATCAAAACTCCGCGACCTAACTCCTTGCGACCTAACTTAGGTCGTAACGTCTTCCTGCGACCTATCATAGGTCGTGACTTGTTAGGTCGTAGCACCCTCTTAGCTCGTTCCAGCGATCTATTGTCCTACTCGCTAAGTCGTACACGAGTTAACTTGTTAAGTCCTTCTTGCGACCTATCTTCTAACTCGCTAAGTCGTATACGAGTTAAAAACATGTTAGGTCGTTCCAGTATCTCGTTAGCTTGCAAATCTTCGGTAGGTCGTTGGAGCGACCTAAAGGCCTCGTTAGGTCGTATGCGACCTAACACTTCACCAACTTGGACTGTGCCGCTCTTTAGCTCGCTTAGCGACTTATCATAGGTCGCTACACCACTCTTCCCAGCATCACTCGCTTCCTCCTCTAACTCCTTAGGTCGTGAGCGACCTACAAACTCCTTAGGTCGTGAGCGACCTATGCCTTTAACATTCTGCGCTGCATCAATAATGCTGCCCAAATATTATCATGGTAAGATTTTAGATTTTCATTCACCAGACTTTGTTGTTCTAACCCTCTCCTCCTTACAACATACAGGTTCGGTGAGACGATGATGATTTAGAGAATGAAACGAAGGCGAGGACTTATGGCAGCTATCTATCTACTTATGGTACTATATATTTTGATGTGCCCATCTCAAATATGATGTATTTTGGGATATTGTATTTCAGATATTGAGATGTTGTGTTCTATTATGAGATCTGAATTTTTATAAAATTGGTAGCATTTCTGATATTATATTTTATCCTTTTCTACTATAAGATTTTGAAAGTATAAATAACTCCGTGTATTGTTTATTATTTCAAAATTTTCAACCAAAATCCAGTTTTGGAATGGGCCTAAGGTTCGATAGGCCCGTTTCGAGGCAGGTTATCACATTTTGTATCAAAGCTTAGGTTACACACTATAAGGATAATAGGTATACATAAGGGGGCATGCTTGTTATTTTTGAAAGTATTTTTCAAAACTCTACTATATTATAGACAAACATACTTATTTGAACATACGTGAATACACTAGGCAAATCTTTTATTTCAATAAATAATATTATCTTAGGAAGTTGTAACTAAAGGCTTAAACCTATATATAGTTGGTAATGGTGGAAAATCGTTCCTTTGAGGTTGGAAACCCCTCTAATCAAGAGATACCTACTATCCGAGGGATGTCTGAATGGTTCAAGCAGTAACTAAGGCATGTAGGGAAAATTCCCATTCCTCAGTAAGCTACACCGGCAGCGCCCATTGCTCCGCCTGTTGAAGTGGCACCCTGCCATATAGACTTTCCCAAGATGTGCAAGGACTTTTAGAATATGGGAGGAAGGTGTATATGGGAGTTGAAGGTTTTGTTGAGACGAAGGCTTGAATTAACAATTGTGAGCATATATTTTGGGAGCTTGGATGAGAAGACCAAATCAAGAGGATAATGCAGCATGACATCTTAGAGGGGCCTTAGTTTGGTGAACTATAGTGGCTGAGGAGAATGTTAAAGAAGGAATTACTTTGGCTGAGTTCAGAAACTGCTTTGAGTCGCAATTCATATCAAGTGCCAAGGTGAATTTGCATTTGGAAAGATTTATACAGCTTAGGCAAGGAGACTCCACTTTGACGGAATATATCAGTAGGTTCACAACTAGTTAAGTTTGGAATGACTTTGATTGATATCCCCATGAAGAAGGCTATGAAGTTAGTCAAAGGTCTGAATTCCCCACTCAAAGAGTTGCTCTTAACCCAAGTACCCACAAGCTCCACTTATGAGATGTTAGTTGAGATGGCTTTACTTCAGACTTGGTGGAGAAGGAGAAGGTGGGACTCGTGTAAAACCAAGGTGGAGCTAAGAAGAGAGAATTTTGGGTGAACAAGAAGGCTAAGAGGAAGATCAAGAAGGACAGTATAAATTGTCAAAGATGCCATAAGAAAGAACATGTTGATAAAGACTATAAAGCGAATTTGATGAGGGACGAGTTCAAATGGAAGTGTTATCACTGCCACGAGGAGGGACATTATAAGAATTGATGTGCAAAGCTAGCTAAGGAAGAATAGAGTGGGCAAGCTTATGCCATTGAGGCTGTACCTATCTCAAGTGGATCTCTCCTTAGGGATCAATGAAAAGCTGCAATGGAAGGTATAACTATCATTTCTAGGAATACTATTCGTACTCTATTTGACTCAGGAGCATCCCATTTACTCATACCTAGAAATATATTTAACTCCTTGAGTCTAAATACTTAAGGTGTGTCATGTCAAATCCTATTGGAGGGTCGACACACCTTTCTTTAATTTGGAAAGACCTAGTTATGGATCTATGTAACGTTGAATTTACATGTAATGCATATGTTCTTAGTTTTAAGTGGTATGGACTTATCCTAAGGATGTATTGGTTATCCTACTACGGGGCTATTGTATGGTTAAGGAGTTGTAAGAGGAAAAATATAGATGTTCGTTGTACACCGCAAAACTCAATCAAGTAAAGCTATTTATATTCGCTGAGCCTATAACAAGGTGAACTCTCACCCGTACCCATAGTTCGAAAAAAAATTGACGTCTTTGAAGAAGTCTCGGGTCTCCATCCCTGAAAAGAGGTCGAGTTTAGAATCGATTTAGAGAAGGATGCTAGACCCGTTGCTCTTCCACTAAGATACATGGCCCCTAAAGAAAGGCGAGAGTTGGATAAGCAAACTTTGGAGTTATTGTAGAAAGGATTCATCAGCCGTAGTATTTTTGAATGGGGAGCACCTGTTGTCTTTACCACTAATGCAGATGGCTCTTTAAGGCTATGTGTTGACTACCGAGAACTCAACAAGTTGACCAAGAAGAATAAGTATCCCTTACCTAGAAAATATGATTTTTTTTTAATCAGCTTGTTAGAGCCAAAACTTTTTCCCAATTGGACTTAGCGAATGAATTTCATCAATTGAGGATAGTTTAGGACAGCAAGAAGAAGACTACATTTCGCGCTCCAAGCAGACTATATGAATGGGAAATGATGCCTTGCGGAGTGATGAATGCCTCAACATACTTTGTAGATTTGATGACCAAAGTCTTTAGGGGATAGCCAAATAAATTTATCATAGTGTTTGTAGATGATATTCTAGTATACTCTAAAAGTGAGGATGAGCGTAAAATCACTTAAGAGAGATACTAGGAACTTTGAGAAGGCACTAACTTAAAGCCAAATTCTCAATATGTCACTTTTGGAAGAAGGGAATGAGATTTCTTAGACATATTGTTTCTAAGAAGCTGCCTGTAGACCCCACAAAGGTGGAAGATATTCAAGATTGGAAGATTCCGAAGATCGCCACTGAGATTAGGAATTTTCTTAGGTTGGAGGGTTACTAGAGGAAATTCATTAAGGACTTTGTGAAGATACCGGTCCATTAACTTGCTTAACCAAGAAAAATATAGTGTTTGTATGGGATGAGAAATGCTCGGAAGCATTTGAGAAGCTGAAGGAGTTGTTGACTTATGTGCTAGTACTTACCACTCCTAATAGGACGATGCCTTTCACGGTTTACACCGATGCGTGTGGTACAGGATTAGGAGCTACTCCTATGCAAGAAGATAGAGTGATAGCCTATGCAAGTGGATGGTTGAAGGACTATGAGAAGGGATACCCAACACACGACTTGGAGTTAGCAGCTATCGTCTTTGCTTTGAAGCTGTAGAGGCACTCTTTTTTGGGAGAAAGGTTTGAGTTGTTCACTGACCATAAATCCCTCAAATACCCGTTTTCCCAAATAGATCTGAATCTTAGGCAGCAGAGACGGATGGAGTTTATAGCATCATATGACTTTGAGATACAATATACCCCTAGAAAAGGGAATGTTATCGTCGACGCCCTATAATAAATACGCATGGAGGATGCAGGGTTAGTCCCAATTCTATAAGTAAGTCTGCCTAACTAATCTGACTATCAACACCTACAAATAGTCGAACTAAGGTTGGACGTCAAGGTTTGGGTTACATGTCATAATACGTAGGACCTGCTTCAGAGTTGGGGGTATTAAGTGGCCGTTGTAGGGTCCACCTCCTTCCTACTTAAGAAGTATTAAATGGCCAAGGTTAACATTTTGGTATGGTAGTGGAAATCTCGAGAAGGTCTGCTTTGGAGTAGGTATTAAGTGGCTATTGTAGGGTCCGCCTCTCATATAATGAAGTATTAAGTGGCCTAATGAGATTCTGTGCGATGTCAGCTAGAGAGTACCAGAAATGGGTCTGCCTTGGGTTAGGTATTAAATGATGGGGACCTTCCTAAAATAGAAGTATTGAACAGTCAAAGTCTGCCTAGTTCCAATTGAAAATGTATTAAGTCGCTTTGGTATTTTCTCTCACGCTATTAGGATACGATTGATGGTAGCTACGTGGGATTGGGAAGAGCGTTTAGCCTACGGTTGATGGTAAGTTATGTAGTTGGATTAGAAGAGTGTAAGATATAGTATTGGACTAGAAAGTCTATAACATCCCTAATTTTGATAACATTATTTAGAAGATTTAATTAGATAAATTAAATAGAATAATGATGATAAGGGAATTGAGATTTGGATAAATTGGGTAAAAGGGTCGTGCTTAATAAAAATTTAATAGGGTTTAATTGGTTTACAAGATAATTAATTTACACGTGGGCATAGTAGTAATTAGCCATTCTATTATACACTTCTCATTTTGTCCATTCACGGTTCATTTTTCACGATCACAAACGCAAATCAGAAAATAAAATATAGTCGGCCATTAACAAAGAGGAAAAAGGAAAATTCAATCAAAAGCTAGGGATCAAAGCTAGGAAGGATTAATCAACAACAAATCTCAAATTCCTTATCAAATCTAAGGTGAAAAGTAATTTTATACCATCTCTATTTTATTTTATGACTGTGTTTTTCGAACTTATGTTTAAATTCATTTTTAATAAAGACATGGATGATGATATGCTTGAATCATGTTATGATTGAATTATTTTAATTCATACACATATGATTTTGCTCGGTTTTAAGGGAAAACCAAGGGTTTATGATTTCCAATTGCCATGGAAATTTTTTATGTTGAATAACACATAATTTTGGAGATGAGTTTTGATTTTCAGAATTTTCTAAGCTATAGAAAATTTGTTTTGAATTTCTAAAGGAAGATATTATATAATTGGGTTTAAAATTTATTTCGAGTATTTCAGGAAGAAATTTGGGTCCGAAATTTTGATATGTTAAATTATATGATGAAAGAGATTTTCGGGGAATTTTCCCAATTGATTTATTAGGGAATAAAAATATTTTAAAAGAGGGACTTTTCTGCAAATATTACTTTTGTCATATGGAAGGCTAAAATGCTGCCTTTCTATGGTTTAAATCTAATTAATGTGGCAGTTTTTAATGGTAAAGTATTTGAAAAGTTTTAAAGTAACCAATCAAGGCGTTGCAACTGGCAGGTTAGTCATGATTAGCTATAATCAGTGTTTCAGAAAAAGGTGGTTCTGCCTATTTTGGAGGCACCTTTCGACTCCTTTACCTTCGCACCATCTCCGTCGAAACCATCTCTATCGAAACCCACATATTTGAAACAAAGGCACATGGTATCAATAGAATTGGTACGTAGTGAATTGGTAAGTAGCGGAAGGTAGGGTGTCGAAAGCTATGTTTTCTCAGAGTTGAAACCAATGTTCTATTTTAAAAAGATAAACGCCTTCCTAGTTTGAAGGGCTTTCGACTGAGTTGATACCTTATAGAGTCGAAACCTTAGTTTGTTTTCTAAAGCTAAATTCTTGCCTTGTTTTACTTAAAGATTTCAACATAGTCGAAAGCCATGCTTTCGAAAGGGACTTTGTAAATAGCATTCGAAGGGGAACTCTTTCTTTAAATAAAAGCTTTCGAAAGGGTAGGTTCCGACCTAGTCGAAACCTAGCCGCTATTTTCCTTGAAGTCATCAATACCTTCGAAAGGTTATCCTTATTTTTACCTAGGTTAAGCCGCTTCCTAATTGGTTTCGAAAGGGGTTGAGGGTTTCGAAGATATTAGAATCGAAAGGGGGTTTCGACTCTATCCTCCAAAGTTTTAATTTTAAAAGTCTTTGCTTTCGAACTAGTTGGTTCCGACACCATCAACTTCTCCAAAATTAATTTTAGTTGGTTTCGAAAGAGATACTTTTGTATATAACCATTTTGACTCAAATGATGTTTTTAAAGAGTAAACCCAATGCTTTTGAAAGGGTATTTTTTTGTTTCGAAGCTATGTTTTAAAGAATGTTTCTTGATACCTTCGAAAGGTATCATTGATTTTGAAAGGTATATACTTAGAGTTTTGAAAAGCGGTTTTCTATACTTTCGAAGGAAGTCATCCAGGGGTTTCAAAAGTGATGTTTTAAGGTTTCAAAACAAATAACCCATTCTCATTTTAACAAAAAACCATGGCATAAATAAAGATTTTGGAAATGTTATTCACATTGTTATTAACCCATAACTGTATTTTGGGAAAAGGGCGGAATAACCAGTTAGGTTGACCCAATAGTGAATATAACTCAACAGATGTTAAAATCTTAATTAAAAATATTGGCACGGGCCAATAGGTTTACAGTAAGCTCATGAAAACTGTATGATATTGGCAGGAGCCAATAGGTTTATAGTCGGCTCATGAAAACTCTGATTTGATACTGGCAGGGGCCAGTAGGTTTGTAGTTAGCCCATGAAAACTATATCTGGATTAAGATATTGACATTCAGTCAATAGGTTCCTAGTTAGCCTATGAAAACTAGGATAAGAAATAAGATATTGGAGTTACTAATAGGTTCTTAGTGATCCCATGAAAACTAAGTAATTGGAAAGATAGTACATAAACATTTAATAGGTTAATAGTAACCCTAGAAACTATAATTGAGACAATAGTCAGAATGAATGGGGATGGGTAATCCAGAATTGATTTATTTGTTTTACATATCATCATAATGTTTTGAAATACTATGTTTTAACCATTGTGGATGCAGGAGCATAATGTATGGTTTTATAAATGTTTTAGGATACTAGTGAGGGGAAACCCGTTCCGCTAAGCGGCATGGTCTCACTAGATATCTAAATGGTTTGAGATTGTAAATTATTATTCATATTAGGCTTTATGTCTGAATCGAAATTTTTGTTTTCCCCTCAAACTCTCGGGTACCCAATTGATTTTGAGTGGGTTGAGAGTTAAGGTTTCCAGATGTTCTTTTAGATGAATAAAGATTCCGAGGACGTGCAGAAGGCAAGCTTGTTATTATAGTTCTTTTATTTCCGCTGTGTGTTTTGTTTGTAAAGGCAAATTGATTTCTTTCCTATCTACATACTATGATCTACCAAGGGGCATCTTCATATGTTGCTCTTGGCGTATTTTGTAATAATTATATGTTACCTGAACATGGTCTGCAAATTGGGATTATGTAATCAATTTGGAATATTTTGAAATGGAATGTCGAATTTGTTTGTTGTTTAAATTTTTTCCATATTCCTGAGTTTTTATGTATCAACGAACCTAATATCACCGTATTTGGTCACCGAGGATTAATAACTATGGATGACCGTAGATTTCGTAGCCGTTAGTTTTGGGCCTCCAAGTAGGGGGATGTTACAAAAGCCTTAGGGCTTACAGTAGTAGGTATTCTTGTCATGATATACTTAGATAGCAGAGACATATTATTTATCTAAATAATATAGTCCAAACACTATTATGGTAAGATTTTCATTTATCAGACTTTGTTGTTCTGACTGTCTCCTCATTACAATACACAGGTTATGTGAGACGATGATGATTTAGAGGATGAAGGTGGAAGGGAGGACTTATGGCAGTTATCTATCTACTTATGCTTTTATATATTTTGATGTACAAGTAACAACCCTATTTTCTACATCGTATAAATAAATAAATTTAATTAAACTAAATGCTCAAATTTGGTTTTTAATAATTATTACTTTTGAAAATAAATTTATTATACGTTAATACAATGAATAATTGAATAAAAATGAATAAATGTTGAATTGAATAAAATTGTCCAATTATTGGAATATTTTGGTAGAATGATGTATAAATCAATTTTAATTAGATCCGAATATATTTATAAATATTTGTCAAGGATTAGAATTTAAATTTATAAGCGAAGGAAATTAAGTAAAACTATATTGATTTGGGTTTTGTAAGTCCAAAACTATTAAAACCTAAATTATACATCCCCAAGCCCATAACCACTTAAGCCCAAAGCCATTATAGCCTAGAAACTTCTTGAGAACCAAAACCTAATCCATATTTGCCCCAACGAAACCCTAAATTTGGGAATCATTAAAAAGAAAAAAGAAAAAAGAAAAAAGAAAAAGTATCAATAGATCGCGACGCGGGAAAACGTCGCAAGGGGGGAGACGCGACTCGACGATTGGCGATAGAGGAAAAGTACGAGGCATGGAGGTAATGTAGGTACGTGCGACCGGGATCATGCGATGGATGAAAGGAGCTCGCGTTCGAAGTAGAGCATGACCTGGCTGAGCGCATAAACTGAGAAGGCCAGGCAAGGGCATGGCTATAGCTGCCTTGGTCGATACTTAGTGGGCTCACGGTGGAAGGGCTAGTATTCGGGTGATGGCTGAAATGGCTTGAGGCGATGGAGTGGTGTTGTGTTGATGACCTAGGCACGTGCGCGTGCGTTGTGGGAAGTGGTGATGTGCTGTTAGCAGCAATACAGGACGGCTAGTACAATTTTTGAATTGGTTGAATGGGCATTTACTCGGTGAGTTTTCCAACTCACAATCTATATCTAAAATTTATTATCCGCTATATATATGCATAAAATCTCGATATTGGTTGAATTACTTTGTTGAGATGTTTGTTTGACTTTTGATTAACTATGGATGAAAATTGAATTATTTGGATGAATTGTTTATTTTGTGATCTGGAATCAATCGTGTGATTATTAAATTTGTGTGTTTGTTGGATGTCCGAAATTAAAAGGAGATGCTGTCCGTTTACATTTTAATGTTTGAAATTTATTTATATTATGTGTATAATGTATCAATGGCCGAGATTCGATGGAATTTGACTCGACCATACGATCAAAATTTATATCGATGATTGTTGATGATTTTAGAGGATTTTGCTCCATAATTCATATTTTTGGATGCACGATTGATTTTCTGGTTTTAAAAAATATTTTTTAAAAGCCTCGATAAATTATTTTGGTATTTTAAAATTACATTGAAGTATATTTATAAATAATAAAATTGGTTGTAAATTAAAATGATTTCTTAGAAATTATTTCAGATATAAAGGTTGTTTTGAAAACAAAAAATAATTTATTTCTAACTGTTAGAATATAAAATGAAGATTTTGAATTAAATTCAATATTTTGAAATAAAGATAATTCATTTTTATAATATATAAATTTATGAAATGGTTTTTTGATATAGAAGATTATGAAATGGATTTAATGCAACATTTGATTATTAATATGAGTTATTAGAGATTTTATATATAGTGAAGATTTTGAATTGTAAACTCCATTTTGGAAAATGAAAAGAAATATTTTTAAGGTTTATAAATTTATTTTAAGTATTATTTAGTTATGCAAAATTATGAAGTAATTGCTATAATTATTTTTGATTTATAATGTGATTTTGGAAGTTTTAAAAGTATGTATAAAAAGGACTTAGATATGAATTACAGTATTTGAATCTTTATAATGGGATTAAACAAATAAAATGAATATACTATTTAATGTGTGTAAGTGTTTTAAATGTTTTATAAGTATATAAACAAGAATCTTTACTTTTAGTATTACATAAGTAGCATTGAAGTATTTAACATACATGAACGTTTTGCTAGTTTTATTAACTTCTAGAATATAATTCGATTTAGGAAAATTATTACTAATATTATTAATTTATGAAAAGAAAGTTATAGATGGTTTTAAATGGTTAATTAAAAAGTTTATATAATTTCTAGAAATAAGAAAAAAAATTGTTTAATATTTTAGATATTTTAAAGTGTATTTTTATGAATACTGTTATTAATTATGAATCAATAAAGTATGCTTTATATATACATATATATATATATTTGAACATTTGATTTAAATGTAAAAGAAAGATTTGGTTTAAACTCCACTATTATTTCATTTTTGAATTAAATTGGGATATTATAAATGAAATCTATACTTTACGATTTCTCATTTTCCCATATTGATTTTTATATTTTCCGACTTCTCATTTTCTTATATTGATTTTAATATCACAAATGATTCACCGTTAATATTGATTTAATTTGTGATTTGGATATGATACGGTGATGACATCCTTCTATTTGATTTTGTGAGATTTAATTTTGTATGACGAGAAATCTAAATAAGCGGAGTTATATTACCGATGTGGCATTCAGTTATATTTCTCTAGTTATTCTTTGGACTTGCTATATATAATATTATGGTGATTGAGTGGAGTTTATAAGCAGTGAAAAAACATTTGAGTATCACACGGTGGTATGGGATGTCGTTGTTATATTTATTCTATTGTAAGTAGATGATACTCACGTAACGAGGATTTGTGGAGACTCGCCGCGGTGAGTCGCATGTATTGCCATGTATCGGCAATATTATCAAGCTTTGTGGAAGTATAATTATAGCCATGTGTTGGTGATTTTATCAAGCTATGTGGCAGCAAAATGTAGAGCCATGTGTGGGCAATGGTATCTAGTTGTGTGGCAGCAATATACAGAGCCATGTGTTGGCATTTCTGAGTAGCTATGTATTGGCTATTAAGTGTAGGTACTATGCGTTTATTTGCCCTGTCCAACTTCCTTTCTGTTTTTAAAGTAATTCAGATTGGCCAGTATCCACCCTAGCGGCCTGATCATGGTGGTTGTGCCCCGGATCTGTGGCACTATTTTATGTATTTGATCGGGTGTCAGCCTCTGCCATGTGTTGGCATGTATTGCCGTGTGCATTTGCCTCCTGTGTCACCTAGGCCAGTAGTCGGTTACTTATAGGGGCAATTTGTCAGATCATAATTGATTCAGAACGTAGCCCTGCAGCGTGTTTATGACATACGATGGATAATATCATGATATCTAGGGGAAGGTAACCGGTGACTGTAGGAGTAGTGTTAGACGGACACATCAGAGGTTCTTGGAGCAGACAGACATACTGCCAATCTCCTATTTGCTTCCAGTGTGTGGGTTAGATAGAAATATACTATTTATATTCCTTTCTGAAACTACGTCCAGGAAATAGTAAATCCATGTATCCTTTTTTGGCGTGTGTCGTCAACTATTGTTTATTGGCATGTATTGCCAATTATATATCTTAGGCATTTGTTGTCGATTATTCATTATAAGCGTGTGTGTGTCGCCAATTATATTTTCCTTTGAAATGTGTCGTCATTACTATATTTTGGTTTATGGATAATATTTAAATGGATATTGTGGATATTTTAATTGAGATTGAGAGATATATTTGATGGCATCTCATATTTGATGATTTATGGACTATGATTACGATTTCAGATGTGGATGATTTATCCATTTGATTTCATTTCAATGGATAATATTTTGATGTGCTTTTATATGGGTGAAGACATCTTTATATTGGATTTTATGTTGTATTATGATATGATACTTTAGATTTGAAACAACACTATTATATTGATACCCAGTATATACAAAGTTCTATATGTTTATTGACGTTGGATTTAGATATAGCTGACCCGTTTATTATTTATATAATACTCGCTCAGACCGAGACATTTCAGATACTGGGACAATGATACAAGCTTGTATTTTTTGGACATAGAGGAGACTAGATATTAGGTATTATATATTATTATCTTGTATTGTATAGCCACTTGTGTATATATCTTTGTGATGTATATTGGACATATTTTGTATATTATATATTATCGATGCGATTCTGACTCTGTGTTCTCTGATATCTAGTATATATTGTGTACTGTCTATTCTGGAGGCATACGTATTTATTGCTTTGTGTTAATATTGTGTATGTTTTATATTTAACGTTTTAATATGTACCCTATATCGCCTATTCTCCATATTATCCAATAGTATTACTCTGTAATACATTTGAATAGTATGGGTATAGAGGTGGGGGTATTTTGAGATATTATCTCAAACATGATGTTGTTGTATTTTGAGATATTATATTTCAGATATTAGGATGTTATATTTTGTTATGAAATTTGAATTTTTATTAACTGGGTATTGTTTCTAATATTATATTTTATCTTTTGCACTGTGAGATTCTGAAAGTGCAAATAGCTCCGTGTATTGTCTGTTGTATCAATTTTTCTAGCCAACAGCCAACTGTGGAATGGGCCTAAGGTTCAATATGCCTTTTTTGAGGCGGTTTGTTATAATCATCCTCTATAGCACATAACATAAGGTTGACTTCTTCTACATTATGTCCAATGCTATCATAGTTCTTTCTTCACTTCTAGGATTTCGTAAGGCGATGATTCTATCCATACAATAAATCCTAACGTCATATTTCACCAAGCAATCCATACAAGAATTACCTCGTACCCTATGAAGTCGGGCACATATGGGTCACAAATAAACAAGTGTCCACACAAATCAAACTCATGGTTAGTGCACCTTATCCCAAGTGGCATACTCACCTATCAGGTTAGCCATACAAAAGAACGTAATCAAATAGGTTGTGTCTAATTCTAACCTATAAACCAAATCTCTTGAAATCAAAGAGTTGGTAGCGTCAGTATAAAATAGATCATACCACTAAGCCACCCTTTCATTTTTCCTCAACAGTCGGTCCGATCAAAGGTCCTTCCAAAGCATAAACCTTAGTTTGCTTTGTTTCCGAGCAATTCCCTCTTCTTACGGCAAGGCCTATTATAGATAAAGCACTCGGCCAGGTTCTTGTTCTCTGGCTATGTACACTTAATGGAGTAGTACTCTTTCTAGATGCAGTTAAAGCAAGTAACATCTGCCATATTTGGCCTCTGAGCTTCCCCTTCAAAAGTCTTTCTTCCTTTTTGATTTGTTCCACCCTTCTGATACGAATTGAATTTTTTTTTCACCCTCCCTTGATCTTACTGTAACAACCTTCCTTTTTGACCTCAAAAGTCGACACTGATACATCCACGGTATTCAAGTGCTAAGCAACTAAGTGTCGGAAAGACATATTGTTGGGGTGAAAGAAAAGAAAAGACATAATCTTACATCGTGATAAGTAATATATAATATCGAAGGATCTTTACAAAAAGAAACTTTTAATATTCATAAAGAACCATAGTAACTAACCTATCATCAGCTTGGATACTTATAACAACTTGTCCTTACAATTGCTGATAAAAAAACAAGAAAATAAAATGGAAATAAAATATGCGAATACGTCTTGGAGGCATCCAGCTCGTTAGCTAAAAAGCATCCAAAGCTAACTCTGAAAAAATTCTCAGGTCTGACCCGAGTATTATAAGAAAATAACACCCGGATTAGTCTGGTAAAGTAACATGAGAAACTCAAATTAAATGGATTGTTATATTTATAAAACCTTTTCAAAAATAAAGATATCTCGTAAGACCACACTGCACATAAACATGGATGGGGTTTTACCTTACGATAACCAAACCGTTTCAAATAGAAAATCCAATGATATTATAATAATAGCTAAGGTTTAAAATAAATATTAATTCATAGTCAGAATGGTTACAATAATTACATTCAACAACATATTCAGTATACAACTATGTCCGCAAAGGCTCGTATTGGAGATTGGATTCCATACAATGACAAGGCACCGAGGTACCATCTACCATGGTACATATTTAGATAAAATATACCAAGCTAACAAACCTTATGACACCTTCATGACAAGACCGACCTACTCCTTCTTGGATAGTACAAAATATGACATCATCCCAGTTGCTTTACAACCTTTTCCTTTATAGCCTTCATGCACATATCAAATCCATAAATAGTGATTTAGAAAGATGATGAAAATACCCTAATGGTAGCGAACCACATATTTTTGCGACATATCCCATGTTTTAGTAATATTCTCTATTAATGTATTCATATTGTATTGTACTGAACATGTATCAGTGTATATGTATATATATGATATTGGTTACTGTTCTGTGATGTAATTTACATTCAGTTATTGTATTTTGTTCTGATAGATCCATTAGCTACCTATAGTTTTGGATTATGCATTTACTGGGTATGTCGATCCACTTGAGTAGAAAAGAAAAATTATATTGCATTTATCGACGTATTCAGTAGATGTTTAAGACAAAATTATAGATAGTCGCCCTTAACCAGCCCTATTCTCCGCTTTAGTAGACGGAATTACTTGTTAATTCTCTTTACTAAGGTGGGTCTCGGGGTGGGGCGTTACAAATAATGTCTAATAATAAAATAAACTTACTTTTAAATAGCATTAAGGCTTTACATTTTCCACCTTAACACGTAATAGTCCCAGTAGTCTATCCAGTATTAGCATACTCCCAAATCGGGGGCTACCCTCAATACTCCACAGGCTACGGCACAAATCCAAACTCGTAGTAAAGTTTGATATGGTAGGTGACACGGCACAACTAGGCAATGCCAGGGTAGATATACCAATTACGCATCCGGGCTGGTGGTAACGCATAGCAGCCACTACCGCCCACCTCGGAACACACTCCCAATCAAAATCGATGGGTGACCACCAAATCAATCACAAAGTAATAGAATGGTATCGAAGAAATGCATCCGATCATAGGTGCTACCTCATTGGCCCGTCAATCGCTCCTGTTTTAGCCACCTTATGCCAACTCACAGGAGTCGGGTCCACGTATACCTCAATAGGAATTGTCGCCACCATCCTACTTCATTCTGGAATCTCCACCGCGTACAAGGTTGTTAAAGTGGTTTTCGGAGTTGGTAGAGAGTATGACAACTTCCGATCCTGATCTCTTTAACAACCCAACGTTATTATAACCCATGGATATTTATTTCAAAACATTTCTATTCCAAAACCATTTAAATCAAATACCATTACTTTCCAAAATAATATCCATTTCAAAACTAAATACTATTTTATTTCATTTCAAAACCAAATCAATATATTATTTAAATAAAACCATAATTTCCAAATCACTGAATATTTCTTTAAATTTATTTAACTTGAAATATTCCTTTAAATCATCTTAAACCAAACCACTTTATAAGATCACATTCTTAATTCTTAAATTCCAATAAGCTTCAAGCTAATATATTTAAAGACAATTTTTAATTAAATACTATTTCAACTAAATTCATTTCCAGACCATTTAAAAGTAAAGTCGTTATACTTACAAATCAAATATTCAATTCCCAAAAATTTAGCCTTTTCTGAGTTCATTTATTCACTTAAATACTTTAAAACATTGAAATTTCAGCTTTCGCAGCACTTAGAAAAATGCTGCGGTAAGTTATATTTGAAACAATTCATTTCAACAAAGGCAACATTCATAAACTGCTGTAGTAGTTCAGTTTCATTTGAAAACTAGTTCAGTCCAGAAAAAGACAGCATTTACAAAACTGTTGTAGTAGTTCGGGGTTCAATTTGAAAAACTAGTTCAATTCAGCAAACTGCAGCACTTATCAAGTGCTACTGTAGCTCTTTTATTAGTTCCAGGTTTTAGTTTATAATTCAACAAACACAGCAATTACCAAGTGTTGCAGTAGCGCTTAGTCAATTTAGCCTTTAGTTCATTTGTATCAACCATAGCACTTACAAAGTGCTGCAGTATCCTTTACTTCAGATTTTAAGTTAGTTTCAGAAATGATAGCATTTCTGAAGTGCTATTAATTCAATTTCCAGATTTATAATAAAATTTCAGAAACAATTAAACTTCAATTTTAACTATTTTAACTAATAAAATTCGTATTTTTCCACTTCAAAAATGTTCATTTAAATACCCTTTAACTTATGATTTTATAAAGAAAATTTTTACAATAAAATCACATTTTCCAATAATTTCACTTATTAAATTCAAGTGTACCATTTTCCCATTCTTTGCATTTTTTTTCAATTAACATAACACTTAAATTTAAATTACCATTTCATAAATAAAACTTAATCTCCATTTTTATTTGATTAATTTAAACTTTCATTTTTAAACCAAATCACAAATTTCCAAATTAAGTTATATTCAAATTCCAATTTTTCCATTTATTTATTTCACATTTTTTAACTTGTAGAAAAATCACCAACACTTTATAAAAATCATTTTTAATTAAATTTAAATCAAAATATCATAATTTACAATTTAAAATACTTAAAAATTTCCAGAAGAATATATAAAATAACCACGGGTCTGTATAATATTTTCTAACCTAGATCAAGTGATACGGATAATATATCATTTCAATCCGTAATTTACAAAGAAAAATCTGGGTTCTATCATTTCAAACCCGCAATCCCAAGTTAAATAAAATAAATAAAAATCGCTCAGGCCTATCATTTCAGCCCATAACGATTTTTCCCTATTCTAAAGTCCGTTCGGGTATGTATCATTTCAACCCATAGTGATAGGGAACTTGAAGTGATGATAAGCAGGAAATAAATAACAGTATACAAATAATATTATAACAGATGATATAACAAGCATATAAACAGTATTTAACATCATATAAATATACCACAGGCATGTATGAACATAACACATTATTTTATACAATTAACTTGTCATCAATTCACAATTATAAAAGTATGTATGTCTAGAGTGAATAACTCACCTTTTAAAAGCTAGAATTGAAATTCAAACCCAAATCTAAACTCCGCAAAGCACAAAAAGGCACGACAAAGCACGACTATATTCTTTTGAGTGAATGAAGAGTCAGATCCAAACTTGAAATCAACACAATACCAAACAAATATAAGCATAGATTCAATACAAAAGAGTATAGGTTAAAACAATGAAAAGATGTAAACAAAAGACATAATCTTGCATTACATCAAGCAATGGGCTCGTCCATGACTCAATGGGCTAGACCACATCATAGCATGCTCGGCCACATCATGTTTGAGGCATCATAGGCTAGGTTATGGAGTCATAAGGCACGGCCATGGTAGGGAGAAGGGAAGGCAAAGCAAGTAGAGGCAAGGAACAAAGGGGTTTCAATCAACTTTTGGTGATGGGTTTTGGATCCAATGTTCACGGCTATGATTGGAGGTGGTGTTGGGCGTGGAAGGTGATGGTGGAGGAGGTGATGAAGGGATGAGGTCGGAATTATGGTGGAGGCCAAGCAATAGCAATGAAACAAAGGAGAAACAAAAGAAAAATGGAAAGGAGGAAGAGAAGGAAGCCATAGCTTTCTGTAAAAAAAAATTCGCAAATGACTTTGAGATGAGAAGTTATTCACGTGAATTGCAAAACTAGATGGCGGCTAGGGTTTACAAAAAGAATGAACGGCTATAGATGAGTAAATGATAGGAAAACAAAAGGGCATGAATTAAAGAGAGAGAAACATATACATATAATTTATTCTTAAATGCAAATGGAAATGAGGAAATGAGATAATGAGAATATTATGTGCTTGATTTGATAAGGGAATACAAGGCTAGAATAGGTGAATGGCTAGGGTTTGAAATAAAGAGGGTAGGTAAATAAAAGGCAAGAAATTAAAAAGGCACAATTTAAGGAGGAAGAATCTTGTATAATTTTTTCTTTGTTTGCACGCAATGAAAAGGCAACAAATACAGAAAACAGGTAACCTATATCTCTTGAAATTCCTAAGCTATTAATAAAAGTAAAATCAATCAAAAATCAAATGAATATATTCAAAGTTTATACAAATAAAATAGAAATAAAAATTAGAGAAACAACCATAGGGAAATAGAAAATAAAATATAGAAAGTCATTGTGTGTAAACACTGTATTTTTATCTAATTTAAAAGTATAAGTTTAAATTCCCAATAAATCCATATTAACATTTGTTTAGATACTAATACATTAATAACTTCCCTAATTCATCCAAATTTCAATTAGCAAAGTAATTAATTTCATTATCTTACCATAAATCTATTTGTTATGAATTGAATTCCCATAAGTTATAATTAATTTCAAATAAACTGATTTGATTCAATTCTAATCCATTTATTAAGTCTATACTACTCTACAAACCTCGTTAATATTCGTTTATCTTTCATTACATTAATATATATTCAAATATCCATCTTTCTTTTGTATTAACAGTTGTTCTCAATTATATTGAATTTGTTAAATGTATACATTTATTATGATTGAATACTCCATTAATTCATTCAGATAGGTTTCATTCTTTTTTATTATCTTATGAATAAAATATGCATTTCCATTTATTTCATTACATTCACATTTTACAATTACTGTCCTATCTCAAGTTAATGAACATTTACTTACATTTGAATACAATTGATTTCCAATTCATTTTATAGCCTAAATAAACAACTTATAATAGTTGTTACCATTCTCTTTATTACACTCAAGTTTATCGTTTTCTCTAATTATCAAAATTGCTTACAAAATGTTTAATTCATTCAATTACCATAAACTATATACTAATTCATTTATTCGCACCACACTTACCCTTATTTTCTTATATTCATATTTTATACCCCAAATCTAACATTTACAATTAAATTAATAGACCAATTAAATAGTAACTTACAACCGTTACTATAACTTTTAATCACGCTTTTGAATTCACTGTTCACAAACATATGTTACCATTCTTATATACCTAATCTTTATTCAATAGTCATGTATTTCATACTAAATCATTTATAAATTTTAATGTTTGCATTTGTTTTCTTACATAAATTTATAGCCAAGTATAATAATTTACATTACTTCAATAAATTGTAATTTCATTTCAATTGTTAATAATTGGTTTTTAAATACATTGTTACATTTCATTTTGGCATTCATTTCATTATTAAATTACAAAATTTTTATTTCTTCCAAATTTATTTACCAAAATCTTATTAAATTGACAACTTTAATTATTGAAAATTTATGGGTCATTACACTCTCCCCCACTCAAAACTTTTCGTCCCCGAAAAGGAAGAAGGTAGGAGAAAAGAAACAACCTGAAAGAAAAGAGATTGGAAAGCAAAGAAGATAATAAATCTAAAACCATGAAGATTTCATCTTACATTAATAATTAATGTCATCCATTTGATTTTCTTAAGTTAAATAAATCTTAGCTATCTTTAATCTCATTATCTCATCATACAATTATCTTAAATTAACAATTTCCAAAGTCATGAATTTGAAAATCATTTATTATACCCATAATTTATGCAATAAATTTAATTCTTCTTTATTCCAGATTATTATTAAATTTATTCCACTTAATATATCTAATTATATATATTAAGTATATTTACACTTATGGCTCTGCCAAAAAAAAGTATATTTACACTTATTATAACTACTCAAATTTGTTTATAATTCCTTTAACCCTTTTTTATATTATAAATTATTCAATTAACTTTTATTTTGTTTACCTCTATAAATCTCTTTATAACTAAAATTTAAGCGTATAACATTTATTATAACCACTCAAATTTTATTTATAAAATCCTTTTATATTGTACATTATCCAATTACATTGTTAACTTCTAAATAATTAAGGTAAGTTATATTGGAATGCAATAGAATATTATGCAAATAAAACTTTCTAGTTCAATTATTTCAAGCTTGAATATTTATCCAAAAATTTTGGCTTCATTTTATAATTGAAATCATCCTTTAAGATAAAATTTAAGAATTGAATTTTCGATTAACTTCAAACAATTCTAGGTAAATAAATATATATACATAATATATATCAGATCAAATTTGAAATCATATACCAATATATATATTATAAATTAAGTCATATTTTAGAAATTCAAATCAATTAAATTTTCAAAAACAAGGCTACAAGATGGTCTCTTCACTTCGAAACTCGAAAATGAACGTTGATGATGCTGCAGTCATCACCGAAATTATTTTCCAGCGACAGAGAGAAGAGCACTGATTTACAACTTTAAAAATTCTTTGGAAAAGATTTCTATTCGGAAATATTTCAAATAAGATGTCTTTTAAAATTTTAAAACCAAAGTTTGAAATCATCGAAAATTAAATTCTCAAATTCTTAACTTTAAATTCATTTAAATTTCCAAATTACTTTATAACCATGTTTTATAGTACAATTATTTATATATGAACAAAACCAATGATTACAATATATATACAAATCAAATATTATTTCTTAACATCCATTTCAATTAACTATAAAAATTCAGAAAATTATACATATATATAATATGATTATACAAAATTTCTCATTTACCAAGTTTGAAAATATGGTGTCAGTTTGCTATGTTCAAGTGTTTTGGAGATCCTATCGATAGCGTTGATCAGACGAATCGATCGGAAACCCAAATCAACATCAACAACTCAAACAACACCCTTCATTTTAAACATTTTTAAATATTAGATTTTTCAAATATAGGAATAACTTCTTTTTCTTTCAAAACAAGGATAGAGGTTCAAATTTGATGGACTCAAATCAAAGAGAATTCTGATTTGAAGATAAGTTCAAAACAAAAGAAAAGATGATTAAATAACAGAATAAGGAGGTGGATCAGTTTAGATAAATCGCGGGCAACCTTAACCGGGTCAACCATGACTTAAAGAATAAGATCGATGTGGATTTTCTGGGGTAAATCTACATTCGATCTCAAGAGATAGAATTCGGAATAATAAGAGATACTAGCATCTAAATCGAGGATATATATAAATCTCCGGTGAACCAATGCTAATTGTAAAGGAGTTTCACCCCTTTACAAGTCAATTTGAGGTTGGTGAGACCGCCAATTTTATAAAGATCATTTGAAGTGGAGTTATGGGATACTCCAGAATCAAAAGAAGATGAATAGTGAGGGACAAGAATGGATTTTGGAACCGCATGGAACGTTCCAAAATTCAAAAGAAATTGAGTCAAACGAAAGAGATTCAAGCTCGAGCGGAAGTGATTCTGTAAATAAATTTACCATATATGATAAGTTTTTCCTAGAGCCAAAGCTTTGATACCACATGTAACGACCCACTATTTTCGACCATTCAAATCGACAATAAATCCACACATGTCGGACTTGAATAATTCAAAATAATAGATTGTAAATAAAATTTGGCAAAACTCAGAATATACAGTAAATAAATCACAGATCACAGATACAGAGTATATAATAATGCAGTGGAAGCACGAAATAGTAGTTCATGAAGCTACTATATATACATACATCAGGGTTAATAAGATACAACAGAAGTCTTAATATGAAAATCAAGTACAAGAAGATCTGAATACATCACCGGAATCAACTGAATCACTGAAAGCAAAATAGATAGCTGGATCTCCAAGAAAGCTCCAACTCCAAAGGTGAGTCTCGAATGTTGTATCACTCAGTCTGACCCAAGCGTAAAGCAAAACACAAAACACTCGAGTCAGGACATACATAATTATACAATGTAAACCAACTCAAGGGAACTATAATAAAAGGTACAAGTAACATAAAGAATGATTGGGATCGCCCATTCTTTAAGGATCCGTTAAACTATGTACTATGTAGTAATATTCGCTATTATAATAATGTCTAATAATAAAATGAACTTACTTTTAAATAGCATTAAGGCTTTACATTTTCCACCTTAACACGTAATAGTCCCAGTAGTCTATCCAGTATTAGCATACTCCCAGATCGGGGGCTACCCTCAATACTCCACAGGCTACGGCACAAATCCAAACTCGTAGTAAAGTTCGATATGGTAGGTGACATGGCACAACTAGGCAATGCCAGGGTAGATATACCAATTACGCATCCGGGCTGGTGGTAACGCATAGCAGCCACTACCGCCCACCTCGGAACACACTCCCAATCAAAATCGATGGGTGGCCACCAAATCAATCACAAAGTAATAGAATGGTATCGAAGAAATGCGTCCGATCAGAGGTGCTACCTCATTGGCCCATCAATCACTCCTGTTTTAGCCACCTTATGCCAACTCACAGGAGTCGGGTCCACGTATACCTTAATAGGAATTGTCGCCACCATCCTACTTCATTCTGGAATCTCCACCGCGTGCACGGTTGTTAAAGTGGTTTTCGGAGTTGGCAGAGAGTATGAAAACTTCCGATCCCGGTCTCTTTAACAACCCAACGTTATTATAACCCATGGATATTTATTTCAAAACATTTCTATTCCAAAACCATTTAAATCAAATACCATTACTTTCCAAAATAATATCCATTTCAAAACTAAATACTATTTTATTTCATTTCAAAACCAAATCAATATATTATTTAAATAAAACCATAATTTCCAAATCACTGAATATTTTTTTAAATTTATTTAACTTGAAATATTCCTTTAAATCATCTTAAACCAAACCATTTTATAAGATCACATTCTTAAATCTTAAATTCCAATAAGCTTCAAGCTAATATATTTAAAGACAATTTTTAATTAAATACTATTTCAACTAAATTCATTTCCAGACCATTTAAAAGTAAAGTCGTTATACTTACAAATCAAATATTCAATTCCCAAAAATTTAGCCTTTTCTGAGTTCATTTATTCACTTAAATACTTTAAAACATTGAAATTTCATCTTTCGCAGCACTTAAAAAAATGCTGCGATAAGTTATATTTGAAACAATTCATTTCAGCAAAGGCAGCATTCATAAACTGCTGTAGTAGTTCAGTTTCATTTGAAAACTAGTTCAGTCCAGAAAAAGACAGAATTTACAAAACCGTTGTAGTAGTTCGGGGTTCAATTTGAAAAACTAGTTCAATTCAGCAAACTGCAGCACTTATCAAGTGCTACTGTAGCTCTTTTATTCGTTCCAGGTTTTAGTTTATAATTCAACAACCACAGCACTTACCAAGTGCTGCAGTAGCGCTTAGTCAATTTAGCCTTCAGTTCATTTGTATCAACCATTGCACTTACAAAGTGCTGCAGTATCCTTTACTTCAGATTTTAAGTTAGTTTCAGAAATGATAGCATTTCTGAAGTGCTATTAATTCAATTTCCAGATTTATAATAAAATTTCAGAAACAATTAAACTTCAATTTTAACTATTTTAACTAATAAAAATCATATTTTTCTACTTCAAAAATGTTCATTTAAATACCCTTTAACTTATGATTTTATAAAGAAAATTTTTACAATAAAATCACATTTTCCAATAATTTCACTTATTAAATTCAAGTGTACCATTTTCCCATTCTTTGCATTTTTTTTCAATTAACATAACACTTAAATTTAAATTACCATTTCATAAATAAAACTTAATCTCCATTTTTATTTGATTAATTTAAACTTTCATTTTTAAACCAAATCACAAATTTCCAAATTAAGTTATATTCAAATTCCAAATTTTCCATTTATTTATTTCACATTTTTTAACTTGTAGAAAAATCACTAACACTTTATAAAAATCATTTTTAATTAAATTTAAATCAAAATATCATAATTTACAATTTAAAATACTTAAAAATTTCCAGAAGAATATATAAAATAACCACGGGTCTGTATAATATTTTCTAACCTAGGTCAAGTGATACAGATAATATATCATTTTAATTCGTAATTTACAAAGAAAAATCCGGGTTCTATCATTTCAAACCTGCAATCCCAAGTTAAATAAAATAAATAAAAATTGCTCAGGCCTATCATTTCAGCCCATAACGATTTTTCCCTATTCTAAAGTCCGTTCGGGTATGTATCATTTCAACCCATAGTGATAGGGAACTTGAAGTGATGATAAGCAGGAAATAAATAACAGTATACAAATAATATTATAACAGATGATACAACAAGCATATAAACAGTATTTAACATCATATAAATATACCACAGGCATGTATGAATATAACACATTATTTTATACAATTAACTTGTCATCAATTCACAATTATAAAAGTATGTATGTCTAGAGTGAATAACTCACCTTTTGAAAGCTAGAATTGAAATTCAAACCCAAATCTAAACTCCGCAAAGCACAAAATGGCACGACAAAGCACGACTATATTCTTTTGAGTGAATGAAGAGTCAGATCCAAACTTGAAATCAACACAATACCAAACATATATAAGCAGAGATTCAATACAAAAGAGTATAGGTTAAAACAATGAAAAGATGTAAACAAAAGACATAATCTTGCATTACATCAAGCAATGGGCTCGTCCATGACTCAATGGGCTAGACCACATCATAGCATGCTTGGCCACATCATGTTTGAGGCATCATAGGCTAGGTTATGGAGTCATAAGGCACGGCCATGGTAGGGAGAAGGGAAGGCAAAGCAAGTAGAGGCAAGGAACAAAGGGGTTTCAATCAACTTTTGGTGATGGGTTTTGGATCCAATGTTCACGGCTATGATTGGAGGTGGTGTTGGCCATGGAAGGTGATGGTGGAGGAGGTGATGAAGGGATGAGGTCAGAATTATGGTGTAGGCCAAGCAATAGCAATGAAACAAAGAAGAAACAAAAGAAAAATGGAAAGGATGAAGAGAAGGAAGCCATAGCTTTCTGTAAAAAAAATTCGCAAATGACTTTGAGATGAGAAGTTATTCACGTGAATTGCAAAACTACATGGCGGCTAGGGTTTACGAAAAGAATGAACAGCTATAGATGAGTAAATGATAGGAAAACAAAAAGGCAAGAATTAAAGAGAGAGAAACATATACATATAATTTATTCTTAAATGCAAATGGAAATGAGGAAATGAGATAATGAGAATATTATGTGCTTAATTTGAAGGGAATACATGGCTAGAATAGGTGAATGGCTAGGGTTTGAAATAAAGAGGGTAGGTAAATAAAAGGCAAGAAATTAAAAAGGCACAATTTAAGGAGGAAGAATCTTGTATAATTTTTTCTTTGTTTGCACGCAATGAAAAGGCAACAAATACACAAAATAGGTAACCTATATCTCTTGAAATTCCTAAGCTATTAATAAAAGTAAAATCAATCAAAAATCAAATGAATATATTCAAATTTTATACAAATAAAATAGAAATAAAAATTAGAGAAACAACCATAGGGAAATAGAAAATAAATTATAGAAATTCATTACGTGTAAACACTGTATTTTTATCTAATTTAAAAGTATAAGTTTAAATTCCCAATAAATCCATATTAACATTTGTTTAGATACTAATACATTAATAACTTCCCTAATTCATCCAAATTTCAATTAGCAAAGTAATTAATTTCATTATCTTACCATAAATCTATTTGTTATGAATTGAATTCCCATAAGTTATAATTAATTTCAAATAAACTGATTTGATTCAATTCTAATCCATTTATTAAGTCTATACTACTCTACAAAACTCGTTAATATTCGTTTATCTTTCATTACATTAATATATATTCAAATATCCATCTTTCCTTTGTATTAACAGTTGTTCTCAATTATATTGAATTTGTTAAATGTATACATTTATTATGATTGAATACTCCATTAATTCATTCAGATAGGTTTCATTCTTTTTTATTATCTTATGAATAAAATATGCATTTCCATTTATTTCATTACATTCACATTTTACAATTACTGTCCTATCTCAAGTTAATGAACATTTACTTACATTTGAATACAATTCATTTCCAATTCATTTTATAGCCTAAATAGACAACTTATAATAGTTGTTACCATTCTCTTTATTACACTCAAGTTTATCGTTTTCTCTAATTATCAAAATTGCTTACAAAATGTTTAATTCATTCAATTACCATAAACTATATACTAATTCATTTATTCGCACCACACTTACCCTTATTTTCTTATATTCATATTTTATACTCCAAATCTAACATTTACAATTAAATTAATAGACCAATTAAATAGTAACTTACAACTGTTACTATAACTTTTAATCACACTTTTGAATTCACTGTTCACAAACATATGTTACCATTATTATATACCTAATCTTTATTCAATGGTCATTTATTTCATACTAAATCATTTATAAATTTTAATGTTTGCATTTGTTTTCTTACATAAATCTATAGCCAAGTATAACAATTTACATTACTTCAATAAATTGTAATTTCATTTCAATTGTTAATAATTGGTTTTTAAATACATTGTTACATTTCATTTTGGCATTCATTTCATTATTAAATTACAAATTTTTTATTTCTTCCAAATTTATTTACCAAAATCTTATTAAATTGAAAACTTTAATTATTGAAAATTTACGGGTCGTTATAGTGAGGCTCGTGAAGCAACGATTACCTTTTTCCACTTAGCAAATCCCTCTATGAATGCAAATATTGCCCTCCATGCAACAATGCAATGCCAACATTCATTCATACAAGTTGTTCAGGATATAAACAAAATGAAGGCACTACTTTTACTATATTCATTTTGGAATCACCCTCATGATTAGTAGTCAGTAGCCCTTGCACTTCAAAGAACTTCATCTTCGATTTTATCATCTTCAAGATGTCCCAATTCGAATGCTTGTACCGGCTTGTAGTGGTTTTTGAATAACTCATGCTTATCTGATTATGGTCTCTCTGAACCAAATATTGATAGTTTAAGACTGACCAAGATTTGATAGTTGGTTATTTACTATTAAATAAACACACAAACCAACCGAAGATTTAATTTCGCATGGAAACGCCGTATGATTAAGTACATAAGCAACCAGTAAGCCTCCTTAATCAATCCTTTCATTAATTTTCTTTTATGTGTAAGTAAACAGATCATATGAAAATTGAACCAAACATACTTATTGCCACTTTCCGATTTCAAACAATACTTTCCCTAGATTAACAATGAAATCAGACAGGTCAAAAAACTATCCTTGCCCCGACATACATTTTTAATCCTCAAGATAGAGACGAGTTTCCATACCTCAGAATTTGGTGTTAAATATAAAAAGAATATTTTCCATACCACCATAAGTTAAAACGACTAGTTTTGGAAACCAAATTCAAATACAGAAATAATACTTCATATACTCAGTATCAAACTTCAATTTCAAACTTAAATTATCCTTTGGTTAACAATGAAGTCGTTCAAGTTGAGATACTACTACCTCTCAAATCTTAACTTGACAAAATTCTTAACTTTCAGATAGGTATAAATCTACCTACCTTGAAGTTTAATATCGAGTATAAGATTCATAAATTCCGCAAACTATTTATAATAAACAAATTATTATAAAACAAGACTTCCTTTCATCCTTCCTGAAATTATTTACTATAATAAAAATGTTATAGTCCAAAATTTCTTCCTTTTTCTCGAAACCATCCGCAATAAAAGTGTTGTAATCCATGACTTCTTCCTCTTTTAAAAAAACATTTTAAAAAAACTTTTTAAACAAAGTTCATACCTCCATATAAATCTTACTTGAAATCTTTATTTAAACCAAAGTTGATTTGGAAACCAATTCCTTTTATAAAAATAATACTTGTTTATAATATCAAATAATCCCTTAAAATACTTATATAAATTTCAAGTCCCCTTTAAATCACTTTAAACAAAATTTAAACTTCCGTTTGTAACATCACTTGAAAGCCATCACTTTAAAAGATGATTCAACTTTGAAAAACAAATGGATTTCCTTAAATAAACCCCTTGTTTAAAAATATCACATTAAATCTCTTTGAAACTTAAATCCTTTTTAAACGTTCTTCCTTACAATTTAAATTACTCAAATCATAATTCAAAAATCTTATCCAAAACATCACTTAAAGATCATTGTTAAACCAAAGTTGATTTAGAAAGATAAGATTTCCCTTTATGTAAGAGTGAGCTACTTACTTAGATACTTCAAATATAAATCCCTAAAAAATCAATCATACAGATTTCAAAGCTCTTTTAAACACATTTCAACAAAGTGCAAACCTCCATCCAAATCATAAAAAAACCATCACTTTTAAAAAGAATCCGACTTTGAAAAAGAATAAAGGAATCTCTTTAAAATGAACCACCTGTTCAAAATTATTTTTGAAACTTTAAATTCCTTTTAAAATACTTATATAACCTCTATAAACACATTTGAAAAGACTTTTTAAAAATATTGAAATAGATAACCTCGTTTACTTTACTAAAATCTCGGGTTTTCAAAGTGCGTCCATAGCGACTATCGCTATATGGACCTGTAATGTTTACCACTTTGTTTTGAAAGTCAAATAGCTTTTAAACTCCAATTTCTTTCATATTTTAAACAATTTTAAGTATAAAAACACTTACTTCAAATTATCCAAAAGTTGAAGTCATTTCAACCATAACTTTTCAAAATCGGAAAGAGGCTTTATGACCGATATGGTACTTAAACAAGCTATCCTTTGTTTTTATTTTCAAAAGAATTCAACTTCCATGTTATATTCAACATTACCAAGCCATGACGTATTATCATTTCATATACACATATATAAATGAAATGTAAAATTTGGCTCCCTCTACACATTTCTATTCTTCGAAATGCTTCCTTAGCGACCCATTCGCTATGAAGACACTTCAACTTCCATTCACTTTGCTTTTGTCCCCTGCAACACTATAGTTATTGGTATCGTCCACTTTCAAGCGGGAATCCAACCAACAATATATACGTATATGCAACACTATAATCACTAAATTCCCATAACATTTGTCAATTTTAATACCAATTTTAAAGTGAGAAATCTCACTTTAATTTCAACCAAACTCTTCTAAAATGATACCACTTCATCCTACAACCCAACAACCAACATAATGTTAGAATAACTACTCCTTAATTTCGATGACAACAACTATATAATCATACACATACAATATATATTCCATTTACTTGCAGGAAAAAGCTTTCATAAGTCAACTTGAAGACGACTAACAAAGGAGAACAATCATCAGTATTAGATAGTGTGTTAAGTGTCATAGATATATAGCTTGTAAAATCTCCTTTAGTAGATTTCAAACATTGCACGACTAAAGTTTTCAAGCTTCATATAGCATAGAAACTGAAATGCAAAATAACATACGTCAGACGTTTGACGTTATATATCAGACGTCTGAACATAGCCTCTATTTTTAAATCAATCACATACATCAAACGTCTGTCAAGAACGCTCAAACGTCTGACTTCAGCCATTGTTTAAAAAATATATAGACGGTCAAACGTTTGAACTATGGAAAGATGTATGAGTTGAGCAACGACCATATACAATGAAAGGTCATCTCCTTCATTCTAATGGCTGCTTTCATAACTCTTTACCGCATCTCTTCCTTCTCAACGATTGCAACCTTTAGACTGAAACAGGAAAGTCTAATGGATATTACTCTTCACAAAAACTCTTCATCATCTATATATATATGTAAAGATTTAAAGAATTAATTCGCTTGAATTTTCTGAATCCTATATTTACATTCTTTACATACTCTGATTTCTAAAAGCAAACCATGTCAGTCTTTATCACTTCCTAAAATCAAAAGCTTCACGTACACATACTACTCAAAGGAGATTATAGGAAGATTTGTACCGTGTAGTCAAAATCAATGTTTTCAGAACACATACTTGTCTCGGAAATAACTTTTGTATTAAGCCTATTCCTCCGGACAAAGCGAGGGTTGTTTATTAGTTAAAGCCGAAGAGGAGCTTCGGGACTGGATGTAGGATGGGAGGTCTGAACCAGTATACAAACTCTGGTGTGATTGTTTTCTACTATTAATTACTTTATTCTGTTAACTATAAGCTAGCATTTTACTACACTTGTATATTATATATAAACAT
Organism: Allium fistulosum; assembly: GCA_030737815.1. Classification (NCBI taxonomy): domain Eukaryota; kingdom Viridiplantae; phylum Streptophyta; class Magnoliopsida; order Asparagales; family Amaryllidaceae; genus Allium; species Allium fistulosum. The sequence continues at coordinate 475,250,541 of CM060902.1, forward strand.
ATGATATGTACATCCTTTCACACAACACCTTGCAAGCTCGGCCAAAGCCCTCCCCTAGCCCCCAATTTCTCATGCACCACCCCCTCGTCTCTTCTAGTGCTCACGACCCTAGGCCAAAATAGGGTTTGGACATAAAAGTTTGTGACTTTGGGGTGTAGAGAGCGATGGTAATGGTAATGGTTTTAGGAATTTTTTTGATGGATTTAAAAGTGAAAAGAAGTGAATTTGAGCGATTTTCTTTTAGGAACAAAGATGAAAAAGCAGTGAAGAAAGTGGAAAAGAAGAGAGTAAGAAGATGGCAAATGAAACAAAATGAAGTAAAGTAGAAAGTGGAAAAGATGTGTTCTTTTTAAAAAAAAATGGAAAGTGGCTAGTTACCAAACTATCCTAAGCTAATACCCTCCTTAAAAGTTTGACAACTCACCCCTCTTTCATTATGCCATGGTACTAAGCCATCACATCCCCTTTTTCTACTGTATTTTTGTAATGATCCAGAATTTTAGTAATTTGAATTTGGAATATTTGATTGATTTTAAATATTGAAAAGTTAATTTTATAAGTTAAATAACTTATATTTCAAATATAGTGATTTAATTGATAATTAAATTATTTAATTTAATATTCAGAATTTGTTTAAATATTTGGATCTTGGATTTAATATAAATGAGAATGATTTCTTAAATTGGTTTAAAATCTAATTAAATAAGAAGGAAGAAAGTGAACTTTTAAATTTGATATAAAAGCGATTAAATGGAATTTTGAAACTACTCGTTTTAAATAAAGTGTAAAAAAATAAGCATTCTGAGGCACAGTCTCGGATTTTGACGAAGCCAGTTCCATTGGATCTGTAATAGTGACTTATTGTCGCCGTCGAATTTTGTGGTGCTTGGACGTAGAGTTTGGTCATGCGAGATCGAAACACGTTGAAATTAATATCGAAAATTTAATATAATAACTGGGTCTAAAAACCAATCTTCTGCATACGATCGAATTAGTTCCATTGTGTTCGAAATAGGGGTATAACATATAGAACACCAGGCGACATGCCTCATTTAGAGTTCGAGAATTTCAAACGTTAAAAAGCTAGACATTTTTTTAATTAAAATAATATATATTTATATATTTATACGATCACCCAGCATTCGTACCCAAGCGCACACTTATTCGTTCTTTGTCTACCTCCATGTCTCCTTCCTGTACTAAGAAAATGGCTGCTCAATACATTTTGATGGCTCAATAATATCTATTTGTTTATAAAATTTGAAATAGTAAAAGACTCATTCAAAATTTTGTTATTTGCTCATTATCCCCTTTCCTTCTTATTTCCAATATTATAAAAAGCATGGCCGGCTGATTTAAAAATCCAAAATCATTTTTCACAAACAAAATCAGAAAACATAGAAACGAAATTCTTTGAACTTGTTTGAGGGTAAGCTATAAGATGATGTGGGTTTGGATGGGACTGATTGGGGGTATAGAGGATCGGCGGTGGATTATGAGTGGAGATGGAAGGGATGGGATTTGTATTGGTGTTCGTGGGTGGAAAAGGTAACGGTGGCCAAGACGAGGGGAGGTGCAGTGGACTGTGGCACTTCGCGACGTAGGGTACGGCTTCAGCTCTGGTCGATGTCGCGATGGGAAAATGGGTGGGAGCTCGATGTCTTGGGCGGCGTGGTGGAGTACTTGGGAGGAGGAGCTGAATGGTAGTGTTGTTGGTGGGTTCTGTCAATGGGGGAGGAGGCATTTGATGGTCGAAGATTGGTCGTGGGTGGGTTTTGCTGTTTGCGGCAATTTAAACAAAGGGGGAAAGAAGGATAGCGGTGTAATAAGTTTAAACGTTTATGTTATTGATGTTAATTTTATTTATTTATTTAAAACGTTAGTTAACCCATATCGAATTCATACGAGGTCCAAATTGAACGAGAAGAGTCGCGTTGCGCTCGTATCGACGAGGAAACGCTATGGAGTTGGATTGAACGGATTTGGAGCTGTTGGGATTTTGGATTAAAATGTGACATTCGTTCAATTTTAATTCAAAACGGAACTTTTGGGCAAAACAAATTCAATGTGAGTTAATCTTACTTTTTGGCTAATTGGAAATTTATATAGTCAATAAATATTATTTATTGGATGTTTGGATATTTATATCTGATCGTTATTGATTGTTTGGATAATATACTAAATTATATTATTAGTGGGATATATTCCCGCCTATTGGAGTGGATGAGACCATATTACATTCTCATGGAAGAGCGGATGACCATTTGTATACGAATCCAACCTCAAGGTGTTTGATTAATATTTTTATGATTATATATTGTTTGTGATGCAGGGGGAACAGGTTTGAGGGATCCAACAGGATTCCTCACACTGTTGATTTTAATACTCATATATATTGTGATATATGATATGTTGGATGTTATTGGATGACATGAATATGACTTTGGTTTTTAGGGCTTTAGTAAGGCTGGGCCTTGTTTTTGGTATTTTAAAATATTATAAAATAATGATTGGATCTAAAAATGGATTTCAAAATGATATTGGAAATTTTATATGTTTTACTAATTTTTATAAAGAAAAAGTATGATATTAAGATATTATAAGTTAATTGTTTTATGAAATATTTTAAATAGAGATTTTCAATTTGTAAATAAAGATTTTTTTATCCTAAAAGAAGTCTGTCTTTTATAATTAAGGGATATGTTTTGAAGGAGAGATATAAATATTTGTTAACCATTTTATAGAAAATAATATATATATATTTATAGCGTTACATATATTATAATGGAATTCATAAATGTGATAAGTTATAAAAGTGAGATTTTACAAAGAAGTGAAGATTTGCAAAATTGTATTTTTGTTAGTAAAAGTATGGATTTATAAACGGTTTATAAATTAAATAAAACTATTATCATGGGTTAGATTGGGAAAAATTAATCAAACGGTGGATTTATTACAAGATGAGGAATGGTATTTTAGAAATAGTTGACTCTATTTTGGAAATTAAAGGTGAGGGTAAATTTGGGATTTGTTAAATGATATTTTATAAATTGAAAGAAATTTATAAAAGAAAATTTATACCTAGGGAAGCAAGGTTAAAAAGGTTAAAATTATGTTTGAATGGGACTTTATGAATAAATGAAATTCATAAAGGAGATGGGGTTAAGGAATAAATGGATTTTATGAAAGGAAGTTTCATAAAATAGAGAAGATTTATAAATATAGTTTATAAATATGGAAATGGTCATGTTGGAAATTAAGATGGATTTTTATCATGGAAATATAATTATGTTTTAAAAGTAATCAACTTATATTAATATTATTTTAAAGGCGATTTATCAATATTTTAGTAATTTGAAATGTTAACTATTTAAAAATTATTAATATGGTTTGAAATTTAATATAATTATTTATAAATGAAGTTTTGGAAATTTATTATTAGTACTTATAAAAATGTTATAAATCATTATTGTTATTTAACAATGTTTTGAAATTATTAATTATTATTTTAAACTGTTTAAATTTAGTATTTATTTATAAAGTTTATTATTATATAATAATAGTGTTTTAAAGTAAAAGGTTAGAATTTACTAAAATTATTTTCGAGGTTCAAAAATAAATAAATGGGGTTTTATAAGAGGAATCTTATAACATGTTTTGGAAAACATAAAGGTAGATTGCTTAAAAAAATAAAATCATTTTAAAAATGATTTTAGATATTATAAAAGAATTTTAGAAAATGGGTTTATAGATTTATAAAAGGAGTTTTATAAACGGTTTTGTGAATTATAATAGGGTTTATAAATGGTTTTGAGTTGAATAAAAAAGGGAAATCTTCCCAAGTGTTGGTGGATATACTTATACCGTTGAGATAAGTATACGGATATTTTTCAAGTATTGAAAATATAAGGGGGTGAATGAATCTTTGTAAAAGTATTTTGGTTTAAATGTTTACAAAGGGATTTGAGTTAATGGAAAGATTTGTTAAAGGAGGCCTAGTGTTGCTTGGTGCTTAACGGATGTTGGTTTTCCCTATGGGATTAACTTGCTGATTGAATGATTGTTATTTGATAGTTAAATAACCAACTATCGAATTTGGACCCAAACGTAACTTTGGAAATATCTAGGAGAAACACGTGAGTTATATGGCATAGTCATCTCCGATGATGTCGTACCGTGCTTATAAATCTCATTTCGTTCTTCTAGGACAATGATAAGGAAATCCATCCACTAATAGTTAGGAGGTGATCTTCGATCTTATCTTTGACTGTTTACCGGTGTTGAGTTTACCGGAAATTATCGAACGTTGTTTCGAAGAGACCGGGATCAGATGTGTTATCCGAAAACCACTTCGATCCAATGAATGCATTTCGAAGTGAAGACATCGTGAAGAGCATGGAATCGGAGATAGAGATGTGAAGTGCAAGGGCTAATCGCTACTAATCCTAAGGATGATTCCAAATGGATGTAGTAGGACTAGTGCCTTCGGTTTCGTTCAAACCCAGAACGGACTTGTATGGATGAATGCTATCAGCACATTGTCATTGGTGGGGAATGAGCATTCTAAGTGTAAATGTTCTTGAAAGATAATCGTAGCCTCAAGCCTCATCAATCGAGCATGACTAAAACAATGGAGATGCAGTAGGGCTAAGTGGTTCTCTCCCAAATAGGGTATGATCATCCCTATCTAGAGTCGTTATTATCTCTCAATTGTATGCTTCGGGCTCATTAACGGAGGGGTGATCATATTCAGTACTATCCAGCAAGGGGTAGGTCAGTCCTATGGTTGCATGGGATCCAAGTGAGGTCATTGGTGTTATTTTAACTAGAGATGCACCATGTCGAGCGGTACCCTAGTAGCCCAGTCGTTGTATGGAATCCATTCCCTAATAAGCGCCGTACGAACTTAGTTGTACCCAATTATGCTGAAACGCGAGATGTAAGCATTTAAGCTATATTCATATTTTACTTTGACCCCTAAACATTATTATAATATAAATGGATTTTCTAAAGAAAATATTTTGGTTATCGTAAGGTAAAAACCTATCCGTGTTCATGTGCGACGTGGTCTTACGAGATACTTTGATTTCAAGGATTTTTCTTATAACTTTAAATCCAATTGGGTGTGTTTTCTCACATTGGTTTTCCAAGCTGACTCGGATGTTATTTTATTATAATGCTCGGGTCAGACCGAGCATACCTACATATTGCTTTGGATGCATTGGAGCTCATAAGACGAGTTGGAGGACTACAAGTCGTATTCCCGTATATGTTTTGTTTTCCGCTGCTTTGTTATGGGAATTATTACCAATTGTGAGGACAGGTTGTTATAACTATCCAGGCTAATGATTGTGAATTGTTGTTGTACTCTGATGAATGTATGTATATAACAGTTTCTCTCTGTAAAGATCATTGATATTATATTATATATATTGTCCCGCTGTGATTATGATATTCTGTATTATTTTTTATTTCTTTTCTTTCTTCTCTTCTTATCTACTTCATTCCTTTTTCTTTCCCATAACTATCTGTCTTTCCATTCGATTTGGATTGGACATGTGTGGTTTATTGTCAACTTGAATAGCATGGATTGGCGGGTCGTTACACGTGGTATCAGAGCTTAGGTTGAGCGAATACCTAGGCTTTGGTGGGAATTTACTCATTTGAGATAGGGCAAGCGAGACCCAAGGATGAGTTTGAATGTATATATATGAGCACGTATTTGTTAGTGATATAAAAAAAATTATATTGTGTTAACTTATCTGTGAGTGGCTTATGAATTCTGGTCGATATGTGGGATGCCACGATATCGATAGGGGTTTCTAAACGCTTAAACAAGGCAAACTAACACATTATTGTTTTAAAGTGGGTAAATGAACTATTTTTGCCTAAAATATGTTTTATATAAAGGAATAATTTTTCAGAAATTATTATAAGCTATATATGGTATGTTTGGATGTTAGTGAATGATAATATTTGATTATTATCATTTGTTGTTAGTTGTTATTGTTATAATCTAGCAAATACAATCATTTGGAAAATAGGTTAGATAAGAGACTAAATTTATAAGTATAAATTTTAGAATATTGATTATACTTAAGATAATCAACATTTTTGAAATGAATTACATAAGAAGTGATATTTCATAAATATGATTTATAAACATGATTTATAAATATGATTTGTAAATAAAATTGGATTTAAAACAAGGAGTGGGAGGATTTAAAACCCATTGATTTTGGAAATTATTTTCAAAGGTTTAGAATAATAATAATAATAGTATTGTTTTGAAAATATTTTGGGTTAGAAATATTTTAAATGGGATTTAAAAGAAATAGAAAGCACTTAACTCATCTCAGTCGCTGGAAAATAATTATGGTGATGACGGCCGCATTATCAGTATTCATTTTTGAGTTTCTAAGTGAGAAATTACTACCATTGAAGTTTTGTTTAGTAAAACAAATTTGTTTTAGATTCCAGAAATGTAATTAGAAATTTAAAAGAGTTGTGTATATATATGATTTCAAAATGATTTGAAAATAAACCGAGTGTTTAAACTCCTGAAATTCCTATATAAATGTTTTGAGAAACATAAGATAATAGGTTTTGAACTTAAAATTGGAAATGGTATGTATGAGGAAAAAAATTTGGGATCGAGATATGAAATTAAAGATTTTAACTTAAATAGAATAAAATAAATGGAGTAATAGATAAGATGAAATGAAATTTTAACTCGAGATAAGTAAAGTGGGATGAACGAGTGAATAAATTACAATTTGGCTTTCGCAATGAAGTGAAACTTAAATTATAAAATAAAATTCAACATGAGTTGCAAAATGAATTGAATCGAGCTAATGAAATAAATTAGTGAATGAAATATGGTTTGGAATATTGGTTGATAGAGTTGAAAATGAACTTAAGATATGAAAATGAAATTGAAGTGAATACTTGAATTAAATTGGATATAAATCAATTGAATGCAAATGGGTTGATTGTTAACTAATTGAATATGAATATAAATGTAAATGAACGCGACTTAGATAAAAGTGAATGGTGAATATAGATGTACATGAAATTGAAAGTTAATAAATTGAAGAATAATAATTGAATGTAAGTCAATTGATTTAATTGGAATGTAAATTAATGGAATGAAAATCAATTGAACGTAAGTAAATTGAGTGTAAATGAATTGGATAAAAATGAAAGTATAAATTAAATGTTGACATTGAAAATGCAAATCGATATGGTTATGAACTAATTGAATGGATATCATTTGTTTGATGATTTCTTTTGTTACATATGTTTCATTTGCATATAGTTATTGTATACGATATATTATATAGTGAGATTTCTTTCTATAAACTTGTTCTCATTGTTTGCCGAGTGACTAGTAGGTGCGGATGGTGTATGCTTCGCATTTGAAGCTTGTTTTCATGTTAAATTGATTGTATATGCTTACTAATGCTAATAATAAGGTACACATCTCGGATTACATACCGTATTTTTATATTTTTTCCCTACGGGATGCTTCATCCTTGAAGATGGGATGTATATTTGTGATTATATATACATTGTAAAATTTTACGATCGAGCCATGCAAAGGAGACGTTGGCGAAATTATCCGTAAATTTAAGAGTTGGAATTTTTTTGAGAATTTTGGAAAAAAATTTGATAACTAAAATTTGGATTTTAGTTTTATAACTTGGAATGGATGAATGTATGGTATTAGTTGGTATTGGTGAACGAACTTAAGGACTTAAAAGGATTTGGAAATCTATTACGAATTGGTTTTGAAAGTTAATGGGTTTATGACATTTTTCTTACCTTGGAAATTTCGGGGATGAAATTCTTTCAAAGGGGGAGAATGCAACAACCCAGAATTTTAGTCATTTGAATTTGGAATATTTGATTTATTTTAAATATTGAAAAATTAATTTTATAAGTTAAATAACTTATATTTTAGTGATTTAATTGATAGTTAAATTATTTAATTTAATATTCAGAATTTGTTTAAATATTTGGATCTTGGATTTAATATAAATGAGAATGATTTCTTAAATTTGTTTAAAATCTAATTGAATAAGAAGGAAGAAAGTGAACTTTTAAATTTGATACAAAAGTGATTAAACAGAATTTTGAAACTACTCGTTTTAATTAACGTGTAAAAAAATAAGCCTTTTGAGACACAGTCTTGGATTTTTGATCAAACTAGTTCCATTGGATCCGTAATAGTGAGTTATTGTTGCCGCCGAATTTCGTGGCGCTTGGACGTAGAGTTGGTCGTGTGAGATCGTAACGCGTTGAAATTAATATCGAAAATTTAATATAATAACTGGTCTAAAAACCAATCTTCTACATATGATCAAATTAGGTCTCGGAACAAGTTTCATTGTGTCCGGAATATGGGTATGACATATAGAACGCCAGGCGGCACGCCTCGTTTGGAGTTCGAGAATTTCAGATGTTAAAAAGCTAGACATTTTTTTAATTAAAATAATACGCACACGCACATACACTCACACACGATCACCCATACCCAAGCGCGCACATATTCGTTTTTGTCTGTCTCCATGTCTCCTTCCCGTACTAAGAAGATGGTTGCTCAATACATTTTGATGGCTCAACAAAATCTATTTGTTTATAAAATTTGAAACAGCAGAAGACTCATTCAAATTTTTTTTCATTTTCTCATCATCCCATTTCCTTCTTATTTCTAGTATTATAAAAAGCATGGCCGATTGATTTAAAAATCCAAAATCAATTCACAACCAAAATCAGAAAACATAGAAATGAAATTCTTTGAACTTGTTTGAGGATAAGCTAAAATATGATGTGGGTTTAGATGGGACTGATTGGGGGTATAGAGGATTATAAGTGGATTACGAGTGGAGATGGAAGGAATGGGATTCGTATTAGTGTTCGTGGGTGGAAGAGGTAACGACGGCCAAGACAAGGGGAGGTGCGGAAGGCTGTGGCGCTTCGCAACGTAGGGTACGGCTTCAGCACTGGTCGATGTCGCGATGGGAAAATGGGTGCGAGCTCGATGTCTTCGGCGACGCGGTGGAGTACTTGGAAGGAGGAGATGAATGGTGGTGTCGTTGGTGGGTTTCATCAATGAAGGAGGAGGCATTTGATGGTCGAAGATCGGTCGTGGGTGGGTTTTGGTATTAGCGGCGATTTGAACAGAGGGGGAAGAAGGATAACAGTGTAATTAGTTTAAGCATTTATGTTATTTATGTTAATTTTATTTATTTATTTAAAATGTTAGTTAACCCATATCGAATTCATACGAGGTCCAAATTGAACGAGACGAGTCGCGTTGCGATCGTATCAACGAGGGCAGCGCTATGGAGTTGGATTGAACGGATTCGAAGCTGTTGGGATTTTGGATTAAAATTGGACGTTCGTTCAATTTTAATTCAAAACAGAACTTTTGGATGAAACCAATTCAATGTGAGTTAATCTCACCTTTTTGGCTAATCAGAAAACTATATAGTCAATAAATATTATTTATTGGATGTTTGGATATTTATTTCTAATCGTTATTGATTGTTGGGATAATATACTGAATTATATTATTAGTTGGATATATTCCCGCCTATTGGATCAGATGAGACCATATTATGTTCCGTGTAAGAGCGGATGACACTTTGTATATGAATCCCGCCTCGAAGTGGTTGATTTATATTTTTATGATTATATATTGTTTGTGATGCAGGGGGAACATGTTGGAGGGTTCCAATGGGATTCCTCACAATGTTGATTTTAATTCTCATATATATTGTGATATATGATATGTTGGATGTTATTGGATGACATGAATATGATTTTGATTTTTAGGGCTTTAGTAAGACTAGGCCTTGTTTTTGGTATTTAAAAATACTATAAAATAATGATTTGACCTAAAATGGATTTCAAAGTGATATTGGAAATTTTATATGTTTTAATAATTTTTATAAAGAAAAAGTATGATTTTTATATGTTATAAGTTAATTGTTTTATGAAATATTTTAAATAGAGATTTCAATTTGTAAAATAAAGATTTTCTTTTAATCTAAAAATAAGCCGGTCTTTTATAATTAAGGGATATGGTTTAAAGAAGAGATAAAAATATTTTTATATAAATATTTGTTAACCATTTTATAGAAAGTAATATATATATATATATAGCGGTATATATATTATAATGAATTAATAAATGTGATAAGTTATAAAAGTGAGATTTTACAAAAAAAAGTGAAGATTTGCAAAATCGTATTTTTGTTAGTAAAAGTATGGATTTATAAACGGTGTTTATAAGTTAAGGAAACTATTATCATGGGATAGATTGGGAAAAATAAATCAAACGGTGGACTTATTACAAGATGAGGAATGGTATTTTAGAAATAGTCGACTCTATTTTGGAAATTGAAGGTGAGGGTAAATTTGGGATTTGTTAAATGATATTTTATAAATTGAAAGAAATTTATAAAAGAAAATTTATACCTAGGGAAGCAAGGTTAAAAAGGTTAAAATGATGTTTGAATGGGACTTTATGAATAAATGAAATTCATAAAGGAAATGGGGTTATAAATGGGGTTCAAGAATAAATGGATTTTATGAAAGGAAGTTTCATAAAATAGATAAGATTTATAAATATAGTTTATAAATATGGGAATGGTCATGTTGGAAATTAAGTATGGATTTTTATCATGGAAATATAATTATTTTTTAAAAGTTATTAACTTATATTAATATTTTTTAAAGGATATTTATCAATATTTTAGTAATTTGAAATGTTAACTATTTAAAAATTATTAATATGGCTTGAAGTTTAATATAATTATTCATAAATAAAGTTTTGGAAATTTATTATTAGTATTTATAAAAATGTTAAAGATAAATCATTATTGTTATTTAACAATGCCTTGAAATTGTTAATTATTATTTTAAAATGTTTAAATTTAGTATTTATTTATAATGTTTATCATTATATACTAATGGTGTTTTAAAGTAAAAGGTTAGAATTTATTAAAATTGTTTTCAAGATTCAAAAATAAACAAATGTGGTTTTATAAGAGGAATCTTATAACATGTTTTGGAAAACATAAAGAAAGATTGCTTAAAAGGGTAAAATCATTTTATAAATGATTTTAGATGTTATAAAAGAATTTTAGTAAATGGGTTTATAGATTATAAAAGAGTTTTATAAATGGTTTTGTGAATTATAATAGGGTTTATAAATGGTTTTGAGTTGAATAAAAAAAGGGAATCTTCCCAAGTGTTGGTGGATATACTTATACCGTTGAGATAAGTATATGGATATTTTTCAAGTATTGAAAATATAAGGCGGTGAATGAATCTTTGTAAAAGTATTTTGGTTCAAATGTTTACAAAGGGATTTGAGTTAATGGAAAGATTTGTTAAAGGAGGCCTAGTGTTGTTTGGTGCTTAACGGCTGTTGGTTTTACCTATGGGATTAAATTACTAATTGAATGATTGTTATCCGAAAACCACTTCAATCCAACGAATGCATTTCGATGTGAAGACATCGTGAAGAGCATGAAATCGAAGACAGAGATGTGAAGTGCAAGGGCTAATCGCTACAAATCCTAAGTGTGATGTAGTAGGAATAGTGCCTTCGGTTTCGTTCAGATCTAGAACGGACTTGTATGGATGAATGCTATCAGCACATTGTCATTGAAGGGCAATGAGCATTCTAAGTGTAAATGTTATTGAAAGGTAATTGTTGCCTCAAACCTCATCAACCGGGAATGACTAAAACATGGGAGATGCAGCAGGGCTAAGTGGGTCGCTCCCAAGTAGGGTATGGTCGTCCCTATCTAGAGTCGCTATTATCTCTTAATTTTATGCTTTAGGTCCATTAACGGAGGGTTATCATATTTGGTACTATCCAGCTTGGGGTAGGCCGGTCCTGCATTGGCAGGGGATCCAGGCGAGGTCCTCGGTGTTATTTTATCTAGAGATGCACCATGTCGGGCGGTACTCCAGTAGCCCAGTCATTGTATGGAATTCGTTCTCCAATAAGTGTCGTACTGTGACAACCCGCAAACTCGTACCCCTTAAGTTAACACTATTCTCCATCATATCAACTCAAGGTGAATGGAAATACGAACCATTAGGGTTAAAGAAGAAGAGGTAGAAGAAGAAAATAGAAAACAACATTCGAATCTCACATCACAGCGGATTAAAATATAATAGACAATAACTGATCTTTACAGAAAGAAACTATATATGTTTATACATACATCATCATAATACAACATAAGAGTACAATACATTCAACATCACAATTCAGGACAGTTATAATAACTTGTCCTCGCAAGATGACTATACCACTTATGATACACACCGGAATACAACAAATACGGGTGATACGTCTCGCTATCCAGCTCGTCTCCTGAGCTCCGCAGAATCCTATCATGTATCTGAAATACTCGGTCTGACCCAAGCATTATAATAAAATAACACCCGAGTCAGTCTGGAATACCAGCATGAGAATATCACACTCAATTTGATTATTAAAGTTTCAAAACCCTTTGAAACAAAAGCATCTCGTAAGACCACGCCACAAATGAACATGTCGGGTTTTTACCTTACGATAGCTAAAACACTTTTATCAAAATCATCTGATATTATAATAGTGTCCATAGAAAGTAAAATAGAATCTAGCTGAAATGCTAGCATCTCACGTTTCAGCAATAGTTGGGCACAATCAAAACCGTACAGGCGCGTAGGGAGAATAGATTTCCAACTAATGCCTAGGCACTGGGGTACCACCTGTCACAGCACCTGGTCTAGATCAGCGTACCGAGGACCATGCCCAATCCCCTGCAACATAAGGCTGGAACTACCCCTTACTGGATAATTCCGAGTAAGATCACCCTGCGGTTGGGATCAGCAACCGCCCACTAAGCCAAAATAAAAGGGACATCTAAACAGGGATGACCTCACCCTAATGGGTGCTACCTACATAGCCTTGATGCATAACCCCTGATTTTCAGTCATTCCCGGTTGATGAGGCTCGAGGCTAAGCGTTACCTTTTTAGAACATTTCACTTAGAATGCCCATCGTCCACCTGACGATGTTCTGAAAGCATTCATCCATACAAGTCCGTCCCGAGTTCGAACGAAACCGAAGGCACTACTCCTACTACACCCATTTTGGAATCATCCTCAGGATTAGTAGCGACTAGCCCTTGCACTTCATTGCTCCATCTTCGACTCCAAACTCGTTTTCCCCACGAAACGTATAAACCGGATCGAAGTGGTTTTTCGGAAAATTAATCCCGATCCCGGTCCCTTCGAAACGATCAGCGCATTGACCAATATTGATAGTCGGTTATTTAACTATCAAATAACATCCACAAACAATCATCAAGCCATAATAATTTCTCCCAAATTATTTATTAATCTCAAAATATCTTCGAGATATAATTCCACTTTTCAACCCTTTGAAAACAGTTTCAAACCATCTTTCTCTCACGGAATAAATTCCCCAAATATTTTCTATTTCCACTGAAATCACCAAGTACAAATACTTTAGATTTTAAAATAATTTAAAACACTATATTATAAAATATACTTAAAACATTTAAATCTAAAAACTACTTTACTACTTTATTTAAAAATATACTTTAAGAATATTTAAAATAAAGCTACTTTATCAAAAATATAAAAATAAATTTTTATCCTTTTAAAACATAATACCAATTAACCTTTAAATAATTACTACTAAAATAAATTTGAAAAATACTTACTTTAAAATTTAAACATTTAAAAATAATAAATTTTCTAAAACATTTCTTTATAACAAATTTTTAAAGCCTTTAACTTATAGGTAAAAAGTCTTCTTTAAAATATACTCGGCTTTCCAGGGAAATAAACTTCCCCTTTCCATACCCTTAAAAATAAATCACTATTTATTTTTAAAACAAATTCCCATTCCTTTATAAATTTCCACCGTGAAATTTATACTTCCAAATATCCATCGATATCCGTTTCACATTATAAACCCGGTTTATAAATTCCATAGTCTCATTCTCCTTTTAAAATTCCAATTTCAAATACTTAAATCAATTTTCAAATTGATTTCCAAATTACTTCATTTTGAAATAAATTTCTTTACTTACTCAATTTATTTCAAAACCCGTTAACTTCGGATTTTATTTCTTAATTATGATTTAAAATCTTTTTAACTGAAAATACCAATTTCAGATTTCCCAAATTCCTTCTTTATCCTTTTAAATAAATTTACACCTTGAATTTTAAAATAAATTCTTTATTCCCTTAATTAATATCACTTAAGTTTTAAAATTCATTATTTCCCCTTTTATTCAAAATCTCCTTTCCCATACTCAGAATTTATTTATTAGAATTAAAAATCACTTTTATTCTTTTCTAATTCATTCTTTAATTTATTCAATTTCTCTAAAATTATTTTACTTAAAAATTCTCTCTTTATTTTCTTTTCAAAAATCCAATCTATATATTTTTGGTAACTCAGTATACCCAAATATATTCAAGCAAACCATAGCATCCAATATTCCAATTATCAATATAATTCATCACAGAATATCAAATAGCCATAACATAGAATATTAAACCATCTAAATATTTTGAGGAATCCAGTTGGATCCCTCCAACATGTTTCCCTGCATCCACAGATGTTAGCACAATATAATAATACCAATTCCACTTCGAGGTGGAACATCGCGGTATATGGGTTTATAAAATATCATCCGCTATTATGCGGCGCATAGGGTCTCATCCGCTATATAATGCGGGAAATCAATCACTCCAATATATATATATATACACACTACTATATATATATATTATCACATCCAATCAATTCAATCATTCAACCAGTTATTTAAATTTAACCATTTAAATTTAAATAGCAATCCAGAAGAGTGAGATTAACTCACCTTTGATTTCTAATTTGCAAATCCGATCCACACCGGCTTGTTATCTTTAAGATTTCAGACCTTGTATAACATTATAAGGTTAATTAACATTTAGAACTAATCAACCAAATAAATTACCATTTAATTAACTAACAAATTAATCCATACTAAATTATTTTTAGAATTAAACTAGTGGTTTAAAAATATATATATGTATATTTGCTTTACCTTTCAAATTTTCAAACTGTTTATAATCAATACCCCTTTAAATGAAAATATATTTATGTTTATCTATATATATATATTTAAATGAAGATATATACATATATATAAACTGCATTAAAATACTTCACTGTATATTTATTTTAGAACACATTTTAAAACTATTTGTTTTCAAAGACACGGCCCATACCTTAAACAAATCTGGCCTAAGACACAACCCTACTCTTCCCCTTCCAATCGCTCGCTTCCCCGGTACCAATACAAGGTTTCCTGTCTGCAGTAACAATCCAAAATAAAAGCCCATTTAAACGAGTCCAGAAACCCATCTTCCACAAGAGCATCCACTCCAATTCCAAGTACTGATGAATTTCTTCATTTGCAAATAAACACAGCCTCAACCGTGTTTTTCCAGAGTTGGCTTCTTCTCACCTAATCTTCTCATCGGCTCCGTTACAAGTGCCATATGTCCCAGATAATCTGTTGTTCCACGCCCACTTAACTTATCACCATCCACACTTAATGAATCGAAGTCCCAATCAGTAGAATCTACAGTTACAACATCCATAGGACATCCAACAAAAGATGATATATATCCCTTAACGGTACCAGGATACTCGATGATACTTCCCCTACCATCGGAGTAACTTGGTGACGGACCTGAGGGGGCTACCCAGTGGTCGTGCTTAATGGAAGCAGCGAGTCGAGCACGTGCCTGGCCACGCGATCTTCCTTCAAAAAAAATCTGGAGGATGTTCTGCACGGCTTCGATTCTGAGATTAATTTTGAGAGGAGAGTTGAATAAAAATCATGGTCTCAGAAAATATTTCAGGGACTCGGCATACATTATTAGTTACGTTAGGAGGAGGGAGAAAGTTATTGCTTTGAATGAAAGAATTTGGGGAGGAGACAGTCGATACCTATTATTTTCTGATTTCGTCCTTTGAAAGGAATGAGGGGCAGGCAAACTTAAAAGAACAGGAAGCGTGTTGGAGAAGGAACGAGAAAGCTCAGTCTACTACAGTGATGGAGAAATGAAAAGGTCTGATGGGAAAGAATTTCAGCTGAAGAAAATTGACTGGTCAAACAATATTTGAATTTAAATTTAAATCGTCCCGAATTACGCAACTCAAAATCTTGACCTCCTATCGAGGCATGCCGCTAAGCGTTTATAATGTTATACCCTTATTCCGAACGAAATGGAAAAGTTTTCGAGTCCTAATTCGATCGTATGGAGAAGATAGCTTTTTGGACTCAGTTATTATATTGAATTATCGATATAGATTCCAGTGCATTTATATACCGTACGGTCACACGACAACTCCAAACACTACAAAATTTGAAATTCGATAATAATACAATATTACGGATCCAATGGAACTGGTTTCGTTGAATTCCGAGACTGTGCTTCGGAAGGCTATTTTTAAACGTCGATTTAAATGATATATTTTTAAAACTGAACAAACCACTTTCAAATTCAATTTTAAAAGTTCTATCACCTTCAGTATTATTAATATGAATTTTTCAAGCCTTCAAACTATTTTTTAACAGGCTTAAAACTCCAGATTCAACATTTTACCCAACTCCAAATCATTTAATTTAATAATTAAATTACCCAATAAATAGTGATATTTGAAATTCAAGTTAAAAGTTTACTTTTGAATATTTAAAATCAATTAAACATTCTAATTTCAAATTACCAAAATTCCGGGTCGTCACATTCCTCTCCCCTTAAAAGAATTTCGTTCCCGAAATTACTAGTTAGGAAGAATGATTCAATCCCCGTTAACTATTTTCTCAAATCCAAATAGTTTCAAACAACTTGCCAAAACAAATCTTTTTATCAAAGACACACTAGCCCTCTTTCTAACTTTTCAAACTTATCCATAAGTTCCAAACAATATCACTTACTGAATAATTTAAATTTAAAACCACACATTGAATCATCAAAATTTTCTCAAAATTTTTCTAACTCCCTAAATTCTCGAAAATTTTTGCCAGCGTCTCCTTTGTACGGCTAGCTCGGTACTACCACAAAATGCCTCTATGGGCCCTCAAATTTCACAAGAAAACAAAAGGCCAAGTGGCTAGATCAGAAAATCATCAAATTTCATACAGAAATTTAAACACATGCCTTTTGTTGGGCCATTTAAATTTATTTTCTGAAATCAAAAATACCAATTCCTTTTGCTTTTTAAACACCTGTGTCCTACTCGGCAATAATATCCAATTACAACATTCAAAATCGCTTTACACATTTCTTTACAAAAGTTTTCATATCTATTTCATTCATATTCGTACAGTGCACATACATCATTCGTACCCAATACCAAATTTGATCGCTCACTCGATCACACAATCTCACTTTCGAACTAGTATCGTCCACCCGATTTCCTAGTGCGGACTCAGATCTGGTTTCCTAATCAGAAACCGTCATTCTCCTTGCATAGCCATATACTATGATAGAGAATTTCCAGAATCAATCAAATATCCATATCCAGGGTTCGCCGTCGAAAATCGAGTGAAAAATTCCAACTCGGATCGATATGACTATCTCGAAATTATGTGCTCGAATCTGGATCAAATCACTATGCGAATAAAATAATATACATCCATCCTACGTAATTAATTTCAATTGAATTTTAACTATATCAATTCTCTTTTATTCACATTCATTTGATTTCTATCTACTTATTCACAATTATCCCATTTCACAACTTTCAGTTTTAATCTCCATTCAATTATTCACTTAGAATAATTTTCTCAATACCAAATTTACTTAAGAATTTCATCATTCATTTCTTAAGTTCAATATAAATATTTTATATACTTCTTATATTCATTTTTACTTCACTACTGAAGTTATATACACTTCTATTCACTTTGCCTTTACAACTCCATTTGAATTCAATTTACCTTCATTTTAGATATTGAATTCTATTTACCTTTATCTCAACCCATATTCAAATAATCATTTCTTTAATTAGTCTCACTACTAATTTATTTAAAATCCCAATGGATTTATTTCCAAACTTAAATTTTACAACTTCACTTTATCACTTGGTTTTTTTTCTATATTTAATTAATTTGGATTCCAATTCCAAATAGATTCAATTTACTTCAATTTGCTAATTAATTTCAAATCTCGATACTTTTTCTCAATTTCATCCAGATTTTCATTTTCAATTTTACTTGAAATCAATTCATCTTTCAACTTCACTTTTCTTTACTTCACCCAATCTACATTAAATATCATTCCATTATAAAATTTTCATCTCATGTGCTTACTCACATGAATCAATTAGTACTTACTAATCTTAATTTCAATACTTTGTTTTAATTAATCCAACCTGACTAATTTTCCCATTCCATATAATTCAACACAATTAAATTTTAATTCCAATATTCAGCTTTCATTTTACTTACTAACAAATGTAAATTCATTTGTCTATTCATAATTTTTTATTTCCAACTTATAACCTTTTACTTAATTAACCATTTTACTTAATTTCCTTAGACTTCTCTTTAAATTCACTTTTATTTAACTATATTTAATCACACCCAATTCAATTTAAATTTTAAAATTTATAAGTTTTCCAAATTTAACTACATTTGCTAACTTCTCTTAATTTACTTCAATTAATTGGCTTACCTTCCAACTCATTTTGTTTTCACACTTACTTTTATTTACCTTTTTACGGGTTAATTCCATTCCAGGAAATTTCCAAACTTATAAGTTTCCAAACCTGTATATAATCCATAAACACTTTTAGTTAAACCTCCAGAGTTTAAACTCATTACTTAAACATTTTCAATATACCTTCAGAATTTTAAACAATTCCTTAATCATTCCAAAACATTTAAACCAACTCCAGAGTTTCCAACAATCTCTTAAATATTTCAAAAATCAAAGGGGTTTTACCGAACCAAAACTTCAACATTTCAAAATCACCTTTGAACTCAATTATATCCAAAATCCTTTGCATCTCTAAAATCAAATCCAACCTTTGCAAACAATTCCAATTTAAACATTCAGGTAGCAATTCCTTCTTTGGAAACTCAAAAATGAACACCGATGATGTCGCGATCATCATCGGAATTATTTTCCAGCGCCCGAAGAGAGTTAAATGCTTTTATCTCTTTAAAATATTTCAAATATTTTTAAATTCCAAATCTCACCAGATTCCAAATCCAATTCAAAAATATTTTCCAAATAATATTACCATTATTTCTCCAAACCCTTTGAAAATCATTTTCAATTCAAAGGAAATTTAAATTTCCCAAATTTTCAAATTCCAAATCCTTTCAATTTATATTCAAACATCACTCTGGAATTTTATTCTATTATAAATCACATTTATAATTCACATTTACAAATTCCATTCTATTATATGAATTTATTTCTTAGCTTTTAGTTATGATTTCAATTTCTTATTCAATTTCCATAACAACAATGATAATAATTTAATATTATCACTTCCTAACAACCAAGCATCCATATATAACTATAATAATTTCTGAAAATTATTTCTTTCATATACAAAAATAATTTGGGTAAAATTATTTCATTTACCCTATTTAAAACAATACTGTGTCGGTTTATCTTGTTTAAGAGTTTAGAAACCCCTATCGATGACATGGCATCCCACATATCGACCAGAATCCATAAACACTCAACCGATAGTCAACACAATATAAAAACAATTTTTATATTCACTAACAAATACGCGCTCATATCTATTAATACACTCAAACTCATTCTAGGGCACTATCGACACTAACTTTAATGAGTAATCCCCACCAGAGCCAAGGTTCACGTTTAACCTTCAGCTCTGATACCAAGTGTGACATCCCGCAAACCCGTACCCCCTTAAGTTAACACTATTCTCCATCATATCAACTCAAGGTGAACGGAAATACGAACCATTAGGGTAAAAGAAGAAGAGGTAGAAGAAGAAAATAGAAAACAACATCAGAATCTCACATCGCAGCGGATTAAAATATAATAGACAATAACTAATCTTTACAGAAAGAAACTATATCTGTTTATACATACATCATCAGAATACAACATCAGAGTACAATACATTCAACATCACAATTCAGGACAGTTATAATAACTTGTCCTCACAAGATGACTATACCACTTATATACACAGCGGAATACAACAAATACGGGTGATACGTCTCGCCATCCAGCTCATCTCCTGAGCTCCACAGAATCCTATCCTGTATCTGAAATACTCGGTCTGACCCGAGCATTATAATAAAATAACACTCGAGTCAGTCTGGAATACCAGCGTGAGAAAATCACACTCAATTTGATTATTAAAGTTTCAAAACCCTTTGAAACAAAAGCATCTCGTAAGACCACGCCACAAATGAACATGTCGGTTTTTACCTTACGATAGCTAAAACACTTTTATCAAAATCATCTGATATTATAATAGTGTCTATAGAAAGTAAAATAGAATCTAGCTGAAATGCTAGCATCTCACGTTTCAGCAATAGTTGGGACAATCAAAACCGTACAGGCGCGTAGGGAGAATGGATTTCCAACAAATGACTAGGCACTGGGGTACCACCTGTCACAGTACCTGGTCTAGATCAGCGTACCGAGGACCATGCCTGATCCCCTGCAACACAAGGTCGGAACTACCCCTTACTGGATAATTTCGAGTAAGATCACCCCGTGGTTGGGATCAACAACCGCCCACTAAGCCGAAATAAAAGGGACATCTAGACAGGGATGACCTCACCCTAATGGGTGCTACCCACTTAGCCTTGCTGCATAACCCCTGATTTTCAGTCATTCCCGGTTGATGAGGCTCGAGGCTAAGCGTTACCTTTTTAGAACATTTCACTTAGAATGCCCATCATCCACCTGACGATGTTTCGAAAGCATTCATCCATACAAGTCTGTCCCGGGTTCGAACGGAACTGAAGGCACTACTCCTACTACACCCATTTTGGAATCATCCTCAGGATTAGTAGCGACTAGCCCTTGCACTTCACTGCTCCATCTTCGACTCCAAACTCGTTTTCCCCATGAAAACGTATAAACCGGATCGAAGTGGTTTTTCGGAAAATTAATCCCGGTCCCTTCAAAACGATCAACGCATTGGCCAATATTGATAGTCGGTTATTTAACTATCAAATAACATCCACAAACAATCATCAAGCCATAATAATTTCTCCCAAATTATTTATTAATCTCAAAATATCTTCGCAAGATATAATTCCACTTTTCAAACCTTTGAAAATTGTTTCAAACCATCTTTCTCTCACGGAATAAATTCCCCAAATATTTTCTATTTCCACTGAAATCACCAAGTACAAATACTTTAGATTTTAAAATAATTTAAAACACTATATTATAAAATATACTTAAAACATTTAAATCTAAAAACTACTTTACTACTTTATTTAAAAATATACTTTAAGAATATTTAAAATAAAGCTACTTTATCAAAAATATAAAACTAAATTTTTATCCTTTTAAAACATAATACCAATTAACCTTTAAATAATTATTACTAAAATAAATTTGAAAAATACTTACTTTAAAATTTAAACATTTAAAAATAATAAATTTTCTAAAACATTTCTTTATAACAAATTTTTAAAGCCTTTAACTTATATGTAAAAAGTCTTCTTTAAAATATACTCGGCTTTCCAGGGAAATAAACTTCCCATTTCCATACCCTTAAAAATAAATCACTATTTATTTTTAAAACAAATTTCCATTCCTTTATAAATTTCCACCGTGAAATTTATACTTCCAAATATCCACCGATATATGTTTCACATTATAAAGCCAGTTTATAAATTCCATAGTCTCATTCTCCTTTTAAAACTCCAATTTCAAATACTTAAATCAATTTTCAAATTGATTTCCAAACTACTTCATTTTGAAATAAATTTCTTTACTTACTCAATTTATTTCAAAACCCGTTAACTTCAGATTTTATTTCTTAATTATGATTTAAAATCTTTTTAACTGAAAATACCAATTTCAGATTTCCCAAATTCCTTCTTTATCCTTTTAAATAAATTTACACCTTGAATTTTAAAATAAATTCTTTATTCCCTTAATTAATATCACTTAAGTTTTAAAATTCATTATTTCCCCTTTTATTCAAAATCTCCTTTCCCATACTCAAAATTTATTTATTAGAATTAAAAATCACTTTTATTCTTTTCTAATTCATTCTTTAATTTATTCAAATTCTCTAAAATTATTTTACTTAAAAATTCTCTCTTTATTTTCTTTTCAAAAATCCAATCTATATATTTTTGGTAACTCAGTATACCCAAATATATTCAAGCAAACCATAGCATCCAATATTCCAATTATCAATATAATTCATCACAGAATATCAAATAGCCATAACACAGAATATTAAACCATCTAAATATTTTGAGGAATCCAGTTGGATCCCTCCAACATGTTTCCCTGCATCCACAGATGTTAGCACAATATAATAATACCAATTCCACTTCGAGGTGGAACATCGCGGTATATGGGTTTATAAAATATCATCCGCTATTATGCGGCGCATAGGGTCTCATCCGCTATATAATGCGGGAAATCAATCACTCCAATATATATATATATACACACACTACTATATATATTATCACATCCAATCAATTCAATCATTCAACCAGTTATTTAAATTTAACCATCTAAATTTAAATAGCAATCCAGAAGAGTGAGATTAACTCACCTTTGATTTCTAATTTGCAAATCCGATCCACACCGGCTTGTTATCTTTAAGATTTCAGACCTTGTATAACATTATAAGGTTAATTAACATTTAGAACTAATCAACAAAATAAATTACCATTTAATTAACTAACAAATTAATCCATACTAAATTATTTTTAGAATTAAACTAGTGGTTTAAAAATATATATATGTATATTTGCTTTACCTTTCAAATTTTCAAACTGTTTATAATCAATATCCCATTAAATGAAAATATATTTTTGTTTATCTATATTTTTTTTAAATGAAGATATATACATATATATAAACTACATTAAAATACTTCACTGTATATTTATTTTAGAACACATTTTAAAACTATTTGTTTTCAAAGACACGGCCCATACCTTAAACAAATCTGGCCTAAGACACAACCCTACTCTTCTCCTTCCAATCGCTCGCTTCCCCGGTACCAATACAAGGTTGCCTGTCTGCAGTAACAATCCAAAATAAAAGCCCATTTAAACGAGTCCAGAAACCCATCTTCCACAAGAGCATCCACTCCAATTCCAAGTACTGATGAATTTCTTCATTTGCAAATAAACACAGCCTCAACCGTGTTTTTCCAGAGTTGGCTTCTTCTCACCTAATCTTCTCATCGGCTCCGTTACAAGTGCCATATGTCCCAGATAATCTGTTGTTCCACGCCCTCTTAACTTATCACCATCCACACTTAATGAATCGAAGTCCCAATCAGTAGAATCCACAGTTACAACATCCATAGGACATCCAACAAAAGATGATATCTATCCCTTAACGATACCAGGATACTCGATGATACTTCCCCTGCCATCAAAGTAACTTGGTGACGGACACGAGGGGGCTAACCAGTGGTCGTGCTTAATGGAAGCAGCGAGTCGAGCACATGCCTGGCCATGCGATCTTCCTTCGAAAAAAAAATCTAGAGGATGTTCTGCATGGCTTCGATTCTGAGATTAATTTTGAGAGGAGAGTTGAATAAAAATCATGGTCTCGGAAAATATTTCAGGGACTTGGCAGACATTACTAGTTACGTTAGGAGGAGGGAGAAAGTTATTGCTTCGAACGAAAGAATTTGGGGAGGAGACTGTCGATACCTATTATTTTCTGATTTCGTCCTTTGAAAGGAAAGAGGGGCAGGCAAACTTAAAAGAACAGGAAGCGTGTTGGAGAAGGAACGAGAAAGCTCAGTCTACTACAGTGATGGAGAAATGAAAAGGTCTGATGGGAAAGAATTTCAGCTGAAGAAAATTGACTGGTCAAACAATATTTGAATTTAAATTTAAATCGTCCCGAATTACGCAACTCAAAATCTTGACCTCCTATCGAGGCATGCCGCTAAGCGTTTATAATGTTATACCCCTATTCTGAACGAAATGGAAAAGGTTTCGAGTCCTAATTCGATTGTATGGAGAAGATAGCTTTTTGGACTCAGTTATTATATTGAATTATCGATATAGATTCCAGCGCGTTTATATACCATATGGTCACACGACAACTCCAAACACTACAAAATTTGAAATCCGATAATAATACAATATTACAGATCCAATGGAACTGGTTTCGTCGAATTCCGAGACTGTGCTTCGGAAGGCTATTTTTAAACGTCGATTTAAACGATATATTTTTAAAACTGAACAAACCACTTTCAAATTCAATTTTAAAAGTTCTATCACCTTCAGTATTATTAATATGAATTTTCCAAGCCTTCAAACTATTTTTAACAGGCTTAAAACTCCAGATTCAACATTTTACCCAACTCCAAATCATTTAATTTAATAATTAAATTACCCAATAAATAGTGATATTTGAAATTCAAGTTAAAAGTTTACTTTTGAATATTTAAAATCAATTAAATATTCCAATTTCAAATGTCCAAAATTCCGGGTCGTCACACGTACGGACTTAGTTGTACCCAACTATGCTTAAACGTGATATGCAAGCATTTCATCTATATTCATATTTTACTTTGATCCCTAGACATTATTATGATATAAATGGATTTTCTAAAAGAAAATATTTTATCGTAAGGTAAAAACTCGTCCGTGTTTATGTGCGGCTTGATCTTACGAGATACTTTGATTTAAAGGATTTTTCTTATAACTTTAAGTACAACTGGGTGTGTTTTCTCGTGCTGGTTTTCCAGACTAACTCAGGTGTTATTTTATTATAATGTTCGGATCAGACCGAGCATATCTACATATTGCTTTGGATCCGTTGGAGCTCATAAGACAAGTTGGAGGACTACAAGTCATATTTCCGTATATGTTTTATTTTCCGCTGCTTTGTTATGAAATTATCAGCAATTATGAGGACAAGTTGTTATAACTGTCTAGGCTAATGATTATGAATTATTATTGTACTCTGATGAATGTATGTATGTAACAGTTTCTCTTTGTAAAGATCATTGGTATTATATTTTATATTATTTCACTGCGATTGTGAGATTCTGTATTGTTTTTAATTTCTTTTCTTTCTTCTCTTCTTCTCTACTTCTTTCCTCTTTCTTTCCCATAACTATCCGTCTTTCCATTCGACTTGGATTGGACATGTGTGGTTTATTGTCAGATTGAATAGTACAGATTGGTGGGTCGTTAGAATTTTTGTCTTATATTTTGTGTTTTATTAATTTTTAAAAGAGAAAGAAAAGTCCACTCTGGCTTAATTACTTTTTAAACACCTTAATCACTGTTACTTTTATTAACCCTTTTTTACTTTACTAAATTATTTATAATATATATAAGTGAATGTTACAAAAGTGTACTTATGTATGCAACAACGTTGCGACAACTTTCGTTCCATAAAAAGTCGAAAATCCGAAGAACGATTATCAGTTTCATTTTCAATTTTTCATCGAACTACTTATTTTTTTAAACAAACTTTTAAAGCAAGTGTACCATCATTATTTATTAATAAAAAGAGAGTTATTTAACCTTTAAAAACCATTAATTAAATATTTAAAATTTTATTAAATATTCACAAACCAAAACGATAAAATTCTTTGTCGTTGCACCTAACATCAACTTTCTTCTCTTTTTGAAATAAGCGATCAAATCATTACCCCATTTCCACCACCATCTCAAAAGGAGCCAACAAATGATTTATCACCCTGTGATCTAGCCCCTTCTTTGGACCCTCCATGAGTTTCTTTCTTCTTCAACGAGTGTAGATATGCTCCAATCCATACTTCGACAAAGCGTTAATGCTGGATGTACTCTGCCAAAGTCACCTCTCACTGCTTCAAGTTAAGGAACTCCTTGCATAAAGCACTCTTTTGAGATTCAGGGATAAACCTATCATCGAATCGCTCTTTAAACTATCTCAGGTTATCTTCTCCTATGGGACCTTAGCAATTATAGCCTCCCACCAGTACAACACATCCTCCTGAAGCTGACAAGAAACCAACCTTCTTTTCTGAGCATTATCATACCCAAGTCTCTAAAGATTCTCTTACACACTTTCAACTAGTTCAACACTTCCAAAGCAGGCTTCTTTCCTATGAACTCCTCCCCCTACAACTCTTGAAATCCTTGTTCATCTTAGAATGGTCTTCTTCTCCTGCGACTTCCTGTCTCGGTTCAACAACTCCAACTAGTTGTTATCTCATCATCTCCATCATTAATTGATGTAATAAGACATTCATATTCATTCCTCTTTCGATCGAGGCATGCACTTGAGTGCCTGCTTCAGTACGAACCTCTAGGCCTACCTTCCCTCCTTGGCTATTAGTTTGCGTACTATCAGTTTCTCTGCTAGGGTTTGCCCTTGTACTTCTTAGGGTCATACAAGATCCATTCTTTCCTTCCGCATAAGCAAGGGTTTGTAAGAAACAAAAGTAAAGAGAATGAGATCAATATAGTGGGTAGATATATCATACTATATATCTATATCAAAATACAAGTACGTTGTATATAGCGATACCCTCCTCCAAGGTGTTCGTTTCCTACTAATAAGTTTCTACTTAGCTTTTTTTCCTTAGGTGTACCACTAACCTAAGCTCTAATACCACGTTGTAACGTACCATGCTTCAAAACCCAAAAATAGATGTCGATGATGCTACAATCATCATCAAAATCATTTTCCAGCGACAAAACGAGTTTAGTATTATTCTACACAATATTAAATAAACAGAGCAGTTAAATAAATTTTCATTACACAAATTTGTTTTACGGTATTTTGTAAATCATCATTAACCTTTCTCATTTCCATGCAGCGGTAAATACTATAAAAAAATAAGAGTAGCGTCATGTCTGACATACAAAGATGCCAAAACAACACATAACCAGTTATAATTTCTGATTTTACACATCGAAACTTTCAAAATAACTTTTATTAATTAGATAAGCCTCATGCTTTGGATCTTTATTCGTCCTTCCAAAAGATATCTGTCTAATCCAAGAACTCAATTTATTCAATTGAATACCCATGAGTTTATGAGAAGGAATAAAAACACGAGTCAAACATAAAGCCTGGTATGAGTCCATAATGAGACCACGCCACGTAGCACGAAATAGGTTTTCCCCTCCCTTTATCACTGTGATAATTATATCATAACATGTAAACAATCATTACATCAAAAGCAACCATGTGCATTTCATTCACTCTGTAAGTATACCCTACACTTGTCATCCACTTATGAACCATGTCATATTTATATTTTCAATTCCAATAAAGTATACCTTATACTTAACATACATTCATGAACCAAGTCATCTAATCATCCATCATCCATTAAAACATCACATAATTTCTTGTTTTCAGTCTTTGTCTTTTACGTTCTCATTAACTTATGTTAGTGATTACCTCCCTAGGTTTGTCGGTAACTAATTTATCTTTTCTCGAACAATATCATCTAATGAAAGGGTCACTCATTTCACCAATAGGAGCTGTCCTAAATACACACCCCGACTCTCCTAATAGGTTGAATGTAAGCACTCTGAATACATTCTAATAAACGTTAATGACCCATCTTAATCACTGAACCGCCATCGTTCACGTTGTCGATTTATTTTTTCCATTTCAGTAAAAGTACTTACCCTTTGACTTATTATATTTATATATTATTGTTTTACTACCGTTCTTACCTTTACATGATATTTTACCAATTGTGATCTTAGCATTGTACTTCTTACTTTAAATATACAAAGTGGACATAAGCGAAAATGTTACTTTCCTATTTTCGCGTGCAACAAAATTATTTATCCCTGAGGACATGGAAGATGAGTTCTTACTTGAATTTCGTACTTATTAGATTTTACAATAAATTGATAATCGGAATATAACTATGTTGTATAAAGCATTAGTTTCCTTATCAATATTTATGTTAAGCGGATTCAAATTAGTAAATGCAAGTTACTGCTAAAAACACTAATATATTGAAACAGAATTTGACAAATTCATTTAGTACCGCTAAATATACTCATAACTACCTCAACCAAGGTTTATGATGTACTTTTGCTTTCTAATTTTCCACTTTTTCCAAAATTGATAGGGTGACTTGATTGGAAGTAGACGTATGCTGAATGGTTAGCAAATGCATGATAAATTATCATCATTAAAATAAGCGTATCCACGTATATACCATGTTAGATAATTAGTTTAATTACTTCTACTTCATCGGTTCATCAAAGTCGTTAACATCCTATTATTTTCAGTATTTTCCTTCCAAAGTTTGAAAACAACGCATTACTTTTAATCGCTACTATTGGAGTTTTTTTTTGCTGTTTTTTAATCGCTAACTTTAGTTTAATGAATGTTTAAATATTATAAATTTTTATTTGAGGACAATGAGGCAAAAGAGAAGTTACTGGAATTGTATGACCTTTTATTTTCCGACGTATGATATGTACAAATTATTTAGTCTTCAAGATATTTTGTGATATTTAGCATGCTATCTAACCTCTATACTACTTTGCTGGTTTAATCTATTTAATCTTTGGTATTACTATTCTGAAAATGTTTGTGATAGTTTCATACATTGTAGTTTTACTCCGTCTTTGCTTTTCAACCGTGCATTTTTTCTAATTTTTTTGCTTTAGGTCCTTTTTCATGGATTTTTAAATCTTGCCTTTGTTACCTACAAATTTAGCAATAATCACAGATCATTTGTTCATCATCCATATAAATACATGAAATAGATTTCGCATTAACTATGAATGTCGATTTTCGTCGGGATAATTTTCACCATCTCCGATGATTTAATTCTTCGGTTTTTTCCTTTTACTGGTCATATGTAGATTACCAAATATCTTTTGAGCTTTCATCTACTTTATATAATACATGTTGTCGTTTTTTGCCAATATGCGTTTCAAGAAAAATTAAAAGTTGTATTCTCAAATATGCCAATACATGTACATAAATATTTTGTTTTCCTTCGATTCTTGCATTCTCAATATCATTAACATCAATTATGGTTAGATAAGCACCATTGTCTTAGTGGTAAACTGATTTGGCTTTGGTGTAAAATGTCACAAGTTCGAAACTTGCGTAGCGTGATTCGAACGTTTATTGACATGCGATATATCACAGTGATTTGTTGTATATAAGGTACCATTTAAAAAAAACGTTGATTATGGTTCTTGATGAAGAAATATATTCTTAATTCCTCTGAATATTACTTAACAATCGACAATATTAATTTGTATGGGTTGATTACTAATGACTAATGTTTGTGCTTTACTTTTTTCCATATTTATTTATAGTTTTTACACTTTAAGATCATAACCTTTAGAAATTTTTATGAGTTCAAACTGTAAATATATGGGTACATGTCAACCCAACACCTAAGGAATAAATTACATGTCAATACACATATTTATGCATATATGGAAAGTTTTATAATAAAATCCTAGAAATTATGTTTTGGCCGCAAACAATTAAAAAATTTCAAACATATACTTAATTTATTTCATAATTCACTTATTTTGGTATGTATAATTGTTCGTTTAATGAAATAACGAATCGTTGGCTTTCTCGGTTATCTAGCGAAAAATGGTATAAGAACTAAAAAGCGACAATAAAAAAAATAAAAAACTCCTTTCATTAGTTTGGATTGTAACCGAATTGAAAGACAATAACAACACTTGATTATATTAACCTTTTAGATAAATGATTACCAAACATTTAATTTAATATGTATTTTGATTCGTTACATTCGTGAAAACATCCAGATTAATTTAATATGTATGTTGATTCGTTACATTCATGAAAATATCCAGACGATGGAATATGTAAAAAATGAAGGTTGAAAGGGGGAATAATGATGATAAAATTGGCTATGAGGGATTATGCTCGAATTAGCAAGGTACAAAACTTCCTTATTCAACTACCCAGGCCAGACCTATGAACTGCCTCATCCGAAATGCATTAATCTGCATTTTAAGCGACCGTGTCATGCTAAAGCAGTAACATTAATTGGTTATAGTACTCTAACCGATAAGTATAAATTATTTCATTTGGAACCGGACATTAAGATAGATTTTTTTCTTCAAATTTATTCGGTAATACTGCAAGTATAATTAAAATTCAATGTCGAATGCACTTTTGTCTTCAAATAATTATGTCAACAAGTATTCACGTCCATATAAAAGCCTTTGTCATCACTAATTGTTTACTTGGAAATTTCATTTCTAAAAATACCCATTCACCATATTCGCCACTATTTCTTCATTACAATATGCTGTAGGTTCATAGCTTTTTTTTAACTAATTCGAAGTACTAACCGTTTATTTTGGATTCCGGACATATCATATAAATAGACAATGCTAACTTTTTATTTTGGATTATGGATAGAAAAGTAGACTATCTATGGATGTATGTATGCATATGTGTGTGCACGTGTACGACTAGGATCCCCAGCCTCCTTATATAGCATTATTTCTAGCTATCAATATCCACCATATGTTTATATTTACATATTCAACGCATGTGAAAGGTGAGAAAAATGCTGAATATTTTAATATAAACATGTGGTTGATATTGGGAAATTACATGATAGTGCTAAATAAGGGGGGATGTGGATCCTAACATACACATATATATTGTTTATGTGTAGGTAGGACCAACTATACATCATTTTTGCTACACCTTAAAACCTCGTTGATTTCAATCATACGTTTCCCTTTATACAAGAGAGAAAATATAATTATTTAAAGGGAACATGTGGTTGAAATGAATGAGATTTGAAGTGTAACGAAAATGAGGTGCGGCCGATCCCTGTCCATAAAAAAATGTATGTATGTATGTGTGTATGAGTGTGTTAAATTTCTAAAAAATTATTTATATTATAGTTTTATATATGCATTTGGGAGTTCAGCTGAATTATTTACCTACATTTATTCAGCGACCATCCAAGCAGATAGTTGAGTATTGAGACTAACATTAAGGCATGTATTCAAGCGCATTAAACAAGGAAACATTGTTACTCCTATGGATTTTAATGAAAATAGGTATTTGTCTCGACCATTACACAATTTTTTTAAGTTTTATTTTGTATTGCGGAGGATTTTTGTGCAATGATAGATCAAAGTTAGAAAGTATTATAATTTTGATTTTATATGACATTTTATTGTCTGATTAGTAAATTCTTTTATTTATGGGTTAAAATATATGTAGCTTGAAGTTCACGGTGTGACTATCATAAAAATATTAAATCTTAATTTTCAGTCAATATTGACCATCTTACCAACTTTTGATTGTAAAATGCAACAAGAGCCATACGCTGCCCATTTGCAATCAAATGTTTAATGATTTTTATCATGAGCTGAATGGAATTTTGTATTTGACAATATGATATGACCATTGGAAAAGTGAAATTTATGCAATGTTGTAACTATCAAAATTTATGTTTCTAAATTATATACGATATCACGCGCGCGTGCGTGTATATATTATTATTATTATTATTCAAATTTATGTTTTTAAATTACAGTTTACGATATCCGTGTATAACGCACAGGTTCAAACAAGTGTACGAATAACGTGGCAGTCTAAATAACATGGAATGCGAAGCGAGCACGATTGTTTTCTCAATTTTAGAAGAAAAAAAACAGAACCAAATAGATAAAAAAAAGAGATTTTAGACAAAAGAGAAGTGGGACCAATGATGATTGATCATGGGCGTTACTATTTACACCCATTCAAGCACTGAATAATGCCACTTAAACATTTAATAAAATTAAATCATAACATCCACCTTACACTTAAAGAGAGTTTAAAAATAAACGCATAGAAATAAAATGAAATGTATACCTCAAATATAATTATTTTCATCCTCCCAACCATTAGTTAGTGGCAAAAAAAGGAACGAACAACATAAGTAGAAATATTTTATCAATTCATACTAGAAGTTGATGGGCTAAAATATATAATTATATTTAAAGTATGCATGTAACTCAATATTTTGGTGACTTGGTTAATGCTATAAGGAAAATTAATGATAATTAAATATATTTTACCATATCATACTTATTTCTACTATAATTAGTTTCATCGTTCTTTTTTTCTTTTGTATTGAAATAGCAACAAAAGTAATAATGATCAGACATTTTTGATTGACGTAGTAATAAATGTTCTTTAATATGTTTTACAATAGCATCAAACTTGAGCTGCAAATTATTTTTTTACTATGGTTTACATAATCTATGAAAAATAAAAAATCTACATAGATTAAAGTCGATAACTTCATTGTTATAATCAAAGTAGTTGGATTCATATTTATTAGTAAAACATTAGGTAAAAAAAGAACAATTTGAAATTTTATTTCATCGTTTGAAAAAAAGAGAGTGCAAAAGCTAAGTTATTCTAATAAGAAAATTAAAAAAATAAGAAAAAGTGAGTGTACAAGGATGAATGAAGTGTTTGAGTGGCGAGAGGATAAATGGATGGGACAAGTGCTTAAATGGTTTAAATGGGTTTAAACAGTAACACCAAACACCATCCATGTCCGACCCAAACGCTTATTATTTATGGGCTCAGCCTACATTTCGGAACCAAAGCGCGGGAAAATTATTAGAGCGCCAAATTATTAGAAACATTATTAGGGTTTTGTACTTTGGGGTTTCTACTTCATCATCCTCCTCCCATAGTACCAATTTTGTACTTCCGTCAGTTCTACTTCATCTACCTCTTCCCATAACACTTATTTTCAGTTAGCCAGCTCCACTTAACTTATTCGATGTACGGAGATTCGAGGCGAAGAGATCAATTCAATTCAAGAAGAGACATATCAAACCAGAAAGTTCGTCTCAATGCCGAGGAGGTACTCGAAAGCAAATTAGGGTTTGATCTTTTCACTGAAGGCGAAAAGAGGCTCGGATGGTTGCTCACTCTTGCATCTTCCTCATGGGAAGACCAGGAGACTGGTGAAATCTGCAGTTGCATGGATCTATACTTTGTTACTCAGGATGGATCCACATTTAAAGTTAAAGACAAGTTTAGGCCTTATTTTTACATTGCTACGAAGGAGAATATGGAATCGGAAGTTGATGCTCATCTCCGGCGTAGATACGAAGGACAAATTGCAAACATTGAGATTATGGATAAAGAAGATTTGGATCTAAGGAATCATCTGTCTGGTTTAAGTAGAACATACTTGAAAATTAGTTTTGACACAGTGCAGAAATTAACAACTTTAAAGAACGATCTACTTCACGTGGTTAGGAAGAACCAAACTAACATGGATGCTGAAGCAATGGGATCGTTGTATGATAATCAAAGGTAACCTGACAATTCTGTTTTCGCTGAAAGATCCCATAGACATGTTTGTTTTTGCCATCTCCCTTTATTTTTTGTTTTAGTTATGAAAAATGAACCTCGTATTTGAACCATCCAAAGTATTGGAATAATGCCATTTTTTCCATGCCTTATGCAGAAAAGAAAAGATACAAGATTATATAGACTGTATATTTGATATTCGTGAGTATGATGTCCCATACCATGTTCGTTATGCTATTGATAAAGGTCAGTTTTCTTTAGAGAGTTTGTTATTTTTTTCTACCCAGACACCATTATCTGCATTTCCTATATTATTGTTGTATATGCTCAGACATCAGATGCGGACAGTGGTACGATGTTATTGTTTCTGGTAGCAGTATAATGCTTGATAAAAGAGCCGATCTACTTCAACGGGCTGAAGTTCATGTATGTGCTTTTGATATCGAGACAACCAAGCTTCCTCTAAAATTTCCTGATGCAGAATATGATCTTGTAATGATGATATCTTACATGATAGACGGGCAAGGCTATCTGATCATTAATAGAGAGGTGGGATCGATTCTCTTAGTTTCTATATTTCTATTCATCACACTGATGTTTATAGCAGCTCTCTAACTTTCTTTGAAGGGAAGATACTATTAGGGCATTCAATTTCAAATTGATGTTGAAGGGAAAATACTATTAGGGCATTCACATTTAAAATAATGTTGGATATGAGGCGAACAAAATTGTTACTAACTTCAATATCCAAGCAATCAGATAAATTTTGATGTATTATCACAACTTGTTTAAAACCTTATGCTTAAATTTCAAGCGCCAACCAGTAGAAAATTCACATATTCATTCAAGTTGAGGGTTTATGACAGTCTAGTTGTTAACATGGCAGTTTTAATTTCTTCTCCACATTTTTCTTTCAGTTAGCAAAGCATAACAAAAAGACTATTTCTTCCTTTCACTTATCATTGATATATGATGAAATTAAAATTATGTGAGGCCAATAAATAAATCCTTATGCTTTAACAACTGTATAAATTTACCAGTCCTTCCATTTATGTCTGATACGCCTTTTACATTACTTTCCACATATATCTGTTTGTAGTGTGTAGGCGAGGACATTGAAGATTTGGAATATACACCAAAACCTGAATTTGAAGGTTATTTTAAAGTAACCAATGCTAAAAATGAGCAAGAACTTTTGAAAGCATGGTTCACCCACATGCAAGAGGTGAAACCTGGTATATATGTGACATACAATGGTGATTTCTTTGATTGGCCATTCTTGGAGAGAAGGGCTGCACATCATGGGATTAACATGAGAGACGAAATTGGCTTTCTGTGTGATGCTAATCAAGGGGAGTGCCGTGCTAAGTTTTCTTGCCATCTTGACTGCTTTGCTTGGGTCAAGCGAGACAGTTATCTCCCTCAAGGCAGTCATGGTTTGAAGGCAGTAACTAAGGCTAAGTTAGGGTATGATCCATTAGAGGTGAATCCAGAAGATATGGTTCGCTTTGCCATGGAACAACCCCAGACAATGGCTTCTTATTCTGTATCAGATGCTGTGGCAACATATTACCTGTACATGACATATGTTCATCCATTTATATTCTCCCTTGCAACTATTATACCCATGCCACCAGACGAGGTCTTGCGGAAAGGTAGTGGTACGCTTTGTGAAATGCTACTCATGGTTCAGGCTTTTAAGGCTAATGTCATATGTCCTAATAAGCACCAGGACAATCCTGAGAAATTTTATAACAACCGGCTTTTAGAAAGTGAGACGTATATTGGAGGCCATGTGGAATGTCTCGAAAGCGGTGTGTTTAGATCTGATCTTCCTACTAGATTTCAACTGGATCCATCTGCATATGAGCACCTAATCGAAAATCTTGATCGAGACCTGCATTATGCCATAAGAGTAGAAGGAAAAATGGAGCTTGATTCAGTCACCAACTATGAAGATGTGAAAATAGCTATAATGGACAAGCTAATTTTGCTGAAAGATCACCCAACACGTGAAGAGCGCCCTCTAATATATCATTTGGATGTTGCTGCTATGTATCCAAACATTATTCTTACAAACAGACTCCAGCCACCATCAATTGTAACAGATGTTGTATGTACTGCATGTGACTTCAATCGCCCAGGGAAAAAATGTCTTCGGAAGCTTGAATGGGTTTGGCGTGGGGAAACCTATATGGCCAAAAGAAGCGATTACTACCATGTAAAGAAGCAAATTGAGTCTGAGCTAGTAGAATATGGGGATGACCAGTTGTCAAAGCCTTTTGTTGATCTTCCAAAGGCTGAACAACAATTGAAGTTAAAGGAACGTCTGAAGAAGTATTGTCAGAAGGCCTATAAAAGGGTTCTTGATAAGCCTACAACTGAACTTAGAGAAGCAGGGATATGTATGCGCGAGAATCCTTTTTACGTGGATACAGTAAGAAGTTTCCGAGACAGGAGATACGAGTATAAAGGACTCAACAAGGTGTGGAAGGGTAAGCTAGGAGAAGCAAAAGCAAGTGGGAATCCTATGAAGATTCAAGAAGCACAAGATATGGTTGTTCTATATGATTCTTTACAGCTAGCTCATAAGTGTATCCTGAATTCGTTTTACGGATATGTTATGCGCAAGGGTGCTAGATGGTACTCAATGGAAATGGCTGGAGTCGTCACATACACTGGTGCCAAAATTATTCAAAATGCTCGTTTACTGGTTGAGAAAATTGGAAGACCTTTGGAATTGGATACAGATGGCATTTGGTGTGCTCTCCCTGGATCTTTTCCTGAAAACTTTACATTCAAAACAAAAGATCCAAAGAAAAACCTCACAATATCGTACCCATGTGTCATGCTTAATGTTGATGTGGCTAGAAACAACACTAATGATCAGTATCAGACCCTTGAAGATCCTCTTACTAAAGCATACACCACCCACAGTGAATGCTCTATTGAATTTGAAGTCGATGGACCATATAGAGCAATGATCCTACCAGCCTCAAAGGAAGAAGGGATTTTAATCAAGAAGAGGTATGCAGTATTTAATGATGATGGGACTCTAGCTGAACTCAAAGGATTTGAAATTAAGAGAAGGGGTGAGCTGAAGCTCATAAAAGTGTTCCAGGCAGAGGTTTTTGACAAGTTCTTGCATGGATCGACATTGGAAGAATGCTATGCAGCGGTTGCAGAAGTTGCTAATCGATGGTTAGATCTTTTAGATAACCAAGGAATAGATATTGCTGATAGTGAGTTGCTAGACTACATATCAGAATCAAGCACGATGAGCAAATCCTTAATTGATTACGGAGAACAAAAGTCCTGTGCTGTGACTACTGCAAGACGGCTTGCTGATTTTCTAGGAAACACGATGGTTAAAGACAAAGGATTACGATGCCAATACATTGTGGCACGTGAGCCACAGGTACTCTTATGATTTCAATTTATTATTTTAGTATTTACATATATTAACCTAAATCTCAAATAGTTTCACTATTTTTATTTTCTTACTAGTTTTCCACATTTTTCTGAATAAGCTATTCAACCATTTCAGCAAAATAATACGCTTGTTCAATTTTAAATAACTAAAAGAATGATATTATCAGCGTTGTGTTTTGTCAATTGATGAATGAAAAGCTACAGTGTCTGAGAACGAGATGGTTAAGATGATCACCGGGAAAAGAATGAGACAGGGATAGCATGTAATAGCATCCTATATCTGGGCACTAGTGTGTGGTGCCCCATGCCCAAGAAAGCATGCGATGCCTCACAATTAGGGTTTACATACTTTCGGATACGGATAGTGTCATATCTGCATCCGCGTCCAAAATCATTTCGGATATCGAATATCCGCATTCGCGGATACATACATATATCAGATAATTATCCTATCCGCTAACGATCGATAAATCGAGAAATATAAATAGAAAATTTTGGTTTAGCATTTTTTCAATTCCATTTATTATAAAAGTGCGAGAAATAACAAATAGAATGATAATAAATAGTTTTGAGCAATTAATATGCATTAAATTCATAATATACAAATTATTATTTAGTAAAAAAATAAACACTTGGCTATCGTCGTACTAAAATACACAAAATATTAACTATAATCTTGATAAAAACCGGATGGATAGTTTTCGGACCGTTTTTTCGAATATCAAATATTTATCCGATTTTCGGATACGGATGCGGACGGATTTCAGATATTCGGGTATCCATTGACATGCCTACTCGCGATGGGTTGTTTCGATTTTGGACCCAATTTAAGTGTTTTTGGGTTGAATCAAAGTGTGGTTAGTTGTCCTTCAGATGTGATTATCCTAATCCATGCTCCGATGGAAAAGACATGTAAGGTGTTACAGATATCTTGTTTAGGGTTAATATCAAGAGTGAATTTAGTTCTTGTGCAATGTTATCATTTTTTTTGGGTCTTTTTTAACATTCAGTTTATCCATCAAAAATTCACCTCTCTAGGTATTGTCTTTTAGTTTATTTTGAAGTTTTTTGTCCACAAGTTGGTAAGTAAAAAGTAAAAAGTAAAAAATGTTATATATACAAGAACATACTGAGACAGTATTACTTCTTAAACAGTAATAATCCAACCCTCTGCATTTATATTAGATCAACACATATCTCAAAAACCTTAAGCTGTTTCTGCTAACCTTAAATTGTATCTTCACTTCACCTGATGATTCCAACTGCAAAAGTTGGTTAAAGTTGCTGTTGCATGCAGCTCTGAAAGATTTCAAAATGTCTTGTATCACACTTACTATTCAGTGTCGTCTTCTTTGATCTCCTGTTTCTACTGGATATATGGTTTTTCATAAACAAATCTAACTGCAGTATAAGATAAACTATTTTCTTTCCATATTATTTGAAGGGGTTAACATAAGGCTATATTCCTGTCATTAATTTTCTTTATTCTTTGCAGGATTCTTTTTTTGTTTTATTCATTTTACACCTGCCTTAACTATTCACTCTGTTTTAATACCAGGGCACTCCAGTTAGTGAAAGAGCCATTCCAGTTGCTATATTCGAAACAGATACAGGTTTGGTTATATCATTATATCTTATTCATTTTTTTTAAATAGAAAAAAAAATCAAATTTTTATTATAACCATCATGTTAGTGTTTCATGCATCTAATATCTATATCATTCAACTAGAGATTGGGAAGTTCTACCTACGCAAATGGTGTAAAATTCCATCAGATGTGGCCATTAGATCTATTGTTGATTGGTCTTACTATAAACAACGTCTTAGTTCAGCAATTCAAAAAATTATATCCATTCCTGCTGCCATGCAAAAGGTAATCTTAGCTGTTTCCTTGTTTATCCAGTGCTACCTAAAGTTTCAGTTTAATGATGCTTTGATCCTTAATCCCGTCTTAGCTGATTAGTTTCTTCGGGTCAATGCTTATTACTTAGGCTGGTTCTATTATAAATTTTACAACCCCAATATTACTTTTCGTACCCTACTTAAAAATATAAATGTCAAATGACCATAATAACATTTCTACTTGATTCATTTTATTGCTTTATAACACAAAAAGCTTTAATTTTGATATTCCAAATATTGTTTGAAAAGTGTTGATAAAGTTAACAAAATAATGAAGTAAAAATTAAGATTGATTCATCATCTAAGTCCCATCATGCAGGTATAAGATTTAAATCATTCTTTTGATTCATCATCTAAATCCCGTACACAGATATAAGATTTAAATTGTTCTCTTGATTTCCAAATCATTTAAATTTTTGTCAGACAAAAGCCATATAATTTCTAAGTGCATTCAAATCTGTGCTCAAATTCAACAATACATCGTAATTATAAGAATTATCTAACGAACAGTTAAACAAAATTTAATATGAGTATAAACTTAACTGATTTTAGATGATTAAATTCACAGTTTAATACTTCATTAACTGAGTTTATATTCAGCCTTAAAGTTGAACATGATAAAATTTGATTGTTTAGGGTATAGATAGGCAAGGTTTCAAATCTTGGATTTTGCTCACGTTTCGTTTTTAGGATTTTCAGATGAAATATCTTGTATCATGTGAGATCTTTCGATGTGATGAGTGTATCTCGGATGTACATCTCGGATTGACATCTCGGATCTTAGAGTACATCTCGGGAATATCGTGGAGTAACTTATATATCCAAAATCAACATTTAAATGTAATTTTTTTAGAAAGTCATTATCTAAAAAGTAAAAGCAGAGATGATAACATGTTTGACCTACATTGGGGAAAAAAAAGAGATATGTGTATTTGAAGAAGAGTGGTAACTCAATTTGCTAGGTTGATTGGTAGTGATTGAATAATAATATTATCATCATTATTATTTCTTGATAAGAAGGATATGCAGCACTAGACTGCACAGCCGTACTAGATATATATACATATAAATATAGTCAATCTGACAAGCCTAGCTGGTGGCCAAAAATGTAGTACAACAGTGTAACAAAACACTCAAGACTACATGAAAGTACCAACACCATAATACATAACAGTACATAACATAATGTCCATCATAGTACCAGCATGAAATGTACATATATAACTATATACCAGGTCAGTAGCAAACACAGCCTAAGTCTGGTCAAACGTGCATTCAAGGCACATTGGTGCTCCCCTCCGATTCCACCCGGTTCGAACCCATAAGCAGGAATTGCAATGGCTAAGCTCCAGCACATGTCCAAGAGTATATTGAGACATGATAGAATTAGCAACCAACAAATAATTTCTTGAAACTGAATTGAAACATCTGTTATTTCTTTCAATTCAAACCGTCCAACAGAAAGCCAATGCCAAACTAGCTTCCATGCTGGCAGGATGAGATTTCTAGAACTGGGGAGGGTCCAGATCAGGAAAGCAAGCAAAAATGTGAAGGTTAGCCGCGCATATACTCCAGACCTGGAAAGCAAAGTTGCATCGGAAAAAAATGCGGGGAGTTGCATCTGTGAAACTAATGCAAAGGAAGCAAGGATGAGCTGATCCTAACTGCTAAGATGCTAAATTTGCAGTAGTATTAAGCTTGTTGAGTAAAATCAACCACATATGTATCTTAAATTTAGGAGGGGATTTAGACTTCCAAATGTTGAGAGGTTAAATCACATACCGGAGAAGTTATAGAAATTATAGAGTGTTCTCACCGAGAAGCGATTACTTGCATTGAGACCCCAAGTGTAGCTGTCATTTACCTGCCTTATTGAAAAGGAGGAGGATTCAGATATGATCCTGCATAGGTCTCTGAGGTTCTCCCCAGCAATCATGCTGTTAAAATGCAGACAGCAATACCCCGTCAAGAATTTGAAATGTAAAAAACTGTTACATGTAGAAGAGAAATCATATAATTTAGGTGAGATCCTGGGTTGAGATTTTCACCTATATTTTCAAGGAGAATTAAATATTTCGGATGAGATTAGTGTCAAATGACATGAAATTTGATGCCTCGTTTTGTCTACATATGAAAAGGAGATCTCGGGCTTGATATAGGAGATTTTAAACCATGTAGATAGGAAAATTATGGGATTATAATGTTTACAGGACCTTTGCATAAGAAAAGTAAAAGATGGATTTTGAATAGATTGAATTATTACTTATACCTATTCAATTCATTTAAAGCTTAACCCATTTTTCTTTTCAGATTTCAAATCCTGTTCCAAGAGTTGTTCATCCTGAATGGCTACACAAAAAAGTTCGTGAGAAAGAGGATCGTTTTCGTCAGAGAAAACTAGTTGATATGTTCAGTTCAATGAAGAAAGACACCGAAGCATCAAATGTTGAAGACCTAGAAGACTTTGCTAAACAACAACCAGTTTCAAAGTCTCGACCTATTGTACATAATTTAGAGAACAATGAAAATTATTTATCCACACCTCAAAACCAGGAGGACAATGAAGACGTCAGAAGGACACCTCTAATAGTATTGCAACAAAATAATGTATCAAATAAACATTTTGATAGAAATGTTGATTATCAAGGATGGCTTGAACACAAGAAGAGAAAATGGAAAGAAACTCGAGAGGCTAGGAAAAGGCGAAGGTATTAGTATCTAGGATATTCTTTAGTACAACTTGCAAGGTTTCCAGCCTATTTCATGAAATTTAATGCCTCAGTGGTAACAAAAAAAATCATTTTGCACTTGCAAGTCCAATAAAGGAAATCAGAACAGCAGCTGTATCATTAAATTTTGGGTCTTGTTAGGGCACCTGATTGTAAAATTTTCACTATTCAGTCTAAAAGAATACCAGACAATTCATTAATAACACTTTCCTGATGCAAGAGTTATCAGTTCTTAGTAATTATTGTTGAATACTCGTTTCACAATGCTCCACAGAACACACTTTTATTTAGACGGCAATGTAGTGCCAGCTAGAAGTATTGGTTTTTATTCTGCAATGTTTTAGGGAGGGAGGTTCAATTCTGATATATTTATTATCTTGAGGTTTTGTGATTCTTGTCAAAAATAAAACTATATTAGAGTTTTAATCTGCTGTGTATATCTTGATGGATACTATTACAGGTTTAAACTTGGAACTCATGTCATGACTTATTGACCGTTTGGATTATTATTTTCCTTGAATTTAATAACTAGCTGCATAGCCTCAACGTTTTGACTTAGTTTGTGTATTTCAGATTAGGCGGCATGGACGCAACTTTTCAACCTGCCAATGCAAATAAGTTGCCTTTGTCTATGCCTAGGCACAAGAGAGGTCAAGAAAAGAACGGAGTCAGTTCATTTTTCAGAAAACATGAGCTGACACTTCTCAAATCACATTGGCAGGTGAAATAGTGATTTGAATCTATTTCCCTTAATTATTAATATTTAGATTTATTTCTTGATGATTTGACAAGTATCATTCATATGTACCAGATAATACAACTTGTTTCAAGCTCACAACCTGGGCGTTTTTTAGCTTGGGTAATTGCTGATGGAATACTGCACAAACTATCCATTATCGTCCCTAGAGTGTTTTATCTCAATTCCAAAGCACCACTTACTGAAGAATTTCCTGGAAGACGCGTGAATAAGATTCTTCCTCACAGCAGACCAGTTTTTAATCTTATTGAGGTACTGTTAGCAAGATATTATTTCAGATGCATTCATTATCTAATTTTAACTTTATTGTATTTTCAATTCCTGTGTGAAGGTTTCGATTGGCGAAGATCAATTTAGGGCTGAAAGTAGAAAGCTTGCAATTCATCTTGCTGATCCAGAAGTTGAGGTATCTTTCAATTTATTTTTAATTGTTCGGTCATTATTGCACTTTATGGAATTTGCTAATGCATCATTCTATCATTGTTCCATGCAATATTTTCTTGTATTGAATATGGATGTTACGCTATCATTCAATTTTGCCTGTGCGGAATGATTTTGTTTGTTTATATATGAATTTACGGATAAAATTGTATTTGTAAATGCATGTTATATGATGGCACCTTTCTTGGTTCAGGGGATATATGAGACAAAAGTGCCATTAGAATTAAATGCAATACTTCAGATTGGTTGTGTTTGCAAGGTAGACAAAACTGCCAAAGTTCGAACTGCCGAGGATGGTTGGAATATAAGTGAGCTGCATATGAAAACTACTGCTGAATGCTCTTATTTGGAACATACGATTTCCTATTTCTACTTGTATCACAGGTACATCATTTTTTTGGATATGGATCATTTAGTTATATTTTATATAACCGCCGCAAACTATTATAACCTTTAACCAATTACTATTAGCGGTCTCAATGCATTTCGAGTTTCTTGATACTAAGGGATAAATATTGGAAGTAATTTAGTAAGAAATAAT
This sequence comes from Allium fistulosum, assembly GCA_030737815.1. Lineage (NCBI taxonomy): Eukaryota > Viridiplantae > Streptophyta > Magnoliopsida > Asparagales > Amaryllidaceae > Allium > Allium fistulosum. Next base: position 475,293,933 of record CM060902.1, read on the forward strand.
ATTGCTTTGTACACTTTGAAGTCTTATGTTCGCCTTCAAACAAGTATTCTTGTTTTGGAGCATTACTTACCTTGTTTATTCGTTCCAGCAAACCAGAACAGTTGGATATTACTTGTGAATCAGTTCCCTAATATTCATATTACCACTTTTTATATTGTATTTATGTCCCTCTATTGTTAAAAAGGTCAACATACTCCCAAATAAATATTGAAAATTTATTCATGTCGAGGATCACTAGTCTAGTGGCAGAATCTTTAGAGTGTGGATTTAGGGATATTGGATTCGAATCCTCTGTACATCAGTTACCAATTTTCAAATGATGATAATAGTACTCCTTTAATTTTTTACGGTTTACAAAATTTTGGTAAAGATTGATTTTTCTGAAAAACTGGAATAATTCATTTTTTATGGATTTTTTAAAATTGAAAATGTTGAAAAATAAAATCATTATTTCAAAAGGTGCATATAACAAGTAAAAGGATATTTTATTTGAAACGAAACACTAGAGAAAATGAAAATAAAAATCGTTTTCTTCTCTAAAATATTGTGCATCTACAAATTCCACTCAACCTAAATCTTTGTGTACATTAAAACCAAATGAGAACTGAGTTTGTTATTCTAATTAATATGCATGATTTACATATTACTTGCAATGCAAAATTTCCCCATGCACAAGTGATGACTTCTTTCTATTCTTGCTTGAATTATTGGGATTAATGTAGTTCTGCATCAGTTAGTTGAACCCTATCTTTGATTCATGCATACTAACATCTCGCTGCAAAGAGTATCAATGCCTTTTGAGAAACAAAAACCCATGTCTTTGATTTGCCTTAATATTGCAAAGGTAGCTACGGCTTATACAATATCTAAGCTGTTGCAAATGTAGAATTTTACAAAATGTTTGCAATGTCATTTTATGTTATATAAATTTGTCTTTGATGACTATACTTTATTTCTTTGCTCTCCTAGTTTTTCAGAGGGAAGGGGAATGTGTGTTGTATATTTTCCGGCATCTTCAACAATATTGGCGATTGTTGTCAATCCTTTTTTGAACAAAGAAATCTCCTCATCTCTTCTAGAAAAACAATTTCGAGAAGCTTGCCAAACAATTTCCATTGAACCTCCATCACGTGGTAGTGCAAATTTCAAGGTATATCAATTGCTCTTTTTATCATGGAAAAAATTTCACTAATATATTCTTTTTTTAAGTGCCTGACCTCAACTGGTTTGACCTCAATTTATGTGTAGGTTGAGTATGTTCGGTCATTGGAAGCCAGCTGTAAGATTTTGCAAAAAACATTGATAGAATTCAGGTATTGTACACATTTAGAATCTTAGATTCTTACTACTCATTCTTAAATATCACATGCCAACCGCTTTTAAAACATTGCATCCTGGATTATAGTCGATTCTGTCAGATCTAAAAATGCTTTTAAACATTATACAAGTTCGCCTGGTGTGTATATATACATTTGGATAATTATGTAGTAGTTGTACAATGTATTTTATTTTGTGAATTTCAAGATGTTATTTTGTAAAAACCCTTTGACAGAGGCAAGCATCCTGGGCCTGCTATTGGTCTTATAGAGTGCCCAAATGTCCTTTCTATTAAAACATCGGTAAGAGTCTTGGATGATTTTCCGTGTATAAGCATTCCATGCAATTGCCGTGACAGCAATTATCAGGTTTGTTTCTGATTTATCCTGCAGTTTCTTTCTCTATCTGCTTTTAGTTAGGTGGCTTACAAAATCCTGAATATTATTCAATTGTTCCAATCAGGTTCTTGGTTGGCAAGTTACTGCTGGAAAGATTGGAATGCAGAGATGCGCTGCATCATCACAATGGTTCAATGAAAGAGTGCTTCTGTCAAGATATGCTCATGTAAAGTATTATGACAAGCACATGTTCGGAAGAGTCTTTAGATTTTTCCGCTTCATAAGTCTGTTGAAAAGGCTTCTTAGCAAATTGTTTGTGTAACCAGTCTTTCTTATTGTTCTCATTTGTTTCTGAAGTGTATTTCATTTCAAGTAGATCTAGAAGTAACACATTATTGTGAACTGCATTGGAGGTCTAGGGATTTATAATTTCCTTTTCTTTTCTGTAGAACCCCTTGAATGGTCTCCATTAATAAAAAGCCATTGCCAAGGAAATCTAAAATATAGGGGTTATATAACAGGTACCAATAGGTAACTTTGAGGTTGATTGGCTTATTTTTACTGCGGATATCTTCTTTGCTAGAGCATTACGTGATCAACAGCAGGTTAGCTTTCCTTTTGACTTTCAAAAGTCATTTGTCCTTTGTGGTACTATGTAACACCTTATGGATCGTGAAAACATGAACAGTTTATTTTACCTGACTATATTTTTCACTGGTGGTAAATTGTCATACTTGTATAGCTAATGGAGTCAGCAAACATGGAATCAATTCCAATTTAATCACTGGTTTAATAATTTATAGTAGAAGGAAAAAAAACATTTGAAGAACTATAAAATGGTTACCGCTGATCCCTTACCTTATATTAGTTAAGTTATTTTGTTAAGCCGAATGTTATCTGGATTCTGGATAGGTAACTACGTGCAGGACTTATATAAATGATTTATCATATTAATTTTTGTGGATCAAAATATATTTTGGTAAATATATGTTACTTAGTTGATAACAAGAATATGACAACGTCAAACTTTTTGAAGTAGCTTCTATGGATTCTTAATAAATGTTAATTTCGTAATTTTTGACTATCATCCATAATCATTTGAATTAGCTAATTAATATTTTAGCACCCAGCCAATTTCACTGATTTAATACAATGTTCAATCTTGATGGTTTTTAAACTTACTGTATTGAACTTCTCCAGGTACTTTGGATATCCAATGATGGCATACCTGATTTGGGCGGTGTTTATGAAGGGGATATTTGTTATGCTGATGAAGTAAGTGTGCAACCAGTTTTGAGAAATTAATATTTTTTACTGTTGTTTCCCTTGTATGCATCATGGGTTAAAGAAATAGAAAATGGAAATGTATGCTGTTTTCATATATTGTTTTATTCTTGAATTCTCATTTTAATGCTATTTTTTAAACTAATTGATTTTTTTGGAAATTAGGTCAGTCAACCAGCTCTTGCTTACTCTGGAGCATACCGAAGAGTGGCTGTTGAATTAAAGGTTTTCTCATACTTAAGTTTTTCTGCAATTTTGTAGAAAGTATATTTTTCTGATTCATTTTGTTAGATCAAATTGGATATACTCAATAGTATCAGGAAAGTTTGTTTTGATGGGGGTATGACAAAAATAGTTTTGCCCTGCACACCAAGCCAAAACAGTGTTCTAGATCCTCAAACGGTTTTGGTCCACCGTCTAGGATCAATATTGACTTTACTTTTGCCACATTAATAGGTAGCTAGTTTTCCATGAACCTCGATGTTGTTGGATAAAGATGGTTACTATTAATTTAAGAATGTCACGTGTCCCTTTGCAGGCTCAAAATCCTTGTGGTCAGACAACATAAACCTGACTTTACATCCTTTGATTAGGCACATGAGTATCTGTCTCAGTGAAATTACACATGATCAAGGTTATCAAAACGGGATTCAAATCGTAAATCGTAAAGTTTAAATTTTAAATCGAAACAGGATTTAAACCATAAATCGTAGATTCAAAAGGTCCATAATTTAAAGTTTCTACACATTTTGAAATTGATTATGATGTTAAAACTTTTACATCTAAACTTAAAAATTAGTTTTTTCTTTTGTTTCATTTTTACTTTGCTTAAAAAACACTAGAATTAGAATTGTAGGTTCAAATAAGCATATTGAATATATAAATATGTATTGAATGTTTTTCTCAAATGCGGTTTTAAATGAGGTTGAATTGGAATATAAATCGGATCGGAAGGAGAGGGATCCGATCCAAAATGGGATTTAAATTGCAAGATTTTAAGATTTTTGATAACAATGCACATGATTATCCTAGTGAAGGGCTGGGCTTGGAAGTTTTTATCTTAATTAATCAACTAATGTATGCACATTTGTTCATACATTTTAACCCATCTGATGACAACCTACGTGACAATCAATGCATCACCATCCTCACAACATAAATATGCTTCCTTTAGTCACCTTAATTAGGTAAAACTTTTCCAAGACTTTTTTACTGTTTGAAAAAAATGATTACTTATTAGATACCATGCTTAGTGTTATATTTGACAACATCGGGCTAGTATTTTGTAGTACAATTCATGTCCTATATTGTTTATCTGTTTTATGATAACCATGACTTGCATTCACATTTGTAATCCAGATTCATCATTTGGCTGTTAATGCACTTCTTAAAAGTAGTCAAATCGATGAAATGGAAGGAGGATCTTTCTTTGGATTTTCCCATGAAACAAATTCTTATGAGACTGACTTTGATGAAACTAGCTCATGTGCTCCTGCTTTTCGAGTACTCAAGCAACTGATACAAAGATGTGTCTCGGATGCAGCGTCTTCTGGAAATGTATTTGCTGATGCCATACTACAGCATCTTTATCGATGGCTTTGCAGGTTGAACTTTTGCGTTCTTACCTGATTATAAAAAAGCTTGTACTTAAAACCCTCCTTGATTTCTTCCTGCACGTACATCCTAACATATCAAGTATAACGTAAGATTCCCCTTGGATTTCCCCCCTATTTGGTTTGTAATTGATTTTTGAATTTTGTTTTTGTTGTTCGTTTTTAGTATTTTTGACAGTTTGAAGTTTAAACTCATTTCTGTTTTGAACTCTGTTTAGTGACTGATTCTTAAATGGTATGATATTTCAATGGCAGTAATTTATGTATAAAATCACGCAAGTTAATAAAGGTTTGAAATGAATGTGAATTTTCTTATGCAATATCTGGGGTATTGATTATCTTGTATGTCTACATTTCAGCCCGCAGTCCAAACTTCATGACCCTTCCCTTCATCGTGTCCTCCACAAGGTATGTTGAACTACATACATATATATGTACATGTGTGTCTATATATATATAATCTATTTATTTTTTAGGTTTTGAGATAATAAATATATAAATTGATTTCCACCATTTAGTACCTTAATACCCTTTTAATAATTTGATAATTGTGACAATGCTTAATTTTGAAGCACATCCACTTGATATGGTAAGATATTTTTACATTTCAAAAATAAAATAAAATCCGTCACCATTCAAAAAAATAAATCAACTTTGACTTTCATTAATTATATATCAGAATCGATACATATATGTATCATAACAGCTATATACATATATAAGAGTTGTTATATACATTTGTACACACACAGATACACATATTTGTATCATAAATGAAAATTTAGTTTAATGTATCAAAAGTCATTTTAAAGTTGAGCATAGTTTTATATTCAAATTCGAATTGCTATGTACATGTATCAGAACTTACGCACATACATATATATTCGTGTGTATCATAATTGATATATACACATATGCATAAACATTCATTAAATATGATAAATATCAGTTTTATATAAACAAAATTTGAGTTCAGTGTATCCAAATTTTTTGTGTAACTAAGTACAATCTAATATTCTAGTTAGAAATGCTAGATATGTGTGTCAAAACTTTTTTTTGAGTGTGTGGGGGTAGGATCTGCTACACCTCATTCTTGTTACATCTTAAATTCCTCCTAATATATGTCTCTGTGTGTGTGTATATATATTCTTGTCACTTGTATAATTATTTAAATCGAAACATGTTGTTGAAATCAAGGGGGATTTAAGGTATATAATTATTCTTGATACTTTCAATATATATATATATATATATATATGTATATATATCATTGTTTTAAAAGATGAAAGCGTAAGCGAGGCGTTTTTGGGTCCGTGAGGCGAGGCGTAAGCATCAAAACGTTGAGACGTAAGCTTTTCGGGTAAAAGAAAAGCGAAAAACATATAATGAACTTTGAAATAAAATGACATTAAATGTCAAGTATTAAACAAGAAACATAAAATATTCATAAAACATTCAAAGCAATTCAAACAAATGCAATCATCCATATGCATTTAAACTTAAATCAACATAAATTGCGATATATCAAATGATATCTTTCTCATCTATAAGCATGTTGTCATCCAAGCTATTGTCATCACTAGCATAAAAAAGATATTCCGTGTGGTTCGGAAAAAGGATCATAATCACCAACATCATCACTCTTAATTCTTACACCCTTTCCTTTTGGACCATTGCCTGTAGTTTTTTTGAAATAACAATATTAGTTTAATTCTATACTTTAAATTAACGATTTATTTGGTACTGGTATTAATCTTTTGTTATACTTACTTGTACCACTAGTATAGCGCTTCTTTTGTATGGAATGATAGGAGGAGAGTGAATAACCTCTCTTTGAGGAGGTGGTGGTTGAAGAGTAGGATCTCTATGAGATGTAGGTTCACGATTTTGAATTGTTGGTTCTCTAATGCATAAAGTATCTTCGTATATTGGGATGGGCATATTCCTTATGGCATCAACATCAAGAAATCGATCATCTTCTTCTAGCCAACTTGGATCGGAGGGAGGAACCGGATTTTCTAATTCGGCAATCCACTCGTCATCGAAATAAATTTCTTCCACAACAATTTTATCTATCCTTTTCTCCTTATAATATCTTTGTCTCAAAGTGATGTTATATTTAACATATACCAACGAATGCAATATTTTATGCTCAAGTTTATTCCTTTTCTTTGAATGTACCTAAAGTAAATCAGATAAATTGAACATTTAAATATGAAATCTACAACGATTTACTTGTTAAGTAAAACGTTCTTTAAGTGACATACCCATTGAAATGTACTTCAATTTCTCTTACATCTGGATGCACTACATGTTAGACCAAGCACTCGAATAGAAAAATTCATCAACTCAGGTGTATCAAATTCAAAGCGTTTCCACCAATACACTAATCAATTAATAATGCATGAAAAAACGTATACTTCGTACTTCATTATTTATTATAAAATAAAATACTAACAATTGAATTACTAACCTGGGCTTTTCATTTTTCTATTCTTAATTGCCATAGGCTGTCCAAAGAGATCATTTTGACGATCATACATGTCCAATTGACAATCCGCTTTGAGACGTTCTTCACTATCGCCAAGCATTCTATCCATACGATCATACAAATCTTTTCTTACTTCATCCACATTAGAAAAACTATCTCCATAACAAAATTGTGGATTCAAGTAGCAACCCACCGCATGTAATGGTTGATGCAATTGCGATTCCCATCGCTTATCTATACGATTCCAAATAGGTTTGTATTTCCTCTCATTATTTCCAACATTTCTAGCAATCTTTTTCTTCATTGCATCCATCAACTCATATACATACAAACACACACACACACAAACACACACACATACAAACACACACACACACACACATCCCGTGGCCACTCTAAACCTCTCTCAACACACAAACAAGAGGAATGACGTTTTTCATACAATAAGCAATATGTTGCCAAAAATACCCATCAAATAACACATATTTTCTAGCTTGAATACCATCATTTTTTTAGCAAATGGACCTTCAATCCATTCTTTAAAAGAAAATAAAGCAATAATACCTTCTTTTTGCATGTATAGACTTTGAAGAGTAAGAAAAGAGATGGCAAATCTAGTGACCGCGGGATGGATATGCTCTCTATTTTTTGCAAACTTCTTTATTAAAGCGAGGATCCATGAATGACTATATATGAATTTCACCACAAATTTTGTTTTTTGAATGGCTTGGCTGAACGCTGTCAATTACTAATATCTTTAAGCATCAAATCAATGCAGTGAGCCACGCATGGAGTCCACCATAATGTCTTCCTTTCCTCCATTAGAAGGTTGTTTGCTCTTTTATAGCCGGAAGCATTATCAGTAATAAAATTTGAATTACATTATCATTTCCAACTTCATATATAATACCATTGAAGTATGTAACTAGCAAATATGCATTCTTTATCGTATTCAATGCACCAATAGATTTTAAAAACCATGTACCTTTCGGCCTATTAATTAGAAAGTTAATAATAACCCCACTCTTCCCATTCGTCCAACCATCGATCATAATAGTGCATCGTATTTGTTCTAATCTTTTTTATAAGTTCCAATAATGCTTTCAACGTCTTCAACGCTTTTTTTAAGGATCCAAGTCCTTAACTCATGACTAGAAGGTGGTTTAAGTCTGAGATCATATTTTGCTATATTTTCCATTGCCACTTTATAATATGGAGTGTTTGCCGCGTTGGATGGAATTGCATTAGTATAAAACCATAATCCATTTTTTTGCAAACTTTCTTTCTTTCATCTTTCTTATAGTGATTATTAAAAGAACTTTGTTTTGCCTTTAAATTGACAAACTTATTCATTGCTTCTCTAGAACTAGTAACATTACCACTTTCATTTTCAAGTTCAAAACTATTATTATCATCTCCAATGTTTCCACTCCTACCAATCTCATGAAACATATCAAGTTTTGATTGCTTAACTCGAGAGTTTCGATGCATTCATTCTTCACATCTTGTGAGATTTTTGGACAAGGAATAATTCCAAGATGAGTGCATGCTAAATGTTGTTTGAAACGAGCAATTCTTTTGGTGCATTTATGATCACAAAAGCCACAAAGAAAATATTTTGAATTGGAATCCATCAAATCTTTAATCCACTTCCAAGCAATATCTTTCTTGCTCATCTCCTCTTTAATTTACAGTCCACTGCTAAACAATAAACACAAAGCTTCACTCAAGAATCAATTTATACAATATAAAAAATAAAAATAAAAATTGGTCGATTCTGGTTGCTGGAATCGACTTTGATTCCACTTGCTGGAATCAAACTCGATTCCAGTTGCAAATCGCCTTCGAAGTATTAAAAAATCACTTTTTTTAGCTTTGGAAGAAGTGAAATGAAATGTCGAAGTGAGATAGAAGAGAAAAATAAGGATCGAATGATAAGTTAGCATCCCAAAATATTTTGCTTCAAAGGCTTACACCTCATCGCGATTTCATCTTGAGGCACACGCTTTTCACGTTTTTTGCGCCTCAACCATCTGAGGCGCACGCCCTTGGAGATAAACGCTTTTCGATTTGCGTCTACGTGCATATTTGCTTGTGCCTCGCGTGCATTGTTTTAAACACTGGTGTGTATATATGTATGTATCGAAGCTGATCAATATAGTAAATGAAATTTTGATTCAATGTATCATAATTTGTTTTGTACCTGGACATGATTTTATATTTAAATTAAAACTACCACGCTTGTGTGTATCAGAACCGATATATATATATATATATACATACATAATGTTACATCAAAGTTTTTGATAACATGAGTGATGTTTTATTCAAGCAGAACACTCATTTTGTCTCAGAGATTCGAATGCATGACCTTTAGAACATCGTCTAAAGCTCTACATCCTAACCACTTGTGTTAGGGATCCTTGACACATACATCAACGTTGATAAATACCAGTATCACAAATGACATTTGGGTTTAATGTATCTAAAAGTCACTCTGAAGCTAAGCATGATCCAATATTCAAGTTAGAAATGCTACATACATGGATCGATACTTATACACACACCCCATATATATAGATTGAGAAATATTAGTATAAGTGAAAATTGGGTTTCTTGTCTCAAAACTAGGTTCTATATTCAAATCAAAACTATTTATTACATGTCCCAAAACCGATTATATATCCGTGTATGTCACTTTGTATATACACATAAATGTTATATATATACACATACATGTTATATATATATATATGTGTGTGTGCGTGTGTGTATGGCAAGGATTGGCTACACCTTATTTTTGCTACACCTTGCATCTTCTTGATTTCAATCACATGTTCCGAATTAAATAATACATTTTCACTTCAGGAGTGAGAAGATATATTATTTAATTCAGAACGTTTGGTTGAAATCAAATGGGATTTGAGGTGTAGCCGATCCTAGCTTATATATATATTTGTGTGTGTTATATGATATATCTATGCGTGAGAGTCCAGTTTAACGTATAGGATGTTATTTTAAAGATGAACATCTTATAATCCGCTCAGAACTTCTATGCACATAAATTTGAACTGATATTTCTATACACATACTCACACACACAAAAATTGATAAATATAAGTATGATAAATGGTATTTTGGTTTAATGTATTAGATGCCATTTTTAAACTTGAGGAAAGTCTTATATTCATAACGAAATTAGTTTATGCATGCATTAGAAGTTATGCATGCACGCATGCATGTGTGTGTGTGCATGTATATATATAAACTGATGAATATCAGTATTATATTTAGTATATAAGAAGTCATTCAAAAGTGGAGCACAATAGTATATTTAAATAAGAAACTAAAACAAATTTTGTTGTAAATTTAGTAAATTTTTGTAATGAATTAAGAAAATACAGTGAAAAATCATATAATTTTAACGATAAAAAAAATTAAAACAAGATTTGAAACAAAAAGTAACGCGTTAGTCGCTTTTCAATGAAAATATTTAAAAAAATTTATCCCAAAGAAACTCTATAATTAATGGTGTTGATTTGATCCAAACTGAATTAGAAATGATAACTTATTTATGTAGGCGGTATAAATGTCTTTGCAAATTTTTAGAAAATGAGCTTTTTAAAATGTAGGTTTTAAATTTAAAAAACATGCTCTATTTTTAATTAAACAAAACAATGGCCTAAATTTTAATTACTTTATATTAGCAAGTCCTCACAAATTTCCAATACATATAAGTACACACGCATATTATATGTGTGTGTGGAAATTCTATTTGGGCATAATTTATAGATACTAGACACAGATGGTGACACAAAAGATCTTAACCATTAGATCCTCCTTATTTTCATCTCGCATATAAGGACAAAAAATACAATGATCTAGATCTATTGTGTCATCAGTTGTGTTTTGTATCTAAATAGCCGACGTCATATATATATATGTGTGTGTGTGTGTGTATGTATATATAAAATTATGAGTGCACTACATGTGTATATGATTCTGTGATTGAATATAACTGTAGCTTTGCATATCCACTTGTGACGATGCCCAAGTGAAAAAGTATAACTTATAATGTGCCCAGTGTTCACTAGGGCTTGTGTATCATAATAAGACCATCACAACTTAAATTTCTGTGACAAATAACTCAGTTGTATTTAAAAATCACAAGATTTTATGTTACTGTTTTGTTTTATCATCTAATCAATCAATTGAACTTTCAGGTCATGAAAAAAGTTTTTGCTCTTTTGTTGGCTGAAGTTCGGAAACTTGGGGCTACAGTTATATTTGCAAATTTTTCTAAGATAATAATTGACACTGGAAAAATTGATTTACCTGCTGCACATGCATATTGTGAATGCCTGCTTAAAACTTTGCAGACAAGGTGATTACCAGTTTTTTAATGGTTGCCTATTTCAATTGTTTATTGTTTTCATCACAATTGTTGTTGATGCCATATATAGGGATCTTTTTGAGTGGATTGAACTTGAGCCTCTGCATTTTTGGCATTCCTTATTATTTATGGATCAGGTCAGTTTTCAACATCCATTATAGTTATCATACCACTTATTTTATGCACATTTATAAATGGAATTCTAGATCAGTATAGCAGAACCAAATGATATCAACGCTCTCTTACACAGAGAGTGTGGCAACATTCATCTAAACTATAGAGCATTAATTATATTTTTTAAATTTTAAAATGAAGTTCATCCTCACCATCTGTAATCTGTAAATGAGAGAACGTTCTCATACTCTCCTTAAGAAGAAGTTATAGATGATTGATTAATCTGTTTTTAATAAAAAGGTGGAATGTACACTCTTCTTTCAACTTCTGTTGAGGGTAAATTATTTAATTTGATATCGTGCTCTTATCCTTTCGTTATCAAACTATTTATTCTGGCTATGCTATTTTAGTAAATTTCCTTTAATGTTGATGAATCTGGAAATGCCCTTTAATTATTTGACAATAGTCTGCTTATATTTTGCAAATTCGTATTTAAAACTGTTACAGTACAACTATGGAGGCATCCAAGCCAAAATTGCTATCGGTTCAGCTGTTGAGATTATCGAGGACGAGTCTCAAGTGGAAATTATATCAAGCTGGAATATTGCTGAATACTTGCCAAAAGTAATTCAGGTTTGTCTTTTAAATTCTGTAATCTATGCCATCTTTCTTGTAACAGAGTAAGAAAAAAAAATACTTCTGATCCCAGTTTCTTTGTCATGGCTCATTAAATTGTTTTTTACACTGCTAAGCAGGACCATTTTATTCTTATCGTTTCCGAGTTCTTGTATATCCCATGGAAATATACTCGGGAGCAAATTAGGAAACAAATGACTACAGAAGATATCACATCATCCACTCCATCAATCACCATAACAGCTGCTCAAAATCTAGAATCATCCGTTATTGAATATCTTAAAGGACAAGTTAGCAGTTATTTCACTGAGAAGCTTTTAAGGATCGTCGAAGACACTCTTCACCATTTCAAAGGGAAGAAGAAAACGGACGAGAGTAGTTCTCATCCGCAGAAAGGTGATGCTGCACTAGAGTTCATAAAGCATGTCTGCGCTGTTCTCTCTCTTGACCAAAACGTGCAGCATGATATTCTCAAGATGAGAAGGAATCTGTTAAAGATCGTGCGAGTAAAGGAGTTTGCTCATGAAGCAGAGTTCAAAGATCCATGTTCATCTTTCACCCTTCCAAATGTCATCTGCAGCTACTGCAATGACTGTAGAGACCTTGACTTGTGCCGGGATTCAACTCTTCTGGATGATGAATGGAGATGTGGAGTACCCCAGTGTGGTCAGCCATATGACAAAGAACAGATGGAGAATGCTTTGCTTCAGATAGTTCGGCAAAGAGAAAGGAACTACCATTTACAGGACCTCGTTTGCCTTAGATGCAGGCAAGTCAAAGGTGCACATTTATGCGAGCAATGTTTATGTGGTGGCTTGTTCAAATGCAAAGAATCTCCTACCGAAGTCTTGAGTAAAATGGAAGTGTTTTATGATATTGCTGTCCGGCAAAAGTTTCACTTGTTACAGGACTGTACTTCATGGATTTTGGAACGTAGGTTGCAATGATCATTTGGAAGAAAATGCTTTGCCTTGTTATTGATTATAACTATATTTATAGTTTGCTTGACCCGGTAGCATTACATTATTAGAGATTGTACAGACTTATATCCATCCGGTTTCAAGATTATACTTAATATTTTGTGTATTTTAGTATATGTTTATTTATTTATTAAGCTAATACTTTGTATTATATGAATTTAATGCATATTAATTACTCAAATATATTTATTATCATTCGAATTGTTTATTTTTTTACACTTCATAATTAATGGAATTGAATTTTTTTTTATGCTAAACCAGATTGTTAACGGATAGGATAATTATACGACATTCGTCCGTAGCTGTGGATGGATGCGGACGATGCATATATCTAATATCTGAAATTCGAAAATGATTTCTGATGCGGATGCAGATATAGCATTATCCGTCAAGCCTAGTCACCACTCGTGCTCCTTCACCTTCCTCCATCAAGCATCTGCACGTTCTCGACTTTCCCCTCAAACAACACCCCACCTTCTTTCCTCTATTTTTCTCGACCGCCTGTATATCTTTCTCCCTCCACGCAACCCCGTGCTTCGCCTATTGCTTTCCACCGAAGACCATAGCCTACAGCTCTCTGACCAAACACCTCGATCCGCCCATCTCCAAAGAAAACCCATGCTCTCTTCCACCGCCACCACTCTCGCAAGCCACGTGATCCGGGCCTCAAATCCACCGGCGCCACCATCTCCAACCTCTTCCGGTCTCCATCCCAAGCAACCATCAGCCTCCTTCCCCTTTTTACAGTATAATATGTATATTATATGAAATATTATATGTATATTATATTATAGTATATATCATTTTTCATATTATATTATATGGTATTATAAGTTGCTTCTTTTTTTTACAGTATGGTATGTATGTTATATACAATATGATATGCAGATAACAATAACTATAATCATTTGTTTGTATAAAAAATAAATTAGTAAAAACAAAATAAAAGGTCACGACATGCATTTGCAACTATTTTTCTAAAAAAAATGTAGAGATACAGAACTAGGATAGTCTTCTCCCTGACCTAAGCCACAAGACATTAAAAGCAACTTATTGTTAAACTATTAGATCACACTTTCGCTTTATAGTAAATCTGAATTTCCTGAAACTTCAAAAATAATTTCAATTTAAACCACTAAAAGATCCTTTGAATCCTTGTTGGATCTCCAAGAGTCACGTGTTACATTAAATCCCATTCCTTCTAGGGGTGTAAATCGGTCGGACCGGACCGGACGAAGGTGTGTTCGGTTTCTGTCCTAAATGAAATCGGACCGGACACGGACCGGACGAGATTTATGATCGGACAAATTTTGTTGTCCTGATTCATGTCCTAAATAAAATCGGACGGACACGGACGGACGTTTTTCGATCACGGACTCGGACGGACACGGACGAACATTGCTATTTACTTCATATTTTATATTTTTAATATAGTTTCTACCAATTATATTATTTTTATCAGTATATATACTGAAGAATAAGCATTTTAATGATCTTTACTTAATCAACCAACCAAACAGTTGTCATAAATATTTTGAAGAACATAATGGATATACCGACTTATAAGAAATTCGAACGAATTCAGACGAATTCGAACGAACATCGGTCGGACAAGGTTTTTTTTCGTACAAATTTTGCTGTCCTAATTCATGTCCTAAATGAAAATCGAACGAACTTGGACGGACGTATTTCAGCCACGGACGCGAACGGACATCGGACACTCGAACAAAATTTACAGCCCTAATTCCTTCCATGTTGTCTTTACCACCACTCTTTCGTTCTTTTATTGCTAGTTGCTACCTATGAAATCCTTAGTTTATCCCGTGGTTTGAAGTTGGCTCCAATACTCCTTATCAACATGGTAAATGGTCTCGTATCGTTATGTAACTTTCCAAATGAAGCCACTTATATCAACAAATGCAACTACTGCTCTTGTTTTGATTCCTTCTTTAGAGCCATGAAAAAGAATTTTATAGTAGCCCATCTTGAAATCAATATACTATTGCAATATTCGATAGAAGAAAAAATCAATTCAAATCAGGATCAACGAGATCGTTGTGTCCCGTTAAGCAATCTCAACCTTCTTAGAATTCCCTCATGCCTTGTCACCGTTGCCGTTGTCATAATCTCATAATACTACTTACAACGAACCAATCACTTAAAGAAAGTAGATATTAAACTTAATGCGTACGTTTGTTTTGTAACGACCAGTATTTTAAGTATCGAAAGTCGTAAAATATTGTTTTAAATTCAGGTTAGGTCATATGACACTAACTTTTGATAAAAGCCGAACTGATATTTAAACCATATCCATTGAAAATAAATGATGGTTTTTTTTATAGAGTGGTCAGAATATCGATTTCGACTTTTTGATTAGAAGATATACCTATTTGAATTTTGATAGTTTTTGAAATAGTTTAATGGGTAATTAGTGAGATTGGATAGAGACCCAATAACCCATTTCGGGTTAGGAGTTATATTGGCTGAATTAAACATCTCCAAATCATTTTTACCCCCGCCATATAGATTTAAGCCTCCATTAATCCATTCCTCACCCAAAACCTTCTCTTTTCTCCTCCAAATCAAGTCTAAATAATAGATTAACAGTAGATTAGCAAGCGGATTGGTTTGAGATCTTCATATCTACGTTTTTGGGAAGAAAGATTAGAGCTTGGCTGTACATTTCAGATTGGCCTCAGTTTGTGTGAAAAGCTTGGATTTTGGAGGGTTTGGTGAGTGATTTATCATCTCTCGCCTTATTATATATGCATCTACAAGTTTAACATGTTTTGGATCCATTTTTGAACTTAAAATCATGTTTTATTGCTATTTTAAAATCGTATCTTTAGTAAAAATGTGAATAAATGAATTTTTGATGTTCTAAACATGCTATTTGAACTTGTGGTTGCCTTGATATATATTAGGCTACATTGTAGACACATTGTATGATGACTGCCATGATTGATTGTGTGGTTTGCATGCTTGAATGTTGCTTGATGCGTGTGTGGTATTTGTGTGTATGCTTGAATGGTTGAAAACACTCATCTGAGTGGATTAGAAGTAGAAATCGTGAAATGGGACTTCGACAGATAGAGCCTAAGATGTTGGAAGTTGTATTGATGCGTATGGAATGCATGGGGTCGAAGAATGGAGCATAGTGGAGAAATCGACGTGAAACTATAAAATTTGAGCTACTACCGCATTTTTGTCTGGTGCTTGGTGGCGTGCTTCGGTCCGATATCGGGTTTTCCCGGGCTTGGCTTCGGGTTAGCGTGGGAAAGGACAAGACAATAAATGCTGTCCAATGGCGCTGTCGTTTGGGGGCCGAGCATGAAAAGTGGTCAGGTGGTATTTTGTGTTATGCTCGAGGAATTAGAGTGGTGGCTTCGGATCGGCACCTGAATAAGAACTTGTTTCTGTGCTTTGGGGATGCTTTGAATGGAGAGGCAGGTCGCTATGAGTTTTTCTAACGAATGCTTCGGGTTGACCAAGTGATTCCCCGAGCAGAAATGTGAAGTTGGGAAATTTTTGTTCGTGGTAAGGTGACACTTCGAGATTTTTTTAGGACTTGTTCCAAGGGTTTAGTTAGGGCATGAGGTGAAGTAGATGACTCTAAACAACCTGAGATGACCTTGGATTTCATGTGGCGACCAATGAAGCAATGCATAGTGCTTCAACAAGACGACGGTTTTGGAACTTGGTATGATGGCTCCATGACTTACGATGGGTGTCTAGAGGCATTCCAAATATGTCGACTCGATATGGCGAGTGACTATGACATTTTGGTGATGGACTGAAAGATGAGTTCTACATGATAGTTTGTGGAGTATAACATGAAGTTGTGTGCTTGTGAGTGTGATATGGTAGTTTGTGTGTAATCAGGGTAGCCTGCATGTGCCTATATTGTTGGATGTCTAAGTTTGTGAAATCCCAATAATTTATATGGGCATGAGTTGAGCATCTAGGAGGTAGTTCTACTATCGGTACGTGTGCTAACAGATTAATGGATAACTATAAGGTTTCGATGCTCGTGAGTTGGATATGTAGTAAGTGTGTACCTAGGGTAGTTAGTGTGTATCCATATTTCTGAACGTCTGCATGTGTCCAGTCCCTAGTCATCTTTGCGGGCAATGAGTTGAGTATCTGTAAGAGTTATCATATATCCGATGAACTTGAGTGAGATGTAACACCATGTAATGGTTGCTATGTCTTCTGTGTGCTTGATATGCTATGATGTACTCCTATACCCCATAGTTTTCACTTGTGATAGTAGTTTAGCATATACTGTGTTTATGTGCTAACTCTTTGGATGTAGGACATATCAGATATGGCCCTTCATACCATAGCCTCTATTTACTATATACAATTTTTATAGTAATTTTGAGATGATGTATCGTTCATATCAGACTATTGTCTAACTCGAGATTTTATACTTTGCTTCTTATTATCTCGAGCAATCTTAAATGAGTAGACTAGGGATATCAGGTTTGGATATCGCATGGAGCTGCACGGAGTGCGAGTAGGAGGCTACGCTTTCATATGTCATACTTTGGAGCTTACTATCTCTTATATTCCACCGTGCAGTACAATGGAGCTTTGTCTGTACTTGTATTACTTTAAAGACAGTTATAGGGTTTATTTTGGAGATTGGGATGTATAACTCTATTATTTTTGTTTGTATAATTATGATGAACTAATGTGCTTTGATTAATCTAGTTCACTTAGTTATATTCTGTCTCGCCTATTTTACATCTATTTGATTATTATATCTTGTCCATGCATAAGATATTCTATTGGTTCTTTGTTGGATTTTCTCCACTTTGTACGCTTGGCTACCATTCTATACCATTCGGGTACTCCCACCGCGCATTATACAAGTATATTGGGTATCGGTGGTATAAGGCAGTTTCACATTTAGTATCAGAGCTTAGGTTTCATAGACAACCTAATTTGATACTTGGATCCATTAGCGGTAAGGAAGGAGATATCGCCTTAGAATGGATCAAGCGATACATGAGAGAGCATACTTGTTATATTTTGGGTTTTAAAACTATATAGTTGTGTATGTGTAGTATATAAGTCACATTGCATTTACGGACACACTTATTACTTTTAGAGAGACTGATCATTCTTATTACAGCTTGTAAGAATGAGCCGACTAATGGGGAATGCTGCTAAGAACTCCATTTCTAGAGTTGAGGAGGGGGCGGGATTGGGGGCTGCTAACCTCGACTTGTAGAACATTTTCACTGAGATGGTGTGACATGGTTCAAAATGCCTAGGTTGCTCTTGCTGTGGCTTCTAATGGTAGTACTCCGGTGTAAGCGCCAAGGGTTGACTTTTCCATACTAAGAGTATTCTACCGTGGGTTGCAAATATTTTCTTGGAACGGAATCAACAATTGAAGAGCAGGATTGGTTAGACACCTAAAAACGCATCTTTAAGGATATGAAGTTAGAGGATGGGATGGAGAGAAAGCTGGCCTCTAGACAGCATTAGGGACAAGCTGTGGGGTGGATGAGTGCCACCAAGATTACTACTTCTTAAACAGTAACGACCAGTATTTTAAGTATCGAAAGTCATAAATATTGTTTTAAATTCAGGTTAGGTCATATGACACTATAACTTTTGATAAAAGCCGAACTGATATTTAAACCATTTCCATTGAAAAGAAATGATGGTTTTTTTGTAGAGTGGTCAGAATATTGATTTCGACTTTTTGATTAGAAGATATACCTATTTGAATTTTGATAGTTTTTGAAATAGTTTAGTGGGTAATTAGTGAGATTGGGTAGAGACCCAATAACCCATTTCGGGTTAGGAGTTATATTGGCTGAATTAAACATCTCCAAATCATTTTTACCCCCGCCATATAGATTTAAGCCTCCATTAATCAATTCCTCACCCAAAACCTTCTCTTTTCTCCTCCAAATCAAGTCTAAATAATAGATTAACAGTAGATTAGCAAGCAGATTGGTTTGAGATCTTCATATCTACGTTTTTGGGAAGAAAGATTAGAGCTTGGCTGTACATTTCAGATTGGCCTCAATTTGCGTGAAAAGCTTGGATTTTGGAGGGTTTAGTGAGTGATTTATCATCTCTCGCCTTATTATATATGCATCTACAAGTTTAACATGTTTTGGATCCATTTTTGAACTTAAAATCATGTTTTATTGCTATTTTAAAACCGTATCTTTAGTAAAAATGCGAATAAATGAATTTTTGATGTTCTAAACATGCTATTTGAACTTGTGGTTGCCTTGATATATATTAGGCTACATTGTAGACACATTGTATGATGATTGCCATGATTGATTGTGTGGTTTGCATGCTTGAATGTTGCTTGATGCGTGTGTGGTATTTGTGTGTATGCTTGAATGGTTGAAAACACTCATCTGAGTGAATTAGAAGTAGAAATCGTGAAATGGGACTTCGACAGATAGAGCCTAAGATGTTGGAAGTTGTATCGATGTGTACGGAATGCATGGGGTCGAAGAATGGAGCATAGTGGAGAAATCGACGTGAAACTATAAAATTTGAGCTACTACCGCATTTTTGTCTGGTGCTTGGTGGCGTGCTTCGGTCCGATATCGGGTTTTCCCGGGCTTGGCTTCGGGTTGGCGTGGGAAAGGACAAGACAATAAATGTTGTCCAATGGCGCTGTCGTTTGGGGGCTAAGCATGAAAAGTGGTCAGGTGGTATTTTGTGTTATGCTCGAGGAATTAGAGTGGTGGCTTCGGATCGGCACCTGAATAAGAACTTGTTCCTGTGCTTTGGGGATGCTTTGAATGGAGAGGCAGGTCGCTATGAGTTTTTCTAACGAATGCTTCGGGTTGACCAAGTGATTCCTCGAGCAGAAATGTGAAGTTGGGAAATTTTTGTTCGTGGTAAGGTGACACTTCGAGATTTTTTTTAGGACTTGTTCCAAGGGTCTAGTTATGGCCTGAGGTGAAGTAGACGACTCTAAACAACCTGAGATGACCTTGGATTTCATGTGGCGACCAATGAAGCAATGCGTAGTGCTTTAATAAGACGATGATTTTGGAACTTGGTATGATGGCTCCATGACTTACGATGGGTGTCTAGAGGCATTCCAAATATACCGACTTGATATGGAGAGTGACTATGACATTTTGGTAATGGACTGAAAGATGAGTTCTACATGATAGTTCGTGGAGTATAACATGAAGTTGTGTGCTTGTGAGTGTGATATGGTAGTTTGTGTGTTGTCAGGGTAGCCTGCATGTGCCTATATTGTTGGATGTCTAAGTTTGTAAAATCCCAATCATCTATGTGGGCATGAGTTGAGCATCTAGGAGGTAGTTCTACTATCGGTACGTATGCTAACAGATTAATGGATAACTATAAGGTTGCGATGCTCGTGAGTTGGATAGGTAGTAAGTGTGTACCCAGGGTAGTTAGTGTGTATCCATATTTCTGAACGTCTGCATGTGTCCAGTCCCTAGTCATCTTTGCGGGCAATGCGTTGAGTATCTGTAAGAGTTATCATATATCCGACGAACTTGAGTCAGATGTAACACCATGTAATGGTTGCTTTGTCTTTTGTGTGCTTGATATGCTATGATGTACTCCTATACCCCATGGTTTTCACTTGTGATAGTAGTTTAGCATATACTGTGTTTATGTGCTAACTCTTTGGATGTAGGGACATGTCAGATATGGCCCTTCATACCATATGCCCCTATTTACTATATACAATTTTTATAGTAATTTTGAGATGATGTATCGCTCATATCAGACTATTTTCTAACTCTTGATTTTATACTTTGCTTCTTATTATCTCGGGCATTCTTAAATGAGTAGACTAGGGATATCAGGTTTGGATAGCGCATGGAGCTGCATAGAGTGCGAGTAGGAGGCTACACTTTCATATGTCATACTTTGAAGCTTACTATCTCTTATATTCCACCGTGCAGTACAATGGAGCTTTGTCTGTACTTGTATTTCTTTAAAGACAGTTATAGGGTTTATTTTGGAGATTGGGATGTATAACTCTATTATTTTTGTTTGTATAATTATGATGAACTAATGTACTTTGATTAATCTAGTTCACTTAGTTATATTCTGTCTCACCTATTTTACATCTATTTGATTATTATATCTTGTCTATGCATAAGATATTCTACCGGTTCTTTGTTGGATTTTCTCCACTTTGTACGCTTGGCTACCATTCTATACCATTCGGGTACTCCCACCGCGCAGTATACAGGTATATTGGGTATCGGTGGTATAAGGCACTTTTCACATTTAGTATCAGAGCTTAGATTTCATAGACAACCTAAGTTGATGCTTGGATCCATTAGCGGTAAGGAAGGAGATATCGCCTTAGAATGGATCAAGCGATACATGAGAGAGCATACTTGTTATATTTTGGGTTTTAAAACTATATAGTTGTATATTTGTAGTATATAAGTCACATTGCATTTACGGACACACTTATTCCTTTTAGAGAGACTGATCATTCTTATTACAGCTTGTAAGAATGAGCCGACTAATGGGGAATGCTTCTAAGAACTCCATTTCTAGAGTTGAGGAGGGGGCGGGATTGGGGGGCTGCTAACCTCGACTTGCAGAACATTTTCACTGAAATGGTGTGAAACATGGTTCAAAATGCCTAGGTTGCTCTTGCTATGGCTTCTAATGGTAGTACTCCGGTGTAAGCGCCAAGGGTTGACTTTGCCATACTAAGAGTATTCTACCGTGGGTTGCAAATAGTTTCTTGGAACGGAATCAACAACTGAAGAGCAGGATTGGTTAGACACCTAAAAACCTATCTTTAAGGATATGAAGTTAGAGGATAAGATGGAGAGAAAGCTGGCCTCTAGACAGCATTAGGGACAAGCTGTGGGTTGGATGAGTGCCACCAAGATTACTACTCCTAAGGATCAGATTACTTGGGAGCAGTTTATGGTGAGGTTCGAGGAGAAGTATATATCGGCCACTCAGAAGTCGTTTTTTAAGGAAATTTGTCGATTTTAAGCAAGGGGAGATGTTTGTTTTGGAGTTTAAGGCTAGTTGGACATGCTATCGAATTATGGCCTATCTTTTATCAATACTCTACTCAAGAGGAGTTAGAAGTTTATTATAGTCTTGGATGATTATCTTGGAGAAAAGCTCATAGGATATATCGATGAGACCTTTAAGAGGTTGGTGGAGAAGGCTCTTTGACATGAGAGTCTATATCCTAAGCCTAAGTCGGTTGTTGCTTCCAAGGATGAGCTAAAGCCGTAAGCTAGTGAGGGAGGTAAGAGGAAGTGGGACAACAAGAAGAAGAAGCAGCTTCAGAAGGGTGGCCAAAAGAAGGGCAAGTGGGAGCCTACTTACTATAACCATGGACAAAGGGGTCACCTTAGCAAAGGTTCAAGAAACGTGAAGGAATGATGATTTAACTGCAACAAGACATCACACATGAAGAATAATTGGCCAGGGCAGCCGAGGGACAAGCATGTTGAATCAGCTTACGCTTTGAACGCTATTCCAGCTTCGTCGAGTGCTCCATCGACAAAGGTAATTGGGAAGAGCGTCATTATATAGGATATGCTTTCTATTTTTGATGCACTGGTATGTGTTTTATTCAATGCCGGGGCTTCACATTCCTTCATATCTAGTGATTTGGTAGATAGATTGAGACTGAAACCCGAGATAGTTGACTGACCTTTGATTATCACAAACCCTATTGGAGGATCGACTAGCCTTTGCATGGTTTATTGAGACTTAGCCTTATCAAGTCATGGATGTTTATTTGCTTGCGATTACTTTGTTCTGAGTTTCATCTGGTTTAGTATTATATTGAGGATGGATTGGATGTAGAAATATATTAGTGGTGGATTGTGAGAGGCTGTTGGTGATGGTAGTGATGAACGATGGACGTAGGTTGGAGATAGGCTGCCTACTCGACGATGAGGCGATGGTTCTCTTTTTGTACTCGCTCGAGATCCCACATAATGAATTGTCATCTGTACCTATCGGGAGGGAGCATCTAGACATATTTGAGTAGGTGACTGAATTACCACCACATAGAGAGATCGAGTTTCTTATAGATTTGGTGAAGGATGCTAGATCAATTGCTATGCCATTGAGGCACATGGCATCGGAAGAGCAGAAGAAACTAGATGTGTAAGTGAATGACCTATTATGGCAAGGGTTCAGTCGACGAAGTATATCTGAGTGGGGAGCACGTTTAGTGTTCACCACTATGGTGGACGACTATTTGAGATTATGTATAGATTATCGTGAGCTAAATAAGGTGAAAAAGAAGAAATAGTATCCATTACCACGTATTGATGACTTGTTCGACCAACTCCATGGTACTAGGGTGTTCTCTTAATTAGACCTTGCGATGGGGTTTCATAAATTGAGAGAGGGGAATGAGAATGCACTGATCACAACATTTTGTACACCATTAGGATTCTATAAATGGTTGGTTATGCAGTTCAGTCTAACAATGCACCGGCATACTTTGTTGACCTTATGAACCATATTTTCAAGGATCAACTAAATAAGTTTGTTCCTATGTTCATGGACGATATTCTTGTTTATTCAAGGACGGAGGAAAAACACAAAAAGCATTTAAGGATTGTGTTCGAGGTGCTAATGAAGCACCGATTGAAGGCAATGTTTTTAAAATGTCACTTTTGGAGGAGGGAAGTGCGATTTTTTGATCATGTTATTTCTGAGTAGGATATTGCTGTATATCCTACCAAGGTGGCAGTAGTACAAGACTGGGATCAACCAAAGACCGCTACAGACGTGAGAAGTTGTAACATCCCCCATTTTGAGGTCCAAAAATAAGCGCTACTGATTCTACAGTCATTAATAGTATCATTCTTCGACGACAAAATGCGGTAATGTTAATCATATCAATAACATCAGAAGCATATGAATATGAAAAATTTTCAAACATTTTTAATTAGTCAACTTTTATTACAACTCATAAATAAAATTTTCACATTCATTACATAATCCCATCCGTTGCCCACATTCATAGAAACTATAATAATTACAAAGTACTTCAAGAGAGACATATGAAGATGCCCTGTTGGTTGATCAAGGTCTAATACTTAACAATTATAAATTCTGTCATATAGCATAACTTTTAAAAGAACACAGTGGAAATTAAAGCTCCTACATTAGCTAATTTTCTTAATGCACATCTCCGAAAGCTTATTCATCTAAACTGAAAATCCCTACTCTCGACCTACTCAAATGAGTACCTGAGAGTTTAGGGAGAAAAACAAAAACTTCAGGTCAGATAAAAAGTGTGGTGTGAATAATAATATACCATCTCGAACCAAAACTGATATACAGTGAGACCACGCTACAAAGGAGAACAAGTTTTCCCTTCACTAGTATCTTACTAAAATATGTCAATCATAATCATGCACTTGCACCCACAATGGTTAGAACAAAACACAACATGTTCATATGCTAGCATGTAGCCTATGTAAGTCCGACTATACTGTCATCCTAAGATTTCGTGCATCCAAAGTTTACCTTTCCCAACAACACACCATCTATCTCAAATCATAGTTTTCCCAGGGTCATGTAACATCCCCTATTTTGAGGCCTGAAACTAAGTGCTATAGATGCTGCAATAATCCATGGTTATTAATTTTCGGTGATAAAATGTGGCATTTTAATCATTTTGATAATACCAAAAACACATGAATATAGAAAATTCAGTACAATTTTAAAATAAATTTTCTCATTTCATTTCACAATAAGATTTCAATTTCATTACATAATCCCAATTTGCAAACCACGTTCAGAGAAAATATAATTATTATAACATATTCCAAGAGCCACATATGAAGATGCCCCCTTGGATGATCAGAGTCAAATATCTGACATTTAATACAGCTTTCCATAAAACACAAAAGTAGAATCGAAACAAGCGAAAAATAGATATATAGCTCCTACTAGCTAGATTGCCTCCTGCACATCTCCAAAAGTTTATTCATCTAAAGAGAACCCGAAAATCCCTTACTCTCGATCTACTCAAATGAGTACCTGAGAGTTTAAGGGGAAAGACAAAAACTTCGGGTCGGACAAAAAGTCTGGTGTGAATAATAATCTACCATCTCAAACTAATAGATATATAGTGAGACTATGTCGCTGTGCGGAATGGGTTTCTGCTCACTAGTACCCAATTACTTACCTTAACCATATATCGTGCTCCTGCGTCCATAATGGTTATAACAAAATAACATAATCATATGTAAACATTTCATATATACCGGATTACCAATCCCTCATTTATTAGACTACCCATCTAAGTTCTCGTTGGCTATTCATCTTATATTTTTGTAAACTACCCATCCTTTAATTTATTTTACTTAAACTAATATGGACTATCCATCCCACATTTTACCATTTAAACTGATGTGGACTATCCATCTCACTTCTCATAGTTTTCCTAGGATGATTATGAATCCTTACTTAACCAATTGGAGACTATCCATCTCCAGCATGATGTAGACTATCCATCATACATCCTATAGTTTTCTTAGGATGACTATGAACCCATCACTTGGCCATTTAATTCATGTTATCCACATGTTTCTATTTGTCCCATGTTACCCACATGTTTAACTTTACTTCACGCTACCCACACGTTCAATATTAATCCATGCTATCCACATGTTTCTATTTATCACATGTTACCCACATGTTAACCTTTACTCCATGCTACCTACATGTTCAATATTAATCCATGTTATCTACATGTTTAACTTATTTCTATTGGTGTCCAAAATTAAGTTATTTCCCCTTAGTTATTTAAATTTCACGGTGATGTACTTTGGCAACCCCAAAAGATTTCATGTCAAACCCATTAAGATATACTTAGTGTCCCTAAGGTTCGAAGTTAAAATCATGTAACAAATGGCTCTCTGCCGTTTATAAGCTCGATATGCATTAATGTCAACATCGATAATTAAAGTCTTTGTAATCATTTTCTTAATGATGTATGTTTAATACCTTTAACCCATTATTTAAACAAGGAAATCATGTCTTTGTGTTTTTAAAGTATAATGCCATTTGTAAAATCCTTTTTATATTGCCACATACATGATTGAAAATGATATAAGGTTTATTACTTCCAAAACATCTTAGTTTGATCAACGTCAACATCATATCATGTTGATGTAAAAGCATAAGGCTTTCCGCCTATTAAAAGTCAAAGACTAAACTGTTAGGAACTGGAGATAGTGGTTTTGATGACAACAACCTTTGTAACTTATTTTATTATAACTTATATACTAACACTATTGTCTATATATATATGAATGTTATTATGCAGGATATAGATAAGGCAGGTACTGATTATTGAAGACTATACAGTATAAAGATCAAGGATGAAGAAATCAAGTTTGAAGACTCATGAGTATCAAGATCAAGATTTCAAGATATGTGTCTAGTTTATTGTTAAAACTTCATAATAGCACGGAAATCTTCATTCCAAATTTCATTTGGGATGGAACCCATTTCTATCTTCTTAGTGGCTTACAAACCCACGACAAGTAGCTTACAAACCTACGACAAGTGGCTTACAAACCCATGAACATCCTGGTTTTGTACAAGTTCTCGAGTCCTGATGTGATGAGATATTCTACAGGAAGAAGCTTGCAAAACTACTTCAAAATGGTTTTTCAAAATGGTTTTTCAAAACTACTTTTCAAAATGTTTTAGCCTTGAAATATTCTTTGTCTTTGTTTTTAAATAAACTCTTGTTTTAAACTTCGTTTGTTTTTAAAACTATCTTCTGATTTTTAAATATTCTTTTATAATATATATACTTGAGATTTAAAATCAAATTTATATATACATTCTAAAAATATATTTTTCTACTCTTCTTTATTTTAAAACATAGGAAAATTAGTTTATTTTACTCCAGAATCATTTCATCTTGTTTTCCTTTCAATACCATTTTTAAAACAAATTTTACATTATTTTTAACTTAGGGATGTCGACATCATTGGATACCCCATGTCGACATGGTGGCCGTTAAATTCAAAAGTTTCAATTTTCAAAAGAAGTGTCTATTCGTTTAAATCTCTTCACGAATGGTTATGACCGTTACTGGTCTAGAAATAGCCTTCACAAATGAATTTTTTAACTAACTAATTTCATATTTTCTTCACTTCTTCTTCTCCACAAATCCATATTCTAAAGTTTTCATATTTTTAAGATCGTGCCGAAATTCTGCCGAATTCTCAAGTGAATCAAATTAGAATCTCATTCTTGTTTGGTTCTCTACCCTCTCTCGAAGATCAAAGTGCTATTTAGAGTTATAGGATCAATTTGTAATCAAAAGTTTATTGAGTCTCTCTATAAGGTGTGGTTGTGCCTGGAAATCAATTGGGTAATCTTGTGGCCCGTAAATCAAGAGAGTTTGCCCCAGACTCGTGAGACAGGAGGGTAACTCAAGGCCTTTAGAAACTGAGGATTGTAATCTCGACTTTGGTATAATAAAAATCTATATGAGGTGTTTTGCCTTGGTACAGGACTGGATGTAGGGTAACTCCGAACCAGTATAAAATCCGGTGTGTTCTTTCCTTTCAGTGCTTTTTATTTACTTTCTGCATCTGTGTTTGATTCTGTGATTGTTCTGTGATTAAGTTCTGCATTTGTTTATGTCATAAATTTAATTTAGTCCATATAAGTCGTAGAATCCATTAAACACTATTCACCCCCCTCTAGTGTTAAATTAGCCTTAAGATCCTTAATCCGCACCCCCTTTCAATTAGTATCAGAGCATAGGTTTTTGTAGTTTTCATAATCTGAAACTTGAAAAGTTGAAAATGGCATTTTTAGAAAATTTTGTTAATACTAGTTTGAATCTATGCATTTCATCAAAGTATCATAAGTCTGCATATAGTTTTTATGAAAAATCAAGTTATCTACTGAATTGGTTTGTTATGCAGGAACAGACATGTTACATGGCTTTTGAAGAATCAACAATCAATGGACAAACTGTGAAAATTGAGAAAGATAAATGGATACTTGATAGTGGCTGTTCAAGGCATATGACTGGAAATCCCGAGATACTCAATGACATTATATATCAAGATGGTGGATTGGTCAACTTTGGAGACAACTCAAAAGGATATGTGATTGGCATCGGCAATGTCGGTAATTCTAAAACTCCTCTTATTTCTGATATTTTGCTAGTTAGGAATTTAAAACATAATCTTCTTAGTATAAGTCAACTATGTGATAAAGGATTTAAAATTAAATTTGGAAAAGATAAGTGTCACATCGAAGATAATAAGTCAAATATTATCTTTGAAGGAATTAGGAAGAAAAACATTTACATCCTTAGTATGAAAGTTTCAAATGATAACTTATTTCTTTTGGCTAATACAAGTGACCCTTGGATTTGGCAGAAAAGATTTGGTCATTTAAATTTCAAACCGTTATCTAGGTTATCAAAACTTGACTTATTTACAGGTCTTCCCAAGTTAAACTTTAAAGTAGATAGTATATGTGATGCTTGCTAATTAGGAAAACTTAAGAAAAGTTCATTTAAATTAAAAGATATGATTTCTACTTCTAAACCTCTAGAATTACTTCATTTAGATTTATTTGGTCCATCTCAAGTTCAATCAATTAATCACAATAAATATGTTTTTGTAATTGTAGATGATTATTCTAGATATACTTGGACAATTTTTCTTAAACTTAAAAGTGATGCTTTTGAATTATTTAAGAATTTTGCTAAAAGAATTCAAAATCAATTTTCTTTAAAAATAAAAACTATTTGTAGTGATCACGGTGGAGAATTTAAAATTGAAAATTTTGAGAATTTCTGTAATAATAAAGGAATCACTCATAATTTCTCTTTTCCAAGAACTCCACAACAAAACGGAGTGGTTGAACGTAAGAATAGAATGATTCAAGAGTGTGCTAGAACAATACTTTCTAATAGTAACTTACTTAAAAACCTTTGGGCTGAAGCAGTTGCTATAGCTTGTTATATATTAAATAGGATTTTAATTAGACCATTAACTAATAAAACACCATATGAATTACTTTACAATAAGAAACCCATAGTAGCTTATTTTAAAGTTTTTGGTAGTAAGTGTTTTATTCTTAATACAAAAGATAATTTAGATAAATTTGAACCTTAATCCGACAAAGGTATCTTTATCGGATATTCTAATAGAAGTAAAGCATTTAGAGTTTATAATTTAAGAACTAACACTATTGAAGAAACAATGCAAGTATCTTTTGATGAAAATTTTAAAGATACTGTACAAATAGAAGATGAAGAAGATTTTGTAACTTTAAATAATGAACCTAATGAAACTAATTGTGAAATCATTCAACCTAATAAAAGAATTAGACTATTAAAAGATCATCCTGTAGAAAATATACTAGGAAATATTGAATCTATAGTTAAAACAAGAAATCAACTAAATAGTATGAGTAATGTAGCTTTTATATCAACTATTGAACCTAAAAATCCAAAGGAAGCATCATCTGATGATTCATGGATTCTTGCTATGCAAGAAGAATTGAATCAGTTCACTAGAAATGATGTTTGGGAACTTGTTCCTAGACCTGAGGATAAAAGTATAATTGGAACAAAATGGGTTTATAAAAATAAAATGAATGAACTTGGTGAGGTCGTGAGAAATAAAGCTCGTTTAGTCGCGCAAGGTTATTGTCAAGAAGAAGGAATTGATTATGACGAAACCTTTGCACCCGTAGCAAGACTAGAAGCTATCAGGATTCTACTTGCTTTCGCAAATTACAATAATTTCAAGTTATATCAAATGGATGTTAAAAGTACTTTTCTAAATGGTTTTGTAAAAGAAGATGTCTATGTTGAACAACCTCCACTTTTTGAAAATAATGAATTTCCAAATCATGTATATAAATTAAAGAAAGCTTTATATGGTTTGAAACAAGCTCCTAGAGCCTAGTATGAAAGACTAAGATCTTATTTACTACAATCTGGTTTTGAAATTGGTAAAATAGATACAACTCTTTTTATTAAAAGAATTTTAAGATATGTAAAACATACTTTAGATTATGGTTTATTTTACCCTAAAAATGATGTATTTGATTTAATTTCGTATTGTGATGCTGATTACGCTGGCTGTAAATCAGACTGAAAAAGTACAAGTGGAACTTGTCACTTTCTAGGACATTCTCTGGTTTCCTGGTTTAGTAAGAAGCAAAAAACTGTATCCTTGTCAACAACTGAAGCAGAATATATATCTGCTGCTTTGGCTTGTTCTCAAGTTATATATATGCAACAAACTTTAAAAGATTTTGGATTAACTATAACTAAATCACCAATTTATTGTGATAATACTAGTGCAATAAACTTATCTAAAAATCCAACTCATCATGCTAGAACAAAACATATTGATATTAGACATCATTTTCTTAGAGATAATATAAGTAAAGAAGTCATAACTCTTGAATATATTAATACTGAAAAACAAATTGCTGATATATTAACCAAACCATTAAATGAACAAAACTTTACTAAATTCAGAAGAGAATTAGGTATATGTTCATTAACTGAAATATAAATTATAAATAATACAAGTATAGTTAATAATTAATATAAATAATTTTTTTTCAAAAATTGAACTGGGCATGTCCACATGATCCATCTCCCTATGTCGACATACAGGCCGAGATTTTCAAATAAAAATTTCCCTCTAAAGTTAGTTATTTGGTTATATATTTACATATTTCGACTTTTACTCCTTTCCTCTGTTCTATTTTCTGTAATAAACTTCTAAAACAGTAAATTAATGGTTTCCCCTTCTAATAACGAACCTTCTTCACCCACTTCTCCTCATTCTGGCCCTTTTCAACATTCCACACACGTACGAGTCATCAAACTACAAGAGAAGATGAAAGATTTGCTATAAATGATGACGGAAATTCAAGAGAGTCAACTGCGAATGGCTAGAGAACAAGATAGGCAAGGCAGAATTCTTAGGAATTTACAAAAATTCCTTATGGATAACCATGCCAATCCCATTGTCATCGAAGAATCATCACAAGCCATGGATTCTGAAGAAGAAGAGCCTATGGAAGAACCACAAGAGGATCAAGAAGAAGAACATCCTCTGCCGAATCCGGATGTTCATATAGACGAAGACGATGGTGTGATTTGCGTTGGAGAGGTCCTTTTTGACGCTAATGGGAACTTCGTCGAACAATGTGGAAACTTTTGTCTCCATTATCCAAATTGTTCGGTCCATAAATCACCAATAGTTAAGGGTCCTCGTTAAGTGTTTCTCATTTTTGTTTTTCTCTTTCTTGATTATATATTAGTTTGTTAATTTGTATATAAAGTGTTATCTTAATTAATGTTCTTCTAAAAACAATCTTTGGTGTATAAAATCTTGAATTCCATTTAAATTAGGATGTTATATTTCACTCATAAATAGTTGTTATTCTTATGTCATATGTTTGTTTATCTTATTTTCTATTAAGTTCAAGGTTTATAGGTTATTGTTTTGTTGATGACAAAGGGGGAGAAGTTATATAAAATAGTAGGCTTGGAGTAAGGGGGAGTTGTTGGTGTAAGGGGGAGTTATGGTATGATCGAAGTGGTAAGTATATTTTATAAGGTTGTCATCATCAAAAAGGAGGAGATTGTTAGGAACTGGAGATAGTGGTTTTGATGACAACAACCTTTGTAACTTATTTTATTACAACTTATATACTAACACTATTGTCTAGATATATATGAATGTTATTATGCAGGATATATTTAAGGCAATTACTGATTATTGAAGACTGTACAGTATAAAGATCAAGGATGAAGAAATCAAGTTTGAAGACTCATGAGTATCAAGATCAAGATTTCAAGATATGTGTCTAGTTTATTGTTAAAACTTCATAATAGCATGAAAATCTTCATTCCAAATTTCATTTGGGATGGAACCCATTCCTATCTTCTTAGTGCTTACAAACCCACGATAAGTAGCTTACAAACCTACGACAAGTGGCTTACAAACCTACGACAAGTGGCTTACAAACCTACGACAAGTGGCTTACAAACCCATGAACATCCTGGTTTTGTACAAGCTCTCGAGTCCTGATGTGATGAGATATTCTGCAGGAAGAAGCTTGCAAAACTACTTCAAGATGGTTTTTCAAAACTACTTTTCAAAATGTTTTAGCCTTAAAATATTCTTTGTCTTTGTTTTTAAATAAACTCTTGTTTTAAACTTCGTTTGTTTTTAAAACTATCTTCTAATTTTTAAATATTCTTTTATAATATATATATATACTTGAGATTTAAAATCAAATTTATATATACATTCTAAAAATATATTTTTCTACTCTTCTTTATTTTCAAACATAGGAAAATTAGTTTATTTTACTCCAAAATCATTTCATCTTGTTTTCCTTTCAATACCATTTTCAAAACAAATTTTACATTATTTTTAACTTAGGGATGTCGACATCATAAGATACCCCATGTCGACATGGTGGCCGTTAAATTCAAAAGTTTCAATTTTCAAAAGAAGTGTCTATTCATTTAAATTTCTTCACGAATTGTTATGATCGTTACTGGTCTATAAATAGCCTTCACAAACGAATTTTTTAACTAACTAATTTCATTTTTCTTCACTCCTTCTTCTCCACAAATCCATATTCTAAAGTTTTCATATTTTTAAGATCATGTTGAAATTCTACCGAATTCTCAAGTGAATCAAATTAGAATCTCATTCTTGTTTGGTTCTCTACCCTCTCTCGAAGATCAAAGTGCTATTTAGAGTTATAGGATCAATTTGTAATCAAAAGTTTATTGAGTCTCTCTATAAGGTATGGTTGTGCCTGGAAATCAATTGGGTAATCTTGTGGCCTGTAAATCAAGAGAGTTTGCCCCGGACTTGTGAGACAGGAGGTTACCTCAAGGCCTTTAGAAACCGAGGATTGTAATCTCGACTTTGGTATAATAAAAATCTGTATGAGGTGTTCTGCCTTGGTACAGGATTGGATGTAGGGTAACTCTAAACCAATATAAAATCCGGTGTGTTCTTTCCTTTCACTGCTTTTTATTTACTTTCTGTATCTGTGTTTGATTCTGTGATTGTTCTGTGATTAAGTTCTGCTTTATTTATGTCATAATTTTAATTTAGTCCATATAAGTGTAGAATCCATTAAACACTATTCACTCCCCTCTAGTGTTAAATTAGCCTTAAGATCCTTAATTCGCACTCCCTTTCATAAACATGCAACATCATGAGCCTCAATCACAATGAAGTCATCGATCCTCATGATACATAGGCTATCCACCTATTTAAAAACTCAAGGACTAGTTAAAGGCTTTGACAAAGCTCGATAACGATACTGAAAGCTGCATAGGGTAAACTTGACGACAAGTTAAAAGCAACATTGACAAGGCTCGATAACCATTTTAAAACGATAAAGGTTAGGCTCAATGACAAGTTAAAGTATTAAGCTCGATGACCATCGGATCGATGAGGCAAAAGGCTTGAAGTAGTATATGCGGCATTCTTAATATAAAACATGGCTATATGCCTCCTTGTATAAAACTGGCATGTATGAATATCGACTTGTCTATGTCGAGTTCACCTCTTTGTCTTTGTCATTATGACCTCGACGAGGTCCAACACCAATCCATTTCATGCCAAACTCATTGACATCATATGCATGGTTTTGTTTTGTATCTATGACACTAAGATGGGTGAGTGCTCGACATAACCAATATCGGTATGGAAAAGTTGTAATTATTCTGAAAACTGCAAAATTACTATAAATTTTTTATTTCTTTTCACCAAACCTCTATAATTTGTCAAAAGATTTTTGGCTAACAAAACTTTATCAATTGTTTTTGACTAAAAAACTACCGCACAAGATCTAAAACACTGTTTCAAATAATTAATTACTGACCATAATTAATTAAAATTTTATATGCATACTCTAGCATAAATAATTCTCCTTAATTCAAAATTATAGGGGAAAAATTCCAAAAATTCACATTAGTTCCAAAAATATATTTCTTTTGACATATAAAATATTCGGGTCCAAAACCCACATTTAATTATCATTAATAAATTAAATCCGAATTTAGGCCTATTTAACTTTAGGAAATTTGTAACACCCCTAATTTTAAATAGCATTATTCAAGAGATTTAATTAGATAAATTAAATAGAATAATGTAGAAGTTAGAGTGATAAGGGAATTGAGATTTGGAAACTAATTAGGGTCGCGCCTTAACTAATGAAATTATAAGTGATATTTACAAATTAAAAATTAATAGAATAAGGCAAGGGCCAAATGGGAATAGCCGTATACCATAACCCATAAATCCCTTACCTCATTCTCATTCACATTTACATAAACCAAAAACATAAACAAAGAAAGTTGAAGGCCAGCCATAACCCTAAGACGAAGAGGAACATAAAATCCATTTAGAGGCTAAGATTCAAGCTAGGAAGATTAAAGCAAGAACAAATCTCAAGTTCTTTATCCAAACAAGGTGAATAATGATCTAAACCATCTCATATAAGTCATCTTGAATGTTTTAATTTTGATATGAGATTTAAAACCGTATGGTTGGACGAAGGATGATATGATTTGATTTAATTGCTATGTTATAATATGAGAAAGGATTTTGTGGAATAATATAGTTTGGTTTTACGGCTAAAATTGTGCAAAATGATTCCCAAATGCCATGATTTTTGAATATGTTATGTAAAGCATTATTTTGGAGAGGGGTTTAAATTTTCATAATATTTCAAGCTATGGATAATTATTATGAATTTTTGAGGGAAAGAAATGGATATTTCGGGTTTTTATTTAATTTAAAGAATTAATTAATTATTTTTGGACTGAAATTTTAATATGACAAAGATATTATCATTTTGGAATTTATGTGAATTCCTGAGATTTTTCTTAAGAGATTTGGGTGAGTTTTGGATTTAATTAGAAAGATTGATATTTAATGATTAATTAAATATAAGGATTAGTTAATAATTTTTTGATTAAATATTGGAGCATTGGGAATTATACGCGGCAGCAAATTCTAAAAAGAAAGGTTATGTTATCTAATAGAAAATTTACAATATAAAGGGTTAGGTAAAAAGAAATTGCGTTACTTATTTAAAAATCAGTTCTCATAATAATTGCAGTAACGCTACTTGCCTTCAAAAGCATTGATTCGAAAGCATTGATAACTTCAAAAGCATACAATTCCACTTCCCTTTGAACGCTAAGGGGATAGGGGTGTCGCTGTAGTTAACATATACTAGAATGAAGGCGGAGGGGTCCTTCCGCACTAATCAATAGTGTCGAAGGGGTCCCTCTGCATATATACACTTTAACAAGTTTGCACCGCAACATTAATTGAACCATGGAAAGGACCTTCCAGACTAGTAGGTAGTGTCGAAGGGATTCCTTTCGCTCTTATATGCTCTGCAAGTATGTTAGTCAATGAAGATGGAAGGGGTGTGCCGCACCAATCAATGGTGTCGATAGCATACCTTCCGCACCTTTATACTTGAGCAAGTTCAACCATTACAGAAGGTACCTTCCACACTAGTTGATAGTGTTGAAGGGGTCCTTTTGCGTACGTGTTTAACTATAGAGATTGAAGCATTGTGCTACACCCAATCAATGGTGTCAACATGGTCCTTCCGCATGGTTTTAAAGAAGCAGTGGAAGAGGCCTTCCGCATTGCTTAAGTAATGATTTCGAAGGGTCCTGCCGTTGGAGTAGAGTGGCGAAAGGGGCATAGTCGTTTGTTTCGAATCCATTAGTTAAATGGAAGGGGACATATGGCTTGTTTGCTCTATGATGTTGAAAGGAAGAGTGATGGAGGATTACGCATGATGTCACAATGATCCGAAAAATATTGTCGAAAGGCCTAGTTTTCAAATTAGAGAACCCAATCTCATTTTTAAAGTAAATACATGGCAATGTAAAAGAGTTTTGAAATGGTATTTTACTTTGAAATTTTAGTGGAAGCTTTCCTTGCTAAAAATAATGGGTTAAGGGTATTAACCATATTTCATTTGAAAATGATCACAAGGAATTAAACTGTGGATGTTTATGTTGTTGTATTATTTGATCAGTTATCATGTATGCTTGTGTAATCATATTCACTTCATTATTAACCCATAACTGCATTTTAGGATGTTAAGGACAGAATAACAGGCTAGGTTGACTCACTAGTGAATATACGATGAGTTAACTCCTGTGCGAGTAGAATTGCATCCAGAAGGTCAGATAGACCAGAATATAGGATGCCCAGGACTGATCAAAAGATCATTAGTGTAGACAGGTTCTTAGCAAG
Source organism: Allium fistulosum (assembly GCA_030737815.1). Lineage (NCBI taxonomy): Eukaryota > Viridiplantae > Streptophyta > Magnoliopsida > Asparagales > Amaryllidaceae > Allium > Allium fistulosum. The sequence continues at coordinate 475,330,423 of CM060902.1, forward strand.
CCCATTAAAAAACTATGTTATGGAAATCGTTATTGGCAGGGTCCAATAGGTTCTTAGAGATCCCATGAAAACTATGTCCAGAATAGGTTATTGATAGAGATCAGTAGATTCATAGTCAGCCCATGAAAACTATGACATGAAAGATGTTATTGGAGAATCCTATAGGTTTGTAGCAATCCCATGAAAACTATAATTGGATGATGTTCTTAATAATCCCATGAAAACTATGAAACCGGATAGATAGTCCATAAGCTGGGAATAGGTTATTGGTTAGCCCATGAAAACTAATGGGTTAATAGTGATCTTAGAAACTATAACATGAGACAGATAGTCATGTGAATGGGGATGAGAAATCTAGAATATATTTCATGTTTGCATATCATCATGATACATTTTATTATGTTATGTCTTAATCATTGTAGATGTAGATGCACAATATATGGTTATTATAAATCCAGTTAAGATATTAGTAAGGGTAAAACCCATTCCACTAAGCTATGTGGTCTCACTAGATGTCTATATGGTCCGAGATGGTAGGTTATTTTTCACACCAGAATTTTTGTTTGACTAGAAGTTTATGTTTCCCCCTTAATCTCTCGGGTGCTCAATTGATTTTGAGTAGTTTGAGAGTTAAGGTTTTTCAGGTTCTCCTTTAAATGAATAAGCTTCCGGAGACGTGCAGGAGGCAGGCTAGTTATTTAGGAGATTATATCTATTGTTCATTGTGTTATTTGGATGTAAGGGAAAATTTGTTTAATTGCTTATATTTAGACTCAAATCAACCAAGGAGGCATCTTCATATGTCACTCTTGGTGTATTGTATAATAAATTGTAATTTCTTTGAACATGGTTTACATATGGGATTATATAATGAATCTAAAATACTATTTGCAATGAAATGAGAAATTTGTTTAAAATTGAGTTTAAATTTTTTCATATTCATGTGTTTTTGATATATCAATGCATCCAAAATTACCTCATTTGGTCATCGAGAATTAATAACTATGGATGATTGGAGCATGCATAGCAGTTAATTTTGGGCCTACAAATGGGGGATGCTATAAGTTGGTATCAGACCATAGGTTTATGTAAGTTTAAAAGAAATTTGAACCTAAAATATTTTCAAAACATAACCTAATGAGCCAAAGAATGAGATTAGGTTTCGGGTTAATGCTATTGTAACATACTTGTGTCTTGTTATTTCTATAAGTTCGTATTCCCCTCTCTCTTAGACCGTTCTTCTGTATCTTACTAAGGCTAATATGCAGATGTACGAGAAAGGAAGATATGGAGACAGAAAATGAAAGATGAAATCTAGGTGGAGGAAGCACCATGACTAATGAAAATGCTCGACCCAATACTAGAAGGAATCAAGGTCGATAGGCAAATGCTAATCCAAACGCAAATGCCAATATAGGTGTTGTAACTCCGCCAGTAGATGTGCAGATGATGTATCAGTTCTTCATCAATCTGATGCAAGCTAGAGCAACCACATGAGTAGTTGGGGGAAATGCTGTGAACGCTTGGGGACCAAATCCTATGGCATTAGTTGGCAATAACTATGCCAAGCCGAGAAGGGATTACACCAGCCTTAGTGGGAAGCCATTTTTGGGAACAGAGGATGCCATTGAAGTAGAAAACTATTTATTGCACCGTGAAAGGATTTTTTCTGACTTGGGATTAGATGATGAGCAAAAGAGGAGACTTGCTTCTAGACAGTTGCAGGGAGTAGCACTTTATTGGTGGAATGGTATTGCTGTAGGAGTTCCCGAGGAAGAGTTGACTTGGGCAAAGTTTCGAAGAGAGGTTCTTGTCTGAAGTTGCAGAGTCAGCATTATCGAGAAAGTTCATGGACTTAGTGCAAGGTGAGATGTAGATGATTGAGTATGCTACAAAGTTTGATGAGTTGTCCAGATGGGATATGCTATCATTAACACCGTCATCAAAAGAAATGAGAAGTTTATTTGAGGGTTAAGACCCGAGATTGCTAGAGTCACTATGCCACATCTCCGTGATCCAAGTACAATTGTAATGGAGATGGCAATCAAGAATGAAGAGATGCTTTCTACTTTTGATAAAGAGGACGCTTTCTACTTTTGGGAAAGAGAAGAAGGTTGAAACCCAGGATTCTTAAGGCAAGAAGAGAAAATTCTTTGAGAAGAAAGGAACTCGGAAGGGAGGAGCCGCCAAGAAGGCAAAAGCTGATCTGGTTTTCTTTAAGTGTGATAAGAAGGAACATTTTACTCACGAGTATCAGACAGGTAAAGCAAAGAAGGCTACTAATAAGAAAGGAGTGAAGTGCTTCAACTATGACCAGATCGAACATTACAAGAATCAGTGTCCAGAACCAGTCAGAGTAGACAAGGGAAATGTTTTTTATTTTGAACTATCATCTTCTAGACCAACCGCTGCTGAGAAGGGAAATATTGTGATAGAAGGTACGCTTTTGATCCATAGTATACCAGTTAGGGTACTATTTGATACCCGTGCATTGCATTCAATTATATCTCAGTGTTTGGTGGATAAGTTATGTTTAGAACCCTCATACCTTGGTACTTCCTTAAGGGTTGCGAATCCAATAGAAGGGTATGCAACTCTGGGGATGATATGTGACCAGTTAGAACTTGATTTATTAGGCCATAACTTTGCATGCAGTTTGTATGTTTTTGATTTCGTAGGTTTCGTGTTTATTTTGGATATGGATTGGTTAGACAGATATGATGCTAGGATATTTTGCTAAGATAGGAAAATATCGCTAAGACACTATAATATTCATAATCGAATTATATACTCAGTGGAGAAGGAAGACCTAAGTGCTTGTGCTTTGTTAGGTGCTATGGAAAAATAAGAAGAGTTGAATCAGGTTTTGCTAGAAAAAGAGTTTGTAGATGTCACTACAACAAAATTCAGTTTCAACAGCAATTACTATCAGCGTTTAGGGATCAAATGCGGTCAAAAGTAATTTTGGATGATATGGACAATTTGTGTAAACGCTGAGATAAAATTTTGTACGTGTAAACGTGTTTTGTATAACGCTGAGAAAAAAATTTGCCGCGTACTTAGTAAAAAAAATTTCCCTTCCCTCGTATTTTATTTTTCTTCCCCCTTTTTTCGTTTTCTTCCCTCCGTCATTGCCTTCTTCCCTCTATTTTCATCTTCGTCCCCTATTTTAATTTTCCCCCTTCTTTCTGTTAATTTCCTGCCATTAATTCTCCTCTCTTCCTACTCTCGTCATCTCATTTCTTCTCATCGTAAATTCTAGGTTTTGAGGTACGTACCAAATTAATTCCCGTTAGATTTTGATTCTGATTGCGATTCTTCTCATCATCTCATTTCTTCCTTCTTTCATTCGATTGAGTTGCTCGTTGACAAGCCCTAACTCACGCGATTTGATTCAGTTTCGCTTCAGATTCGAACGGTAATTATAGTGCGCTGTTGAGGTATATTAGATTCGTTTCAGTTATTTGATGCGTTTTAGTTATTAGATTTGGATTTTGTAGGGTTCACGTGATTTTCATTAAAATGTTTTGTATTCCATGACAACAAACCTTCCTAGCTTGTTTAACTACTCATCTACTACTTTATCAAATATCTTCCATAACAATTTTTTGTTGTTGTTGTTATGAAGAATGTTTGTAAATATAAACTGGAAGTTTATAATTACTTCCTGTGTCATTCCAATTTTATAATATATCATTGAGGTTGGATCTTTTAGTGTTGGGACTAAACAACTTAGCAGAACTTTAATTAGGAATCCTAAATCGTTTCATGTGTCATTCTGAATCCAACAGTTTGATTAAAACTTATTGATTGAGATGGTTGTATAATGTAGATAAGCTTTCAATAGTAAGGATACAATATGTAGTCTGATATAAATTTCTCCACTAATTGTTGTACATACTCAACTAATGTACAATACTCTTAGTAATTCAGAAAGAGAAAATAAAATATAGAAATATGATTTGCATGTGCTGCCTTTTAAACTAGCTAGGAGATTGCTAAAATTATCACTTCAATTTAGTGATGTATGTTTGCTACATCTAGTTTTAAACCTGACCACCATCATTATTCATCTTCATATATGTAAGTTGCTCGTTAGTCATGGCATGCCAAATGACTTTGTATGATAACTATTGAATAAGTCAATGTTTTTTTACTTGTGTATTTCCTACTTTCTTATTTATGATTGATTTTTTCATATATGTTATTTCAGCAGTGAAACATGTTCTTAATGACGATTTCATTTTGACCCATCAACCTGAAGCACTTGCTTTGTTCCGTAATCATAGACAGTGAATTGATAAGGTTTCATGTTTGGAAAAAGGTCATTTTGCTTGGTCCATACAGTCTATGACAGTTTGTATCAATCAAGTATTTTTTAATAATTGATTTTCCTGTAGGCTTAACATTGTTTTATAGGATACCATGTTGCTTACTACAATTCATACTATGAAGGCAAATAACTTTTAATAATTGATTTGCCTGTATGTTTCTCTTTTCAGCTATGCTATGTTTTCCAATTTGCATGAAAGCTGTTAATGGATAAAAATTTAAAATTTAGAGCAAAATGGTGTTAAACAACTTATATTTGTTGCCAAAATAAAGACCATGGACAAGTGTTTAACCTAATGAACCAGTTTTAAGAAGACTGGAGTACATTTGTTGGCACAGAAAACTCAAAATATACTAAAATAAACATTTTAAAAATGTCTTTCCAAAAACCACAATCCTAAGAGTACTACTAATCTTTTATACTATTTTAAAAAGAGTCATGGAAATGCAATACCCTTATCTTCTGTATGACAAGTTAAATTTTGTCAAAACAAATAATCAAACTATAACGGCATTCAAACATATTACTCTTTAGATTAATTTTTATTTTCTTTTAATTTGTGTTAGTTTTCATAAAAAAAGTCCATTTTTATTTGCATGTGTTAGTTTCAATTTGTGATCTGTTTTCTTTTATTTTGCATCTTCTACTTTAGTTTCAAAAAAAATTGAATTTTTGTTTTGAATTTACTATTCATTCTGTGTTACAACATACTGTTCTCTATTAGTTTAGTTTTCTGCATGCATTCATTTTGTGGTTAGTTGTTGCAATTTGATTCACTGTTGCATTTTCTTGTCATTGTGCACTTGTTAATCCTGTCCCTATTTTCTTTTGTTCCTCTATTTTGTTACTTTTACAAATTGAATCACAGTGCTAAAAAACAAACATTTTATTGCATTTGAATCAAAGTTCTCTTTTACAAATTGCATTTGTTTTGTTTTCTGATAACATTTGCACTGTGCATATCACTTCTGCCTACCTCAATTCAATCACCAGACTCCCTTTTCCTAACCCTTCTCCTTCTCCAGCATCACTACATTAAGTGCGAATATATAATGTTTTTTGCTTTTAAACAGTGATAGTAATAAAAATTAATTCGGTTAGACATTCTTATGAAGTTAAACAAAAACCAGATTTTACATGTTTAGAGTTCAACAAAATCTATTTGCCTTCATACCAGACTAATATGTAGTTTTTCCATTATTGTTTTATTCGTTCAGCTAAACTTAAAAATTCACATGAATGCCAGAAGGTTGTTTTTGAAGTGGAGAATTTCTTGTTCGATTTTATCTGGTTAGGATTTTGAAACTCGTCGTGATATTTGTTGGATTATCTGATTATTGCATATTGCCCACTGCCTGGTTGAGATAGAACTTAGGGTACATGCACAGAATTAAGTAAAAGTTGGTTTAGTGAATTATGGTTTTGTGAAATTTGTGTTTCTATCATTTTAAACTTTGACTGCAGTTGAGATGTGGGATTATAAATGTAGTTATAAATTTTAATGAAATGGTAAGTTGTATATGAATCCGTGTTTTTAGTTTCCTGATCCATCCACAAAAATGGCATCTTTGATCATTTACATAATTTAAAAAATAATTAGTTTATCTACCACGTCACATTTTCTTTTTTTACTACAACAGGAAAGGTAAATCAATTTTTACTATAAATAATTTGATACTACAACAAACCATGTGTTTTCTATAATAACTTCACGGATCTTTGGTAGAACCCTTGCTTTCTATTCAACACTATTCTACCTCACATGCTTTGGTTCATGTTGTATCTCCTAACCATACTTGCATAGTATTCTACGTCACTCCATGCACCATAAGCAAGTACATTTTAATTTAATTTCCTTCTCTTCTTACCCTATTTTATCGTTAGTATTATGGTAAGTGAATTAAATTTTTAAAAATTAAATGAATGTAACATCGCTTGGTATAGGTGGTTCTGCATGCATGCGCATGACTTTAGATTTTCAGTAGTTGAGTTTGCTGATAAAATTAATTTCAAAATGTCATTTCTTTTGTGCATGCATGCGCATGACTTTAGATCTTAGGTACAGGTGGTTCTGCAGACTTCTGTTTTCACAAGTGTGAAGGTCCGCCCTTCAACTAATTTTGTCAATTGGATAGAACTTTTAAGTATATCAGGCGTTGTTGTATATGGTTCTGACATTGTTGTATAAGTGGATAAAATTGTTGTTAATGGCGCAAGCCAAGTATCAGAAGAGGGGTAACGCATAGACATTACTCCGGTGCTACAAATTAGCGCCGTTGCAATGGCAAATTTTTTGGAAACAGTTTGGTGCTAATGTTAACTTTTATAGAAATGCTATTTTTATAATTAAGAGTACCATAGAAAATAGTCTATATCAATATACTTCACACATCTGAAAACATGACCATTACCTTACAATGTAGGAGTATTCTCAAATAAGAGCTTATATGCTCTTCTCGTATTTTTAATAATTCATTTCAATTCAAAAAATTTCCAATAATTTCCCACTTGAATTTTTCAAAAATATTCTTTTCGAGCAATTGGAACGAGGACCCATTGAAGGGCAACTCTCATGTTCTGTTATATATGAATTTTTATATGTATCACTCGTAATGTATCCAATATTAATGAGGTTGAAAATGGAATTCAGTTTTGGTAATGTTCATGCTTTATACTTATTTTTCGATTTGAGAAGCCTGAGGCCCTGAATGGGAAATTAGTGTAGTAAAGAAGAAAGGAAGAACAATCCAAAAACCCATTAACAATTCCAAAATATTTTGGATAAAAAGCCATGTAAAAGGAACTAGTTTTAGCAACGTGTACATTTCAACAAACATTATTTTTCTCTTATAATACTTAGAGCAACTCATACTGTTACTTTTCATACAACTAGGGAGGAAGATTAACCGATTGCAAATTTATATTGTATATGATGATGGAGAAAGATTGGTTGCGTCTACATAGGTAATTATATGGTAACTAATTTATACTTAACTTTAGAATTAATATTTTGATAATAAAAGCTAATATTTTTGTTTTCAATTTTAATCATAGAACTAGCAGAGAGTATGGCCAAGGAGCACGGAATTTTGTGCGTGTTGCGAAGAAAAATTTAGGAGATGTGGAGAAAATATTGTGTCCTTGTTTAGACTGTCGAAATCTTAGTCGTCAATGTGGGGAAACCGTTGTTGAGCACCTGATTATAAAGGGAATGGATCCTAAGTATAAAGACGATACATGGTATAATCATGGCGAGCAAGTGAATGTTGAAAAAAAGATTAAAATGGGCGAGACGTACGACTTGCTCAAAATGATTCACTATGAAGATGAAGACTATTTTAATCATACTTTTTTTGATGATGACAAAGATAAGGATGATGCACAAAGACGCCATGATGATTTACTTAAAAATTTGGAGGATGCAGAAACCCCATTGTATCCTGGTTGCATAGACCATACAAAGTTATCCGCCATCACTATTTTGTATAATCTTAAATGTGAAACTGGATTATCTGATACTGGTTTTGATAAACTTCTTACCGTCCAACATTTGTGTTGGCCAAGTTTTCAAACACTTAATCAACCCACTCCCTGTCTACCACCGGACCAGATCCACCGAGTCTCACCACCGGACCAACCTTCATCCGGCCTCACCAAACCAACCACCGGACCAACCTTCATCCGGCCTCACCAAACCAACCACCGGACCAACCTTCATCCGGCCTCACCAAACCAACAACCGGACCAACCTTCATCCGGCCTCACCAAACCAACCACCGGACCAACCTTCATCCGGCCTCACCAAACCAACCACCGGACCAAGCATTACCGGTCCAAACCAACCACTCCAAGCACGGCCGAATCAAGCTCCGCCGAACCAGATGTGCCAGGCCAGATTGCTTCAGCCCAGGCCCACCAGCAGCTATACACATCCAAGACCCCTGCCCCCAACCTCACTCTATAAATAGAGGGGCAGGGGTACAACAATGGGGACAAGTTTGAGAGCTCAAGCACGGATAGAACTTTCAAACAACTTTCTTTTACTTGTATCAAAGCTTTGTACTTGTAATCAACAAAAGAGAAGAGAAATAACATATAAAGTGGACGTAGGCACATTCTGGCTGAACCACTATAAATCTGCGTGTCTTTTTACAATTAAGCCCCTGCTTTTCATATATTTGCATAAATCTCCAAAATCACTAAAAACAACATAAGATCTACTAAATTATACGACTTTGAGGTGTTTGTCCATTTTTTGTGCAAACATTTTTGGTGCTTTCACTGAGAGCTAGAAGCTCGAAGCTTCAGCTTCATCTACTTAACGAGTTTTCCTAACAGCATCGTCCGCCACTTGGAAAACATGCCTCCCAAACAGAGAAAAGATGTTAACAAAGGAAAAAACATCGCATCCAGTAGTCTTCCTGATCCAGCTGTCGCGAATCAAGTAAATCGTCCTCCTCCAGCAACGGTAACAAATGAAGGACAGGCTAACCCAACCACTCCTGCCACAGAACAGCCTGCAGCAATTACTAGGGCAGATTTGGACAGAGTTGTTGTTGAAGTAACTAACCGCTTCACGTCCCAGCAGGAAGCCTTGGTGGACCATCTCATGTCACGCTTAAGGGACGCTGAAGAGTCCAACCGCAACACTGAATCATGGGGCGAGTCCCAGTCTGGAGGATCTCAGAGACAACAAAGATCTTCCTTCTTCGAAGGAGCTAACGGCAGGAGTAGCCGTGGTAGGAGCCGAGACCGAGCCCAGCCCGAAGTTAGGCCTGAGGAAACGTTTGGTGCCGGACCCAACGGGGAAGGTACCGGGCGAAGGTCAACTGCAGCTGAGCCTATCATGCTGCCTAACCACAGAAACACCAGTGAACGGGGCCGAGCTAGAGTTCAGCCCGAAGTTGGACCCGAGGAAGTGCTTAGATCAGAACCCAACAGGGGGAGATCAAGGCAAGGGCCAACTGTAGCTGACCCAAGCATGCTCCCAGAAGATCAAAGGCAGCCACTGGAAAATATGAGGAATGATAGACGATACCATCCCTACAGGTTATCTGGACGGAATCAATCCCACAGAACAGAACCAAACTCATTTCTATCTGCTCCAAGTTCTGATGAAAGGATGGCACGCTTATTCAGAGAGTGTGTCCAACGGGAGCAAAGAGATCGAGGGATAGGCGCTAGGGTAACCAGCCCTTTCGCCCGCAATATCGAAATCGCTATCACCCCCCGAGAATGGAAGATGCCGACAATGGAACCCTACAAAGGAACCTCCGATCCCGTTGTACACTTACAGAGGTACACACAGCATATGCTCATGAGTGGAGCAACAGAGGGAGTACTGTGCAAATGCTTTCCGCTCTTCTTAGCAGATCTTGCTACCTCCTGGTTCTGCCATCTACCCCAAGGATCCATCAGCTCATGGGAAATGTTGAAAGAAAAATTCATCAGTCAGTTCCGCATTCATGTGGAGCAACCTAAGGACGCTTATTCCTTATCCAGCGTCAAACAGAAACCTGGAGAAAAGCTGCAGCAATACCTAACCAGATTCAACGCCGCAGCAGCCGCAGTTCAAGATGCCGATGAGAAGCTTATCCTAATGGCCCTCTGCAGTGGGGTGCATCCGGACACTAAATTTGCTAGAAGATTGACAAAAGAAAAACCAGCTACTTTACCCGATTTCTTCCATGAAGCCGGGAAATACATGAGGCTTGAGGATGCTGCCATTGAGGGGCAGTCAGGACAGCAAAGTAAGACGACCCATGGCAACGCCCCTGCTGTGGCGAGGGACGTTCGAAGAAATGACTCCAGAGACAATGCTGGGGGCAAGAAGGTAGAAAAACGCCTATATCGGCCAGGACCAAGATTCGACTCTTACACCCCTTTGAACGAGACCGTCGAAAATATCTTCCTTGCCACCCAAGGCGAAGTTAGATACAAACGCCCTCCATACAAGAAGGAATCAGATAACGCACAGAAGTCTGGAAAATTCTGCCGCTTCCACGAATCTCACGGACATGATACCAACGAATGCCATCATCTCCGAGATCTGATTGAGGAACACATCAGAAGGAAGAAACTGGAACGCTATGTAAAAAGTCAAGACAGGACTCCAGCTCCTGCCAATGAAAACCCAAGGCTACCCTCACCAGGGACCGGCAATGGCGACCGCAACGCTAGCAGCTCTAGTCAAGAGAAGATAGTGGTCCATACCATCTCAGGAGGTCCGCACATCGCAGACAGAAGTTGGAGAGAGATGGAAAGATATGGGAAGTCGCTTAGAGACAATAGAGACTGTGTCAATACGGTTATAGAAGAGCGCCACCCAAAGCGGAAAGAAAGTGATGACATCACATTCAGTAAACGCGACCTAGAAGGAAGACAGTACCCTCACATGGATCCCATGGTTATCTCTGCCCGACTCGGTCCCACCGAAGTTTACCGAATCCTGGTAGACACTGGAAGCTCTGTAAATATCCTGTTCAAACACGCATTCGACAAAATGAAGCTATCAATAAAGGATGTATCTCCCTGCGATAAACCACTACACGGTTTCACTGGAGATGCGAAGATGCCCCTCGGGCAGCTGGACCTCTTTGTTGAGATTGGAAGTCATCCCCGCTCCGTGGTAAGGAAACAGACGTTTGTGCTGGTAGAGAACCATTCGGCCTACAACGCCTTCTTAGGAAGACCAGCCTTGTCTGACTTCCAGATTGTCCTAGCCCCATGGTGCCTGAAAATGAAATTTCCAACAGACAATGGGGTAGGGGAAGTGGAAGGAGACCAAGATATTGCACGAGACTGCTATGTAACCGAACTTCGCAACAACCACAGGAGAGATAAAGGGAAAGGTGTAGAGATTGCCCTCTGCACAAAAAGCCTTGAAGCATAGCAACTAAAGAAAGCCCCTCCTCTTCGATACACCAGCGACCCTTTCAATGAATTAGACCCTAGGGACAAAGAGGAGGAGGCCACCGCCGAGCCTGTAGAGGCTATGGGATTTATATCTATAGACAAGCATGACTCAAGTAGGCTACTTAAAATTGGGTCCCAGCTGAAAGCTGAATTGAAGGAACAACTCATTGATTTTCTCCGCCACAACTTGGATGTATTCGCTTGGTCACACGCTGACATGACCGGAATCTCCCCCGACATAGCGTGCCACGTATTACAAATTGATCCTACCAAGGCGCCTGTAAAACAAAAAAAGAGAAGTATGGGGGCAGAGCGATCAGCAGCCCTCGATGAAGAAGTAAAGAATCTACTCGCCAATGACTTCATACGAGAAGCTATTTACCCAGAATGGATCGCCAACCCGGTACTAGTAAAGAAGGCTAATGGGAAGTGGCGGACCTGCATTGACTTCTCCAACCTAAACGACGCCTGCCCAAAGGATTGCTTCCCGCTTCCCAGAATCGATCAACTTGTAGACAGCATAGCCGGGCACGAACTCCTGTCTTTTATGGATGCATACTCAGGATATAACCAAATTCCTATGCATGCTCCCGACCAAGACCACACTAGTTTCATCACCGACCGGGGTTTATACTGCTACAAAGTGATGCCCTTCGGACTTAAAAATGCAGGAGCCACCTACCAGCGCCTTGTCAACAAGATGTTTGCAGGGCTAATAGGACGAACAATGGAAGTATATGTAGACGACATGCTGGTAAAATCACGGAAAGCCAAAGATCACGTAAGCCACCTAGGCGAAATGTTCCAGGTACTTCGACAGTATGGAATGAAGTTGAATCCACTAAAGTGCTCCTTCGGAGTGTCATCGGGAAAATTCTTAGGATTCATCGTCCATGCCCGAGGGATAGAAGCAAACCCTGAACAAGTCCGAGCATTAAGGGACATCAAGATACCTTCCACCCGAAAGGAAATGCAAAGCCTAAATGGAAAAGTGGCTGCCCTAAGCCGATTCATCTCCAAAGCAACGGACAAGTGCGTCCCCTTTTTCGAAGCTCTAAAGAAAGATAAAGGAAAGTTCGAATGGACGGACGAATGCTTAACCGCTTTCCTCAACCTAATCGAACACCTCCAGAAACCACCGGTACTCTCGACCCCAAGCGAAGGCGAAGAATTATACCTATACCTTGCTGTGTCATCTCACGCTCTAAGCGCTGCCTTGGTAAGGGAAGACAACCGCACGCAACGACCAGTTTACTTCGTCAGTAAAAGGTTTACTGGGGCAGAAGTCAGATATCCTAAGCTTGAAAAGTTAGCATACTGTTTACTAATCACTTCACGAAAGCTACGTCACTACTTCCAATCCCATTCCATCAAAGTTCTGACCGATCAACCACTGAGGCAGGTACTCCATCGTCCCGACACTTCCGGGCGACTACTTAAATGGTGTATTGAGCTGAGTCAATATGATATCACCTATCACCCTCGCACCGCCATCAAGGGACAAGCCATGGCTGATTTCATTGCAGAATTCACTACCAACGAGGATAAGGAGCAACTGGAAATAACAGAAGATATCAAGTGGAATCTCTTTGTGGACGGTGCATCTAACGAACAAGGCTCGGGGGCAGGTGTGGTAATAATCACTCCCAGGGGAAATAAACTGCACTATGCTATAAGGTTGGAGTTCGCTGCCACCAACAACGATGCAGAATATGAAGCCGTAATAGCCGGATTAGAAATTGCTATCGAGATCGGAGCCAATTCTTTGTGTCTTCACAGCGATTCTCAGCTTATTGTTAATCAAATACTAGGGGAATTCCAAGCTCGAGAAGAACGACTCATAGCATATCTAAAGAAGACCAAGTCACTTCTCAGCCGATTGGACCACTACTTAGTCAAACACATCCCTCGGGAAGAGAACCAAGAGGCCGACGAATTGACAAAGCAAGCAAGTATGAGAGACGTCGCCATCTTCGGGGCAGTAACTGTCTCAAAGCAAACGATCCCAAGTTTTGAGCAAGTGAATCTGATAGCTGCAACCGAAGAAGCAACTTGGATGACTCCCATCCGAGACTACCTACAAAATGGCACACTACCCGACGGGCGTAACGAAGTCAAGAAAATCTTGAGGAAAGCGTCCCGCTACACAATACAAGGAGACATCCTCTATCGGCGCGGGTTCTCTAACCCATTGTTAAGGTGTGTCGCCGGAAGGGAAGCCAAGGAAATCTTATCCAACATTCATCAAGGAAGCTGCGGAGATCACACCGGAGGGCAAACGTTAGCAAAAAAGATACTCCGATACGGATATTTCTGGCCCACCTTAAGCAAGGACGCCTTAAATTTCGTCAAGAAGTGTGACAGATGCCAAAAATTTGCTAAGATCCCTCGGCTACCAACAACCGAGATTACTCAGATGACCAGCCCTTGGCCCTTTGCAGTATGGGGAATTGACTTAATCGGTGAACTGCCAATGGGTCGAGGCGGTGCCAAATATGCTATAGTAGCAGTCGACTATTTCACCAAATGGGTGGAAGCAGAACCTCTAAATAAAGTATCTTCAGCGAAAGTTATCAACTTCTTAATCAAAAATGTTCTGTGCAGGTACGGAGTCCCACTAAAAATCATATCAGACAATGGACTTCAGTTTGACAGCGAGGAATTCGCCAACTGGTGCCAAGAACACGGAATTCACAAAAGCTTCTCATCCGTAGCATATCCCCAAGCAAACAGACAAGTCGAAGCAGTCAACAAAATTCTGAAAACTCTGATCAAAAAGAAGCTCGAAAAGTCAAAGGGCGCTTGGGTGGATGAACTCCCTACGGCACTATGGGCCTACCGCACATCTTTCAGAACATCAACAGGACACACTCCTTTCTCTTTGGCATACGGATCGGAGGCTATGCTCCCAGTTGAAACCATTGTGCCTTCCCACCGTAGGATCCACTATAACCCAGAAGAGAACGAAGAGCTCCTCAACATGTCTTTGGATCTAGTCGAGGAGAGAAGGAATGATGCAGTCCTAAAAACAGCAGCCCACAAGCAAAAGGTGGCAGCACAATACAACTCCAAAGTCAAGCATCGTACCTTACGAGAAGGGGATCTTGTCCTCAAGCGAATCTTCCCTCGCCCCGGAGCACTAGACCCAATCTGGGATGGACCATATGTAATTCATAAAGATCTCCACAACGGAGCCTATATTTTGTCAACAGTGGACGGAGAGGTGTTCCAGAGGGCATGGAACATCCAACACCTCCGTCGATACTTTTCTTAACTTGTATTGCCCATATGAAGTGAATTAACAAAGAGAATCAGTGGACGTAGGCATTTTTTCGTGCCGAACCACTTTAAAAAAGCCTTGTCTCTTTTTTAACTTGTTCCTTTGTATCTTGGCTGCTTGTTAACTTTATCCTTTTCTGTTGAACAAAATCCTGAGCATATAGCATTTCTATTCAAAGCACTCCACGATGCAACTTCACGTGGACAAGACCCAACAGGTACTATGCGAATCTATGCCCTCGCCAATGAGACACTTTTGCTCCAGCATCCCTCTGCTGCGGGTTAACTCATTGCTCGCGATGGCCCTTAAAGCCAACTGTAATGAGCCGATTATAAGCCACCGAGAAGGCCGACTATAGCCGAGGCAGCTCATTATGGCGTTAGGCTCGCCGGCAACTGCGAACCGATTATAAGCCCCAACATAAGGTGTGGCCAGCCAGGGGCAGTTCACAGTTGACGATCGGCACCCACGCTAGCCGGCCACAGTAAGTCGAATAATACCCATGAGTACGGGCCATAATGGCCCGGGTTGTTACTGTGCGCGATCTCGGCTCCGGTGTGTCTTAAGTGCGGCTGTGGTAAAAAAGGATTAAATCCCCGCGGAGGCGTAAGATGGGTGACAAATGTCTCCAAGACCCACAGCTAGGGAAAGTGACTACAAAACCCGTTTGCCACGAACTTAAGCACATCGAAGGCCTTCCGTGACTGGAAGTTTTACTATTTCACATATTTCAATTTTACTTAAAAAACTTTCCTCCTATCCTCTATAACAAACCATAAAGTACAGGATGCAGGGTAAGAGATACCCGCCAATGGATGTAGAGATTCACAATCAGATGGCAGGGCATTCAACTGCTTTCCATGCTTGGTCATACAAGATATTCGAAACTGCCATTTACAAACAGAACATGAAAGGCGGTATTTTCTTCCTTTATGTGCAGATGCATGACTGTAATTTAATTTTTTCACACCACACGCTAACATTGCAAGTCATGAGATTATGATTTAAAACCAGAATCTGACATCAAACACAATTTAATTATAAGAATATACATAGCTACATTTCTCATACGATATGTCGAAATAGCAACAAATATTCAAGAAACGACAAAATCAGCTTAAGCTAAAAAATTACACGTCAAGAATAATGTTATTACAAGTAGCAAGAATTACAACTTAGAAGTTACTCTACTGTCTTAAGACTAACAGATACAACAATGCCAAGCCTACAAAAAGAATTTTCCAGGTCCAATCAGGGAGCCGGTTGCGTCGAAGTCTTGTCCTTGCTCTTTTGCCCGCCTGTCCGGTCATAAAAAGGATTCATTAGTGATGAGTAACCAAGTTAACGGAAAGACTAGAAAGAATGACTTACCAGCACCTGCTTCTTGACCGTCCTGGTCGTCATCCTCTACCTGCACACCTGCCTCTTCAGCAGCAAGCAGCCGCATACCCTCCTTTACCGCCACTTTCTCCTCCTTGGTGAACTGGGCAGTGACCACATCCATACTGAAGACCGTCCCACCCTCTTTATCTGCGTCAGCCTGAGCCTCCTCCAAAGCCCGAAGATAGATCTTGGCCATGACCCTGGGATAATCATCCATCCAAGAGAGATTGCCCTGCTTCCAAGTCCGGAAATACATGTCCTGGAGCATGTCATCCATCATTCCCTCATTCTCCTCAAACTCCCTCATCCGGGCATCGGAAGCCGACAACCTTTCGACGGCAGCATCTCTCTCCAGTCTGTATCTCGAGCAATCAGCCTGAAGGGACCTCCGCATCACCTCCATCTCTTCCCTCAACTTAGCTTGAGCAAGCTCTGCAGCCTCAAGTTTCTCGGACAATTCCTCCACCTGCTCGAGATCCGCTCTCCGAACCTCATCCACCGTGGCAATAGCCATGTCAATCCGCTCTTTGCAGGAAGCTTCCATTTTCCGCAATTCGGCCCGACTGGCCTCTTCCATGGTTTTCCTTAGTCGCCCAGTAGCAGCCTCATGCTGAGAAATCTGAATAGCCTGATCCGCAAGCTGTTTGGCCTGATCCGAAACCACCAATCGAAGTCGGATATTGGCGCTCCCAATCTCCTCTCCGGCCTTAACCAGCCGAGCATGATGCCCCATCAGCTTCTTGGTCTCCTCTGCCACCCGATCAATATTAGCCTTGGCCTCGTCTCCCATAGTGACTATACGAGTAGTGAGTAGATCGAGATCTAAGGCCTTGGCTTCATCAAGTACTCGTACCATGGGGTTACGGGGGAGGAGATGTTCACCAGTGACTTCGTCAAAAGTAATATCATGAGAACTGGGATCCAGATCAGGATGACCCGCAAATGGATTACGGGCCAAGTCGGGACGGTCGATGTGAATAACAGAAGGGTTTCCGGACGGGTGCGGAGAAGGTGCAAACTCGCTACCCTCCTCAGTAATGTCATGAATAGGCTGAGCCGGAGGCTGAGAACCGGGCGAAGTTTCGGATAAAGGATGACTCCTCTTCCTCTGCTGAATACCCTCTTCGATGACCCCAAGAAGAGGACGGTAGCCGACTACATCCCCGGAGCGTTGGGTTGAGGGCTTCGGCTTAGCAGAAATTTTGGAAAGTTTATATTGCTCAAGCCTGTGTCGGAGGTCTGAAGCTTTGGACGTCTTGCCTGCTCCTGATATAAAGTACAAGTGTTACAATCTTACATTACTATACGATTCGAGAAACGCGGTAAATTACAAGTAAAAAAAAAAAAGGGAAAAGAAACGCAGCTGTGATTGTACAAACCCTGGGGAGGAGTGGGATACTGCAATAAGTCCTGGATTTCATTCCAGGACGGGAGCGGGTCATAAAATATTCCTAAGTCCCTATCATTAGTGAAGCATGCAGGGGTCAAGAGTTCACCTTGAGTCGTCAGAGCCACCTTGGCCGGAATGGTCGGAGAAGACTCACTTGCACCAGTCCCGGCTTTGTCCGCCTTCCCGGTCTTCTCTACCAAAGCCGGATCATCATCCAACCCCTCAAAAGCTTGGCGGAAAGCATCATCCGTCCACTCTTGCATTTCGCCTACTTGCCCAGAAGACAGAGCCCTGGAACCATCACCACCCTGTCCATCGCCACCATCATCACCAAGACGCTCAACGTCACTTCCGCCCTCCGCCTCACCTCTTTCTTCCTCCGCATCTATCTCCCCCTGAGTAAGTGGACAATTGCTGGGAGAAGGACCGTCCGACCTCTTAAGTTTCTTACCTCCGACGGCTGGAGGTTTCGTGAATGGTTTTCTCTTTCCACCCTCTGCCGCAACGCCTCCCTTAGCCTGAGCAGCCGCCCTCTCTTCCGCCGTTTCCCTCAACTTAACTACAGACTGCTGCGGAAGGATCAAGTTATATTCCAGAAGAATCGCATTTCTAATCAAGAAGGCAGATGATCTGTATTTCCCAAGAATGGCTTCTATCTCAGCCGCCGTCTGAACCAGGCGGTCAGTCTCCACAACCGGAAAGCCACCTGTCGCTAGCAAAAATGAGAAAGTATGAGAAGAAGCATCGCAATCGGAATAGAAATTATAAGTAAAAGCATCAACTTACATCCAGAGGTAAAGCGCCGGATGGAGACGGAGTCGTCCCTAACAAAGAACCACTCTTTCTTGAACATGCTGAATTTAGAGTACAGGTCCAGGACCGGCTTGAAGGTCACAGCGGACTCCAAGCTAATATATGGGGACCCCTTCTTATAGCCCCTTAAATTATACAAGTACCGGATCTCCCGGTTGGAGGGAGCGCGACCATACTTCCTCCGAAAAATAACGAAAAGGCTCACCAGTATGGCATAAGAGTTGGGCTGAAGCTGGAATGGGGCCACCTTCAGATACGTGAGGAAGCTGACTACCCAAGCATTGAGAGGCGGGATAGCACCACACATGCAATGGTACCTACTATAAGCAAAGTATCCTTCGGGAGGACTGTATGGCATGACTCCTGGGCCCGGCAGCAGCATGAGGGCTCTATCGATCCCAAAGGAACGAGATATAACATCGAGTTGCTCCTCTTTGAGAGAGCTAGGAAAGCAGTCAGGCGGGGAATCCAGCAGCTCCTGGGGACCATATCCATCCACTAATGACCTCGGGGCGGGCCCATGACGCTCCGATCCTGATTGAGCTGGGGGCACGGCCGAGGACTCTCCTTCGCCATGGGACTTCTTCTTATCCGAACGAGTTTCCACTTTGCGAGACATTTATCTGCAAACACGGGAAAGTATATCGTTAGAATATACGAACAATGTAATTTGGAATTTCACTTAAAAGTCCGAAGTATGAAACACATGTTCACTCAGTACAACAATTCATTCGGCAAACAGATGCAGCACTTCAATAATCTCATTCGGTATTAAACGTTCATGTGTCATTCGGTATCAGAGTATTACGTTCATTCGGCATGCAAACGTACACACGCAAGTTCATTCGGCAAAAAGGATTAGACTTGGTCCGGCTAGAGATCTCACCTGATTCGATTAAGGGTTTGGTTCGGCTAACGCTGACTGATTAGGTTATGGGTTTGGTTCGGCTAACGCTGAGGTTCGTGGGAATGGTTCGGCAGGTGGGAGGATAGAAGCCCTAGTCCCCTATTTTATAGGCGAAGGCAGTGTACCGGACCACTTGGATCGGCAACATGAAACACACGCAGACGTCAAGAATGGATGGACAAAAAACAAAGCACGATATATGGTAAACATATACCCTACTTTGGGGGGCAAATGTTGGCCAAGTTTTCAAACACTTAATCAACCCACTCCCTGTCTACCACCGGACCAGATCCACCGAGTCTCACCACCGGACCAACCTTCATCCGGCCTCACCAAACCAACCACCGGACCAACCTTCATCCGGCCTCACCAAACCAACCACCGGACCAACCTTCATCCGGCCTCACCAAACCAACCACCGGACCAACCTTCATCCGGCCTCACCAAACCAACCACCGGACCAAGCATTACCGGTCCAAACCAACCACTCCAAGCACGGCCGAATCAAGCTCCGCCGAACCAGATGTGCCAGGCCAGATTGCTTCAGCCCAGGCCCACCAGCAGCTATACACATCCAAGACCCCTGCCCCCAACCTCACTCTATAAATAGAGGGGCAGGGGTACAACAATGGGGACAAGTTTGAGAGCTCAAGCACGGATAGAACTTTCAAACAACTTTCTTTTACTTGTATCAAAGCTTTGTACTTGTAATCAACAGAAGAGAAGAGAAATAACATATAAAGTGGACGTAGGCACATTCTGGCTGAACCATTATAAATCTGCGTGTCTTTTTACAATTAAGCCCCTGCTTTTCATATATTTGCATAAATCTCCAAAATCACTAAAAACAACATAAGATCTACTAAATTATACGACTTTGAGGTGTTTGTCCATTTTTTGTGCAAACAATTTGTTTCTACCAAAGAATAACGTACTCCCCAAGACTTTATATGAAGTAAAGAAATTCCTCAAACTATTTGACACGGGGTTTGAAAAAATTCATGCTTCTGAGAATGATTGTTGTCTTTTCCGTAAAGAGTACAAAAATTTAAATAACTGTCCTAAATGCGGTTCATCGCGATGGAAGATAAATCAAGATACAAAGGAGATTATGCAGGGTATCCCAGTTAAAGTGTTGAGATATTTTCCAATAATCCCAAGATTTAGAAGAATGTTCAGATCTGAAAAGATGGCCGAAGAATTAAGATGGCATTTCAAAAATAAAAGTAGTGATGGAAAGATGCGACACCCTGTAGATTCTGTAACATGGAGCATGATTGATGAAAATTGGAAAACATTTTCAACCGATCCACGTAATCTTAGACTTGGTCTAGCTACAGATGGGTTCAATCCATTTTCTATGTTAAGCTCCAAGTATAGTTGCTGGCCAGTAATGCTTGTGGCATATAATTTGTCACCTATGTTGTGCATGAAGAAAGAGAATATTATGTTAACACTTTTAATTCCAGGTCCAAAGCAACCAGGAAATGACATTGATGTATATCTGGCGCCATTAGTAGAAGATTTGCATTACTTGTGGAGTAGTGGAGTTGAGACATATGATGCATTAAGTAAGACACTTTTTAACATGAGAGCTATTTTACTATGGACGATAATGATTTTCCAGCCTATGGAAATCTTGCTGGATGTTGTGTAAAGGGTAAAAAAGCTTGTCCAATATGTGGTGTCAATACTCACCGTCGATGGTTGAAATATAGTCGGAAAAATGTTTATATGGGTCATAGAATATTTTTACCCTCTTCAAATCCATTGAGGAAAAAAAGGCTTGGTTTGATAACACTGTGGAGGATGGAAAGATGCCTAGAATTCTAACCGGCAAAAATATCTCTGTTATTTTGAAGGACTTTCCAAATGATTTTGGAAAAGACACGGAAAGCGAAAAGAAGAGCGTGAAGTTAAATGATACAAGACAAACTAAAAAAAAAGAGATTAAGGGGAAAAGCATAAAAATAAAGATTGACGACAATAGTGAAGATGATGATAATGAAGATAATGATCCTATTAAAAAAGAGCTATTAAGGTGGAAAAAAAGATCAATCTTTTTTGACTTGCCATATTGGGAGGTTAGTATTTAAGTTACATTTTTCATTATCAATCCGTTAAAAATATAAAATATAAAATTTTAACGCACAACTTTTATTTTTTTTATAGGAACTTCTATTACGTCATAATTTAGACATAATGCACGTTGAGAAAAATGTTTCTGAAAGCATACTAGGTACAATGTTGCATGACAACAAATCAATGGATGGGATTAATTGTAGACATGATTTAGAGGATTGGGGAATTCGGCATGCTCTTTATGCACAACCTCGTGGAACCAAAACATATCTTCCACCGGCTCCGTATACATTGTCAAAATTGGAAAAAATATATTCTGCCAAAGGTTGTATAATTTCAAAGGCCCTGATGGTTATTGCTCAAATTTCAAAAAATGCGTATCATTGGTGGATTGTAAAGTTAGTGGTTTGAAGTCTCACGATTATCATGTTTTGATGCAACAAGTATTATCAGTTGCATTACGAGGTTTGTTGCCAATAAAACCCAGAAAAGCAATTACTCGTCTATGTTTATTTTTCAACAAATTATGTCAACGTGTTCTTGATAGAGAGAAGTTGCAGCAACTTGAAGACGAGATTGTTAAAATATTGTGTGAACTTGAAAGATACTTTCCACCCTCATTTTTCGATATTATGATACACTTGACAATTCATCTTGGAAGGGAAGCACGATTGTGTGGACCGGTTCATTTTCGTTGGATGTATCCTTTTGAAAGATATATGAAAACGCTTAAAGATTACGTAAGGAATTATGCACGACCAGAGGGATGCATTGCAGAATCCTATCTTACAGAAGAATGCATGAGATTTTTTAATGAATTTTTGAGTAAATTGGTAAATATAGAAAAAAAAGATCGAAATGAAGATTATGTAGATAACGCAATACTTGAAGGGCATCCAATTTCAATGTCCAAATCAGTTATGTTATCTTCCAAGGAGAAAGAAATTGCTCATTTAGCAGTGCTAATGAACATGGCTGTGTTGGAACCATTTATGGAGTGAGTATACATATTATATTATGATTCCATTTAATTGTTGTGTTTGTAATTGCAATCATCACTTAACTTCACTTTTATTGTACTAGTTTGCATTTGGAGGAGTAGCAAAATTTAAACAAGCGTTTAGAAAAAAATGCAACATTACTTTGGAAAAACCATGGAGATAATTTTGCTGAGTGGATTAAAAAGAAGGTTTGTTAATTTTCTTTATATTTTATGAATTAAGGATACTATTTTTAAAATCCATTTTAAATATGTTTTTCCAGATACCTATTGATTCAGAGGATCACGATGAAATGTTAAGATGGATTGCATATGGTCCTAAAAATACTGCATTGTCCTGTAAAGGATATATCATAAATGGACAAAGATTTCATATAAAAGATGTTGATAGAGAAACCCAAAATAGCGGAGTGACTTATGATGCGACTACCATGTGCAGAGCAAGTGCAAAAGACATTTCTCAAGTGGTTGATGTGGTCACTTACTATGGAATATTGACCGACATAATTTTATTAGATTATACTGTGTTTTATGTTCCTCTTTTTAAGTGTCATTGGGCGAACATAAGAAATGGGATGAAAGTTGAAGATGGATTTACTCTTGTTAATTTACATCAAAGTCAGGTTTCATTTTCAAGAGACCCTTATATCCTCGCATCTCAAGCTAAACAAATTTTTTATTCAAGAGAAAACGATTCTTCTAATTGGTATGTTGTGATGAAAGCGCCGCCAAGAGGTTTTCATGAATTAGAGATGGATGAATTTGTTGAAGAAGTAAAATTTGTTGGAGGAGATTTTGAAGAAAACGAGGATGATTTGGTCGAGGATGGTAGTTATGTTAGGGAGGATTGCGAAGGCATACTTGAGTTTTAAATTAATCCATTTCCTTTGCTTTTTGCAAGTTGCATTTTATTTTGCACAGCCATGTGTCGCTGGCTGAAACCATCGAGTTTGTTGTTCAGTATACATGATTTTCAGTTGATGCAATATACATACATATGTGTGTGTATATGTAAAAGAAGAGAAGAGAGAATCGATATTTTAATAGGCTTCATCGTTGAAATTCGCAGCAACCAAATATGGCATGTAAACGAATGTGATTTTACAGAGTATAACAAAGCTCACACTTCATACACATGTGCCTTATGCATGTGTATTATTATCTACACTTATGCATGTGTATTATACTTGCAGAAAATGGTTAAAAGTACAAAGAAAACAACAAGCAAGAAGCTTACTCGCTATCAAAGAAGACTTGTAGAATCCGAATGTGCATCCGATGGGTCTAATGCAATGGGAGAGCATATTGAGCCACCTCCAGAAAACATGGATGTTGGAAATGCAAGCAAGCCAACCGCTTCCACAACTATGCAAATTGTTGAAAATCCTGAAACTGCAGTGGAAGTGGATAAAGCAATCGAAGATGTTGAAGCAAAACAAGTTTCAAAAAAGAGGACTAGAGGCCCAACTAAAGTTAAAAGACTTCCTTCAGATGTTGCAAGCCGAATTGATATTGAGTTTAATTCATCGGGCATACCGGTAGGAAAGGCTCGGTGAAATTATCTTCTTATTTAGGGCCACTTGTCCTTGAGCACGTTTCATTTACACTTGATGATTGGAGGCAACTTGGTGACGATCTGAAAGTAGTTCTATGGAAATCCGTTCAGGTAAAATGTGCTTCTGAAATGTGCTCCTGAAATTTATGGTTAAATTTATGCTGAAACGTTCATAAGTTTAGCAACCATGTCTGTATTGCTTGTCAATATATTTATGCACACCATAGGTTTTATTTATGGTTAAATTTATGTATAGCAGTTCCTAGCCTGTACATTGTTATTTATGGTTAAATTTATGGTTGTGTTGTGTGAAAATTTATGGTTAAATTTATGGTTAAAAATCTTGGACTTCAGACAGTAGTTCAGAGCAATTACGGTTTTTGCTTATATGCTCCTGCTAATTTTTGTTGCCAGAGATTTAAAAATGCTAAACATACAACAATTATATTACAAGTTGTATGCGATGTTTTCCTATAAGGGTTTTTATTATAGATAAAACATATCCGTTCCCTATACCACTCGGTCACATTAGTGTTGTATTGTAGAGTAATTGTGTGCATGAAGGTTGAGGTCTATTAAGAATCTGATATTGATGCACATATGGGTTGGAAAACAGGACGAGTCGAGACTATATTTGTAAATTAAGGTGTATGTTGTAAGATTTAAATTTTAATTTTAAAATTACTTGTTTATCTGCTTGCATGAATTACGTTTCATTTGCGTGGTTCCTTTTCTGAAGAGCCATATTGGATATATTTTATTCTCCTTTCATTTTGTATCTTTTAAGTTTGGATCTGTATTTACGTATAGTTTCATTTATACTCTGTTGCTGTAATATCAGTTGTCCGTGATAAATTCGTCGTTTCTCATATTTCCCTGTGCATTTGTATGGTCATGTAAAAGTGTGAAAGGTGAATCTAATGATTTAAACAAGAGTACATATGAAGCCTTCTAATGCATAAATCTTGGACTTCAGACAGTAGATATGTTTTCTTCCCAAGTATTGTTATCGATTTTAACATATTTCATCCACTAATTTATTAGCAGTAACTCATTGGTTCCTTTAAGTCTTTAACCTGTTTTCATAACTTTGTCCATTAAAATTGTGCTCCTGAAGTTTAGGAGGGTACGTGCTTAACCTAATTTTGTTACTCTTGTGAAGTTCATATGTAATCATTGGACTGATGTTACTACCATCCTACATCTTTAAAACACAGCTATACATAAATTTAATTAGCATGGTAGCAGTAGTATAAGTTTGAAATACATCTACAGTGTTGAACCTTTTTATTTGATTAGCATGGTAGCAGCAATATAAGTTTGAATCATTTGTTGTATGTAATAATAAATTATTTTGATTATCACTTTGATGAATGTTATAGGCTAGATTTAAAGTAGACGAGGAATGGCAAAAGACTCCCATTTTTCAGCAAATGGGATGCATTTGGAGGTGTTCGAAAAGAAAATTCGTTAAAAAGATATTACAAGCAAAAACCAAGGAGGAACAACTTCAACTAAAACCAGAAAACGTCAAAACTATGAAGGAATGGAAGAAGTTTATTGAGTCAAAGACGAGTAAAGAGTTTAAGGTAATTGTAATGTAATTTTTATTATTTCTTATATGATATAAGCGTACATAAAATGCAAATTAACTAATCAATGTGAAAAAACTTGTACTCTAGTTACGAAGTGAAAAATTCAAATCCATGAAGGACATGCAAATTCCACACACATGTAGGCGTCGAGGGATGGCTCGATTAACTAAAGATTTGGTGAGAAAAATATCGATTTATTAAATATGGTTTTTAGTTTTGTTTAATGTTGTCTTTTTTAATGCAGAAAGAGGAAAGTATCAATCCCTCTTCCATTTTTAGATCTGATGTTTGGATTAAATCTCACACTCGGAAAAATGGTAAGCCAGTGAATGCGCATGTTGTAGATGCTATTGTAAGTGCTATGTACTGTTTATTTAAGCATAATTTTTTGAAAATATATAATTTAGAACTAATTTACAAAATATAATTTGTGTTCACTTTTGTAGGAGAAAATAAAAAATGTTCAAAATGAGTCGCAATCTAGCTTAACATGTAAGTTCAAAGAAGATGCTCTCTCATTAGTATTAGGACAAGACAGACCGGGACGACTACGAGCAATGGGAAGGGGTGTAACCATGTCCAGGGCAGTTATGTCTAACATCAAAGATAAGCAGGTAGCTCAATGTCAACATAGGATTTCAGAGCTAGAGCAGTTAGTTCACACGTTAATGAAAAGTCAGGTACGGAATTTTAATAGTCTTATCACTTGGTTCGCACGTTAATGAAAGTTGCCATGAACTAACCAACCATAGACAAGCATAAAGGAATCAGCCTTCTCATATTTCTCAAACTGCAAATTGCAAAGTTCTTTTTTATCAAGTTATAAATAGTATGGTTAATATTTCTGAAATGGTTTTTCTATATGCATCAAACCACAATGGATATTATATGGATATATTCTCATTTTAGATCCATGTCATTGTAGTTAAATTCTGTATCTGTTATCATCTAATATCTTTAACCAATTATTAAGCCAATTCTTATGGTGTGTGTTCCAATGAAAAAATGGTAAAACATGTAGTTTTATCAATTATGGTTTATCATCTTTAATCTTTAATCAATTAGCTAAATAAAAGATATACTTATTTATCCCATGACAAAAGTGGTATGTTTTCCAGACTTTACTGTGTTTCAGTGAATAATTCTTTAAATAATTATGTGTCTGAACATTTTGAATTGCTCAAAAAGCTGGAGTGCAAAATTTGGCGTATTATGTATAGTTCACAAATTCTGGAACAAAAATTATTTCAAAACTTGTCTAATACAAAAAGTTTATTTTGTTCAATACAAAATGATATGCACGAACACAATATATATCTGCGGTCAACAGCATACTGTTCTTTTCATCAAAACATTCAGTTGCAGATACACATTTGGTTGGATATCATGCTTTAAGAATACTGCACTTATACATATACGAGCATAATGTCTTGAAATATGAAAGTCTAGAATAAGATATATGATTTTAAGGGAATCTGTCTTCTAAAAATAATAATAATAATAATAATAATATTTTATAAAGTATGAATTTTTGAATTCCATGGTCGCTAGTTCAAAATGCATCAATTTTGAATACGGCGATTTTAAAATATACTTGAGATTCTGTATGTCGAAGATGAAAACACCTCCGATTTTATGG